>JALAZF010000060.1:1190000-2440000 GCA_022829125.1 Lathyrus tuberosus | reverse complement strand
TGGATGAAAATCCCGGGAGCGACAGATCTCTGTCGGGTGCCATGTCCAAATTGTATTTGTATTGTTGGACGAAGGCAGTGCCAAGATCTCTGAATGTCCTGATCGTGGCACGGTTTAAACCCATGTACCATTTGAGTGCGGCACCGGTTAAACTATCCTGGAAGTAGTGAATCAGCAGGTCCTGATTTTCCGTCTGAGCTGACATCCGCCAAGCGTACATCACCAGATGGCTTTGAGGGCAAGAGTTACCCTTGTACTTTTCAAAGTCGGGCACTTGAAATTTGTGAGAGACTTTCACATTTGGGACCAAGCAGAGATCTGCGGCGTCCTTTCCAAACAAATCCTGACCGCGAATGGCTTGCAGCTCCTTCTGCATTTCTAGGAACTGCTTCTGGAATTCCTCCATTCTGTCAAACATAGTTTCCTTCTTACCAGAAGGTGTCTGTGGAATCTGTCCTTCCGGGACAGTGTACACCACAGGGGGTGGTACCGTGACTACGGTAGTGAGTCTTGGCGTTTCCCGAAGTTTGTAACCTTCAGGAGTCTTCAGTATGCCCCTGGCATCTTCGCTTTCCCGAAGTTTATAACCTTCAGGCCCAGCGGCTTCTGTTGTGATTCCCTAATCTTCAGTGATCGGCGGAACATATCCTTCCGGGATATAGTTAACAGGCATGCCCCAAGGACGATCTTTCGGTATTTGATACCTAGGATCATACTTTTCTACTATGGGCGTTGAGGTGATCTCTGAGATCACAGTTCTTTGTAGCTGAGCTTCTGCCATGGCTTGCATGTCGTTACGAAGCTTTCTCATATCCTCTCTCAGAGCGTCGATCTCTTCCTTCAACTCTCTGTTTTCTTCCTCAAGATCATCCATCTTTTTCTGACGATTGGCCCGAGTATTATACGAATGAGACAGTTTGACTCTAGAACCGAGACACAAACGTGAGATTCGTAGGTAAGAAGAATACGCGATGTGAGAATGATGAATGCAATGATTATATTAATTGTTTAGGTTTAATCAAAATAAACTTCGACAATTAGATTGCAAATATCAAACGGTGGGGAAACCCCTTTTTATTAAATTCAAAGGATTACAGAAATGGAAATACAGTAGATTACAAGGTGCAGAAACAGAAACCTAAACTAATGGGTCCCGAGACCCCTCTGAAGAGAAATCGGGTGCTGATTCTGGTATCTTCCTTTTCTTTGACCGGGGCTCTTGGGCCGTTGTCGGGTTGTCATTCCTTTTCCAGGTGAAAGGAGCGAGCAAATTCCTTTGGTCATCTTGATTCTCTACAGCATGTTGCTCCAAAATTTCAATCAGAGCATCCTTTTCTTTCAGTAATTGCTGTATTTTGATGCACTCTACATCGAGGGTGCGGTACTTGTTCTTCCAAGAACTTCTCTCCTTTTGAACTTTGTTGAGAGTAACCTGAAACTTTTTCAGTTTCCGTCATGAAGTACATGACAGATTCCTTTGGCGGAAGAATTCCGTAACGAGGATAAGGCATCTTTAGCTTGAGAGCTCTAGTTTGTACCCAATTGAGATAAGGCTCCACCGAGACACAGTCTGGTTTTCCCAGAGACTCTCGTCCTTTCTTATGAACATGCTTCCAAGCGTGCACTATTTCCATCTTTAGTGCTCTGTCATTTTCTCCTTCTTTGAAGAAAAGACCTTCCAGATGAACACCCCGTGGGACGTGTCTCATCGCGTATCCAAATTGACGCTGAACGAGAACTGGATGGTAATTGATTCCTCCCTTAGTTCCTATAAGGGGTACGTTGGGGAAGTTTCCACAATGATCAATGATTCTGATTCCCTCATAAATCCTATTACACCAATCTATATCAGATTTGGTGAGAGACATGATCTTCTGCGACCAACGTAAGGCACTCTTGCAATCCCAAAAAGCAGCAGACTTGGGCAAGTGAGAGATAAACCATTTGTAAAGCAGAGGTACACAACATGTGATCTCCCCTCCGCTGTACAAATTTCCCAAGTGTACAGAATGATACGCATCTGCGAGCAAAGTCGGTACAGGGTTTCCAATGAGAAAAACCTTAATGGAGTTGATATCGACGAAGTTATTGATGTTGGGAAACAAAAATAACCCATAGGTGAGCAAGACAAAGATGCTTTCAAAAGCAGTCACGTTTCCTATACTGGCAAAATACAGGGCTTTCTTTGTCAAGAACTAGGCTGGCAAACCTTGGATGCCACCCTAGGTAGTTAGGTGAGTCCTGACCTCAGACTCGTCCAAATGAATTGCTCTTACAATGGTCTGATTCTTTGGAATTTCTTCCAGTCCAGAAAATGGAGCTCGATCAATAATGTGTAGATTAATCAGATGAGAATACTCCTCAAGCGTTGGTGCGAGCTGGTAATCCGGGAATGTGAAACAGTGATAGACCGGATAGTAAAATTGAATGAGCGCATCCATGATTCCCTCAATCACATGGACTCTTAATAGTGGTAGCAAACCTCCATGCTTGGCTCTGAAAGCCTCAGGGTTAGTGATCATCCTCGCTAACCTTCTCAAATCCTCTAGTTTTAGAACCTTGAAGGTGTAACTATGAGTTCTCCTTCTACCGAAATCCATTAGTGCAACCCTTTTCTCTGATATTTGCAATCACAGTCTTAGTTTAATTTGAAAAACAGAGAGACTAGAAGAGAATAATTTTTTTGAATGTTTTAATGTTTTTAAATGAATGCATGAATGCAGCACACAAAAACATAGAAAAAACATGGGGTCAAAGGGTCGTTATCATGAAGTCAAGGCTCTACCCATCCCCAAAGGTTTATACTAAGGTGATTTTTGTACCTGTACTCATTATCATCTGCTCCTCCCAGGAAAGCAAAACAACAAGCGGATCGCCAGCGAGTTGTAGAGCAATCTTAGAGTAAGTGCCATTCATCGAGAATAGATCACCAGCCTCAAATGAGGGTAGTATCGCATAACAACTATTTCTGATAGTTTCTGTACTACGAAAGGGTTTGGCTCCTCAGCTTCTCAGACTTAACAATCGGCCCATTGTCTAGGTGAGAGAATGGGTTGCATTGGTCAGCCTCCACTGAGGTTGATGGTCGACCTCGTCGCCATCACTTATCTTAAGTGTATACTCAATCTTTCCACATACGGCATCACACGCATTCCCATTAGCAGAAAAATAAACATGTATAACAATTAGGAAAAGCAGTATATATATTTGTCCTAAACATCCTAGACCTTTAAAGCTATGAATCCTAAGTTCCTGACAGAAAATGGGTTCCCCGGCGGAAGGCCCAATCTGTGGTATTCACACAAGAGGTGAAAAGGAGAAAAAGAGAGACGGGGCCCACGGTGGGCGCCATTTTTCTGTGAAAAATGGGGACGACCGTGCCTAGATCTAACTTTGAACGGCCCCATGGTGGGCGCCATTTTTCTGTAGCGAGCGATTTTGGACGCGGTTCTTAAGCGATGGTCGCTCTCTGCGGTTGAGCTTTAACTACAGGTCGATTCATTTTTTATCCTATTAAAGCTGATGAAGGAAGGGAAATAGATGTCTCCAATTAACCCTGCTTTGCATACTGAGTTTAAACAGCAGTCTGTTAGGTTACGGATGCTATCAATGGGGGGGCCTTTGTACTGGTTATTTGTATTTTCGCCAATACGGTTTTCTTATTCTCTTTCTAGGACTTTCTGGCGGGGAACAAGGATTAGGATGTTAGGACTGATGCTTTTGATAGATACATGAGAGTATGGGATTTTGGGTTTTTGTTTAGTGTGCTCGCTAAGATTTTTCTTTCAATCTTATGCCTACGTATTCCAGGGAAATCAGAGCGTTCGTAGTTCCTCCTATTCTATGGGAGGAAATCGGTGTTTTGGTGTCTTGTTCAAAGCCCAAGACGTGAAGCGAAAGGTAGTTTGTATCTTGTTCAAAGCCCAAGATGTGAAGCTAAAAGGGTGTTGACTTTAGAGAGAATTTTTCATCTCAAAAGAGGTCTGTTTGCCACAACTGTTGGGTGACTGACTGTAAAGGAGGATTACTTTAACCGTGATTTGTGAATCCGGCAATGCCATAATTTCCTTTATAGGGGATTTTAATCTGAAGGGGAAGACTTTAACTCAGTTTAGAGCAATGCCATCTTTCCTTAGGAATTTCTCATACTAAAAGAGGGACATTGGCATGGATGTAGATGATCCAGAGGCTTGCCGCTTTCAGCGATTAGATGAAGGGGAAAGAGTTGTTGAAGTTTGTGTACTGTGAACGAGGCATAACGTTGATGCTAAAAGGTTAATTGGGTTAACTAGTGGTTTTCTTATACAAGGCCTAAGAGGAGGCTAATATGTGTCTCGTACAAAGCCCGAGAGAGAGGCTAAAAAGTTTTGACTCGACGATGAAGTCTTTTGGTATCTCGTATAAAGCCCGAGATGGAGGCTATTTGACCCAACAAAAGAGTTTTTTTGTATCTCGTACGAAGGCCGAGGTGGAGGCTGTTGTTTATTTGGCTCAATAAGAACCTTTTTGTATCTCGTATAAAGCCTAAGATGGAGGCAAAAGAGGTGATTGACTCAACGAGGGAGTCTCTTTATGTGTCTCGTACAATGCCCGAGAGAGAGGCTAAACGTTGTTTGACTCCGCTGGGGAGAATCTTTGTACAAAGCCCAAGAGAAGGCTAACTTCACTGGAGAAGGATCTTTATACAAAGCCTAAGAGGAGGCTATGGTGACTGTTTCAGTTAAGTGACAGGTCCAGTATACTGATTTTAAAGAGAAAATCAGTTCTTATATGAGCAACACTGTACTCATGGATTTGATTCAAGGATCCGGGTTGTTCCCGTTCTTTAAGGAAGTGGGAAATCCGAAGGGTATTGAGACTGTCCGAGTCTACGGGTTTCCTTCCTATTTTGGGGAAGGGGGTCACTTGAGAATGTCTTTGAGACTCAAGGAAATTAGACTGTTCAAGTCTAGAGTTTTATCTTTTGTACTATGCTTTGAGAAATAGTAGTAGACTCTTTGAAAGGACTGTTCTATGCAGATGACCAAGTTCTGTTCCTATACCTCTAGGAGGTCGTCGGGACAATTTGTACGAAGCCCAAGAGGAGGCTGGAAACTTTTAAGAAGCCGACGGGTCCTTGTACGAAGCCCAAGAGGAGGTTATCATTCCCAGAGGAAGAATCATTATACGAAGCCTAAGAGGAGGCTGTGAATACTTCTAAGAAGTCGTAGGGTCCTTGTACTAAGCCCAAGAGGAGGCGGGGTTGGTTTTAGGAAGCCTGTGGGTCCTTGTACGATGCCCAAGAGGAGGCCGATGCTTTTAAGAAGCCGATGGGTCCCCAAATCCCAAGAAATTCAAGGCAAGCTATTCACAAGGAATAGAACAAGTCAGGAAAGTTCGAGAATTTGGAAGAAACTCAAGAGATGCCATTCACGGAGAAAAGATCATCTCTGGGGAATAGAGTTTCTTGACAAATGCTTTTAAGAAGCCTGTGGGTCCCCAAACCCCGAGAAGTTCAAGACATTCCATTCACCGAGAATAGATCAAGCCAGAAAAGTTCGAGAATTTGGAAGAAACTCAAGAGATGCCATTCACAGAGAAAATACCACATCTGGGGAATAGAGTTTCTTGACAACTTCTATGAGTGACAGTCTATGAAAGGGTTCACAGAGAATGCTGCCTTTCATATCTCCATATTGTTTAACCCCAAGAGGAGGGAAGACTGTGTCTGGTAATCCTATGGGGATCTAGTTTAGACTATTTCTAAGAGTGATCGAGACGGCTTTACCTAGTGCTAGACGTAGTTTCCGGGGAAACTCTAAATATCTATACTATTATTACACAGTTGATATGAGTTTATGAAAGAAGGCTTACAGCGAAACAGCCCCAGAATACAGTTATATGTATATGAAAGCGGTAAATGAAAGCAATAACCACTTACTCGGTAGTAGAGCTTCCATGCTGTTTGGTTAGTTGTTCAACAAAGACAGATTGAAAACAACAGTATATTCAAAATCAAAGGAGAAAGTGCTTTTTAAAAAAGAAAGATTTAGGGCTTACAACTCAAGGAGAGGCCCAGGGTTTTATCAGTGAGCGCACTGTTTGAATTTGTACAGAGGGACTTATACAAGTGATCGTGGCCCAAAAATTGTTTTCTGTACAAAGGGATGGGTCTTACACTCTCTCAAGAGGCCAAAAAAGTTTAAAGAAAAAGAGATGGGTCTTACTACTCGAGGGTAGGCCCAGATAATTTTTTGTTTGAAATGGCGATCACGCCGAGATTTTCTTTTAACGGGAAGGGGCTTATACAATAAGTGAGGCCCAAAGTTTTTTGGTTAAAAGGGGGTTGGGTCTTACACTCTATTAGAGGCCCAAAAAGTTTTAAATGGGTCTTATAGCTCGAGGAGAGACCCAAAAGGTTATTTTTCAAAAGGTGACGAGCGCGCCGTTTGTTTCTGACGGTATCGGGACTTATACAATACTGAGGCCCAAAACTGATTTGGTCAAAAAAGGATTGGGTCTTACACTCTATTAGAGGCCCAAAATGTTTTGAAAATGATTTATGAGGGTTGAATTAATCCAAAAACCCTAATTTGTTTTCAAAAATGTATTTAATTGAATAAAAATTCAATTAAAATGATCAAAGTTGTTTAACATATGAAAAACAAATTGTGATCTTGGATTAATGCTTCAAAAATTAAGTATTGACCTACAAAATAATTAGAAAGCATTAATAGTTTCAAAATCAAGGTGGAAAAAATATTTTAAATGTCAAAAACAATTAAAACATTAATTCTTTGCAAAAATATCAATTATATGAAATAAATAATATTTTTGGGATTTTTTGATAAAATAAAATATTTTAACATTTTTGTGAATTATTAAAAAAAGAATCAACTCAAAATCGTTAAAACTCAGAGAGAAATTAATTTTTGAATCAATTAAACAAAAATCACAAAATTCAAATATTCAAATTTCTGAAAATGGCGCCAAGAACACGCGCGTGTTCTGAGTTTCCCAGATTTGCATTTTCCATCCAATCTCACTGAATACTTAACCATATCATGCAATCCACATACCAATCAACTCGTTTCAACCTCACGATCATGTCTATAACACTTAATTTCATTTAAATTAAACATAAAACATGAAATCACGAAGAAACCTCAAGAACCCTAATTTCTGCATGAAGGCTAGGATTTTTTATACACAATTCAAACAAAGCAATTAATTGAGGGAAAACATTCCATGCATGATTATGAACATATGGCCAAATTATTATGCAGTAAAAATTGCATGGATCATAGAGTTAGAAGAGCTCATGCTTACCACTTGCAGCTGGTGATCGTGATTTGTGTAGGAGGTGTTACAGTTGTGTTGTGATGATCTGAACAGCTTCCCTAGGTGCTATGGAGTGTGTTTGAATGCTTGGACTTGATGGAAATTGGCTGGATCACTTCATGGCATCTCAACTGTACTTTGGTTAAAACCTTGAGCAATTGACTGGTGATTCTGAGAAATCAATGTTCCAGTTGTTGTTTAAGTGTTTGATCAGCTCATATGTGATGTATATGAGGTGTGTGAGTGATTGGTTTGAGTGGAATTGCCCTCTAGCTCAAAACCCGATAGTTACCTTGCTAAGAAAGGCATTTTTGCCAAGAGAAAGAGATTTTGAGAAAGGAAAGTGGTGTAGGCCTTTGGTGTTCTTAAACTGAACACAATTGAGCTCTATTTATAGTAGAGCAAGTTTGTTTTGCAAGGAATAGTGAATGGCAATTGCTAAGTAGGTTTGGCCAATGTTGGCAAATGAAAATCCAAGTCTCCTCTAGCCATTGACTAGAGGTTAGGGCACAGAGCTTTGGTTCCCTTGGTCTTGGATAAGTCTTGACTGATTTCAGATGAGAACGGATCAGTCCATGCCACCTTGATGCTTCCATTGAATGCTTCAATCCAAATTTGGAGTCTTGTCCCTATTTTGGCCATTCTAGGTTCAACATGCTATTTCTTGTTCCATGGACTTTGGAGGCTTGGCTCAGTGATTGTCCCCTTTAGATTCAATCCTCTGATGTGTCCAAGTGGATAGGAGCATTTAAATTTGGCTGATTTTGGCAAATCGAGCAAAAATGCAATTTCTGCCTTGCCTTGGCTGATTTCAGCAAGGCAACTTCCCAATGTCATATCTCATGATTCAAATGGAATTTGGTAATGTTATTGGCCATTTTGGAAAGCCCTTACATGATACAACAACTGTTTGAACATGTTTGGTTTTAATCTCTTTTGAATCCAAGTGAAAAATCCCCCTACATTTGGCAAAAAGTAAGGCAAAATCTGACTTAGTGAAATTTTCACTAAGTGTTGGAACAAAGTGTTTTCTCTTGATTTTGATCACTCCATAACTCAAAATCCATGATGAATTAGACTTAGGTCTAGTTGAAGTTTTTGTAGAGGGCAATGAGATCTACAAATAAAGCTTTGGATGGGGCACAATGGCCTTGTGGTTTAGGAGTTATGGTCCTCCAAAGTTGGTACATTAGTGGCACTTTTTCATGACTTAGAAAAATTTCTAAGTTTTATGGTTACCCCTTTTACAAGTTATCCAACTTTTCTTGATTTTTCTTGATGAATGATGATTCAAATCATACATTAACATCATTTTAGGGTTAAAAATCCATTTTTGTGAAAAATCTCAAAAAGTCAAAGTTGACTTTTGTGCACAGTTGACTTTTTATCAGATGAATTCCAAATTGTGCAATTCTTCAGGAAATCATGTCCTTGACCAAAATCAAACTTGATGGACATGTTTCATGGGTGCCATAGGGTATATTGAATCATGTCTTAGGGCTTGGGAGCATGTCCTGGTCAAAAGTCAAAGTTACAGTTGACTTTTCCCTTAAAACCCTAACTGTGGTGCAGATGAAATTGAGACTTGTTGCTCAAGCTTCTTGGATTAATCCATTGTTCTAAATGGATCAATATAGTTCATTAGAGACCCTCAAACCCTGTCTTGAGGTCTTGGTTCATGATTTGTCCCAAAAGTCAACTTAGGAGTGAATTAGGTCAAGAAACCCTAATTCCTGATTTTTGATGAATGCATCCGTTGAGGCAAAATGGACTTGATGATTGGGTCCATGAGGTTCCATGGAGTATATTAGGTTAGGTTTTGGATCATTGGCTTGTGCCCAGATGAAAAATTTCCATCTGGAGGCCCTGGTCGACCAAAACCCTAATTTGGTGACACTGTCGATCTTAAGACTTGATCTACCTAGAAGGGAGCAGCCTTGTGCTTAATCCTTGAAGTGGGAGTCCTTTTGATCCATTGTGGATGTTTGAGAGGTTAGACAAGTTGAAGATCATGTCATTCCTTGATTGATCCTTTGCCTAAGAGCTTTGAGGGAGGGCTTGAAACCCTAATTTTGATTGTAGTGAATGCTCACCCATCTTTGGGGAGACTGATGAAGAATGATGGTTCCTCCATATTGTGATTATGATTTGCACAATGATGGGAAATCTTAGTGGTCAAAATTTGGGGTATAACAGAAAGTACCAAAGAATATCTGTTGAATCCACCTATTTTGTCTTCTTTAGTGGAAGGAAGACCCCTGATCATGTACTTAACAATCCTAGAAGATTCCATGGGCTGTGTGTTGGGTTAAAAAGACGAAACACGGAGAAAAGAATACGCGATTTACTACTTGAGCAAGAAATTAATGGACTGTGAAACTCGATACACTATGCTCGAGAAAACCTGTTGCGCTTTAGCTTGGGCTGCCAAACGTCTTCGCCAGTATATGATCTGTCATACCACTTGGTTAATCTCCGAAATGGATCCAATCAAGTATGTCTTCGAGAAACCTACTTTAACTGGAAGAATTGCCCGTTGGCAGATGCTGCTATCAGAATACGACATCAAATACCATGCTCAGAAAGTCGTCAAAGGTTGTATTTAAGCTGATCATCTGGCTCACCAACCAACTGACAATAATGAATCAATCAAGTTTGACTTCCCAGACGAGGATGTGATGTACCTAAAGATGAAAGACTGCGATGAACCACTACCAGATGAAGGGCCAAAGCCAGGATCCTAATGGGGATTAATATTCGACGTAGTTGTCAACGCTTATGAAAACGGAATTGGGGAAACCATTGTTACACCTCAGGGTACCCATATTCCTTTCACCGCCAAATTGGAATTCAAATGTTCAAACAATGAGGCCGAATATGAAGCTTGCATCATGGGTCTCGAAGAAGCTACCTACTTCAGGATAAAGAACTTGGACGTGTATGGAGATTCAGCCCTGGTTATAAATCAGATCAAAGGAGAATGGGACACACGCCATACGGGATTGATTCCTTTTAAAGACTACGCAAGGAGGTTGTTACCTTTCTTAAACAAAATTGATTTTCATCACATTCCTCGTGAAGAAAACAACATGGTTGATGAACTTGCTACCCTATCCTCCATGATTAGTATGAATCAATGAAACGCCTTACCCAAGATTGACATAATGCGCCTTGATAGGCCCGCTTACATATTTGCAAATGAAGCAATCATTGATGAAAAACCATGGTATCATGATATCAAATGCTTCCTTCAAAGACAGGAATACCCAGTTGGGGCATCCAGGAAAGATAGGAAGACTCTCAGAAGGGTGGCTAGCAACTTCTTCCTAAACAATGATGTACTCTACAAAAGAAACTTTCACATGGTTTTGCTCAGATGTGTGGACAGACACAAAGCAAACATGCTAATGAAAGAAATTCACGAAGGATCTTTTGGAACTCATGCTAACAGACATACAATGTCAAGAAAAATTTTAAGAGCGGGATATTATTGGCTGACAATGGAATCCGATTGCTACACGTACATGAGAAAGTGTCACAAATTTTAGATTTACGCCGACAAAATTCATGTGTCCCCGACTCTTCTCAAAGTTATCTCTTCTCCATGGCCTTTTTCCATATGGGGGATTGATATGATCGGCATGATCGAGACTAAGCCTTCAAACGGACATCGCTTCATGTTGGTCGCTATTGATTATCTCACCAAGTGGGTCGAAGCAGTATCATACGCCAATGTGACCAGACAAGTGGTAGTCCGGTTTATCAAAAACAATCTCATCTGCCATTATGGTGTTCCAAGCCAGATCATTACTGATAATGGATCGAACCTGAACAACAAAACGATGAAAGAATTATGTGCTGAATTCATGATTGAACACCATAAATCGTCTCTCTACCGGCCTAAGATGAATGGAGCGGTGGAAGCAACTAACAAAAATATCAAGAAGATCATTCAAAAAATGGTCGTTACTTACAAGGATTGGCACGAAATGCTCCCATTTTCTCTTCACGGTTACCGCACCTTCGTCCGCACTTCAATGGGGGAAACCTCTTTCTCTCTAGTATATGGCATGGAAGCAGTGCTCCCTATAGAGGTTGAGATCCCGTCAATAAGAGTCTTGATGGAAGACAAGCTAACAGAAACTGAATGGTGTCAAAGCAGATACGATGAACTGAATCTAATCGAAGAGAAGAGGATGACGACTTTATGCCATGGTCAGTTATATCAGCAAAGGATGAAGAAAGCTTTTGATAAAAAGGTCTGACCTTGGGTATTCAGAAAAGGCGACCTCATGCTCAAAAAGATCCAATCTTTCCTCACCGACTCCAGGGGCAAATGGACTCCAAATTATGATGGCCCATATGTTGTTAAGAAATCCTTCTCAGGTGGTGCCTTAAAACTTACAACTATGGATGGTGAAGAGTTCACTCGTCCTACAAATGTCGATACAGTCAAGAAATACTTCGCCTAAAAAAATAGCTCATTAAGTTTAAAACCCGAAAGGGCGACTTAGGCAAAAAAAAACGTCTCGGTGGATTGAAAACCCGAAAGGACGGTCCAGGCAAAAATTAGAGACATAAATAGAAAATAAGCATCCCAATAGATTGAAAAAGCAATCTAGGCAAAAGCTAAGGATATATGGCAAGTAACTGCATCCAAAAAGATTGGATCATCTCTAAAAAACGTCATCTATCATAGAATTTTCAAGCAAGTCACTTTCAACAGATGCTCAAGAATATTTGGAATTCAAAGTTGTTGGAAGGGTAGTGGCCATTATGTTTCAATGTAGCCCTTTTCCCTTTAAATTACCATTTTATAACTTTGTAATGCTCCATAGAATCACGCATTTGGCTTATTACCATCCTATTAATGAATATTTGAGCCTTTGTGCCTTTTGTTTGCAATTCTCACTTTTATTTTGCCTTGCAAAATGAAAATTTATCTAATTTTTGTTCTCGGGAAAAAATGAATTTTGCTTTTGCTTTTAAAACAACGATGGCACTCTCCTTTGATATGTGAACATAATAACAACAAATTCTCCAAGAGTGATTAAGACCTCAAAATGCAAAATCAAATGCTTTTACGATCAATCTCGCAAATATCCCCGAATGTCAAATCATTACCTCAAATAGATAATATTAGACATCTTATTCTTCCCCAATAAGGGTCAAGTTTCATTTCTTCTACCAAATGAATGTTGGAATCAGGATGAAGATTTAATCCCTTTCCCCAAGAAAATTGGTACCGCTGGGAATCAAGATAAGATCTGGTCCTTTTCCCCGACAGGGTTTTACCATTAAAAACATTAGTGATGCCTCTATTCCCCAGAATGGCCGAGTATCCGGTTTTGGTTGTCACCAGTTTGTGTGTCGTGTCTGTTTGGTTAGCATAAGCATAACATTCATTCATACATCATGCATAATCAATTCATATTCATATTCATAATGCATAAGTTGTGTCATTAACCTTGGTTCTGTTCATCCCCGAGTATTTTCCTCTCTCCAATAGATTTGTCAACTTTAAGCAGGAAATGTACATTATTTCTAAAATCCCCACTAAGTTTGATTCTCGTTGAAGTTTCACTTCAGATCTCCTTTCCACACTTGGATTCTAGAAGTATCTTCCTTTACATAGTCTCTCTGGATTGAAATCGGTCCTTGACAATTTTGATAACTTGAACCTCTAAGGGAGAAGGACATCCAGTGGAACCTTACTCTTCCCCAGCAAAAACACCGTTTGCTTTCCTGGATAAAGCAAAATCCCCAGTGGAAGCTTTTCAGCAAAATCTCTTGGTAGCAAGGACATCACATCTCCCAAGAAGTATCTACCAATAGACAAATGATAGTCTCTTTCAGAACAGTTTGTCTATCTCCATCAAAGATAAGTTAATTCCTCATTGGAATCTACGCTTGACGAAACAAGTGACAATCTCCTAAGAAGCTTGTTTTTGTCCCAGAAATTCCCCGTGAGTCAACAAATGACAATCTCTCCCCAAGAAGCTTGTCCACTCTCCAAATAAGGTCATCAGTACCTAAAAATTTCCTTTCATCATATGGTATCTCTCCGAAGACATCTCAAAGGGACGTACGATGAAATCTCTCAGAGTAAATGACATCTCAACAGAGAAGTTTGCGAACCTCTACATCACATTCTGTAGAATTCCCCAGTAAGTCTGTTATCAGATCTTTGTTCATCCTATGGCATCTCTCCGAAGAAGTCTTGAAGAGGAGTATGATGATGCCTATTTCAATCAAATGTCATCTCCCCAGTGAATTCCAGCGAGAAGTTTGATGAAGATCCTCACAAATTTCGAAATCTATCCTACAAAATAATTAGCCCGCATCTCCTTGAAGATCCCTGGCGAAGTTATTAATCCAGCAAGTGATCACCTTTTCAGTAGCTTGTCTGCCTAAACCTTGTCAAGAGAAAAACTTGATAAGAAGAAACTGAGACCAGTTCCATGGCTGAAGACCAGGATCGAGGAGAAGTTTATTTCAAGAAACTGAGACTAGTTCCATGGCTGAAGGCCAGGATCAAGGGGAAGTTTGTTTTAAGAAACTGAGACCAGTTCCATGGCTGAATACCAGGATCGAGGGGAAGTTAATTTCAAGAAACTGAGACCAGTTCCATGGCTGAAGACCAGGATCGACGGGAACTTTCACCCTTTCTAAATAGGATTACTTAGTAAAGGAAGATGGGTACGCATACTCCAGCATTGGGAATTTGTTACCATTCAAGTTATTAAAATTACAGCCATAATCCCTAGTAGAGTTGATGTCTCCTCAGATCTTATGTCTTGCATTCAAGTTATCATATCATGTCATCTATATTCACAGTCAAAATTCTGGGTATTCTGATATTTAATCCTCTTTTACCTTGAATGTTTGAATGTCTTCATCTTCATACCTTTAGGTCTTAAAAGATTAAATAGGGTATTAGCATCTATCATACCCTAAAATTTGACCCTAAGATCCCACATCATTTGTACATCATATGAATATACTTTCATGCATCACTAACCCATTAGAGAACACAATTTGTTGCTTGTTTCATTTTTTAGTACAAATTAGGGTTTTGAGCCTCATAAAGGATTCAGGCAGAGGATCAATAAAAAATGGCATAATATTCAACCTATCAAGTCTCTCATTCATCCATAAAGATCAAGAGGCCTCCTTCATCAAAAATCAAGCATAAATATGCATCATTTTAAGTTGATCAAGACCCAATTTCATCTGAGTCACCAAATTAGGGTTTTGGTTGAACAAGGTGTCCAAAGTGAATTTTTCATCTGGGCATGAGTCAATACCTTAATATATGATTCAAAGAGCCCAAATATACCTTTGAAGTCCATTCATAAGTTTAAAATTACCTCAACGTATTCATTCAATGAAAATCAAGAATTAGGGTTTTTCTGCACAAAATTCATCTGATACCCAAAGTCAAAAGTTTGACTTTTTGGGAAAAATTGATCATCAAGGGCTATTATTCAAGAAAATATGATCCATAGTTGCATTTAATCAAGGATTGATCAAGAAATCGAGGTTACTTGCAAAAAAAGCAAAATTAGAGGAATTGAAAATTTCACTAAGTTATGGAAATTCATGTTCAAGTACCTAACTTTACAAGGCCATAACTTGTGGTCCAAGCAACCAATTTTTGTACTCCAAAGCTCAAATGATTGATCTTCTTCCACACAACAAGATTGTTGGGCTGATTCATCCCCAAAAAATGCATAGATTTTGAGATATGAAGCCATGAAGTTAGGGTTTCAAGGCTTTTTGAACTTTGACACTTAGAAAAAATTTTAGGCAGAATCTATTTTGTGTTTTAGCCAACTTTGAGTCCATTTTTCTCCAAAATCCAAGATGAATCAAGACCAAATGCAAACATCAAAGTTAAAGTAGGATATCTCAGCTTTCCAAAAAGTACAAGAACATCCATTGATTCTACTTGAGCAAGGAGATATGATCCTTACAACATGCCTTGATCAAACTGATTTTGAAGACAACATTGGTGCATTACTCGTGTCACACAATTTTCACTCTCAAGTTTTGTTACTTTACAAGCCTTGCCATCCTCTAAGATCAGAAAAATCTTGTTGAATCACATAATATCTTCAACTTTGAACCATAAGTCAAGGATTCTATCTCTTAGCATGTGAGAACCATCATTGCAAGGCCATGGAGTCAAGTTTGTTTTTGTACATTTATTTGAAACATTGAATTGGAAAGAAATGAGCCACACCAGTTCAGATATGTTCAGAAACATTGAGTGTTCAAACCTGCAAAATGCCAATTGAGATAAGATTCTAGTCATGCTATAGAAGACTAATGGTACCTTAGCATTTAAGTTAAAGCTACATGGCTATATCCATTGGACAATAGCATGCTCCCTCATCCAACACTATTCATCTAAAACCAAAACATTTTCCTATAAATAGAGGACTTCTCTGATCAATTTAAATACACCAAAATAATACCAAAGCTTGTTTTCTTGCTCTCCCTCTTTCACTTCAAATTTTCAAAGTTTCAAAGAGTAAGCTTTGACTTTTCAAAACCAGAGGTTAAACCACTCAAACAACCATCCAAACACATCACAAATCATCCCTTGAAGGTGTTCAAACCTTCATCTTCATCCCAAACCACCAAAATCAAAAAGTCAACTATCAAAACCTCATATCTTTGACTTTCTGCATTTTCAAAGCCATGTCTTGATTCTTTCCATTTCAAAACCATCCAACACTTCAAACACACTCTAAATAACATCCTTAATTTGTTCCAACAATAGTTTCTCAACTGTAACACCATTTGGTGGAGTTTCTATTTTTGCCACTTTTGACAAATTTGCAAGAAGGAGCTAGATTTTGTCCTAGAGGTTTTCATTTGGTTCCAAGCATCCAAGAAGCTTCTTTTAAGTGTATTAGAGGTTTCCAAAGCATTGGTTTACTTCTGTAACAAGTCTCTTGGAAATTGGCAAGTGAGCTTCTGGAGGTAAGCTTCCAAATAACTTGTGAAATTCAGGTATCAGATATGTGATGTCAAGTGAGATGTCACAACATCAATATCTGTTATATGAACAAGACAATAATAGTAACAGTACCTAAAAACAATAAATAACACAAAGAATTGTTCACCCAGTTCGGTCTAACAACCTACGTCTGGGGGCTACCAAGCCAGGGAGGAAATTCACTATTAGTAATATCAATTTGTAGATTCTACAGTCAACACACCAGTTGACAATCTACTCACTTAATCATTACCCAATGACACTTCTACCTAAGACACTCTTAGGTATGAGAACCCTCTCACTCCCCCTCAATCACAGCAGTGATGAAAACAGGAAAAAACAAAGTAAGAAGTTACACAAGAAGGACACACCTTAATCTTGCTTAAAAGCTTTGATCAAGAACAACCACTCGTGCTTAAATGCTTAGAGTGGACAGAATACAACTCAATCAACTAGTCCAATTCAAACATCAAAATAGATGAGTGAATGGCTCACAAATAACACAAGACGCACAAAGACACAAACCCTAAAACTTGAACACAGCTCGCACAATCCTTATTCTCCACACCACCAAGTAGGGTTGATACGTCTTTAAATAGCAACAAACTTCATGGGCTTAGGCATAATAAAATCACAGATTTGATGCACAATAAAAGCAGATTTTATCTTCAAATATTTTCGCCCTAAATAGTAACAGAATATACTTCATAGGAAATATAAAACGATTGCATTATATAAAATCTTCTTCAAGAATCTCGCCTGCAATCTCTCAAACATAACAATTAACACGCAGCCCTAAATCACATAACAGACTGAACGGATGTTCTGTCAACAGATGTTAAGACATCAGTCTTGACATCATGCACAAAAACTGCAAACCAAACAACACACCTCATGCAGAATGTTAGAAGCACATGTTAAAACATCAGTGATGACATCATGCACAAAAACTGCAAACCAAACAACACACCTCATGTAGAATGTTAGAAGCACATGTTAAGACATCAGACATGACATCTTGAACAAACACATTGTTTTACCAAAATTGCTGCCAATAATAGAACTAACAATCTCCCCCTTTGGTTAATTTTGGCTAAAACAATATCAGCGCTCATCAGAGATACCAGCAGCAGAATCACACCACCAAACAAATCTAACATTCTGAAACAAAACAAGAAAGCCATCTGCCTGCACAACAATCAAAACTTAAAAACCAACATCAGAACAACCCAGAACCAGCCACTATAGCAACAACAATCCACTATAGCAATAGCAATCCAAATTACTACTCTCCCCCTTTTTAGACATAATTGTCCAAGCTAAAGAAGTAGTCATAGTTGGAAGCAGTAGTCAGCCACAAACCTAGCTACCAGTCAGTCACACAAGATCTCCCTTTTTATATTAGACAAACACCAACAAGATAAACAAAGCAAAATATATCATATTGAAGTTGTCAACAAGAGCAATACAGACATATCAAGTCACAAAACAAGCACACACAGGTGCCATCAGAAATCCAGAACAGCACACAAAAGTGTATAAAGAAAACAAAAAAAACAAAGAGAAAACTCCAACAGAGCCAACACAACCAGCAAAATCAATCTTCCTCAAAATCATCAGAAGCATCTTCACCACCCTCATTATCAGTTGCTGAATCACCCTCCTCAGATCCTGAAATAATACCAACTTCCTTGGCATTATCATCCTCACCATCTTCACCCTGTTCTAAAGACTTAATCAATTTTTCAAGTCTCATCTTCCTGGCAGTGCTAGTGTTGATAAAAACATCTAGATCTTTACATGCTAACTTCAACTCATTGATCAAATCATTTTTGGTGCACGTCTTGTTGACACCAGTACTTGATGTTGAAATAATATCTGGGACATGATTCCCTATAAACAGCTTAGGATGCAGAGACAATGTAGCATCCCTCTTGCAAGCAATATCAGAGTTAGTTAAGATTCCAGGATGTTGATTCAATATCATTCCACAAATAAGGGAAGGAAATGCTATAGGCATCTTAACAGCATTAGTTATAGCATGCTTCACAATCTGATCAAAGATGTAATTCCCATAATCAAACTTGACCTTGTTGCCAACAGCAAAGATGAACCTTCCTAACCCCACAACTATGGTAGTTTTGTGATTTGTAGGTACCCAATATGCAGCCCCAATCCTATGCAAAATTGCATATTTGACACTTAGTTGGCTAGCAGGAAATTTACCTTTCAAGGGCCAACTAGTCATTTGATTAGAAGTGATCACTTTGCACACTTGGTTGTCAGTGACTTCCAGTTCACACTCCTCTTTATCACTCCTTCCCAAGTACTTGTTGATGCCACTAGGAGAGAAATGAATACATTTGCCCCTAACATAAACCTTCATAAAGTTCACACATATACCATCAGCAATATCAATAGGAATGTTCACAATGAATTCCTTTACCAGCAGATTATAACACTTTGAAAAATCTGACACAGTCTTTAATAATCCTGCAATATGAATCAACTCCATGATTTCCTTGACCTCCAAGGCATCTTTACCAAGCTCTCTCTCCAGAGCAATTCTTCTTAGATGAACATACTTCCACTTACTCACATTGTCAACAGAATGGAATGAAATATTGTCTAAAGGGACATCAGGAACTTTGTTAACAATCTTCTTGCTAGCAGCCTTCTTCACAGGATTGATGTCCTGGACATCCTCCTCAATATCAAAGTCAGAGTCAGAGTCATTCCTAATCTTCCTCTTTTTAGAAGAGGTAGACACTTTGCTCTAGGATTTTGGGGGTCCCACAACAGTAGTCTTTTTCTTACCACTAACAACTTTCACTTCAGGAGAGGTATTCACAGATTTCCCTTTTCTTGTCTTCAACCTCTTAGCAATACCAGGATGCACATTTGCAATTAACTCGTTGTCAGAGGGAACATCAACAAGATTCACAACAAAGTCATCAGAATTAATAATTTTTTCTTTACTCTGATCAGCACCAACACTCTTCTTCCCAGAACTAGAGTCCTCAGTAACACCCTCACTTCTTCCTTCACTAAGCACAGAATTAGCCAATTTGTGTAAATTCGCAGTCTCAGTATCTTCCTCAGTACTCGAAGAGTCTACTTTTCCTTCCTCACTTTGATGTGCATCCAAAGTAGGAACAACATCAATTTTAGACAGAGGGACATTAATCCCAGGAACCCTACGCTCTCTATACAATAGACCAGTGACAATACTTTTAATGGTTTTATCCACATAATTACTACCTTCCCTATGATCATAAGAAGACTCAATAGTGGTTTTAGAGGAGTTACCTGCAGGTGTACGTTTGGAACTTCTTACATGCAGTTTGCTGGGCCTCGTCTTTTCAGTTTCAGAATTGGGAATCATGGATACAGGCGCAATGTCCAGAGCATCATCAAGCGAGACCTCTTTAGTAGAAACCCTAGATTTTGCATGCAAAGGATTTTTGGTAGCAGATTTCTTGGATGGAGAAGGTTGTTGTTGAGACATTGTTACTTTCTTGCAGCTGATTGACAAAAGGTTGAAAGAGCTTCTTTTTCTGGGAGAGAAGATGAACAAACAATATGAAGCAAAATGGAGGTAGCGTGTGGTAGTAAAGATGTGAAATGATTTCTTATGCAAAGGGGGTTGCTTTTGTTGGAAAATTAAAAAGTAGTAAATGGTATTTCCACACCAAAATAAATGACTTTTTAAAATTTTGAATTTTAATGAACATTGTCCACACGCCATTAACTTCTGTTGACCTTCATAATTACACATTTCCAATTCTTCTCTTAGGGTTTCACATTAACTTGCATCTACATCCTTAGAGAGAATATCAGCAACCTTCTTTTGTCTAGTGACATGTTCAAACTGAATGACCTTGTTTTCTTCAAGTTCTCTTCTAACCAGATGATGAACATTAATGTGCTTAGTGTCCCTCAGGTTGTCACAGCAAGATGTCATGACATCATGCTTGACATTATACTCAATCAGACTTTGTTTCACCTCTTTCAGATGTAGATGACCAAGTCTTTGATGGTCCAAATCCACATCATTATCTTTGGCAATAGTACATATGGTGGAGTAACTGGACTCTTGAGAAACCCACAAGTAGCAGTTATCTTTCAATCTAACTCCCCTCATAACAACTTCACTCTTTTCATTTGTCACTAAACATTCAGATTTTGTATATCTGACCTCGAAACCTTCATCACACAGTTGACTGATGCTAATTAAATTAGCAGTCAACCCTTTAACAAGCAACACATTATCAAGACTAGGCCCAACTGAACAATTTAGCTTTCCAATCCCTTTGACCTCACCTTTGGCTCCATCCCTAAAAGTCACATCACTTGTGGAATAAGATTTGACATCCACCAATAGGTTCTTGACACCTGTCATATGTTTAGAACACCCACTGTTAAAGTACCAATCTTCCATAGTTGAGGCTCTAATAGACATGTGAGCTAATAAGCTTGTAACAGCAACCTTGGGAACCCATTGTTTTCCACTTGTTGGAGTATTCTGATTTGGCCCAGGATGAGGAACAGGTTTAGAATATCCATGCAGTCTGAAGCAAAAAGGCTTTATGTGCCCAAATCTTCCACAGTAATGACATCTCCATCTTTGAATTTCTTCTCTGAAGTGATTGAGATATCTTCTCCATTGAGGTTGAGTCTGTCTTCTGCTATGATGATGAGGTTGTCTTCTTCCATAATGATGAGGTTGTCTTCTGCCGTACTGATGCGGATGTCTTCTACTATGATGATGAGACACAAAATGATGTGGCCTAGAAACATGTACCTTCCCATGATGTTGCGACATCTGATGGGACATGTTCTGTTTGGGTCCAGAGGTATGAACTTTCTCATGTTGTTGAAACATCTGATGAGACAGGTTCTGTTTAGTACCAGAAGAACTAGCATTTGAAGAAGGTTTCTTCTCACCCTCAATTCCCAGCCCAGTCATGTCTCCAGCCAGTTTTCCAGTCTGAAGAATGTCATCCAAGGTATTAGTCCCCTTGTTTAGCATTCTGATAGATTTGACCATTTGATCAAGCTTGGAGTTTAGCAGACTTACTTCATTCTCTAGATCAGTCTTTTGAGCCTTTAGTTGTACTATAACATTCTTTTGCTTTCCCCATCTAGACACACTTGTTCACTTCTAATGCACAACTCTTATATGATGCAGCTAGCTCCTCATACATAATCTCTCCATCACTTGAATCATTATCAGACTCACATATTCCAGTCATAGCTCTAACATGCTTGGCTGATTCAACTTCACTTTTAGTGTCCTCATCAGACCACGTGACAGACAAACCCTTTTTCTGTTTAAGGTATGTGGGACATTCAGCTCTGATGTGACCAAAACCTTCACAGTCATGGCATTGCATTCCTTTGTCATTATTAGGCATATCCTCTGCTTTGGTTTTCTTCATCTAATCAGCTGACCTGTTGCTGTCAGATGTGATGTTCTTGACATCAGGTTTATAATTTCTGTCCATTCTTTTCATTACTTTATTAAACTGTCTTCCCAGCATCACAATTGCATTGGATAGCTCATCCTGAGTCTCAATATCACACTCTTTCTTTTCATTTTCAGAACTAGACATCAGTGTTATGCTTTTGGCCTTCTTTTCTGATCTGTCATTCAACCCTAACTCAAATGTCTGAAGTGAACCAATCAACTCATCTTCCCTCATCTGGCTGATGTCTTGAGCTTCCTCTATAGCAGTCACCTTCATATCAAATCTCTTGGGAAGAGATCTGAGAATTTTTCTCACCAGCTTCTCATCAGACATCCTCTCTCCTAGGGCACTAGAAGCATTTGGCAGTTCAAGTATGTTCATGTGAAAGTCATGAATGGTTTCTTCATCTTTCATCCTCAAACTTTCAAACTTTGTTGTTAGAAGCTGAAGTCTTGAAATCTTGACCTTGGAAGTTCCTTCATGAGTTGTTTTCAGGATATCCCAAGCCTCCTTAGCCACTTCACATGTGTTGACCAGCTTGAAATTGTTCTTGTCAATAACATTAAATAAGACATTCAAGGCCTTAGAATTCCCAAGAGCAAGTTCATCTTCTTCCTTGGTCCAGTCTTCTTCAGGTTTCAGCTTTGACTGACCATCTTTTCCCACAATGACAGGATGTTTCCATTCTTTCAAAACAGCCTTCCAAGCCTTGCTGTCTAAAGACTTCAAAAAGGCAACCATGCGAGGTTTCCAATAGTCATAATTTGATCCATCTAGAATAGGGGGTCTATTCACAAATCCACCACTCTCCTTGTCCATTGCACCAGAAAGTAACAGCCCTAGATCTCACCCAGATACAAAGCAGGATGACCTGCTCTGATACCAATTGAAATTCTGGTATCAGATATGTGATGTCAAGTGAGATGTCACAACATCAATATCTGTTATATGAACAAGACAATAATAGTAACAGTACTTAAAAACAATAAACAACACAAAGAATTGTTCACCCAGTTCGGTCTAACAACCAACGTCTGGGGGCTACCAAGCCAGGGAGGAAATTCACTATTAGTAGTATCAATTTGTAAATTCTACAGTCAACACACCAGTTGACAATCTACTCACTTAATCACTACCCAATGACACTTCTACCTAAGACACTCTTAGGTATGAGAACCCTCTCACTCCCCCTCAATCACAGCAGTGATGAAAATAGAAAGTAACAAAGTAAGAAGTTACACAAGAAGGACACACCGTGATCTTGCTTAAAAGCTTTGATCAAGAACAACCACTCATGCTTAAAAGCTTAGAGTGGACAGAATACAACTCAATCAACTAGTCCAATTCAAACATCAAAATAGATGAGTGAATGGCTCACAAATAACACAAGACGCATAAAGACACAAACCCTAAAACTTGAACACAGCTTGCACAATCCTTATTCTCCACACAACTAAGTAGGGTTGATACGTCTTTAAATAGCAACAAACTTCATGGGTTTGGGCAGAATAAAATCATAGATTTGATGCACAATAAAAGCAGATTTTATCTTCAAATCTTTTCGCCCTAAATAGTAACAGAATATACTTCATAGGAAATATAAAATGATTGCATCAGATAAAATCGCCTTCAAGAATCTCGTCTGCAATCTCTCAAACATAACAATTAACACGCAGCCCTAAATCACATAACGGACTGAACAGATGTTCTGTCAACAGATGTTAAGACATCAGTCTTGACATCATGCACAAAAAATGCAAACCAAACAACACACCTCATGCAGAATGTTAGAACCACATGTTAAGACATCAGACATTATATCATGCACAAAAACTGCAAACCAAATAACACACCTCATGCAGAATGTTAGAAGCACATGTTAAGACATCAGACATGACATCTTGAACAAACACATTGTTTTACCAAAATTGCTGCCAAGAATAGAACTAAAAACTTGAACTTTAAGAAATATTCTTTGCTTTGATGTACATTGATCATGATCATATCATATATGTCATTTATGTTGTGTTTGAACAATTTTGTGATACTATTATTAATTGTATGATGATATAGCATAGAACTTGCAAAACCATGCCCTTTTAAGAACCACTATCGGGTTTTAAAATAAAGACACTTTTAGCTAAAACCAACACCACCACTGTGATCCTCATGAAATTTCAAGTGAGTTTCATTTTTATTTCGCTTAATTTCATTAAGAAATGAGCAAGTTATGGTGCCTTTTGCAAATGAACACAAACCTGAGTTTTGCCCAGCCAGCCATAGCCATGGCGTATTTGTTCAGGTCACTAGGTCATGTCCACCCTTATCAATTAATGGGTGTGGTTTGATACACGGATGTATCACCACCCCAGTGGTTAAACCTACGCGCTCTTGTTACCTTTCACCCTTTGAAACTGGGGTTCGAATCCCCCTCGCCCCAGTTTCTTTTATTTTTCTGATTTTCCAATTTAATAACACATATAATAACTTGCTTCCCTCTTCTTTCAACTTGCGCGCGTTGGTTGGATGGTCTTGGTTTTGTGCTGCAAGCAAAGTGACTTGAGTTTAAGTCCCATGGGGACCATTTCCTATATTTTTTAATCATTTATTTTCTCTCTTTTCTTCACATTTTCAAACTATCATAACTCTCTCATTTTTTTTAATTTTAAACCCATTCTGTTTGCAAATTGTTCATGATAATGTCTATTTTCTAGTTATGAAAAGAAAATATCAAAAATAATTATTTTTCTCATATTTATTAGTGCTTAAAGTGTGTGACTCATTTAGGGTTTTCTTAAGACTTCTTTTGAATCTTTTGAATGATACATTGCCTTTTCTTGCTCACAATACATTGTTTGAACCATATATATCTCGTATGAACCTTAAATGAGGTTATGAATTTTTAGATCCTTGTTCTTACTTGGTTTTAATATATTTTCAAGTATATGTTTACATGTAAATGTGTGCTGAACTTTGTCCATACCATGAGACTTTTTGCTTGATATTTTACCTTAACATGTGGTCTTGCTTACATGCTTATGCCACTTTGATATGTACATATGTCTTTGTGTTGATTATACCATGTTTATGTGCTCCTAAAACACTTGAACTTTGCCTTGAAAATACCTTTGTATACATGTTTGTTTGTATGAACCTATGTGATTTTTCCACTTTGTTCAAGACCATGTTTGAACCCTAATATCCATGTTTGGCTGTTATCAACTTGTCATTAACATTTTCAACTTGTATCCATGATTCAATGTTCAAATATTTCCTTCATAAACTCTTACCATGATATATATATATATATATATATATCCCTGAAATGCACATCATCTTTTCAAATATCAAAAACCTTGGGCCTCTATTAGAGTGTAAGTCCCTCCCCTCCTACTCAAAACATTCTTCAATTTCTCAAATCTTTCAATCTTTCAACTTTCATCAAACACAGCCCTAGTGGCATTACAATCCAAAACTCCATGGGCATCTGCTTAGAGTGTAAGACCCAACACCTTTTGTAAATAAAGAATAATCTTGGGCCTCTATAAGAGTGTAAGACCCGCCACCTTTTCTTTTCTTTTCAATAAGTCATTGGGCTTCTATTTAGAGTGTAAGAACCAACGTCTTTGTGAATAGAATAAAACACACAACATTTAAAAACCCTAAAGACGCAAAATCTTCCATGAATTCAAACATGTCATATCAATGTCTATACTTGTTAATCTTCAATCATGTTTGTTCATATTTTGTTAAGTTTCTCTTGACATTTATATCATCCTTAGTTTAGTCATAGGTCAAACAATAGGATCCCTTCAAATCATAACTTAGTTCAAACAACTAGTTCCCTGGCCTCATCTTGGGCCTTATACAAGCATCATTGCCTCCTCTTGGGCATCATACATGGAATCTCCCCAGCAAGATAGCCTCCTCTTAGGCTTCATATAAGAAGACTTAGGAAGTCTCATTCAATTCCCCAGCCTCCTCTTAGTCTTCATACAAGTACCCTCAGGCTTCTTGAAAGCATAAATCTTAGTCATCTATACAATAAATCTTTTAGACAAATTCATCCTGGGCTTTATACAGGATACTAATAATTTCTTTTAGCCTCATTCATCTTGGGCTTTGTACATGATACAAATAAAAATCCCCAAAAGAGTTAGTCAAATCCTCAGTATTAAGTCAGCCTTTTCAAATTTCCTCAACAGTCATTAGCCTTCTCTTAGGATCTTCTACAAATAATTTCCCCCAGTCAATCAGCCTTAATCTTTGGCTTTGTACAAGACAGATAAAACTCCCCAGTTTAGTCAGTTTTTTAAATCTTTCCCAGCTTTATATCTTGGGCTTTAATCAAGATACCTAAATAAATCCGCCTCCCAACAGATGAGACTTTGAGTCATCTCTGTAGGAAGGTATCTCTTCTAATCACTACAACTCAAAACAAACAATCAAAACTTTTTTCCATATAATTTATGTAAGTGGAACTCTTGTTGATTGAAAATCCAAGATTGGAGTCCCTCCTTTATCATGGTTCAAAAAATTTTCTTTCATCTAACTGACGTAATTGGCACACTTGTCGGTTTTATATCCAAGTTAAAGTCCTTCTATTAGTATGTAAAGAACTCATAAAGGAAAAAGTGGCATTGCTTAACACAATAAGTTTAAAGCTTTCTTCCTTTATGGCATCACTCTCAAATGATTGTAGTGAATAGGTGAGATATCTCCCTTCAAAATGAAAATTTGTCAAATCTTTCAAACACTCCTTTAGCTCCATCATCTTGGGCTTTGAACAAGATACAAACCAAGTTTTTTTCCTCCCATAGATTAGGAGGAACTATTAACGCTCTGATTTCCCATTTCTCTTTTTGGGAATACGTAGGAATACGGAGGGAAGCAATAGTCATAAGATCTTAGCGAGCATACTAATAAAAAAACCTTAGGTTTAAGTACCTTCCAAAAATAATATAAAACCATAAAAAAACAAAAAAAAAACATTTCCTCAGTTTTCACAAAGGAGAAACTTTCCTAATTGAACAGCAAACAAACTCAAGCAAGTAAGTAATTCAACAGTAGAAATATATACAAATGAAGGTTCCTATAGATTACTATAGATATTTAGGGTGTTAATAGCTTCCCTTTGTATAACCAACCCCCGATTCCAGATCTCTTTGCATTTGTAGTAAAAACACTTGCATGCATGGTTAGTTTAGATTCCTCCGCCTTCCTTTTAAGCATCATAAGATAAATATTAGAAATCAGAAAGTAGCACCAAATACGGTAGTGGTCGCGTCATGAAAACCGAAGCTACACTAGGGACCCAATTAACTTAGAGTTTATGAATACTAGTTTTAGGGTATTCAGGTCATGTCGCTTGTCTAAAGACCCATTTGATTACCTTGCCTGGTTATAAAAAATAGAGAAAACAAAGTCCCAAGTCTGGAAAGACATGGGCATATTTGACCTAATTCAGTTGTCGAAGGTGGGGCCTGGTTATTGCCCATCTATGCTTATTACTTCCCTCTATTTTTGGGATAGTACACACAACAACTTCCAACTCCCTTGTGGAATGGTGACTCCCACCTTGTTCGACGCCACTGCCATCACAGGCATCAAACCTATTGGAGTAGATTATGACCCTACCCTTTTAGATGATGACTCAATAGGTTTCGACACAAACAAGGCATCTTTTACCACCTATATAGCCTACTACCATGACAAAGAAACTAAAGAAGTTTTTGATCAAGAACATGTTGCTTTTCTGGCTCTTTGGTTTTCTCGTTGTGTTTTCTCCTCAAGGTCCCTTTAAGTGACGAAGAGATACCTAAACATGGCCAATCAACTACATGTTGGACATGATATTTGTCTTAGCAAAATAATTCTTGCCAGCCTCTACGAATCCCTTGGCAAAGGTATTACAGTGCTGAAAACAATCAAGTCAAGAGGAAGCCTACTTCTTTCTGGACCCTTTTGGCTGCTACAACTATGGCTAAATGTCACATTTGAAGCATCTCTTCCTGCTCAAAATCCTATCAACACAGCATTCGTCAAAGTGAAGAATAGGAAGGTAGAAGGTACGAGACTTACTTTGTTAACTCCCAGCAACGAAGGATTGAACCTTCAGCAGACCTTCACCAGCTATGTGATGATGTTTGCAAAACGTTACAATTTCTCGCCCATCATGGCCCCTTTTGCAGATAGGAAAGTAAGCCTTAAATGGTTCACTAGAAAGTTTTCTCCTGAGTCAAAAGAATAGGAAGCAGAATCTCTTGATATCTGAGAATCTTTTCTTATGCCAAGATTGTTGGCTTCAAGACTCAACCCTTCAAAAATTCGAATCATTCTTGTTAATTACCAACCAAACCTTGTTGCTTGACAGTTTGGTCTCATCCAAGTTAAACCCAAACCACTTTTTCCCAAAAAGGGTCCGTTGATTCACTACAACATGTGGTATAATGAGGCAGAATGTACCAAGTTGCTGGCCAAATATACTGTGAAATTCTGGTTAAGCAGATCATGAAGATGTCAAACATGATATCGTGACACTTGATCTCTGCTTCTCACAAGGATCTAAGGAAGAACAAAAGTAACTGCAGAAAGTAAACAACACCAGAATTGTTAACCCAGTTGAGTGAACAACAACACCTACGTCTGGGGGCTATCAAGCTAGGAATGAAATCACTATGCAGAATTGGTTCTAAGCTAAACTCCAACGTTTACAACTTAGCACCTAAAGACTACCCTTCCTAGATTTCTACCTAAGACTCTACTAGGTATGAGACCCTTCTCAATTCCCTTCCAATCACAGCAGTGACTGAAAATATTACAACTCAGTTAAAACGTCCTTCTCAACTATTTATATTACAAACTACATCTGGACTTGGGCTTCCAAAACGCAGCAGATACCTTCCTCAGAATTAGCGATCTAATTCTTTCTTCAATCCCAAGTTACCAAAAATGTCTCCTTCACAAGTAAACCGAAAATTCATTTAGAATCAGAGTCTCTGATTCCACAATCTCAGGTGCCACCTGGGATCCTAGTCATATTCCAATCACACATGTTATCAAAAACAGTTAGTTCAACACTGTAATAGACAAAGATGTCGAATCCTCCTGATAGGACATCTTGTCTAACATCTTAACCTACAGTTAGTTCAATATGTTGGGACATCTTGTCCAACATCTTTCTGCTAAGTTATTTTACCAAAATTAATGCCAGCCTCAGAAACAGGGACTCAACAATCTCCCCCTTTGGCAGATTTTGGCTAAAACAAACTTTCATATACATACAGAAACACAACATCAGGGAGACTACTATCAGAGCAGCAGCGGAAACAAAACATGTCTACCACTCAATAAGATCTACTCCCCCTCAGTGGTTAGTAGACACTCAGCAGCAACATCAGTGGTTAGTGATGCTAGTGATTCTCCCCCTTTTTAGCCACAATATGACAAAGGTAGAAAGACTAACTCAAAAACTAGTAGAAGTTCAGAGAAAAAAAATAGTTACACACCCAACAGAAAAAAAATTATCCTGGGCCCACAGCCCTTACAAAACCAAAATAAAGGAAACAAAACACAGAAGATATAAGAGAGAATATTGGACAATCCTCTCACTATGGTGGGAATGCGTATTCAGAGAACAGAATATCATTCCCCCAACCATTTGAAGGTTATGCCTCATCAGAAAGGCAAACTCTAAGCTTGCCTCTCAATGTCTCAAATTGATTTGTATCCAGAGCTTTAGTGAAGATGTCAGCTAATTGATATTTTGTGGCCACATGTTCCAGAGTGATGACTTTATCTTCCACCAGATCTCGAATGAAGTGATGCCTGATGTCAATGTGCTTAGTTCGGCTGTGCTGAATGGGATTCTTAGAGATATTTATAGCACTCAGGTTGTCATAGAAGAGTGTCATAACATCTTATGGAACATTGTATTCAGTCAGCATTTGTTTCATCCACATCATTTGAGAACAGCTACTCCCTGCAGCAATGTACTCGGCTTCAGCAGTGGACAAGGAGACACAGTTTTGCTTTTTGCTGAACCAGGAAATCAGATTGTTTCCTAAGAAAAAGCATCCACCAGAGGTACTCTTTCTATCATCAGCATTACCAGCTCAATCAGCATCATAGTATCCTATCAATACAGAATCAGAACTATGTGTGTAGAGTAAACCATAGTTACATATTCCATTCACATACTTTAGAATCCTCTTAACCTGATTAATATGCCTGGCTTTGGGTTCAGCCTGATACCTTGCACAGACTCCTACTGAGAATGTTATATCAGGTCTACTAGCTGTAAGATATAGAAGACTTCCAATCATGATTCTATAGAGACTCTGATCAACACTTATACCATTTTCATCTCTTGTCAATTTTAGGTGTGTGGGGGCAGGAGTCCTTTTGTGCTTTGCATTTTCCAACCCATACTTCTTAACAATATTCTTGGCATATTTCCCTTGACATAGAAAAATGGAATCTTCCATTTGTTTGACTTGGAGTCCAAGAAAGTAGGTTAGTTCTCCAAGTAAGCTCATTTCAAATTCGGACTTCATTTGCTGAACAAAATGTTGAACCATCTCTTTAGACATTCCTCCAAAAACAATGTCATCAACGTATATTTGCGCTATCATGAGATTACCTTCCCTTTCTCTGACAAAAAGAATTTTATCAATTCCTCCCTTTCTGTAGCCATTTGTAATAGGGAACTCAGTCAACCTTTCATACCAGGCCCTTGGAGCTTGTTTCAACCCATATAAGGCTTTCTGCAGCTTGTAGACATGATCTAGAAATGTTGGATCAACAAAGCCCTTGGGTTGTTCCACATAGACCTCTTCACTGAGATATCCGTTCAAAAAGGCACTTTTGACATCCATTTGAAAGAGTTTAAACTTCAGAAGACAAGCTATTCCAAGAAGCGGTCGTACAGATTCCAGTCTAGCTACAGGTGCAAACGTCTCATCAAAGTCCACTCCCTCTATCCGGGTGTATCCCTGTGCTACGAGTTTGGCCTTGTTTCTTGTGACAACTCCATGTTCATCGGACTTGTTCTTAAAGATCCACTTAGTGCCAATCACATTTGATCCCTCTGGTCTAGGTACCAGATCCCAAACATCATGTCTCTTGAACTGCTCAAGCTCTTTCTGCATTGCATTAATCCAAAATTCATCTGCCAGAGCCTCCTTAACATTTTTTTGTTCCATTTTTGACACAAAGCAGGCACTTGCCACCACATCCCGTGATCTAGTCATCCTACCTCCATTTGGATCCCCTATTATAAGTTCCTTAGGATGATCCTTCTGTATTTTGATGGAAGGTCCCTTGTCGACTCTCTCGGACACAGTAGACTCATGATTGTCATCGTTGGGTACTGCAATATCTTCAGAGTCGTCTTGAGGTGTTTCAACATCTTCTGTGACATCTTCCTCTTCTATTGGAAAGAATGCTCCAATATCATTTGTAGCTTCAACCTCCATAGGAGAGTCATCAACCACAACAATTATTGATTCCAATACAACTTGAGTTCTTGGATTGTATACACGATATGCTCTGCTGTTCGTGGAATAACCTTGGAAGATTCCTTCCTCGCTCTTAGGATCCATTTTTCTCCTTTGTTTACGATCTACCAGGATGTAGCCTTGCTCCCAAAGACATGGAAATATTTCACTGTTGGTTTTCTACCCTTCCATAATTCATATAAGGTAGCAGAAGTTCCAGTCCTGATGGTTACTCTGTAGAGGATGTAGCATGTTGTGTTCATGGCTTCAGCCCAAAAATGATACGGGAGATTCTTTGCATAGAGCATGACCCTTGCACACTCTTGAATAGTTCTATTTTTCATTTCAACCACACCATTCTGCTAAGGAGTGATGAGTGAAGAAAATTCTTGACTAATTCCTTTTGAGGAGCATAATTCATCAAACTTATTGTTTTCAAATTCCCCCCCCCCCATGATCACTTCTGATTCTGATTATACCACAGTCCTTTTCTCTTTGAAGTCTCTGGCATAGTCCCTTAAACACTTCAAACACCTCTGATTTCTCGTTGATAAAGTGCACCCAAGTATATCTAGAAAAATCATCAACAACAACATAGGCATACCTTTTTCCTCCAAGACTTTCGACCTGCATGGGTCCTATTAAATCAATGTGAAGAGGCTCCAGGTTCCTTGAAGTAGTTTAATGTTGAAGCCTTTTGTGTGACAGTCGGGTTTGTTTACCAATCTGGCATTCACCACATATTTTCCCTTCATCTATTTTAAGATTTGGAATCCCTCTGACAGCTTCCTTGGATATGACTTCTTTCATTCCCTTTAAATGCAAATGTCCCAGCTTTTGATGCCACAACTTTACTTCATCCTCCCTTGACACCAAGCAGGTGGAGGGATTCTGATTTCGTGAGGAGCCCACAAGTAGCAGTTACCCTTGGATCTGGTACCTTTCATAATAAGTTCTTCTTTATCATTTATAATAAGGCACTCAGATTCAGAGAAGTTTACCTTGAGACCTTGATCACACAGTTGGCTGATGCTTATTAGATTTGCAGTAAGTCCTTTGACATACAAAACTCTGTCAAGGCATGGTTGACCCTCATACTTTAGCTTGCCAACGCCTTTAATTACTCCATTTGAGCCATCTCCAAAGGTTACATGGCCAGTGGGATGAGGCTTGATGTCAGCCAAGAACTTCTTCACACCAGTCATGTGCTTGGAGCAACCGCTGTCAAAGTACCAGTCTTCCTTAGCGGAGGCTCTCAGGGAGGTATGGGCAATGAGGAGATAGAGTCCCTGAAGGTGGAAAGACCACTTGAATATCTAAAGGCAATGATCAGCTCTAGATTCAAATTTACTGACAAGAGCACTAGCACTTCGACTGCCTCAAGCAATCAGTCTACCAACAAACCTGAGGATGACTTGATCCCTCAAATTAAAGAGAATGTTTTCAATGTTGATTTGTTCTAACTTTTAGAAAAAGACATTTCAGCTGGTTTTGGGATCAAAAAACTCTTAAAATAAGTCAATGTCTTAGAGGTTCCTCCAGAGGTTGCTGACGCCATAATGGAACTAGGCTCGCAGATCGATCTTGTTGTTGCTAATCTCAACCGTCTCAAAGATTTTTCGAATAAAATTCAGAATAAATCAGAAACCCAACTGTCTGAATGCGATGTAGCCACTGAATCCACTACAAAGGTTGCAGAGCTGGAAAAGGTCTTTGAACAAAACAAGAAGGAAATTGAAAGTTGTGACAAGAATGTCGAAGACTGGGAGCAATAGATCAAACATTTACAGATCAAAATTTCTCAGGTCAAGCAATGCAAAGTCGAACTTCTAAAGTTTGATCATGAAGAAGTGGCCAGAAAACTTAAGGTCGGGATATATCACGTTGACCGAGCTCAACAACTTGGAAAAGAAATTGAAGACCTTTCTCAAATTCTGGCATAGCAGATCACAGATGTCCTAATAACATGTCAAGACATTGATCTCTGTATCACTTTAAAACAAGGACAGAATAAACAAGATGATACTCTGAATATCAGTAACAGAGTCACAACAGATGTTTCAACATCTGTTACAACATGCTAATCAACAAGCAAATACTTAACTATAAATTGCAGAATGATAAATAACACAAGATATGTTAACGCATTTCAGTGCAAATCACCTACATCTGGGCGCTACTAAGCCAGGAAGAAGAATCCACTATCAGCAGTATAGTTTTATGTAAACAACCCCTAGTTTACAGTAAGCAACCTCTGGTTTACCTATCACTACCCAATGAAAACTTTATCATTAGAAATCCCATCTAATTGATAAGAGAACCCCATCTCACTCCCTTAATCACATCCTGTGATATCTAACAGTTATAATCACAATAACTGTAACATCCTACTTGAAAGAATCCTCTTTCAATGTAAAGTTCAGCCAAGCACTCTCGACTAACAAACCTACTTGGATTTGCTTCAAAGCTTCATCCAAGAACAATATAGAATTCATTACCTCAAGGCTTCTCAATCTGTATATACATCTATGTCTACCACAATGTATCTAACCGATACAAAGGGAGACTTGTAATACAAGAAAGCCTACAACTCTCAAAACCCTAAACCCTTATTTCCCTTTACAAAAGTGTTACAAGAGATTAATTGATCTGCCCTAGGTCTAGGTCTTCCTTTTATAACCATAAAGAAGACTGGATTTGGGCTTCAAAAACGCAGCAATTCTTTTCCTCAGAATCTGCAAAATATTCTCCTCAAGAATAGTTTTTTCAATCCTAAGTTTTCTAAAATGTTTCTACACATTAGAAAACGGAACATCTTCAAATTCCAAGAGAGTCTATGATTCCTTAATCTAAACACCACCTAGGATACACAAACAATCTTCTGCAATCTAAATTTAAATTAACATATTCAAACAAGATTTAAAAACTGTAACAGACAAAGATGTCGAATAACCCTGTTAGGACATCTTGTCAAAACATCTTGTTCTTCAAGTTCTGCTACATGTTAGGTAATCTTGTCCAACATGTTTCTGTCAGGTTTGTTTTACCAAAATTAATGCCAATCAAAAACTAAGGAGCCTTCAATCTCCCCCTTTGGCAGATTTTGGCTAAAACAAACCAAATAACCCTTGCATACAAACACACAATAGTTAGAGGCAAAAATCAGTCAGCAGCGGAAACAACATAAAGCTAGCAACCTCCTCCTCTACTTAGAACTTCCTCCTCTACTTAGAACTTCTTATGCTGCAGTAAGAGATTAAAAAAATCTCTCCCCCTCAACAGCAGCTAGCAACCAATGATTACTTAAGTTAGTAGTACTCCCCCTTTTTAGCCATAATATGAAAAAGGTAGATTATTAGCTAAGCAGCCACACAGAAGCAAATATATGAAGTACAAGCAAGCACAATTCTCTGACCAAGGCCCATAGTATTGCCCTAATAGTCACAGACATACAAGATTTGAAGAATAATCACGATCCTCTGCACTCAACTCTAAACAAACTCCTTTCATTCAAAATTACTAAACTTGATCATGATATCTTCAATATATCAACAGAAAACTTATGTTGATCTTGAATTCCAATCTGCAGAAAAAAATAAATTCTCCCAGATAAAAATAATGGTTCTCAGGACACTCCCAAGAAGCTTATACAATTCTAATTCAATCCATTGAAACTCCAATGATAAAACCAAATCCAAATTGCCAGGTTCACCAAGAACTACACCAGTAACACAATGTCACGACATCTTGTCTGACATTACACCCTCACCAGAGGTATTCTATCACAGACTGCTTAAAACCACAAACAATCTTGATAAACAGTCGCACTACTGCAGTAACAGATCCTAGACAGAAGTCCAACTCCCCTGTCAGAGATAACCAGTGCTCCTTTGCAAGAAGAACACCTTAAAGTGAATGGAAAGCATAAGAATCATCTTCATGTCTTCAAGAGCTCACTCCTTGTTTAACACACCCGTTGAACGCATTCACAAATTGCTTGATCCATAAGCAATCTATGTACCACAATAGTACACCCAACAGACAGAAGTTCTCCCCCTATCTTTCATAAATGATGCTCCTTCTAACAAGAAACACCTAAAATCACCACATGATATCACATGACCAACTTCAAGCTCATATAGTGAGAAAGTACCAGGATCACATCCTTATACCATAACCAACAAACTCTTGGATTGAGACCAAAATCACTATTGATCCCTATCATCCTGAACCCATCCATACCCTATACAAATCCACCTTGAACTTTACAGCCATAAATATCCTTGTTCCTTGAGAATAAATCCAATTGAACCTGGAATGCTTCCTCAAAGAGACATACAAAATATCTTAGTTTGTTACCTAGTGTAGCGAGAGATTTTTGTCGGTGACGCGACCACCTTATCGCTGAAGTTTGGGTTTTCTCCTCGTGGAGAAAGGGTGCTACTTTCTGATTTCTTATTTATCCCGTGAAGCTGGAAGGGAAAGGGAAGGTTTCTAAAACTATCCTTGCGCGTGAATGTTTAACTGAACAAACGCCTTAAAAGAGATTGGGGGGTCTGGGGTCAGATTATACAATGGGCAGTTGTCAACTACCCATCCTATATGTGGTTATCCATAGGATGTTAGCTTTTAGGTCTCGCTTTGTAATTGATCGTGTTTATCTGTTAATGGGTTGGGGAAAGTTTCTTGGGAAAGTGTGACAGGGAGAGTGAGTTTTGTTTATGTTTTGGGTAAGGTACTGGACCTAAGTTTTTGATTTGTATGCTCGCTAAGATTTCACAATCTTATGCCTACGTATTCCCATTTAACAAAATAGGGAAATCAGAGCAATCGTAGTTCCTCCTATTCTAAGGGAGGAAAAAGAGGTTTTGGTGTCTTGTTCAAAGCCCAAGACATGATGCTAAAGGTGATTTGTATCTTTTTCAAAGCCCAATAAATGAAGCTAAAGGGTTTTGGCTGAGAGAGAATTTGTCATCTCTAAAGAGGAATTGTTGATTTTTGTATGCCTTAATCAAAGCACACGTTTGATGCTAAGAGGTTGATTGACTCAGCTAGGGATTTCTTTATACGAAGCCTAAGAGGAGGCTAGATAAGACCGACTCAACAAGAGAGTGTATATGTCTTGTACAAGGCCCAAGATTGAGGCAAAAAAGAGACTGACTCTTTGGGGATATCATTATATAAAGCCCAAGAGGAGGCTAACAGTTTAACTTTTTTGGAGAAAATGTTATTTCTGTCTTGTACAAAGCCCAAGATTGAGGCTAAAAGGGATGTTTGACTCCGTTGGGGAGGTTTATATGTGTCTTGTACAAAGCCCAAGATGGAGGCTGAAATGAGTTTGTCTCAACAAGAGACTGCTTTTATATGTCTTGTACAAAGCCCAAGACGGAGGCTAAAAGAGTTGACTCAACAAGAGAGTCTTGCAAAGGTGATTGACCCAGCAAGAGAGTCTGAAAGTTGATTGACTCAGCAAGAGAGTCTTTTATACTCAACAAGAGAGTGATTTGTTGTCTCGTACGAAGCCCGAGATTGAGGCTAAAAGGAGATTGACCCAACAAGAGAGTCTTTTATATTCAACAAGAGAGTGCTGAAAGGTGATTAACTCAACAAGAGAGTCTGAAAAATGATTGACTCAACAAGAGAGTCTGAAAAGTGATTGACTCAACAAGAGAGTCTGCAAAGGTTAGCTCCGCTGGGGGAAGATCATTGTACACAGCCCAAGAGGAGGCTAACTGTGTTGAGGAAAGATCATTATACAAAGCCTAAGAGGAGGCTATCTTACTGCTGAGGATTAAATCCATAGGCAGACCCAAGGGTGGGGAACTCTAATGAGAGAAACTGGGTTTCTGCTGGAGATTTATCCAGAGTGATCGGTGTTTTTTCCTGTGTTTGAAAGGAACTTGAGAATGTCTTTGAGACTCAAGGGGGGTTTAGACTGCCCAAGTCTACTGGTGTTGAAGAGTTTTATCCTTTGTAGGATGCCCAAAAGAGGGAAAAGGGCCTTAAGGGATGAGAATCAACCCTAAAGTGGCCTGAGGTTTGACACTGGAAAGACTGCTCTAGCAAAAGATGACTAAGTTTTGTCTTCTACCTTTAAGAGGTCGTTAGGGTCCTTGTATTAAGCCCAAGAGAAGGCATGAGAACTTCTAGGAAGCCGAAGGGTCCTTGTACAACGCCCAAGAGGAGGCGGGGTGCTTTTTAGGAAGCCTGTGGGTCCCCAAACCAAGAGAAGTTCAAGAAATGTAATTCACATAGAAGAGATGATTCCAGGAAAGTTCGAGGGTTTGGAAGAAACTCAAGAGATGTCATTCACAGAGAAATTAACATCTCTGGGGAGTAGAGTTTCTTTGACGATTTCTAAGGGTGACAGTCTGAGAAAAGGTTCACCGAGAATACTGCCTTTCTCTTTGTTCCTTATTGTTTAACCCCAAGAGAAGGGAAGACTGTATCTGGAATCTTACGGGGATCTAGTTTTGTTTGCATTCAAGAGTGACCAACGGGCTTTACCTAGTTCTAGACGTAGTTGCTGGGGAAAACTCTAAATAACTATACTAGTATATATACAATTGATATATGACGAGTATTTAAAAGGTATGAAAGAAGACTTACAGTGAAGCAGCCCTACAATACAGTTATTTATATGAAAGCAGATAAAAAAAAGCGGATAAACACTTACCCGTTGTAGAGCTTCCATGTTGTTTTGTTAGTTGTTCAACAGAGAAATTAAAGAAAGTTTGGATAACAATTATATATTTGGGTTCAAAATCAAAGCAGAAAGTATTTTTGAACAGAGATTGGGGCTTACAACTCAAGGAGAGGCCCAAATTTTAACAGTGATTGTACTGTTGTTTTGAATTTGTACTGGGACTTATACAAGTGACTGAGGCCCAAAAGGTTTTCTGTACAAAGGGATGGGTCTTACACTCTACCAAGAGGCCCAAAAGTGCTTTAAAGAAAAGAAATGGGACTTACAACACGAGGGCAGACCCAGTTGTTTGTTTGAAAATGGTGATCGCGCCGAGGTTTCTGACGGTATTGGGACTTATACAATACACTAAGGCCCAAAATTGTTTATTTACAAAGGGATGGGACTTACACTCTACCAAGAGGCCCAAAAGTGTCTTGAAATATTTGAGTATGATTAAAAATCAAAGAAACCCTAATTTTCACTTTTTAAAAGTAATTTTTCAAAGAAAATTAATAAAAAAATGATAAAAATACCAAATAGGTTTAAATAAACCACTTGTGATTTTTGGTTAAGGTTTGTAAAATGAGGTTTTAATCACAAGATGATTTAAAACTCATTTGGTTTTCATTTTCAAGATGAATATTCATTTTTAAAAAGTTTAGAAACAATTAAAATGAATTTATTTACAAAAATACCAATTATATTAAATAACTGATATAAATTTGATTTGTTTTTTGTAGAATAAAATATTTTACTATTTTTGTGATTTTTCATCTAAAGAATCAACCAAAAATGATTAAAATTGAGAGAGTTATTAATTTTTCAAATCATGTAAAAATAATATGAAAAATGATAAAAAGTGAAAAAATGGTAAAAAAAAGAGGATCTGGAGCGAGGGGGATTCGAACCCCAGACCTCTTGTGTGCAGCGCGCCTCCTACCACTGGGGTGGTGATACATCCGTGTATCAAAACCTCCCCATGGATAAATGAGGCATGCCTTGCTTTTGGCCTAGCCAAGGCAAGGCAAGGCAAGATTTTAGCCAAAAACGTGAAGCTTGTAACTTTCTCATTTCTCCATGGATTGGGACAAAATTTAGGTCTATCCTGCCTATAATTTCACAAGGAATCCAATGGTGGTGGTGGCTTTTTCAGATGAGGCTCCTATTTCAAAACTCGATAGTGTTCTTGAAATAGGCCTATAATTGCATTTTCTATGCTATCTCTTGTTACAGGCATGAATTACATGATGAATTAGTTCAAACACAACATATATAACATGTATGAGATGTGCATGATCAGTGGACCTCAAAGCAATGCATATTTCAAAGAGTTCAAGTTGTGATGCTTACCTCTTTAGGAGCTTTTTGGGCAATCTGTCAAGTGCGTAGTTCCAGAAATAATTTGATGCTTTGGACACCCTCAAATGATCCCTTGGAAGCTTTTAGAATGGTTGGAATCAACTGGAATCCTCAGGAACAAGTTTGAGCTCTTTCTTGCAAAAGGGGCCAAAGTGGCTAATATAGAAACTCTCTCAAATGGTGTTCCAGATATGGGGAACCATTTAGGACAGTTCAAGGATGATATTTGGAGTGTGTTTGGGGCTTTATCTGGTTTTGAAAGTGACTGAATCAAGACATGGCTTGAAAAATGCAAAAAAAAAGTCCAATTTTGAGGTTTTGAGAGGGGACTTTGTGATTTTGGTGTTACAGGTCACTTATGAGAGTTTGGACAGCTTAGATATGACATATTGGATGTGTTTGGATCATGAGCTGTGATGGAAATGCTCTCTAACTCAAAAACTCAGAGTTACCTTGTAAAAGAAGGCATTTTGGCCTAGAGAAAGAGATTTTGAGGAAAGTAAGTGTTGTAGTGCTTTGGAGTACTCAAGATAAGCCTAAATGAGCTCTATTTATAGTAGAGTAAGTTTGTTTTGCAAGCAATAGTGAATGGTGGTTGCAGCGGGCTGTTGGCCAATTGCATCACCTTGGAATCTTAAGTCTCCTCTAGCCATTGACTATAGGTTAGAGAATAGGCCTATGGTCCTTTGGTTCAGAGCTTATCCTTGACTCATTCAGTTGGAAATGGCTCAGTTCATGCCACCTTGCTGCATCCATTGAATTCTTGGAGACAAAATTGGAGTCTTTGCCTCTTTTAGTCTTTTTAGGGTTTGGCATGCTACTTTGGGAATCTTGGACTTGGGAGGCTGATGAATCAGTGCTTGTCCCTTGGTTGTTCCCCCTTGAGGTGTTCAGATGGATAAGCATGCTTGGAATTGCACAATTTGAGCAAATCTTGCCTTCATGCACAAGTCTGCCTTGCCAAGACAGTTTGCAGCAAGGCGTGTTGGAGCTGTCATAACTCTTAGCTCAGATGGAGTTTGATGAAGCTCTTGGACATTTTGGAAAGCCCTTATGTGATACAACATATGTGTGAACATAGTTTGTCTTGAAACTTTTTGGATCCAAGTGAAAAATCCCCCTACATTTTAAAAAAAAAAAGCAAGACAGATTCTGACTTAGTGAAAATTTAACTAAGTGTTGGAAAAAGTGACATTTCATGTTTTCAGCCATTTTGATCACTTCATAACTAAAAATCCATGAAGAATTGGAATGAGGTGTTGTTGACACTTTTGAAGTATGCCATGAGAGCTACAAATCCATCTTAGGACCAGCCAAAATGGTTGCTTGGATCTCAAGTTATGATCCTTGGAAGTTGGTACCTTAGCCACTTTTTTTATAACTTAGAAAAATTCTAAGTTTTTTATGGTTACCCCTTAAAGAAGTTATCCCACTTTCTTTGATTTTTATTGATGAATGATGATTCTAATCACACATTAACATCATTTTAGGGTCAAGGAATCATAATTGTGAAAAATCTCAAAAAGTCAAAGTTGACTTTTGTGCACAATTGACTTTTTATCAAATGAATCCCAAACTGTGCAATCCTTGGTGAAATCAAGTCCTTGACCTAAATCAAACCTAATGGCTATGTTCCAAAGGTGTTATATGGTGTATTGAATCATGTCCCAAGGTTTGGGAGCATGTCTTGGTAAAAATTCAAAGGCACAATTGACTTTTCCCTCGAAACCCTAATTGTGGTCCAGATGAAATTAAAACTTGTAGATCAAGCTTCTTGGGTCAATCCATTGTTGCAAATGGATCAATGTAGTGTATTAGAGACCCTCAAATCATGTCTTGAGGTCTTGGCTCATGTTTTGTCCCAAAAGTCAACTTAGGGGTGAATTAGGTTAAGAAACCCTAATTCCTGATTTTTTTTATGAATGCTTCCCCTGAGGTTAAATTTACATGATGATTGGGTTCATGATGTCCCTTGGAGCATCTTAAGTTGTGCTTTGAAGTATTGGCTCATGCCCAGAGGAAAATTCCCATCTGGAGGCCTTGGTCGACCAAAACCTTAATTTGGTGACACTGGCGATCTTGAGGCTTAATCCACTTGGAATGCTTGATTCTTGATGTGGGAGTCCTCTTGATCTTTTATGGGTGTTTGAGAGGTTAGACAAGTTGAAGATCATGTCATTTCTTGATTGATCATTTGTCTAAGGCTCTAAGAGGGCTTGAAACCCTAATTTTGATTGTAGTGAATGCTCAACAATTCCTTGAGGAGATTGATGAGGCACAAAGGTACATCCATATTGTGATGATGGTTTGCACAATGATGGGAAGTCTTAGTGGTCAAAATTTGGGGTATGACAGATTCCCCTATTTAATATTCTTGGACCCGAAGGAGTGAATGGCGAAGGTATTCGGGCATTCGGGGTGCAAGATGATTAAATATCGGAATACCCAAACTTTTGACAGTGATTATGAATGGTAGCATGTGCATTCATCTTCTTTTGCTAAGCGTTGATACTTAAAAAAGGTAAAACTTCCCCTCGATCCTGGTTTCCTACCAAGGAACTGGTCTTAGTTTCTGATGTAAACTTCCCCTCGATCCTGGTTTCCTACCAAGGAACTGGTCTCAGTTTCTGATGTAAACTTCCCCTCGATCCTGGTTTCCTACCAAGGAACTGGTCTCAGTTTTTGATGTAAACTTCCCCTCGATCCTGGTTTCCTACCAAGGATCTGGTCTCAAGAGAACAACGTTGATCGGGCTTAGGAGATAAGAACTCTGTCGGGGGCGTCGGACGGAACATTCGCATTTGACACAACTGATCCTTCATTCAGGTATAATGGTTTTAGAAGGAGTACTTTGATTCTGCACTTTGAAGCTTAACCGCCTTTGGAGAAGCTATCGATGTTCTTTTAGACATTCAACAGTCAAAAGAAATTGCCATCTTTATTTTAAAAGCAGAAAAGTTTTGACAAGTAAATTCATTTTTGTTTTATTTCAAGAATCGTTAATCATATTAAAATGTCGTTATGTAAAGCGAAAACAAATAAGAATTGCAAACAAAAGCACTAGGGCTCAAATTTTTTTGATAGGATGGAAATCAGCTAAACGCGTAATCCCATAGAGTATTTACAAAGTTAGAAAATGGTAATTTTAAGGGAAAAGGGCTACATCAAAAAATAACGACCGTTATCCTTTTACCAACTTTGAATTCCGGGCATCCTGAGCTTCCGTCGAAGATGACCTTGACTGGAGTTTTCCTGATGGATGGCACGGCCGCTGCTGGGGTATTTGCCCCTTTGTTGGACGTAGTTACTTGTCATTACCCCCTAATTTTTTCCTGGATTGTACTTTGAGATTTCCAATCCACCGGGATGATTTTTTTATTATCTCTCTAATTTTTGCCTGGACCGCCCTTTCGAGTTTTCAATCCACCGAGACGTTTTCTCTTTTTTTTTTGTTTAGGCGAAGTATTTCTTGACTACGTCAACATTTGTGGGGTTGTAAAATTCCTCTCCATCCATAGTTGCGAGTCTCAAGGCACCGCTTGAGAAAGCTTTCTTGACCACATAAGGACCGTTATAATTCGGTGTCCATTTGCCCCTGGAATCAGTGATAAATGATTGTATCTTTTTGAGCACGAGGTCTCCTTTCCTGAAGACATGGGGTCGGACCTTTTTGTCAAACACCTTCTTCATTATTTGTTGATACAACTGACCGTGGCTTAGAGTCGTTATTCGCTTCTCTTCGATCAGATTCAGTTTATCGTGCCGACTTTGACACCATTCAGCCTCTGTTAACTTAGCTTCCATCAATACCCGGATTGATGGTATCTCTACTTCTATAGGAAGCACCGCTTCCATGCCATTTACTAGAGAGAAAGGGGTTGCCCCTATTGAAGTACGGACAGATTTGCGATAACCATGAAGAGCAAAGGGTAGCATCTCGTGCCAGTCTTTATAGGTTACAACCATCTTTTGAACGATCTTCTTGATGTTCTTATTAGCCGCTTCTACCGCCCCGTTCATCTTAGGTCAGTAGGGAGATGAGTTATGGTGTTCAACCTTGAACTCAGCGCACAACTCTTTCATCATCATATTATTCAAGTTAGATCCATTGTCAGTAATGATCTGGCCTGGAACACCATAATGGCAAATGATTTTGTTTTTGATAAATTGGACCACCACCTGTCGGGTTACATTGGCGAATGACGCTGCTTCGACCCACTTGGTAAAATAGTCAATGGCCACCAGGATGAACCGATGTCCGTTCGAAGCCTTAGGTTCAATCATGCCAATCATGTCGATTCCCCATATGGAAAAAGGCCATGGGGAAGAAAGAATTTTGAGATGCGTTGGCAGTACATGGATCTTGTCTGAGTATATCTGACACTTGTGACACCTTCTCATGTACTTGTAGTATTCAGATTCCATTGTCAACCAATAGTACCATGCTCTCAGAATTTTTCTCGCCATTGTGTGTCCGTTGGCATGAGTGCCAAAGGATCCTTCATGAATTTCTTTTATCAACATGTTTGCTTCTGGTCTGTCTACACATCGAAGTAAGACCATGTCAAAGTTCCTCTTATAGAGTGTATCACCGCTCAGAAAGAAGCTGTCGGCTAGCCTTCTGAGGGTCTTTCTGTCCTTTCTTAATGCCCCAGGTGGGTACTCTTGTTTCTGAAGGAAGCATTTGATATCGTGATACCACGATTTGTCATCTATGACTGCTTTAATCGTGAATATGTAAGCGGGCCATTCTAGGCGCATTATGTCGATCTTAGGTATGTCATTCCATTGACCTACACTAATCATGGAAGAGAGAGTGGCTAATGCATCAGCCAGGTGATTCTCTTCACGAGGGATATGATGAAACTCGATTCTGTTGAAGAATGGTAACACCTTCTTGCATAATATTTGTAAGGAATCAATCATGATTGGTATGTGTTCCAATCTCCTTTGATCTGATTGATAACTAAGGCTGAGTTGCCATATACATCCAAGTTCTTAATTCTCAAGTCAATCGCTTCTTCGAGACCCATGATACAAGCTTCGTATTCGGCCTCGTTGTTTGTACACTTGAATGTCAGTCTGGCAGTGAAAGGAATGTGGGTTCTCTGAGGTGTTATAATGATTGCCCAAATTCCATTTCCATAATGATTGACAGCTCCGTCAAAGATAAGTCCCCATTGGGAACCTGGTTCTGGCCTTTCACTGGGTAGCAGTTCATCGCAATCTTTCATTTTTAAATACATGACATCTTCGTCTGGGAAGTCAAATCCGACTAATTTTTTATCGTCAATCAGTTGATGATCCAAATGATCGGCTAAAATACTCCCTTTGACGGCTTTTTGAGTGCGGTATTCGATGTCGTATTCTGACAACAACATCTGCCAACGGGCTATCCTTCCCGTGAGAGCATGCTTTTCAAAGACATACTTGATTGGATCCATTTCGGAAATTAACCAAGTAGTGTGATGAATCATATACTGGCGAAGACGTTTGGCTGCCCAAGCCAGAGCACAGCAAGTTTTCTCAAGCATAGTGTACCGAGTTTCGCATTCGGTAAACTTCTTGCTTAAATAGTAAATGGAAGACTCTTTTCTTTTCATTTCGTCTTGTTGGCCAAGTACACAACCCATTGAGTCTTCCAAGACTATTAGGTAGATGATCAACGGTCTTCCCTCTACTGGAGGTGATAGAATCGGTGGGTTCAACAGATACTCTTTGATATTGTCGAAGGCGGTTTGACAGTTATCTGTCCAAATGCAGTCCTGATTCTTTTTGAGTAATTTGAAGGTCGGCGCGCATGTCGCGGTCATGAGGAATATAAATTTGGAAATGTAATTCAAACGTCCCAGGAATCCCCTGACTTGTTTTTTAGTTTTTGGAGAAGGCATTTCTTGAATGGTCTTGACTTTGTCAGGATCAACCTCAATCCCTTTCTGAATGACGATGAACACTAGCAGTTTCCCCGAACGGACACCGAATGTGCATTTGTTAGGATTCAAACGGAGTTTATACTTTCTCAACCGCTCAAATAGTTTTGACAGGTGGGTCACATGCTCCTCCTCTGTTTTAGATTTGGCAATCATGTCATCGACATATACCTCTATATCTTTGTGTATCTTGTCGTGGAACAGAGTAGTCATGGCCCGTTGATAGGTTACCCCGGCATTCTTCAAACCGAACGGCATTACCTTGTAACAAAAGGTGCCCCATGGGGTGATGAACGAAGTTATCTCCATGTATTTCGGCGCAATTTTGATTTGATTATAGCCCGAGAATCCATCCATGAAGGAGAAAACTTGGAACTTTGTTGTACTGTCTACCAGCATGTCTATGTGCGGTAAGGGAAAGTCATTCTTTGGACTGGCTTTGTTCAGATCCCTATAGTCTACACACATTTTGACCTTTCCGTCCTTTTTCGGAACTGGTACTATGTTGCCTAACCATTGAGGATATTCTGATGTGGCGAGGAAACCCGCATCAATCTGTTTCTGTACTTCCTCTTTGATTTTGATGGCCATGTCTGGATGAGTCTGTCTTAGTCTTTGTTTCCCTGGCGGACATTCTGATCTCAACGGTAGATGATGTTCCATGATGCCGGTATCCAACCCTGGCATATCCTGATAGGACCAAGCGAATACATCGGGAAACCCTTTGAGAAGCTTTATCAAGTCTTCTTTGACAGTTGGACTGAGCACTGCCCCAATCTTGACTTCTTTTCTCTCTTCTTCTGAACCCAAGTTAACCGTTTCCAACGGCTCCTTGTGAGGTTCAATGGACCTTTCCTCTTGTCTGAGTAATCGGGAGATCTCTTCTGGAATTTCTTCGTCATCTTCTTCTTCAGCCTCAAATACCGGGAATTCAAAGTTGGGAGAAGGCATTGGATCGTATGTTTCAATGGGGTTTGAAACAAGCAATCTGCATGACGTAATAATTTGTGTTTAGAAGAGACAGAGAGAATGCAAGAGTGTGTACAGTGTATTTTTTTACTGCTTGTTTTTATTATTCGTTGTTTTTTAGGATTACCATTTTCTGAAAAGGTGAAAAGAGAAAACAGCAATTGATGTGGAAATTACAGAACGACGTTATTTTATTTATGATTCGGTCGATTCTTGAAACTACAACCCTATAAAACAAAACTTGGTCGCTTTGGGCAAAGCGAAGAGGAATATTTACAGAAATTGAGCCCTATCAAAACATCCGTTTCACCTGGGCAAGGTGAAAGTTTAAGATAAAGACGGCAATTACTTCGACTTATGAACAACTTTCGGGACATCGACAGCAACCCATTGGCGGCGAACTCCTCGGTGAATCACAAAGTCTGGCACCTTTTTTCTTGGCTTGTCTTCAGAAATGACGTTGATTTCCGGTGGAGTGGGATCGTTGGAATCTGTTTCATAGGCATAGTTGTCGTAGGAGGATTCTTTAGCTGTATTTTGCACAGTATTTGTACTCTCAAGTGTATCTCCCCATCCAGTTGGCTGAATATCTTCGAACCTGATACGAGAGCTTTTAGGAGCGGTGTACTTGACCACGAAGTCGTATTTGCCACTCGGTTGTACTAAGGTATCCCACACTTCTTTGGAACTGGAGGAGTCATCCCTTTCGATGACGTTGACCTCGGGAAAAGCATAGGTAAGGAAGTCTTGTCCTGCAATCTTTGCAAATTCATCGTTGTACTGGATATTGTCTGAATGCTCTGAGTAATGATCACATGCTTCTATGGGGACGCAGGTATTCTTTTCGACGATGCTTAGCTGATAATCATCGTTTGGCTGATTCTCTTGCCCCGAGTCTCTTGGGTATGGCTGCCACATTGGCAGGCCATCCATCGGGCCATAGTAGTCAAAGTTATCTTTCATCAGAGTGTCCTCCTCTAATGAGTTACGTGGAGCACGGCATCCTTTCGGATCGCAATCTCCGTAGATCATTTTGACATCTAATCTTGGTATAAATCTCGGACTCTGCGTGGGATAGCAAAATGGCGTAGGTATTTCGTCTTGAAACATATAACCGTCCTCGTTCAGATAGGACTTCCATTCTTCATTTGTATCGGAGGAATCACCGTCGTTGATAGTATGTACTTCTTGAGACAGAAGAAAACCTCCACTGTGGAAGAAGTCCTGAATGAGATGAAAACTTTCATCGTTAGCAGCAGTCTGGGTACAGGTTGAGGAAAAGCCAAGACCTTTCTTTGCTTTGTTATTAGTAGGAATGACAAGTTGTCCCCATCCTTTCGCATTGTTGCTTTTGATTACTTCGAGAGCATCTTTGTACGAGGAAATTGAGGTTCCTCTTTCTGATTAGTTATCATTGCTCACCGAAAGTGCTTGTGTTAGTTCTTGTATTGGCTGGAATTTTGGTAAAACAATGGTGTTGTTAATGATGTCATATGTCTGATATCTTAACATGAGTTCTTAACATTGAGTTGATGTTAAGTTCAGAAGGGTTGCAGTTTTGTATGCTGATGTTAAACCTGATGTCTTGACATCAGTTGACAGAACATCAGAACATCAGTCTGATGTGTTTTCTAGGGCTGTATTTGTTTAAGTGTGTTTTGAGAAGATCTGGTGGAGAGATTGTAGGCGAATATCATGGGACAAATATATTCTGTTGCAATATTATATTGAGCAGATATTGTTACTATTTTCATGCAAAAAGATATGGAGAATAATTAGATTTAATTGAAGATTTAATTAAACATTTAATTGAAGATTTAATTGAAGATTTGATTGAAGATTTAATTGAAGATTTGATTGAAGATCTATTTAGTAGTAGAATCTTTTGCAGATTTGTAGCAGCTGATTTGTTGTGATTTGAAGGCCCAAATCCAGTTGGGAAATAGGTTATAAATAGAAGCATTGTAACCTAGTTTTAGGAGGCCGGTCATCATGTAAATTATAAGGGCTGTGTTGGTTGATGAACCACCCAGTTTGTGGGGTGGTCATCATGTTTATCTCTAAGCCTGCAGATAAGAGATGTATTGTTCTTAGAGGAAGCTGTTAAGCAACTCTAAGCATTGTTCTTAGTCATGAGGGTCATGTCTAGGTATTGTTATAGGAGTGTGTCTTCTATTTTTATGTGTTTGGAGAGTTGTTGGAAATCAAGTTGTTGATGCAGTGACTGAGATGTTGACTGCTAGACATCATTGCGATGATTGGAAGTGAGATGGAGTCTCTTACCTAGGGAGAACTTATTGGGTAGGGATTAAGTGAGTAGATTGTCAACTGGTATTGTTGAGTCTGTTATTTAATACTGCTTATAGTGGACTTCCTTCGTGGCTTGGTATGCCCCCAGATGTAGGTTGTTAGACCGAACTGGGTGAACAAATTCTGTGTGCACCTTTCTTTTCAGCAACTTATTTAACTGTCTATAATTGCCTTGTTGCTTATGTCAGACCAGATGTCTCGACATCATGTAGGACATCTGGGATCTGTTATACCAGAATTTCAATTGGTATCAGAGCAGGTATCCTGTCTGTTTCTGGATGAGATCTAGGGAAGATACTTTCTGGTTCATGTGCAAGGAAGATAGTTTTGCTGAGTTATGTACTTGGTCAGTTCATATAGTTGTTTGTTTGATCCCGTGAAGTGAAGGATGGACTATTCATGACAGGGTATGTATTGGACCTGTCTGTTGTTACCATGTGTGTAGCTTCAGTGGAGAACTGCTGTTGTGAGTTTGATTTATTTTCAAACCTTTTTGGTGTGCAAGGATTATTGAGTAGTGCCTGAAGGGTGTTGAGGAGTTGTTGTGTGTTCCGCTGCATAGTATCTGATGTAACCCTGGTTGTTTCTTGTGTCTCTGGTGGTGAGACTTTAGGAAGGTATTTTCTTGGAAAGACTTTAGAGTTTGGTCTCCTCAGTAGAAGAAGAATATATTTCAAATCAGGTATTGAAGACCAATCTGTCCAGAACACTGATTCCTTCCTTCTCAATTTTCTTGATGATGAAAGAAGAGGGTGGAGCCAAAGCAAAAGAGTATCACTGTCAAATCTGTCATGCGGGAGTGAAGATCTTGATAAGTTATCTCTTAAGCGTATTTATGGTGTCCAATGTAGTTCTGGTATATCTGAAGATGAATTCTCTTGTGAAGATACATGTTTCTGATTTTCAAAATCATGAACTGGAGGAAGTTTCATCAAGAAAGAAGCTGAGCTCGATATGGCAATCCTAATGTCTCGACATCGCACTAAACATCAGCAGTTTATGGTAAATGCTGAGTCAAAGTCCTATTAGATTGTAGCTGTTTTGAAGAATCACTGAAGCTGTGAAGTTGAACAATTTTTGAGTTGCTGTTCATAATGTCATAGCATCTCAGCTGGAGCTGGTTGAAGAAAAGGTAGTAATCATGATAGCAGAAGAGAAGGAGATGATCCCTGTTTAAGTTAAAATGTCTGAGGACAATTTTATAGGGAAAATGCATCCAAGAGTTTGTGTGCAGTAGCAGTGTAAATCAGCCTGTGGTCAGTTGGTGTATGCATGAGCTCTTTCAATTTTGTGGCTTGAAGGATTGGAAGTAGCAGATTGTCTATGGTATGTTATCACTCTTAAGTTAGACAAGAGGTCTGAACCTTGTGCTTATAAGAAGAAGCTTCTGGAAGAGTGTAGTATGCAAGTTACTGCAGTTTTGTTGGTCTGATCTTGGAAGTTGATCAGATGTTGATATGTTCTCGTGTGTTCACTGCAAGAGATATGTGTGGATTCTTATGGTTGTAGTCTCCAATTCCTAGTAGATGTTTAATATGATTTAGACTGATGTAGGAACTGATGTTGAAACATCACTTCAGTTCTTTGCTTAGGGTGGAGTGAAAGATCAAGACACTAACCTAACCTGGAAGGCTTTTGTGGTATGAATGGTTGTCATAATGGTTGTCATGAAGAAGATTCAGAAGATGCTAGAATCTGAAGAAGGGTTAAACCACGGGGATTTAAGATCAATTGCTATTTGTGATATTCACAAGTATTTAATTGATTATCCTTGAAAGACAAGATTAAGGATGTTCTGCCAATTGTTTTAATATCTTTTCATCAGAGGTTTGGAGAATCATGGGAGGGGTTCTACATTCGCTCACAAGTCGCCTAGGTGTTGACCTGGGATTATTGCTTAGCATCTGTTCCTAGAAAGTATTGTGAATGACTTGTCCAGATGGTGGTGCTGTTGAAGATGAAGACGGAAGACTATGAAGACATCATAATCTTGTTGGTTTCAGCTTGGATCAGTTTATTTCTGATCTAAGTGGTTTGGAGCATGGTGTTTGCTCTGGTTGTGAAGGTCGAGGATAAGTGGCAGTTATCTCTGGCTTTCTACTGACGGCTCTACTAAGGGAAGTGACCTTCTTTAGTATTGCTATGGGGTAGTCTTGGACTACTTATTTTCTGAAGATTCAGATGTGGTAGGTTTGAAGTCTTTGGAGTTTCTAAGCAAGATGGAGGTTGTCTACTCAAACTTGATTGTTGAATCAAGTCTATGAGAGCATGGAAATCTGTTTCTGCAAAGGGAGGAGGTTCTTCTGAGTGGCAGAAGGTAGAGCTGAATTCAACAGTTGGGTGACATAATGTTCTGACATCTAGCTTAACATCAGAAGTCTCAACTGGTGATGTGGCACATCAGCTTTTGATAGGGTGATCTACAGGAATGAACAATATGATGCTTCAAAAAGATAGTTCTCATGGCAGTTTTCTGGAGCTGCAGGAAGGAGAAGATGTTACAAGACCATGGGTTAGGGAGTCTAAGTGTGTTTGCTATTGAGCAATTGGAACATGTGACTTGAAGATCTGGTTTCCTTAGTGGATCAGGATATCTTTGTGAGAGTCCTGACAAACGTGAAAAAGGTCAAAATGTGGCATTTGGCTGTTTTCATATGAGGATTCATGCTTGAGGTGATCAAACTGTGGCATTTGGTTGATCTCAGAAGTGAATTTGAAGAATCAAGATAATCAGAGTGTGGCAGCTGGTTATTATTGAGGATTGTCTTGGAACAAGTTACTCTTGGGCTGAAGGGTGATGAGTTGAAGACTCAAGGAGATTATTTTTCTTGAAGGTGGATGAGAGTTTATTCCTCTGGTTCTTTGGATTACTATGCTAGAGTAAGTCCAGTTGGTGGAGCTTATCAAGAATCATGGTGTTGATGTTTTGGTGTGTGGAAGATTGTCTAACTTGTGATAGGACATTATCTGGGATGATTACCTACATTGTATCTAAAGAGAATCTACCTAATCATACGGGAGAATGGTGAAGTAGAAGGTCTGCTTTGGAAGGGGAATGTAGAGAAGACTGAGGTAGATCAGGTATTGATTGCTTGAAAGTCTGAATGTGGATATTCATCAATTGATCCAAATGTCAAAGATAGATGATTGGATGTGTATCGCTAAAGGTAGAAGAAAAGCCTGTGAAGGGGACATAGCCCTATTGTCAAGTCATGCTAGAGAAAAGTTGATCAGCATGGCAAGATGTGGAGTTTTGGAGCATGTGAAGATAACAAACCAAGAGGGAATCGTGTGAGTATACTAATTTGCAATCTGAACTCTTTGCTTCAGAGAGGGTGTGTGAGCTCATGGTATTCAGGTGTGTATGTTAACCTGAATAAGCTGCTCTGACTGTGTTTTATTGGGAGCTTCTTGAAGGACTTCTATACGAAATGAGTCCTCTGAATGGTAATGAGAAGCTGATGTCCCCAAAAGATGTTGTTGAATGGTGATGTTGTAACATCATGATTGCTGATGGTTATATTTGGAAGATGATTGAGAGTGTGCTCAAATGTTCATCTCCATCTAGAGCATTAGTTAACCATGACAGAGGGAGTACTTGTCTATGGATTCTGCAGCAAAGGTGCATATATTGTGAAGCTTGCATGCTGATCAAGCTTGTGGAGATTGGTTACCTCTTATGAGGAGATAATGTTAGATAACATGTTATGACATTAGGCTGTTGGATGGCATGTTGGCGTGGACATGAATGGTTCTAGCCATGTGAAGCTAATTGTTTGTATCATGTGCGCACATGCTTCTGAGAAGAAGTCTGAAGACAATTTTATGCAGTTTTGGAAAAACTTCGTGAGGGTCTTTGTTGATGGGAGATGTCACACTTGTCTTGATATGTGTTATTAATTCTAAGTAAGAGGAGTTTACTTAGAGTTCAGTGGAAGGCATTGTGAGTGTGCTTCAGAACTTGTGGATGATTGTGTGAAGCATTCCTGACTGGATGGATGAAGACTGTGTCTGGATTTTCCAAATGCTATGATGTACTGGTCAAGTAGCATCAGTTGTGAAATATAAGGGGAGAACTTCTGTTTGTACTAGTGTGGTACTTGGATTATTTGAGGATTAAGCATTTTGTGAATGCGTTCAGCAGGTGTGTTGAACAGAGGGTGCGCTCTTGAAGACATGAAGATGAGTCTTATGTTTTCCATTCATTTAAGGTGTTCTTCTTGCAAAGGAGCACTGGTTATCTTAGATAGGGAGAGTTGATCTTTTGTTGAAGAAGTTGTTTATCCAGATTGTAATGTCAGACAAGATGTCGTGACATTGTGTTACTGGTGAAGTTCATTGTGTACTTGACAGTTTAGACCTGGTTCTATAGATTTGTGTGTCAATGGATTGAATCAGAAGTATACATTTACACAAATGGTTGTCCAATTGTGGCTAAAAAGGGGGAGAGTTAGCCTAGTTGTTGCCTAGTTGTCTGTTGTGGTTCTAGGCTTAAGGGGGAGTATGTAGTTTGTGCAGATGTTTTGATGGTTGCAGTTTTGAGGGGGAGTTGTTGCTGCTAGTTGTGTGCTGATGTTAGTTTGTATGGTGTTTTTCCACGGCTGGTATCTCTGGTGTAGGCTGAGATTGTTTTAGCCAAAATTAGCCAAATGGGGAAATTGTTAGTTCTTGTATTGGCTGGAATTTTGGTAAAACAATGGTGTTGTTAATGATGTCATATGTCTGATGTCTTAACATGAGTTCTTAACATTGAGTTTATGCTAAGTTCAGAAGGGTTGCAGTTTTGTATGTTGATGTTAAACCTGATGTCTTGACATCAGTTTACAGAACATTAGAACATCAGTCTGATGTGTTTTTTAGGGCTGCATTTTTTTAAGTGTGTTTTGAGAAGATCTGGTGGAGAGATTGCAGGCGAATATCATGGGACAAATATATTTTGTTACAATCTTATATTGAGCAGATATTGTTACTATTTTCATGCAAAAAGATATGGAGAATAATTAGATTTAATTGAAGATTTAATTGAAGATTTGATTGAAGATCTATTTAGTAGCAGAATATTTTGCAGATTTGTAGCAGCTGATTTGTTGTGATTTGAAGGCCCAAATCCAGTTGGGAAATAGGTTATAAATAGAAGCATTGTAACCTAGTTTTAGGAGGCCACCCATCATGTAAATTATAAGGGCTGTTTTGGTTGATGAACCACCCGGTTTGTGGGATGGTTATCATGTTTATCTCTAAGCCTGTAGGTATGAGATGTATTGTTCTTAGAGGAAGCTGTTAAGCAACTCTAAGCATTGTTCTTAGTCATGAGGGTCATGTCTAGGTAATTTTATAGGAGTGTGTCTTCTATTTTAATGTGTTTGGAGAGTTGCTGGAAATAAAGTTGTTGATGCACTGACTGAGATGTTGACTGCTAGACATCATTGCGATGATTGGAAGTGAGATGGAGTCTCTTACCTAGGGAGAACTTAGGTAGAAGGGTCATTGGGTAGGGATTAAGTGAGTAGATTGTCAACTGGTATTGTTGAGTCTATTATTTAATACTGCTAATAGTGGACTTCCTTCCTAGCTTGGTATGCCCCCAGATGTAGGTTGTTAGACCGAACTGGGTGAACAAATTCTATGTGCACCTTTCTTTTCAGCAACTTATTTAACTGTCTATAATTGCCTCGATGTTTATGTCAGACTAGATGTCTCGACATCATGTAGGACATCTGGGATCTGTTATACCATAATTTCGGCTTGGAACTGGGTTCCGATAACCTCCTCTGGTTCTACACAAGTGGATGATGATAAGTTACTCACGAGCAAGGCTTGCTCTCCGCAGACCGTGAAGAGTTGGTTGTTTTTGACAAACTTCAACTTTTGGTGAAGTGTCGAAGTGACTGCCTCTGCCTCGTGTATCCAAGGTCTTAGTAATAAGTAACTGTATGTTGCTCGGATGTCCATGACCTGGAAAGTGACTTGGAAGGTGTGAGGACCGATAGTTATGGGAAGGTCGACTTCGCCAATAACTATTTTTCGGGATCTGTCAAATGCCTTGACGGTGACCTCACTGGCTCTCATCGAAGATCCTCGGTATGATAATCACATCAATGTAGACTTTGGCATCACATTTAGAGCTGATCTGGTGTCTACCAGTACGCTGGCTAATGCATCGTCCTGGCAGTTGACTGTAATATTGAGTGCCATGTTATGACTGTGGCCCTCTTCCGGCCGTTCCTCATCATTGAATCCCAAGTTATTGTAAGAAGTGATGTTGGAGATGATGCTATCGAACTGTCTTATCGTCACATCTTGTTTTACGAAAGCTTGCTCTAAGACTTTCTGCAGAGTTTCCCTGTGAGCTTTCGAACTGAGCAAGAGAGATAGCACAGAGATTCTCGATGGAGTTTGCAACAGTTGTTCTACAATGTTGTACTCACTCTTCTGGATGAGTCTCAGCATCTCATCGTTTTTCTTTGAAAGGTCGGGACCATTGGACTGACCGACTGGTTGATCGGGAACTTCTGTTTGAGGTTCCTTCTCCTTGGTGGGTTCTCTAACTCCTCTGTTGAAGATCCGGCCGCTCCGTGTTACTCGACTGATGTCTGCAATATTCACGACGGAGGGTAATGGAGTTTCCTTTCCATTCTCAATTGTTGTGGCACCATATTTGTAAGGGATAGCCTTAGTTGATTCATACGGTAGTGGTCCCGGCAGATAGATAACTACAGGAGCCTTCTGATTTTTCTTAGCATTGTAAGTAATTTCAATCAGTTCCTAGTTAAGAACCTTCGATTTGTCAAGTAGAGGGATGATGGCACAAACATCTTTGGTCCTCTTATGATCAGAGATTACAACAACGTCCTTGATTTGATCAGCGAAATAGTCTGGCGTCAAGTTGATTGATCCAGAACTTGGACACGGTCGAATCTCTTTGTGATCCAACTGACTTTGGAGGGCTGCTCGCATGAGGTAACATCCTTGATTATCTTCCGAGCAAACTCTACAGCATTCATAGTTGTGTGGTGGCACCTGGCCACGTCCGTTTTGTATGCAGTGTAACCTCACTAGGTCTGTCTCCATTGATCAGACATCCTGACTTTAATGCCTAGCAGGGTTCCCGTTAGTCATGCTGACTTGTTGTGTGTGTTCATCCATATAGATCGGAAGCCACCAGTGGTTTAACAAGTGTTGAAGCGTTCTTTGAACGAGAGCACATCCTTGATTACTCTCACGGCACACTGCACAGTTCTGATAATTATGCCAAATCAGAAAACCAAGCTGGACTTCTGTAGCGTGCAACTCCACCAAGCTGGTATTCATCAAACGAACATCAAAGATTTGAATCATGTTGACTTGATGAGGATTCCGATCATAGTAGTCCTGGATCCATCCAAGATCCATCTGATGCTGGAGGGCCTCTTGTACAAAAGAGCATCCCTGTTTGTTTACCGAGCAGACCAGACATGAATCGTAATCGTGTCGTGGCAGATTATGACGTTGGCTTTGCCTTGAGTGCATCGCCACCAAGTTGATATTCATCACACGGATGTCGTGATTCTGGATGATGTTGGAATTCGAGTAAGTCATGTTGACATAACGAATTCGGTGCTCTTGGATCCATCCGAGATCCAATTGTTCCTGTAGAGCTGATTGCACCACAGAACATCCTCGATTATTTTTGGAGCAGATATCACACTGGTGATAATTGTGAGATGGCACATGGCCGTATCCGCTCTGTCTATAATGCATCTTGACCAAGTTGGCCTCAATAAGAGTACATCATGAATTTGATAGTTGTGGTTAGACTCTCCCTCTATCAAATTTACTGCAGCTTTCTCGTGTTGAGGCAGCGAGTTTGTAAGAACATTTGGATTTGTATCCTTGAAGGATAAGACCCCACTCCTAACAAGCTTTTGCACATCGAATTTGAAACTGAGACAGTTCTATATGTTATGCCCTGGTCCTCCTTGATGGTAAGGACAAGTCTGATCCTTTTTGAACCAAAAAGGCGGATTCTCCAGGATTGCAAGGGGAGCCCTGGTTTGGACGTGCCCCTTGACCAATAGTAATGGAAACAATTTTGCGTACAACATTGGTATAGGGTCAAACCCTGGTGGTTGCGTTGTACGGTTGTTGTTGGATTGAGGACGAGCCTGCTGAAGAGGCTGTTGTGTCCTTTGCTGAAATTGTTGTTGATTTGGTTGGCTCTGAACAACCTGAGGTTGATACGTAGGTACAGGCGCAGGGTTAATAGCAGGATTTACCGCTGCTACTGGTTGGTACCGTCGCCTTTGCTTTCCGAGAGAGATATTCCCAATATCCTGCTCTTTTTTCTTAGGGAGAGCACTACCGTATTATTTTGTACTACTTGATGATCTGGCATCTTTGACCAGACGTCCTTCTCGGACCGCTTCCTCAAGACGAACTCCCATGCCTACCATCTCAGTGAAGTCATTGGGCGTACTGGCGACCATTCGATCGTAGTATAATGAACTTAAGGTCTTTAAGAAATTTTTTGTCATTTCTTTTTCCTCAAGAGGTGGACAAATCTAAGCGGCAATTTCACGCCATCTCTGAGCGTATTCCTTAAAGGTTTCCTTATCCTTTTGTGACATGGCTCTAAGTTGATCTCTGTCCGGTGCCATGTCCAGGTTATACTTATATTGTTGAACGAAGGCAGCGCCAAGATCTCTGAAAATGGCGATCTTAGTGCGGTTTAATCCCATGTACCATTTTAGTGCGGCACCGGTTAAACTATCTTGGAAGTACTGGATCAGTAGCTGGTTGTTCTCTGTCTGAGTTGACATCCTCCGAGCGTACATCACCAAATGACTTTGAGGGCAAGAGTTACCCTTGTACTTCTCAAATTCAGGCACTTTGAACTTGTGCAGAACTTTCACATTGGGGACCAAACAAAGGTCTGCAGCGTCCTTTCCAAATAGATCCTGACCTCGAAGGGCTTGCAGTTCTTTCTGTATTTCCAGGAACTGTTCCTGGAACTCCTTCATTCTCTCATCCATACTTTCGTTTCCACCAGAAGGTATATGTGGAATCTGTCCTTCCGAGATAATGTGCACCACGGGTGGTGGTACAGTTATTACGGCAGAGACTCTTGGTGTTTCCCGAAGTTTGTAACCTTTAGGAATTACTGTCATGACCCTTGCATCTTTGCTTTCCCGAAGTTTGTAACCTTCAGGCCCAGCGGTTCCTGCTGCGGTTCCCTGATCTCTAGTGATCGGCGGAACATATCCTTCCGGGATATAGTTAATAGGCATGCCCCAGAGACGATCTTTAGGAATGTTATACCGAGGATCATACTTCTCCACTATGGGCGTTGACGTGATCTCTGAGATCACAGTCCTTTGAATCTGATCTTCTGCCAGAGCTTGCATGTCATTATGAATTTTCCTCAGGTCTTCTTTCAGAGCATCGAGTTCTTCTCTCAACTCTCTGTTCTCTTCCTCGAGATTATCTATTTTCTTTTGTTGACTGGCCCGAGTATTGTACGAATGAGACAGTTTGACTCTAGAACCGAGACACAAACGTGAGATTCATAGGTAAGGAGAAAGCGTTATGTGAGAATGATGAATGATATGCAATGATTATATTAATTAAAATTTTGTTTAATCAAAATAAACTTCAACAATTGGATTGCAAATATCAAACAGTGGGGAAGGCCCCGTTTTATTGAATTCAAAATTGCGGAAATGGAAATACAATAGATTACAAAGTGTTGCAAAAGGAAATGTCTAAGTTAATGGATCCAGAGTCCTCTCTGAGGAGGGCTCAGGTGCTGGTTCTGGTACTTTCCTTTTCTTTGGCCAGGGCTCTTGAGCCGTTGTCGGGTTGTCATTCCTTTGCCAAGTAAAAGGAGCGAGCAAATTCCTTTGGTCTTCTTGATTTTCTATAGCATGTTGCTCTAAAATCTCAATCAGAGCATCTTTTCCTTTTAACAGTTGTTGTATTTTGTTACACTCCACACTGAGAATGCGGTATTTGTTCTTCCAAGACCTCTTCTCCTGTTGAACTTTGTTGAGAGTAACCTGAAGTTTTTCCGTATCAGACATAAAGTAAAGGACAGGGTCCCTTAACGGAAGAACTTCTTGACGAGGGTAAGGCATCCTCAGCTTGAGAGCTCTAGTTTGTACCCAGTGGAGATAAGGCTCCACCGAGACACAGTCCGGCTTTCCTAGAGACCAGTGGAGGTAAGGCATCCTCCTTCTATCGAAATCCATTAGTGCAATCTTTTTCTCTGATATTTACAATCATTGTCTTAGTTTAATTTGAAAAAGAGAGACTAGAAGAGAAGAATTTCCTTGTTTAATGTTTTTTAATGAATGAATGCATGAATGCGGCACACAAAAACATAGAAAAAACATGGGGTCAAAGGTTCGGTGTCATGAAGTCAAGGCTCTACCCATCCCCAAAGGTTTATACTGGTGATTTTTGTACCTGTCTCTCAAAATCATTGATTCCTCTTGGGATAAAAACAGTGAAGGAGTGAAAAACACAAGAAAGGGGGGTTTGAATTGGTTTTTCAAAAATTAAACTTGTTTCTTAAAAATAATTCTTTTTAGAAACCGTTCGTTATAATGGTAGTGACCTATGTTAAGACTCAAGTGATGAACACGTTATGTTTATACTAGTTCACTTGAGAAACCCTCAAGTTAGTCTAGTCCACCTGCCAAGGTGATTTTTCCTCTCTCAACGAGGTCTTAATCCACTATTCATTCAAATCAGTACAATGCACGAGCCCAATTGCTGGTGACTAACACAACCTCGAAAACTCACAAGGTTTAGACTTCTCAAGTAATACAACCTCATAGGTCTTACTCAAGGAACAACCTCTAAGACACACGACTTAGACTTCTCAAGAAATACCACCACAAGGTCTTTCTCAAGGAACACAAACCTAAGTTTGAACAAATTATGTTTACAGAAATGTGCTTCTATACAAGCTGAAAATGTAAACACGTTTTTGACCGGAATGACTTAAGAAGGATTTCAGATAGAGAGAGTATGCGGTAGCATTCGTGTGTGTCTTTCTTCAAGTCTTTTGCTTGCTTTTATAGCCGTGTGAAAAGAGTCGTTGAAGTGTAATCATTATATCTAAGTAGGCTGGCGGCTAGAAGCGTGAGGACAGGTAAAACCTTTTGCGTGCTGCGCTTTCTGTCTTCGATTGTACCGCTGTACTGTTACCAAGATATCTTCGCTAGAATTGAGGTACAGCTGTACTATGTAGCTTTGTCTTCTTGGCTTCTCAACTTCAGAGGCTTTTCATGAGCATGAGTAAGAAGGGAAAACTTAGCTAGGTTCTTGAGTTTCTCAAGTCTTCGAATCTTCTGAGCAGCGTCTTCAGAGTCTTCAGCACTTGGTCTTCAGAACCTTGTTTGCTTGGTGCGTTGTCCTCATATCTTCAAAGGCTTCTGATAGTATCTGATTGAAGCATGAGTAGAGACTTGATTAGGCCTTCAGAACCTTGATCAGAGAGCGCAAGTCTTCAGCATCTGGACTTCGTTCTATCAAAACCTATGTCTTCAGATCTTCAGAACTCATTCTCCTTTTCTTTTGTATCAGCATCTGAACTTTGTATTCTCTCGTATTGAGTTCTGTTTCTTAGGCGAAGTATTTTCCTTTAAGTATTGAGTTCGCGGAGTTTTACGGAAGCATAATCTGTTTGTTAAGTTCTCACAAATAACAACCATTAGCTGTACAAAATTGTTCATACAAAAATACGCTTTGATATCATCATACCAAATCATGTTCTCACAATCTCCCCTTTTTTGATGATGACAAAACTATGTATTTTGATGACACAATTTTGATACATATAATGCAGGGAAAATAACAGATTCTAAAGATAGCTTATCCTTCGTATAATATGCTCCCTCTGAGTCTTAGACTTGATGAATTTCTGAGCTTGGGGCTCCCCCTAATTTTATTAGATCATGAGTTTTGATTTTCTTAGACTTGATTCTCTTTTCAGCAGAGTTCTGATTTTCTTTTTCTTAACAAGGCTTTAATTTGGATCAGAATACCTGGAAAAAAAACACTCTAATAGAAATAACAGTTTTATCTGTTAGCATGTAAACAACATTTTTCAGAGATTGACTATGGAATCAAAATATCACATTATATTACTTCTCCCCATTTTTGTCATTGATCAAAAAGATAAGTGGTGCAAGGGTGAAAAACAAGGATCTAAGGATTTAAGGACAATAAAGATATAAGAATTAGGTGGTTCCAGAGGACATCTTGTCCCACATTTTCTGAAGCATGCCTTTTAGTTCAGCATTGACAGTCCTTTGTTCCTCAAGGCTTTCTCTGAACTTCTGTTGTTCTTCTCTGATTTCTCCAATGGCGTCTTCTAAACGCTTGACAGTAGGATCAGATGTAGAAACAACTGTAGCTTCTTGCTCGGCCTTCTTCATGGCTTCAGTTTCTTGTGCTATTCTAGCTTCTTCAGCAGCCTTTTCTGCAAGAAGTCTCGCTTCCTCAGCAGCCTTTTCTTCAACTTCTTTCTGCTTTGCAGCCATGAATTGAAGTATCCTGATCCGTTCTTCTGCTTCTGCTCTCTCCTTTGCCCGTTGAATTCAATCTTTAATGGTTGCATCTGAGAAGTTTACAATTCTTGTAAGCTCACTGCTCAACCATTTCTGGAAGTTTTGACAAGATCTTTCAAGTTCCATAGGCTCGGTACTTGTGTTAAGTTATGCTCTTTGGTCCGCAAACTTCCTTAGTGCCTTGTCACAAAACTGACTTGTGCATTCTTCAAAAGATGTTAGAGGAGGTTTAGTATAGATGACTAAAGCAAGGTCAGGCTTGGCAGAATTCAACTCAGGTGTTGTTTGCTGAGATGGAACGATCTCAGTAGGAGGATGTTGATTGCTTGGTTAATCAGTAAGAGATGTCACTTGTGGAGTGTCTGAGATCATGAGAGATTCAGGGGTGACGATCTCTAGAGATTCAGAGGTTGTCTCCTCAGAGATAGACTCAATACTGAGGACTTGAGAATCGGAGATTAGGTTGATGGAAATTTGTTCATTTGGCTGAATGATTGACGCAGTTATTGACGAGATGTAGGTAGGAATGACTTCAGTCGAGATAGGGGTACTGATTGATGAGTTAGGTGAAGATTGGATAGTGGTAGTTGAAGGAGGAATTGAGAAAGGTGGTGGTTTAAACTTCACTTGTGAAGTGGAAATAGAGATAGTTTGTTGAGAAGATAAGGTAGAAATTGATTCAACTCTAGAGACAGATGGATCAGAAATAAGCTTACTTGTTTTCGTTGAAGTAGAGGTTAGAGTAGTAGTTTTGGTGATATCTGATTTGTCATTTTTCTTTCTTTTCTGGGGCTCATAATTAATAGTAGCTTGCTTTCTTTTCCTTCTGAAGGATTCTGCAAGAGTTAGTTCAGGAGACGATTCATCAGCCTCTTTAGTTTGCTCTTCTTCTTCTTTGTTAAGTTCAATTTCTTCCTCCTTGACTTCAGATACGTCATATCCTCATGCTTTCAGTGCATCTATAGATGCATCAATTTCTTCAATGAGGTCGCTTCTATAATAGGCAGGATAGCCTGGTACTGCGATCCTGCGTTTGAATAAGTCCTCAGAGACAGAAAAAGGTTTTACTCTTACTTTATTAATTATTCTCATATGCTAGAGCGTTGTGGCATTGACTGTTTTTCCAAGGGTTGCTGTCAGATCTTCCGTGTGTTGAACTTCTATAATCAGAGTGTCCACTATACCACTTTCATAGAATATGTCTGAAAGCATTCTTCCAAAAGGAATGTACTTGGGTATGTCACTTTTCGGTTCCCCTGTTGTTCTTGTCTTCTTCACCATATCTCTCAAATGATAAAATAAGATGGAGGGTAAGCACATCCTTTCCTTGGTGAACAAATAATATAGCATATACTTCGGGTTAGCATTGAAATAATCTGCAGCACATGATGAAGGTCTTGGATTGATGCAACCAAGAATGATCTTGTGCCAGGTTTTTAGATGTATATGCAGGTCTTCTCTCCTGTATTCTGTTTTATTTGCTCGATGGTTGGTGAAGATAGTTGGGTTGATTACTGTCGCTACTCGAAAAATAGTCGACCGGAGGCGAAAGAGGAAGAAACAGAAGAGTCGCCATCGAACTTTATTTATCCCATGAGGGGAAGGGAAAACATCGAGAAAACCATAAGAAGGAAAGGATAAGATGGTCTTGCAACTAAATTACGGGTTCGGAAGCCGGTTATGCGAGGGGAAGGTATTAGCACCCCTCACATCCATCGTACTCGATGGGAACCATTTGCTTGTCTATGTGTAAGGATGTTTGCTAAGAATATTGCTTTCTAAGAGTGCTCTAAGAGGGAGAGAGAAAAGGTGATAACCAAAGAATGTGAAAGAAAAAGATAAAGGAAAAGGTGGGGAAAAGAAAAAGGAGACTCGATAGGACTTCGTGATCCTATGCCTACGTATTCCCTCAGGCAATGGGAAAGTCAGAGTCAACATAGTTCGGAGGACTACGAGTGAAGAAAATGGAAGGGGGTGGAAAACAGAAGATGGATAGAAGGTGGCTCGTCAAGATCATCACAATCTTGTGCCTACGTATCTCACATTCGGACAAGAATGAAGAATCAGAGCAATCGTAGTTCGACCGACTACAGTTTGTTGGTGTTTTTTATGGACGATGTTAACGTGCGGGTTCTAGCAGTTAGGTGTTTTGTAACTCGCTCGTGGAGTCTTATGCGTTACCTGTTTGCGGTAGAACGGACGCAACATGTCCTTTTTGAAAAGGTTGATTTTCGCCATCAAGGCAAGATGTCACATTTGATTTGTTGAAAGTTTGTTTTAAGGGTGAAATAAATCCTCGGATAGGAAACCCTTCGGGTAGTACCCAATTATTTACCTCAAAAGATTTGTTATGAAAATTGTGTGGCGAATATAGTTATGTCTTCATATTGAAAGACGAGTATCGAGACCACACACTCTAAAGTGAGCACCCTAATACTCGAAGAGGAAGAGGTCTTCACCCAATCCCCTCTCTTTAGTTCAATACAAAGAGAACTTTATTCTCTTATTAAAGGAAGTGTTTTGATTTAGATGGTAAGTGCTTCATGACAGTGAACCCTAAAGGTAATGTCAAGCACTCGGGATAGGAGAAGGCCTTCGCCTAACCACTCCACGACCATCTAAGTTTATTAAGAAAAAGGTTTGAAAATGCACTTGGTACAAGACCAAGGTTTTTAGACACAAGGAGATAAAATAAAGAGAGAAAAAGGTTTTCGAAAGAAATGGGTGGTGAATATAGTCACGTCTTCGTATTGAAAGACGAATATCGAGACCACACACTCTAAAGTGAGCATCTTAATACTCGAAGAGGAATAGGTCTTCACCCAATCCTCTCTCTTTAGTTCAATACAAACAGAAAATTTGAAAATGAGCACTTGGTACTAGACCAAGGTTTTTGACTTAAGAAGAGAATGAAAATGAGAAATGAAATAGAAACCGAAATGAAATCGAAATGAAAATGATAAAAAAGAAAATGGCCTCATATTGATCAAGATTTTGGATCGATTGAAAGAAATCAACTAATCATTATTTTTGTTATATCATTGGCCAAAGATAGAATTGAAAAAAAAAATCAAAGATGAAAATAAAAGTAGAAATGAAAAGAAATAAATCTCAACAAAGTGATGACCCAAAATGTAATGAGAAAACAAAATAATGTTAAACAAAATATCTAATAAACATATTTAACACAACACTAACAAAAATATTTACAAAAACTATTAATAGGAATTAACAAGAAAATTAGCCAAAAATACAACCAAAAAGAGCTAACAAAAGTTAACAAAGGTTAAATAAAAACCAAGACAAAGATCTAAATTAAAATTCAACAAGGATTAATTTCTAAATCAATATTAAGATCTAATTCAAAATTTAACAAAATAATTAATTTCTAATAATAATAAAAAAACAAAAATCTAACTAAAAAAGTTAAATCAATGGGGTGTGTGAAAGTAAAATTGGAGTTATGGAATAAGAAAACATGGACTTACAAAGCCCAAATCAACAAAATATGATCTTTTCTTAAAAAAAACAATTCCGTCAATAAATGGGGAAAAGAAAAATTAAAAAAAAAAAGAAAATGAACTTCCTCTTCTTCCACGATGTATTCCTCTCAAATCTTCACGGCCTCTCTTGCGGCAACGCTTTAGATTCTCGTCTCTCTCCGTTTCTCAAATCGCGTCTTCCTTTCCTTCTTTTCACACTCATCATCCCTCAAATCTCGCCGTTTTTTGTAAATCGACCTCACCCTCTTCGCTCTCGATCTCTCTCCCTCAGCTTGCCTCTCTGTTCCGCGAAGGTGGAGGGTGGTTAAGCTTGTTGTTCGTTTGGAGTTTGGAGGTGAGAGGTATGGTTGTGGCTTTGATTTCTGAGGTTATTGTTGGTTTGGGGATGGAAGAACATGTGATTAAAGGGTGAATTTGGGAAGAAATCACGAAGAGAAAGAGGTAAGTGGAGCGGCGGAACTTTGGGTGATTGTACAGAGAGAGAGCTCAATACCAGTTTTCAAGAGAGCCTTCATTGTGAGCGTCTGCCTCCCCACTCTCTCTTTCAACTTCTACTATTTTTTTTCAATCTCCCTTACTTTCCAATTTTCTTCTCCCTTTAAAAATGAATTCAAACTTTTCTGGCTTTCACTCTTTATTTTTTTGCAGAGACTTGTTATGGTTGATAAGTCATTTTCACTGCATATTATTGTTGTCTTGTTGTTGTGCGCAGGTATACAGAATGCGCAGGCTGTTGTGTGGCTTGGTTTTGGCAAATGATGTGGTACAATTGGTGATTTCAGGCTCTGGTTTAGTGTACAGAACTATTGATTCACAGTTTTGATTTGCTGGGCCCTAAGGATTGCAGAGAGGTGGTCGGTTTATGCATAATTTTTGTCTTGGAGTAGGGTCTTGCCATTTTCAACATTGCAGGGTTGTGATCTTTTGCGTAGGCTGGGAGTGTTTTGTGGGGTAGCAGTTTGTGTCTGTTGTTGGTCTAGTAGTAGCAAAGACTTCGTTGCCTCCTTTTCCATTCCCACCTTTTTGTTTTTTTTTTTTGTTGTAATTTTATTGATTGTAAAAATGGGCTTGGCATGAAAATGAATGGGCTTAACAAATAAAATAAAATAAATAGGATTAGAAATTAAATGATTTTTTTATTATGAGAAGGAATTATTTGGTTGTAGAATAAAAATGGATTTTGGAATATTTGGATAATTAAAAGGTGAAATGGATAATTGGTTTGAATAGAAAAGTGGATGAAAAAATATGTATAATAAATGGATAAAATAGCTATAAATGTTGATTAGGGAATTTGGTTTGAAAACGGATATGGATATGGATATGGATATGGACCAATATTTCCAACAACACGGCCATGAAATCTCGACTTTCAACTCAAACTCAATTTTGTCTTCTTCCACAAATCTCTGATCAAATGAACACAGCTACTATGAAAAACTAGCAACCACCATCTGAATCAATTTGAAACCCTGCGTTGATTATTGAATCAACACTTAGGAAAATAAATCCACAGATGAACCACCAATGAACTAATGAGCCATGATGAACCACTGCCATGTAGTCTCAATGAATCCCTAACAACAAGCGGTATGCAACTGAGTGAGCAACAATGACTTGATTACCATATGGGTCCACAATTGGATCTCTTGTACCATGAATACCAAGATGCCTTTGACATGAAACCCTAAACTCCATTCTTCGGGTGCATACTGATGAAGAAAATAGCCTGGGATGCTGACAACCAACAAAACGCTATTTCCTCAGTCTCCACTGGAACCATGATGAAACCTTAATCACTTGATGCCTCTTGAGAAATCCTCAACGCAAATAAGAACCCTGATTCAAAGAGTCTCTCGATCTCATGCCTTAGGAGTTCAATGAAACACATGATTATGCTATGAAGTGACCTAATGGAGATGCACACGATGAAAAGGATATGATATGCAAGGCTAGGGTTAGGGTGAAAATGAGGGTGTGAAAGATGCCCCTATTTAATCTTCTTGGACTTGACGGTGAGAGTGGCAGAGGCTTTCTTACAGTCAAGGTACAAGGAGATTAAATATAAGAATATCCGGAATTTTCAGCCGAAAAAGGAAGTGGAATGAAAGTGGTGAATTGGTGGGATGGCTTGAAAAAGGCATATGTCAGTGGGACAAGGTAGTCGGTTATGAGGGATATGATGATATGCTTTAGATGTAATGCGGAATGAACATAAGTGCTAATGATGCGGAAATGTATGCAAAATGCTGGGGATATGAAAATGTGAAAGTCTGGACATTGTTGGGAATAATGGCATATCAACTCGGGGATTGAAAAAAACAGATATACCATCGACTCGGGGGTTGAAAAAAGGTAAAGGTAACAACATCGACTCGGGGGTCAGAAAGATAAAGACAATATCGACTCAGGGGTCAAGAACAAAAATAAGGTATCAACTCAGGGGTTGTGAAAATAGTAACACTGATATCGACTGGGGGGTCAAGAATGTAAAGAAAACATTGACTCAGGGAAGAAAACAAATCAGAGTATCAACGCAGGGGTTGAGGGAGGACAAAGACAATGATATCGACTCGGGGGTCAAGGAAATAAAGACAGCATTGACTCAGGGGTCAAGAGAATAAAGACAACATTGACTCAGGGGGTCAAAAACAAATCAAAATATCAACGCAGGGGTTGAGGAAGGAAATTGATGATATCGACTCGGGGGTCAAGAACAAAACAAAATATCAACGCAGGGGTTGAGGAACGAAATGATTATGTTATGTATGCAATGCATATGTGGATGCAAGCAGGTGATCGGTTTTATGAAGGTGCCAATGGGGTGGGCTTTTGGTAGGTGGCCAAGCAGGGTTGGACTTTGGTTTCAGGGTGCCAAGGAAGGTTGGGCTTTATTTGGGTAGGTTGCCAAGCAGGGTTGGACTTTAGGTGATAGGATTTGACTTCCCGATACTCGGTATTTGATGGTGCGATGATAAGAAGGCAGATGTGGATGCTTCTGGTGCTCCAAGCTTGATCATTTGCAGAAGTTGCATGCTTGTTCCTGAGAGAACCTCACTTCTAGCTGATGTGCCACAATGGCTTGCTGATGATTGTGTGAGCGTAGCGACTTATCCAATGTATGTTGATCGTGTTTTTGCTCTGCCCCAAGGCCTTTTGACACTTGTTGAACTCCAAGGTTGCTTAGTGTATGACATGGTCAGCTCGACCAACTTGCAAGCATGTAGGGAATTTGATCCTTCATAAAATGTTTGCCCCAGCCCGTAGGGTCTCTGAAGGAGTTCTTCCTGGAAAGGTTTATTCCATGACATAGTCTGAGATGATTTGCCCTAGTGTCTGAATCTTACAGTGGTCTGCCCCCATTCTTGGCCTTTGAAAAACTTGCCCCAGATCCACAAGGTCACGAGAAAGTCTTTATTCATGTCAGCACCCACAGATGTTCAAGTTCCTCTTTGATTTCTCTTTGTTGGAATTTCCATAATGTCAAGTACTAATTTGCAGTTAAAATTGATCATTCAGAAATGGTAATTTTAATGCGACATTCATGCAAGTTTTGAAAAGGCATTTATTGGAATGATGTGACAGTGTGTGACGAGTGGACCATTAGTCCAGACGTGTGCTGATTTTGATGGTGTGAAAGATATAACAAGGAGAATGACACCAATGCTGAAGATTAGCAACTATGGGGAGTCAGTTTACGCAACATTACTGCAGTATGCTTTCAGAATAAACCCCGCCTCAATTAGGTCTTTTAAGGGTTGTAACGTGGTATGGTTCACAGTTATTGAAACAAAGGATATTAGGCTCAAAACTTATTTTGGTACCCACCCCTTCTTCATGATGATTCTCCAGTCCTACGTTCAGTTAAATTGACACACACATCTAGAGCTTGACGGTGTAAGAGTGAAGATGATGATTCAAGATTTTTGTGAAATGACAGTCACCTTATTTATTTTTGTGGATGGATATCAGTGACCTTTTAATGGTGATCACTGAATTTTATTCTGTTCTGCTCGAGGATTTGAGGACCTCTTTTGCTTTATTCATTTTTGGATCCCTAACTTTTGCCTAAGTCGCCTCTTTGGGTGGTGGACTTAGCGGGCTTTTTTTTTCTTTTTTTCGGAAAGGCTTGTGACTGCCAAGTCTTTGGTCATTGAATAACAACAACCATAACAGGAGGTTTCATCTTGAAAATATGTGTAATCAAGATAACTGAACACTACCCATGCCCCAGGTTAAGCGTAAGGGTTTAGAAATCCGAAGGAAACTCCTACTTCTAGGCTCGAAGTGGTGAACTAGGGATTAACTCCTTATCTTTCTGGTGTTTAGGGGATTTGAAACAATTCCTGTACATCATCAGCAGGATTTTATCCGAAAGCATACAGTTTGCAATTATGGGTGTTTTGTTTTCATCATCCTCCCTCCAATCTTTGCTAAAACGACAGTTGATAAAGGGAGTGAAATGTAGAAATATTTTTTGAATTTGATTTTTTTTTTGCAATAAATGGGAAAAGATGAGTGAATACGAATGGACTTGTTCAAAACATGCATGATCATTACATTAATAATACCATTAATAAAGTACAATGTCTATAAGCAAATAGCCTTTAACAAAAAGAAATTACAAATGCAAAGTAAAGACATGATCTAAAATTGCCAACATTGAGGAATCAGACTTTTCTCTTTTGAATTACTGTTGGGCTAGCTCTCTTGCTCATCGATACCAGTATGATAGCCTTCTTCACACCTACTCTCAGTAACTTCTTCCATAATAAGGGATGATGGACCCTCCTGATCAAATGAAGAAATGACGTTGATTTGAAGACCTTGAGGTGTAAATGAGATTAGCTTGGACTCAATCAAATCTTGGATCTTGTTTCGGAGATGTTTTCAATCTTCGGTTGAATGCCCCATCGCGCCAGCATGGTAACCACATCGTGCATTGGCGTCAAAGCCTGGTGGGTATGGAGGGATCACAGGGTCCAAGTCCTTTGGCACTATCAGCCCACTATTGATAAAACATGGCAGTATGTGACTGAATGGCATTGGCAACGAATCAAAATGCCTTTTTGGTCTTTGATTATAGTAGCGTCGGCGTTGCGGAGCATGCTGCCGTGCAATCTGTTGTTGATGAGGGGGGCCTCTATTGATAGGAGGATATTGACCATGTGGAAAGGATGGATTCACACAGGTAGACCCATAGGATTACTGACTTTGAACAGATGAGATGCTTGGGTGATAAAGTAATAGAGGTGGGACATGTGGAGCTTCCCAAATGGAGTTAATTTCACCATCCTCTTCTTCCTCTTGGGAACTGACAACTGATTCACTTTCGCTAGCTGGGATGTTCAAGGAGCCTTGGATCTTTCCACTCTTGAGGATGCACTCAAGGTGTTCTCCAGCTATTACCAGGTCAGAGAAGTTTGATGTCCCATCGCCAGCCATCTTTTCCAAGTACGGACCTTGCAAGGTATTCAAGAACATATCAACCAATTCTCTATCTAAGATTGGTGGTTGAACACGAGCAGCTACCTCTCTCCATCTCTGAGCATATCCTCTGAAGGATTCGTCGTCCTCTTGAGACAAGCCTTGCAATTGTGTGCGACTGGGAGCCATGTCAAGATTGTATTGGTACTGCTTCACAAAGGCGTTAGCTAAGTCTGTCCATGATTTGATGTGGCTGCTCTCTAGATACATATACCAACTCAGTGATGCCCCACTCAGACTGTCTTGGAAATAGTGAATCATAAGTTTGTCGTCGTGGACATGCGAGGTCATTCTTCTGCAAAACATCACCAAATGTTGCTTTGGACAACTATCCCCTTTATACTTCTCAAAATTCGGTGTGTTGAACTTTGGAGGTATTACAAGGTTGGGTACCAAACACATGCTTGAAGCATTCAGATCCAAAGTATCACGACTCTTTATGGCGTTAAGCTTCTCTTCCAACACTCGACACTTTTCCATAAGCTCAACAACTTGCGGATCCTTGGTTTTCATCATAGGGACTGCCCCTTGGGGATTTGGATCAAAGAATGCAAAACTATGATATTCCATGGCGTCAAGAGAAGAAGAACTTCCATCTTGGACAATGGTATGTTCGCGTAAAATAGGATCCTCAACGGGCATCTGCACGGGCTGAGCTTGAGCAACATTGCTCACTTGAGGTGAAACGACATTCTCAGTGGCTGAAGTCCTTTGAATGTTACCATCTTTCCTTGCCAAGGTTGTCATAACTTCCACAAGTTGGTCAAACTGGCTTTTCATCAATTCAACATCTGCTCTTGACGCAAACTGGTTCTGCTCTTCGGAGGCCATGATCCTTCAAAAGCTACTTCAAGTCCAATACGGGCTTCAGGAAGTCAACTGCGGGTTATGGACAAAGGATGGATGAGTTCTCTGGTTTAAGGTTGGAGAATGATATGCAAAATGATGCAAATATGCTTATGCAAATGCAATGTTATGAGTGCAATAAGACATGGGATCAAAGATCGCTGAATCCGAGGTTCACACTACAGGTGTCAAGGTCACAGATTCGGCAAGACAACACAACAAGACATCTCTCACCATAGGTAGGCAATCTATTGGGTTATACAGGGCATTCCAATGGTTTTCAAACAAGGTCCCATGCACCAACCCTCAAAAGTTTTCCATCATAACGACGATTCGTAAGACGGTAATCCCTTCAAAGGATGAGCACAGAGTTATGTCTTAGTAACCTTTGGAATTGGGTTCTAAAGGTCCTCAGAATCACAGACTCCCAGGTCGGAAACAAAGACACCATTACGACTAATCGTAAGACATAATCATTCCCAAAGGGGCCTCATCTGATCGGTGGAAGTCAAACCAACTCGATGAGTCCTAAGTCTCGCAAATCAGTAAGCAACCACCTCCTAGCTTAGTGTATACTCGAAAAGCTCGGGTAGAAAGCCTTTCTCCTCACAAACCATCCCCAATATACCCAACAGATAAGAGGAACACAAAATAATAAAGCAATAATAAAGCAAACAAAAATACACATATGATAAACAAACTAGGCTTTGCTTGCTAGGGTGAACCAGTCCCCAGCAGAGTCGCCAGCTGTCGCTACTCAAAAAATAGTCGACCGGAGGCGAAAGAGGAAGAAACAGAAGAGTCGCCATCGAACTTTATTTATCCCATGAGGGGAAGGGAAAACATCGAGAAAACCATAAGAAGGAAAGGATAAGATGGTCTTGCAACCAAATTACGGGTTCGGAAGTCGGTTATGCGAGGGGAAGGTATTAGCACCCCTCACATCCATCATACTCGATGGGAACCATTTGCTTGTCTATGTGTAAGGATGTTTGCTAAGAATATTGCTTTCTAAGAGTACTCTAAGAGGGAGAGAGAAATGGTGATAACCAAAGAATGTGAAAGAAAAAGATAAAGGAAAAGGTGGGGAAAAGAAAAAGGAGACTCGATAGGACTTCGCGATCCTATGCGTACATATTCCCTCGGGCAATGGGAAAGTCAGAGTCAACGTAGTTCGGAGGACTACGAGTGAAGAAAATGGAAGGGGGTGGAAAACGGAAGATGGATAGAACGTGGCTCGCCAAGATCATCACAATCTTGTGCCTACGTATCTCACATTTGGACAAGAATGAAGAATCAGAGCAATCGTAGTTCGACCGACTACGGTTTGTTGGTGTTTTTTATGGACGATGTTAACGTGCGGGTTCTAGCAGTTAGGTGTTTTGTAACTCGCTCGTGGAGTCTTATGCGTTACCTGTTTGCGGTAGAACGGACGCAACATGTCCTTTTTGAAAAGGTTAATTTTCGCCATCAAGGCAAGATGTCACATTTGATTTGTTGAAAGTTTGTTTTAAGGGTGAAATAAATCCTCGGATAGGAAACCCTTCGGGTAGTACCCAATTCTTTACCTCAAAAGATTTGTTATGAAAATTGTGTGGCGAATATAGTTATGTCTTCATATTGAAAGACGAGTATCGAGACCACACACTCTAAAGTGAGCACCCTAATACTCGAAGAGGAAGAGGTCTTCACCCAATCCCCTCTCTTTAGTTCAATACAAAGAGAACTTTATTCTCTTATTAAAGGAAGTGTTTTGATTTAGATGGTAAGTGCTTCATGACAGTGAACCCTAAAGGTAATGTCAAGCATTCGGGATAGGAGAAGACCTTCGCCTAACCACTCCACGACCATCTAAGTTTATTAAGAAAAAGGTTTGAAAATGCACTTGGTACAAGACCAAGGTTTTTAGACACAAGGAGATAAAATAAAGAGAGAAAAAGGTTTTCGAAAGAAATGGGTGGTGAATATAGTCACGTCTTCGTATTGAAAGACGAATATCGAGACCACACACTCTAAAGTGAGCATCTTAATACTCGAAGAGGAATAGGTCTTCACCCAATCCTCTCTCTTTAGTTCAATACAAACAGAAAATTTGAAAATGAGCACTTGGTACTAGACCAAGGTTTTTGACTTAAGAAGAGAATGAAAATGAGAAATGAAATAGAAACCGAAATGAAATCGAAATGGAAATAATAAAAAAGAAAATGGCCTCATATTGATCAAGATTTTGGATCGATTGAAAGAAATCAACTAATCATGATTTTTGTTATATCATTGGCCAAAGATAGAATTGAAAAAAAAAATCAAAGATGAAAATAAAAGTAGAAATGAAAAGAAATAAATCTCAACAAAGTGATGACCCAAAATGTAATGAGAAAACAAAATAATGTTAAACAAAATATCTAATAAACATATTTAACACAACACTAACAAAAATATTTACAAAAACTATTAATAGGAATTAACAAGAAAATTAGCCAAAAATACAACCAAAAAGAGCTAACAAAAGTTAACAAAGGTTAAATAAAAACCAAGACCAAGATCTAAATTAAAATTCAACAAGGATTAATTTCTAAATCAATATTAAGATCTAATTCAAAATTTAACAAAATAATTAATTTCTAATAATAATAAAAAAACAAAAATCTAACTAAAAAAGTTAAATCAATGGGGTGTGTGAAAGTAAAATTGGAGTTATGGAATAAGAAAACATGGACTTACAAAGCCCAAATCAACAAAATATGATATTTTCTTAAAAAAACAATTCAGTCAATAAATGGGGAAAAGAAAAATAAAATAAAATAAAATAAAACGAACTTCCTCTTCTTCCACGATGTATTCCTCTCAAATCTTCACGGCCTCTCTTGCGGCGGCGCTTCAGATTCTCGTCTCTCTCCGTTTCTAAAATCGTGTCTTCCTTTCCTTCTTTTCACACTCATCATCCCTCAAATCTCGCCGTTTTTTGTAAATCAACCTCACCCTCTTCGCTCTCGATCTCTCTCCCTCAGCTTGCCTCTCAGTTCCGCGAAGGTGGAGGGTGGTTAAGCTTGTTGTTCGTTTGGAGTTTGGAGGTGAGAGGTATGGTTATGGCTTTGATTTTTGAGGTTATTGTTGGTTTGGGGATGGAAGAACATATGATTAAAGGGTGAATTTGGGAAGAAATCACGAAGAGAAAGAGGTAAGTGGAGCGGCGGAACTTTGGGTGATTGTGCAGAGAGAGAGCTCAATACCAGTTTTCAAGAGAGCCTTCATTGTGAGTGTCTGCCTCCCCACTCTCTCTTTCAGCTTCTACTATTTTTTTTCCATCTCCATTACTTTCCAATTTTCTTCTCCCTTTAAAAATGAATTCAAACTTTTCTGGCTTTTGCTCTTTATTTTTTTACAGAGACTTGTTATGGTTGATAAGTCATTTTCACTGCATATTATTGTTGTCTTGTTGTTGTGCGCAGGCTGTTGTGTGGCTTGGTTTTGGCAAATGATGTGGTACAGTTGGTGATTTCAGGCTCTGGTTTAGTGTACAGAATTATTGATTCACGGTTTTGATTTGCTGGGCCCTAAGGATTGCAGAGAGGTGGTCGGTTTATGCATAATTTTTGTCTTGGAGGGTTGTGATATTTTGCACAGGCTGGGAGTGTTTTGTGGGGTAGCAGTTTGTGTCTGTTGTTGGTCTAGTAGTAGCAAAGACTTCGTTGCTTGCTTTTCCATTCCCACCTTTTTGTTTTTTTTTGTTGTAATTTTATTGATTGTAAAAATGGGCTTGGCATGAAAATGAATGGGCTTAACAAATAAAATAAAAAAATAGGATTAGAAATTAAATGATTTTTTTATTATGAGAAGGAATTATTTGGTTGTAGAATAAAAATGGATTTTGGAATATTTGGATAATTAAAAGGTGAAATGGATAATTGGTTTGAATAGAAAAGTGGATGAAAAAAGATGTACAATAAATGGATAAAATAGCTATAAATGTTGATTAGGGAATTTGGTTTGAAAACGGATATGGATATGGATATGGATATGGATATGGATATGGACCAATATTTCCAACAACACGGCCATGAAATCTCGACTTTCAACTCAAACTCAATTTTGTCTTCTTCCGCAAATCTCTGATCAAATGAACACAGCTACTATGAAAAACTAGCAACCACCATCTGAATCAATTTGAAACCCTGCGTTGATTATTGAATCAACACTTAGGAAAATAAATCCACAGATGAACCACCAATGAAATAATGAGCCATGATGAACCACTGCCCTGTAGTCTCAATGAATCCCTAACAACAAGCGGTAAGCAACTGAGTGAGCAACAATGACTTGATTACCATATGGGTCCACAATTGGATCTCTTGTACCATGAATACCAAGATGCCTTTGACATGAAACCCTAAACTCCATGCTTCGGGTGCATACTGATGAAGAAAATAGCCTGGGATGCTGACAACCAACAAAACGCTATTTCCTCAGTCTCCACTGGAACCATGATGAAACCTTAATCACTTTATGCCTCTTAAGAAATCCTCAACGCAAATAAGAACCCTGATTCAAAGAGTCTCTCGATCTCATGCCTTAGGAGTTCAATGAAACACATGATTATGCTATGAAGTGACCTAATGGAGATGCACACGATGAAAAGGATATGATATGCAAGGCTAGGGTTAGGGTGAAAATGAGGGTGTGACAATTACCTTTTTCACAAACAGGGATTGATTGACCCTTCCATAATCTCTTTTGTTCTTTAGAGATTCCAGTTTGTAAAGTTCAGCAATTGATTTTTCTTTGATGACAATTTTTCTTCCCAAGACATTGGAGACGACATGGAGTTTATCACAGATAGCTTGTCTCCAAAAATCCTTGACGAGTGCTTCAAAAACTGGACCTTTAAGCCTATCATAAAAGTTGCTCCAACCTTGAGCTTTCACATCATCGATCAGATTAAATCCATTTTCAGCAAGATTTTCGAAGTCTACATGTAGTTCCTTGAGTACAAGTAAATTCTGAAGAGTACAGGTGACTGAGGCTTCTCGTTGAGTTACATGATTCTTATCTATCTTAGAAGATTATTTGGAAGATGGCGTGACTGTCACAGATTTTGTGGACATTGTTGAAGTGGAAGACGGCACTACTGATGATGATGATGACCCTTTGGAGGGATTCAAAGATGCTTCTGTTGTTTCTTGTTGAATGTGATTCATTTGGATCGGATAGGATGAGAGCAAGGATTGAGTTGGTTTAGAAGAGGAAAAGTGATTAGGGTTTAGGGTTTTCATTTAGGTGAAAGAGGGAATACAAAAGGGGTTTTTTTTTAATTTTAAAGAGATAAACACTGCACAGGGAATAAGTGAATAAATGTAATAATGTTTTGAGTCATTCCCAAGAAAATTTTTGTTCGTTTGATTTGAATTAGATATAATCTAATCACATGCAAAAAGTTATTTTCTAATTAAATGACGCGTCAGAACTGGCTCAGAAGAAAAATTAATTAGAACTGAGATACTTCTCACAAAAGTGGTACTAATGAAATCTCATTCTGACTAAACACATTTGGTTCTGAAATAATCTCATTCTGAGCAATACACCATTTTCAGATGCTTTAAAATAATTTGAAATCTATCTTCAGCTAAGGGTTTTGTAAAGATATCAGCCCATTGATGGTCTGTATCAATAAATTTTAAGCATAAGGTTCCCTTCTAAACATAGTCTCTGATAAAATGGTGTTTTATTTCAATGTGTTTAGCCCTAGAATGTAAAGTTGGATTTTTACGTAAACAAATAGCAGTTGTATTATCACAGAAGATAGGAATGTTACTCTCATATATCTGATAGTCTTCCAGCTGATTTTTCATCCAGAGCATTTGTGTACTGCATTGAGACGCGAAGATGTATCCTGCTTCTACTGTAGAGAGAGCAATTGTAGATTGCCTCTTACTTGACCATGAGATTAGATTGTTTCCTAGGAACTGACAGTTTCCATATGTGCTCTTTCTTTCCAATCTGTCTCCAGCATAGTCTGCATCGCAGTAACCAGAAAGAGTGTACTCTGATGTTTTCTCATACATAAGTCCAAGGTTAGTTGTCCCTTTCAGATACCTCAGAATTCATTTAACAGCAATTAAATGAGATTCTCTTGGATCTGATTGGAGTATGGCACATAAATGTACACTAAATAATATATCAGGTCTGGAAGCAGTTAGATATAAGAGAGAGCCTATCATACCACGATAAAGCTTCTGACAAATCTTAGCTTCTGATTCTTCCTTTCTCATGACACATGTTGGATGCATTGGTGTTTTAGCTATATTGCAATCCATCATGTCGAATTTCTTCAGAAGTTCTTTTGTGTACTTACTTTAATGAATGTAAGTTGCCTCTGGTTTCTGATCTATTTGAATTCCCAGAAAGAACTTTAACTCACCCATCAGACTCATTTCGAATTCTGCTTGCATTAACTTTGAAAATTCTTCACAAAGAGAGGGGTTAGTAGAACCAAAGATAATATCATCAACATAGATTTGAACAATAAGAATATCATTCTTATTTGATTTACAGAAGAGAGTTGTATCAACCTTTCCTCTGGTAAAATTTTTTTCTAAGATAATTTTGCTCAATCTATCATACCAAGCTCTGGGAGCTTGCTTTAAACCATAGAGTGATTTTTTGGGTTTATAGACAAAATCTGATTTTTCTGAATTTTCAAAGCCAAGAGGTTGCTTGACATAGACCTCTTCTGATATATAACCATTTAAGAATGCACTCTTAACATCCATTTGATATAGGGTGATGTTATGATTTACTGAAAAAGAAATTAATAACCGTATTGCTTCAAGTCTGGCGACTAGAGCAAAAGTTTCGTTGCAATCAATTCCTTCTTGTTGACTGTAACCTTGAGCAACAAGTCGTGTGTTGTTTCTAACAACTTCTCCCTTCTCATTTAGCTTATTCCTAAATACCCACTTGGTTCCAATAACATGAATGTTCTTAGGTCTTGAAACTAGATCCCAAACAACATTCTTTGAGAATTGATTCAGTTCTTCTTCCATAGTTAGAACCCAGTCCTTGTCCATAAGCGCTTCTTCAACTGTAGCTGGTTCAATTAACGATACCAGTCCCAAGAGTGTTTCATCTCATGGTCTGAGGGCCGATCTGGTTCTGACTGGAGTGTCCTTGTTACCAAGAATTAATTCCTAGGGATGAGGTATGAACATTCTTCTCTTCTTTTGATGTGGAGTATTCAGAGTTAAATCAGTCGAGTTCGGTGTAGGATCCTGCTGGTCTTTGACTTCATCTGCCTTTTCTTTAGGTTCTGAGAAGTTAATTTCCAAACCTGCAAGCTTTTCAACTAGCTCTGGCTTTTCAAAGTCAGGCTTATCATTGAATCTAACATGAATTGATTCTTCCACAATCCGAGATTCTGTGTTATAAACTCTGTAGCCTTTTGAGCGTTCAGAGTATCCTAACAGCAGGCACTTCTGTGCTTTGGAATCAAACTTGCCAAGATTCTCCTTAGTGTTTAACATAAAGCAAGTACATCCAAATGGATGAAAATAGGAAATGTTGGGAATTTTATTCTTCCACAATTCATAAGGAGTTTTATTCAAGATAGGTCTAATCGAGATTCTATTTTAAATATAACATGCTGTATTGATTGCTTCTGCCCAAAAATGCTTAGCCATGTCAGTTTCTTGGATCATGGTGCGAGCCATTTCTTGTAAAGTTCTGTTCTTTCTTTCTACAACTCCATTTTGTTGTGGAGTTCTAGGACAAGAAAAATCATGGGATATCCCGTGTGAAACAAAAAGGTTTTCAAAGTCTTTGTTTTCAAATTCTCCACCATGATCACTTCTGACTTTGATGATTCTCCACCTTGCTGTGTATTTGGAAACCCCGTTACAAAATCCATAGAAATGCTATCCCATTTCCATTCTGGAATATCCAACGGTTGCAACAAACCACTAGGCCTCTGATGTTCCACTTTCGACTTCTGGCACGTCAAACAAGCATACACAATATGAACCACATCTCTTTTCAATCCAGACCACCAGAAAATCTTTTTCAAATCTTGGTACATCTTGTTCGCTCCCGGATGTATACTCAAATTACTCCGGTGTCCTTCTTCCAAAATCATCCGTTTCAAATCCGAATCGTCCGGAATACAAATTCGCCCACGGAACCTCAACACACCATTAACATCCACTTGAAAATCACTATTCGCATCTTTTCCGCCAACCAACATCAAATCCACCAATTTCACATCCAACTTCTGTTTCTCACTTACCGTCATCAGAAAATCATTAGTAACCTTCAACATACCCAGCCTCACACTATCTGACATCACTTCACATACCAAACTCAAATCTCTAAACGATTCTAAAAGCTCCCACTCCTTAACCATTAAAGCGGACATATGCAACGATTTCTGACTCAACGCATTGGCTACCACATTAGCTTTACCAGGATGGTAATTCAAGCCAAAGTCGTAGTCCTTCAAAAATTCCAACCATCTTCGTTGCCTCATATTCAACTCCTTCTGATCAAACAGATATTTCAAACTTTTGTGATCACTAAAGACTTCAAACCTCACACCAAAAAGATAATGCCTCCAAATTTTCAATACAAACACCACAGGCGCTAACTCCAAGTCATGCGTAGGGCAATTCTTCTCATGCACTCTCAACTGCCTCGAAGCATACGCCACAACCTTACCGTCTTGCATTAGCACCCCACCTAGACCAATCAAAGACGCATCACAATACACCACAAACGGTTCAGTAGGATTCGGCAAAATCAAAATCGGAGTTGTCGTCAATCTTCTCTTCAGCTCATTAAAACTTTCCTCACATCGAATATCCCAAATGAACGCTTGCTCTTTACAAGTCAACTGAGTCAAAGGAAGTGCTAGCTTAGAAAAACCTTCAATGAACCTTCGATAATATCCGGCCAAACCCAAAAAGCTTCGAATTTCAGTAACAGGTCTCGGAGCCTCCCATTGTAGAACTGCTTCTACTTTAGATGGATCCACAGCAATACCATTACCTGAAATTACGTGTCCAAGAAAACTCACCTCCGACAACCAAAATTCACACTTGGATAATTTGGCAAAAAGCTTCTTTTCCTTCAAAACCTGCAAAACAATACGCAAATGCTCAGCGTGCTCCTCCCGAGACTTAGAATAAATGAAAATGTCATCAATAAACACAACAACAAATCGATCCAAATGCTCGTGGAAAATACGATTCATGTACTCCATAAACACACCTGGCGCATTAGAAACCCCGAACGGCATCACAGAATGTTCATAATGACCGTAACGTGTCCTAAAAGCCGTATTCTGAATATCTTCCTCTTTCACCCTAATCTGATGATACCCCGACCTCAAGTCAATCTTACTGAACACACAAGCACCAACCAACTGATCCATCAAATCATCAATTCTCGGAAGAGGATACTTATTCTTAATCGTCACCTTATTCAACTGGCGATAATCAATACACAACCGCATACTTCCATCTTTCTTTCTCACCAATAAAACTGGAGTACCCCAAGGAGAAACACTTGGCCTCACAAACCTCTTCTCCAACAATTCATTCAATTGCTTCTTCAACTCTACCAACTCAGATGCCGACATACGATAAGGTGCCATAGAAACAGGTCTAGTACTAGGAACTAGATCTATCGAAAACTCCACCTCTCTCTCTGGCAGCAAGTCTGAAATATCCTCGGGAAACACTTCCGGAAATTCACACACAACAGGAAACACATCAAGCGACACTTGACTATCCATAGTCAACGATGCAAACAACCCAAACAACTGAGCTTCATCCGCCAAAAGTTTCTTCAACTCTTTGGTAGATAAGAAACTCGAGTCTTCATCTTCTTCAAGAGAAGGAAACCTTACTAGCTTATGGTAACAATCAATATGAACCCGATTGAATTGCAACCAATTCATTCCCAGAACCACATCTAAACCCTCCAACGGCAAACACACCAAATCCATCTCAAAGTCTTTACCATAAATGGTCAAAGGACAACTTAAACAAACCAAAGAAGTAGTTACTGACCCCATTACTGGAGTATCAATAACCATCTCACCATCCATCAAAGACAACACAAGATTCAAACGCTTAGCGCACTCAGACGAAATAAACGAATGAGTCGCTCCAGTATCAATAATAGCAACTAAAGGCGCACTATTAATAAAACAAGTACCTCTGATCAGACGATCTGCATTAGTAGTCTAACTCCCCGCCAATGCAAAAACTTTCCCACCAGATGGAACTTGCTTCGGTTTTGGACACTTCGTGCTAATATGACCAGGGTCACCAAAGTTGAAACACTTCGCCACATTCTTCCTTTTGCAATCAGCCGCTACATGTCCTACACCTCCATAATTAGAACACTTCCTCAAATCTTTCTTACATTCGAACTGACGATGTCCCACATCACCACACCTATAACACCTCAAAGGACCAGACATACCTCCACTACTTGACCTTCGATCAAAAGTACCCCTTTGTTTACCCTTATCAGCTGGTGTTACATACGGACCACTACGGAACTGTTGCTTCCCTTTCCTCTCGCTCACACTCTTATAGTGAGTAGAACGAGCCTTACTATCCTCTTCATAAATCCTACAACATTCCACCAAATCAGAAAACCTCCTTATCTTTTGATAACTGATTGCCTGCTTAATCTCAGGACGCAATCCGCTCTCATACTTCACACACTTAGAAAACTCTGCAGTCGCTTCAGCATAATGAGGATAAAACTGCACAAGCTCCACAAACTTAGCAGTATAATCAACAACAGACATATTACCTTGTTTCAATTCCAAGAACTCAATTTCCTTCTTTCCTCTTACATCTTCGGGAAAATACTTCCTCAGAAACTCTCGGCTAAACAATTCCCAAGTAACTTCTTCATCCCCAGCTTCCAACACTTGACGAGTACTAACCCACCAGTCATCCGCTTCTTCCTGTAACATGTGAGTTCCCAGTCTCACCTTACTGTCCTCATCACAATCCATAACTCGGAAAATCCTTTCAATCTCTTTCAACCAAATCTGTGCATCATCAGGATCATGTCTCCCTTTAAAGATAGGCAGTTTGTTCTTCCTGAACTCATCATTACCAGCAGCATTAGGTGCACCCTGCACAGCCCGAGCCATTGCTTACATCGCAGCAGCCAAAGCAGAATCATTCCTACCAGCCATATTCTGTTCATTTCCAATAATAGCAACTATGGTTAAACAAACAGCTCATCCAAACACCAAAACCGACAAGAATTGACACGAACTGGCTCTGATACCACTTAATGCAACACCCCCAATCTATACCCCCAATCTATACCCCCAAGCTATTAAAGCGATAAATAAAATTCAAAATTTCATCAGAGTATATTTACAAATTCACGGCATAGACCGAGGGGTCGCATCAATTTGAAACAAACATACAACACCTGCTCATAAAGATATGCAACAATTCAGGTAGTAATACACCCACAATTCAGAAACAGAATGAAAGCGGAAAATTCGTAACTGAATCTCATATATATATATATATATATATATATATATATATATATATCATAAAAGTTTGTCTGCCAAATACTATCATACATGTACAATCCAAAAGATACATATACATAATACAAAAATAATCACACTCGATCACCCCGACTACCCGGTGTCACATATCAGAGCCGACCGACAAAAGAATGAAGACCTAAGCTTCACAAAAAGACCTCCAGCAACTCTAATCTGCAATGCCTCATAGAGCATTATAAAACAACAGAAGGGTGAGAAACACAATCATAATAGAGTTGCATATAATTATATATTAACACAGAAATGCACAAGTAAAATATTCTCACCACAAATGCACCACAATCAAATACAACACAACACAGTACAATTCTCAGGTATCCAATACCAATACACATCAGTCATACACAATACACTCATCATCAATACAATTATACATATTCCATCTCATCAATCACATTCACAATACCATACACAATTAATCCATGATTTATGCAAATGCACAGAGACCGACACAACGACTCTATGCAATGCATATGCGGTACCGACTTCCAACATTTCTCATCACTAGTTCACTCAGGAACTCTGCTGGAACCATCGCTCGTTACTTAGTGTAACTCCCCGTCGGGCATACGATGTTCCCCGTCACTCACACCCCACGCAGGCACACGACGTTTATGGATCACTCACACCCCACACGGGCACACGACCTGATCGCTCACACCCCACATGGGCACACGATCGTCTATAATCATCGCTTTCGGTCCTCTTATTTTTAAGGCGCACGATCCAATCAGATCGCTTTCAGTCCTCTTATTTTTAAGGCGCATAATGTTATAGTGGATTCCCTCTGGAATCAATCCGTCGCTCACGACGTCACAAGAATGCAGATCATGATGTTTGGCATACAATGACTCATGACATTTAAAATGCACACATATACACATCCATAATCATGCATATATCATCAATTACCACACATTGCATTCTCTTGCCCTAAGGCCACCAATCATCATCACAATATGTATTTCATGCAATTTCATCAAACAACAGTACACAGGTCATACAATATCCGCACCAACAGCATATTGCATATACACATCAAGTTCACACAATTAAAACGGCAAAAGTCGACAAAACAACATATTTTCTAATTCTCGACCTAATATAATCGGCCAAAAATATCAAAACCGTCATCATAAGCAAGAACATTATATAAGCTTTCTAACGCATCAAACCACACCTCAAACCGAACCACAGATCAAAAGTTAGTAAGAAAACAAAATTGCACAAACAGCCATGTTCGCTAGGCGAACCCTCTAGCGAGCATTCGCTACCACCTTCGCTAGGCGAATGTCTAGCGAACCCACTATCAGCTAAAAACAGACACAAAGTTCGCTAGGCGAACAACGTAGCGAACCTTCGCTAACTGGCTCGCTAGGCGAACCCGCGAAAACTCATTCGCTACCACCTTCGCTCCAGGTTCGCTAGGCGAACCAAGAAAAACCCAGAATTCTGCAGCGCTGTTTGAAAACCCAAAACCCATATTTTCCACCAAAATCTCTTTCTAATCAAAAACAAAACAATCAGAATATAACCCCATCATGGTAACAAGTAATCTACAACATTTACGTCGATTTCCAACCGCGAAAACATCGATTTCTATCATTTTATCATTTTCAACCTAGAAGTGAAAAACCATGGAAAGCAAGAGAATCATCCAAACACACACATACATAATCATACACAAACATAGTATAATCGAGTTTCGCACCCTTACCCGATTTAATCGTGTGTAGAAAAGTCGGTTGACCGATTCCTAGATTTCCATGTTTTCTCTCTATCTCCTTTTCTTTCTCCTCTTCTTCTTTCTCTCTACTTTTCTTCTTCTCTTTTTCTTTCCTTTCTATTTTCTCTCTTTCTATTTCTATTATATTCTTAACTTAACAAAATAAAGCAAAATGACCAAAATACCCCTACACTCAAATATCTCGCAAACGCTCCCAAAACGCGGTAAAATATAATCACGATGAAAAATAACATATTTTCACATAAAAGTCAGAAATAAAATAATATAATAATAAAATACTCAAAACGACTCAATTAATTAAAAAGACAAAACTGACTGGGGCGTTACAAGGGTGATTTTCCCTGTCGATGTTGTTTCGACCTTGTGGTGAAAGGGATTTATGGGGTTTATGGGAATCTTGAGAGTTTCTGAAGGTTTAGGTGATTTGAGGTTTTGAATAGTATAATTAATCGACCTAATAGACGTAGGTTTTATGCCTTTGATTTCCACGATGCATTAGGAATGTTGTAGGGATGTTTTTGAGGTAATTGGGGTTGAAATCGTAAGGGGTTTTGGACCTGTTGTGCTACTGATGCGTAGCAGCAATTTCCTGAAATTGCAGGTTCGCAAAGCGAACCATTCCTTCGCAAGGCGAACACTCGCCCCAGACTCGCAAAGCGAGCAGCGCAGCGAATGTGCGATAATTTATGTGATGATACTGGGATGGATTCTGAAGGGTGATTTTTAGCTCGCACGGTGAATGTCCCAAGCGAGTGGCTTCGCAAAGCGAATGGAGGTAGCAAGGAGGGACAGAGGGAAAACCTCTCAGGTTTTTGTATGGGGATGTGGATTCGCTGTCAGATTCGTAAAGCGAAGGTCCCAGTGAACAGGTTCGCACAACGAACTCAATAGCGAACGCCTGCTGTTCACGAAATATTGTTATGATTCTATGCTATCTTGATGTTTTGATGCTGGGATTTTTCTGATGATTTACCTGGTGTATACTGATGATTATGAGATGATGTTTTATGATGTTTGACGAATATATGATGATATGATTTAACATGAGATATTGATGGATGATGATGCACATAACGGTTTTTATTGATGATGATGATTATTGATGTTGTGTATCATGCATTCATAGCATTTCAGTGATGATGTTATACTTCATTCCCATTGTGCGGATATGAGGTAAATTTTGACGTGCTCCAGTTCTTGTTGTGCATTGCATTTAATTGGCATTGATTTGATTTATGATGCTATGATTTTGATATTTTCCTTGTGATGACCCTGAAGATGTTGTATATGATGATGACCACATTTTATGCATAGCTTGCTTTTATATTGATTATAATGATTTGTGATTACTCACCCTGCCTGTTTGAATGTTGCCTCCACGTGGGTAACGTGCAGGTGATCAGGCTTAGCTGTGGATGCCTTCGAGGACCTTTGGAGTTTATTTTGCTTTTGGTCGATGTAGAGGGTCTTTCTCTGATAGTGTAACATCGGGTCGGGGTCGTTGAGTCGAACCATGTTGAATTGTTATTTTGTTGTTACTTGTTGGTTATGATTTTATTTTGAAAACCGTTTATTCTGGATTATTATGGTTATGGTGGTTCCGCTGCTGATTGATGGCCTTTTTATTATTTTTTAGGAAAAACCCGTTGTTTACGGAGAAATGTTTTATTTGATGTTTCTTGAGAAATGTGCACCCTTCTGAGGTGATTTTACTCTGATAATTTATGCATTTTTCCGTGTATATTCGTGGGGTAGAAAAAGGTGTTACAGTATTTACCAGTTTCATAACCCAAGAAATTGATAACCTAGACCTCTCCTCTTCTGACTTCAAAATACCTAAAGAAACCAACATTCCAAGTACCAAGGCATCAAAGGCAAACAACAACAAACAACTCTCTTCATTCCATTAGTCCCTGATGGAATAGCTAGAGCTTCAATAGATGCTAACACCTTCATGAACAGAGTCTTCAATCTATCTTTACCAAAATCCTTTCATCATAAACACATGCAGCGGAACACATCTTCAACTGGCTCCAGTCAAGATGTCAAGACATCTTAGAGGACACCTTGCAGAAAAGAACCTCAACACCTGCAGCAGCTGAAACATCTTCACAGACTCAAAAGACAACCAAACAGTAGTTGTCATCCTTGATTCAATACCAATCATTCTATATATCCAATACCTTTAAAAAAATCAAAATGAAAGGTCTGATCGCATAAACACGCACCTTGTTTAATGAACCAGAAAATATCTCCCAAGATCTCATCCAGAAACATACAGGATGCCTGCTCTTATACCAATTGAAATTCTGGCATAGCAGATCACGGATGTCCTAACAACATGTCAATACATTAATCCCTGCATCACTTTAAAACAAGGACGGAATAAACAAGCTGATACTCTGAATATCAGCAAAAGATTCACAATAGATGTTTCAACATCTGTTACAACATGTGAATCAACAAGAAAATACTGAACTGTAAATTGCAGAATGATAAATAACACATGATATGTTAAACCAGTTCGGTGCAAATCACCTACATCTGGGGGCTACCAAGCCAGGAAGAAGAATCCACTATCAGCAGTATAGTTTTATGTAAATAATCTCTGGTTTACCTATCACTACCCAATGAAAAATTTATCAATAGAAATCCCATCTAGTTGATAAGAAAACCCCATATCACTCCCTTAATCACATCCTGTGATATCTAACAGTTATAGTCACAATAACTGTATCATCCTACTTGAAAGAATCCTTTTTCAATGTAAAGTTTAGCCAAGCACTCTCGAATAACAAACCTACTTGGATTTGCTTCAAAGATTCATCCAAGAACAATATACAATTCATTACCTCAAGGCTTCTCAATCTGTATATACATCTATGTCTACCACAATGTATCTAACCGATACAAAGGGAAACTTACAACACAAGAAATCCTACGACTCTTAAAACCCTAAACCCTTATTTCCCTTTACAAAAGTGTTACAAGAGTTTAGTTGATTTTCCCTAGGTCTAGGTCTTCTATTTATAACCATAAACAAGACTGGATTTGGGCTTCAAAAATGCAGCAATTATGTTCCTCAGAATCTGCAAAATATTCTCCTAAAGAATAGTTTCTTCAATCCTAAGTTTCCTAAAGTGTTTCCACACTTTAGAAAGCGACACATCTTTAAATTCCAAGAGAATATCTTATTCCTTAATCTGAACGCCACATAGGATACACAAACAATCTTCTGCAATCTGAATTTAAATTAACAGATTTAACTCAGATTTAAAAACTGTAACAGACAAAGATGTCGAATAACCCTGTTAGGACATCTTATCAAAACATCTTGTTCTTCATGTTCTGCTACATGTTAGGACATATTGTCCAACATGTTTCTGTCAGGTTTGTTTTACCAAAATTAATGACAATAAAAAAACTAAGGAGCCTTTACTTTCGACCAACAAAACTATCTGTGAGAAGCGCTTGGTGCTCCAAAAATCAAAAAATGAGAAGATGAAGAGCTCTCTCCCATTTTAGTTTGATTGTTGATGAACTTATTTTCCTAATTGTAACTTTAAGCCCTTCGTGGCATTTATTGTAATGACTTAGCCATTTTGGCAATTTTTTACTTTGATTCTCATTTTGACTTCGACTATCCTTTGCATGAATTATTCCTTACTTATCTTTATTTCTTGAAGTATATGCTTATATTTCTTTAAATATTTAACATTTACCTTCAAGATTCTTCTATCTTCATTTAAATCTTCGATTTCATATGTGTCATTAGAAAAGACTTTAATAACTTGAAAAGGACCTTCCCACTTAGGGGACCACTTACCCAAAGTTATATCTTTCTGATCCATGGGCAAAATCACTTTCTAAACTAAATCTCCAGTAAAAAATAACTTAATTTTCACCTTTTTATTATATGACTTTTCTACTCTCTTCTTTTTCCTTTTTAATAACTCTAAGGCATTCAGTTTTTCTTCAGCCAAGTCAACTAATTTGTCCAACATCATGTTCCAATAGGACTCAGATGGGATCTCATGTTGTCTTTGAATTCTAGTTAACTGTAAATAGATTTCGACTGGTAACACAACATCATGACCATATGTTAGTCGAAAAGGTGTAGTGTTCGTAGCATCCTTAGGGGAGGTTCGACAAGCCCATAAAACTTGGTCCATTGTATTATGCCAACTTCTTAGCTTCTTCCCCACATGCTTCTTAATTAATCCAATCACCACTTTATTCGCTGCTTCGACTTGACCATTAGCCTGAGCATAATAAGGTGTGGATGTTAAAAGTTTGAACCCAATTTCTTTAGCAAATTCTTGCATCTTTTGACTAGTAAAAATTGATCTCTGGTCTGTTGTAATAGTCTCTGGGATTCCAAACCTATAAATAATATGCTTTTGGATGAATTTGATCACTGCATCCTGATCCACAATTATCAGTGGTACAGCCTCAATCCACTTAGTGAAATAATTTATTCCCACTAAAATGTATTTTTGACTTTTGCATGATGCTGGTCGAATCTCACCAACTAAATTCAAAGCCCAACCTCTGAAGGGTAAAGGCTTCACTATGGAATGTAGTTCGCTCGCAGGAACATGTTGAATGCCTGCATATATTTGGCATTCTTGACATCCTTTGGTGAATTCAATACATTCTTTAAGCATTGTAGGCCAATACATTCCTTGTCGAAATAATAACCTCTTCATCTTATGGCCTACTTGATGTGCTCCACATGCCCCACTATGGATATTAAAAAGAGCCAAGTATGCCTTAGATTCACTAAGGCATTTGAGTAAGACACCTTCACGCGTCTTTTTGAATAGTTCATTCCCCATTAGAACATAACTTAAGGCACGAAATTTGACCTTTCGTTTGACAGAAGTTGTTGGATTCTGCAAGTAGTTTACTATTGGATTTCTCCAATCTTCTTCTATCAAACTATCTATAGCCAGTATTTCAAAGCTTTCTTCCTCAGCATATCCTAGCTTCATTGTCTCCAAATCTGTTGGGGATAGTTTAGTTGATACAACTCTTCCTCTGACTTCGATTGCATCTTGTAATTTTTCCTTTGAAATTTTGTATCCTGAAGGAATCTGAGCCAAGTCATTGGCCTCTTGATTCTCAAGTCGAGGTATGTGTCAAATACTTACCATTTCAAATCTTCATAACAACCTATTGGCTATCACAAAGTACATGATAAGATTTTCCTTGAGCATTTATACTCCTTTATAATTTGTTTTATTACCAACTTTGAGTCACCCATTATTTCGACTCGAGTTGCCCCCAGTTCCAACAATATTTCACGTCCAATAATTAAAGCTTCATATTCAGCTTCGTTATTTGAGCAAAGGCCTTCGACCTTATACTTGAATTTTGTTGGAACTTTGTTAGGAGAAATAATCAATACTTCTACTCTCGTTCCATCCTTATGACTAAAACCATCGAAGTATAACTTCCAAGGTTCAAGCTCCACATAGTTAAAGGAGTTTTCGACTATAGAGTGGTCGATTATAAAGTATGCTACCACTTGTCCTTTAAAGGCATATAAGTTAAAGAATATTCTGTTAAGGCTAATGCCCATTTACCAATTCGACTGTGTAATATAGGTTTAGAAAGCATATGTTTAATAACTTCAAAATGAAATGAAACATAAACTTCAACTGGCTTTATATAATGCTTTAATTTTGTACAAGATAAGTATAGACAAAGACACAATTTTTCAACTATACTATATATAGTTTCTGCATCATTCAAGACTCTATTAAGGTAATAAATAGCTCTTTCGACACCATTTTCATCCTATTGAGCTAACATGTTCTCTAAAGTCTTGTCAAACGCAGATATGTACAATCTCATACTCCTATTTCTACAAGGAGGCACCAGAGTTGGAGGGTGGGCAAGGTATTCTTTAATCTTGTCGAACACTTCTTGTTGTGCTTGCACCTACTCAAAACCTTCTGCTTGAGTCGAAGTAGAGGTGAGAAGGCTTGAGTCTTGCCACTTAGATTGGAAATGAATCTCCTTAGGAAGTTGATCTTTCCTAGCAATGACTGCAACTCCTTCTTTGTCAAAGGCGCTTTCGCCTCCATGATGGCCTTGGTCTTATTTTGATTGATCTCTATTCCTTTTTTTTTTGGACCACGAAGCCTAGAAAATCCCCCTCCTGCACACAGAGAGCACACTTAAGAGGATTCATCATGAGACCATGCTTCCTCATTCTTTCAAATGATTGTCGAAGCTGGTATATATGACTTTTTCCTGAAACAGACTTAACCACAATATCATCAATATAAATCTGTATAAATGTTTCAATAAAGTCGTAAAAAATAGAATTCATTGCTCTCTGATAATTTTCCCCAACATTCTTGAGGCCAAAGTGTATTAATACCCATTCGAAAGTACCTAAAGCTCCAGGGCATCGAAATACTGTTTTCGACGCATCTTCCTCAGTAATGAAAATCTGATTATATCCAGAATATTCGTCGAGCATATTTAGATACTCATGTCCTGTAATAGAGTCGACTGGCATTTCCGCCACATGCATTGGATACTCATCTTTTAGGGTTGCAGCATTTAAGTCTCTAAAATATATGCAAACCCTTAAAGTTCCATTCTTCTTAATAACTGGAATAATGTTATCAATCCATTCGACATATCTGGTCGTACGGATGAATTTACATCTTAGAAGTCTTTCAACCTCCGCTTTGATCTTTGAGAGAACTTCAGGTGCAAAGCGCCTTGGAGTCTGCTAGATGGGCTTATTCCCAGGTTTTATTGACAACTTCAGTTCGACCAGATCTCTGCTTAAACCAGGCATTTCTTCGTAATCCCACACAAAGCAGTCTTTGAACTCCTTCAGCAGTTGAATTACTTCGACTTTGAGTTGTGGGTCAAGGTTGGCACTGATGTAGGTTGGCCTTTTTGTTGTCCCCTCTCCCAGGTCGATTTCTTCCAAAGGGTCTTGCGCCAGCAATTTGATATTGTTTGCTAGCGGATCCTTCTCAAAACCCAAAGGCTCATCATCGTAGATGGCATCTAGCCTTTAGCTTTACACTTCGACTTGATCTTTGTCGGGTGGCTCCGGATCGAAGTCTTTCCTAGGACCTCCAAAGTACCTTTCTTCAATTTTGGCTTCGACAGCCATGTATTTTACTTTGGCCCTTAGGGCCGCTTTCAAATTATTTTCAGCTATATAAGCCAAAATCTTTCTGAGTGCCAATGACTCAGTCATTGTAACTAAACTCACTACTCCAACCAGTTGGTTGGATTCCAATTGTTCATAACACATAATCTTCTTCGCCAGCCACCTCCATATCCCACTAAAAGTCGTGGGTGGGATATAGGTACAAGGAACAGAAAGTGTTATCTGCAGGTGTGAAGTCAAAACCTGCAGGACTACAAGGCGCTATGTGGGAAAAGTTTTTATCAAAGTGTCGCCCACTTACTTGGTTAACCTCAGCCATATAATAGCTTTGGTACGCCTTTATATTTTCGAGAATCCCATCACTTTGCCAAATGGAAATTTGTTGGTGAAGTGATAATTGAACTGCACCTACTCCATGTATCCACTATCTTCCAAGGATCATATTGTAATTTGCCTTAGATGTAATTACCATGAACATCGTTAGCCTGGTGATTGTGCCAACAGTCAAATCTACCTGAATCACTCCCATGGAAGTGCCCACTTTTCCATCGTAGTTTGAGAGAACCATGTTGTGGGGCTTTGTGTCGGAGTCATTTTTTCCAATCTTTTTTAGCATATAATGCAGAATCAGGTTTACTACCACTCCTCCGTCTACTAGTATCTTGTTGATACCAACAATCTCTATTTTACCTCTAATAAATAGAGGCTTCAGGTGATTTTTCATGGCTTCGTCTGGCCTTTCAAAGAAGGTATTCTGCTCTTCGACGCAACCATTATTCAGGATATAATAACATACTGGCCTTTGACTGGCCACTTCTAGTTCGACCTCATCTTCTGGGTCTTCCATCTCTGTTACCCTATCATACTCCCTGGGAAGCACGGATACTACATTGCAGATAATGTCTAGCAACGATTCTGATCCTGAATCAAAATCGTCTGTCATCATATCATCATCCGCAAGCTTCTGGTCAAATTTCTCCTTTACTTCTTCTTTTCGGTCAGCAAACAACTTTCTCTCGAATGCTTTCTTCTCGACAGGTTTCCTGTCTTTATTACTATCCTTTTTTATTGGCAAGTTGCTGCTAGACTCAGCTTTTTCTTTTTCCACAACTTCCCTCTCAGCCTTGCGCCTCCTTTGTTGACATCTCCACTGAGACCTTGTCCTTGGGTTTTTCCCCTTATAGTTCTCTGAGCGCCATGCTGATTGTTTGGAAGCTTGAAATTCTCTCCGGTACACTATCGAAGATCCTCTTTCAACTTCGAAATTCTGCCATTTTTTCTGGCCATGTTCTCTCTTCTCGAATGGCCTTACCCATTTTCCCTTGGGGCGTCAGCAGTGGGTTTGAATGTTTATGGCTTATTGTTGTACCCCAAATTTTTCCCTTTGATCCATTGATCTTTTGCATGTCATCTTAGGTCAATCATATTGCATAGCTAGCCCATTTACCAGGTTTTGTTTGTTTTTTGTTTCATTTGTGAATCAGGTTTTATTTCAAGAGGATTCAAGGGTTGATCAGTCAAGATTTTGGATAGAACACTGAACCAAGCAAGTTTCTCATGTTTAAAGAGACATCTCCATAACCCTCTCCATAACAATTTTTATCCACTTTATTCACCCTTAATGTTCCTGTTCAGTTGTTATTCATAATTCCAAACCAATTTCAATATTCATCAATTAACCAAATCTTTTCTATTTGTCCATATCAAATTTCCTAAACTATATTCATACCCATTTCACCTATCAAAATTCACTTTTTCTTTTTTATTTATTTTCTTTTCCTAGTCATTTTCCTTTTCCAAATCGTTTTCTTTTGTATTTTGCTATAACCAAAAAAGAGAAAACCAAATCATAAAAACATTTGTCTTTAAGCCTATCACCATAAGCCCATTTTTGTTCTACAAAAATTACAATGTTACAAAAATGAGATTGAAAATGAGAAGAATCACTTGTTGATGACCAATAGGATACATTAAATACCTCTTTGACTTTTCAACTCAATTCCTATAGCCAATGAGAGGATGACGCATGGCTTGGCATGGAACAAAATAACTAAAATGTTATCCTTTCCTTCTTCGTGGCTTCGCATTTCAATAGAAAGAAAAAAATTCCTTCTCCAAGAGAAGTCGCATCCAGTTCAATGTAGACAAACTTTTGCATCTCCTATCCTTGGCTCGTTATTCACCCTTTTGAAATCTCCAACCATTTCCCTTTTAAGCTCTCATGCCTTTGGTTCATTAAAAGTTACTCTGAGAATTTGCTTTATTCAGCATAAGGGTTGCCCTTGCTGCAGAAATCTTTGTGCAATCCCAACCATTACCTCTTTTGACACTCACTCTTATGACAACAAAGAAGGATGTTTTAAGCAACACACGAAATCATGAAACATGACATGCATCTCTGAGGTCCTTGTGCAGCAGAGGGAGCGTTTTTGTCTCCAAGGATTGACCGGATTTGAAATTTGAAAAGAGGTCTTTGCAAACCCTAAATATTTACTCAGCAGACCATATGTTTGTCCATTGGTCTCAAAGAATCAAAGTCAATCTGCCCAGCCTATATAAGGAGGTCATCTCAGCACTTGAAGATCACCAACAATTTTCACAAGGCACTCTAAAAGTCTTTGAGTCTTAAGTTTCACGAGCAACAAAAAGGAGGAGGGTTGCTTTGGAGGTTTTGCTAGTTCATAAAAGAGAGAATTCAGCACACACTTGAAGGTGCAGTGGACATACTCCACTTGGTAACTACATTCTCCATATTTAATATCCATGCTCATGTATTACTAACATTATCATACCTCTTCATAACTGCTTGTGTAATGTGTTTGATGTTGCTATTCATTCATCTATAATGTGACAATGCGTATTTGAATCTGCTTAACTTTCAGTCCGTGACATGATATCATAAAGTAAGATTGGTTTGGTTGCTTTGCTGATGTATTGAGATAGACATATGCACTGCCTTTTGTTCTAGTTACTATGCCTGAGATATCATTGTAATGATAATGCATTTGTTTTGTTCACTAACTGGTTGTAAGTCTATATGGTTTTATTTTGTGTTATACTGTCAAAACTTGGATGCATAGAAGTGCTAAATCACCTATGTTTGTTCTTGATGTTTGGATGTTATTATGAAAAGAGTTAAGATCTTTGAATTTTAGTTCACTCCTGTTTGTGAGATGCTCAGGTATTTTATGATTGGTGAACCTATCTATCATTTCTTGTCTTTAAGTTGATATGTGTGATGCTTGATTGAAATGTTGCTAGCAAGAAGTTGCTTTCACTAAATGCCATCTGTGTTCTTTTTCTATCATCATTAATGTATAATCAGTTTGTGTACCTAAAATCATTGTCATGCTTTGTATCCAAATATTTGTTTAGGTGTTGATGCTTGTTGAGTTGTGTTTGTGAGCATGGAAACTGTTTCTGACTTATTCTGTCACAGAGGTTACTTTTGGTATTCATGTATTTATCTACATCCTGATATGCACAACTTAGACATGGCATGATCTTTGTTTCGAACCAAGTTGACTTATGTGCCGAGTTTGGTATTTGAACTGCTAAAATATATAACTAGTCATGCTTGGTGTTTGACTTGTTTAACTTGAGAACTTGTTACTATCTTTTAAGTTAAGTTTTGATGTTCTAACCATGTGCTTGTAAATACCTCACTACTTGATTGGATTTGTGCACTATATTATGACCTGATTATCTATTTGTATGCCTAAAACTGATACATCTAAACCATGTTTACTTGCTGTCATTGTGATTTGTGACTAGTTTGTAGGCCTAAAATCCATGTTAGATATGCCTTACCCTGTTTAAAACTTGTTTTACCCATGTGCCTCTATTGTCAGTGTGTTGTACTTAGTGTCTCCAATATATATGCAAGCTTTTAAGTGTTCAAATATGATATGTGTTGATTGTTGATCTGCTTGTCTACCATGTAACCTTGGTTGGTGTTGATTGCTAAATCTCTTGAGGTATTTGTCTTGGTACCATATGCTTACTACCATAGAACCATGTGCATAATTCTTTCCTAAGTTCACCTTGCTTTTGTCCTGAGTCATTATTGTTCTTACATTGTCTAACTGTTTGTTTGGTATGAGTGCCACTGATAACCATACTTGATCATAGCTCTGATATGCCTATACTTTATGACCATTTGATTGCCCTTTTCCTTGAATCAGAATTGGTTTGGTCCATACATTTAAATTATCTTTGTATCCCTTATATGTTAGTATAACAAGTGTTTGTCCTCACTATGCTATGAATATGCAACTGCCTATTTTGAATGATGGTACTTGAATGAACTTGGTTACCGTGCTCACATGTCATATGCCCTGTTTTGCCTAGAATACATTTGTTTAGCTTATATGGCCCTTGACCATCAGGATGTTGTTTCTTTGTGTGTTTATCATTAGAAGCATGACTGATCATACTTGTATCAACATGATGAGTGTGTAGCCTTTTGTGCATACTTGTATCTGATATTCATGCTTAGCTGTTATTCGATTTGGATGTCACTGACCATATATGTGTACAACTCAGTTTGAATCCATATTTTATGACAACTTTGTGTATCTAAAATGCCATGAACCTTGTCTGCTACCATCATGTTATTAAGACTGAATGCAAACTTTCCAAAGTACCCCTTTGATAGGAACATTGTTAGACATTGTGTTTAATTTGTGTGCCTAAAATCTTTCCTTGAGGTGTAGTTAAATTGTGTGAACTATTACTATGTCTTGCACTCACCTTGTATGCTATCCATTTGGAAGTTATGTCTGCTGCCTTGTTTAGTAGTCACAATGTATCATGATATGTGGATTTTGGTATTTAGGGTTAAGATAAATTGGTATGCTAACAGTGATAGGTGCTTTTAATCCTTTGAGCTTATTGCCTTGTGGTGTGTACAAGAACTGCCCTAAATGACATTTTGCTTGTCTGCACACTGACTACTTGTTATTATTGATGTTTCACTCTGTTAACCCTCATTTAACATGGTCTAAGGCCTGTCACTGATGGTTGGAGTTGTCTTGGAATATATCATTGTTTGACCTGTCCTATTCCTATTTCCACAACTTAGATTAACATGTTTGAGTTGTTTTGAATACTTAGAAGCATGTTATTAAAACTGACTGCATCATTGTAGCGAGTGATTTTTGGATGTCGTTGCGAAGCACGATCGCTCTGGTACTACATCTCGATTCATTTTTTATCCTATTAAAGCTGATGAAGGAAGGGAAATAGATGTCTCCAATTAACCCTGCTTGCATACTGAGGTTAAACAGTCAAAACTGTTGGTTTACAGATGCTACAAAGATTCGGGGTTTCTCCTAGGTTATTTTGTTGAAAAGGGGTGCTTTAGGCTATCGGTTATATGAAAGTATGGGATTTTGGGTTTTTGTTTAGTGTGCTCGCTAAGATTTTTCTTTCAATCTTATGCCTACGTATTCCCGTTTTTTTCCGAAACAGGGAAATCAGAGCAATCGTAGTTCCTCCTATTCTATGGGAGGAAATGGTTGTTTTGGTGTCTTGTTCAAAGCCCAAGACGTGAAGCTAAAGGTGGTTTGTATCTTGTTCAAAGCCCAAGATGTGAAGCTGAAGGGTCTATTTGTATCTTGTTCAAAGCCCAAGATATGAAGCTAAAGGTTTGACTTTAGAGAGAATTGGTCATCTCTAAAGAGGGGTTTGTATGTCACAACTGTTTATAAAGGAGAATTACTTTAACCTGGATTTGTGAATCCGGCAATGCCATAATTTCCTTTATAGGGGATTTCTAACCTGAAGGAGAAAACTTTAACTCAGTGTAGAGCAATGCCATCTTTCCTTAGGAATTTCTCATGCTAAAAGAGGGACAGTGGCATGGATGTAGATGATCCAGAGGCTTGCCGCTTACAGCGATTAGATGAAGGGGAAAGAGTTGTTGATGTTTGTGTACTGTGAACGAGGCACAGCTTTGATGCTAAAAGGTTGATTGGATCAACCAGTGGTTTTCTTATACAAAGCCTAAGAGGAGGCTAATATGTGTCTCGTACAAAGCCCGAGAGAGAGGCTAAAAGGTTTTGACTCGACGATGGAGTCTTTTGGTATCTCGTATAAAGCCCGAGATGGAGGCTAAAAGGTTTTGACTCAACAAGGGAGTCTTTTGTATCTCGTATAAAGCCCGAGATGGAGGCTAAAATTGGTGTTGACTCAACAAGAGAATCTTTTATGGTATCTCGTACGAAGCCCGAGATGGAGGCTAAAATTGTTAGCTCCGCTGGGGAGAATCATTATACAAAGCCCAAAAGGGAGGCTATGGTGCTGTTTCAGTTGAGTGACAGGTCCAGTATGCTGATTTAAAGAGAAAATCAGTTCTTATATGAGTAATGTCTGCACTCAGGGATTTGATTCGAGGATCAGGGTTATTTCCTGTTCTTTATGGAAATGGGAAATCCAAAGGGTATTGAGACTGTCCGAGTCCACGGGGTTCCTTCCTATTCTTGAAGGGTGCTTGAGAATGTCTTGGAGACTCAAGGAAATTAGACTGTCCAAGTCTAGAGTGTCATCTTTCGTACTATGCTTTGAGAAACAGTAGTAGACTCTTGGAAAGACTGCTCTATTAAGATGACTGATTTCTATTCCTATACCTCTAGGAGGTCGTCGGGTCAATTTGTACGAAGCCCAAGAGGAGGCTGGAAACTTTTAAGAAGTCGAGTGGTCCTTGTATGAAGCCCAAGAGGAGGCTATCATTCCCGGAGGAAGAATCATTATACGAAGCCTAAGAGAAGGCTGTGAATACTTCTAAGAAGCCGACGGGTCCTTGTACAATGTCCAAGAGGAGGCGGGGATGCTTTTAGGAAGCCTGTGGGTCCTTGAACAATGCCCAAGAGGAGGCCGATGCTTTTAAGATGCCGATGGGTCCCCAAACCCCGAGAAATTCAAGACAGGTTATTCACGAGGAATAGATCAAGCCAGGAAAGTCCAAGAATTTGGAAGAAACTCAAGAGATGCCATTCACAGAGAAAAGATCATCTCTGGGGAATAGAGTTTCTTGACAAGTGCTTTTAAGAAGCCTGTGGGTCCCCAAACCCCAAGAAATTCAAGACAGGCTATTCACAAGGAATAGATCAAGCCAGGAAAGTCCGAGAATTTAGAAGAAACTCAAGAGATGCCATTCACGGAGAAAAGATAATCTCTGGGGAGTAGAGTTTCTTTGACAACTTCTACGAGTGACAGTCTATGAAAGGGTTCACCGAGAATGCTGCCTTTCATGTCTCCATATTGTTTAACCCCAAGAGGAGGGAAGACTGTGTCTGGTAATCCTATGGGGATCTAGTTTTTGACTATTTAAGAGTGATCAACGTGCTTAATGCTAGACGTAGTTGCCAAGGAAACTCTAAATATCTATACTATTATTACACAGTTGATATGAGTTTATGAAAGAAGACTTACAGCGGAACAGCCCCACAATACAGTTATATGTATATGAAAGCGGTAAATGAAAGCGTGTAAACACTTACTCGGTTGTAGAGCTTCCATGATGTTTGGTTAGTTATTCAACAAAGAAAGATTGAAAACAACAGTATATTTCAAAATCAAAGGAGAAAGTGCTTTGAAAAAGAAATATTTTGGGGCTTACAGCTCAAGGAGAGGCCCAGGGTTTTATCAGTGAGTGCACTGTTGTTTTGTACAGAGGGACTTATACAAGTGACTGAGGCCCAAAGAATGGTTTTTGTACAAAGGGATGGGTCTTACACTCTCTCAAGAGGCCCAAAAGGTTTAAAGAAAAAGAGTGGGGCTTATAACACGAGGGTAGGCCCAAAGTTTGTTTTTCCGTTTGAAATGGCGATCGCGCCGAGATTTTCTTTTAACGCGAAGGGGCTTATACAATATCTGAGGCCCAAAATGTTTTGGTTAAAAGGGGATTAGGTCTTACACTCTAATAGAGGCCCAAGTGAGTTTTAAGAAAAGAAATGGGTCTTACTACTCGAGGGTAGGCCCAAGGCTTTTTGTTTTGAAAAGGCGACGATCGCGCCGTTTGTTTTTGACGGTATCGGGACTTATACAATATACTGAGGCCCAAAAATGATTTGGTCAAAAAAAGGATTGGGTCTTACACTCTATTAGAGGCCCAAAATTGTTTTGAATGGGTCTTATAGCTCGAGGAGAGGCCCAAGGTTTGTTTTTCAACGGACGATGATCGCGTCGAACTTTTTGAAATACAACGGGACTTATACAATAAGTGAGGCCCAAAAATAGGTTTGTATTTACAAAGGATTGGGTCTTACACTCTATTAGAGGCCCATGAGTGTTTGAAAAAGTTTTATGATGGTGAAAATCGAAGAAATCCTAATTTTATCATTTTAAAAGTAAATTCTTAAAAGAAAATCAATACAAAATGATAAAAATACCAAATAAGCAACTTGTGATTTTTGGTTGGGGTTTGAAAAATGATGTTTTAATCATAAGATGAAATAAAATTCATTTGGTCTTGATTTTCAATATGAGAATTCACTTTTAAAATGTTTTAAAAACATAAAAAAGGAATTTATTCACAAAAATACTAATTATATTAAATAAATAATATATAACTAATTTTTTTGTGGAATAAAATATTTTGGAATATAATAAGAAGTGTGTAAAACAGAATTGGAAAATGATGATTTTTGCTATGTAAAAGAATTGGTTGAGTTTTTTTAGAATAAACTAATGTCACAACATCACATTCGACATCACTCATGAGTTTTGAAGATAAGAGAAAAAGGGAAGATGTCACAACATCACATTTGACATCAGAACTGCACCTTGGTTTTTCAACATCTTTGCTATCAAACTTCAAACATTCATAACTCTCTCAATTTTTAAAGAAATTAAAATCCGTAAGAACCTATCTTGACCAATTTTTTGCAAGGAATCCAATGGTATCACTCATACATACTGAAAATTAATGTACAGCACACACAAGGCAAAAAAACCAGATCTGCACCTTAAGTTTAAAACAACATAAACTCCACATATAAACATGTTAAAGTGCAAACAGTAGGAGGATCATAACATACGCATTAAGGACTACATTTTTGCTTCAAGAATTGTTCAATATGATGCATGTATGTGGACAACAAAGGAAAGCATGATTCAAAGAATTCAAGTTGTGAATTTTACCTCTTTTTTTGGAGATTTTGTGCAACCTACCAAGTGCTTTGTTCCAGAAATGATTTGATGCTTTGGACACCCTCAAATGACCTCTTGGATGCTTTTAGGATGATTGGAATCAGCTGGTACCTGCAAAAACACAAACTGTCTGTTTCTTACAAAAGGGGTTAAAAGTGACCAAAATAGCAACTCTCTCAAATGGTGTTCCAGATGGGGGGAACCATTTGGGACAGTTCGAGGAAGATATTTGGAGTGTGTTTGAGGTTTTATCTGGTTTGGAAAGTGACTGAATCAAGACATGGCTTGAAAAATGCAAAAAAAGTCCAATTTTGAGGTTTTGAGAGGTGACTTTGTGATGTTGTGATTACAGGTCAATTTTGTGCTTACATATGATATATGTGAGGTGTGTGTGTGATTAGTTTGAGTGGAATTGCTCTCTAACTCAAAAACTCAGAATTACTTGCTTTGGAAGGCAAATTTGAGGTGAAAGAAGAGATTTTGAGGAAAGCATCTGTTTGATGGCTTTGGTGTACTCAAACTGATCACAAATGAGCTCTATTTATAGTAGAGCAAGTTTGTTTTGGGATCCGCAGTGAATGGCAACTGCAGCAGAGGTTTGGCCAATGTTGTCCAATAAAAATCCACGTCTCCTCTAGCCATTGACTAGAGGTTAGGGAACAGGCTGCTGGTTCCCTAGTTCTTGGAGGAATCTTGACTGAATTCAGTTGCAAATGTGTCAGTCCATGCCACCTCTAAGCATCCATTAAATGCTTCAATCCAAAATTGGAGTTTTGTCCCTCTTTTAGGCATTTCTAGGTTTGGCATGCTACTTCTTGTTCCAAGGACTTTGGAGGCTTGGCTCAGTGATTGTCCCCTTTAGATTTGATCCTCAGATGTGTTCAAAATGATGACAAGGCTTTAAAATTCGTGTGGCACAAGAAATGTGCAAATCTGCCCCATGAAAAATTCAGCTGCAGTAAGCCTTTTTGTAAAATCCATAACTCCCTGCTCGAGTATGCTACATGGACATTCTAGGACTTTCTGGAAAGCTGAGATGATGTACTTCAACTTTCATGTTTGACCCCAGACCTGGTTCAACTTGGATCATGGAGAAAAACAGCCTTGAAGTTGGGACATTCTTGCTGGAAAAATATTAGTGATGTCCTATGCAATGTTGGAACATCAGACAACTTTGAACATTAATAATTCCAAACTTTAATCACTTGTATCTTTTAATCCACTATGATATTTTGAGTTGAAGTGAATTGCATCTTTGATGCTTGTCTTGCATGGTGACAAAGCTTGAAAATTGGGTGGCACAAGAAAAATGCACAAAATATGTCCTAAAAAATCAGCTCGAGCAAGGCCTGTTGTGAGGTGCATAACTCCTTGCTCAAGTTGAATTAATGGGAGTTCTTATACATTTTGGAAAGCCCTAATGACATACTTTAACTTTGATGTTTGACTTTGGTCTTGGTTCAGCTTGCAAAGTCATCAAAAATGGTCTTGAACTTGTGTAGTCAAATTTGTCCTAAAAGCTGTCATGAAAATTCTGCTTTATCAATGCTTTTTACAAAAATCATATCTCCTTGCTCGAGTATGCTACAAGGACGTTCTAGGACTTTCTGGAAAGCTGAGATGATGTACTTCAACTTTCATGTTTGACCCCAGACCTGGTTCAACTTGGATCATGGAGAAAAACATCCTTGAAGTTGGGACATTCTTGCTGAAAAAATATTAATGATGTCCTATGCAATGTCAGAACATTGGACATTAAGAATTCCCAACTTTGATCACTTATATCTTTCAATCCTTATGATATTTTGAGTTGATTCCTTCTACAATGTTGAAGTATCAAATACCCTCTTTAAAAGTAGCTCTTACGCAAAATCAATGGATGCTTGGGTCAATAGTTACAACCTTGAAAAGTTGTGCACTTGAACATGATTTTAACTTAGAAAAAATTTCTAAGTTTCTTTCAATTTGATCAATTTTGCAATTTTGCATGATTTCTTGATTTAAATTCGATCAAATTAAATCATCCATCATATTTTCTTGAGTAATGGCTTGTGAAGCTCATAGTTGACCAAAAAGTTAAACTTTGACTTTCTGCGTCAGTTGACTTTGTATTAGATGAACTTGAGGCTTGATCCACTTGAAATGTTGCACTCTTGTGCTTAATTCTTGATGTGGGAGTCCTCTTGACCCTTTGTGGATGTTTAAGAGGTTAGACAAGTTTACGATCATGTCATTCCTTGATTGATCATTTGTCTAAAGGCTCTGAGAGGGTTTGAAACCCTAGTTTGATTGTAGTGAACGCTCACCCATCTTTGGGGAGACTAATGAGGTACAAAGGTACATCCATATTGTGCTGATGATTTGCACCATGATGGGAAATCTTAGTGGTCAAAATTTGGGGTATGACAGATGCCCCTATTTAATCTTCTTGGACACGAAGGTGTGAATGGCGAAGGTATTTGGGCATTCGGGATGCAAGAGGATTAAATATCGGAATATCTGAAATTTTGATGGCGTCTATGAATGGTAGTTCACGCATTCATCTTCTTTTGCTAAGCAATGATACTTAGAAAAGGTAAATCCTCCCCTCGATCCTGGTCTTCAGCCAAGGAACTGGTCTCAATTTTCTTTTGAAATGAACTTCCCCTCGATCCTGGTTTCCTACCAAGGAACTGGTCTAAGTTTCTGAAATAAACTTCCCCTCGATCCTGGTTTCCTACCAAGGAACTGGTCTTAGTTTTTTATTTAAACTTCCCCTCGATCCTGGTTTCCTACCAAGAAACTGGTCTTAGTTTCTGATTTAAACTTCCCTTCGATCCTGGTTTCCTTCCAAGGAACTGGTCTTAGTTTCTTTTGTCAATAAACTTTATTGACAAGGGACGATATGTGTAGCGGTTTTCCTCAAATTTCTTGCCGAATTTTCCTGGGGAGATGCCATTCGATGGAAAAAGTTTTGATGCCAGACTTGCTGGGGAACCCAGTCGTCTGAGTTGTAGAGGTGTACAAACTTCTCTGTTGGAGATGCCATTTGTTGACTCTATTTGGGGAATGCGAGTCCCTTGAGAGACTGCCTTCACGCTTGGGGATATTACATCATACTTTTCTCGGGATCTTCCTGGAGAAATGCCATATGATGGGATCCAATTTGGAGGTGCCGATGACCTTTTCATCAGTGGTTCTTTCGGAGAAAAACTGTCGTATTGCCGAAGCTCCGATTAAGGGGTTTTCTCTAGGGATTTTCCTTAATCCGGGAAAGCAAAAATATCATCTTCAATGGCGAAGAGTGATGCTGACTGAAGGTTCTCTGGTTTTTCAGAGGTCCAAGTTATCAAAGTGGTCCAGGACCTATCTTCAATTCAGAAATAGCTGGAGGCGAGATTGTTAAGATGATTCACTTCCTGACGAGGAAAGAATCGACAACTCGATTGAGAGGACTTTTATCACTAGGGGATAAGACTGAATAGAGTGATAATGATGCAATATGAATGCGAATGCAAATCAATAATGCATGATGTATGTATGTATATGCTGACAAAGACTTGACACAACACACAGACTGACGGATGAACACGACTGGATACTCGGCCACTGCTGGAGATAAAAGGTATCACTTGGTTCAAGATAGAAATCCTGCCTTGCTTAGGAGAAATAATCCCTGCGGGGAATACCATTAATTGGGCTTAGGAGATAAGGACTTTGCCGAAGATGTCAGATGGATTAGTCGCATCTGACACTGTTGATCCTTCATTCAGGCGCACTGGCGTAGAAGGAGTACTTTGATTCTGCACTTTGAGGTTCGCTTACTTCTGGAGAAGCGGTTGATGTTATTTTGATGTTCAACAGTCAAAAGAAATTGCCATCTTTATTTTAAAGCAGAAAAAGTTTTACAAGTAAATTCATTTTTGTTTTATTTCAAGAATCATTGAGCATGTTAAAATGTCGTTCTGTAAAGCTAAAACAAATGAGAATTACAAACAAAAGCACAAGGGCTCAAATTTTATTGATAAGATGGAGATCAGCCAAACGTGTGATTCCAAAGAGTATATACAAAGTTAGAAAATGGTAATTTACAGGGAAAAGGGCTACGTTGAAACATAACGACCACTATCCTTCTACCAACTTTGAATTCGGGACATCCTGAGCTTCTGTCGAAGATGACCTTGACTGGAGTTTTCCTCTGATGGATGGTGTAACTGCTGCTGAGGGACTTGCCTCTATTGAACACAGTTACTTGCCATTATCCATAATTTTTCCTGGATTGTACTTTAATGTTTCCAATCCACCGGGATGATTTTTGATCATGTCTCTAATTTTTTCCTGGACCGTCCTTTCGGGTTTTCAATCCACCGAAACGTTTTTTTTTATCATGTCTCTAATTTTTGCCTGGACCGCCCTTTCGGGTTTTCAATCCACCGAGACGTTTTTTTTAGGCGAAGTATTTCTTGACTACATCAACATTTGTGGGGTAGGCAAATTCCTCTCCGTCCATGGTTGCAAGTCTCAAGGCGCCGCCTGAGAAAGCTTTCGTGACCACATAGAGGCCGTCATAATTCGGAGTCCACTTGCCCCGAGAATCAGTGAGAAATGATTGTATCTTCTTGAGCAGTTTGAAGATTGGCGCACATGTCGCGGTCATGAGGAATATGAATCTGGAGATGTAGTTCAAACGTCCCAAGAATCCTCTGACTTGTTTTTCAGTTTTTGGAGAAGGCATTTCTTGAATGGCCTTGACCTTGTCAGGATCAACCTCAATTCCTTTCTGGCTGACGATGAACCCTAAAAGTTTCCCTGAACGAACACCGAAGGTGCACTTGTTGGGATTCAAGCGAAGTTTGTATTTTCTCAACCGCTCGAATAGTTTTGACAGGTGGGTCACATGCTCCTCCTCTGTCTTAGATTTTGTAATCATATCATCGACATACACTTCGATTTCTTTGTGTATCATGTCATGAAACAGAGTAGTCATGGCCCTTTGATAGGTTGCCCCGACGTTCTACAAACCGAACGGCATTACCTTGTAACAAAAGGTACCCCAAGGGGTGATGAATGAAGTTTTCTCCATGTCTTTCGGCACCATTTTGATCTGGTTATAGCCCGAGAATCCATCCATGAAGGAGAAAACTTTGAACTTTGTTGTACTGTCTACTAGCATGTCAATGTGTGGTAAAGGAAAGTCGTCCTTTGGACTTGCCTTGTTTAGATCTCTATAGTCGACACACATTCTGACATTTCCGTCCTTTTTGGGAACGGGCACAATGTTGGCTAACCATTGAGGATATTCTGATGTAGCGAGGAAACCCGCGTCAATCTGTTTCTGTACCTCCTCTTTGATTTTGATAGCCATGTCCGGATGAGTGTGTCTCAACCTCTGTTTTACCGGCGGACATTCTGATCTCAACGGTAAATGATGTTCCACGATGCTGGTATCCAACCCTGGCATGTCCTGATAGGACCAAGCGAATACATCGAGGAATTCTTTGAGAAGCTTTATCAAACTCTCTTTGGCAGTTGAACTGAGCAGTGCCCCAATCCTGATTTCTTTTCTCTCTTTTTCTGAACCCAAGTTTACCTTTTCCAACGGCTCTTTGTGAGGTTCAATGGACCTTTCCTCTTGTCTGAGTAATCGGGAGATCTCTTCTGGAATTTCGTTGTCATCTTCTTCTTCAGCCCCAAATACCGGGAACTCAAAGTTGGGAGAAGGCATCGGATTGTATGTTTCAACGGGGTTTAAAATAAGCAATCTGCATGACGTGATGATTCTTGTTTAGAAGAGATAAAGAAAATGCAAAAGTGTGTGCAGTGTTTTTTTTTATTACTGCTTGTTTTTATTATTGAATTGTTTTTTAGGATTACCATTTTCTGAGAAAAAGCAAAAAGAGAAAACAGCAATTAATGCGGAAATTACATAACGACGTTATTTTATTAATGAGCAAGTCGATTCTTGAAACTACAGCCCTATAAAACAAAACTCTGTCGCTTTGGGCTAAGTGAAGAGGGAAAATTTACAGAAAGTGAGCCCTATCAAAACATCTGTTTCACCTGGGCAGGGTGAAAGGTTAAAGATGGCAATTACTTTGATTGGCGAACGACCTTCGGAACATCGACATCAACCCATTGGTGGCGAACTCCTCGGTGAATCACAAAGTCTGGCACCTTCCTTGTTTTGTCTTCAGAAATAACGCTGATTTCTGGTGGAGCGGGATCATTGGAATCTGTTTCCCAGGCAGAGTTGTCGTAGGAGGATTCCTCAGTTGTATTTTACGTCGTATTTGTACTCTCGGCTGTATCTCCCCATCCAGTTGGCTGGATGTCTTTGAGCCTGATGCGAGAGCTTTCGGGAGCAGTGTACTTGACCATATAGTCGTATTTTCCACTTGGTTGTCCCAAGGTGTCCTATACTTCTTTGGAACTGGAGGAGTCATCCTTCTCGATGACGTTGACCTCGGGGAAAGCATAATTGATGAATTCTAGTCTGGCAAGCTTTGCTAATTCATCGTCGTACGAGATATTTTCTGAATGACCTGAGTGTTGATCCCATGACATGGTGGGGACGCAGGTATTCTTTTCAACGATACTCAACTGATTTTCATTGTTCGGCTGACTTTCTTGCCCCAAGTCTCCTGGGCACGGCTACCAGATAGGCAGGTCATCCATCGGGCCATAATAGTCATGGTCAAAGTTGTCTTTCATTAGAGTGTCCTCCTCTAATGAGTTTGGTGGAGCACGGCATCCTTCCGGATCACAATCTCCGTATATCATTTTGACGTCTGACCTGGGTATAAATCTCGGACTCTGTGCGGGATAACAAAATGGCGTAGGCACCTCTTCCTGAGACATATAACCATCCTCGTTAAGATAGGACTTCCATTCTTCATCCATGTAGATTGGCATCCACCAATGATTTAACAAGTGCTGAAGTGCTTCTTGGACAAGGGCATATCCCTGATCGTTTTCGCAATCCGCTTTACAGCTGTGATAATTATGTGATATCAAGAATCCGAGGCGGACTTGCTCAGCATGTAACTCTACCAGGTTGGTATTCATTAAACGAATGTCAAAAATTTGAACCATGTTGATCTGATAGGGATTCCTATCATGGTAGTCCTGGATCCATCCAAGATCCATCTGACGCTGGAGGGCCTCTTGTATGAAAGAGCATCCCTGTTTGTTTACCGAGCAAGTCAGACAAGAACTGTAATCGTGCCGTGGAAGATTATAATCCTGGCTTTGCCTTGAGTGCATTGCCACCAGGTTGACATTCATCGCATGGATGTCGTGGTTCTGAATGACGTTGGAATTCGTGTAAACCATGTTAACTCCACGAACTCGGTGGTCTTGGATCCATCCAAGATCCAACTATTCCTGTAGAGCTGCTTGCACCACAGAACATCCTTGATTGTTTTTAGAGCAGACATCATACTGATGATAATTATGAGGTGGCACATGGCCATACCCACTCTGTCTACAATGCATCTTGACCAGGTTGGTTCTCAACAAGAGTACATCGTGAATTTGATAAACATTGTTAAATTCTTTCTCAATTAGGTTGACTACAGCTTTCTCATGTTGAGGCAGCGGGCTCGTGAGAACATTGGGATTCGTATCTTTGAAAGATAAGAGCATGCTCCTAACAAGCTTTTGCACGTCGAATTTGAAATTAAAACAATTCTCTATGTTAAGCCCTGATCCTCCTTGATGATAAGGGCATGTCTGATCCACTTTAAACCAAAAAGGCGGATTTTCCGGTACTGTAAGAGGAGACTTAGTCTGGATGTGCCCCTTAGCCAGTAGTAACGAAAATAGTTCTGCGTACAACATGGGTATAGGATCAAACCCTGGTGGTCGTGTTGTACGGTTGTTATTGTATGGAGGACGAGCCTGCTGAAGAGGCAGTTGTGTCCTTTGCTGATTAGGTTGGCTCTGCGCAACCTGAGGCTGATACGTAGGAATAGGCGCAGGGCTGATAGCAGGAGTCACAGCTGCTACTGGTTGGTACCGTCGCCTTTGCTTTCCGAGAGAGGTATTCCCAATATCTTGCTTTTTTTTCTTAGGGAGAGCACTACCGTATCGTTTTGTACTACTTGATGATCCAGCGTCTTTTATCAAACGTCCTTCTCGGACGGCTTCCTCAAGACGAACCCCCATACCCACCATCTCGGTGAAATCACTGGGCGCACTGGCAACCATTCTGTCATAGTAAAATGAGCTCAAGGTCTTTAAGAAGATCTTTGTCATCTCTTTTTCCTCAAGAGGTGGACAAATCTGAGCGGCAATTTCATGCCATCTTTGAGCGTACTCCTTAAAGGTTTCCTTGTCCTTTTGTGACATTGATCTGAGTTGATCTCTGTCCGGGGCCATGTCCAAATTGTATTTGTATTGTTGGACGAAGGCAGTACCAAGATCTCTGAATGTGCTAATTGTAGCACGGTTTAAACCCATGTACCATTTGAGTGCGGCATCAGTTAAACTATCCTGAAAATAGTGAATCAGTAGGTCCTGATTCTCCGTCTGAGCTGACATTCGCCGAGCGTACATCACCAGATGGCTCTGAGGGCAAGAGTTACCCTTGTATTTTTCAAAGTCGGGCACTTGAAATTTGTGCAGAACTTTCACATTGGGGACCAGACAGAGGTCTGCGGCGTCCTTTCCAAATAGATCCTGACCGCGGATGGCTTGCAGTTCTTTCTGCATTTCCAAGAACTGTTCCTGGAATTCATCCATTCTATCGAACATAGTTTCCTTCTTACCAGAAGGTATCGGTGGAGTCTGTCCTTCCGGGACAGTGTGCACCACAGGGGGTGGGACCATGACTACGGCAGTGAATCTTGGCGTTTCCCGAAGTTTGTAACCTTCAGGAGTCTTTAGTATGCCCCTGGCATCTTCGCTTTCCTGAAGTTTGTAACCTTCAGGCCCAGCGGCTTTTGTTATGATTCCCTGATCTTCAGTGATCGGCGGAACATATCCTTCCGGGATATAGTTAACAGGCATGCCCCAAGGACGATCTTTCGGCATTTGATACCTAGGATCATGCTTTTCCACTATGGGCGTTGAGGTGATCTCTGAGATCACAGTCCTTTGTAGCTGAGCTTCTGCCATGGCTTGCATGTCGTTACAAAGCTTTCTCATATCCTCTCTTAGAGCGTCGATCTCTTCTTTCAACTCTCTATTCTCTTCCTCGAGATCATCCATCCTTTTCTGACGATTGGCCCGAGTATTGTACGAATGAGACAGTTTGACTCTAGAACCGAGACACAAACGTGAGATTCGTAGGTAAGAAGAATACGCGATGTGAGAATGATGAATGCAATGATTATATTAATTGTTTTTTGGTTTAATCAAAATAAACTTCGACAATTAGATTGCAAATATCAAACAGTGGGGAAACCCTTTTTTATTGAATTCAAAGGATTACATAAATGGAAATACAGTAGATTACAAGGTACAGAAACAGAAACCTAAGCTAATGGGTCCCGAGTCATCTTTGAAGAGAAATCGGGTGCTGATTCTGGTACTTTCCTTTTCTTTGACCGGGGCTCTTGGGCCGTTGTCGGGTTGTCATTCCTTTGCCAGGTGAAAGGAGCGAGCAAATTCCTTTGGTCATCTTGATTCTCTACAGCATGTTGCTCCAAAATTTCAATCAGAGCTTCCTTATCTTTCAGTAGTTGTTGTATTTTGATGCACTCTACGTTGAGGGTGCGGTACTTGTTCTTCCAAGACGTCTTCTCCCGTTGAACTTTGTTGAGAGTAACCTGAAGCTTTTCAGTCTCAGTCATGAAGTACATGACAGAATCCCTCGGTGGAAGAACTCCATGAAGAGGATAAGGCATCTTTAGCTTGAGAGCTCTAGTTTGTACCCAGTGGAGATAAGGCTCCACCGAGACACAATCCGGTTTTCCTAGAGACTCCCGTCCTTTCTTATGAACATGTTTCCAAGCGTGCACTATTTCTGTCTTTAGTGCTCTGTCACTTTCTCCTTCCTTGAAGAAAAGACCTTCCAGATGAACACTCCATGGGACATGTCTCATCGGGTATCCAAATTGACGACGAACAAGAACTGGATGGTAATTGATTCCTCCCTTAGTTCCAATAAGGGGTACGTTGGGGAAGTTTCCACAATGATCAATGATCCTGATTCCGTCATAAATCCTATTACACCAGTCAATGTCAGAGTTGGTGAGAGACATGATTTTTTGCGACCAACGTAAGGCACTCTTGTGATCCCAAAAAGCAGCTGACTTGGGCAAATGGGAGATAAACCATTTGTATAGCAGAGGTACACAGCACGTGGTCTCCCCTCCATTGTACAAATTTCCCAAGTGTACAGAATGATACGCATCTGCGAGCAAAGTTGGCACAGGGTTTCCAATGAGAAAAACCTTAATGGAGTTGATATCGACGAAGCTATTAATGTTGGGCAACAAAAATAACCCGTAAGTGAGTAAGACAAAGATGCTTTCAAAAGCAGTCACGTTCCCGATACTAGCAAAGTACAAGGTTTTCTTTGTCAAGAACTGGGCTGGCAAACCTTGTATGCCACCCTTAGTGGTCATGTGAGTCCTGACCTCAGACTCGTCCAAATGAATTGCTCTTGCAATGGTATGATTCTTTGGAATTTCTTCCAGTCCAGAAAATGGAGCTTGATCTGTAACGTGTAGATCAATCAGATGAGAGTATTCCTTCGGCGTTGGTGCGAGCTGGTAATCCGGGAATGTGAAACAGTGATAAACCGGATCGTAGAACTGAATGAGCACATCCATGATTCCCTCAATCACATGGACTCTTAGCAGAGATAGCAAACCTCCGTACTTGGCTCTGAAAGCCTCTTGGTTTGTGATCATCCTCACCAAACCTCTTAAATCCTCTAGTTTTGGAATCCTGAAGGTGTACTTATGAGTTCTCCTTCTACCGAAATCCATTAGCGTAATCCTTTTCTCTGATATTTGCAATCACAGTCTTAGTTTAATTTGAAAAAACAGAGAGACTAGAAGAGAAATTTTTTTGAATGTTTTAATGTTTTTTAAATGAATGCATGAATGCAGCACACAAAAACATAGAAAAAACATGGGGTCAAAGGTCGTTGTCATGAAGTCAAGGCTCTACCCATCCCCAAAGGTTTATACTAGGGTGATTTTTTGTACCTGTACTCAAAATCATCAGCTCCTCCCAGGATAACAAACAGCAAGCGGATCGCCAGCGAGCTGTATGAAATCTTAGAGTAAATGCTATTCACCGAGAATAGATCATCAGCCTCAAATGAGGGTAGTATCGCGTGACAACTATTTCCGATAGCTTCCGCACTACAAAAGGGTTGGCTCCTCAGCTTCTCAGACGTCACAATCGGCCCATTGCCTATGAGAGGGAATGGGTTGCATTGGGAAGCCTCCACTGAGGTTGATGGTCGACCTCGTCGCCATCACTTATCTTAAGTGTATACTCAATCTTTCCACATGCGGCATCACACGCATTCCCATTAGCGGAAAAATAAACACAGATATCAATTAGGAAAAGCAGTATATATATTTATCCTAATGTCCTAGACTTTTAAAAGCTAAGAATCTTAAGTTCCTGACAGAAAATGGTTTCCCGACGGAGTCACCATCATGTGGTTTCATTCCAAATTAACGGCGTTTTGACCTAAGATCCTAGTGACGTCAAGGTTTATACCTAGGGGACAAGAAGAGAACAAGATCCCTAAAGACTCCCCAGCAGAGTCGCCATTTTTCTGTGGAAAATGGGGACGATGATGACTAAGGTAAAACAGATCCTCAGGAGATCCCTAGCAGAGTCGCCATTTTTCTGTAGCGAGTGATTTTTGGATGCGGTTGCGAAGCACGATCGCTCTGGTACTACAGCTTGATTCATTTTTTATCTTATTAAAGCTGATGAAGGAAGGGAAATAGATGTCTCCAATTAACCCTGCTTGCATACTGAGGTTAAACAGTCAAAACTGTTAGTTTACAGATGCTACAAAGATTCGGGGTTTCTCCTAGGTTATTTTGTTGAAAAGGGGTGCTTTAGGCTATCGGTTAAGATGTTAGGACAGATATATGAAAGTATGGGATTTTGGGTTTTTGTTTAGTGTGCTCGCTAAGATTTTTCTTTCAATCTTATGCCTACGTATTCCCATTTTTTCCGAAACAGGGAAATCCGAGCGATCGTAGTTCCTCCTATTCTATGGGAGGAAATGGTCGTTTTGGTGTCTTGTTCAAAGCCCAAGACGTGAAGCTAAAGGCGGTTTGTATCTTGTTCAAAACCCAAGATGTGAAGCTGAAGGGTCTATTTGTATCTTGTTCAAAGCCCAGGATATGAAGCTAAAGGTTTGACTTTAGACAGAATTGGTCATCTCTAAAGAGGGGTTTGTATGTCACAACTGTTTATAAAGGAGAATTACTTTAACCGGGATTTGTGAATCCGGAAATGCCATAATTTCCTTTATAGGGGATTTCCAACCTGAAGGAGAAGACTTTAACTCAGTGTAGAGCAATGTCATCTTTCCTTAGGAATTTCTCATGCTAAAAGAGGGACAGTGGCATGGATGTAGATGATCCAGAGGCTTGCCGCTTACAGCGATTAGATGAAGGGGAAAGAGTTATTGATGTTTGTGTACTATGAACGAGGCACGGCATTGATGCTAAAAGGTTGATTGGATCAACCAGTGGTTTTCTTATACAAAGCCTAAGAGGAGGCTAAAATGTGTCTCGTACAAAGCCCGAAAGAGAGGCTAAAAGGTTTTGACTCGACGATGGAGTCTTTTGGTATCTCGTATAAAGCCCGAGATGGAGGCTAAAAGGTTTTGACTCAACAAGGGAGTCTTTTGTATCTCGTATAAAGCCCGAGATGGAGGCTAAAATTGGAGTTGACTAAACAAGAGAATCTTTTATGGTATCTCATACGAAGCCCGAGATGGAGGCTAAAATTGTTAGCTCCGCTGGGGAGAATCATTGTACAAAGCCCAAGAGGGAGGCTATGGTGCTGTTTCAGTTGAGTGACAGGTCTAGTATGCTTATTTAAAGAGAAAATCAGTTCTTATATGAGTAATGTCTGCACTCAGGGATTTGATTCGAGGATCAGGGTTATTTCCTGCTCTTTAAGGAAATGGGAAATCCAAAGGGTATTGAGACTGTCCGAGTCCACGGGGTTCCTTCATATTCTTGAAGGGTGCTTGAGAATATCTTGGAGACTCAAGGAAATTAGACTGTCCAAGTCTAGAGTGTCATCTTTCGTACTATGCTTTGAGAAACAGTAGTAGACTCTTGGAAAGACTGCTCTATTAAGATGACTGATTTCTATTCCTATACCTCTAGGAGGTCATCGGGACAATTTGTACGAAGCCCAAGAAGAGGCTGGAAACTTTTAAGAAGCCGAGTGGTCCTTGTATGAAGCCTAAGAGGAGGCTATCATTCCCGGAGAAAGAATCATTATACGAAGCCTGAGAGAAGGCTGTGAATACTTCTAAGAAGCCGACGGGTCCTTGTACAACGTCCAAGTGGAGGCGGGGATGCTTTTAGGAAGCGTGTGGGTCCTTGAACAATGCCCAAGATGAGGCCGATGCTTTTAAGAAGCCGATGGGTCCCCAAACCCGAGAAATTCAAGACAGGTTATTCACGAGGAAAAGATCAAGCCAGGAAAGTCCGAGAATTTGGAAGAAACTCAAGAGATGCCATTCACAGAGAAAAGATCATCTCTGGGGAATAGAGTTTCTTGACAAGTGCTTTTAAGAAGCCTGTGGGTCCCCAAACCCCGAGAAATTCAAGACAGGTTATTCAAGAGGAATAGATCAAGCCAGGAAAGTCCGAGAATTTAGAAGAAACTCAAGAGATGCCATTCATGGAGAAAAGATAATCTCTGGGGAGTAGAGTTTCTTTGACAACTTCTACGAGTGACAGTCTATGAAAGGGTTCACCGAGAATGCTGCCTTTCATGTCTCCATATTGTTTAACCCCAAGAGGAGGAAAGACTGTGTCTGGTAATCCTATGGGGATCTAGTTTTTGACTATTTAAGAGTGATCAATGGGCTTAATGCTAGACGTAGTTGCCGGGGAAACTCTAAATATCTATACTATTATTACACAGTTGATATGAGTTTATGAAAGAAGACTTACAGTGAAACAGCCCCACAATACAGTTATATGTATATGAAAGCGGTAAATGAAAGCGTGTAAACACTTACTCGATTGTAGAGCTTCCATGCTGTTTGGTTAGTTGTTCAACAAAGAAAGATTGAAAACAACAGTATATTTCAAAATCAAAGGAGAAAGTGCTTTGAAAAAGAAAGATTTTGGGGCTTACAGCTCAAGGAGAGGCCCAGGGTTTTATCAGTGAGCGCACTGTTGTTTTGTACAGAGGGACTTATACAAGTGACTGAGGCCCAAAGAATGGCTTTTGTACAAAGGGATGGGTCTTACACTCTCTCAAGAGGCCCAAAAGGTTTAAAGAAAAAGAGTGGGGCTTATAACACGAGGGTAGGCCCAAAGTTTGTTTTTCCGTTTGAAATGGCGATCGCGCCGAGATTTTCTTTTAACGCGAAGGGGCTTATACAATATCTGAGGCCCAAAATGTTTTGGTTAAAAGGGGATTGGGTCTTACACTCTAATAGAGGCCCAAGTGAGTTTTAAGAAAAGAAATGGGTCTTACTACTCGAGGGTAGGCCCAAGGTTTTTTGTTTTGAAAAGGCGACGATCGCGCCGTTTGTTTTTTACGGTATCGGGACTTATACAATATACTGAGGCCCAAAAATGATTTGGTCAAAAAAAGGATTGGGTCTTACACTCTATTAGAGGCCCAAAATGGTTTTGAATGGGTCTTATAGCTCGAGGAGAGGCCCAAGGTTTGTTTTTCAACGGACGATGATCGCGTCGAACCTTTTGAAATACAACGGGACTTATACAATAAGTGAGGCCCAAAAATAGGTTTGTATTTACAAAGGATTGGGTCTTACACTCTATTAGAAGCCCATGAGTGTTTGAAAAAGTTTTATGATGGTGAAAATCGAAGAAATTCTAATTTTATCATTTTAAAAGTAAATTCTTAAAAGAAAATCAATACAAAATGATAAAAATACCAAATAAGCAACTTGTGATTTTTGGTTGGGGTTTGAAAAATGATGTTTTAATCACAAGATGAAATAAAATTCATTTGGTCTTGATTTTCAATATGAGAATTCACTTTTAAAATGTTTTAAAAACATAAAAAAGGAATTTATTCACAAAAATACTAATTATATTAAATAAATAATATAAAACTAATTTTTTTGTGGAATAAAATATTTTGGAGTATAAATAAGAAGTGTGTAAAACATAATTGGAAAATGATGATTTTTGCTATGTAAAAGAATTGGTTGAGTTTTTTTAGAATAAACTAATGTCACAATATCACATTCGACATCACTCATGAGTTTTGAAGATAAGAGAAAAAGGGAAGATGTCACAACATCACATTTGACATCAGAACTGCACCTTGGTTTTTCAACATCTTTGCTATCAAACTTCAAACATTCATAACTCTCTCAATTTTTAACGAAATTAAAATCCGTAAGAACCTATCTTGACCAATTTTTCGCAAGGAATCCAATGGTATCACTCATACATACTGAAACTTAATGTACAGCACACACAAGGCAAAAAACCAAATCTGCACATTAAGTTTAAAACAACATAAACTCCACATATAAACATGTTAAAGTGCAAACAGTAGGAGGATCATAACATACACATTAAGGACTACATTTTTGCTTCAAGAATTGTTCAATATGATGCATGTATGTGGACAACAAAGGAAAGCATAATTCAAAGAATTCAAGTTGTGAATTTTACCTCTTATTTTGGAGATTTTGTGTAACCTACCAAGTGCTTTGTTCCAGAAATGATTTGATGCTTTGGACACCCTCAAATGACCTCTTGGATGATTTTAGGATGATTGGAATCAGCTGGTACCTGCAAAAACACAAACTGTCCGTTTCTTGCAAAAGGGGTTAAAAGTGACCAAAATAGCAACTCTCTCAAATGGTGTTCCAGATGGCAGGAACCATTTGGGACAGTTCGAGGATGATATTTGGAGTGTGTTTGAGGTTTTATCTGGTTTGAAAAGTGACTGAATCAAGACATGGCTTGAAAAATGCAAAAAAGTCCAATTTTGAGGTTTTGAGAGGTGACTTTGTGATGTTGTGATTACAGGTCACTTTTGATAGTTTGTACAGCTTACATATGATATATGTGAGGTGTGTGTGTGATTAGTTTGAGTGGAATTGCTCTCTAACTCAAAAACTCAGAATTACTTGCTTTGGAAGGCAAATTTGAGGTGAAAGAAGAGATTTTGAGGAAAGCATCTGTTTGATGGCTTTGGTGTACTCAAACTGAACACAAATGAGCTCTATTTATAGTAGAGCAAGTTTGTTTTGGGATCCACAGTGAATGGCAACTGTAACAGAGGTTTGGCCAATGTTGTCCAATGAAAATCCAAGTCTCCTCTAGTTATTGACTAGAGGTTAGGGCACAGGCTGCTGGTTCCCTAGTTGTTGGAGGAATCTTGACTAAATTTAGTTGCAAATGTGTCAGTCCATGCCACCTCTAAGCATCCATTAAATGCTTCAATCCAAAATTGGAGTTTTGTCCCTCTTTTAGGCATTTCTAGGTTTGGCATGCTACTTCTTGTTCCAAGGACTTTGGAGGCTTGGCTCAGTGATTGTCCCATTTAGATTTGATCCTCAGATGTGTCCAAAATGATGACAAGGCTTAAAAATTCGTGTGGCACAAGAAATGTGCAAATATGCCCCATGAAAAATTCAGTTGCAGCAAGCCTTTTTGTAAAATCCATAACTCCCTGCTCGAGTATGCTACATGGACGTTCTAGGACTTTCTGGAAAGCTGAGATGATGTACTTCAACTTTCATGTTTGACCCCAGACCTGGTTCAACTTGGATCATGGAGAAAAACAGCCTTGAAGTTGGGACATTCTTGTTGGAAAAATATTAGTGATGTCCTATGCAATGTTGGAACATCAGACAACTTTGAACATTAATAATTCCAAACTTTAATCACTTGTATCTTTTAATCCACTATGATACTTTGAGTTGAAGTGAATTGCATCTTTGATGCTTGTCTTGCATGGTGACAAAGCTTGAAAATTGGGTGGCACAAGAAAAGTGCACAAAATCTGTCCTAAAAAATCAGCTCGAGCAAGGCCTGTTGTGAGGTGCATAACTCCTTGCTCAAGTTGAATTAATGGGAGTTATTATACATTTTGGAAAGCCCTAATGACTTACTTTAACTTTGATGTTTGACTTTGGCCTTGGTTTAGCTTGCAAAGTCATCAAAAATGGTCTTGAACTTGTGTAGTCAAATCTATCCTAAAAGCTGTCATGAAAATTCTGCTTTATCAATGCTTTTTACAAAAATCATATCTCCTTGTTCGAGTATGCTACAAGGACGTTCTAGGACTTTCTGGAAAGCTGAGATGATGTACTTCAACTTTCATGTTTGACCCCAGACCTGGTTCAACTTGGATCATGGAGAAAAACATCCTTGAAGTTGGGACATTCTTGCTGAAAAAATATTAATGATGTCCTATGCAATGTCAGAACATTGGACATTAAGAATTCCCAACTTTGATCACTTATATCTTTCAATCCTTATGATATTTTGAGTTGATTCCTTCTACAATGTTGAAGTATCAAATACCCTCTTTAAAAGTAGCTCTTACGCAAAATCAATGGATGCTTGGGTCAATAGTTACAACCTTGAAAAGTTGTGCACTTGAACATGATTTTAACTTAGAAAAAATTTCTAAGTTTCTTTCAATTTGATCAATTTTGAAATTTTGCATGATTTCTTGATTTAAATTCGATCAAATTAAATCATCCATCATATTTTCTTGAGTAATGGCTTGTGAAGCTCATAGTTGACCAAAAAGTTAAACTTTGACTTTCTGCGTCAGTTGACTTTGTATTAGATGAACTTGAGGCTTGATCCACTTGAAATGTTGCACTCTTGTGCTTAATTCTTGATGTGGGAGTCCTCTTGACCCTTTGTGGATGTTTAAGAGGTTAGACAAGTTGAAGATCATGTCATTCCTTGATTGATCATTTGTCTAAAGGCTCTGAGAGGATTTGAAACCCTAGTTTGATTGTAGTGAACGCTCACCCATCTTTGGGGAGACTAATGAGGTACAAAGGTACATCCATATTGTGCTGATGATTTGCACCATGATGGGAAATCTTAGTGGTCAAAATTTAGGGTATGACAATCATGTCTAACCATGTATTTGCCAATAATATCATCATGTTATTTTCATCTGATACTTAGAGTGAATGGTGTTGTTATCTTGTTCTTTTTTTCTTGCACTTTGGTCAATTAATCATAGGGATAAATGTAAGCTGGTCCTAAGACAATTTTGTTTTCTTTCATTCAGCATGTTAAGTCTTAAAAATATTTAAACTTTTGATATTCATGAAAATCAACCTGATGCCATACTGTTTTGATCCCTAATCCGTATGGATGTTTGTTTGGTTGCATCCAAGTCTTGTCCTTTCATGGATTCCAATGAATGTGTTATGGATTTGTTGAATCTTTGTGCAATACCAGTGTTTGAACCTGTTACACCCTATATTCAAAACTGTTTCATTACTGTGATGTGTGTTTGCATTACCAAAGTAAGAGCTTGCATGGATACTCGGTTTGTGTAGTTTGACTTTGTTTAGTAGTTCATTGTTTGGTATTTCATTGTTTGGTATTTTATTGTTTGGTAATTCATATGATGTTGAGAGTTTAATCAAATATTTCCCTCCTTTCCTATTAATATGTGCTTTACAATTCGTATGATTTGTTGGTGGCGTGATGTTTTCTTTCTATTTGAGCTTACTGCTATCTGGTTTAGTTGCCTTGCTAATTTTGGTCATATGCACGCATGAGGATTTATATATTTATGGAGTTAAGTTTTATACCGGATGAAACAGCCACCCCAGTGGCAAGCACACACATACGCACTCGCCTTTGACCCTTAGGACTGGGGTTCGAATCCCCCATGCCCCAGTCCTTTTATTTTAATTTTCCAAAATTACTTCGCTTCACATGTATACTTGTTACTCACATGTTTGTCAAGAGCGTGCGCATAGCTTGGTTGGTATTGGTTTTGGGCTGGATGCGTAGGGTCCTGGGTTCTACACCCATGGGGACCGTTCCTTGTTCTTTTTTACTACATGTTGTTTTATTTCTTTTGGTTTATGCATCATAATTCAAACCTTCATAACTTAACTATTTTCTATTCTTTTTCTCTCATTCTTTTTACTAATTGTTTCTAATTGAATCTACATGTTAAATATAAAAAGAAATGGTTGAAAACATTTAATCTTGATGGCCTTTATTCATGATGAAATTGGAAGTATCTTTTAGGGTTTTTATTGCACTACTTTATTCATCTTGCTATGTTATCTTTGTTTATTTTGTTTAAGCAATGTTTAATATGTTTAATTCCAACCTTGCATGATGTTATGACCTTATGCCACCCTAATATCTTGTTTATGTCTTGTTACATCTTCATATAAATTCATGTAAACTCCTTACTTCATAATAAGTAAAATTGTTATATTCCCCTATTCCAAAGGAAAGTCCTCCTAAATTGACTCATGAGTCACTAAACAAATCCTCCCTACCTTGGCCTCATAAGATCCTTTCCCTTTTCTTGGCCTCATAAGAGCCATTGAATCATAACTTAGCAGTAGGTTAATGTTTTGAACTCTATGTGGGCTCATCACATTGAGTATCCACTTTTTCCCACTATAACTTAGACTTAGAGAGTTTCTTTAAACTCTAAAATCAGATCACACTCATTTCCCCTTGGAAATTTGGCCATAGTCAATGGTTCCTCAAATTCACCCTTGGTTAGGTGAACTACGGTTGCTCTGATTCTTTAGCCAGATACGTAGGCACAAGATACGACGTCTTGTCGAGCAAACTTAGTGTATATAACCTTAGGTCCTTACCTTTACCCTTAGCAGATATCTTAGCAAGCAAACATAACATAATACAAACACAAACAAGAGGTTCCTGTAGATTACTACAGATATTAAGGGTGCTAATACCTTCCCTTAGTATAACCAACCCCCGAACCTTAGATCTCCCCCCCCCCCCCTCCCTTTAGGTTTTCTCGATCTTGAACCTTTCCTTTGGATAAATCAAAGTCGGTGGTGAACTTCAAAGAAATGTGATGCAAGTTAACTAATAGCTTGTTATCCGATTCTCACCGCAACACTTATTCCCACATACCCCTGTTCCATTTTTATCATATCTCTTTCGTGCTCCCTTTCTGTCTAAAGCGCCATGGTTGTTTGAATTCCTCCATTTGTTTTTATCCCTTACCCCTCGAACTCCTTGAATGTTCTCTGTAGCTTTTAGATCAAAGATAGAGCTGCATCTGGGACACAACATCACTTGAGAGTTCTTTCGTTGGCATCTGTGGAGAAACTCAGTCAGATTCTCCTCCTGTTTTGGATATGCCACCTTGAAATATTCTTCTTGTTTAAGAGTGTTTTCATCCACTTTCATCGCGGACTCCTGGGTCATCTCAACCATGTTAACCCCAAGGTTGGTACCTCCAGTGATATCCAAGTCTTGAAGTTTGATTCGGGGGCCTTTAGAAGCCTTAGTTTCATTGTTGATTTGTATGAAACCATCAGCAGTCGCATACGTCGCAATTACTTGGTTGGAACCTTCAGTAGTCCCATTGTTGAAGTCTTCAGCAGCTTCCTTCATGAAACTGTCGGTGGTATCTATTTTAAAGTCATCAGTGACTTTCTTAGCGAAGCCCTCAGTAACTTCCTCGTCGAAGTCGTCAGTGACTTTGTGATTAAAGTTCCCAGCAACCTGAATGAAACCCTCAGTGGTTTCTTGGTTAGAGTCCTCAACAACTCCTCTAGTGAAGCCATCAGCAGCTTCGACCATTACAGCATCACTGGCGAAGTCATTGGCAACTTCCACCATGTTAACCACAGATGGTTCTGAGTAATGTGCATCAGCGACAGGGAGAGGGTCAGAGTCTACCTTCATCTGATTTTTTGACTTGCTAGCAAACTTGAGTCTTCCCTCATTGATGGCATTTTGAACAAGATCCCTGAAAACAAAACATTGAGAAGTTTTATGGCCCATAAAATTATGATACTTATAAAAACCTCTCTTTTTCTTTGTTCTAAATGAGGTATTTTAGCGTCAGAAGGCATTATCATCTTACCATTTTTAACTAACAAATCAAAGATCTTGTCACACTTGGTGATGTCGAAGGTATACGTTTTCTTAGGGAACCTATCATTCTTCTCTGAATCGACTAGATTCTTTCCATTTGACGGTGTTAAAAATTTACAGGATTAAGGTGGGCCTTGCTTTAATTCAGCAAGGTCAATTTCACTCTCGTCGAAAAAGGGATCAACACCAGCTCCTTGTTCGTCTTTGTCGAATTCGACGTAGGCTACCCTTTCCTTTCTATTCTTGTTTTCCCTATATTTCTCAGCCTTCAGTCGTTCTACTTGTCGAACTCTGTCAGCCAACTGGGCCATGTCTCTCGGGTACTGGGTATCCAATTTCTTCCTAATTGAGTAGTCGAGGCCACCAATGGCCATTTCGACCAACTCATGCTCAGGCACTTGTGTAAAGTACCTAGCCTTAAGTAGTCGAAACCTATTCAGGTAATCGTCTATTGGCTCAGATAACTTCCTTTTAATGCTAGCCAATTCCTTCAGGCTTATCTTCGATTGTCCCATATAGAATTGTTCATGGAACAATCTCTCCTATTGAGTCCAATTGCGGATCGAATTTGCTGGCAGTGTTGTAAACCAAGTAAAGGCATTTTTGGTGAGTGAACTTGGAAAATATTTCACTCCTAGGTTTTCATTATTAGCAATTTCTCCAGCCTATATCAAGTATCTTGCCACATGCTCAACTGTGGACTCACTAGTATCCCCATAAAATTTAGTAAACTTGGGGACTTTCCATCTAGGGGGTAAATCTGACTGCAAGATGTATTCAGATAATGGTGATGTATAATTTGGCCTATGAATGACAACATTCACCCCATTCTTGACGATAATCCTTTCGACCATGGCTGCTAGGTTATTATCTGCTGACACATCTTCGCGTTGAACTTGATTTATAACTTCATCATTATTCTGGTTCCTATTTACCATTACTACTCTTTGTTCCCTTTGAATTGGTTGTTCAATTCTATGAGGTTCAACCCTAGGTGGTTCGACTCTCGCCCCCTGGTTTATAACGCTCGCCTGGGGTACATTTTGTTGAACTTGGTTAATTGTAGGGTCTTCTTCTAAGACTATCCCAGTATTTTGTACCATCCATTCCCTTTGAGGCTGTCGAGGGGGTTGTGGAACACCAAAGAAATCAGCAATATGCGTCATTTACGCTGCCAATTATTGGTTTGTTTGGTTAGTATTTTGGATTAAGGGATTGAATATGACACTCATTTGTTGGGCAAGCATCTGGACCATCTCATGATTACTTTCGTCCATCTGTTGCCTTATCACTACTACAGAATTGTTGGTGATATTTGGCATCTGGGTAGGAAATCATGTCCCTAAGGGTTGGCTAATTCGACCCATATTATTTATACCTGAACCAGACCCTTGTAATGGTGAAGTTACATTCCCACATCCCACACGCATACCTTCATCATCCATGTAGCTTAGGGGACCCCGCACCTCACCTACCACATGCATACTCGCACCATCCATGCATCCTAGGGGACCTCACAGCTCACCTACCACACACATAACATCACCATCCATGTATCTTGGGTGACCTCGCACCTCACATACCACACACATACCTGCACGTGAGGAGGATCATGAGGGGAGGATGAAGACGATCACGAGGGCGGTCATGAGGGGCAGGATGAGGATGATCGTGAGGGACAGAATCCCGCTGCACATTCGAGTGAGTATGAGATGATTGATAAAATATACTATATTTGGCATAGTGGAAAATTGTAAGTTTCTAATTTATAAATTATTAATTTAAGTAAACATGTTGTATTTTTAGATTTAATAATATTTATTCAAATTGTTGTTGTTTAGTTTCGAGCCGAGTCGGATTGCTGCAAAATGTATAAGTTATATTATTCAACAAATGTATAAACAAATTCTTGGAAAAGATTTTGAGATCTTTCCAAGAGTGATAAAGATGTTTGGTTTAACAAATTTAAGGTATAATGAATTTATTTTAAGTTATTGTTATTTTTATTACTTTTTTAATTATAATTATCTAACAGTTAATTTGAATGTCATACAACATTGTTGGAAAAATGTATGTGGGAAGTAATTAACGATGTTAGGATTGAAAAAAATTGGCGGGCTAAAACAGTAGTCCGACTTTCCGACATGCTATGGCATGCTAGACATGGTTGGGAAGAGCAAAGTGTTCAACCTAACTGTATAGGCAAGGAAGTTTTTGATGAACTTTTTTTCTATTGGGATTCACTTGGTTTTAAGGCAAGATCTGAAATTGCAAAGAAAATGAGAGCATCTGAAAAGGGGGTCACTTCAATGCAGTTGGAAGCATTAGTATCGTCCTACATGCTTGACGCATGTTAATTATAACTACTTATTTAAGTTATATTTGTATTTACTATATATTTTTAATTAAATTAAATTTTATTAATTAGTCTAAGGATTTGGATAGACCTCCATGTATGAATGAGCTGGTAGCAAAGACTCGAACCATAAAATCGGGAGGTTTTTTTATGAACGTACCACATTAGTTTTGGTAAGTTGTTTATATTGCATTATTTCATTTAAATTAATTCTCGTATATGAATAAATTGTTTAAATTATATTAATATTTGATGTCAAAGTTGTGGCGTGATTTTCATATGGCAACTAATTTAACGTTGTTTGTGGCGTGAAAATCACGTGGCTATATTTCATTATTTTATTTAATTTAATTCTTGTATATAACTAAATTGTTTAAACAATATTTAATTTAAATATTTTTCTTGTATATGTAGAAGGCCTATCAGACATTGCTCGCAGATTTTTTAGTTCAAAATCCTCAGTATACTCCGATAGGTTTAAACCAGATTGATGATCGTGTGGATCTTTATATTTGGAATTTAGTAATTGACGAGAGAGGACCTAACGCGTGTTTATTTTGTGTTGGATCTTTGGCCGGAAACTACAGACTAGGGAATAGAATATTATTTAAAAGAGCTTTAGATGGGGAACTAGCGTCACGTCCACAACAATTGACACCCCAAATGATGGAAACAGTGCGACAATTGACGCTAACTGAGACAAGACGTGAGGTGGCGATAAATGTCCAAATGGAGGCAATGAAGAAAAGACAAATTGAGATAGAGGAAATAATGCAACAATTGCTTTTACAATAAAGGAACCAAACAAATAATTCAATGAGGGCTAATGTGGATGATGATGATGTTGATGATGTGGACGAATCTATGGATGATGATGAGGATGATGATGTTGATTGATTTTTTTATTGTTATTTTATTTTTAAATATTAATTTTTTAAAAATATTTTTAATTATTTTGAATTTAATCATTTTTAATTAAAATTTATATTTCTAATTATTATTTTAAAATATTAGTATTTTTAGTTATTAATAGAAATTAATATTTTTAAATGTAAACAAATTTATAAAAATTTTATTATTAATTTTGTATTTTAATTATTTATTAAATTTTTTAATAAAAAATTAGTCTCTGACATGGAAAACACGATGTTCATTAATAATAATTTTTTAATTTAGTGGCGTGGAATACACGACGCAAAACTGATATTTGTGACGTGATTTTCACCTTTGTGGCATGAAAATCACGTCTCAAATAACTGTTTTTTTGGTGAGTGTGGACATTCAAGAATTTCTTTCTATAATTGATAATCATTGTTACCCTTTAGAACAAGGAGATATCCCCCACAATGATAATTGGATCTCCGTCACAACTTCGAGCTTGAATAAACTTTTGAATCAACACTATCACTATTGTTTTCGTGTTTAACATATTGTTTCATAATGAGAGGATTTTGCTGAACTCATTTGTGTTCTTCGAGTCAGATGAGAAAACGAATAGAAGAAGACAAATAAAAATTGTAGAAAAGATGAACTGAAGTTAGAGCATGAAATCAGAACATGAAGTACAAAATGAAGTCAGAGCATGGGGTGATGGTTATGATGGTTACAAAGAGAAAGAGGAAGGTTATTATTTCCCTAATTCAATTTAGGGTTATATATGTATTCATTTGTATGGAGAAAAAAAACTAGGGAAAAAGAATGATGGTGATAACACATACGCCAAAGGGAATATTAAGTAGACCAAAATAAATCCGATTTATAGTTCTGATACAGTTATATGTCAGCATTTTTAATATGCTAAGTGATCAAATTGTTATTTTTTAAATTAGGAGATCAAAATAAATTCTGACACAGATGCGGAATTAAAAATAATGTTAAACATTTAATGTAATTATAATCAATATGGTCTATTTATAATCCATATGAATCCAAGTATACCGACTTGAGCCTAATACGTCTTTGTATACATTGGTTTGTCTTATGATTTCACTTTATTTTTTTCTTTTCATCGACTTGGTCTAAATTTAGCAATATGTTTTTAATAGAAGCAAATAATCAAGAATATACATTATACTAGCTCGTAAACATAGAAAAAAGTTACACCAAAAAAACAGAACAAAACAAGCATAATTAAGTTAAAAAGTCAATTTTAAGTAAAGTTAATATCACACGTTGAGTTCTTGCATTTAAGATCACACATTTATATTCGTGTGGCATTTTTGGATCCACAAAAAATGTAGTTAAGAAGTCAAGTTTTGTTCTTGCATTAGAAATGCTCTAACACATGATTTTAAGTAATACAATTTCTTTATGGAATCTCTTGACATCATGATATAGTTTTATAAATGGTGCTTATGTCACATAATTCCATTTCATCTCATCATGGATCTTAATTATAATAACAATATGAAGAGAACCAAATTCCATTTCATCTCATCATGGATCTTAATTATAATAACAATATGAAGAGAACCAAATTCCATTTCACTCCCCACAACTTACATACACAGTAACTTCTCACTGCTTAACATCACGAAGTAGAATATGATGCATTTACGTACAATCAATGGCTTATCCTAAAATGGTGGACGAATGGAGTTTTGGGTTTCAATTTTGAGTGCTACTTTTCCTGAATGTTCCTGTAAAGCAATGAGAGTAAACGTGGTGTATACACTAATATTTGCCGTCCATAGTTATCTAGCTAGTTCTTACATTCACACACATGATTGCCAAGTTTTATGTTTAGGAAAAGTAAGATAGAAAGCAAGTTTAAATTGCTAAGTTATGTATGTTTATTTAGTGGCTTGTTTGTAGGTCCAAATTTCTGATCTAGTGCTTATCAAATTTGCTTCCACCCTTTAAACTTTCGTGTGTGATGTGAGTGATTTATTATTTAGTGTCTTTTTATTATTGTTTTCTAGTAATACAAGTACAATTAATAAAGTAATTAGATTGAAATGTTGAGATATAAGGAATATAATCTAAATTGTGTGTGGTTTAAGCGCAAAGATAATTAGGGTTTAGGGTTTGTCATATTTATTACTTAGTAGTCAAGCCATTTAGTTGTATATAAATAGATACTTTGTAAATCAGTTTTGTAACACAATTATAATTCAATAATATCAATCGTTATTTTCACTCTCTCTTTTTCTTTCTCTTTTCACTAAAAGTGTCTTATGCACTAACAAATTGGTATCAAAGCTCCAGTTAGATTTTTTATCGTGGTTTTAAGAATCACACATCAATGATCGTATTTCTAAGATCATGGGTTGTTAATCAATCGCTGCAAAGATGAATGATACTAACGGCATTTCAAATTCTCTTCCAATTTTTTACTCAAGAATTGGATCCGATGGAGAAAACAGATGCAATCCTTATTCGGCTTTCATGAAACCCTATAAGTGGTTACTAATGGCGTCTTTGAGCTTGTTGAGAATGCAACAAATGCTCAGAGAGTCACGAACAAGGAAGCGAAGAAGAAAGACTACAAGGCCGCGTATTGCATTCAACCGGTGGTAGATTCAGCAGATTTCGACAAGATCTCTCATACTGAATCAACGAATGAGACATGAGATATTCTTGTCAAGTACTATGAAGGAGGTGAGAAATTCAAATTCGTCAAATTGTAGACTTTGCGACGGCAGTATGAATTGATGCAGATGGAAGAATATGAAAAGATTACAGGCTATCTATCGAAGGTGCAGAATCTAGTACATCTCTTGAAAGGTTGTGGTGAAAAGATAATTGATAAAATGATAGTTGAGAAGATAATGCGTACGTTGATCTCTCACTTTGATCACATTATCGTAGCTATTCAAGAATCCAACAATCTTAAAACCCTGTAACTGGAAGATTTGGTTGGTTCGTTTGAGGCGCGTGAGATTAAGACTGTCGAAAAGAAAGGGGTTCAAGTTTTGATACAAGCACTACAGGCTCACGCTTGGAAGAAGCATGGCGGTTCCAACAAGCTCAAAGGCAAAGGAGTCAAGACTCAGAGCAAGAAGTCTTGGTCGAACCCTCAAAAGCATAAGGTCGATGATAGGGCTTCTGAATCCTCGAAAAGAGGAGAAGGAAACTCCTAACAGAAAGACAAAGAGAAAAGAGGTGTGCAGTGTTATAATTATGAAAAGTAGAGTCATTTGGCCAAGATTTATTGGTAGAATAAAGACAAGGGAGCAAAAAAAGGCAAGGAGGAAGGAACAAACCTTGCATGCCAAGATTTAGATGATTTTGAAGATATGATGGTTATGGTTGCAGTTGCAGATGATCATGTCGACTCAAATACCATGTTTCTCGACTCGGGCTGCTCAAATCACATGGGCGGTCAAAAAGTGTGGTTAGCAGATTTTGACTCGTCAAACAAAAGTAAGGTCAAACGTGCTGATAATAGCTCGTTGCAAGCAGAAGGTACTGGCGACATAGTTATTCAGAGGAGCAATAGAGGAAAAGCTATGATCAAAGATGTACTCTATGTAACTAGAATGAAGTGCAATCTGTTAAGTGTTGGACAATTGGTCAAAAAAGGTTTCTCAATGATTATGAAAGATGAATCCTTGAAATTGTTCGACCTTCAAAATAATTTGGTCTTGAAATCTCTTTTGTCGAAGAATAGGAGATTCAAGACCGTGATCAGTTCGACTGAAGTGCAATGTCTAAAAACTGTTGTCGACCGCAAGCATAGTTGATTGTGGCATTTGTGGTTTGGAAATTTAAACTTTTGATCACTCAATCAACTGATTACTTAAGATATGTTAATTGGTATACCAAGTCTTGAGATGCCTGACGAAACTCTGTGAAGATTTCCTAGGTAGAAAGCAATCCAGAAAGTCTTTCGTTTTGACTATGCCAATGAGATTCTCTTGCATACTAGAAGTAGTACATTCAGATATATGTGGCCCGTTTGAGGATCCTACCATTTGTGGAAACAGGTATTTTGTCTCATTTATCAATGAGTATTGTCGAAAGCTTTGGATCTATGTGATCAAGCGAAAGGACTAAGTATTTGCAATCTATAAGAGATTAAAAATACTTGTCGAAAACTAAAGTGAAAAGAAGATCAAGGTTCTAAGAACAGTTGGAGGTGGCGGATGTACATCAAAGATGTTTGAATAATTCTGTGTAGAACATGGTATTGATCATGAGGCAACTTCTCCTTACACGCCTCAACATAATGGAATAGCAGAAAGAAGAAACAAGATCATATTGGACATGGCAAGATGTGTGCTGAAGCAGAAGAATTTTCTAAAATCCTTATGGGGTGAAGTTGTTTCCACTGTTACTAATATTTTGAACATGTGCCCTACCAAGACGCTAAAGAACAAGGTTCCTGAAGAAGTGTGGAGTGGCAAATGACCATCAGTGAGCCATCTGAAGATGTTTGGCTCTTTTTTCTACAAGCATGTTCCTGATGCTAGGAGAAGGAAGCTTGATGATAAGAGTGAACCTAAGATTCAGGTAGGATATCATAAGACTAGAGCATAGAAGCTATTCAATCCAATGAACAATAAGATCATGATGAGTCAAGACATTGTGATTGATGAGAATTCTACGTGGGATTGGAATTCTAGTGATGCAATTTACAAGCCATTGATGAGCTATGATTTCGATGAAGCAAGTAATGATGTCAAAGTTTAAGATATTGTCTATATTACAGTCGAAGTCAAAGTAGTTGTTGACATTCCCGACACAGTCGAAGTCGAATAGGGTATGGCTAGCACAAGCGAGAGACCTCAAAGAACTAGAGCTCGTCCGCAAGACTTCAAGACTACGAAGTGACTAGTGATGATGAAGTCACACCAGATGGAGAATTAGTTCATTTTTCGTTATTAGCAGGTGTTGAACCAATCAACTATAGTGACACTTTAAAGAGTATGAAGTGGAAGCCTTCTATGCTCGAAGAGTTACAAGTAATCGAAAGAAACAACACATGGGAGTTAGTCTAATTGTCGGCACATACAAAAGCTATCAAAGTGAAGTGGGTGTTCAAGCTGAAGCACAATCCTGATGGGTCGATAGTAACACATAAGGCAATATTGATAGCCTGAGGTTTTCTTTAGAGAGCAGGAGTCGACTACTCTGAAGCATACGCACCAGTAGCAAGATTGGAGATTATTCTACTATTGTCGCCTTGGCATGTAAGCAAGGTTGGTCGGCATTTCACTTAGATGTGAAATCAGCATTTTTAATGGTCCCTTAGACGAAGAAGTTTATGTCACACAACCTCTTGGGTTTATGATACGGGAGGAAGCAAGGAAAGTGTATAAGTTACACAACGCCCTCTATGGTCTCAAGTAAGCACCTAGGGCATGGAACAAGAAGATACACTCATACTTAGTCGAATTGGGATTCATCAAATGCAAATCTGAGTATGGTGTCTATGTCCAGGTTGTGGCATAAGATATAATAATCGTATTCTTATATGTAGATGACTTGTTAGTAACTGGAAATAGCTTGGAGAACTTGTCGAAGTTCAAAGAGCTTATGAAGAAATTATTTGAAATAATGGATCTGGGAAACTTGTCTTATTTCCTAGACATGGAATTTCATATGTCGAAGCAAGGTATGGCGCTACATCAAATAAAGTATGTCAAAGAGATACTCAAGAAATTCAGGATGGATGATTCGACTCATACATCTTCGCATGTCGAACCAAATTTGAAGTTAGAGAAGCATGGAGAGGAAGACAAAGTCGATGTAACCTTTTTCTAACAAATTGTCGAATCTCTGAGATATGCATGTAATAGTCGACCTAATATAGGTTTCTCATCCAGATTAGTTAGCTGATACATGAGTGAGCCAAGGGTGTCACACATGAAGGCTGCAAGAAGAATCCTGAGATACTTAAAAGGATCAATAAACTATGGAATTCTATTTCAACTAGACTCTGAAAGCAAAGAAACTATGGTTACTTGCTATTCAGATGCTAATAGGTATGGAGATAAGGAAGATCAAAGAAGCACAACTGGTTACTTCATTATAGTCTTTGGTGCCTTGATCTCATGGAGTTCGAGAAAGCAACTTATTGTGACATTGTCATCGTGTGAGTTTGAATATATAGCAGGATCTTATGTTGTATGTCAAACAATCTAGATCAGATCTGTGTTTGAAGAGATTGGGGTCGAAGTAAGGAACCTCTGGTACTGCAGATCGAGAACAAGTCAGCCATAAATCTTGCAAAGAATCTAGTTTTGCATGGATGGAGTAAGCAAATCGAAGCTATATTTCACTTTTTAAGGGAGAAGGTAAATCGAGGTGAACTTGAAGTAAGGCATTGCTCAAGTGAAGCACAGTTGGCCGACATTTTCACCAAAGAATTGATGATCGACGGATTCCTGAATATGAGAAAGAAATTAGGAATATTTCAAATCGACTATAATTAGTGTTTGTTTGACAACTTGGATTATAGGGGGTATATTGAGATATAAGTAATATAATCCAAGTTGTGTATGGCCCAAGCCCAAAGATAAATAGGGTTTAGGGTTTGTTATATTTGTTACTTAGTAGTCAAGTCACTTAGTTGTATAGAAATAAATACTTTGTAATTCAGTTTTGTAACACAATCATAATTCAATAATATCAATTTTTATTTTCATTCTCTCTCATTCTTTCTCTAGTCACTAAAAAGTCTCACGCACTAACACGAAACTCGTGCGACGTGCGATTTAAATAAAAAATTTAATGGGTTTATATAAAAATGTTATGAAAAATGATACCTTGAAACAAAATATTAACGGTTTCTTTATGGGTAAAAAACACGCAAGGGTTAGGGTTATGAAGGAAAAACAAAGGAAAAACAACTACAACCCTATTTGGGTTCACAAAGGAAGAGAAAAGAGTAAGAAGAATAGAGAATTGGTTAAATGTGTTTTACTACTCACTTTCTCAATAGGGTTCTAAGATTACAAGTGAATACCAACAATTAACTTCTCTCAACCTGATAAGGTTTTGTCCCACTTAGGAGAGAGACTGGTATGCTATTTATAATAAACCTAACTTACTAAACTAATGGGCTTTTTAACAATTACTCATTACAAGTTAACTTAGGGTACAAGCTAACTTAAACAATTGGATCCATAACACAAGGTCCAATTCGATCTCCTACATACTATAATACAATTCAACTACATCATGTAGGTCTTCGACAACAGCATGTGAGCGGACTTCGACGGCATGCTAAAACTAGAGTTCGATCCAATATCTCACAAAAAAAATTATATTATTTAGGATAAAATATTTTTTTTTAATTGAGACGAATAGATGAAAGAATAAGAAAGGGATAAAAAATTAAATGAAAAAATATTTTTAAATTATAGAAATATAAATAAAGTATGCTCCATAAAAAGATTAAAAAATAGTCTAGATTATATTAGATGAATATAACTTATAAAGTATGCTCCATAAAAAGATTTTAAAAAATAGTTAATTGAATATGTATTTTGAAAGATGTTAGGTAGAAATATATTTGACGCGACAAAATAAAGATGATATGGACGATGATGTGTTGGAAAAAGAAAATGTGCGCATATGATTGAACTTATTATAAAAGTTAATATACCAAGATGATTATTTCCTTTTGAAGAATGCGTTTTTAATTTTGCATGTTATTCTTCATAATAAATAGATATGCCTAATGGATACAGTTAAGTATCAAATACTTAAATCACAATTTTTATTAAATTTGGCAAAGATTATGTGAATTACCTTATTGAAAGAGACAGTCTTTTATCATATAATCCTTTTGAATCGTTGGCAAATTGGTCTTCCAACTTGATTTTGTAAAATAATAAATCATAATATTTAGAGTAATTCTTTTACTAATGTGTACGTATTTTTTTTTATAAATATTATTCAATACTCGATACATATTTATATATTATTTAATGTATATCTATTAAGCTTGATAATTTATTTTTTGTCTTAATTCAAATGCCCAGCTTTCGTAATTAGTTAATTACTTATTAAAACTTGTGATATATTACTTGAGACAATTTGACTTTATCCAGTAAATTGATAAAGTCGATTTTATCTTGCAAAATTTAATAATAATAATGAAATAGATAAAAAGATTGCAAGAAAAATATATATAATATTTTATAAAGTTTATAAAAATAATATATATTAAATTTATTAGAAATTAGATGTAAGGTTAATATATTATGATTTTTTTGTTAAATATATATTATGATATTTGTCAGAGTTTGAATTAATGATCTTTAATAGAGAATAAATGTGTATTTTTTCTTTTTAAAAAGTTACGAAGAATTTTTAGGGGTACCACATAGGAATGAATATATTTTACGTGGCAAAATTTGGATGTTATGAGCAATGAGGTGTTAGACGCCAGAATCCACGACCCTAATATATTATATTATAAATAGATTAAAGAAAAATCTTATTTAATAATATCACAACATATCCCCATTTAATTCAAATTGTCGATGATACGCTAATCATAGTCAATCTGAATTATTCCTAACATTTTTTCAAATCAAGGAATCTGTCGATCTTCAATCCTTTGGTGAAAATGTCGGTCAACTGTGTTTCACTTGAGCAATGATTTACTTCAAGTTCACCTCGATTTACCTTTTTCTTTAAGAAGTGAAATCTAGTTTCGATGTGCTTACTCCTTCCATACAAAACTGTATTCTTCGCAATATTTATGGTTGATTTGTTGCCGATCTGCAACACCAGAGGTTTCTTCACTACGACCTCAATCTTTTCCAGCACAAATCTGATCCAAATTGCTTGACACAGAGCATAGGATCATGCTATATATTCAGCCTCACATGATGGCAATGCCACCACAGGTTTTTTTCTCGAGCACCATGAGATTGGAGCATCAAATACTTGAAAGAAACAACCAAATGTGTTTCTTTGATCATCCTTATCTCTTTGACATACTTTCTTTGATGTGGCATCATACCTTGCTTCGCATTTGAAATTCCATGCCTAGGAAATAAGACAAGTTTCCCATATCCAACATTTAAAATTCCTTCTTCATCAGCTCTTTGAACTTCGACAAGTTCTCCAAGTTCCTTCTAATTACTAACTAGTCATCGACATATAAGCAGATGATTGTTATATCTTGTGCCACAGCTTATGCATAGACACCATACTCAGACTTGCATTTGACAAATCCCGATTCGACTAAGTATGAGTCGATCTTCTTGTTCCATGCCCTAGGTGCTTGAGGCCATAGAGCGCTTTGTGTAACTTATACACTTTCCTTGCTTCCTCTTATATCAAAAAACCCAAAAGGTTCCCTACGCCAAAAATGATTTTCCACAGCACAACAAAGACAGCGCTTTTTGACAGAAGCGCTGGTATATGTTTCGCTAAAAAATAAATAAAAAATGAAAGAAAAAAGGGCTGCTATATGGGGGACATAAGACAGCGCTTTTGAAAAGCGTTGCTAAAGTGTTGCTAAAGTGCTAAGGCAGGTGAACTTTAGAAAGCGTTTTATGAAAAGCGCTGCTAAAGAGTTACCATAAGGCAGCGCTTTTGAAAAGTGCTGCTAAAGGCCTTTCGTACAGCACGCTTTAGCCAGCACTTTTGGAAAGCGCTGCTAAAGGCCTTTCATTTTTCCCACATTAGAAAGCGCTTTTACCTCCAAAGCACTGCTAAAGGCCTAACATAAGAAAGCGCTTTCTAAAAGCGCTGCTAAAGGTCTTTTAAAATATTAAAATTAAAACAGATTCTGATATCCCTCTATTTTCATTTCGACCGTTTCTATTTCGCCCTAACTCTCGCGACTGTTTATCATCGTCTTCATCTTCTGCAAATGAAACTCCCTCCGTCCTCCGTCGTTTCTGCAAACGAAACTCCCTCCGTTCGTGGCTTCAATCCATTTGTGGCTTCCCTCCGTCCTTTCTGCTACCGCCGTTTGAGGTTTTTACTCTCCTTTTTTCTGGTTTTCTCTCCAATAATGGAAATGTCTAATATTCTCCATTATTGATTGTTTCTCTGTTGTTTTTGTGAGATAAAGAAGTTGTATTATTAGTTGTTGATGTTAGGTTTTCATTTTTTGATTTGTAGAAGTTAGTTAGTGATTAATTAGAAAAGTGATTAAATAGAAAAGTGATTAATTAGTAGAAGTTAGTATAGTGATTATTGTGTCAAATGTGATTAGTTTGTAGAAGTTAGTTTAATGATTAATTTGTAGAATAGTAGAAGTTAATTAGTATAGAGCATAATTTGTAGAATAGTGATTAATATGTAAAATTTGTAGAATAGTGATTAATAAGAAAAGTCAAGGTAGTTAAGAGTGTTGTAGAAGTTAGATTGTTGAGGTTGTTATAGGGCTCTTTGTAAAGTTAATAGGAATATTTATCGGAAAATTTTAGTGATGTAAGAATTTGGTTGTTGATTGAAAATGATAATGAAATTAGTTGTTAATTGAACTAGTGATTGAATTTATTTTGAGAGTTGATTGAAAATAATTATAAAATTAATTGTTATTTTGATAGTTGATTGAAAATGATAAATAGTGATTGAAATTTTAATTGAATTTGAATTGATGATAGAACTTTGAAGTTAATTGAACTTAAGCGTTGAAGTTGTTTTTTTTTTTACAATGTTGAGTTGAAACATTAAGTGTTGATGTGTCATTTGTGACAAATCAAATTATACTATGCTATTTGATTTAATGATGATGTTTACTAAATTTGTTTCTTGAAACTTTGACTTGTTCCTATGATATTTTTTGTTTGTCATATTACATACTAAATTTGTCTTGTTATATGTGGTATACACCATCAGTTACTAACTTACGTTCATTTGCTATAGGGGTTACTTGTGAAGAGTGAATTCGGATCGTTTTCAAGAATCTTACACTTTGTGGTTCAGTCCAGAAGTTGCTGGCTTTTATATATACAGGTACATAGTTGTTCTTTTGTTTTTGTTTTGGTTACTTAGTAAAATCATGGATAAAAAATGGTTGTCGTCTAATCGATTGTCGAAAGAGTACGAGATTGGGGTATCAGAATTCGTTAAGTTTGCTGTTGAACACGCCAAAGACCCTAGTCGAATCACATGTCCTTGCTTGGGTTGTTGTTTTGGGCGTCGGATTGATGCGGGTCAGATAGAGTCGCATTTAAAGAGCCATGGAATTGATCGAAGTTATACAAGTTGGACACTTCATGGTGAGAAAAGTAACAGGAATGTTGAACCAGGGGATAATAAGACCTATGCTTCAAACGAAAATGCCACAGATACATACGATTGTGATCGAGTCGAAGAGATTGCAGAAGCACTTGAAGAAGATCTTCAGTATTGTCCCAAAATGTTTGAGATGTTGGTAAGCGATGCAGAGAAACCGTTGTATAAGAGTTGCACTAAATTCACAAGATTATCTGCGGTATTAAAGTTGTACAACTTAAAGGCGGGTAATGGATGGTCGGATAAAAGTTTTACAGAGTTATTAGCCCTTATGAAAGATATGCTTCCAGAGGATAATGTTCTTCCCAATCGAACATATGAGGCCAAAAAGATGTTGTGCTCTATTGGGATGAGCTATGATAAGATACATGCCTGTCCAAACGATTGCGTTTTGTTTCAAAATGAGTATGCATCGTTAAATGAGTGTCCTAAATGCGGTGTCTCTCGATATAAGAAAAAGTTGTCTCCAGCAAAAGTCTTGTGGTATTTTCCTATAATTCCGAGATTCAGACGCATGTTTCGTAGTGAAACTGATGCAAGAAACTTAACTTGGCATGCAGATGAAAGAATTATAGATGGAAAGTTTCGTCATCCGGCAGATTCACCACAGTGGACAAAAATTGATAATGATTATCCTGAATTTGGAGAAGAAGCAAGAAACCTTCGTTTGGCATTATCTACTGATGGAATGAACCCACACGGTCTTCAAAGTATCTCACATACCACATGGCCTGTGATTATTATGATTTATAACCTACCTCCATGGCTATGTATGAAGCGTAAGTACATGATGTTATCTATGTTAATTTATGGGCCTAAACAATCAGGGAATGACTTAGATGTATACTTGACACCCTTAATCGAAGATTTAAAGATTTTGTGGGAGAACGGTGTGGAGGTTTATGATGGATATAGGAAAGAATGTTTCAACTTGAGGGCGATGTTGTTTGGCACAATTAATGATTTTCCAGCATACGGAAATCTATCAGGGTATAGCCTAAAAGGTCAATGTACGTGTCCTATTTGTGAAGATAAAATAGATTGGACGCGATTGGAGTTTGGTCAGAAGAATGTATTTCTCGGTCATCGTAGATTCTTAAATTCTAATCATCACTATCGTGGGTGGAGAAAATCCTTCAATGGAGAGGCAGAACAAGGTAGAGCTCCACCTATATTGATAGGTGATCAAGTTTTTAAAAAGGTGAAAGATGTGAGTACTCAGTTTGAGTTTGGCAAGCCTTTTGCACATACCCTTGTCAAGAGTGGGTGGAAGAAGAGGTCAATTTTTTTTGAATTGCCATATTGGAAGTCGTTATATGTAAGACATTTTCTTGATGTTATGCATATTGGAAAAAAATGTATTTGACAGTGTTATTGGTACGTTACTCAATATACAAGGAAAGTCTAAGGATGGCCTTAAAGCAAGCAAGGACTTGATAGCGATGGGGATAAGAACTGAATTAGGACCCTTGAAGAAAGGAAAACGAACATATCTACCACCTGCTACCTATACTCTATCTAGAAAGGAGAAAAAAATATTGTGTAAGTTTCTAAGTGAAGTTAAAGTTCCAGAAGGATACTCTTCAGATATTAGAAGACTTGTGTCTATGAAAGACCTCAAATTAAAGAGTTTAAAGACGCATGATTGCCATGTTATAATGGAACATTTTCTACCAATAGGTATACGTTCTATTTTGCCGGAAAAAGTAAGACACACAATAACTAAATTGTGTTTCTTCTTCAGGTCAATTTGTAGTAAGGTGATCGATCTTGCGATCTTACCAACATTGCAAAAAGAAATAGTCATTACATTGTGTGAGCTTGAAATGTTTTTCCCTCCCTCGTTTTTTGACATAATGGTACATCTAGTTGTTCATCTTGTAAAGGAGACACAATTGTGTGGACCAGCTTATATGAGATGGATGTACCCTACTGAACGGTATATGAAAATATTAAAAGGGTATGTGAAAATTTGAAGTCGACCAGAGGGTTGTATTGTTGAATGATACATTGTTGAAGAAGCGATTGAGTTTTGTACTGAATATCTTTCCAATGTTCAATCCATTGGACTTCCCAAATCTCACATCGATGAAAAAAAAGAAGGAAAAAAGTTAATTGGAAATAAAATTGTGACCGTATCAAGGGCTGAACGGGAGCAAGTGCATTTGTATTTTCTGCACAATGACAATGAGGTTGAGCCGTATGTTGAAATGCACAAGGATTTTCTCCGAGGTTTAAATCCGAATAGAAATGAAAATCAGATAGTACGAGAGCACAATCGAAGTTTCATACCATGGTTTAAGGATCACATTTATTCAAAGTTTTGTGTAGATCCCGCTTCAATAACAGAAAGGTTGGGATGTTTAGCATATGGTCCAAGTTTGCATGTGTTTTCTTATAGCGCATACACAATTAATGGATACACATTTTATACCAAAGAACAAGATGACAAAAGTACAATGCAAAATAGTAGTGTCACCTTGGTAGCTGAATCAATGCACGTTTCAAGTGTGAAGGACTTAAACCCGAAATATGCAAATATGTCATATTTTGGGGTTATCGAGCGCATTTGGGTTTTTTATTATGAGAAGTTTCAGATTCCTATCTTTGGTTGCAAGTGGGTTGAAAATAATAGTGGCATACGAATAGATAAGTCAGGATTTTTGCAAGTGGATCTTAATAGGGTGGGGTACAAAGATGAGTCTTTTATTCTAGCCTCTCAAGCTAGATAAGTGTTCTATGTCACTGACCCGACAAGTACAAATGGTCTATAGTGCTTTTATCTAACAAAGTAATTGATGATAACATTGGAGATCAAGGTGATATTGTTGGAGCGAATGCATCATATATTATAAGTGATCAAGATGAGACTGTTGGAGTGAGTGAATCATATATTAGAAATTATCATAATGAGGGAATTTGGATCAATCCATCCATCCGTGTTGTTAAGAGACAAGTAGATCATCTTCCTACCTGGAAAAGAAAGAGACGTTAATAAAGAGGTAATAGTAAAATTATATATTCTGTCATGTATTTTTCATATTTGAGAATGATTATGGATTAGGGATTATAGATGATAGATTTATATGTTTGTCATGTGTTTGTCATTTCATATTTGATTATGGATCATGGATTTATATGTTTGTCGTGTGTTTGTCATTTCATATTTGATTATGGATTATATTATGTTCAACTGATTATGGATTATGGATTATGGATTTATATGTGTTTTTCTTTATTATAGGTAAAATGGCTACTAATGAGGAGAACTCACACGATACTTCCAAGAATGATCCAAAAGAATCAGTTCAAGATGCGGAAGGATATATTTCAAGAGGAATAATAATCATGAAAGGAGTTATTCGAGCTAGAGACAAGAGAATAAAATACGACGTTCATTGGAATGAAACAGGCCAACTAATTAAGCCTAATGGCGCAATGTTGACTAGTTACATTGGTGCACTTGTCTGTTCACTAGTTCCTATTACTTGTGACAATTGGTGAAATCCACAGTTGAAACCCGCCAAAGATAAAATATGGAGTGAGATACAGGTACTATATGTAATGTTGTTTGTTATTTTTGATGATTATATTTTTAAATTAATTATACTAACACATTTTATTTGTTATTGTAGAGATCTTTTAACATTCGTGACGAGAAGCAAAAATATTGTCTTCAATTAGCCGGAAAAAGACTTAGAGGGTTCCGAGCATTTTCATCCTACAAGTTTCTGAGGGATGCCCAAGGAAAGTTTGTTGAAGCGGAATGCCCGAAGAAGTATGTGGACTTGATTGCACCCGAAGAATGGGACACTTTTGTCGCCAAATGAAGAACTGAAGAATTCCACGTAATTAAATTTAATTTATCATGAACATTGTATTATATTCATGTAGTTATTACATGTGTTCTGATATGACTTTTAATTGTTTATGCAGGTTGTGAGTGACGTTAATCGTCAAAGAGCCTCGAAACCCGCGTATCCATACAAGAAAGGACGTTTGGGATATGCACGCTTGGAACAAAAAATCGTAAGTATATATAATTGCTATGGTCTTTTTGTATTATTATTCATCCTAATTCTTGACTTAATGTGTAGCTTGCAGAGGAGAAAAGTGAAGAAACATCTATTCCGGAGCATGTTTTGTGGAAGGCTGCCCGTGTGGGAAAGGATGGAGTTGTTACTGAAGGTGTTCAACAAGTTTTTGAACAATGTGTAAGTATAACGTTATTTGTTTAATTAGATATAAAGTTATTGTTTATCTAATATATTTATGCATGGCTCTAATATTGAATTTCAGGAGACTCTATCTCAGTCCTTACCTTCCACAGAAGACCAGGATTGCAGGAGCATACTGAGTCGAGTATTAAATGTTCCTGAGTATTCTGGTCGCGTGAGGGGTAAGGGATTTGGAGTCACTCCATCTTCCTTTTATAAGTGTTCAAAGACAAAAAATTCTAGCAATAGAGGGGTGATGGAAACTTTGGAAGAATTAAGAGCTCAAGTTTGTGAACTGCAACAGGATAAAGAAAGATATATGTCGGAAAGGCGCGGTTCAGAATTTAAAGATACTAGTGAGAAGGCCAGTATCAATTGTCAACAAAAAAATCCAGAGGTAATTATATTTATTAAATTAGTACAGTTTTTTATATTGACATCATTGCACAATAACAATTTCGTATTATTTTTGTTTTGTTTAGAACATTTCACCTTGTCAGCTATATTTATCGACGCCGACATATCGAATGGTTGGCAAGGGAAAAATGCATAACACTCCCGGAGACGTCCTTCACACTAGACCGCTCCCTGTTGGATTTTTGAAGATTTCGATTGATATTTCTTTAGAGCGGGATGCGCTACTACCTATACCTGACGAAGTTTCAGATGCAACATTGGTGGGGGACGCAATAGGGTCGTATGTTGTATGGTCGTCAAACCTCATCGTCATAGATGACTCGGTATGTTGAAAACCATTATTAACCTTTTTGTTTTCAAATGTTTTACTGGCATATAAGTTATGTTATGCTTACTTTTATGCACTTTTTATTTACATGACATTGTTAGACTCCTACAAAATCCAAATCAAAAGATAAACGGATTGGTGTGCAAACTGAGTCCGTTGCATCACAAAACGAGGTACAATGATATATATGCATCGAAAATGTTAATTCTGTGATCCGAATTCAAAAGCTTCATGATTACTAAGTTTATGACTTATATGATTTTCAGATTCCTACACAAGAAATGTAACAAGGGAGCAAGAACAAGAAGCCAGTAGTAGCCAAGTCAAAAAAAAGCATCTATTTCTCGATTTCGGTTGTACCTTGAAACAATTGTAGGCACAACAGATTTGATGGAAGGTGGTATCCGTGAAATACCTATGGAAGCAAGTATTTTTGGGTTTGCCTATTCAGAAACAATTGCTAAAGAAGACTTTGATCTGATATTTACGCATTCTGAATTAGGCGTCGGTGTTATGAATTCATACATCAGGTAATCCATCGATTTTATTTATTTAATTGATCAATTTATTTACTCATTTCAATGAATATTAGAATGTTAAATATAATAACATATTTATTATAATCCATTTTTATTTCAGGTTCTTGTATGAAAAATTGATGCTTCCGCGTCAGTTGACTGAAAGATACTCCTTCTTGTCTTCCAACTGTGTCAATGCAACTTTGATCAATCGAACTATAGATGCGGTCAAAAATCACTTAGTAGGTGAATTTATGACCAACATTGATACAGAGAAGTTGTATCTTTTACCATATAATACTGGCCATGGGTAAGATTTTCATCCTAACTTCCTTTATTATAATCTTTCGCTTTTTTACGTTGTGTATAACATTTCCATCTATACTTTTGTTTAATTTTACAGTGGACACTGGTTGTTGCTTGTGATTAATCTGATAAAAGAAATAGTCTATTATCTGGATTCGCTAGAGGGTGTTCAAACAAAATACCCGGAGATAAAGAACATGATTGATACATAAGTGATGTGATTGTTCTAAATATTTGCGTGTGTATTTCTTTATTTATGTGAGATTGTTCTAAATATTCGTTTATATTATGATAGATCCATACAAATATTCCGATCACAACGACAAGTTCGGGTACCAAAGAGCAAAGCAAACAACATTACATGGATAAGAGTGGAGGTATGATTTGATATTATAATAGTAATGCTACTTGATAAGACAAGTCATCCATGTACTTATTAATACTTTTGTTCTATGTGTAGTGTCCTCGGCAACGTAATGGTATCGATTGTGGTTATTTTGTCTTGAGATTCATGAAAGAAATTATTCTTTTGGAACACATAGAGATTCCAACCATGGTATGAATTTATATATAAGTTATGATTTATTTTAAGATTTATTATCGGATATTTCATCTAATTAATTACTTTTAACTAAATCATGCATATTATGTAAAATGTAGTATTTTGATGAACTCAAGTGTGCCACCTACACGAAAGACAAATTGGAAGAAATAAAGGAGGATTGGTGTCAATACATGGTTGAAATGGGAATTTGTTAGTTTTAGAAATTGTGTTAGCTTTATGGAAGGTGTTGTATATATAGGTGATGGATATATGGTGTATAAGGTTTCGAATTGGTGTATGGAATTGGTGTTGTATAGTTTGTATATATATATATATATATATATATATATATATATATATATATATATATATATATATATATATATATATATGTAATGGTTATTTTGGTGTTGTATATATAATGGTTTTTACCATTTATGTCTTGAATTTTAATCGTATAAAGGCCTATTGTTGAATTATAATGTTATAAGGCCTATGTGTTGACATATAATTGTATCAAAGGTCTTGTGATGAATGATTATGATTTCTGATAAATTATACAGGTTTATACAGGTTTAATAATTGATTTTAAAAAAAAGCTTTTAAAAAGCACTTTTATAAAAGACAGCGTTGCCTAAAGGGGTGTCATGGCGTATACATAAGGCAACGCTTTTTAAAGCGCTGCTAAAGGGGGTCCTACGAAAGCGTTTTTCTTTGAAAAAGAGCTACCTAAAGGGGGGCCTATAGCAGCGCTTTTAAAAGCGCTGCTAAAGGGGGTCATACGAAAGCGCTTTTCTTTGGAAAAGTGCTACTATATGGGGGTCATACGAAAGCGTTTTTCAAAGCACTGCTAAAGGGGATCCTATAAGGGGACCTATGACTACGCTTTTTAAAGAAAAAAAAGAGTTGTCTTTACCTTTAGCAACACCACATTTGGCAGCGCTTTTAAGCGCTGCTAAAGGCCAAAGAAAGCGCTGCTAAAGGTCTTTTTGGCGTAGTGGTTGTATGACATAGACTTCTTCGTCTAAGGGGTCATTCAAAAATGGTGATTTGACATCTAAGTTGTTAGAACAAGATTTGGTTCTGCAAGATATCTCTAAGTTTTGATAATAACAAAGTAGTATTTGTGTGAGAACAATTTTGGTACTCTAACGTTTGTGTTTTAAAGAATTCACAAATAGGATCTGACTCTGATAGAGACCACGTGGAACGTCACTCTCATTTGACCAAAAGTTGCTTCTGTGTCAAAGAAGCAAGTATGCTTCTGATCTGCTCAACTTCAGAAAGATTTTAAGAAGACAATATGTTGGTGCTGCAATGTTCTCATGGACTCTGACTCTGAATATGACTCTGATAATTATCTTCTAAAGACTAAGTGCTGAAGACTCTGAAGATAAGGTTCTGCTGAACAACGTTCAGAAGACTCTAAAGACTTAAGTTTCTGAAGACTAAGTGCTGAAGACTCTAAAGACAAGGTTCTGCTAAACAACATTCTGAAGTCTCTAAAGACTTAAGTTTCTGATAACCAAGGGTTCTGAAGATCGAGTTCTGAAGACTCTGAAGACAAGGTTCTGGTGAATAAATTCTAAAGACTCTGAAGACCCAGTGATCAATTCTTCTGATCATGCTTCAACCATATCTATTCAGAAGCCTCTGATGAACAGAAGAAGATGAAAGGTTTGCGAGGGAAAATAGTACATAGTACATATCAAACACGTTCTTTTCCACTAGCATTTCACTACCCTGATTTGGTAGTACAAAGGACAACTTTTGTGTATGATTTTCATCCCTGCATAACGACATTATTTCAAGTCGCCAACAATCTCAATAATATTCCTGATCTGCCATCCAACAGATCTTTTTCTGCCTATATAAGGACTTGATCACTTTAAGAAATTGGATATACTTAAATATACGAGAGAGACACATGCGTGAACAGTAACGCACCATAATACAAAGCAAAATACATTGTTCATACTGTACAGATTTTATTTGAGCTATTCACAGTGTTTATATTAACTTATGTAGAAGCAATTCATTGTAAACATTAATTTTGTTCAAACAGTTGTTTGTATTCCTTAAGGGGCCAGTTGGGTCAGAATCCTTAAAAAGAGACGATTAATCTTTGTTTGTTAGTCACCAGCAGTTGCTAGTGCAATGTAATCAGTTGATTATAGTGGATTAAGTCCTTGTGTATAAGGCGAAATCACCTTGGCGGGTGGACTGGATTAACTTGATAGTTTTTCAAGTGAACCAGGATATATCGTGTGTGTTTCTCTATTGCTAATTTATTTGTGATCTTTGTTTGAGTTTCACAAAAAGGTTTCATTTTTGAAAACTCAATTCAAACCTCCCTTTCTTGTGTTTTCCCACACCTTCAATTAGCATCAGAGCTCCAGTTCTTATTGTGATAAAAAGATTTATCAACACTTCACCGTGTTCAGTACCGATCCAGTATTTGTGTGAGATATCATGGATGCATCCAATAATAATCCTATTCTAGAAGAGAAAGATCATTACAGTGCCAAACCACCAGTTTTTGATGGTGAAAAGTTTGACTACTGGAAAGATCGAATTGAAAGTTTCTTTCTTGGTTATGATGTAGATCTTTGGGATCTTGTAGTCGATGGCTACACTCACCCAGTTGATGCTACAGGATTTAAAGTGTCTAGAAGTTCTATGACCAACCAACAAAAGAAAGATTTCAAGAATCATCACAAGGCAAGAACCATCTTGGTAAATGATATCTCTTATACTGAGTATGAGAAGATAACAAATAGAGAAACTGCCAATTCCATTTTTGATTCTCTGAGAATGACTCATGAAGGAAATGGTCAAGTTAAGGAGACAAAGGCGCTTGCCTTAATCCAGAAATATGAGGCATTCATAATGGAGGATGATGAAACAGTTGAGATTATGTTTTCAAGGTTGCAAAAGCTAGTCGCGGGACTTAATGTTCTGAACAAAGGATACTCAATTGTTGATCATGTTAAAAAGATCATCAGAAGTCATCCCAAGAAATGGAGACCTATGGTAACAGCTCTTAAGCTATCCAAGGATCTGAAAAGTATAAGCCTTGAAGAACTTGTTAGTTCTTTAAGAAGTCATGAGATAGAGCTGGAAGAAGATGAACCTCAGAAGAAAAGTAAATCTATTGCTGATAAGTGCAAATTATAGCTATTTTTGTATATAAATTTTGTTGCACTTATTGATACTTTTTGTTAATATCGTTCGAATAAACCCCGTTTTGTTTGTAAATACATTTACTTTACATTATAGTATATATATTGCGTATCGTGTATATATCATTGAGTTTAATTTATTTTCTCTCATTTTTGTAGGTATTCAAGCAATAATATCTTGTCATATTCATAAATAGCATTGAATAAGCATTCCAACGCTTCCGACCGTGCGTCAATCCGAGTTACGGTTCAGAAGTTGTGATCAAAACAAGGGTTGGTGTGCTATCAAGTTCGCTTTGCGAACTTCCCAGCGAATGCTCCCATACTTATGGCAGTAGAAAAAGGGACCAAAGTTCGCTTTATAGACTTTCCAACGAATATTCGCTTTGCGAATAAAAGTTTGCTTTGCGTACTTTTGCAGAATTGCAGAGTCGGTTTAACTATTCCTGAGGCACTTAGGTGCCAAAATTGATGTTCGCTCAGTGAATAAAAGTTCGCTTTGCGAACTTGACTGATTTTTAAAATGTTATTTAAGTCATTTCATTCATTTTTTAGGTTATGGTTTTGGGGATTTTTGCTCCCAACTCCATCAAACTCATTTTTCAGTAGGATTAGCTTAGAAAACAACATTGAAGCTTGCACACAGATGATCCGGGGTGGATTTCTCATCGACCGGCGTTGACAAACCACGAGATGTTTGGTTTATTTCTTTTTTTCTTTGTGTATTTCTTCTTTTTTGGGTTGTTGTATATGTATTTACTTTGAACTCATGTATATTTGTCGCCCATGGCATTGTATAAAATTTGCTTTACAAATCTTTATCGGTGATTGTCCTTGATTTTTGCTTTATGCCCGGGGTTTGGGTTGTGTTAGAGATAAACATCGCAAACTTTGATTAGGGATGATTATCTGTTAGTTTCTGGAAGCTAGAGATAGATTTAGAGCTAATAATCTTTATGGGTGTCGAAGCTTAATGCCTCTGTATCTTGAGTCGGGTGCGAGAGTGTCGACGAGGGTAACACGGTTGTCCTCTCAGCTCAGTGTGTCAGAGATGGACACTGTTGTGAATGATGCTGGATGATATTGAGGAGTATTGTAGGTTGAGTATAACTAGTCGGTAAGTTTAAGTTTGTGACGAGTCGATTATGTGCATGCCGGATAAGTTTCTTCTCTCTAAAGAATAAATTCTTTTTATGTTGATATTTACATTTCTATTTCTATGTTTGAAACCATTTTAAACCCAAACTCTTTAACATTTAAATTGTCTAACGACAGTTCAATAGCACCAATCTCTGTGGACACGACATAAATCCCGGAGGGAATTCTTCCGAAAATAATATTTTTGCTTGCCGCTTTACCGCTACCACCAAAATGGCGTCATTGCCGGGGATTGGTTTTGATATTGAATTGCATTGCGATAGTTTCGATGTTTTGGAGCTTTGTACATAATTGTTTATATTGTATATATGCTTGTATAGATACTTGTTTTGCTTTTATTTTCCATTATGTTTATTCAAAGTTTTGTATACATTTTGTTCCCGTAACGTTTGTTCAAGTGTTTGGTTAGGACACTTGCTTGTGGTTTGCGCGGTGAAGCATCACCATGGCATGTAGGAATGAAGTTACTAGCTAAGCACAGTAAAGGCGTCGAGCTTACGACGTAAAACAAGCATGTTTTATCATTTTTTGTTTCGTTATTACTTTTTCATTCTAGCTTAGGTAGTGTGGTGAACATTCATTAAACAAGTTGTACTTGGATTGTTCGCAAAATTCTCAAATCTTCACTTTACAACTTGTTTAATCCATTTTCACCCGGTCTTTTAGTTAGTTTATATTAATAGTTTTTGTGTTTGTCTAAAAGCTTGTTTTGATTAGCTTGAGGAAATTTAAGGTGATGTTCCATGTTTGATCCTTTCAACTTGCGGATGTATGGTAATGATATTGTTAAGTTTTGTACACGTCCAAGGTATGTGTTTATCACTTTCTAGACTTTAGCACATTCATGATACTTAGGCTTTTTACAAACTTCCATGCCATTCATTCTTTTGTATACTTGTTCTTGATGTGAATCACTTTAGTTCCCACTCTTTTTGTGAGGTAGCTTTCCATTGTTCATATATGCGCGGAGTACCAACATTCTTGTTCTAACTGGATTTTATTATGCTTAATCTTTTGTTTGTGTTGATTATGTAAAAGCATGAAAAGGATCAAGGCATTTTGTTTCATTTTGAGCACAACTACCTAGCCAAATAGTCAATTCACCCTGTAAGTGTGTGAGTATGTGTTAAACCCCTTTGTGCCTTTCTATCATTATCCATGTTGTTTGAACTTAATGCTTGTCTATGAGTATTGAATTCACTTTTTGTATGGATTGTTTTTTCTTGAACCCTCAACTTTGTGTTGTTGTATGAATTTTTACCTTGCCTTAGAAAGTAGGGAGTATTCACATGATGATGTGGTTGAATTCAAATTGGGGAGAGAAGGATTGTTTACTCATTGGTTGGTTTCTATGAGGTTGAAAAAGAAAAGAAAAAAGACAAAAATATGAAAAAGAAAAGAAAAGAAAAGAAAAGAAAAAGAAAGAAAAAGAAAATCCTTGAGAAAGGAAACAAAAAGAGTTCAAATAATTGTACTAAATAAATATTGTGTGTTGTGTAACACTTGGGATTTTAGAAGAAGTTAATTGGAATTTTGTGTTTGAGACTTTGTGAGTTGATCACTCCCTTAGGTTTAGGCAAGTTTTTGTTTCAATTACCTTTAGAAATTGCCCCTTGTTTGTTTACCCGACCACGCTACAACCTTGAAATCCCTTGTGATTCTTGCCTTTGTGTGTTCAACGTGAATTTTTGGATGATTGCATAATTTAGTTAGTTGTTTGCATGATTGTTGTGTGAGTGAAAAGTACCTCATTTTGTGTTTTTCATCTACCGATGATTGTTTTTTCTAGGTGTGATTCACGTTTGGACTTGTGTTGTTTTAAGATGTTTGGCATGATTTTTGTATTTTGCATTTGTTTAGTGACTATGTTATCGTCGTAGTTTAGTGGTAAGTATTTAATTTGTGTGTACCGTTTTTCATTTGAACCATTCATTTGTTCGTTTCTCAAAACTTGTTGATTCGTGATTCTTTGATTGTCACTTTGTTTCTTTGAGTCGCTTGATTCTTGTTTAAGGACAAACAAGTTTAAGTTGGGGAGAGTTTGATAAGTGCAAATTGTATCTATTTTTGTATATAAATTTTGTTGAACTTATCGATACTTTTTGTTAATATCGTTCGAATAAACCCCGTTTTGTTTGTAAATACATTTACTTTACATTATAGTGTATATATTGCGTATCGTGTATATATCATTGAGTTTAATTGATTTTCTCTCATTTTTGTAGATATTCAAGCAAGGATATCTTGTTATATTCATAAAGAGCATTGAATAAGCATTTCAACTCTTCTGACCGTGCGTCAATCCGAGTTACAATTCAGAAGTTGTGATCAAAACAAGGGTTGGTGTGTTGTCAAGTTCGCTTTGCGAACTTCCCAGCGAATGCTCCCAGACTTATGGCAGTAAAAAAAGGGACAAAAGTTTGCTTTGCTAACTTTCCAGCGAATATTCGCTTTGCGAATAAAAGTTTTCTTTCCAAACTTTTGCAGAATTGTAGAGTCGGTTTAACTGTTCCTGAGGCACTTAGGTGCCAAAATTGATGTTCGCTCAGCGAATAAAAGTTCACTTTGCAAAATTGACTGATTTTTGAAATGTTATTTAAGTCATTTCATTCATTTTTTAGGTTATGGTTTTGGGTATTTTTGCTCCCAACTCCATCAAACTCATTTTTCAGTAGGATTAGCTTAGAAAACAACATTGAAGCTTGTACACGGATGATCCGGGGTGGATTTCTCATCGACCGACGTTGACAAACCGCGAGATGTTTGGTTTATTTCTTTTCTTCTTTGTGTATTTCTTCTTTGTTGGGTTGTTGTATATGTATTTACTTTGAACTCATGTATATTTTTCGCCCATGGCGTTGTATAAAATTTACTTTACAAATCTTTATCGGTGATTATCCTTGATTTTTGCTTTATGCTCGGGGTTTGGGTTGTGTTAGAGATAAACATCTCAAACTTTGATTAGGGATGATTATCTCTTAGTTTCTGGATGCTAGAGATAGATTTAGAGCTAATAATCTTTATGGGTGTCGAAGCTTAATGCCTCTGTATCTTGAGTCGGGTACGAGAGTGTCAACGAGGGTAACATGGTTGTTCTCTCAGCTCAGCGTGTCAGAGATGGACACTTTTGTGAGCGATGCTGGATGATATTGAGGAGTATTGTAGGTTGACTATAACTGGTCGGTAAGTTTAAGTTTGTGACGAGTCAATTATGTGCATGTCGGATAAGTTTCTTCTCTCTGAAGAATGAATTCTTTTTATGTTGAATTTTACTTTTCTGTTTCTATGTTTGAAACCATTTTAAACTCAAACTCTTTAACATTTAAATTGTCGAACAGAAGTTCAATAGCACCAATCTCTGTGGACACGACATAAATCCCGGAGGGGATTCTTCCTAAAATAATATTTTAGCTTGCCGTTTTACCGCTACCAACAATTGCTCTTAAGTGTAAACTAGAAAAGGCAAAGGTTTATCAAGCTGAGGAAGAATCAGAAGATTCAAATGAAGAATCAAAAGATGAGCTGTCATTTATCTCCAGAAGGATCAACAAACTCTGGAAACATATGCAAGAAAACTTCAGAGGATCAAGAAGAAAAAATAGGCCGTTCTGAGTCATCATCTGGACAAAAGAAGCAGAGTTCCGGAAAAGAAGTCATCTACTATAAGTGTAATGAGCCAGATCATTACAAGAACGAGTGTCCAAAGCTTAAGAAAGACAAGAAGCCTAAGAAGAACTTCTCCAAAGCAAAGAAGGGACACATGGCAACTTGGGATGACTCTGATTCTGAAGAAGAAGATTCTGATGAAGAATAAGCAAATGTTGTGTTAGTGGCAACAATATTGACACTGAAGTCTCTGGAGAACTAGAAGACAAAATACCATCAGAACCTGAATCAGACTCAGACTCAGACTCAGAGTTATTATCTAAACTCTCTCGTTGTGAATTAGAGTCGTGTCTTTCAGAAATGCTGGAAAAATATCAAATTCTTCAAAGTAAATACAAGGATCTTAAAAAATCCCATGTAATTGCTTCTGAAGAAAGAGATAAGCTTGAGCAGAATAATTCTTCTCTAAATGAAAACATTTTTTCCTTAAAAAATAGTAATTGTGCTTTGAAAAGTAAAATTTCTAAATTAGAAGAAGAATTAATCTCCAATGTCTCTGACACAAGTTGTGTCAACAAGTATGAAAGAGCATTACAGTACTTTCTGGCTAAAAGCATAGATAGAAGCAGAATAGCTTCCATGATCTATTGAGTTAGCAGAAATGGCAAGAAAGATATGGGGTGTACAGAAACATCTGAAATTGATGAAAGTCAGCTTGTCAAGCCAAAACCTCTCTATGACCATTTTGTGCCTTCTGGCACTGAGCTTCTTTGTTCTGGGCTTGCACAGAAACCCCCAATGACACGGAAATCTATTTCTAAAACTAAATATCATGCACAAATTCCACTTGATTATCCTGTTGCACATAAGCCCAAAGTTTTCAAACACTCTGGGAAAACTAATAAGATAATCTATGTTGCATATATCCTTAGCAACTTAGTTGAAACACCAATCATGGTACCTAGACAGTGGTTGCTCGCGACACATGACGGGAAAAAGGCATATGTTCCAAAGTCTAGAACTTAAGCCTGGAGGTTTCGTTGGTTTCGGACGAAACCAGAAAGGAAAAATCATTGGCTCTGGAACTGTTGGTAATGGTAACCTTCCTTCTATTACTGATGTTCTTTTGGTCGGTGGTTTGATGCATAACTTATTGTCAATTAGTCAACTTACTGACAATGGTTATGATATCATCTTTAATCAAAAGTCATGTAAGGCTGTCAGTCAGAAAGATGGCTCAATCATTTTTATCGAAAAGAGGAAAAACAACATTTATAAGATTAGACTTTATGATCTCTGTGAATAGAATATCAAATGTTTAATGTCTTTTAATGAGGAGCAATGGGTATGGCATAGACGGTTAGGCCATATTAGCATGAGGATGATTTCTCAGCTAAATAAGCTTGAACTTGTCAGAGGCTTACCAAATCTGAAGTATTCTTCAGATGCTCTTTGTGAAGCATGTCATAAAGGAAAGTTCTCTAAAACTTCCTTCAAAGCAAAAAATGTTGTGTCCACCTCTAGACCGTTAAAACATCTACACATTGATTTGTTTGGACCAGGGAAAACTGCTTTAATCAGTGGAAAGAAGTATGGATTAGTTATCGTTGATGACTATAGTTGTTGGACATGGATAAAATTCTTGAAACACAAGGATGAGTCACATTCTGTGTTCTTTACCTTTGCTCACAAGTGCGAACAGACAAGGATTGCAAAATAGTCAGAGTCAGAAGTGATCATAGCGAAGAATTTGAGAACAAATACTTTGAGAATCTTTTTGATTCCCATGGCATTTCCCATGATTTCTCCTGTTCCAGAACTCCTCAACAAAATGGAGTAGTGGAAAGGAAGAATAAGACAATGCAAGAAATGACTTGTACCATGATTCAAGAAACTGACATGGCTAAGCACTTCTGGGCAGAGGCAGTAAATACAACATGTTATATTCAGAACAGGATTTCTATCAGACCTATTCTGGGTAAGACTCCTTATGAATTGTGGAAGAATAGAAAACCCAACATCTCATGTTTTCATCCTTTTGGATGTATTTGTTTTATGTTGAACATTAAAGAGAATCTTGGCGAGTTTGACTCCAAAGCTCAAAAGTATTTGTTGTTAGGATACTCTGAACGCTCTAAAGGATACATAATCTATAACACAGAAACACGGATTGTTGAAGAATTAATTCATGTCAGATTCGATGGTAAGCTTGACCCTGAAAAGTAAAAGCTAGTTGAAAAGTTTGCAGATCTAAAGATCGCCTTATCAGAATCCAAGGAAGAAGATTCAAAAGAAGAAGACAAAGATGTAGATTCTCCAGAATCAGATACAACCTTACTAAAAACAGAAAATAGTCCATCTCATCAGAAGAAGAATAGACTAAATACTTCTCATTCTGAAGAATTGATTCTGGGAGACAAACCTGATCCAGACAGAACTCGTTCATCATTCAAACCTTCTGAAGAAAATCTTCTGGGTTTGGTGTCTCTGATAGAGCAACATCCGTTGATGAAGCTCTTAGGGAGAATGAGTGGATTTTGGCCATGCAAGAAGAGTTGAATCAATTCACCAGAAATGATGTCTAGGATCTTGTTCAGAAACCCAAAGGTGTCCACATCATTGGAACAAAGTAGGTATTCAAAAACAAGTTAGATGAGAAAGGTGAGGTCGTAAGAAACAAAGCACGACTGGTAGCACAAGGTTATAGTCAGCAAGAAGGGATAGACTATACATAAACCTTTGCACCAATTTCCAGGTTAAAATCTATTCGTCTTTTAATTTCCTTTGCTGTGAATCATGGCATTACTTTATATCAGATGGACGTAAAGAGTGCATTTTTAAATGGGTATATATCTGAAGAAGTGTATATGCACCGACCTCCTGGTTTTGAAAGTTCTGAAAACCCATATTTTGTTTTCAAACTTAAAAAAATCGTTACATGGTCTGAAACAAGCTCCCAGAGCGTGGTATGAAAGGCTAAGTAGCTTTCTTTTGGAAAATTACTTTACCAGAGGAAAAGTGGATACAACACTCTTTTGTAAAACATTTGGAATAATGACATTCAGATTGTTCAAATCTACGTTGATGATATTATATTTGGTTCTGCTAATACTTCCTTGTGCAAGGAATTTTCTAAGTTAATGCAGGCTGAATTTGAAATGAGTCTGATGGGAGAACTCAGATTCTTTCTGGGAATTCAGATTGATCAATGTCCAGAAAGAACGTACATTCATCAGAGAAAATATGCAAGAGAACTTCTGAAGAAGTTCAATATGTCAGAAAGTAAACCTGCTAAGACTCCTATGCATCTGACATGCATTCTGAAGAAAGAAGACGTAAGTAAAAAGGTTTGTCAAAAGCTCTATCGTGGTATGATGGGCTCTCTTCTATATTTGACTGCTTCTCGTCCAGATATTTTGTTCATCGTATGTCTTTGTGCTTGTTTCCAATCAGATCCAAGGGAAACTCACTTAACTACTATTAAGAAAATTATCTAAAAGGAACAACTAACCTTGGCTTGATGTATAAGAAAACATCAGAGTACAAGCTTTCTGGTTATTGTGATGTAGATTATGCTGGAGACATATTGGAAAGGAAAAGTACTTCTGGAAACTGCCAATTTCTTGGAAACAACCTCGTCTCTTGGGCAAGCAAAAGACAATCAACAATTGCACTTTCAACTGCAGAAGCAGAATATATCTCAGCATCACTGTGCAGTACTCAGATACTCTGGATGAAGAATCAACTCGAAGATTATCAGATACACGAGAGTAACATTCCTATCTTCTGTGATAATATTTCTCCCATTTGTTTATCTAAGAATCCTATTCTATATTCTAGTGCAAAACATATTGAAATAAAACATCACTTTTTACGTGACTATGTTCAAAAGGGCATTTTTCAGTTAAAATTTGTGGATACAGACCACCAGTGGGCTGATATTTTCACAAAACCCCTTGCTGAGGATAGATTCGTATTAATTCTAGAAAATCTATTTATAAAACCATGTCCAGAATGAGTAGATGATATTTTGATGTGTCAAGTCACCAGAACCTCTGATATAAGATTTTGATGTTAAGTAAAGTGTTTTATTATTTATTTTATGTCTTTCTGATTAACGATACTTCTACATGTTAGAAGATGTCCTGATCAAAAACTGGTTCAGTCAGATACCTCTTGGTATTCTTGACCTTGGGAATATCAAATGTGCTCTCTTGAAAATAAACGGTTATGATTATTTGTGACACTTGTCCAAAATCAAATCATACCTTTCTGTTGAAGAGACACCTCGAGCATTGTGATTTCGTGAGACTAGGTTTCAAGGAATTACTCCTTAATATTCCTTATTATCATTGTAGTCATGTTTTGACACATTAGGTTTGAGAATTTGCTTGAGAATAGATTAAATCTTTACGTCTTCCCCCCTTTTATCATGAATTCATTAAGTTGTGATTTCTTGAAACTAAACACTTCTCTTCCCAGCCTTTATTCCTTGTCAGATTCTTCCTTCCCACCTTCAAGTATACATTTATTCGTATTTATTGACTGATGTCAAGATTTGAATAACGTATACCTGATATGTGATTTTTTGGAGACTGATACACTCTTTTATCATTCTTTGTTTTTGTTTGTATCTCTTTAATTGGAAATGATGAATTTTCGTTTCAGTTCTGTAGCATGCGATTTTTGTCGGTGACGCGACCACCTTACCGCAATGGTTGGAATTGGGTGCTACTTTCTGATTTCTTATTTATCCTATGAAGCTGGAAAGGAAATGGAAGATATCTAAAACTAACTCTGCACGCAAATGTTTTCTTTAACAAATGCTAAGAGATCAGGGATCGGGGTCAGGTTATACAAAGGGAAGCTATTAACACCCAGTGTATATATGGTTATCCATAGGCCTTTTATTGCATGTTTCTCTGTCAATTTGAAATATTCTCTTATGTTTATCTGTTGTGGCTTGGGAAAGTTTCTCCTTTGGGAGTGTTGAGAGAGTGTTTTGTTGTTTTTGGGTTTTCCATTGTTTTTGGGAAGGTACTAGACCTAAAGTTTTTGATTTGTGTGCTCGCTAAGATTTCACAATCTTATGCCTACGTATTCCCATAAAGAGATCTGAGAAATCAGAGCAATCGTAGTTCCTCCTATTTCTATGGGAGGAAAATGTATTTGGTGTATTGTTTAAAGCCCAAGATTGAAATTATTGTTTTAGTTCGTTTTAAAAAAGATTTTTTTCTTGTTTGAAAAGAGTTTTTTAATGAATGCATGAAAGCAGCAAACAAAAACATTTGAAAACATGGGTTTAGGGGTTTATCGTCACGAGCATGGAGTCATGGATCTACTCATTCCCAAAGGTTGTACTATTTTGGTCAATTTTTGTACGTGTAGAACGGGTTCTAAAAGGTTCCCAAAATCATTGACCCCTCCTAGGGATATTAACAGCAAGCAGATTCACTCGAGCGACCTGTAACATCCTAGGATGAATCTCTTTTGAGTGTAGTATCGTGTGTCAACTATTCCTGATAGTCGCCGCACTACCAAATGGCCATATGGTTAAATGTCTACTAAATCCTCAGGGTCATGGGTACCGCACTGGGATAAAGGATGCTTTCACGACAATCGGTCGTTCAACATCAATATTTCCACACGGGTACCTCGCCTGATTCGGTGGACTGCCAAGTTAGCTTGGTCGGGATTCACTCCCTATAAGCGTTTCTCGGATATGCCACCACTTATCTTAATGTTCTCTCAAACTTTCCACATGCGTATTAATCGCATTCCCAGTTAACAGAAATTTAAACATGGGTATCAAGCAATATGATAGTAAATGAGATATATATATATATATATATATATATATATATATATATATATATATATATATATATATATATATATATATTAGAGAAACAAGTTCACCTCGGTTGAAAAATAAAATCGAAGTGAAAAGTGGTTTATTTTTATATTAAAAACAAAACATTTAAGAAGCCGCCACAAATAAAAAATATATAATTTGGAGCTGGCGGAATTCGAAACATGTATATTAAATTAGTTTATCTTTCGATTTAAAAAAAACTACGGAATAGATTGTAAATTTTTTAAGAAACAAAAAAATACGACAAGTCTAATAATTATACCTCAATTTTTTGATATGTGAGATAAAATCATTGTCATAAAAAATAATTTTTCTAATAGTGGTAGTTAGAAAGCTACTCTTTTGAGAAAGTACGGAAATTTTGTAGCTTGTTAGAATAACATATATGTAACTTATACATGACTAATGCATGTATATATTTTTTTATCTAAGCTCAAAAACACAATTGTTAGTTTCAATCTTAATTCTCTCTCTCTCTCTCTCTTTTTTTTTCCTTTATCATGTTGAATTCAATATTCTAACAATATATTTTAAAATAAAAAAGTTGGAAACCTTGAAGCCTAACTTTAATTTGTGGGTCTTTAATTTAAGTTTTTTTGTTAAAATTTAATTTAATTTTTAAATTTTAGAGTTTTTTTAGAATTAGACCCATTTTTAAAGAGAATTTCTTATCACACCATCCAGGTTTCTTAGGCACCACCTGAATTTCTGGTTTTGCCCCCTGATTTTGGATGTGCAAATCTGGACGCACCAATTTTTTAAAAAACGCTGATGTGTTCCGGAAGTGCACATCCGGAAACATTCCGGATCTGCAGATCCGGAAAACAGCAGAACTTAGTTTTTTTTTAAATTAGTTTTGTTGCTTGGTCGCATATGTTAATATATCGTCGCAACTTAATATACATTTGACAACATCAATATATAAAATAAAATGATATATATATATATAATAAATCTCTGTCAAAATACAGTGCATACATCTAATATAAATAGAATACATCAAACAAAAAACTACTGTGTATGACGAAGGATCTCTCCTGACTCCCCTGCTCCTCTTCCCCTACCCGCCATACTGGATCGATGTCTGCGGTACTGAAGTGCCCCCCGAGCAATCGCAATAATCCTGTCCACGGCAAGTCTGGCACCAGAGCCCTCAGGGAGGTGACCGACCTCAATGGCCTGTTGCGTTATCTGCTCTATCTAACGACAGCGTGGTAGGACATCTTGAGTGTGGTCCAACTGAGACTGTCGCTCCTCTAATATCTCCTGATGAGCAGGTCTGGGTGGCGATCTTTCAGCAATGGGCACCATGCATGGGTGTGAGACGGTGTAGAACCACACGATGTACCCAAAAGCAACGCTCCAGTCTCTCTCCGCTCTGGTCGCCCGAGCCTCTTCCGGTACCAAGTGAGACTGGTAGTCAGCATATAGCTCATATATCTGCCTGCGGGTCAAGCCTATAGCAGCAGACTCATGAGGCATCCTGGGGATTGTCTGCGTGTAACCGAACTGACGCAAGACGCGCTCTGGCAGGTATCGGGCAGTAACGGTCGAACTGCATGCCAACCATCCTGAGAACAAACAAACCTCATCGAACGGGCGCGTCACACGGTGCTCGGCATAGGGGCTATACAAAACGTCCTCAACAGCCATCCGATCAAGATACACTCTGAAGGGGTCCGGCACCTGGTTCCCTCTGAGCAGGACAAATGGAGCAGCACGTGGCATATCCTCAGTGTACTCGGCGACGCTCCCCCAACCAATAATGTTGGGAAAGTGCTGTAAAATTCACGCCTGAAATGGAAAACATAACATGGGTGTCAAACATTATAATGAATATATAAAGAAAAGAAATGAACAAACCACTTAGAATATTAGATTGTTACCACGTATAGCGTACAATTGTCTGCCATAGTCTTGGCTGCCCAGCGGCAACCATCAGAGAGCCTAGCATAGGTGTATGCCAGTGCAGTCGCCCCCCAGTTATACGTATGGATCTCTGTCTGATCCAAAAGGTACCTGAGGTAGACGACATCAACATAATAGGCGCTGGTGTCCACAAACACCTGTGTGCCGAACAAAAAAAAGTAGTAGCATCTCAGGGCACGCTGCCTATGGATCTTCACCTCAGCTGCATCCCCTTTTGCATGTCGTGCCTCGTCAAGCTCCTCACCAAATTTGCGTATCAGAAAGGAGAACCGGACGTGTGCGCCCCTCAACTGGGTCACCTCCGCAAGTGCCTCATCTGGGCTAGCCCCAAGCTCTGCAATCAGCATCTCCATCGCGTCCACCTTCAACATCCTACCGTGACGGAGAAGGGTGCCCGTGATCGGTAGATGTAAAAGGCACAAGATGTCGTCGAGTGTGATCGTGATCTCGCTGTACGGTAGATGGAATCAGGATGTCTCAGGGTGCCATCTCTTAACAAAGGCCATTAGCATATCGTACATGATCTGGGAATACCTAATCCTAGACAGACCTCCAAGACCAGAGGTAGCAAGTGCAGACGTGAACCACTGATCCAGTCTGCGTGCAGGCTGGGACCCTGATGAACTAACAGTGGGAACGCGACGCCTAGGAGATGTAGAATCGGCGACTGAAGGGGGAGTGACCTGTACCTGAGATGTGCAAGTGGCCTGAACCTGTGATGTGGATGACTGTGGTGTAGGATGTCCCTCAGCTGTAGGGTCTACCCCAACTCCCTCTGTGCCGGAAGCCTCGGCTGTAGACTGCATCCGCTCACGTCGGAAAGATGCGTGCTGAGCTGTTCGTCCATGTATGATACGATCGTCTCTACCAGCCATCTAATCTGCAAAGCATAATAAATAAATTAGATTTTTTTTTAAATAATTAAACAAAAACAAACAAACAAACAAAATATAAAAAATAGTCTTCCGGATGTGCACATCCGGAAGGACAAAGAATTTTTAACGTTGGGTATTTCCGCATGTGCACATCCGAAAACACTCAGAATATTAAACGTTAAAATCTTTTCGGATCTGCACATCTGGTATGTTTTTTGAAGTTTAAAAATGGCAGTCATGGCCACTGTAACATGCAAAAGGGCATTTTAATGCCCTGATCGTCCGTTTGAAGCAGTAAAAAAGACCTACATTGTCTCTAACCTATGTTATTCATACAACCTAACAATTTCTACACCTAAATATCTACTCTAAATCGATTGCTTGAAAATTACTCCGAAACTCTAAAATTTGAAAACTTACCGATTAAAATGAGATACAGAGGATTTGGAGTCTCTTGATCGTTGTAGATGTTGCTTTGTGCCGAACTCGAGAGGGAAAAATCGAGATTTAAGGTGATTGAAAATTTGAGAGTTTGAGAGTTTGAGGGAGTTTAGAAATGAAAAAGTGAAGAATGAGGGGGAGGAAGAAAGTTTGACGCGAATTAATAAAAAATCCTTTCGGAAGTGCACATCAGAATTGTTTTCGGATATGCATATCCGGAACACTTCAGCGTTTTTTTAAAAATTTAGTGCGTCTGAATGTGCACATCTGAAATAAAAAGAAAAATATAATTTCTCGTGGTGCTTAAAAAATTTGAATAGTATATTAAGAAATGCTCTTTTTAAAAGCTGCAAAAATAACATATATGACACATTCTCTACTAAAATAATTGTCTGAACAAATTTGCTTACAATTTGAACAACTAACACATTAGTTGCCAAACATGATATATATGGACCGTCCAACCTTGATGTGAAATTTTACACTTCTTTTTCCTTTGTTGGCTAACTCGCAAGTCACAACAACCTTTTTTTTTAATATGGCAAACGTATTAATTCCTTAATTTATGTTCTATATATCAAACTAAAATTTGCTTTTTAATTATCACAAACCAAATAAATTCATTCATCATAACAAAATGGAACTAAAACTTCTTTTTTTGACAATGATAGGACGACTGCATGCATTTCATTAATCATTAAAACTTTACTGAAAACTTTTGCATGCATTATTGTCACTCTAGCCAAGATGTAAACGATCATATTAGCCCCTCACTTAACAATCTCAACGTGGGAAACTTAAACATAATAAGATATATTCAAACGATAAAGAAATCTAGATATTTTGTCAAAACAGAAAAAAGTTTAAATATATGTACAAATTTGACACCATGAATGATTATAATGACGGAAAGATGCATGAGTTATATATAGGATATGTTCTTTGGATTTTTGGAGGACACCATGCTATGACCTAATAAGGTGCATTGCTTATTGTACATAATTAAAAGATGCATGTCCCGTGTTGAAAGAAATTATTGAATGCTACTATACCAACTAACTTTCTTGTTAAAGAAAACTCGTCTTTTTGACCAAAATAAAGACCATGACAACTTTTGTAGAGATAATAATGGATCTAAGTGTTGCTAAAATACAAATGTTCCAACGCCTGTTACCTAGTCACAAATTTGACTCTTTGCTGTGCAGAGCACTACGAGAAATGGCATTAATGTGTGTGACGTTATTTGTCATAATTGAAGATTTGTTTTGTGGAGTGTATTTTTATTATTTTAAATGGTATTATTCCGTTTTGGTGAGGATTGGAACTAACGGCGGGTCAGAGTTTTTGGTGTGGCGGAGAGTGAGCTGATCTGTAAGATTAACACTATAATGTTCAAGTTAGTATGAAAGAAAGAAGGGTGAATTGAAATTGAATTTGAAACTTGTTACTTGAATTGGGGCATTCTCTGTATATAATAGAGAGAGAATAGCTAACTTGCTATTAATTAGGAGCGAATTGCAGAGACTTGTTGGATGCACTTGAGCCTTAGATCTCATGTGCGTGCTAGTAGGATGGTTCTTGTGTACTGAGAAGATTCTAGAAGGATTGTAGTTCCTCCATAGTGGTCGATCGGGGTTGATATGGTTGGCGCAGAACAATTGCTCCACAAGCCATTTCGTATGTGTAGCAAGGCAATGGTTTGTCACATTAGTCTTGGATGCCGACCACATTCTTATTTATATATTTTTGAAAGGGAAACAGTGATGGTTCAAGTGATTTAACACGTTTAATAGAGTATGTTTTCCTTGCATGTTAGAGTATAGCTCTTAAAAAGTCAGCGTCATTTTTCTTTAATTTGAGTCGTTTTCTCAATTTAGCAGTTATCTTCTTCTTTGACACCTCACTTTTTTGCATCAAAAATCTTAGAAGACTACTCAATCTTCTTGGGTCGACCCTATATATTCTTCCACCATTTCTGTTTTTGCATAAATGGTAATCTTGATGAAGCATTTCTTGAAGTTGGCATATCTTCGGATCGGGGTGTCTTGATCCCTAACGAGAATGAAAGGGTATGCGGTGAGTATGGTGATTGTGTCATTCCTTTTTATGAATGAACTTTCTTCGTTCTCGGTCTCCGTCTGCCATTCACTGCTTTTGAGATAGAAGTTCTTACGCACCAAGTGATGACTCCTTCACAACTTCATCCAGGAAGTTAGGCGTACGTGAAAGCATAACAATATTGGTGTTAATACTTGAAGGGAAAGTCTTGTGTGACCATTTTCTTTCATCTTTTTCGATGTCACAATGGTTCTACGACTCGGCCCCGGAGTAGAGGCTTGATTTCCCTTGAACCGACCGTCTGAAGCTTTATGGATCTTCCTAAGTTGCACTATTTGAGGATCGATTCCTTCTGGTTACCCATATACACCCAGATGATCATGATACAGTTTACGTTGTTGGGACCAGAGTGGATGGTAGATGCATTGAGTTGTTCCCTAATTACTGGACAGTGAGTCACTTCCTTATGGGAAATGTGAAGTATGATATAAATAAGAGGACCTTACTATCGAAGATCTGTATCAGAAGAAAAGTCATATGAGCTTCATCAACGACCTGGGTTATCTCGGGGATGGTGCACCCTCGGATGAGGTCGACCAGAAATGCTTGTAGTGTCTCATTAATGTTTAATTGCTGATGGAGGCTCATACTCGAGAAAAAAGTAAAATTGTTTTTGGTAAGCTTCGGAAGCTCTTGGCTTCATTGTCTTTAATTTTCTTACTCATGACATATTTTCCTTGATCTTGATTGAAGAATGAAGTACAACTCCGGCTCCTGAGGCGAGGAATATGGCCGAAAAGGACTAAAGTAAGTCCCTCTACTACTTTAGATCCTTCTGGAAGTGTTGCTGCTTTGATTGCTCTTCAGAGCACTATTACAAAATAGACCTTTTGTAACATCAATTTTACAACGGTCTTCGTGTTAACCATGGTAATAGTTTATTTTTGGGCTTGTTTTGTATTTACTAAGAGACATGTCACGACGGTCATATGTAACAACCTTAGTGAAATGTATCTAGAGGGAAATGGTTTGAATCCCAGCATCAACAATTTTCCATTTATCGTGATAATAATGTGATTGACATTGTATATCGCCATGGCTTTTATAATCAACCATGGTGTAAGTTTCAATAATTTCATCACGGCTCTTGTTGTCAACCGTGGTGAAAGGTGCTACTTATTTATATATAAGCGAAATTATCTCTCGCTTCAGTACATAATTGTCGTTTCTCTCAAGAAAAAACCATAACAACTCTTTCACTCGTCTCTCTCAAAACGAAATCCTAACATCTTTGTCACTCGTCTCTCTCGTATGGAAATCCCAAAATGAAACCATAACATCAAATCTTAGCCAATGAATATTTACAGGTTCGTTTTCACTATAGTTTTGTTTCAAAATATGTTTATGTATTATTTTTTATGTTTCAATAACTTGTTTCATAGTGTTATAACTTTCTGCTTGTTTTGACTTGTATGTAGGGATGTTTGTTTCAACAACGAGAACGAAGCTAAAGTTAGCGTTGCAAACTTGTGTGAAATATCCACAATGACATCCATTCAAAATAGACACAAGTTTGCGGCTATAAATTCATCTTCATCCTTCTTTGATTGTGGATGCGCCGTTATGGGACATGTACGGTACGTTGTTGAAGCATTCTATGACTCGATATGTTTGTTGTATCGTGTATATTGTTTATGGTTTGTTGTTGATGAATGTTGTTGTTAATGTTTGTTTAAAAGATGAGTTTATTATATATTATGTGGTTTGAGTTTTTTTCCAATCCCTTACCGAATATATAACTTTTCGGATTGCATTAGAAAATTATAATATGATAGATAAAGTTATATTAGAAAACAAGTACACGTTTAATTTGTGACATGAATTCTTTGATTTGTTATCTACATGTTGTTCTTTAACCGTTAGAATTTTATTTAATGATTGTAGTTCTCCAACCACCCCTCTCTCCACCTCTAATTTTATTTTGCAAAGTAAATAATATTTTGCAAAATGAACTAAAGGTGAAGGCAGAGATGGTTGAAGAACTAGGATAATTAAACAAAGCTTAACTATTAAAGAGCAAAATGTGGATAAGGAGTTTAAAAACTTTTGTCATGCATTGAACGTGAACTTTTTATTCTAATCTAACTTAATTTGTCATATTATAATGTTCAAATTCAGATTGAAAGGCTATATATTTAGTGAGCATTGGCGAAGTAAGCATTCCACATAATTTTTAATAAACTCAAGTGTATATATCACAACGGTTGTTTACCACAACCGTTGTTAAATATTATACATTAAAGAATATCACAAAGGTTTTTTAAAGTAACCATTGTGGTAGGTAGTGCTACATAGATAAAATCACAGTCGCACGACTGTAATGGAAAGCATCATACATACAATCACACCTTACCTCACAAAGGTTGGACCAACGTGGTGGTATCCCTTTACCAACCGTTGTGATAGGTGTTTTCCGTAGTAGTGGAGGTTGTAGGGTGCTTCAGGGTTGGGCCCTCTTCCCTCAATAGAACGTCAGGCTTCTTCCCCCTGAGGAAGATTTCTCGTATTTAGTCAATTTGTTCAGGTGCACTCTGGAGAAAAAGTGATAACTTTGGCATGATATACCTGACGTGCCTTTGCTACCTTGGCCCTTAGGGGAGCCGATCATTGGGACACTTTTTGGTATGACCAGGAACGTGTTGAGAAGGATCGGATGGAAGTGAATGTTTGCAATCTAACACTTCAGCGAAATCTGTGCCTGCACAAAGTGAAGAATACTTTTATTTCTCTTACTGAGATAAAGGATCACTTGTACCCCCTTAATCCCCCTGCTTTCTAGCCGGTCAGCTGATTCATATGGTGAGGACTATGGCGAGTAAGAACCGAACTCTAGTTGTTGTTCAAGGAAGCTTATCTTCTGCTCAAGCATCTTTTTCTGCAAATCAGAGGGGATTGGAGTTTCTTCTCCTTAAGTCTAGTGTTGGGGAAGCGTTGCAATGTTTTGATAATTCCTTGCAGCAAGTGGATCCCTTTCAACGTCCTCTTCATATATCGAGGGTGCAAATTCGATCGGATCATATGCTCAAAGATAGATAGATCGTCTCTCTGCTGGTATAACCCTCTTGGCCACCTTTGTTTCCAGTTATAATTATCATCAATCCCAAGAACTGTAACTACTTCTTCTTCTTCTTCCAAATCAAACCGCAAGAAATTGGATCGGATCGGATTTTTTAAATCAATCATCCAAGACCGAACCAAACCGCAAGTAAATTTATCTTTGGATCAAATGATATTTTATTTCAAAACCGATCCAAACCGAACCGCAAACACCCCTAGGTATGGGACAAAATTCACAAGTATTTCAATGCTCCCATTAAAGCACAAGTTCAACAGTTTTGCATAAACTAATAAGTTCTAATCATTTATAAATTAATTTGATTTAAAACAATGGGCTTGCAGGTCGAACCTCCCCATGAACACCTTGGTTTATACATAGTACAATAGTGTTCAAAGGGATAATTCTATCTTTATGCACTTCAGATCCCTTTTATTGTTCTTCTATATCTTTAATTGGAAATTTATTGTATCTTGTTCATCGTCTTACCTTTTTTTTAATTTTAATGTGAGGATACATATTTTTTAAAACTTTCAAATCGATAGCACAGGTTATCAAAACAATTCTCAAAAGTTAGAAGAGAATTTCTTTTTCCATCCTATGTATTTCTTACCCACTGTGTGGAGTTTCCATTATGCCCCGAGGTTCAGAAGATATACCTCCGGACGCACCCCACTTCTGAGTAAAAGTTAACATATTCCGGAGAAATATCTCCGGAACTAATTAAACCTTAAAAGCTCACAGAAAATCTCCCATAACCATTTATTTTATTTTTCCGAAGATGTATCTACGAGAATTTTTCAGAGATATACCTCCGAAGTGTATCAGAAAAGGTTTGTTTTAATAACGAGCTGTGTATTTGTTTTCATATGAATTATGAAGAACAATATCGAATATAATAACAGACATACAAAATAATATAGCAATATAATAGTAAAATATCGTACAACACCAAATCCAAAATGTAGTAACAATGTCAGGAAAAAAGTATAAATTATAGTAATACATCAAAATAATAATAGGCTCCTACTGGGTGTGCCTGACAACCTCTCATCCACCTATTGTGCCTCATCTCCCGGGTCTGCCTCCTCGGCCATCGATCCCCTAAATCCTCACGCGATATTTGCGTTACAATAGTGCCCCTCGTACCTCTGCAACCATGGCATCCAGTACTCGCCGCACAGCAGACCCCTCAGGAAAGATACCCTCGTCAATGTCGGTCCGCGCAATCTCCACTATGTCACGACACCGAGGCAAGACATCCTCAGTATGATCTAGCTGAGCCTGTTACTCCACTAGAATCTCCTGATGAGATGGTCTCGGCGGATCTCCTGGAGTAGTCGGTACCATGTACGGATGTGAGACCATGAAGAACCACGTGATGTATCCGTCCACGTAGCTCCGGTCATTCGGTGTTATGGTAGCCCGAGCCTCATCTGTCACCAGATGACTCTGATAATCAGCAAATATCTCATCTACCTGTATACGAGTCAAGGCATGAGGAGCAGAGACAGCAGGGTGTCCGGGAATGGTCTGGGTGTACCTGAGCTGCTGCATGACACGCTCAGGCAGATGAGGAGCAGTGAAACACGATTCGTAGGCCAGCCATCCAGAGTATAGAGATATGTCGTCAGATGGACACGTTTGACGGTGATTAACGTAGCAGTTGAAGTGGATGTCCTCTGCAGCCAAGCGGACAAGATAGACTCTGAAAGGCTCGACCTCCTGGTTCCCTTTCAGCGGGATAAAAGCGCAGGCACAGAACATCTCCTCAGTGTACTCATCCCAACACGCCCAACCAGTGATGCGCGGGAAGTGTTGCAGGATTCATGCCTGAAATGAAAATAAAAAGCATTCAGGGATCAATAATTATCGCAAATATGAAATAAAAATGATAAAGAAAAACATTCAAGGATAAAAAATTATTACCACCAGTAGTGTCGTGCTGCCTATGACCTGCTTCGTCCTCCATCGACATTCGTCTCTCAACTTCGAATATAGATAGGCTAGGCAAGTCGCCCTCCAGTTGTACTCATGGATCCGTGTGAGATCCAAGAAGTACCAGAGGTATGCAACGTCAGTATAGGTGGCACTCGTGTCCACAAAAATACAAGTGTCAACCAAATAAAGAAAATATGCCCTCAAAGCATGAGTCCTGTATAAGGCCACTTGCTCGGCATTACCATCAGCCTGTTGTGCAACAGCGATCTCATCTTCATATCTATTCTTCAGGAACTCAAACCTAGCATGGGCACCCCTGGTCCTATCCACCTCCCCAACTGCGTCCCCTGGATGATGCTTGATGTTTACTTGAAGCTTCTTATTGATGAAATCTAGTTTGATGGAGTTGAAAAAATTTGGGACTGAGAAAGTGGAAGAGTTTGTGAATGAAAATGAAAAGTGTGGGAGAAGAAGAGTCGGGCGCGTTAATAAGCTCCAAAATGTTCCGGAGAAATTCTCTAGAATATTTCAACGTTCACTTAAGTTTTGGAGCGTTCGGAGATATATCTCAGAAAATATTTTAACGTTCAATTGAGTTTTGGTGCGCCAAGAAATATATCTTCGAAATCAAGGAGCATATGTGAAAATTCACATGGTGTGGAAAAAGTGTATATGATCCAAAAAGAAATCCTCAAGTTAGAATCCGAACATTATATTTTACAAATGGATCGGCTTTACTCATACTACTTAAATAAGAATTTTAAACAATTTAAAAGAATATTTTTTTATATATTGAATAACTTTAAAAATAAAAATAAAAAATTATGTATTAAAAAGCCCTAAAAATAATAATATTTAAGAGTAATAAATAAATAAAATATTTCACCTAATATATGTGATTAAATTATTTTGCATTTCAAAGCATAAAAAAGATTTAAACAAAATATTATTATTCTCATTAACAATATCTTTTTTTTAGTAATTACTATTTTAAAATTTATGTTAGATCTTAATGAATGTTTGTTTGATTCTGCCAAGGATGGTAATTGGACACATTTTTAGTTGGTATTCGCAAAATTTACCTTATAATGGATAGAGAAAAATTCACAAAATTGATTTGGACACGGACACGGTCAATTACCCATTAAAATAAATGGATATGAACTCGGGTACGGATAGCTTAATATCCACTCTATCCATACCAGCACAATATATATTTATGTGTTATCAATTTTATAAAATACATCATTATTAAATTTATATGCATGTTTTATATAAATGTTTGTTTATTTCTTAACTCAATAATAATATTTTTTATTTTTTTTAATATTATTAAAACTTAAAATTACATAATAAATTATTCTCTCTCCGTCTCAAATTTGTAAGACGTTTTGGACATTTCACACGAATTAAGAAACTTAATTATTACTTTATGGAAAAGACAAATTATATCTGATTTTACAGTAATACCCCTCATAATTACACAGGAGAGAGAAATTAAAAGAGTTGAAAGAATATATGATAATAAATATTTGAGAGTATATAAGAGAAATCTCATTAATATTGTATTGGAAATATAAAATGACTTATAATTTGGAACAATTTTTTTTTACAAAATAACTTATAATTTTGGATAGAGGTAATAATTAATTAATTAGTTTTATTAGAAACGTTGATAAACAGGTATAGATGCAAATATAAATATGGATAATGTTAACTTGTGGCCCAAGGGCACGTGTTAAAAAACCTATTAATAAAAAATTTATATCGAGAAAAGTAATAAACTCATTAATTATAATTTTGTATTAATTTTAATACACAATTTTTAATAAATTTTTACTATATTTATCTCTTAATTTATACACTTACAATACAAATTAGCATTACCCTATAAATATTAATATTCACGTAGGTTTAAATTCGGATATAGAAATTTTTTCAAACAAATGTTATGGAAACAAACATCACAGTACCCTAGTTAAATCCTACTCCTAATTCTTGCCGGTGTGTGGTTGGTGTTAGTGGGGATCTCAATTTGAATTAATTTTGTAACTAAATTGCAAATATTCATATTCACCTTTGAAAGTTGAAGTATCTTCTATATTATCAATAATGTATTTTGTTTAATAAAAATATTACATTTAATTGTTTTACTTTATACTCCCTCCGTCCTAAAATATAAGAGAAAAAATTGTATTTTTCTTATCCTAAAATATAATAGAAAAAAATAATTTTCATCTTTTTCAAGGTAAAATTAAATGCAAGTTGTATTTAATTTGCTTTTTCACTCATCTTTTCTATAACTAACAACCAATTAGAACTGTTTTTACATCTTTTAAAGCAATTTTTTTCAACAAAATCTTAGTCAAACTATTATACTTTTTACTTTTTTTAATAAGTGTGTTTTTAATTTTTTCTCTTATATTTTGAGACGGAGGGAGTAGTAGTATTTAAAACCTACTAAATAATTCTTCTTTATTTTTCTTACTATATTATTATTTTGTTAATGATTATAACTTTTAATTAAGTGGCATAGCCACATTCAAGTGAATATCGACGTCTACTCTTTTTTTTTTTTTTTTAAAAGCTCTTTATTTTTATTTTATTTTATTTTAGTTAAGTCTTTAAAAAACTATTATTGATATGATTGTACTGGGTCCCATGCGTAATAGTAATATGTAATAGTTTACCTAATCAATCCACTTTTTAGTACGTACCAAAAAGAAGTTAAAAAAAAAATCGACTTTTTCATTTAAATGCTATTGGTCCTAAAGCTAGCCATTAGGTTGTTGAAAATAATATATATCACTTAAAAAAGTAATAAGAATAAATAGATATTATATGTATATATGATATATAATTACTTACACTTGTACACTAAAAGAAGGTATTAAGATAGAAACAAACAAAAGAATGCAAAACGTGAATAGTTAAAATTTGCAAAAGTTTCTAGCACTTATAGTGTGATTCAAAAGAGTCAACAGCTTTTCAAAAGTAGACAGATTTAAATGCAATCAAGCAACTTATTTTAAAAAATTGCAATCAAACACTTAAATTAATCGCAATGCTATGTGATTGTGGCGAAATTGGACCGTTGAATGTTTGAGCATACTTGCGGTTTCAATATTAGTTGATGGCTGTCCAACAAAAGAATTTTGAGTAAGGTGATTGAGGGGGAATATTTGTTGAGAAACAAATATAAATTCTGTTGTGAAATAAGTGTGAGTTTTAAGTCTTATATTGTTTAGAAAAGTAGAGGTTGAGTATTTTATAAGTGAGAGGACTCATACACCTATCACCTTAAGTTTTAGGTGAACATATGGTGTCTCTCTCACTTATTTGAGTGAGTCTTTGATCTTTAGGTGAGTGTTTGACTCAATGTGAATAATTCCTCCTGACATATTGGTCATTTTAATTAAAGCGGCTTGCGGCTTGCGGCTTAGAGAGCTTTGAGAACTGTTTGTCTATCAGTAAAACTTGTCGTCGTCAATTCCACCAATGAAAAAACTCTAGTCAAATCCACACATACATGTTTCTTGTTGTTGATTTTAGTTTACCTAATAATAAATAAATTGAACATATACAATGTTTCAATTCTAAGTTATGTTCTTGATTTAAAAGTTAATAATTTTCATTACACCGGTGTATTATTCATTAATTCCCGCAAAAACTCAAAAATAATTTTGCACAGTGTTTGAATTTTAAAATTTAGACGTAATATAGTACAACAAACTTAAACTTAAAACTATGTTTGAATTACAAAGTTTTGAAATGTGGACGCACCACATATTACAAAAAAGTTTAAGTATACTCGAAACGCATCAAATATGCAGCAAATAAACTTGTTTGAATTTTAAAATTCAGAGAGTTAGCGAAATTTTTAACCTCTTCAAATTGATTTGCACAATCCAAATAACAACTCAAATAATTTATGTTGATATTTATCATGATTCTTGTGATTTATGTCTCATTTTTAATTTGTATACATTTATTAATAATTGTATGTGGTATTTTACATTTGATTTTTCTTCTCCATAAAACATGCAAACAAAACTTGTGTCGCCAATACTGCTCAAGAAATAAAAAATACAATCAATTTGTGGAGGTTAAAAATATTGCAAATTGAAAATAGAACTTCCACTAAATATTTAGATTTTGAAATTCGGACAGGATTGTTTGTGTATTTGGTGCATTTCAGGTAAATTTGAGCTCTTCTATAATATGTAGTGTGTCTAAATGCGATCCTGGCACTGACACAACGACTCCAGTAATAATTTGAAAAATGAATAAATTAAACATAATCACAAGTGTCAGTGAAGATGTCCGACACAGATCCAGACACATTTTTTTAGAGGTGTCGGTGCTACATAGGCGACGGTTATCTAAAGAGATTGTCGCTTATAGGTTTCCAATGGTGAAATCCAATCTCATTTTACATTAAAAAAATTGTACTTGTGGGTTTGAGAGATACTTAATTCAAAGGAAGCTCACTAATACAGCGTTATAAGAATTTGGCAAGGTTCAAAGAGACATGTTTGTTTTGCAACTCAATAGAGTAATTGAAAACCAAAAGAGGCTTCGGTTGTTTGCACTAACACTTACAAGTAGAGTGAAATATTGTATTTAAACTTTATCAAGTGGTGTCATCAATACTTGAGCGGATCTAGAGAGACAATTTTTGGAAAGAATCTATTTGGGGCAGATCTAGAGAGATAATTTTTGGAAAGAATCTATTTGGGTGGATCTAGAGAAACAATGAGAAAATAAATCGCTCTATGATATGTGGTAAAGGAATAAGCTTATAATATAAATACGCAAATCACATAATCTTGATTACTTGATACATGTACAATATTTTACACTGAGACTAAGAAGAACCACAATAATTTTATTAGATGCCTCAGTTGGAAGTACTATGAGAACAAATTTCAATAAAGAGTAGAAATAGTTTATTGATAATATGGAACAAAACGAGTACCAAGTAATGATGGACAGGTGCATTAGAAGAAGATGTACAAGACAATTTGAAACTCAAAATGCGGTTTTAGCAAGCCACAAGCAAATGCAAACTCAAGTTGATGCAGTTACCAAATAACTTGAAGATCCCTAAAGGGGAGAACATCAGGTACAACAAGTACATCATGCTTAAGATCTAACGTGTGATTATTTTGGCGGTGGTCATGTCAATGGCCAATGTAATTCTTAAGTATTCTCATATGAGAAAGATTACATGGGAAACTACAATAGGGATAACCCCTACTCTAGCATATATACTCTTGCATGGAGAAACCATCCTAATTTTAGGTAGAGCGACATCCACAGGTAAGGTTTGAACCATGGCCAACAACATAAACTAGGGTACCATAATCAACAACAAAGACAACCTATTCGGTTGTATCAAAATCAACATCAACAGACTCGTTATGCCATAATCAACCTGAACGGAAACCTCAAAAAATATATCAAAATGATCATTCACAACAACCATAATTAAAATAATACTTAACAACAACAACCAAGGAACTCTTCAAATATGGAGGAAACCTTGACTCAGTTCATGCAGGTGACGTAAGAAAACTTTGAAGCCATTGTACATTTGATGAGTAGAATAAGAGAGATCATGCTAGTGATATACAAAAATAGAGATCTTCTTTGGGGTGATTATTTATGATTGAGTTATAATCCCTTTTCTGATTCTCCCTCTAATGCATTTATAGTTGAACTAACTTCAACTCAGCCTTAATCCTTTTGACATTTATGTTATGTTTTTATAGCCATATTTCCTTGTTCCCTCTTTGTTTATGATTCAATTGTGTGATTTGTAACACCCCATTTTAATTTATTTAATCATCGTGTGTTATTTTATTTGTTTGGCCTCTTAAGGGTGTGTGTAGTTGAGCGCGGAGGCGTAGTGTCCTTAACGGATTGGGATCAATAGAGCAACTGGAGAACTCTGAAGAGATATATTATTTAATGAAAGAGACAGATCAATAATTATTAGTCCAAGAGAGTATTTTTAAGGTAACTCTAATAATTGACCAATTATTGGGTTGAGATGACAAAATATCAATTTGAGGTATTTTACCCTATTGGATTATATTATATAATAAGTATTATATATATATATATATATATATATATATATATATATATATATATATATTTGTTAGAAAAGAAAGAAAAAGATAGAAGAAAAAGAAGAAGAAGGGAAAGAAGAGAAGGAAAAGAGAGAAGAGGATGAAGAGGAAAATTGAAGAACATCTCCGTTTCAATCGCGATTAATCGGGTAAGGGTGAGAAGTTCCAATTATAATTCGATTGTATATGTATATGCATGTGTTTGTTTGGTTGGATTTTGGGTGAAATGTTAGAATTTTAACGTTTGTTAGAAATGGTAAATTGAGTGGAAATCATGATTTAAGGTTCCTAATTGTTGATATCTGATAGATATAGGTTGATGTACATTTAATTGGTAGTATACTGATGTTTAGATGAGATTTAGAGAGGAATTGAGTGAAACCCGTAGCAGGAATTATGCAGGAAAATTCTGGGTATTCGCTGCCCATACGCGTAATGGGCAAGGCAATACGCATAATTGGCAAGGCAATACGCATATTGGGTAAGGCATTACGCGTATGGCAAGGGCGATACGTAGGCGTTACGCGTATGGAACCCTTTTTACACGGCCTTCTGATGAAACGCGTAATGGTACGCGTATGGGTCTGGGCAATGCGCGTATGGGGGTAGGCAATACGCGTATGGCCAGCGAGAGTGCAGAATTTTGTCGTTTCGCGATTTCTTTCCCGATTTCGCGTCCGATGCGGTTCCTTTTTGGTCTTAGAGGTTGAGATAGGTGTCAGAACTTGTTGAATTTAGGAATTGTAGTAATAATGATTTAAAATTGGAATTTGGATGGATTAATTAGATAATTAACTAATTAAGGCCTCGGGAGGTATTTTCCTTAATTGTGTGTATTATGATGCATTGAATTGAACAAGTTGTGGTAATACTATTGTGTATTACGGTGAGTATGTATCTCACGTGTGATCAGGAGGATCGTGTAAATGTATAATTGTTATTATACATGTGTTTTGTGCATCATTTGGGTCGTGCATTTCATCTTGTGTCATGTGGAGATAAATCATTGCTCAGGAGGAGTGTATGTGATTTATCCGGACTCCAGTGTGGAGTTGTTGTGGAGATAGATCATTGCCAAGTAGAGGTGTATGTGATCTATCCAGATTCTATTATGAATCGGGTTCAATTGGATGAACCATATTGTGGAGACAGCTAGGTGGGAATCCATGATGAGTGTATAGTATTGTCCGGACTCCAATGTGGAGTTATTTGGAGATAAATCATTGCTCAATGGGAGTGTATGTGATTTATCCGAATTCGATTAAGAATTGGGTTCAATTGAATGAACCATGGGTGTGGTACCACTTGCACTGCATTGTGTCATTGAGTCACATTGCGTTATTATGTCTTTGTTGAATTATGAATGAAGGTGACAAGTGTGTCGTGAATGTGTGCACATTATGTGTGATTGCTTGATTACTATTCCTTAACATGTATTTTAAGGTTGTGTTGTTGCATGTTGTCGTTGTTGGTGCGATCATGAAATAGGGGTCGTACTTGACTATGAAACAGGGGTCGTTGGTGTGATCATGAAATAGGGGTCATACTTGATCATGAAACAGAGATCGATTGTGGTACCGCATGCATAGAGTCGTTGTGTCGGTCTCTGTGCATTTGCATAAGTTGTTACAAATGATTATGTGTTGAACTTGTGAATGGTTTTGATAAGTTGATATATCTGGTGATTGATGCATTAATTATTGATGTTATGCTTGTGTTTCAAGTATATGCTTGTGGTGAGAATATTTATGCATTTGGAATTATATGTTTACATATTATTATGCAATCTTGATTATGTTGTTATTTCTCACCCTTCTGCTGGAATATGCATTTATGGCATAGTGCAGATTGACCGATGTAGAGGCGTGGAGGCAAGTGGAAGAGTTAGATCTTCATTTTGCTTAGATCTATGGTGTCTGCTCTAATATGTAACACGAGAGTCGGGGGGAAACGTTTTGTTATTTATGTTTATGTATGTGAATATATATATATATATATATATATATATATATATATATGTATGTATGTATATATTTGGATAACTTGTACGTAGATTTTGATGTTATGAACAACTTATTTTGTAAAACGAATCAATTATGGATCGTTCCGCTTTATTCCATAATTGAACTTTCCTTTTGTTGGAAAAAGTTTCTTATTATTATTTATTCCATTTTGTGTTATGTATCAAAGTTATGAGCAGGTGAATTAGGTTTTTCTCAAATGTGGCATCCCTATTTCTGTCGAAAAAATTCTTTTTTTCACTCTGATTTAATTATGTATCATTTATACGCTAGATGGGAATGTGGGGTGTTACAATTGGTATCAGAGTAGGTCGGTCCGTCCGTACAAGTTGTTGAGTTGGTGTGGCATGACAGTTGAATACTGTCGATGTTGTTTGTTTCTTAGTACGTGATATGTGTGTGAAACACTGTCAGTGCTTTTTGGTTTCTAATCCTTGTCTTCAGGATTGAGAATGAGATAAGTGGGGGAGAAGATGGTGCTTCTCCAGGTTGCTTCTGTTGTGGAGTGTTGGCTTAGTGTGTCGTTGGTTGCAAGGTTATGCGTGTTGTTTGGACAGTGTTGTTCCCGATTCCAAAGGGACTGCGGAGGTGAGGGTTATGTCGACTAAGGATCTGCGCCTTAGGTAGTTTTGTGCTCAAGTTGCCAGAAATGCTATTATGGTCTGGTAAAGATGGTATATGCCCCATCATGATTGTCGACTGTCTATTGACAAATTGAGGAACTGATCACCCTTAATCTCTTGTTGATAGTAGACGGAATTATGTTGGATGGAATAGACGTGTCTTTCCGGCCTAGATAGTGTGTGCAATGAATTATTTGGAATTAAGAAAATGGTTACAGGTTTTTTTGATGAGTCGATGAAGATTCTTATATCGGAAGATGAGGCATATTAGAGGCTTTGGTATGTTGGTCAAGTCGGGATGTCTTTGAGAGAGAACGATCGGGCATTTTAATGGTTGCTCCTCAGAGAGTAGAGAGTGAACTTAAATTAGACGAAGGTGAATAGTTAAGTTTTATATCTGATAAGTAAGTAGAAAAACTCTTATAAGATGAGACTAAGATGTTTGTGGTAATAGTGTTCTAGAATTGACTGGAAAGCCACAGTGAAGGGCTGGCAGTTGTGTGTGATTTCCAGATGTGTTTCCGGATGGAATAACAAGCAAGATGTATATAATGGTATTGAGACTATGGAAAGTAAAACTTAGAGTTTTGATGAGTTTTGGAGTTCTTAGAGTTTTCGGGCATTAATGGAAATTTTGAGAAAACCCTTGTGTGTGGATGTAATATTGAGATTGAGAGTTCTTTTTGGTTGATTGTTGATACGTGTTGGAATTTGTGGAATTTGGATTGTCCAGAGAATGAAATTGTGTATGGATTACTGACAGTTGAATAAGGTAACGATTGAGAATAAGTGTCTACTTTCAAGAATAGATGATTGGAAAGGTTTGGTTGAGTTTGATTGGGATTACAATTGTTTGGAATGTTTGATAAGAGTGGTGAATTTGTGTGAGTTGAGGCTTTGATCGTTTTCATGTGACTGGTTATGTTTGTTATCATCGAAATAGGTTGTTAGTTACTCGATTAAGCTTGTATGTGAGTCTGGACAAGTTTGGATGAGGTTTGGTTTGGTTGGGCATTACAATGTACAGTGAGGTTGTTCGGTGTTAGTAATGCATCTGGAATGTTTGTGGAATATATGAATCGTATCTTCCATATTTAATTGGATAAGTTCGGAGTAATGTTCATTAGGGATATTTTGATCTATTATAAAATCAGAAGGAAAGTATGTAGGGTGTTTGAGATCGAGTTGCAAGTGTTGAAAAGAAAGGAATTTTTATGCCAAATTATTCAAGTGAGAATTTTGGATGAAAAAGGTTAGTTTTCTTGGATATGTTATTTCTGGTGATGGTATTGTTATGGAACCATCGGAAGTGGATGGAGTTCTACAATGAGAGGCTCCGAAGTCGGTTAAGGTGAGTTGAAGCTTTTTGGACGTTAGTTGGTTATTACCGGAGGTTATGGAAGGCTTTTCCAAGTTAGCATTTTCGTTACTTCAGTTGACTTGCAAAGGGTAAGTCGTTTTCTTTGGATGTTCATTGTGAGGAAAGTTTGAGAGGGCTAAAGTCGAATTTGTCTACGGCTCCAGTATTGATTCTGCGTGATCCTAATAAATCGTTTGTGAGGTATTGGGATGCGTCTATGATGAGTTTAGTCAGTGCGGTAATGCAAGATGGTAAAGTCGTGACTTATGCTTTACGACAATTGAGGATTCATGATTTTAAGATGGCTGCAGTTACTTTTGTGTTGAGAATATGGAAGTATTATTTTTATGGTTTGGAGTTCGAAGTGTTTAGTAATCACAAGAATATTGAGTACCTGTTTGGTCGGAAATAGTAGAGTATGAGACAATGAGGATGGTTGAAATTCCTGATGAGTTATGACTTTAGTCGGAATTATCCTATTGGTGGAGTTAATGTCGTACCTGATGAGTTAAGTCGAAAGTTTTTATGCATGTCTGTTTTGATGGTCAGAGGATTAAAGTTATTTGAGCAGTTCAGAGACTTGTGTCTGGTGTGTGAGATAGCACAGTAGAGTGTGAGGTTGGGTATATTAAAAATGAACTATGATTTTTCGGGTGAATATTAGAGAGAGTCAGAAGTTGGATATGAAATTGGTAAATTTGATTGTTGCGAGTAATCAGAGTGCGCAACGAAAGCGTGATGTGGCACATTTCGTATATGCGTGTGTGACTTGTAAGAGTTCATAGGTTGAACATTGGAAATATGTAGGAATGATGAGACCGTTGGACATTTCAGAATGGAAGTGTTAAGCGAAAGGTTTAAATATTATTCATGGGTTACTATGTAGATGGATGTTTTGGTTATATGTTCGATTGGTGAATCGTAGCATTGTTGTTGTTGTTGCTGTTAGCAAGGTGGTTTGTCAATTTGTGTTATTCGTGGTGTGCCTAGTGTTAGCATGATAGTTGGTTAGTCGGATGCGAGAGTCGTATCCGGAGTTATTCGTCTCCGCTACATTTTCGAGGACGAAAATATTTAAAGTAGGGGAGAGTTGTAACACCCCATTTTAATTTATTTAATCGCCGTGTGTTATTTTATTTGTTTGGCCTGTTTAGGGTGTGTGTAGTTGAGCGCGGAGGCGTAGTGTCCTTAACAGATTGGGATCAATAGAGCAACTGGAGAACTCTGAAGAGGTCTATTATTTAATGAAAGAAACAGATCAATAATTATTAGTCCAAGAGAGTATTTTTAAGGTAACTCTAATAATTGACCAATTATTGGGTTGAGATGACAAAATATCAATTGGAGGTATTTTACCCTGTTGGATTATATTATATAATAAGTATTTTATATATATGTTAGAAAAGAAAGAAAAAGATAGAAGAAGAAGAAGAAGAAGAAGAAGAAGAAGAAGAAGAAGAAGGGAAAGAAGAGAAGGAAAAGAGAGAAGAGGAGGAAGAGGAAAATTGAATAACATCTCCGTTTCAATCGCGATTAATCGGGTAAGGGTGAGAAGTTCCAATTATAATTCGATTGTATATGTATATGCATGTGTTTGTTTGGTTGGATTTTGGGTGAAATGTTAGAATTTTAACGTTTGTTAGAAATGGTAAATTGAGTGGAAATCATGATTTAAGGTTCCTAATTATTGATATCTGATAGATATAGGTTGTTGTGCATTTAATTGGTAGTATACTGATGTTTAGATGAGATTTGGAGAGGAATTGAGTGAAACCCGTAGCAGGAATTATGCAGGAAAATTCTAGGTATTCGCTGCCCATACGCGTAATGGGCAAGGCAATACGCGTAATTGGCAAGGCAATACGCGTATTGGGCAAGGCATTACGCGTATGGCAAGGGCGATACGTGGGCGTTACGCGTATGGTACCCTTTTTACACGGCCTTCTGATGAAACGCGTAATGGTACGCGTATGGGTCTGGGCAATACGCGTATGGGGGTAGGCAATACGCATATGGCCAGCGAGAGTGCAGAATTTTGCCATTTCGCGATTTCTTTCCCGATTTCGCGTCCGATGCGATTCCTTTTTGGTCTGAGAGGTTGAGATAGGTGTCATAACTTGTTGAATTTAGGAATGGTAGTAATAATAATTTAAAATTGGAATTTGGATGGATTAATTAGATAATTAACTAATTAAGGCCTCGGGAGGTATTTTCCTTAATTGTGTGTATTATGATGCATTGAATTGAACAAGTTGTGGTAATACTATTGTGTATTACGTTGAGTATGTATCTCACGTGTGATCAGGAGGATCGTGTAAATGTATAATTGTTATTATACATGTGTTTTGTGCATCATTTGGGTCGTGCATTTCATGTTGTGTCATGTGGAGATAAATCATTGCTCAGGAGAAGTGTATGTGATTTATCCGGACTCCGGTGTGGAGTTGTTCTGGAGATAGATCATTGCCAAGTAGAGGTGTATGTGATCTATCCGGATTCGATTATGAATCGGGTTCAATTGAATGAACCATATTGTGGAGACAGCTAGGTGGGAATCCATGATGGGTGCCTAGTATTGTCCGGACTCCAATGTGGAGTTGTTTGGAGATAAATCATTGCTCAGTGGGAGTGTATGTGATTTATCCAGATTCGATTAAGAATCGGGTTCAATTGAATGAACCATGGGTGTGGTAGCACTTGCACTGCATTGTGTCATTGAGTCACATTGCGTTATTATGTCTTTGTTGAATTATGAATGAAGGTGACAAGTGTGTCGTGAATGTGTGCACATTATGTGTGATTGCTTGATTACTATTCCTTAACATGTATTTTAAGGCTGTGTTGTTGCATGTTGTCGTTGTTGGTGCGATCATGAAATAGGGGTCGTACTTGACCATGAAACAGGGGTCGTTAGTGTGATCATGAAATAGGGGTCATACTTGATCATGAAACAGTGATCGATTGTGGTACCGCATGCATAGAGTCGCTGTGTCGGTCTCTGTGCATTTGCATAAGTTGTTACAAATGATTATGTGTTGAACTTGTGAATGGTTTTGATAAGTTGATATATCTGGTGATTGATGCATTAATTATTGATGTTATGCTTGTGTTTCAAGTATATGCTTGTGGTGAGAATATTTATGCATTTGGAATTATATGTTTACATATTATTATGCAATCTTGACTATGTTGTTATTTCTCACCCTTCTGCTGGAATATGCTTTTATGGCATAGTGCAGATTGGCCGCTGTAGAGGCGTGGAGGCAAGTGGAAGAGTTAGATCTTCATTTTGCTTAGATATTTGGTGTCTGCTCTGATACGTAACACGAGAGTCGGGGGGAAACGTTTGGTTATTTATGTTTATGTATGTGAATATATATATATATATATATATATATATATATATATATATATATATATATATGTGTGTATATTTTGGATAACTTGTACGTAGGTTTTGATGTTATGAACAACTTATTTTGTAAAACGAATCAATTATGGATCGTTTCGCTTTACTCCATAATGGAACTTTCCTTTTGTTGGAAAAAGTTTCTTATTATTATTTATTTCATTTTGTGTTATGTATCAAAGTTATGAGCAAGTGAATTAGGTTTTTCTCAAATGTGGCATCCCTATTTCTGTCGAAAAAATTCTTTTTTTCACTCTGATTTAATTATGTATCATTTATACGCTAGATGGGAATGTGGGGTGTTACATGATTCGTGTCCATATTTTTTAAATGACTCAAGGTTGAGTCATTTTCCTGCAATGGAGTCAAGTTTACCGTATAAAATTATTTCCTCGCCAAATGGAAAGCTCATATTATTTATGGTTGAGGTCGCCTTCACGCCACTGATCAAGTGGCCCGGATTTCCTCTCTTCCCCATTACGGTTCAGAGTCTCTCAAGCACAAGTTCTGGTAGGGAGAAGTGATTCAAAGTCAAGTCATGACGAATCACATTCCCTAAAGAATGAGGCCTACAATGGAAAATGTTTGAGGGCAAAGAAGCAGTATTTCGTATTCCCTCAAGCATGAGGCATGTCATGGAGAAGTGGTTGATGAAAATACTTTTAAAGGAGATTTAAAGTTATTTCCACCTATGGATTTTATTATTAGGCTCGATCATGGCCATCCAAGTTAATTTGATGGTTCATTTCCTTATCAGTGGATCCAATTATACAACTAAGTGTGCCATTAATTTTGGAAATGATTACAAATGTCTTGGACAGGATAAATTAATATTAGTCGGCCCTTGTTTCGTGGCAAGCGAGCAGAGCCTTGTATATTTTGTTATACTAATGATGGATATATACAAACTTTGGCTACTCGGTCTAGCGGGGCTTCCTCCTATAAATACCATAGTTTTTTACTTTCCATTTTTTTCAATATTTATCCCTAAAATAATTTCACTTTAGAAATTTTATATATGTACCCAAACGACATCTCATAGGACCTCAGCTCTTTTTCTCTTCCACAAAGTCTTACCATGGGAATTATATTTTTATAATCTTTCCTATATTTTTAGTTTTATTTCTAAAGATGGTATTTATTATAGATTGTGACACTAGTGAGAATGTGGTTGAGCTCGATATCCCTGAGGGGAATTCGGTGACATGGCAGGCGTATGGTAGATTGAAATATAGATTCGTCAGAGCATTACTATGTTAGAAAACCGCTTCAAAGACGACATCTTTTATTCACAATTGGTTGGCAACGTATTTCATGCGGCTTTGAATTTTATTTTTCACGAATCCAAACAAGCTAATAAAACAGGTTCATATAGCTTAAAGTGTGGATGTTGTTGGAGCGGTAAAGCGGCAAGCAAAAATATTATTTTCGGAAGAATTCCCTCCGGAATTTATGTCGTGTCCATAGAGATTGGTGCTATTGAACTGCCCTTCGATAATTTAAATGTTAATGACTTTGGGTTAAAATGGGTTTAAAGTAAATGCAGAAAAGTAAACATTAACACAAAAAGAATTCATTCTTCAGAGAGAAGAAACTTATCCAGCATGCACATAATCTACTCCTCACAAACTTAAACCTATCGACCAGCTATACTTAACCTATAATACTCCTCAATATCATCCAGCATCGCTCACAACAGTGTCCATCTCTGACACATTGAGCTGAGAGAACAACCGTGTTACCCTCGTCGACACTCTCGCACCCGACTCAAGATATGGAGGCATTAAGCTTCGACACCCATAAAGATTGTTAACTCTAAATCTATTTCTAGCATCCAGAAACTAACAGATAATCATCCTTAATCAAAGTTTGTGATGTTTATCTCTAACACAACCCAAACCCCGGGCATAAAGCAAAAATCAAGGACAATCACCTACAAAAATGAGAATACACAAAAAAGAAGAGAAATGAACCAAAAATCTCCCGGTTTGTCGGCGTCGATCGATGATCAATCCAACCCGAATTATCCGTGTGCAAGCTCCATAGTTGTTTTCTAAGCTAATCCTATGAAAAAATTATGTTTGATGGAGTGGGAGCAAAAAATACCCAAACCATAACCTAAAAACTGAATGAAATGACTTAAATAAAATTTCAAAAATCAGTCAAGTTCGCAAAGCGGACTTTTATTCGCTGAGCGAACATCAATTTTGACACCTAAGTGCCTCAGGAACAGTTAAACCGACTCTGCAATTCTGCAAAAGTTCGTAATGCGAACTTTTATTCGCAAAGCGAATATTCGCTGGAAAGTTCGCAATGCGAACTTTGGTCCCTTTTTCTACTGCCAAAAGTCTGGGAGCATTCGCTGGGAAGTTCGCAAAGCAAACATTCGCTGGAAAGTTCGTAAAGCGAACTTGACAGCAAACCAGCCCTTATTTTGACTACAACTTCTGAATCGTAACTCGGATTGACACACGGTTGAAAGCGTTGGAAACCTTATTCAATGCTCTTTATGAATATGACAAGATATCCTTTCTTGAATGCCTACAAAAATGAGAGAAAATCAATTAAACTCAATGATATTTACACGATACGCAATATATACACTATAACGTAAAGTAAACGTAATTACAAACAAAGCGGGGTTTATTCGAACGATATTAACAAAAAAGTATCGATAAGTGCAACAAAACTTATATACAAAAATAGCTACAATTTGCACTTATGAAACTCTCCCCAACTTAAACTTGTTTGTCCTCAAACAAGAATCAAGTGACTCAAGGAAACATAGTGACAACCAAAGAATCATGAATCAACAGGTTTTGAAAAACGGAAACAAATGAATGGTTCAAATGAAAAACGGTACACACAAAGTAAATACTTACCACTAAACTACGACGACAACATAGGCACAAAACAAATGCAAAATACAAAAATCATGCCAAACATCCTAAAAAACACAAGTTCAAACGTGAATCACACCTAGCAAAAACAATCATCGGTAGATGAAAAACACAAAATGAGGTACTTTTCACTCACACAACAATCTTGCAAACAAAAGACTAAATTATGCAATCATCCAAAAATCATATTGAAAACATAAAAGCAAGAATCACAAGGGCTTTCAAGGTTGTAGCGTGGTCGGGTAAACAAACAAGGGGTAATTTTTAAAGGTAATTGAAACAAAAACTTGTCTAATCCTAAGGGAGTGATCAATTCACAAAGGCTCAAGCACAAAATTCCAATCAACTTCTTCCAAAATCCCAAGTGTTACACAAAACACAATACTTATTTAGCACAATTATTTGAACTTTTTTTGTTTTTCTTTTTCAAAACTTTTCTCTTTTCTTTTCTTTCTTTTTCTCTTTTTTTTTTCTTTTTCTTTTCTTTTTCACAACCGCATAGCAACCAACAACATAAGTGAGCAAATGTTGTTCTCCCCAACTTAAATTCAACCAACATAAATGTGTGAATACTCCCTACTTTCTAAGGCAAGGTAAAAATTCAAACAACAACACACGGTTGAGGGTTCAAGAAAACAAGGATCAAAATCCATTCAAAAAGTGAACTAAATACTCATAGACAATCATCAAGTTCAAATGCAACATGGATATTGACAAAAAGGCTCAAAGGGGTTACCGAATGCTCATACACTCACAGGGTAAATTGACTATTTGGCTAGGTAGTTATGCTCAAAATGAAACAAAATGCATTGATCCTTTTCATGCTTTCATATAATCAATACAAACAAAAGATTAAGCATAATAAAATCCAGTTAGAACAAGAATGTTGGTACTCCGCGCATATATGAACAATGGAAAGCTACCTCACAAAAAGATTGGGAACTAAAGTGATTCACATCAAGAGCAAGTATACAAAAGAATGAATGGCATGGAAGTTTATAAAATGCCTAAGTATCATGAATATGCTAAAGTCTAGAAAGCAATAAACACATACCTTGGACGTGTACAAAACTTAACAATATCATTACCATACATCCGCAAGTTGAAATGATCAAACTTGGAACATCACCTTAATTTCCCTCAAGCTACTCAAAAAAAACATATTGACAAACACAAAAACTATTAATATAAACAAACTAAAAGACCGGATGAAAATGGATTAAAAAGTTGTAAAGTGAAGATTTGATAATTTTACGAATAATCCGAGTACAACTTGTTTAATGAATGTTCACCACACTACCTAAGATATAATGAAAAAGTAATAACGAAACAAAAAACGATAAAATGCTTGTTTTACGTCGTAAGCTCGACGCCTTTACTGTGCTTAGCTAGTAACTTACTCCCTTCATGTCATGGTGATGCCTCACCGCGCAAACCAAAAGCAAGTGTCCTAACCAAACACTTGAACAAACGTTACGGGAACAAAACGTATACAACACTTGAACAAACATAATAGAAAATAAAAGCAAAACAAGTATCTATACAGGTATTCAAGCATATATACAATATAAAAAATTATGTACAAAGCTCCAAAACATTGAAACTATCGCAATGCAATTCAATATCAAAACCAATCCCCGACAACGGTGCCATTTTGTTGGAGCGGTAAAGCGGCAAGCAAAAATATTATTTTTGGAAGAATTACCTCCGGGATTTATGTCGTGTCCACAAAGATTGGTGTTATTGAACTGTCGTTCAATAATTTAAATGTTAATGAGTTTGGGTTAAAATGGGTTTAAAGTAAATGCAGAAAAGTAAACATTAACACAAAAAGAACTCATTCTTCAGAGAGAAGAAACTTATCCGGCATGCACATAATCGACTCCTCACAAACTTAAACCTATCGGCCAACTATACTCAACCTACAATACTACTCAATATCATCCAGCATCGCTCACAACAGTGTCCATCTCTGACACACTGAGCTGAGAGAACAACTGTGTTACCCTCATCGACACTCTCGCACCCGGCTCAAGATACGGAGACATTAAGCTTCGACGCCCATAAAGTTTGTTAGCTCTAAATCCATCTCTAGCATCCACAAACTAACAGACAATCATCCCTAATCAAAGTTTACGATGTTTATCTCTAACACAACCCAAACCCGGAGCGTAAAGCAAAAATCAAGGATAATCACCGATAAAGATTTGTAAAGCAGATTTTATACAACGCCATGGGCGATAAATATACATAAGATCAAAGTAAATACATATACAAAACCCAATAAATGAAGAATACACAAAGAAGAAGAGAAATAAACGAAAAATCTCCCAGATCGTCGGCGTCGATCGATGATTAATCCAACCCGAATTATCCGTGTGCAAGCTCCATAGTTGTTTTCTAAGCTAATCCTATGAAAAAATGATGTTTGATGGAGTGGGAGCAAAAAATACCCAAACCATAACCTAAAAATAAATGAAATGACTTAAATAACATTTCAAACATCAGTCAAGTTCGCAAAGAGGACTTTTATTCGCTGAGCGGACATCAATTTTGGCACCTAAGTGCCTCGAGAACAGTTAAACCGACTCTGCAATTCTGCAAAAGTTCGCAATGCAAACTTTTATTCGCAAAGCAAATATTCACTAGAAAGTTCGCAATGCTAATTTTGGTCCCTTTTTCTACTGTCAAAAGTCTGGGAGCATTCGCTGGGAAGTTCGCAAAGCGAACATTCGCTGGAAAGTTCGCAAAGCGAACTTGACAGCAAACCAGCCCTTATTTTGACCACAATTTATGAACCGTAACTCGGATTGACGCATGGTCGAAAGCGTTGGAAAGCTTATTCAATGCTCTTTATGAATATGACAAGATATCCTTGCTTGAATGCCTACAAAAATGAGATAAAATCAATTAAACTCAATGATATTTACACGATACGCAATATATACACTATAACGTAAAGTAAACGTAATTACAAACAAAGCGGGGTTTATTCGAACGATATTAACAAAATAGCATAACTTTATTTTTTAAAATTCCTGATCTGCAGATCCGAAAAAATAGCATAACTTTATTTTTTTAAATTTCTGATCTGCAGATCCAGAAAAATAGCATGACTTTATTTTTTTAAATTTCTGATCTGCAGATCCAGAAAAATAGCATAATTTTATTTTTTATTTTTTTAAATCGGTTTTGTCGGTTGGTCGCATATGTTAATATTTCATCGCAAGTTAATATACATCTGAATGAGGGGAGGAAGAAGGTCTTGACAGCATGATGAAGATCTTGAGTCAAGGGATTAGGTTTCCTGCTACTAGAAAACTTTGTTCTTCGTATCTCTTCAATGTGTTGCTTCGGTGTAGCCATTAATCTTCAGTCAATGTCAATGAAGTAAACATGCATTACAGAGTGAAACGTTGATGAATAAAAAAAAGTTTGTATGCATAAAAAAACTCATTATTATTTACCTGTAAGAGCACAGAGCACCGAAAAGACTGAGCTTTTTAGAGAAGAAAGGTTAAGAATGGGAGTAGTTAGTAACAAAGTTGGTGGTACTCCTATTACCACTTGCAGAACCTGAATCAGAATTTTCGACTTCACTTATGTAGTATCGAGCGCGGAAAGCTAGCAAGTGTTCCTCGGTTTTAGCCACTATGATAACAACTAAAAAGTTAAAGTTAGCTATGTCATACCTTCCGAATTGCATCCATCTCATAAAGCAAAACCTGACTGAACTGAACCTTACTTACTCCATCTCTGATAGGCAGAAATTAACAATGCAAAATAAATCATATATAAAATTAAAACAAGTTATAATATATACATATACATAAATATACATCAACATGTATCATTTAGGCACCACGCTCGATACTACATAAGTGAAGTCGAAAATTCTGATTCTGGTTCTGCAAGTGGTAATAGGAGTACCACCAACTTTGTGTCGACTCTGCTGCCATTTATCTTGGATAAAGTCAAAGAAGTAATATTTTACTGTTGATCTTCATTTGTCCTACAATCTTCGATGATAGATTTGGGAATTCGGATATTCACAATGTCTTTATTGGATATATAACTTATGGTTACAGATCATGTTTGCCATCATAGGTGGATGACCGTTATTTTGTTTAAATATGGGTTAGAACTACTAGACAGCTTTTGGATACATAACAAGTGGCCATCATGTGTTTTGATAAATATTTTGAAATTATCATTAAAGGGTGTTTGTCATATTCGTTGCTCTAACCTTCTGTTAAAATACATATTATTATTATTTCTTAAAATAAATATACCTTTTAATATGTTAAGTTTCAGCCATTTTTCTGGATGTGCACATCCGGAAGACGCGTAACTTGTCATTCCGGATTTGTACATCCGGAACAAAGCAACGTTTTTTAAAAAAATGGTGCGTCCAGATGTGCACATCCGGAACTGGGGGGTAAAAACGGAATTTCACTTGGTGTATAATAAACATGGGTGGTGTATTAAGAAACCTCCTAAATTAATCGCAATGCTATGTGATTGTGGGTGAAATTGGACCGTTGAATGTTTGAGCATACTTGCGGTTTCAATATTAGTTGATGGTTGTCCAACAAAAGAATTTTGAGTAAGGAGATTGAGGGGGAATATTTGTTGAGAAACAAATATAAGTTGTTTTGTGAAACAAGTGTGAGTTCTAAGTCTTACATTGTTTAGAAAAGTGGGGGTTGAGCACTTTATAAGTGAGAGGACTCATACACCTATCACCTTAAGTTTTGCGTGAATATGTGGTGTCTCTCTCACTTATTTGGGTGAGTCTTTGATCTTTAGGTGAGTATTTGACTCAATGTGAATGATTCCCCCTGACATGTTGGTCATTTTAATTAAAGCGGCTTGCGCCTTTGAGAGCTTTGAGAACTGTTTGTCTAGCGGTAAAACTTGTCGTCGTAAATTCCACCAATGAAAAAACTCTAGTCAAATCGACACATACATGTTTCTTATTGTTGATTTTAGTTTAACTGATAATAAATAAATTGAACATATTTAATGTTTCAATTCTAAGTTATGTTCATGATTTAAAAGTTGATAATTTTCATTACACCGGTGTATTATTCATTAATTCCCGTGAAAACTCAAAAATAATTTTTCGCAATGTTTGAATTTTGAAATTTAGACGTAATATAGTACAACAAACTTAAACTTAAAATATGTTTGAATTACAAAGTTTTGAAATGTAGACGCACCACATATTACAAAAAAGTTTAAGTTTACTCGAAACGATCAAATATGCAGCAAATAAACTTGTTTGAATTTTAAAATTCAGAGAGTTAGCGGGATTTTTAACCTCTTCAAATTGATTTGCACAATCCAAATAACAACTCAAATAATTTGTGTTGATATTTATCATGATTCTTGTGTTTTATGTCTCATTTTTAATTTGTATACATTTATTAATAATTGTATATGGTATTTTACATTTGATTTTTCTTCTCCATAAAACATACAAACAAAATTTGTCTCGCCAATACTGCTCAAGAAATAAAAAATACAATCAATTTGTGGAGGTTAAAAATATTGCAAATTGAAAATAGAACTTCCACTAAATATTTAGATTTTGAAATTCGGACAGGATTGTTTGTGTATTTGGTGCATTTCAGGTAAATTTGAGCTCTTCTATAATATGTAGTATGTCTAAATTTCAATGTATATATATGGTGTATCTGGATTTTTTATGGAGAATTTTTTTACTTGTATTTAGCGATTTCTGAGATTGAATTTATTGTGTTTTTTGTTTGTCCGAATGTTAATTTTCAAACTATACAAAGCGATATTTTTGGTTTTTGATAGAGTTTACCAGTAGAATATGGGGTGTAGCGAACAATTCCAAAAAAGAAAAACTAAATAATGTCCATGTGTCCAAGCCCATTAACATCATGTCCCTTGCTTCATCCGCCAAAACTATTTTTTATAATCCATTTATTTTATTTTGTTTATTTTACACAATCTTTCCAATTGGTTTATTTTACACAATTTTTACAATTGATTTATCATATGTAAATTTACCTTAATTCAAAAACATATTACATTGCGTGTTGCGTGTACACTCACCACATTCCCCCAATTTAAATTAAATAGTTCGTTTTTTTAAATTCGGGTATAATTCTCATCGTCTTGATCAAATAGCAACAATACATATCAAGACAATTACAAACTTATCCAATTTTTGTGATTTTTGTTAGCGCAATTTACTACTAGCATTTTTACATTCAACAAAACACGTCATCGTTGCTAGAGATTTTTTATTATTTCAACAAGAAAATATTAGGGGATTATACTTTATTTTAGTTGCATTTTATTTTAGATTTTAATTTCTATTATATCTTTCAATTTGTTTTGGTGCTACTAAAGATATCTTTTTGTTCTGTATGCACAATGCAGGTTCAAATGATTTAAAATTTGATCTATAAATAGAAAGTTCAATCAAAGCAATCCAAAAAGCAACTCGGTTTGCTAAACATAAAAAGGAAACATATAAGATGATAGAACACGAATTTCAACAACGATCGCCTCTATCAAGTCCACCTAGACGTGTTCTAGGAAACTTTGACGACGGTCTATGAAGCACAGACACACTAAATGCGATCCTGACACTGCCACAACGACTCCAGTAATAATTTGAAAAATGAATAAATTAAACATAATCACAAGTGTCAGTCAAGATGTCCGACACGGATCCAGACACATTTTTTTAGAGGTGTCGGTGCTACATAGGCGGCGGTTATCTAAAGAGATTGTCGCTTATAGGTTTCCAACGGTGAAATCCAATCTCATTTTACATTAAAAATATTGTACTTGTGGGTTTGAGAGATACTTAATTCAAAGGAAGCTCACTAATACAGCGTTATAAGAATTTGGCAAGGTTCAAAGAGACATGTTTGTTTTGCAACTCAATAGAGTAATTGAAAACCAAAAGAGGCTTCGGTTGTTTGCACTAACACTTACAAGTAGAGTGAAATATTGTATTTAAACTTTATCAAGTGGTGTCATCAATACTTGAGCGGATCTAGAGAGACAATTTTTGAAAAGAATCTATTTGGGCAGATCTAGAGAGACTGAAATTCTGGTATCAGACGTGTGATGTTAAGGTGCGATGTCACAACAACACACTCTGCAAATGGACAGCAATAACAGTAACAAATCAACACAAAGAATTGTTCACCCAGTTCGGTCTAACTACCTACGTCTGGGGGCTACCAAGCCAGGGATGAAATTCACTACTTGTAGAATTAATTTACAGACTCAACAACCCAGTTGACAATCTCCTAAACTTAATTCCTACTAGTGACTTTCTACCTAAGAAACCACTTAGATATGAGAACACTACTCAACCCCTAAAACACTTCAGTGATATAATTCAAAGATCACACACTTTGAATAACACTACTTGATTCTGCTTCACAGCTTTGATCAAGAACAACTCAACACAACAATACCAATTCACACTAGAATGGTTTACAAAACATGCACGAAGACACAAAACGACTCTCAGTCTTTAGCTCACTCTCTTCGTCACTTTTCTCTAGTACTGGTGCGCTTTATATAGCTCCTTGAATTGGTCTTGGACCTGCTCCAAAATCTCGCCAGATTTGTTATTTAAAACTGAATATTTTAAAACAGATTTTCTCCTAAAATCTTTTTAAATCTTTAACCTTTTAAATCTCCTACAAATCTGCACTAGATCTCCTTTGCAGCAGAAAATATCTATCACAAGATATTCACATCCAATGAGACAGCTTGTTCTCCACAATTCCAGCTAATACGCAAACCCTAACAACATCACAACCTGCTGTTGTTAATTCTGCAGATCTGATGTTACAACATCGCCTATGTGACATCAGACATCCAACTTCAGTAATTACAAACTTAACACAGCCCAGTGTTAAAAGTCAATGTTGCAACATCAATACCTTGACATCAACATTGCATATACTTTGTTTTACCAAAATTCCAGTCAATCCAAGAACTAACAATCTCCCCCTTTGGCTAATTTTGGCTAAAATAATGTCTGCACTCTGCACCTTCAGAGGCTTCAGCATCTCTGCACTCTGCACCTTCAGAGACTTCAGCAGCGAAAAAAAACATCAAACAATGATATTGAAACTTCAAGCAGCAGCATCTTCAATACAGACTTTACAAAACTCTACTGCAGCAGCTGCACATATTTCATCATTAACAGCAATAAGCACTCCCCCTCAATGTAACAACCAGCATAGCAGTTGTTCAACAATTACTCCCCCTTAATATATGCCCTTCTGAATCACATCACTTTAGCAGCATTTGACATTTGTACTCTTTGATACTCTTGGCTCACTTGGCTATTTCTCCCCCTTTTTAGCCACAATTGGACAAACCTCAACAAGTTAAATCTCCTATGACACCCTGTACAAAACCATACTTCTTCTGTCAGCAATATCCACATTTTGAAAATCCAGACATATTCTTCATCCATCCAGTTATGAAGGCTTCACACAAGATCTGAAGCACACACACAATACCTTCCACTGAACTCTAAGTCAACTCCTCACACTTAGAATAACACACACCAAGACAAGTGTACAATCTATTTAAGGCCATGATTCAATCTTGTCTTCAGACATCTCCTCAGAAGCATGTGCGCACAAGATTCAAACAATTTGCTTCATATGACTAGAACCATTCAAGGCCACACCAAAACACCAATCAACAGCCTAATGTCATAACATGCTATCTGACATTATATCCTCATAAGAGGCAACCAATCTCCACAAGCTTGATAAATGCACCTTTGCTGAAAAATCCATAGACAAGTATTCCCCTTGTCATGATTAACAAATGCTCTAGATGGAGATGAACATTTGAGCACATTTTTTGAGTACATGCATTTTGGTACCACTGTCCCTTTCTCCAATAGGCTATCATACAATTCATCTTCACCATCCAAGGCAAACCTTCTACTTCATCATTCTCCCGTATGACTATGTAGATGCTCCTTAGATATAATGTAAGCACTAAGCTTCAGATCCAGAACAAAGACATCCTTCACCAAGGATACTCTTGACACTCTTGACACCAGGGTATTACATATGCTCCACTACTAGATTTACTATCAGCAAAATAATCCAAACTCAACACTGTGTCACAAACTCCACAAATTCTCAGTTTACTTATAAGCTTTACTGTGATCCAGTCTCTTCAAGAGATCACAATTCCTCCATCCTTACATCCACCAGTAGTTGTTGAAACTGGTGAAGTCTTCAAAGACAGTAGTCATGCTTTGCCAGAACAAGCTACTAAACACATGACCATAATCTCCACCTCTTCTGACCAAAAATGCTAGAGCATCCAACTCCACATGTCCAATCTTAACCATCTTCCAGATATAACCACCAGCAAACATGATGCTATAACATCTTTTGGGACATCAGCTTCTCATCACCATTCAAATGACTCATTGCACAAAGAGGTCCTTCAAGAAGCTCCCAATAAAACACAGTCAGAGCAACTTATTCATACACACCTGAATCCCATAAGTTCCCATACCCTCTCTGAACTATATCCTAGCAAACTCAACCATATCCAGAGTATCTCTACCAAATTCTTTTTCCAGAACATACTTCCACCATTTTATGAAAAGCACAGGAATGTTATCCAGTATGGCCTTTTGAATTTTCTCAGAAGTTCTAACAACAACGGCTTCCTTCATTTGAGAGATATCCTGGACATTTTCATCAGACTTATCTCTGATCTTCCTATTTCTGGAAGAGATGAACACTTTACTCCTGGATTTTGTAGTACCATCCACATAGATCTTCTGCTTATCAGTTCTCATTTATGGAGGTGACTCAATAGCTTTCCTCTTCCTTGATTTCAGTCGTTTAGCAACCCCAGGAACCACTTTTGCAATTAGTTCATCATCACTCTTCTTTATTTTAAGGCTTGAAGTACCTTTCTTGACTTGAGATGTTTTAACATCAGCTCTAGCATCTGCATCTTCCAACCTAAGGATTGTCAACTTGTGAAATTTTTCTTCTGAACTATAGGAGTCATTAGTCAGGTTGTCATCTTTCTTGGCCTTGCAAGTATTCATCTCCCAACACTTCTTAAGGTCACAGCTTTTGATCCTTCCATCAGCATTGTTGACTCCTTCATCTTGCTCACATGACTGACTACTCAAGTTGGCTTTTAACACATTATCCAACTTAGGAGTAACAACACCATAAGTCATTAACCCAGATTGACTTTTCACCATACTTTCACACTTGATGTCACCATCTGATGTTACAGCATCAACCTTAACATCACTAGATAAGCTGTCCACTTGAGGTATCCACTGATAGCAATTATCTTTGGATCTTACTCCCTTCATCACTACCTCATTCTGCTCATCAGCTACCACACATTCATCTTTGGTGTAGCTTACCTTGTATCCTTCATCACAAAGTTGACTTATGCTAATTAAATTAGCACTCAACCCTTGAACAAGGAGCACATTATCAAGAGTAAGACCATCATGATTCTTCACTCTTCCAACTCCTTCTACTACTCCTTTTTCACCATTGCCAAAAATAACATCATTTGCATGGCAAGGATTGAACTCTACCAAATGCTTCTTGGATCCAGACATATGCTTTGAACATCCACTGTCAAAGTACCATGCATCCATAGTAAAATGTCCATCTGATGTGTGAGCCAATAAACATGTGACCTGAGCTTTAGGAACCCATTGTTTTACTACTTTGGGCCTGACCTCCTTCTGTCTGGGTTGAGGAGCAGAATTTGGATAACCATGAAGCTTGAAGCAAGAGAACTGCATATGTCCAAACCTGCCACAATAGAAGCATCTGACTCTGTCATCTCTAAAGTGGTTAAACCTTCTGCCACTTTGATGATGATATTGTTGGTGCTGCCACCCATAATGATGTGTCCTTCTACCATAGTTGGTCTGTCTTCTATGGTGCGGTTGTCTTCTCCTGTACTGAGGATGCTGTCTCCTATGATGATGAGGCTTCCTTCTTCCATAGTAATGAGGCACAGCATTGTTGTATCCGTATCCATATCTATGATGTTGAGACATCTGATGAAACCTGTTCTGATTGGACCTAACAGCCTCCATGCTCTTGTGATATTGAGGAGGCATATACTGACTAGCTCCTTGAGGCTGCATCTTCCTCTGATGAGGACCATTCTTCTTCTCAACATTCTGAGGCAGAACAGCCTTCTTAGGTGTAGGATCCTGTCTCCTAGATTGATGTTGAGACAATGGTTAAGACATCTCCTTCTTTGTTCCTGAAGTGCTTGCTTCAGCAGGTACCTTTTTCTCAGCCACATATCCTATACCTGATTTATCACCAGCAGCTTTCTCTGACTGCAGAATCTTATCAAGAGTGTCTGTACCACTGTTCAGCATCCTAACAGATTTAGTCATATGATCAAGATGAGCTTTGACCAGTGAGACTTCATTTTCCAAATCAGATTTAGCAGTCTCAAGCTGAGTAATCTGTTTCTTTTGACTCTTGTTTTCTTGACAGATTTCAGCACTCTTCAGACAAAGCTCTTGATAAGTAGAAGCTAACTCCTCAAAAGTTATTTCTCCATCACTAGAATCATCAACAGTTCCTACTAAAGCTCTAACATGCTTTGCTGACTCACCTTCACTTTCACTATCAGAGTCAGACCAGGAAACTGTCATGCCCTTCTTCTGCTTTTTCAAGAAGGTGGGACACTCTTTCTTGACATGTCCATACCCTTCACACTCAAAGCACTGAACTCCTTTATCTTGGGAAGTTTTCTCTTCATCCTTCTCTTTTGACTTGCTGATGTCAGAAGATATGTTCTTGACATTAGGCCTGGAGTTATTATTCATTCTCTTGAACAATTTGTTGAACTGTCTTCCCAACATAACTATGGCCTGAGATAGATCCTCCTGGGATTCAGAACTCTTTCCTTTGTCTTCTTGATCATTTGACATCAAGGCTCTATTCTTAGGCTTCTTTTCTGGTTCTTCCTCATTCAACCCAAGCTCAAAAGTTTGAAGAGATCCAATGAGCTCATCAACTCTCATCTTGCTGATGTCTTGAGATTCTTCAATGGCAGTTACCTTCATCTTATACTTCTTAGGAAGGGACCTAAGAATCTTCCTTACAAGCTTTTCATCTGACATCTTTTCACCAAGAGCACTGGATGCATTAGCCAGCTCAAGAACGCTCATGTGGAAGTCATGGATAGTCTCATCTTCCTTCATCTTCAGGCTTTCAAATTTTGATGTTAGAATCTGAAGTCTTGACATTTTAACTCTAGATGTACCTTCATGAGTGGCCTTCAAAATATCCCACGCTTCCTTAGCAACTTCGCAGGTATTGATTAACCTGAAAATATTCTTATCCACTCCATTGAAAATTGCATTTAGAGCTTTGGAATTACCAAGGGCAAGCTCATCTTCTTCCTTGGTCCATTCTTCTTCAGGTTTTGGCTTTGAGGTGCCTTCTTTATCTTTGCCAGCATCATCTTTCTCACAGACAACAGGTGCTTTCCACTCTTTAATAATAGCCTTCCATGCCCTGTTGTCCAAGGATTTTAAGAAAGTAGTCATCCTTGGCTTCCAATAGTCATAATTGGATCCATCCAAAATAGGGGATCTGTTGACGAATCCTCCAACTTCTTTGTCCATCTTTACACCAGAAAGTAACTTCCCTAGATCTCACCCAGAGACAGACAGGAAACCAGGCTCTGATACCAATTGAAATTCTGGTATCAGACGTGTGATGTTAAGGTGCAATGTCACAACAACACACTCTGCAAATGGACAGCAATAACAGTAACAAATCAACACAAAGAATTGTTCACCCAGTTCGGTCTAACTACCTACGTCTGGGGGCTACCAAGCCAGGGATGAAATTCACTACTTGTAGAATTAATTTACAGACTCAACAACCCAGTTGACAATCTCCTAAACTTAATTCCTACTAGTGACTTTCTACCTAAGAAACCACTTAGATATGAGAACACTACTCAACCCCTAAAACACTTCAGTGATATAATTCAAAGATCACACACTTTGAATAACACTACTTGATTCTGCTTCACAGCTTTGATCAAGAACAACTTAACACAACAATACCAATTCACACTAGAATGGTTTACAAAACATGCACGAAGACACAAAACGACTCTCAGTCTTTAGCTCACTCTCTTCGTCACTTTTCTCTAGTACTGGTGCGCTTTATATAGCTCCTTGAATTGGTCTTGGACCTGCTCCAAAATCTCTCCAGATTTGTTATTTAAAACTGAATATTTTAAAATAGATTTTCTCCTAAAATCTTTTTAAATCTTCAACCTTTTAAATCTCCTACAAATCTGCACTAGATCTCCTTTGCAGCAGAAAATATCTATCCCAAGATATTCGCATCCAATGAGACAGCTTGCTCTCCACAATTCCAGCTAATACGCAAACCCTAACAACATCACAACCTGCTGTTGTTAATTCTGCAGATCTGATGTTACAACATCGCCTATGTGACATCAGACATCCAACTTCAGTAATTACAAACTTAACACAGCCCAGTGTTAAAAGTCAATGTTGCAACATCAATACCTTGACATCAACATTGCATATACTTTGTTTTACCAAAATTCCAGCCAATCCAAGAACTAACAGAGACAATTTTTGGAAAGAATCTATTTGGTAAGAATCTAGTTGGGTGGATCTAGAGAAACAATGAGAAAATAAATCGCTCTATGATGTGTGGTAAAGGAATAAACTTATAATATAAATACGTAAATCACATAATCTTGATTACTTGATACATGTACAATATTTTACACTGAGACTAAGAAGAACCACAATAATTTTATTAGATGCCTCAGTTGGAAGTACAATGAGAAAAAATTTCAATAAAGAGTTAAAATAGTGTATTGATAATATGGAACAAAACGAGTACCAAGCAATGATGGACATGTGCATTAGAAGAAGATGTACAAGACAATTTGAAACTCAAAATGCAGTTTTAGCATGCCACAAGCAAACGCAAACTCAAGTTGATGCAGTTACCAAATAACTTGAAGATCCCTAAACGGGAGAACATCAGGTACAACAAGTACATCATGCTTAAGATCTAATGTGTGATTATTTTGGCGGTGGTCATGTCAATGGCCAATGTAATTCTTAAGTATTCTCATATGAGGAAGATTACATGGGAAACTACAATAGGGATAAGCCCTACTCTAGCATATATACTCTTGCATGGAAAAACCATCCTAATTTTAGGTAGAGCGACATCCACATGCAAGGTTTGAACCATGGCCAACAACATAAATTAGGGTACCATAATCAACATCAAAGACAACCTCGTCGGTTGTATCAAAATCAACATCAACAGACTCGTTATGCCATATCAACCTGAACAGAAACCTCAAAAAATATATCAAAATAATCATTCACAACAACCTTAATTAAAATAATACTTAACAACAACAACCAAGGAACTCTTCAAATATGGAGGAAACCTTGACTCAGTTCATGCAGGTGACGTAAGAAAACTTTGAAGCCATTGTACATTTGATGAGTAGAATAAGAGAGATCATGATAGTGATATTCAAAAATAGAGATCTTCTTTGGGGTGATTATTTATGATTGAGTTATAATCCCTTTTTTGATTCTCCCTCTAATGCATTTATAGTTGAACTAACTTCAACTCAGCCTTAATCCTTTTGACATTTATGTTATGTTTTTATAGCCACTTATTTCCTTGTTCCCTCTTTGTTTATGATTCAATTGTGTGATTCGTGTCCATATTTTTTAAATGACTCAAGGTTGAGTCATTTTCCTGCAATGGAGTCAAGTTTACCGTGTAAAATTATTTCCTCGCCAAATGGAAAGCTCATATTATTTATGGTTGAGGTTGCCTTCATGCCACTAATCAAGTGGCTCAGATTTCCTCTCTTCCCCATTACGGTTCAGAGTCTCTCAAGCACAAGTTCTGGTAGGGAGAAGTGATTCAAAGTCAAGTCATGACGAATCACAGTCCCTAAAGAATGAGGCCTACAATGGAAAATGTTTGAGATTAAAGAAACAGTATTTCGTATTCCCTCAAGCATGAGGCATGTCATGGAGAAGTGGTTGATGAAAATACTTTTAAAGGAGATTTAAAGTTATTTCCACCTATGGATTTTATGATTAGGCTCGATCATGGCCATCCAAGTTAATTTGATGGTTCATTTCCTTATCAGTGGATCCAATTATACAACTAAGTGTGCCATTAATTTTGGAAATGATTACAAATGTCTTGGACAGGATAATTTAATATTAGTCGTCCCTTGTTTCGTGGCAAGCGAGCAGAGCCTTTGATATTTTGTTATACTAATGATGGATATATACAAACTTTGCCTACTCGGTCTAGAGGGGCTTTCTCCTATAAATACCATAGTTTTTTACTTTCCATTTTTATCAATATTTATCCCTAAAATAATTTCACTTTAGAAATTTTATATATGTACCCTAACGACATCTCATAGGACCTCGGCTCTTTTTCTCTTCCACAAAGTCTTACCATGGGCATTATATTTTTGTAATCTTTCCTATATTTTTAGTTTTATTTCTAAAGATGGTATTTCTTATAGATTGTGACACTAGTGAGAATGTGGTTGAGCTCGATAACCCTGAGGGGAATTGGGTGACATGGCAGGCGTATGGTAGATTGAAATATAGATTCGTCAGAGCATTACTATGTTAGAAAACCGCTTCAAAGACGACATCTTTTATTCACAATTGGTTGGCAACGTATCTCATGCGGCTTTGAATTTTATTTTTCACGAATCCAAACAAGCTAATAAAACAGGTTCATATAGCTTAAAGTGTGGATGTTGTTGGAACGGTAAAGCTGCAAGCAAAAATATTATTTTCAGAAGAATTCCCTCCGAAATTTATGTCGAGTCCACAGAGATTGGTGCTATTGAACTGCCCTTCGACAATTTAAATGTTAATAAGTTTGGGTTAAAATGGGTTTAAAGTAAATGCAGAAAAGTAAACATTAACACAAAAAGAATTCAATCTTCAGAGAGAAGAAACTTATCCGACATGCACATAATCTACTCCTCACAAACTTAAACCTATCGACCAGCTATACTCAACCTAAAATACTCCTTAATATCATCCAGCATCGCTCACAACAGTGTACATCTCTGACACACTGAGCTGAGAGAACAACCGTGTTACCCTCGTCAACACTCTCGCACCCGACTCAAGATACGGAGGCATTAAGCTTCGACACCCATAAAGATTGTTAGCTCTAAATATATTTCTAGCATCCATAAACTAACAGATAATCATCCCTAATCAAAGTTTGTGATGTTTATCTCTAACACAACCCAAACCCCGAGCATAAAGCAAAAATCAAGGACAATCACCGATAAAGATTTGTAAAGCGAATGTTATACAACGCCATGGGCGATAAATATACATAAGATCAAAGTAAATACATATACAAAACCCAATAAATGAAGAATACACAAAGAAGAAGAGAAATGAACCAAAACTCTCTCGGTTTGTCGGTGTCGATCGATGATCAATCCAACCCGAATTATCCGTGTGCAAGCTCCATAGTTGTTTTCTAACCTAATCCTATGAAAAAATGATGTTTGATGGAGTGGGAGCAAAAAATACCCAAACCATAACCTAAAAAATGGTAGGAGTTGTATTCTTTTTAAGGTTGATTTCGAAAAAGCATATGACAAGGTAAGTTGGAATTTTGTTAGATATATGATGAGAAGGATGGGCTTTGGTGGGAGATGGATGAGATGGATGGAATTATTGGTATTTAATAGTAATATGTCGGTGCTTGTGAATGGGAGTCCAACGAAGGATTTTAAGGTGGAGAGGGGTTTGAGACAAGGTGACCCGTTATCCCCTTTCATTTTTGTGATTGTGGCGGAGGGGCTATCGGGGTTGATCAATAAGGCGGTGGATATTAGGGTGTATGGAGGGGCGGTCATTAATAGATTGTGCTCGGTGGATATCCTTCAATTTACGGATGACACTTTATTAATTGGGGAATCATCTTTGAACCAAATTTGAGCTTTTAAGGCGGTTCTTAGAAGTTTCGAAATCGCGTCGGGTTTAGGTATTAACTACCATAAGAGTAAGTTGATTGGAATCAATTCGAATTCTTGTTTCTTGGAAGCCGCGACCTATTTCCTCTCTTGTAAAGTGGAAAATTCCAATTTCATTTTTCTTGGGATTCCTATAGGCTCTAGTTCGAGAAGGATCTCAACTTGGAAGCCTTTGGTGGATAAGATTAAGAGGCGGTTAGACAATTGGAAGAATCGTTTTCTTAGTATTGGCGGTAGAATTACTCTTTTAAAGTCGGTTTTGTGTTCACTCTCGATTTTTTGGCTTTCTTTTTATAGGATGCCGGTAAAGATTGCGAATGAAATAACAAGTTTGCAAAGTATTTTTTTATGGGGAGTTACGGAGGGGAGACGGAGGATTCATTGGGTGGGATGGAAGGATGTCTGTAAGCCGTTCGAAAAAGGTGGTTAGGGGATTAGAAGGATTGAGGATTTCAATATGGCTCTTCTTCTCAAATGGAGATGGTGTATACTTAACGGAACGGATTCTCTTTGGTATCGGTTATTGAAAGCTCGCTATGGTGACATCAATTTGGCTTTAATTAGCGGGGTTAATTTGTTTGATAAAAAGGGTTCTTGTTTGGTGTGGTGGAGAGATTTGGGCATTATTGATAAGAAATTAGAGGAAGATTACTTTGCAAAGAATTGTGCCTTTGAGATAGGAAATGGAATGACGACATCTTTTTGGTATGCTTATTGGTTGGATAATTGTTGCCTTAAAGACAGATTTCCTCTTGCTTTTAAGAATTTGGAGCTCAAAAACGTTTTGGTGGGAGCTATGGGAGGTTGGGTTGACGGGGGTTGGGTTTGGAGTGATTTGGGTATTTTTAAGAGGCCGTGTTCGGGGGTGGAGTCTGAGCTGGTGTTGTTACATTCGTTGTTGGATGGTCGTAGACCTATCTCGTCCGCCCGTGATAAAGTTATGTGGAAAGCGGATGTTGATCTTTGTTATACTGTGAGATATTTTGTTAATTTAATCCAAAATTGCAGGATAAATGGGGATGCTGCAAATAGGCATAGCAGTCAACATATTGCTGCTGTTTCTAGCTCCCAGAGCAGTATTCCTGATGCTGATGTCTGTGATCATGGTCATGCTGCAGAATCCAGTTGGCATACTAGTCATCATTCCGCTGCCGTTTCTAATTCTGTTTTGGGTGCAGATTCCACTCGGCTTGGTAGCTCTCATGTTGTTGTCCCGGCTTTTGTTTCGGTTTCTCATGTGCGGTGTTGTTTTTGCAATGGTTTTGGTGGTGACTGTCTGCGGGGTTTGGAGTGCAGACCTGCTGAGGCCTCGGACGGGCATGCGCCTGGCAGCGGGGATAGTTTGATGCATGTTTCTACGATTATTCCTGCTGGGGGTATTTTAATGGATGGCAATCCTGATACATTTTGTTATGTTGGTTTAGTAGAGGAGACTTTTTGGAAATTGTTTTGGAAGTCGGGAGTGCCTACTAAAGTTAAGTCTTTTGGGTGGCGGTTATTCAAGAATAGACTTCCGTCTAAAGATAATTTAAAGGTGCGTGGCATTATTTTTCCCGACTCCTCTTCTTCTGCTTGTTTGTTTTGCTCTTCAGTAGAAGAAACGTTGGATCATTCTTTATTGGGGTGTACAGTGGTGAATTTGATTTGGAGGGAGATTAAGGAGTGGATTGGTTATGTGGATATTTCGGTTTTAGAAGCAGGGAGTTTCCAAGATAGCTTTTCGAGGTGGTTTATTTTTTGCAAATCTCGAAAAGTTAAATCTGGGAAAGCGGGTGTAATTTGGTTGGCGGTTTGTTGGAATATGTGGTCTCTCAGGAATAATATTATTTTCGATAATCAAGGGTGGAATGTCCTTGATACGGTATGGAATATCAAGATTACATCTTGGAAGTGGTCCTTCATTGGTGATATTGCTAAAACCAATTGTAATTTTTACGATTTTTGTAAAAATCCGTTGTATTACTTATCGTAGGATCAATTGGTTTTCAATATCTTTTTGTCGAGAGTTTTCTTTCTCGATCGCTTTGTAATCAAGTTCGAGAACCCTTAGCTCTCGTTTATTGAATCAACTTGCTTACAAAAAAATGATTGAGTTACAATCCCTTTTCTGATTCTCCCTCTAATGCATTTATAGTTGAACTAACTTCAACTCAGCCTTAATCCTTTTGACATTTATGTTATGTTTTTATAGCCACTTATTTCCTTGTTCCCTCTTTGTTTATGATTCAATTGTGTGATTCGTGTCCATATCTTTTAAATGACTCAAGGTTGAGTCATTTTCCTGCAACGCAGTCAAGTTTACCATGTAAAATTATATCCTCGCCAAATGGAAAGCTCATATTATTTATGGTTGAGGTCGCCTTCACGCCACTGATCAAGTGGCACGGATTTCCTCTCTTCCCCATTACAGTTTAGATTCTCTCAAGCACAAGTTCTGGAAGGGAGAAGTGATTCAAAGTCATGTCATGACGAATTACAGTCCCTAAAGAATGAGGCCTACAATGGAAAAATGTTTGAGAGCAAAGAAGCAGTATTTTCTATTCCCTCAAGCATGAGGCATGTCATGGAGAAGTGGTTGATGAAAATACTTTTAAAGGAGATTTAAAGTTATTTCCACCTATGGATTTTATGATTAGGCTCGATCATGGCCATCCAAGTTAATTTGATGGTTCATTTCCTTATCAGTGGATCCAATTATACAACTAAGTGTGCCATTAATTTTGGAAATGATTACAAATGTATTGGACAGGATAAATTAATATTAGTCGTCCCTTGTTTAGTGGCAAGCGAGCAGAGCCTTTGATATTTTGTTATACTAATGATGGATATATACAAACTTTGGCTACTTGGTCTAAAGGGGCTTTCTCCTATAAATACCATAGTTTTTTACTTTCCATTTTTATCAATATTTTTCCCTAAAATAATTTCACTTTAGAAATTTATATATGTACCCTAACGACATCTCATAGGACCTCGACTCTTTTTCTCTTCCACGAAGTCTTACCATGGGCATTATATTTTTGTAATCTTTCCTATATTTTTAGTTTTATTTCTAAAGATGGTATTTCTTATAGATTGTGACACTAGTGAGAATGAGGTTGAGCTCGATATCCATGAGGGGAATTGGGAGATATGGCATTGTTGTTCTGTGGTTTCGAGGCAGACGTATGGTAGATTGAAACATAGATTTCTTTAGCTAATTCATTTCCTATTTAATAGTTAAGTGGGGGTAAAAGTCTTCTAGGAAGATGTGTTTATATCGTCCATTAGGAGTGAAGATGTTTTTTTCTAATGACATGCATGGAAGGCGAGAAGGCATCAATGAGGTATCCTCAAGGGGTTAAGGGTGAGTATTTCTCTATGTATACGTATATTAAAACATATATGGGTTTGCGAATCCCCTGCATACCCTTTGAGGAGGACTTCTTAAAGGTGATCAATGTCGACGCCTCACAACTTCATCCAAACAATTAGGCCATCATGAGGAGTTTTATGATCCTTTGCAAGCTCTTGCGATCACACTTATTGTGGGCTTTTTTTTTTTTTTTTATGGGACGAAGGGGGTTGATAAGGCATGTGGTTCTCTCTGAGCACTCTAATTAGTTAGGGTCTATTCACCCTCTATTCTTTAAACTACTAAAAATTGGAAAGATAAGTTTCCCCAAGTTATATGTGGTATTGATTTTCCCGAAGTGATATTCGAGGAGAACAAATTGCATTGCCTCCCTCTTTTTTTATCAAGCAAGTCTATATCAATGATAGGTTTCGATAAATATAAACTTATTTAAGAGGAGAATAATGGTGCTGAATTTTTAGAACAATCATGTGTTCAAAATGTTAGAGAGTGATTGACATTTATTTGCATAAGTGTATTTAATTTCCATCATTTATGATTCGTCTTTATTTATTATCTTTTTTAACCTTTATGTTTTTATGTTTAAAGGATGGCCCATATTTCGGTGTTAGAATATATGGCATCGCTGGAAAAGGTGAGGGCGAAGAGAGACGGGGTTGGGGTCGCTGCTTAAAAAAGTGACCCTTTCGGTTTGTTGATTGGTATCCTAAAGAAATAGAAAATCGTATAGAAGAGCATGATCATTCATGATACACCTCCTTCTATTGTAGCATCTCTACTAGCGGACACTGGGTTTTCCCCTAGGATCAAAAAAATATAAGGCTAGATCAAGGAAGGTTCATATCAACTTGGAGATGAGCACCTCTTTAGACTTAGAGAAGGGAGCTTCCTTGGATGATGGTGTGGAGTGCTCTTCCTGGGGAGTAACTTCCATGGCATCAATAGAAATCAAGAGGTGTCATCCATCTGGGATAAAGGCTTTAATCGAATTGGGTTCATATATGACCCTTGATGCGCCAACGACCTGAACAGGGCGAAGAAAATGGGCTCGAGAAAACTTTTTAAACAATTGAAACTTATATGTAGGGCGAAGAATCGATTTTTAATATTATTACTTGACATAGAAGAATTTAAAAAAATAAAAACCATATCATAGAAGTTGGAATTGGAGGTAAATATCATTCATTTTATTCCTCATTCCTTACATTAATCTTGAGTATGTGCTAAAAATGGACGTTGAATCCGGATATGCATCTTCGGACGAAGTTAAGTGTAGTTCGGATGTTCATCTCTGGATTGTCTTGTTAGTATGAATTTTAACACTACTTCTTTGTTATTGGTGGTAAAAGATATGGTGCACCTGAATATGTTTCTCAAAGCTATTGTAAGTGTGTATGTTAAACCGGATGAAGTGAAGCATGATGTTAAACCAGATGAAGTGAATGATGATGTTCAATTGGATGAAGAAAATAATTATGTTAAACTGGGTGCTCGACTGGTTGTTGTTGAGGTTGATGTTCGTGCACAATTTACAAATAAAGAAGTGCTTATTGTTCATGAACATAGGCTACAATAGGTTCGCAGGGAGGCCGGAAAATTAGGGTTTAGCTTTGTAATTTGAAGGTCTGACAATGGTTTGGATAGAAGACAAACATTTGTAACAATGATATGCGAAAGAAGTGGCACGTCCAACCAAAAGATTAGGCAGTTGAAATGTGATGACACTGGATCGAGAAAATGTTAGTGTCTGTTTAAATTGCGCGGATATTGTATAGCGGATGAGACATAGAAATTTAATGTGATTTTCGGTATACATAATCATATTTTTCATGACAAGCTAGTCGTTCATCCCATTGTATGTCACCTTGTGCCTGAGGAAAGAGAACTTGTTTCGGACATGACATTAAACATGGTGACGTCGAAAAACATACCCGCATCTTTGAAACGGAAAAGTTATCTAAATGTTTCACATATCAAGCAAATATAAAACGTGCGTGCTCGAGACAACAAGGTCGTAAATTGACCAAGATATGAGATGCAATAACTCTTGAAGCTTTTGGATGATGACCACTATGTTTCAAGGTACAGAGTTTGTGAGGATAAAGTCGTCATTCGAGATATATTTTGGAGTCTTCCCGATTCCGTCAAGTTGTTCAACACTTTCCCCTCTGTACTCATAATTGACTCAACATACAAAACAAACAAGTATAGACTTTCACTCGTGGAAATTATTGGTGTTACTTCTAAATAGATGTGCAAGATTATGTTGAAGGACCAAGAATACATGACACAAGTCATAATCACTAATCGTGACATTGCACTGATGAATTCAGTTGCAACGGTGTTTCCTACATCGTCCATATTACTTTGTAAGTATCACATAACCAAAAATGTGAGAAGTCGAGTAAAACCTATGATTGGCATGAAACAAGTCAAACGTGAAGATGAAAAACTTGTCAAACCTGATGTGGTGGTGGAAAATAAAATGGATGCATGGAATTCTATAATAAATTCTTCCATGAAATAATTATATGCAGACTATGTTCTAAATTTCGGGAATGTGTGTGTGATATATCTAGATTTGCTAAAATATGTTGAGAGCACTATTTTGGATCATGTAAAATAGAAGATTGTTTGTGCATTGACCGATCAGGTTTGACACTTTGGCAATACAACAACTAACATAGTTGAATCTGCACATGCTAGACTGAAGAATTGGTTAAGAAACAGTAAAGGTGGTTTTTGTCGAGATTGGGACGTCATGGACCATATGCTCCAAAACCAACATAGTGAGATACATACATATTTTCGTCGGAGCATTACTATGTTAGAAAACCGCTTCAAAGAAGACATTCTTTATTCACAATTGGTTGGCAACGTATCTCATGCAGCTTTGAATTTTATTTTTCATGAATCCAAACAAGCTATTAAAACTGGTTCATATAGCTTAAAGTGTGGATGTAAACTTAGGAAGACTTACGGTCTTCCGTGTGCTTGTTTAATTTCAAAGAAGTTGAAGCTTGAAAAACCAATTTGTACGGAAAAAGTTTGCACTCCCTGGACAAGGCCCTGTTTTGATGATGGTGGTGTGACGAAGGATGATAAATCAAACATATCTATCATAATCGAGTGGAAACTGATCCAAGAGAGATTTGTGAAAGTTGATTACATCATAAAATTGCACATCAAAGAGCAACTGAGGAAGATTGCTTATCCAGAAACAACATATTTGAAACCACTGTCAGAACCGATTAAAACAAATGGTGCACCTAAATAGGTAAGACCAGCTCAAAGTGACAACTCCACGAGACGGTCTCCTTCATACTTTGAACATGTTGAGTCGCATTTTTTGGATTCTCCGACTCCAAAATCCCAAAAAAAGTGCTTTCAAGGGTGCTCACGTTACCAAACCATCTCCTCCACCGTCGTTACCAAAAATCAAATTCATTGAAGAGATGTCACTTTTTATGCACAAATACATCGAACAGATTGTAAATGTTGAAAGTGACGACAAATGTGATTTTTGAGTTGTTTCGGGTTTACTCGATAAAGGAGAGAAGGACCACCAATTTTTCCGTCGTCATCTTATACAAGAGATGACGACACATAGGAAATCATACATAAAGCTATACTGGAACAAAAAAATTACTACACAATTTTCAATGCTCTTGTTCCTTGTCTTAGTGGTCCGGCTCTGTCTGACAAATGGATGCGCTTCTTGGAAATGGGACATCTTATAGCAAGTGTTTATGATAAGGTGTGTGTTGATTTAATACGATATGGTTTCTCAAAAACATTTTTTTCACTTCGGAGTAAGTCACCTCAAAATCCATCTGAACGCATCATGTGTATTGATTGGCTATAAAAAAACATTTTGTTTAGGTTTATTTAAAATTGGGATGTCATATACCAAAGACATCACTAGAGTGGAAGGCATGTTTCACACAAGATGTTGAAACATGGTCGAACCACTTTCTTGAAATGATGGAAAAGTTCACCAAATTGAGCAACATTGAACGAGAAGCAAATAAGGAAAGTTTGAAGAATGAATCACCAATAGATTTAGGTAGCGACATATGTTTTTATGTGTTTTAGTTGTAATCTAACAATGTAACACGTTTCTTTATAAGTAACACATTGCATAATGTTATAAAATTGGGTGGTATTTTGTGAACAAATTTTGTTCTGAAATTCTGCTCTGCATAATCAATTGGTAATATTCTGCATAATTTTTGGGTGGTTCCAGAGACGCATCTCTGGACATACCTTCTAACTAGGGGTGGCAAAACGGGCTCGGCCCGTTGGGCATGCCCGTTTTGCCCGCATTTTAGTGCGGGGAGGGCCAAGGATTTAGGCCTTCACCCTCTAACATGTTCGCCTCGCACCGCCCCGCCCCATTTTTTCGCTGGCTTTTGCGGACACAGCCGTTTACATAAAATTTTATATTTTTAGGCTTAAAAGGTGGAGTACCTGTGGACTTTTCCCGCCCTACCCTCACTTTTATGCATGGTGAGCCTAAATTTTAAACTCGTATACTCAATTATGACCGCCCCGCCCTGTTTATTTGCAGGCTTTTGCAGAATTGACCTAAACGGAGCAAACATACCCGTTTGCCACCCCTACTTCTAACTAATAAAAAAATAAAACAGAGGAACATCTAGAGATGGATATATCCTTATTTTTTGAAGAAAAAAAAAGACAGATCGGGATATGCATTTTGAACGCAGTTAATTAATTTTAAAAAAATAATTAGGTGAGGATTTTCACAAGACTTCAGCTGAAACACAAGAAACAACCATGTCCCATACTTAGTGGTAGATTGGACTTTATACTTTCTTGTTTTGTTTCTTTTGCTCTGGCAAACACTTTTCAATATCAGTGAAAGTGATTATAAGATTCATGTATTGAAACATTTTACTTTTTATGGTTTGTGACGCCTACTTCTCATACTTAACATAGAAATCGCAGAAAACAAACATATGCGAACGAACAGTTATAAATTAATACAATTATAAACAGACCATAAATTGTGTACTATTCATCAATTCATAAGAAATCACCACCAAAAAAAACTTAAAATATGGAAGATAATATTGACTATTTAAAAAATTCTTGTTCCCAAATTCTAATCCTAAAAAACTCTTTAGCCGTTTCAAAGTTATGAAAAGTTGTGATACCAACTTATTAGAATTGGTCTTGCCTTATTACCAAAACCCTATTTAGCATGTTCTTAACCAAATACCAAAACTAAGTCTAATGAATAGAGATTGTCAAATAAGTCAAGTTCGCGTTTCTCCTTTTACATAGTTTAGAAAGCATGCATTCTTTATTACTAAAACACATTCAGATTCAGCTAACCGGATTTAGAGTCTGTTTTAACTTTAAAAAATTTAATAAATTAAAAAACTAATTTTAATATTCTATAACATTAATATACATTATTAAAATTTAAAACATACTTAAAATCACGATTTTTTAAAAAGTCATATTTCACAAATAATTTTTAGGAAAAACTATTTGAAATAGCTTCAAACTTAAGTGATTTTTTAAAATTTTGATATCTAAAAAAAGTTTCGATAAAATAATAAAATACTTAAAATAATATTTTAAAGATAACTATTCAAACCAAATTTTCATTTGAAGCTTTTATAAAAAATTTCTTTGTAAAATTTTTTTTTACAAAATTATGTTACACTATAAAAATCATTTTTAAAAAAAACCAAAACAAACGGACCCTTATATTTTAGATCAGAGGTGCACAGGTTTTATTCGCAATAATAACTGAGAGCCAGTTTTAACTAATATAATGCCTTATCAAATCATCTCCATCACAAGTTTAGCATTCTGTAGAGTTCTAAGCAAATTAAATAAATGTTAAATGTGTCATAAATTTCAACAGGTGCGGGAGTTTTCCATCACTGTTGATCACACTGCTACTTACTATTGAAACGAGGTGCTCTCACTGCAAGAGTCTACTTAAAACTTAAAAGGGGGGGACATATAAAAAAAACAAACTTTAAACCCAAAGTATCTCGGTTTTTTAACTTTTCCTATCCATAGACCAAGAGGAAACTAGTTAATATTTCTGCAACTAGCAACAAGAACTGGCTATCTGACACTCAAAAATTTTGAGAGTAGGGTAAAAATTATAAAGAAACATAATCAGAGAGACACACTAAGATACATAACATACACCACCACTTCCTAATTAATTGTGAAGAATTCACCTTCTACTAATTGCAGAATCTGCCCGAGTTCAGTCACTGTCCTCTTCATCTGCATTAATGAAAGAATATAAGGACAACTGCTTTCAAACAAGAAGAAAAAAAACAGAAGTAACACATACATGTTGCCAACTTGTCATAGAAAAGATAATGCACTAGACAGATTAAGATGTCTGTCAAAATTAGAAGATAAAATACAAAGATCTAGAAAAACTAAATGCATAGAGACACCTGAAACTGAAATCTTTCATAGCTCATGAAAAACAAAAAAAAAAGGGTGGAACAAAAATATTCTTTATGTTCCGGGAGTAATTCTTTTACCTAGAGATTATTTGTATTTACTATGTAGCTGTCATTACCTAGGTGTTCAGCATATTGGACCTCAAAAATTCGGTAATAATAACTAAAAGCAGATGTTTAAAATATTACTGTCAACAGTATTTAGATGGGGAAAAATGGAGCATAAAATACAAGGCATAGCTCATAGATATAAAAGATGGGAACCATTTGACAAAACAATCAAGTTTGAATTCCTACTATCCATATTGCTTACCCTATCCAAGCAATTAATTATCACCAGCAAACCACTTAACCAGTGCAAAAAGTACTAGAGAACACATGATTCCATAAATCTATTATGATTTTTGATAAACCAAGAAAATAAAAATGGTGTTCTGCCTTCAAATATTTTAAATAGACTTACCAACATTAAAGTCTTCACTCTCACTTCCATCATCACTGCTATCCTCCTCTTCTTCCTCTTCTTCCTCTTCTTCATCTTCTTCATCTTCTTTACCTTCTTCATCCTCTTCATTATCCTTGCTTCCATCATCATTGTCGTCATCACTAACTTTGGTATCCTTGCCACTAGATTCCACAGGAGTCTTGGGCTTTGGTGGTGGTGGAGGCGCAAAACTTATTGTTGCCCTTCTACGTGTACTCGACACAATATTACTCGTATCAATACCCTCAAGCTCCTTGGCTCTCGCCTTCTTCCTATTCACTTCTTTGATTTCTAAGATAATGAGAAAAGAGGGAAAATATGAGCAATAAATATAAAGATAGAACGAGACTATATCATACAGTGTATCATCTGGATTTTGCAACTTAATGCAGCAGACATTAGATTTCAAATGACCCAATAAACAGGGACTATTACACAAACCTAACATCCTCTGGGGTTAACTGAAACTACATTAACATCCCTCTATATTCCAAATATTGGAGTGACCTATCAAATATTCCTGTTTTTGTTTTTCAAACATTCATACCCTCTCTGAGCAGCCATGTTTGTCTGATACTACTGAAAAATATGTCCCCTAACAACAATAATCGAGAATGGCACTTGCACTTGGCAAACAATATAAATCAATAAAAATGTCCAAAATTTATTTCTGGTTTGTGATGTTAACATTTCACTTCACTACATGCATACACAATGAAGTTAAGACCCTAAAGATATCACATAGATAATAGGACTAATTAAGTTTGAAGTATAAGGAGAAATATGTTCATAATGATATGTTTCTTGGGTTTGTATTTGCAAAAATATGAGATATATTTTATATAGAATAACATCTTTCTAAACTTGTATACATCACTCTATATATAAAGCAAAATTCAATGAAAAACATATCTCTAAATCATATCCTTAAATAAGGAACAAATCCTAAAAATATTCTAAGCAAAATTTCAAATGTAAATTATTTCCTAATGATATCTTATCTCAAATATATTTAAAATATGAATTTATAATCTTCTAAAGATATCTGGGATATTATTCTGAACACCTACTACCTTCGTCCCTAAATACAGGACTCTGTTGACTATATCACGAAAATTAAGAAAGTTGTACAAATTTGTTAATAGTTAATGTTGTTTTTACAATTTTATCCTACAAGAGAGAGAGAGTTTATTTATATTCTCATCAAAGCATTTATTTAAAGTTGTAGAAAAAGAGGTAAAATAATTTGGGTGTTTGTAAAGAAATATTTTAGTTTAAAATTCAAGCAGAGTCTTATAAACAAGGACAAGAAAATTTCTCAAGAGGGTGCAATATTTAGGGACGGAGGTAGTAATATATATTCACAAGTACTTCAGTTTAGTTTCTAATATATGTATATTTATTCAGAACTGACTGTACAAAAAAGTACCAGAATCAAACTGGAAAACAGGAAAAACTTTTTCAATTGTTTGGGTTGTGGTAAAGATAATTGGGCACAGGTGATAACTCCAGCTCCAAGATATTCTTTGATAAAGGAATGCATTTATCATTCAATTATAATGCAAATAATGCAGCTAACGATCACTAACACACAAAAAAAGCTCACCCTTTTCAGATGGATTTGAAGACAAGCCTTCTCTAGATAGTATTTCCTCCAACTCTTTAATTAGGTGTTCTTCCCGTTTGTTTTCAGGCACCTGTTTGACTTTTTTATAAATAACGGGAGGAACGCTGTGACAGAAATATATAAAATCAAACAATCATCCTCAACAAAGAACTAGAATCATAGGAATCTAAAATAAAAAATCACCTCATCCCACATGCTTTAATAACAGATTTCAAGTGCTCCACGCGTTTACTGTACACAGGAGCTGCAACTTGTTTCTTCTGAAGTTCAAGGAAAAAAGAATGTGATTTAGTTTAAATATAATGAATAAATGTAAACTTGTAGAAATTGATAAATAATAAAGAATGTTGAGGAAAGCTTCATTAAAATTCACAGAAGAACAACAAGTGAGTATGTCATTATATAAAGAACTGGTATTCACATTCAGCTAAAAGATCATGGCTGTTTGATAAATATGACTATGGCCCTAACTTTTCAAATTATAGGAAGCATTTCCATTTGCAATCAGCAGTCTGCATATAACAATGAATAATTTAGTATAACCTTCGTAGTATTCTCTGCTGATGAATGAGACTGATCATCTTCGGAGTTTTTTTCATCATCTTCAGAGTTTTTTCCATCAACTTCTGCATCGCTATTAACTTCTGAGGCTGATTTAGCAGGCTTGGCCTTTTTCTTGCTGGGAAGATTGCTCTCATCTCCTTTACGCTTTTTGGGTCCAACAGGAGTCTGTGTCTTCCCTTTTGGAACACTTTTTTTTCTAGGTTTGACTTCATCCTCTTCCATTTCACTCATTTCTTCTGAATTATCAGAGTTCTCTTCAGTACGGACCTTTTTTGTTGCTTTGGAATCAGGTTTCTTCTTAACAATTTTCTTAGCACTTTTTGCAGGTTCCACAACTTCAGAAGACAATAATACCTTCACGTTTAACATAGACTCGGTGAGCATCAAATTGTGCATTTTTGTGCTTCTTATGTGCATCAATAAAACCTTTTCATTACACTTTTAACTCACCTCGTCAAGCTGCTGCCTTATAAACTTCTTAAAAGGATCCAGAGTAAATTCATCAAGTTTAAGATCTTCCTCCAACAGTCGGCGAAGACCACCCATAGTGATTTTCCTGAAAACAACAAATAAAGTGTACTCCATGTCATATCTTAAGAACTAGAACCAAATAAAATATTGATATAAACAAATATATCAATGATAAGAACAGCAAGAATATGTCCATTATCAAAAAGAGATGTCCGAACAACGAATAATTGGAAGAATCAGCAGCATACTCTGCATTATCCTTGAGGTACGAAGATCTTTTTCTAATAGCTTTCTTAATTAGAGCCTCAGTAGGAACTACTTTTTTTCCATTGCCTTCTTCTTTCTTGGTTTCTTGTTTAGCTCTCTTTTGTTCTTTAAGCAGACCTAATACCGGAGAATCTTCCATTTTCTCCTCTCCTTCAGGTACATCCTTTTCATCTTTAGATTGAATTTCCTCCTTTTGTCCTTCCGCCTCTTCTCGTGTACTTTCACCTTTCTCCCCTTCCTCCTCTGACACCTTCGGGGCATCATCATCACCAGCCTCTTCCATGTACTGACAGAAATAAGAAAAATATAAAATAAAAATAAAAATAAAAACACATTCATATACACACAAAGTACGAACATTCTTCATCATATCAGAATTTACAAAAGTAAATCCAATGCAATCCAATGCAAAAGTAAAAGTATAATAGTATGAAAACACAATTGGTGAGTTCAATGCCATGCCCTAGAAACTAAAATTCATCAATACTACTAAATTAAAATTAGGGTTTTTGATAAAGAAAAGTGTAAAAACCTTTTCCAAACACTGCTTGATAAATTTCTTATGAGAATCCAAGGAAAACTCCTCAAAAGCCAAGTCTTTCTCGAGCAATCTACGAACACCTTCGTATGTCAAAGTACTGCATTGGAGGGAGAGCATAGTATTAGAAAGAGTGTTAGTTACTTACATAGTTAGATAGAAGAAAAGAGAGAAACAAACTCGGCTTGTTCTTTGAAGTGAGAGACGCGAGAGCGAATGGCGGTTTGAATCTGAGACTGGACGTCAACGTCATCCTTCTTCTTCTCGATTTGTTTGTCTTCTGCCATGGTTATGGTTCTCTTCGCAACTTCCAATTTTTTTTTAGGCTTGTTAAACGGTGCAGTGTGTTATTAATATTAGGGTACGGTTTCGGGTCTGCGCCGCAGAGTCTATAGTCCGAATAGCTTGAATTTGAATACCCGTATGATCGTGGGGGCATATTGTGTTGTACTGTGCAGATAACCCGAATTGGGGAATTAATTATATTTTTCTTTAAAAACAAATATTTTTTTTATGCAAAAATGAAAGTTAACATAATTCTATTATGGATTCATGGATCATTTGATCTTTTAACTTTTTTTTTTATGTATTTGGTTTTTTAGCTTAATTTAATATTTTATTTGGATCCTTTAACTAAAAAAACGTTGCATATTAGTATTTTAAATTTTTTGGAAAAAAAAAACATTAACTCGGACTAAATGGAAATATTTAAGGATCATTAATATCTGACATGGTTTTTTAAGTTTTATTATCGAAATTATTTTAGTTTTATTGCTTAAACTATTTTTAGTTTGGACTCGATTAGATATTATAAAATACTTGTAGATAGAAATCTCAGGTTACACTTTTAAATTTGGAGATATAAACAAGAATGACGGCAGCGAAGAGTGGAATCATTTGAGAACAGCAGAGTGGATGGAGATGGAATCGCCACCAACGACCAAAGAAGACTTGAAGAACATATATTAACAAAGAAGACTTGAAGAAGAATAAATACTCTCTCTTGCAGCTAACATGAGCTAAGAACAGGTACAACAATTTCAATCTTTGTTGTTCCGACTCTTTTTATAATCCTTTTTCAACTCTTCTTGTTCATAATTTATTTTTCTTTCAGCACTTTTTTGGTGGAGCAATGGATGTTTTCACTACCCAAACTCTTCTGAGTTCAGTTTGTAACACCCTATATAATATACATCTAGAAAATAGATTATACGATATATTAATTTCGTACTTATACAACATTAGTGTTTATTGGCAATATTACACACATGTCCATAAGTTAAATCTACATCTATATGGCACTTAGCATACAATAGTGCCCAAAATAAAATCTAAGATCTATGTACAATATTTATAATTGTACAAAATACACAGCGGAAGATCACGATCAAACAAAATCTTCGAAACATCATCAAGCAACTCCTTTTACCTGTATCCTACAAAAACACCTGAAAAACAACAACAATAATGGGATGAGATAATAATCTCAGCGAGTTCCCTTATCTTATCGGTTTACTCGACTCTACAGGGTTTCTAATTGATTCCTAACTCAAATCTTCATCTTTCATTACTTGTATATCACTCACACAATGTAACTAAGACTTAAGTGTCTAAGGGATATTCGCAATGTATGGCAACATGTCACTTGAGTTCACATAACTCAATACACCATTATTCGGATTCACAAAACATCGATCCTCGACTGTACCTACGTCTATGGCAAGGCTCGGTTCACGCGTGCTCGTATGATTCGAATTTTGTGTGGATATTGAGTTCTCCATTGGAGTCGAACTCACTTCAAGAACCGCCACTCGTATGAGACTCGAATCCACTTTGAGTATCTTTCGCCGTATGGGACTCGAACCCGTTTAGGTGTTCACCTCTCCCCGATGCTCCGCCATGGTTGAGACTCAAACACAATTGAGGCACGAATCATTGGTGCCACATCCCTATTTTTCTACTTTATATAAGTATCTCAAATGGCATGTGCACAATCAAAGAAAAGCATATGAATATGTGATTAGGTTCCACATCATCGTGATTGCTCTCATCAATCACTAGGTGATCGCATTCACCAATTCACATCTTATCTCATCAAATACTAAGTGATCATATTCACCCATTCTCATGTTATTTCCATATGTTCCATACAAAGCATATTGATTCATTAATCAAGTGAATATTTGTTTACGATACACACCGAGGTACCTTTGCGTTCAAGCATCACCACATAACTCATTTCCATAACCTATATTATCTTTCTAAGTTGTTCATCTAGTTATACTCCTAGGTTTCCTCACTCATCATCATAGGATTTTAGTCATATTATTACAGATTCAACACAAACAACAATTCACAATATAATTCATAACATACATCATAATAGGATTTATAACTTACATAAATCACACGTGATAATATAACATTTTACAAAATCCATGGGCAAAGTTATCACATAACTCGCCTCAATCTAACTTATTCGATTTTCACACCATATAGTAAATGTTTGCTCAATCGTCCTATGGTGGGGTTAACCGGACTCAAATGTAAAGGTATATTGGAATAACTCATAGAGACTTCTCTCTATATCATAGTCATCTACGTTAGCTTCTTAACGCATCTGTTCTCACATCAATTAGAGCTACCATTCCCGTTTTATGGTGGAAACAGGGAAAAAAGTCATAAACATACATAATACTATAATACCATCAACCAAGTGATAATTGACATATAAGCATGATTTTATCTCACCAAGGAGTAGAGCATTAAACTACCTTTCCAACTCATTCGACCGCGTCTCATTTCAAGTTACAAAACTCAAGTTACGTCACAAATAGTGCCAGGGGGAAAACACAAAGTTGTCAAGCTCGCTGGGCACCACCAGGCAAGGCTGAGCAAGACTGAGATAGAGGGTTGCACTTGAAGCGCGCTTGTAGCCCCGGGAAATAGAAATTTGCACTTGTAGGGCGCTTGAAACCCCATGAAGTGGTTGGAGGCTCGTTGAGTGCCCCCAGACGGGGCTAAGCAAGCGTAGCAGCACATCCAACATCCATAACTGATAAAACTCCATTTTCTTCAACTTTTACCCAATCTAAGCCATGTATAATCACCTCCTAACATGCACAATCATCTCGTACCAATTTAACATGATTATTGTAGTAACATGTCATAAAACAAGAAACAATAACAATAGCAACATAGTTCTCTAACATGTTCACACAACCACCACCTATCATCAACATAATCTCGACTTTATGGTGATCACAACAACAACACACCAAGAATCATGCATCAAATAAACAACTACTATAACATCAACATAACATAACAAGCTTTTACAGCAAATAACATGCAGGAATCTTAAAGTTCAAAACTCTAGTTCCCAATTTCATGAATTTATCCCACCCAAAGCTAATCTAACTAGGAACTCGCCTCTAAAGATGAAGATGATCAAGAAGATGAGATGAAAAGATGGTGATGATGATGGCTTCCATGGCCTCTTCTTCTTCTTCTTCCCTTCTTTCTATTTTTTCTTCTTCTTTCTCTTATCCTTTCTCTCTTTCGCTTTTCCTCTTATCTTTTTCTCTTCTTTTACTGATAGATAGATATATGGAAAGGAATAGATATGGTTGAAATATATATGTGGTGGAGAAAAGAGATATAATGAATGGTTGAGAAATAAAGGTGATAAGGGAAAATATCTTAAAGGATACTTTCTTTCTACTAGAGCAATTGACCAATTATTAATATTACCAAAATATTCCTTCTTGTACTAATTAATAAAGGTTAATCTCTTTTAATAAGAATTTATCTCTTCTGTGTCCATTTATTACTCTATTTGTCTCAACTGACAATATTTAGAGCATTTAAAAGTATATGGGATATTACAGAGTTGGTGTCTCTAGAAGCAAAGCCACTCCTGGGGCTATTGCAATCAACTGGACTCTCAAGATAAATCTTTATTTACAATTACCTTTTATGATCTAAATATATTGCTTGCAAACTTTCTCAAAACAATCATCAATATTATATCTACATGAAGATTTACTGCTTATTCTTCACTTATCTTATTTGGTTACATCTGAATGTTCTATTTTCTTTTTGTACCCTTTTATATTGAAGTGAATGTTATACGTAGGATAGACTTGGTCGTGTAAGAAAGATGTTTTCTGCCCGATAAGGAAAATTTATTGATTATGATCTTAAACTGGTAGTAATATACTTCAATTTGATGATTCAATTCAGAGTTATCCCACAATTTAGATGTCTAAAAACTGTTATGTCACAGTTGCGTTTTGTCGGTGATCTTCTAATGGAGTTGGATAATGTACGCAAGGTTTGATGATTTTAGTTGGTTATCATGAGTGATTCCTTTTCATGTCAGTTCTTCGGGTTAACTAGCTTATTTATTCTCTTAGAATATTGTTGTTGTAACATCAGATTTGTATCTTAAGCCTTGTTGTCAAGCCACATCAGCAGAACTTAACGTTTTTCACAAAATTGGACGAAAAAGACCAATTCGAATAACGGGAGTGTTTTTAAGAAACTAAAGTGTAACAATTTTTAATTAAAGGATTAAAGCAAAATATTAAATTAAGTTAAGGGACTTAGTAACTAATTATGACTTCTATTATTTATTTTTGGTTTATGTTAATTTTTTTTCCATCTTCAATGGTGAAACCCATTTTTAAATCCATTATGTTGTGGGACTCATTAAGCCACATCATGGTAAAGCAACTCATCCAATTTTAATTTTAATAAGATAACTCTAAGAAACTCATATTGAATCTCATAACTTTATCTCATACATTAATATTTTATTCCTCCTTAAATTTTACTTTAACTTAAAATATTAATTTAAATTATTTAAATTAGTATTAACATAAAATAAAATTAAAAAATGAATCAAACTAAACTTAAATTTTATAACAATAATTACAATTAATCTTAAATGCATGGCATATATAATTAAAAATAATAAATATAAATAACATCGCATAATTAGTCAAATTTAAATTTCATCATCCTCGTATCCAAAAGTTCTCAAATATACTCCACTAGATCTGTTTGAAATTCTCAATGCATTTGTTTTTCATAAACACTTACTCTTTTTTGTAGTATTATTGCAAGATTTAGATGAAGATCATTAAATGTTTTAATTGTTGGGATGTTGTTATCCACATTATCATAAGAGTAATCAAAATCCCCTCCATATGTGTGACGGTCATCTTCAACAATCATGTTGCGTAATATGATACAAGAATATATGATTTACCAAAGGGTTTTCATGTGTCGAACATGCGTTGGGCCACATATAATTGAAAATTGAGATTGAAGCAATACAAATGTCTGATCCACGTCTTTTCTAGTTAATTCTTGATGTTGTGTAAATAGTTTTCTCTTTTCTCCTTACGACATTGAAATAGTCTTGACAAATGTAGCCCGCTCAGGATATATACCATCCGCTTAATAATATCTTATATATCATTTGAAGTTTTATTGATTTAATATTACACAACGGGAGCATGTCCTTCCAAAATATCGTTAAACATGTTGGATTAGCTTAGCATGTTAATGTCATTGTTTGAACCTACAATACCAAAAGATGCATGTCAAACCACAAGTCTTGTGATGTCACTACTTCAAGCATGATTGTGGGTTTACCATGATCACCTCGACAAAATTGTCATTTCCATGAAACAGGACAATCTTTCCATTCGCAGTGCATACAATCAATGAAACCCAATATACTTAGAAAGTCATGTCACTCTCCCATTTGTAAAAAGATGTTCATCATTGTTGTTAGCCTTTCTGAAACACTCGGCCTCAAATACCTCATTCATGCCCCTTACAAATCTCTCTAAGAAATCAAGTGTAAATCAAGTGTAATGCTTTCACTAATTCAAATATATTTGTCTACAATGTCAACGAGAGATCCATATACCAACATACCAATAGCAGCAGTGCCTTTTTGTAATGGTGAAAGACCCATTTTACCTATTCCATCAGCCTTCATTTGGAAATATTCATCATGTTTTTTAAGGTTGGCTATAATTCGAAGAAATACGTGCCTATGCATTCTAAACCTTCTCCGGAATTGAGCGTTTGTGTATACTGAATTTTCTGAGAAATAGTCAATGAATAATCGTTTATGTTTTTCTTCACGACTTTGATCTATCATTGTTATTCTCATTGGCCTAAAGGAACTTCCAGATGGACTTTCTTTCTTGAGCATTGACATTAATAGTTTTTGTTCCGAACTGGCCCAATGGTTAGGCATGGCCCAATCCACTTCTGCTCCCAGAACGGCCCAACTACATAAGTCATGCCAATTAAGGGCAAAGGGAAGCATTTTACCTTTCTGTCCTTCTGCTGGGGAAGGCTGGCTGGTTGACCTCCAGGATCAGCCGCTCCTCCTCAGCATTCCTACCTGTCACGCACGGTTCCACCATCCAGAAACAGTCACGACGCCTATGCCCGCGATTGCACCCTTGCCCATGGCAATGACTTGTTTTGGGCACATCTGCCCGTCCTAACGGCTAGTTTCTGGCAGTTACCTATTTTTTGGGAGCGAATATCTCGCCCCGGAAATAGGGACCAATGGCCAAGCGTTGGGGGCACTATAAAAACCCTCTCAAATGAGAGGGTCAGGTATTCTAAATCATCCTAAGACGCACATAATTTGTACTTGCCTTCTTTTCTCTTGATCCTTACTTTAGCATCGGAGTGCCTTACAGGTACACCCCCTCCTCATCTTTCAAACCCAGCATCTCAGACGTAGTCTCTGGCCCACTTCAGGTTTTGATCAGCCGGTAAGATCAGTGGGAAACTATGTTATCCTCGTCTTTCTTCCCTTGTAGACTTAAGACCAAAACAGTTCTTCCAAGATTCTGATCATGGTCAACCATGACAATGTCCATGATGCTTGCAACACTGCCTTACTCCCCGTCAGCAAGACTGATGCTGATGGAGCGACCCCCTTTCTTGGGAGCGGCGTCTATCAGCAGAGAGATAGAGCCATTGTGTCTCCATCCCTCGTTCGCGCTGATCACGTTGAGGTCCAGCCCTCCTAGGAACATCAGTCTGTCCGGTTCTGCCCAACGCCGACCCGGCCATGGCGGCCCTACTCGAGGCCCTCAATAAAACCAACCTCTTAATCCTCCAATAGAACGCGAGCATTGGAGCCCTAGAAGAGTCCAGTCGGCCAAGATCTCCTCTGTCGCTCCCGAAAGATTCGCATCCAACGGTACAAACGCGAGAGTGGCGCAGAAAACACAGAGTCGCCAGCAATGTGTATTTATCCCGAGAGAGGAAAAGGAAACACTGCATAAACCTGAAGAGAAAGGGGTAAAGACATGGTCATCGTAACCATAGTCCGGGTTCGGGAGTCGGTTATGCGAGGGGAAGGTGTTAGCACCCCACACATCCATCGTACTCGACGGGATCCACGCTTGTTGTCTAAACGGAGGGTGAGTTGTCCTATTATCTATGGCTGTACAAAAGAAAACGGGGATGGGGGTGACTAAGACGGACTCGGTAGGACATATTCGATGCCATAGGCCTACGTACTCCCTCAGTGCAATGGGAAAGTCAGATTCAACGTAGTTCGGACAGGAACTGTGGGGGAAGGTTGTTCGCCAAGACAATCGTTGTCTTGTGCCTACATATCCTCAATCGGACGAGAGAGAGGAATTAGAGCTAATGTAGTTCGTGGGTACGACCACGGATGGGTAAGTGTTTTTTACGTGAGCGAAGAGCTCTTTTCTGAAAATGAAATTTGAAACCCAACAATCCCGAAGGATAAAAAAGATTTGAATTGGTTTTGTGTTTTTTAGACAGAAGTGTTTTTTTAAGTTAGTTCATAACTTGCATTGCACCAAAGTCTAGGGCACAGGGACGAATACTCAACGAATCGTCCCAAGACAGGACGCCCACTAAGCACTCTAGAAAGATGAGAGGAAGCCCCTCATTACTCATTCCCCACGCTTAAGGCTCGTGCGCAATACACTTTATCTTTATTAAGTGTTTTCAAGAAGTTTTGAGATGAGAAGAGAGAAGACCCAAAGGAAGCTCTAAAGGGAAACTAAGAGTCCTAATGTTATCATGCATGGGTAACCTATGGTTAGTGAGGCTTAAGAGATACGACTACCTAAAACCTAATGCTAATCCTACTCCAAGCTTAATCAAAAATTAAATTGGACTAGGTAGCTCTAAAGGGAGAGAATCCAAGACTTAAACAAGTCTTGAGATTCATGGGAGGAAAAGAGTGAAAGAGAAGAAAGAGAAAGAGAAGGAGAAGATGAGATACAAGAAATGGCAGCAAGCACATCACATCATAAATGTCCAACTCAAATCATCAAAAATGTTTCAAAGATCAATGCAAAACAATTCAAGTGAGCATGCAAAGATAATCATGAAAAAAGACAAGCATACTTGTATGGAATGCACAATTAAGCACCAATGACTTTCATATCAAGATGAAATGAGAAAAATAAGATGAAGATGAAAGCAAGTTAGAACCAAGATCACATTATCATCAACAAATCTCATGTGCAAAAGAAGATCAAAACATGAAACAATATGCATCAAAGAAAGTCCACAAAAGGAAACTCAAAGTCCAAACACTTAGCACATGCCAAACATGATTCATAAATTGTAAAAATAAGTCCCAAAGGACCTCAACCAGGGGTAAGAATCATACCAAATGCTCATGCAAAGAATCAAGAAGAAACTCAAGCAAATAGGTATGGCAAGTCAACTTGTGCAAAGAGGTGTCAAGATATAATCATGCATAAGTCATTTAAGCACAAATAAACAAACATATATCAAATGACACTCAAGAATTGTGAGATTAAAACTCAAATGACCTAAGTCAGAAGCCAATCACATGTCAAAAGATCTCACAAAAATTCACAAGTTAAGCACCTCAAACAAATGAGCAAAGATCACATAAGAAACAAGACTCAATATGCAAAAGAGAGGGACTAAAATGCAATATGAAAAGAGTTTTAAAATATGAGAAAAATATTTTTAAGGATCTCAAGATGTCCTCTGAAAAATGCAAAAAGAATGAGATGCAAATCATGTATAGATTATGAGAAAAAAAATCAACAAGGCAGGGTGTGCATAAGTGAAGCAATCCAAAAAGAAATTAATTAAACAATTAATTCAGATGCACAAAATAAAATAAAAATGAAAAATAAAATTTTCCAAAATTTTATAAAACCCTAAATATGCTTCATGAACTTTTTGGTAATTTTTGGATGCATTAATCTAATTTTAAAAATTAAAATGCAAAACAAAATAATTAAATGAAATGAAAAAATGAATAAAAGAAACCCAGGGGGTGCAACAAGCAATAAAATCACGTTTAAAAAAATGGAATGGGCTCAAGGAGGGGTGCAGATAGCCAGCCCAATCCACAACAAAAAATCAGCGCAGCCAAACAAAAATGATGAACCCAGTCAAACATCTTGACTTCATACAAACCCTTGGATCAATCTCACGCGTAACAACAAGTCAACAAATCATACATCACGCCAGATGAAGGGCTCAGATTGCGCATACATGATAAATAACATGGGGAGACACACAATCAACATGATCTGATTTAAATAGAAAACACGTGAGAGACACATGTCAATTTTAATGCGCTGGCATGTTAACAACCACCAGATTCATCCAACGCATATAAATCAGTCAAACAATCAAAAAAATATTCAAGATGAGTGATCCAGATCTGTGGTACATGGTAACAATCGTGGAATAGCACACACACACACATTAAAATCAAAACGTGAAAATTAAATGAGGTGGCTGAACATGGACCATTAGATCTGGACCACCAACGGTCCAGATTTCATCTTCTCCAATGAAACCTCCACCGGCCTGAAACATAACCAGACGCCGGAGCCCTAGCTCCGGTCGTCTTCTCCGGTGACCTGCACATAGAAAATCTCCAGAAATTGCAAACAAGTATATCATTCCAACCAGAATTCAACAAGGATCACAAATATGCAATTAGTTTTCACAAACAACCAACACACAAGCCAAATCGAACAGAATAAGTTTGGATCTAAAAACTTAAATCTCAAAATTCAAACAATCCACACGTCCAAACTCAAAACTAAATAGATCAGCATCATCAGTGAACATCATAGATCATTTTGCAAGCAAGAAAAACAAGTTACATGATCATGAAAAGTATGCTAACCTGAGAACTGGAGAGCTCAAAATACACTAAGAACTCCTTCCAAAAGCTGCAGATCTTCCTCTTTTGAGCTCTATTTACAAAATAAATGCAAATAGAGGCTTGAAATTGGTTGGATCTAAGGTTTTGAACTTGAGCAACTTGAACACGAACTTGATGAAATCCTCACTCTAAGTTCAAACCAATGGTAGATTCTTGTTCCTCTCACCACACTGATCAATAATGTGCAAAGAAAACTTCAAAAACTCTCAAGAGAAGAGAGATTCGAAGAGAGAAAAGTTTGGAGGTGAAAATGGGTTCTGAGCAAATGAGAGTGCATGCCCTGGCTTTGTGCGTGTGAGTAAGCTTATATACTCTCCATTAGACCTCTCATCATGATTAGCAATTGATTAAACCCCTGATTAGTGAGTTTTGAGTGGTTTTGCAATTTTGCAATTTGCGTTGTACCCACTAATCCACACGTGCCTTGGTCATGAAACAAGCATGATTCACTCACATTTCACTTGCTGATCACAATTCAAATTAACTTGGGCCTTGAATTTGCTTGGATAATAAGATTTGGATCAATTTGCAATTTGGTCATTTGATGAATACCACATGAATAAGGCACGGGTAGGCATGAAGTAAGGGTCAAAAATGCTCCTCTTGACTTGTACTTTGATGGTACAATATGACTTGAAGCAATTGAAGTGATTACAAGTCCTTTTGGATGAAAATGCAAATGGTGGAAAATTGGTACATGTGGAAAACCTCCAAAATGCACCTTGCCTTGCCTTAGCCATAATTTGAGTTCTACAAAAGGTATGAACATGTTCTAGTACTTTTTGGAAAGGGGAGAGAATGATATTCAACTTTCATGTTTGAGTAAAATTCATTTGAAGCTTCTTTGATGATGAAAAGTCAAGTTGAATGTAGTGTAAAAACTTGCCAAAAATGGAAACTTCTCATTATAGGTCATTTTCCAAATTTAGTAATTTTTGCACAAACTCCTGATTCTTGATGAGTGACATGAATCTTGACATTTGAGGACCATATGAGGGCATAAGATCTTAAAAAACATGAAGAGGACCTCAAAATCCCATGATTGACTTTCCTCCTTACAGTTGACTTTTGCTTACTTCACAAGTAACTGATCCACTGAACATCTTCCACAATGAACCACTAGCCAAGTCTCTATCCATGAACACTTGTGAGCATATGGAATACCATAAGAGCATGCTTGAATCCACAAAGTTCAACAAGAATCCCTTTTGAAACCAAAACCCTAATTTGGTCCCTCTGGTTAGGAGGGAAAGATTCACTTGAAATCCTTTGCCATTCTTGACCTTTTGAAGATATGATGAACTCCTCAAACCACCTTGAGGCTTGAGACTCCCTTGAGATGAACCAAGTACCTTGATCCCATGCTAAGAACCCATGCTATGCACAAATGCTAATGCAAGAAATGCAAAGAAACAAAAGCCAGTTAGCCAAAAACAATGAGGCAAATTTTGGGGTGTTACACCCTCTGCCGAGGAAAGAGCGTCGGAGATCTTGGAGTCCTCCTCCTCGACGTGAAAGGGAACATCGGGCACCACCAGAGCCAGAGTCCCTGGCAATCAGAAAGTATGGCCATATCTCCCCCGGAGCCAGTACTCCCCAAGGACCAGAAGGGACCTATGAACAGAACCCCAGTGTTCGCCTCCGCCCAGATCCAAGGGCCGAGCACGAACCCCATCTCCCCGTCGAGATCGTCGTTCTACCCTTGGACGAAGTACCCGCTCTCTGTCATGGTCCAGCAGCAGCAGCGATGACGAGCCTCGTGGCCCTTTGTCCCAAGAAATCATGGACATGCGCCTTCCGAAGGGGCTGGAGAAACCCCCTTCCCTGGGCACGTACGATGGCACTACAGATCTTGACGAGCACATCGAGAATATCGATGCGTTGCTCAATTACCGTGGCGTCAGAGGCGTCATCAAATGTAGATTATTCCCAACCACGTTGAGGAAGGGAGCAATGACTTGGTACAAGAAACTCCCCAGTGAATCCATCACATCCTGGAGGCTAGGGTGTACATGGGTTGGGTCAACCCACAAAACCCGATCAAACGCACCCAAAAAAATCCAAAAAAGTGGGTTGGGTCGGGCATTTGGGTTGATACGGGTTTAAAAACTAAAAAACCCATCAAAAAAATCGGGTTTCGGGTAAAACCAGACCCAACCCAAAAAACCCACTGACCCACTAATCAAACATTTATTATTACAATTTTAATAATTTTGATAAATATTAACTTAGTTGTTGCAACTTAAATCTCTTAATATTTACTATTTTAGTTAACTATGACTTTAACTAATTTTGAATGTTTTATTTTTTAGTTATTTTGATACTAATACAATTTTATGTCATGCAACTTTAGTTTGTTGCTAGTATTTATGATAATTTTTATTTGTTGATGATATCATTTATTATTTTATGACGTTAAAAGATAGTAAAAATAACTTATCAAATTTATTTTAAAAGACAAAAATGTTGAGTAATTTTTATGAAAAAAATATGACGAATCATCATTTAGTCATTTAATATTAATAAAATAGAAATTTTTTTTGGGCAACCCACTACCCAACCCAATCCAACCTGAAAATTAGTGGGTTTGTCCAAACCAACCCATTGGTGTATCGGGTGGTTATTTTACCTCACCCAAACCACAATGTTCTATATGGATTGGGTATTGGGTTTGGCCAAACCCAACCCAAACCAGCCCATGTACACCCCTACTGGAGGCAGTTGGGGAGAATGTTCTCCAGGCACTTCACGGCCTTCCGTCGTCACCCAAAGACCGAAGCCTCCCTTGAGGCCATCATTAAAGGGAAAGATGAACCTCTTCGAGCCTATATCGAAAGGTTCAACAAAGAAGTCGTCCAGGTATCCATGACCGACGATATGAATAAGTTTTTACTCGAGCGAGGAGTCCGTCCCCGCACTGAATTTGCCAAGGCAGTTGGCATTGAGACTCTAGCGACGCTGGACGCCTTCCTTCTCAAGGCACAAGCGTAAATCTAGTATGAGGAGAAAGAAGCTGCTAGCTCTTCCCGGGACTCAAGGCACCAAGAGAGTGTCAGGTCCTCCAAGTACGACGACCCCTCGACTTCTCGTCAGGGAGAGAGAAGACGCGAAGACCGCCCACGGGAGTCCCGGGACAACAAAGGGCCTTCTGGCCATTTTCATGAATATACTCCTCTGACCGTCTCTCGAGAGAAGGTCCTCTTTGAGTGCACCAACTCAGAGTTCCGACAAGTGGGGTCCGATTCCCGAAACAGATATCGGCCAAGGCGAATACAGACAAGTCAAAGTATTGCCGGTTCCACAAGAGCCACGACCATATGACCGACGACTGCATCCACCTGAAGGATGCAATTGAGATACTGATCAGGGACGGGACATGAAACAATTCGCCAAGAAGAATGACGCTCCCCGGCAGGACGCCCAGGAGTCAAAGAAGGTCGAGGAAGAGGTGTCTTCCTCGGAGGAGACAGTCTTCAGGTCGCCATGAGCATCTCGCGACCTGAGGATTTCTACGTCCTTGAGGGACTCAATATCCCTCCCTATTTCGCCACGCACAGCCCTTGGGAGACAATCCCCTCCACCATGGTCATCTTCGGAAGGGGCTTTAACAAGGTTACCATGGGATCCGTAAAGAGGAAGTTAGAACATCTTCTCAGCACAAGCTCGAACCAGAGTTCCACGCTGGATAAGGTACGGGGAGAGTCTGTCCCCATCACCTTCTACCGTGAGGAACACCTCGGCGGGGCTCCCAACTCCAGCATTCCTCTGCTCGTGAGAGCTCAAATGGCCAACTTCGACGTCCGTCGAATCCTGGTCGATCAAGACAGTTCAGTCGACATCATGTATTCCCAGCTATTCTCCACCCTCCAGCTAGACGAGACACACCTGACGCCCTACGTAGGCTCTGACCTACAAGGATTTAACGGGTCAATCACAAAACCTTGGGGGTACGTGGAGCTGATCGTGACTTTCAGATTCGCAGAAACGGCCAGGTCCATCAAAGTCCAGTTCTTGGGCATTGACCGCCCATCCCTTTACCAATGCATCTTTGGGCGGCTAACTCTGGCCGAATTGGTAGTTATGCCCTCAACCGAGCACCTGAAGATGAAGTACTACACTTCCAAGGGGCTCGTCTCCACTTTGCACAGAGACATCAAAGCAGCGAGGAAATGTTTTGAGGCATCCTCCAAGGGGTCGAACACGACCGCCCGCCAAGCCGAAGACTCTCAGCAAGCCCATTCTGCCCTGCAGCTCCGAAGAGGAAAAGTCGCTGCCTCGCGTAGACTCCATCGGCCTTGACAGCCACTTCACAGAAGACGATAAAGGGGACTAGAAGAGGAAGGGAAATGAGACTCAACCATGTTCGAGCATCCCTTCTACATCGACCAGCAGCGGCGAGACCTCCTATCCGATGTGCCCAATTTCGGATGGCGAGTTCATACTTGTCTTGCTCGGTGACGACCCCCAGTACGGAGTGAAGATTGGGACCAGCCTCCCCGACCTAGCGAGGAAACAACCAAAAGCCTATCTCCGGGAGAATGCATATCTGTTTGCATGGAGCGTCATGGAGATGCCCGGTGTTGTACCCCAAAATTTTCCCTCACATATTCAAGACAATATGCCTCAAGAGGTCTCCTAGTGATTCATAAGATCTTCAGTTGCTCAAGGGTACTCAAAAGTTTCATCAGACAAAGCCTCCTCCTAAGCAATAAATCCAACTAGGGTTGTGTACTTCTCAAAGTAGATTGGACTTATGAAGCTTCAAAAGGACTTCATGGTGTCCCATACACTTCAAAGAATCCTCATAACAAGTTTCAAGACTTTCCTTACAAGTTTAGTCAGTCAGATGCTCAGACAGTCAAAATCAGTTAACTTGGTCAAAAGGTCAACACAAAGTCAAACCTCAAGATTTTTGGTCAACATCAAGATTATGGGGTGAAATTCATTATTTGATCAAGGGTTGATCATGATTCATCAAGGAAACCTCAGAATCATCAAGAATTGGGAGTTACTAAATTAGGGTTTTTATAGGAAAAGTCAACTGTACTTTAACCAGGCATAACTTCCACATACTTCATCAAAAATTCCTCAACCAAAGCCTATATTGAAGGAAATTTAATTCCCTACAACTTTGTGTCTCACAAGCCAAGTCCAGAAATGCTTCATTCGGGAGATATGAGCCAAGACATTATAGGTCATTTTGAAAGTCAACAAAAGTCAACCTTTTTCAAAAGCTCATAACTTGAATATGGGAGATCAAATTGACATGGGACCAAAAGGAGTGATTAGAGGACATATTGAGGTTTCTAAAAAGTCCAAGAATACATCCAAATGATAAAAATTGAGGAAGTTATGCATTGTCAAAGTTGGACAATTTTGAGGAGGTGCACAAAGCAAATAATGGCCAAACTCCACTTTTTGCCAAAAGGGCCCATTTTGTGACAGCCTAAACTTCATTTTAAGATGGCCCACGACCATTTGATCACATTTTCTGATTTTTTATTATTTATTCCATATTTTATTGGATTTAAATCCTTTAAATTCAATTTAAATCACAATAAATATAAGAAAATCAAGAGATTTGATTTGTGGTTGATTATGGAATCAAATATTGAGGTTTATGAACATATTATCTGATTTAAATTCGTGCAAAATTGTTAAGGGAAGATTGGATGGTCAAATATGCAAAAATGGTAAGTTTTGAACACCATTCAATATCATTCAAGTTTTGATCCAAGCCCATGGAACTTATTGACCTAATTCCTCTCCTATAAATACATGACCATATCCAAACCTAAAGCCACGAAAAAAAATCACATCAAGCAACCCAAAAATATTTTCAAAAAAAGGGCAAATTAGAAAAAAAAATCGTGAAAACACTTCATAACAAATTTTTACGACCTTTTCACGTCCAAACTGTCTCAAAACAATCCCAGGAGTCAATCCCCATCACTCTTGAAGGTTAGAAGCAAGTGAAACGCGCACATCAAGCCATGGTCGTTCTTGGATTTTCCACTTTTTAAATCTCATTTTTCATGCATTATAAATGTTGTTCATGTTTATATTCTTACTGATTATGATGTTTAGATTGGTTTTGATCAACTACTAACAAGCTTTGGTGCAGGAATCAAGACTTGCCATTGTTAGGGCACAAAGAGGGTGTTCTTCGATTCTCACGTTACAGCCACTTTTAACCAAAACTAATGGCACCATTGAATTCCTAGGGTCCTAATTAGTAAACTTGAGTACCTTTGATGTATTAATCCTTTGTGTTTTTAAGTTTTGAAATTCCAGGTACATTAGCTACGAAAATATCGTAGCTAATTCGCAGCAAAATTGAGGCAAAATCGTAGCAAAAAAGCCCAGTCTCAAGGTTGAAGACGATGAATAGTGGCGCTGAGTCCATGCATTTTACTTAATATTTATTAATTGTTATCCGCCCCTTATCATAAAAGCGCCTCCAGCCCAGTGGAAAAGCACACTCGTGTGGACTAGGGGAGCCTGGGTTCGATACCCGGCGGCGACCCCCTTGGTTTTTTTTTCTTTGTTTTTTTTTTTTCTTTTAACAATCTAATTTAATTAACATGTTTTCTTTTAAATTATAAAAATCAGAAATAAATTATTAAATTAAATTTTCTAAATCACAAAAAAATTAGAATTTAGTTTTTTTAATTAGTTAATCAACTTTTTGATTCTTTTTTTTTTATTAATTAACTTAATTAATTTGTAAATAATTAAAATTATGACTTTTAATTATTTTTATTATTCAAAATCATTTCAAAAAAAGTACAAAAATACATTAATTTAGAATTAGGTTTTTTAATTAAAATTAATTAGACTTTAGGATTAATTTGTACATAATTAATTAATTTTTATTTTTTTTATTACCATTAACCTTAAAAATCTTTTAATTACTAACCCTAAAATCCTTTTCTTTTCTAAAACAAAAAAACATTAACATTATTTCTCGGTTGGAATAATTTAGAACTTTAATTCCTCGCATTTTCCTAAATATTGTAACTGTTCACCAGATGTAATAACGTAGATTTACATTTCCTCGCATTTTTTTAAATATTGTAACTGCTCATGGGATGTAATAGCTTAGGTTTAAATTCCCGCACTTTAATTTTTTGTATATATTCAACTACTAGTAACTAAGGTTTGCATGGCAAGACTTAAAACCTGACATAGAATAATCCTAATTCAAGATAAATAACTGAATCAACACACTCTTCACACTTACACCTCTAGGGTAACCTCTCTTCGCTGCCTTTCGATTAAATTGGTCATGCCCCTCGAACGTAGGGATATTTTAGCAAAAGACGCTTACGAATAACATCATCATAGTCCCTTCGATATAAAGATCATAGTCCCTCGATGACCCTTCAAGTTGCCTACGAAAAATGACCTTGTCCCTCGATGACCCTTCAAGTTGCCTACGAAAAATGATCTTGTTCCTCGATGACCCTACGGAAAAATGATGATAGTCCCTTCGAATTGCTAAGGTATCCCTACGAGTTGCCTTCTATGACCATACGATGACCCTACACTCGTCCCTTTAACATCCAAGGTAAAGACTACTTACTCACTAATAGTAAAGACAGTCTTACCCCTACAGGAAAGAAACAACAAGAAAGACCTACAACTTAGGGTAGTAACTCTTAAATGCTTACTCACTCCTTTCAAAAAACACTCTTTACACCTCACGTCTTTGCAAACATTTTTTTTCAAAGCTAAACACTTTGTATAAATCCATACGAGGATCATTACAAAATTAAAGTCTTTACGAAAATATTTTCTAATCACACACTACACTATTTTTCAAACAAAGTAAAGTGAGCTAAGCAATTAAGAGCCCATGGATAACCATGGATACAAAAGGTGCTCATACCTTCCTTTTGTATAACTTACCCCCCGAACTCAAAATCTTTTAAAAGGTATTTCCTGTTCTTTTATTCCTTTCTTTATTGGATAAAATAAAAGTCGGTGGCGACTCTTGCTTACCGCAACATTTAAAAGTCAGTTCAAACCACCGTGTTACAGAACTGGCGACTCTGCTGGGGATATGTATTCTAAAGAGGGGTTACCTTAGAGTTAGATCACTTTACCACTTGTTTAAAATTGTTTGACTTATGTGCTTTATTTTCAATGGGTTTTGTTTTGGGGTTACTTGTGTGAAAGGTCCTACACCCGGACCTAGTGATTCCCTAGGTAAGTGACAATAGATCATGGAGACTGTACGGCATGTACCGATATGGTTGATATGATGGTCACAGTCTTTAGAACCCTAGTTAACTCATCTTTGGCCATTAGAAGGTAGTGAGATGGCCGGCTTTGGATTTAGACCGAAGTTGGTTGATACTCGAGACTACGCTCATTGAGATCAGACTTTCGGGATGTTTTGGTCGGCCACTCGAGTGTCGCACTAAAATAAAGCCTTTGAGAAAGATCCGTGATATGAGTCCTTTAGAACCCGGTTGCTATTCTAGGACAGGTTGAGCCAACTAAACCTCAGTGGGGAAGGGTACTTACCTTTGGACTTCATGCAAGCCTTTAAACCTAAGGCTCTTGTATGACTTGTTTGTGTGTGCTACTTATTTACTGTTAACATGTACATGACATCATAACATCATAACATATCATTTTTCACTAACCATTTCAAGGACCAAGGAATTTATCTTTATTCATGATTGCAGGTCATGGCTTCCGTTCCTAGAAATTTCATCCGAGTCAACTTTGTAAGGGTTCCTTCCCAGCTTAAAGAATTGGTCTCAAAAGTTCCCGAGGGTTCTCGATTCACCAAAAGGCATGGTTTTCTACTCGACTTAGTTACCTCAGGTTTTGAAGAAGACATGATGAGAGTCCTATTCCAATTCTTCGATCCTAAACACCACTGTTTCACCTTCTCGGATTACCAATTGGTGCCCACGATGGAGGAGTTCTCCAAGTTACTTGGAATACCTATCCTCGATCAGATGCCTTTTACCGGTCTAGAAAATGTTCCAAAGCCTGAAGTCATTGCAGCCGCTTTACATCTGAAGAGGTCAGACATTGTATCTAATTGGGAAACAAAGAGTGGAGTCAAGGGGTTTCTTGCTAAGTTCTTGATTGAGAAGACTCAATTGTTCCTAAGAGCTAGGAGTTACCACGCTTTTGAAGAGGTATTGGCTTTGTTGATCTATGGGTTGGTGTTGTTCCCTAATCCAGACCAATTCATAGACGTGCACGCTATCAAAATATTTCTGACTCATAATTCGGTACCTACCTTGCTCGGAGATATTCTGTATTCGCTTCACACTCGTACTATCAAGGAGCGAGGGACTTTCATGTGCTGCGTACCCTTACTATCCAGGTGGTTTATTTCACACCTTCCCCGATCAGTATTGAAGAATGAACAAAGGTTGCAGTGGACTCAAAGGATAATGTCACTCTCCCATTCAGTTATCTATTGGTGTGCCCGATCTCTTGAAGACTTTACTCTTATTGATCATTGTGGGGAATTCCCTAATGTACCACTCCTTGGCATTAGGGGAGTCATCACCTATAATCCTTCACTAGCCTTGCGCCTGTTTGGTTATGCTCGAAGGAATGGTCCTCATGACATGCTTATTCAGGGTATTGTGTTCGATTATGAAGATGATCCTCAAGGTTACCGTCAAAGGTTTATACGCGCATGGAATAATGTGTATAAGATTGAAAGCAGAACCTTGGGACAGAAGAACTCTATTCCTTTGGAGCCTTACCTCAGATGGGTACGCACTCGTGCTCGAGATCTCATTATGCCATATCCAGCTGTCAGACCAGTGATTGTTGACCCTGAGTTTGAGGGAGATGTTCCTCAAGTAATTCTCCATCCAGACATGCCTACCGACCTTGAAGAGCTGCAGAAATCCTGGGTTCAGATGAAAGAAGAAAGAGACACCTTTGAGACTCAGTTCTATGCTAGTGAGAAGAAGGTGTTGGAGTTGACGAAATTACTTCATGAGGAGCAGAGCATCAATGCTTACATCGGCACAAAGAGGAAGCGCCCGTGGGAGACTTGAGTCTTGAATCCTAGGCCTTAGGCGTTTTTAAATTTTCTTTTTGAAATTTCCTTTCATTGTAGCCCAAGAGGCATAAAAAAAATGAATTTCGAGTTTACTAATAAAAGTTTTCCTTTTGTTTCTGTTTGCAAAGATAAACTCTAAAGTCCTTGAAATCATTGCATATGCATCTACATCTCATAATCATTGCATAACAGGTTTCTAAGACAGGTCTCTTACCTTCTCGCTGTTTATTACAGAAGGAATGGCTCTCGAGCAAACCGTCAAAGATCTCCAGGCCCAGAACGCCCAGTTCCAAGAGCTGATCCTGAACTTGTCCAAGGGGCAAGAAGAACTGAAAGCACTTCTGACCAAGAAGAAGAAGAAAGCAAGAAAATCAACTGGCGTCATCAACCTGGGGAGGAGATTCAGAGGTCCGGTTAAACAGGTCAAGGAAATTGGGATCCCAGTAGATTAAGATGATGAACAGGATGAAGATGGTCAAAGTGTTAAAACTGAGGAGAAAAGCAGCTATGGTTCTGACAAATATTCTGATGGAGAGGAAGAATATTATTTGGATGAACAATACCCTCCTGCTGATGAGAAGTATAAGCTATTAGAAGAACGTCTGAAAGCTATGGAAATCAATAAGGTGCCTGGCTTGAATTTTGAGGATCTGGGTCTAGTATCAGAGGTTGTCATTCCCCATAAGTTCACAATTCCCACTTTTGTTAAGTATGATGGTGTTTCTTGTCCGAAGCTGCATTTGAGATCATATGTCCGAAAGATTCAACCACACACTGCTGACAAGAAATTGTGGGTGCATTTCTTTCAAGAGAGTTTGTCTGGAGCACAGTTAGAATGGTACTATCAACTCGAAAGTACCAACATTCGTACATGGGAAGATTTGGCCGCAGCTTTCTACAAACAATACCAGTACAATTCTGATCTGGCGCCAACCCGAATGCAACTACAGAGTATGTCAATGGGTTCTGAGGAAAGCTTTAAAGAGTATGCACAGAAGTGGAGAGATCTCGCAATCAGAGTTCAACCTCCTTTAGCTGACAGAGAATTGATAGACATGTTCATGAGCACATTAACCGGTCCTTTCTATAGTCATCTACTTGGAAGCTCGTCATCCGGTTTCACCGAGATGATATTGACAGGAGAACGTGTTGAAAATGGAATTCAAAGTGGTAAAATACAAGTGGCTACATCTGTAAACACTACAAAGAAGCCACATAATGGGAAGAAGGAATCTAATGTTGTACACGACCAGAAAGGTCGCAACCAATCTGTTGGGGCAGTTCTGATCTCTGCACTGGCGCCACAACAACAACAAGTTAGTCATCGTAAGCAGGATACACCCAGGAGACAGTTTACAAAGATCAACATGTCATTGGCTCAGGCGCTGCAGCTTATGTTGAAGGCAGAGTTGGTTACTTTGAGGGATCCTCCTAGGAATCCTAATACCTCCGCTCCTAGCTATAATCCCGATGCAAGGTGTGCATACCATTCTAATAGTCCTGGACATGATACGAACAGCTGTTGGGCGCTGAAGAATAAGATTCAAGACATGATTGATGCTAAGGAAATTGAGTTTGATCCCCCTGAGACTCCTAATGTGATTACCGCTCCTATGCCAAATCATGACACCACCGTTAGTGCTATTGATGATGGTTCTTATGCTGCTACTGTGGTTGACTTGACTACTCCTCTATCAATTGTTAAGAAGAAGTTGATGCAAGCCAGTTTATTTCCAGGTTGCGTTGAAAAATGTCATTATTGTGCATCTCAATCCAATGGTTGTGTGAAACTGAAAAAGGGCATTCAGCGATTGATGGACGACCGTACTATACTGTTTGAGAAGATTCCTTCTATGGAGAACTTATGTGAAAATTTGTCCTGAGGTATAAAGTTTGAGGACGTATCTGTGGTTACTAATTCCAAAACTCCTGTGAGGATCACCTCTAAAGTTCCTGTGAAGATTACTGCCGAGTCTAGAGTGACTCCCCTGATTATTACTACGCCCGACCCGTTTCCATATTCCTCTAGCAAGGCTATCCCTTGGAAGTATGGTGCGGATGTTTACATTCATGGTGTCAAGCAAGAGCCTTTGACTGATGAGACTACTGAAGTTACTAATCCCGATGTTGATAATATCGTTGGGACTAGTAAGGTTACCCGAAGTGGAAGAGTTTTCTCCCCAGAAATCTCTCTGAAGACTGTTACTACTCCAATTCGTATCTCTGCCTCCAAATCAATTACTGAGACTCGAGACAAAGAACCGGTAGTTGAGCCTGCCCAAACGAAGACCCCGGGTGAAACTATTATCGAAGATCCCTCCAAAGAAATGGAGGAAGTGCTAAAAATTATCCGTAAGAGTGATTACAATGTTGTTGAACAGTTGGGGCACACCCCCTCCAAGATCTCTATGTTATCTCTGTTGTTGTGCTCTGAGGCCCATGCTACGGCTTTGGTGAAGTTTTTGAAATCTGCGCATGTGCCGCAGGAAATCTCTGTTGACCAGTTTGAAAATTGTGTCGCTAGCCTAACAACTGATAATGGTCTAGGATTTTCTGACGCTGATCTAACTCCTGCCAGAAGGAACCACAATAAGGCCTTGCATGTCTCCATTGAGTGTAGGGGCACTACTCTATCTCATGTACTGGTGGACACGGGTTCCTCATTGAATGTATTGTCGAAGATTGCTCTAGACAAGCTTGACTGTGAAGGGGTTGTGCTGAGACCCAGTGATGTTGTGGTGAGAGCTTTTGATGGTTCAAAGAGATTAGTGCATGGAGAGGTTGATTTTCCAATCAGAGTGGGTTCTCAAGTCTTTGTTTCTACTTTCTATGTAATGGACATTCGTTCTGCCTATTCATGTCTTCTTGGGCGCCCTTGGATACATGGGGCCGGCGCTGTGACTTCTACCTTACATCAGAAGCTGAAGTATCCCATGAAAGGCAAGATTGTCACCGTCTATGGTGAAGAAGAGTATATGGTTAGTCATTTGAATACCTTCAAGTATGTTGAGATGGATGGCGAATTCCTCGAGACTCCTTGTCAAACATTTGAATTGGCTCCTCAGACTGCTCCTATTGCTAAACCAGTTCCTACTGTTCCCAAGGTTACTAGAGTACCTCCTACAATGGTTTCCCTAAAGGATGCTAGAGCTGTGGTTGAAGAAGGTGGTTGTACCATTTGGGGTCAGCTTCCTGACATCCCTTACAAGTCTGACAAATTTGGTTTGGGCTTCACTTCAAAGGCTCAGAGGGCTGTACGTCGTGCTCGTGCTATTCGCATTACCAGCAAAGGAGTTCATAAAGATCAGGTCAATGCTGTGGAGGATACTGATAGTGACTGTGATCTAGACAGTTGGATCTTTCCTACCATTGGCAGTGGGCTCAACAATTGGAAGACTGAAGACATTATTCCTATCTCCTTTAGTCAGGAGTAAATGATATTTTCTGTTTGTCTTATTTTTGAAGTTTGGTTTTATTAATTTGAACAATAAAACTTTTAAGCCTTGTGCCTTGCCCGGGGCACAATGGCCAATTTGTTAGGGTTGTCATTTCATCGCATATTTTCATTCAATAAATCAATGGACGTGTTGCATTCAAATTTTGCGCTCTTTGTCCTTTCTTTTACTTTATATTCATCAAAATAGCTATGTGTTCTTACACACACCCACGCGATAAATTGCAGATCCATATCCACTCTGGATCCCATTGATAACGGTTCTACTATTGTCAATTATGACTTCGAAAATCCGATCTACCAAGCCGAGGACGAAGGTGAGGAAGATTGTGAAGTGCCTGGAGAGCTTGCTAGACTATTAGAGCAAGAAGAAAAGATCATACAACCACACGAAGAGCCAGTCGAGGTCGTGAATCTAGGTACTGAGGAGGATAAGAAAGAAATCAAGGTAGGTGCCAGATTAGAAGACCGTGTCAAGAAAAGACTGATTCAGATGCTACGTGATTATGCTGAGATTTTCGCTTGGTCTTACGAAGATATGCCAGGACTTGATGCTGATATCGTGGTTCACCATTTACCGATGAAGGAAGGTTGTCCTCCGATAAAGCAGAAGGTTCGTCGTATGCGCCCTGAGATGTCTGAAAAGATCAAAGCCGAGGTTATGAAGCAATTCAATGCGGGTTTTCTAGCTGTTACATCATATCCTCAGTGGGTTGCGAATGTGGTACCAGTGCCTAAGAAGGATGGTAAAGTTCGTATGTGTGTGGACTACAGGGATCTGAACAGGGCAAGCCCAAAAGATGACTTTCCCCTCCCACATATTGACGTTCTGGTAGACAACACTGCTCAGCACAAGATATTCTCATTCATGGATGGTTTCTCAGGTTATAATCAAATCAAGATGGCACCTGAAGACATGGAGAAGACTACATTCGTTACGCAGTGGGGCACCTTTTGTTACAAGGTAATGCCATTTGGTTTGAAGAACGCAGGGGCAACATACCAGCGCGCTATGGTTGCTTTATTCCATGATATGATCCATCACGAGATAGAGGTATATGTTGATGATATGATAGACAAATCTCAGAATGAAGAAGAGCACCTTGACCACCTACACAAGTTGTTTGAGAGGTTGAAGAAATACAAGTTGAGATTGAATCCAAACAAATGCACCTTTGGGGTTAGATCTGGTAAACTTTTGGGTTTCGTCGTCAGTGGTAAAGGTATTGAAGTCGACCCTGCAAAGGTAAAAGCTATACAAGATATGCCCGCTCCCCGTACTGAGAAAGAAATCAGAGGTTTCTTGGGACGTTTGAACTATATTTCCAGATTTATCTCCCATTTGACCGCTACTTGTGAGCCAATCTTCAAATTACTGAGAAAAGATCAAGTAGTGAGTGGAATGACGAATGTCAGATAGCTTTTGATAAGATCAAGGAGTATCTCCAAGAGCCTCCGGTCCTGATGCCACCAGTTGAAGGAAGACCTCTAATCATGTACTTAACAGTGCTAGAGAATTCAATGGGGTGTGTGTTGGGGCAACATGACGAGTCTGGTCGAAAAGAGCATGCAATATACTACCTTAGCAAAAAGTTTACCGACTGTGAAATAAGATATTCACTGCTTGAGAAAACTTGCTGCGCTTTGGCATGGGCTGCTCGCCGACTTAGACAGTATATGTTGACTCATACCACTTTATTGATCTCTAAGATGGATCCTATCAAATACATATTTGAGAAACCTGCTCTCTCCGGACGAATAGCAAGATGGCAGATGGTCTTGATAGAATACGACATCCAGTACACTACGCAGAAAGCAATCAAAGGAAGTGTACTAGCTGATCATTTGGCTTATCAAGCAGTGGATGACTATCAGTCTATGAATTTTGAGTTCCCAGATGAGAATATTATGCTTGTTACTGATTATGAAGAACCTGGACCATATGAAGGACCTGAACTAGGATCCCGATGGACTATGGTTTTTGATGGAGCTTCTAACGCACTCGGCAATGGTATTGGTGCTGTAATTATCTCTCCTAAAGGTTGTTATACGCCGTTTACTGCTAGACTTTGCTTTCACTGTACCAACAATATGGCTGAATATGAAGCATGCATCATGGGTATCAAAGCTGCCATTGATATGAGGATCAAATTCTTGAATGTATATGGGGACTCAGCCCTAGTGATCAGTCAGATTAAAGGAGAATGGGACACGAAGCATCCAAATCTCGTTCCTTACCGAGAACATGTGTTGACTTTGATTCCATACTTTGAAGAAATCACTTTTGAGTATATTCCACGAGAAGAGAATCAGTTGGCAGACGCGTTAGCTACCATGTCATCTATGTTCAAAGTCAGATGGGACAACGAGGCTCCTAGGATTACTATTGACAGACTAGACGAGCCGGCATACTGTTATGAAGTTGATACTGATGGGGTAGAAGAGAAACCTTGGTTCCACGAAGTGAAAAGATATCTTGAAACTCAGGAATATCCTGAAGGGGCATCTACCAATGACAGGAAGTTTCTAAGGAGGTTCTCTGCTAAGTTCTTTCTGAGTAACGGAATTTTGTACGAACGCAACCACGATTCAACCTTGCTTCGCTGTGTAGACAAGAAGGAAGCAGAAAAGATTATGGAAGAGATGCATGACGGAATTTTTGGCACTCACTCCAGTGGGCATACAATGGCTAAGAAAATTTTGAGAGCAGGTTACTACTGGTCTACCATGGAAACTGATTGTCATCATCACTCCAAAACTTGTCACAAGTGTCAGATCTATGCTGACAAAGTACATGTACCCCCGGTTCCATTGAATGTTCTGACTGCTCCTTGGCCTTTTGCAATGTGGGGCATTGATATGATAGGAGAGATTAAACCTACCGCTTCCAATGGACACCGTTTCATCCTTGTTGCTATCGATTACTTTACAAAGTGGGTAGAAGCAGCCTCGTTCGCTTCTGTTACCAAGAATGTTGTAGCTCGGTTCATCAAGCATAACCTTATCTGTCGATATGGCATCCCTGAAAGGATTATCACAGACAATGGTACTAATCTGAACAACACTATGATCACTGAACTCTGCACACAGTTCAAGATTAAGCATCACAATTCTTCTCCATATCGACCAAAGATGAATGACGCAGTGGAAGCTGCCAACAAGAATATTAAGAAGATCTTGCAAAAGATGACGGTGACATACAAAGATTGGCATGAGATGTTACCATTTGCTCTTCATGGTTATCGCACCTCAGTACGTACCTCAACAGGGGCAACCCCTTTCTCTTTAGTCTATGGTATGGAGGCAGTTTTACCTGTTGAAGTTTAGATCCCTTCCCTAAGGATTATGTAAGACGCAGGCTTAGACGAAGATGAATGGGTTCAGACTCGACTTGATCAGATAAATTTGATTGATGAGAAGAGGCTTGCGGCTGTCTGTCATGGCCAGATGTATCAGAAGCGTATGATCAAGGCCTTTAACAAGAAAGTCAAGCACCAATTGTACCAGGCCGGTGATTTGGTAATAAAGTGTATCATACTACCACAGGGTGATCCCAGGGGCAAATGGACTCCCACATATGAAGGTCCATTTGTAATCAAGAAAATATTTTCTGGCAGTGCTATGATGCTTACTACCATGGACGGTGAAGATTTCCCGCACCCTGTGAACGCAGACATAGTCAAAAGATACTACGCATAAAAAGAGACCCGCTAGGTTGACTGGCCTAGGCAAAAATAAGGGCATCCCGACAAACCAAAAGGGTTCGGGCAAAAATTAGGGATCTATATACAAAAGAACTGTACACCCGGCAAGTCGAAAACCTGAAAAGGCGGCTTGGGCAAAAAAGGGTATCCCGGTGGACTGAAAACCTGTAAAGGCGGTCCAGGTAAAATTTAGGGATTAAAGCGTACGACTATGTTCCGTTGAATCACTTATCTGCTTCCAGCTTAGTTTTATCAAGTTCGAACGGTGCAGATCAATCCAGTCATCTTTCTTCCGACAGCAAGGGATGAGATGTTTGAAGATACAGTGGCAATAGCAGAGTTGGAACTCAATGGGATCATTTCCACATAGTTGTTTTTCTTTGTTTATCACTTTGTACCTTTCCAATTTTACGACAATTTCCTCTTACTAGGATTTCTGTCTCCTTGTACAAAACTGCCTGTTTATAGGCCAATTTCAAAATCAATACAAGTCTATTTTAAAATTCAAAAATTGCTTTTATTTTCCCTGTTTTGTTTGCGTAAACGTCCAATGGGTACTTTGAATGAACATATGCACTTGAACATGACTGATGTTTACCAAAAAATATATATACATGAAAACAGGAATAACATTTACTAAGGATTCTAGGAGTTGGGATAGTGTTCAAGATGTCCACGAACCCCCACAAAGCCAGTTCATGAAAATATCCCCACAGAGCAATCTCCATGGAATTGTCTCTATTGAGCTATCTTCACAAGCTCATCCCCAACAGAAATATATTCCCCTACAGAATTAGTATGCCCTCAGACAGAAATCGGGGCATCTTCCAGCGATTCACTTCCATATCTTCGATAGACAGCTTGGCATGATCATAGATCCCCTAGCAGATAAAGAAGTTGATCACTTCCCCAGCATACAGCAGAAATTTCCTCAACGCAGCCTATGAAATTCTAATCCCCATCGGAGATTATTCCCTCTATGTAGTATACAGAATTCAATTCCCCAGCAGAATTTATTCAAGGATGCTATCCCCAGAAGAGTTGACACCCGTGTTTGAAACCTGGTCAGATAGTGCATCGGAGAGTTATCCATCTCTTTTATTCCTAGTCAGAATGCATACAATCAATTTCCACAGTAAAAGAACCACGGACTACCGACTCTCTTGACAGAATACTTCTATCCCCAACCGGAAGTCAAAGATCCCCAGGGGAATATTCCCAAACGGAAAGTTTGAATCCCCAGTAGAGTCATTCCGAATAGGATCTGAAGATTTATTTTCTCCACCCCCAACAACAGTCAGGGATTTATTTTCCCCAATCAGACGTTACTATTCAAAGCCACCGCTACCTTCAGTGACATTTCGTACTCATACATCATTTACAATACATCATAGCATACGCATACAAAACGCATATAACATTCTCATTTAGTTTAAGGGCATCATTACGCAATGCATTACATGTATCATGACATTGCATACAACTAACTTGGTTTTTCAGGTTAGTACTCAAACGGACAAATATTGTCAACAGTTTATCATCCTTCAGATACAATCAGTCGAAGATTCATTCTAATCTCCTTATAGATACAGTCAAGACGTAGACTCATTCTAGAACATCATATAGATACAATCAAGACACAGATTCATTCTGATGCTCATTCCAGTACATCTTCTAGACACAGTTCAGATACAATCAAGACACAGATTTATTCTGATACTTACTCTAGTACATCTTTTAGATACAGTCGGTCGAAGACTCATTCTAATACTAATTTTTCTGATACAGTCAGGCGTAGACTCATTCTAATACGACTCCCAGATACGGTCAGGCAAAGACTCATTCTGATCTCCTTATAGATACAGTCAAGATGTAGACTCATTCTAGAACATCATACACATACATTCAAGGCATAAGAATCATTCTGGCATTCCCCAGCACGTCTGCTAGATACAGTTGGACACAGACTCATTCTAGTATATCCCTCAGATACAGTCAAACCTAGACTCATTCTGATACTCCTATCAACAGTTACTTTGGAGGGCATCTATAAGCCCATCTCCATCCTGTCATACACTTCGAATGGCATCTTTTAAGCCCATTCAAGCAATACGATCAACCAACAGAGCGCACCGGCGAATGCAAATTTTTGGGTTCTTATTGTTCAATCCTCTTCCACCTTCAGATCCCGATCGGCACGAATACCAATCTTACTCCTCAGGTTTAAGAAGATTGAAAAGGGGCAGCTGTTGTACCCCAAAATTTGCCCTCACATATTCAAGAAAATATGCCTCAAGAGGTCTCCTAGTGATTCATAAGATCTTCAGTTGCTCAAGGGTACTCAAAAGTTTCATCAGACAAAGCCTCCTCCTAAGCAATAAATCCAACTAGGGTTGTGTACTTCTCAAAGTAGATTGGACTCTTGAAGCTTCAAAAGGACTTCATGGTGTCCCATACACTTCAAAGAATCCTCATAACAAGTTTCAATACTTTCCTTACAAGTTTGGTCAGTCAGATGCTCAGACAGTCAAAATCAGTTAACTTGGTCAAAAGGTCAACACAAAGTCAAACCTCAAGATTTTTGGTCAACATCAAGATTATGGGGTGAAATTCATTATTTGATCAAGGGTTGATCATGATTCATCAAGGAAACCTCAGAATCATCAAGAATCGGGAGTTACTAAATTAGGGTTTTTATAGGAAAAGTCAACTGTACTTTAACCAGGCATAACTTCCACATACTTCATCAAAAATTCCTCAACCAAAGCCTATATTGAAGGAAATTTAATTCCCTACAACTTTGTGTCTCACAAGCCAAGTCCAGAAATGCTTCATTCGGGAGATATGAGCCAAGACATTATAGGTCATTTTGAAAGTCAACAAAAGTCAACCTTTTTCAAAAGCTCATAACTTGAATATGGGAGATCAAATTGACATGGGACCAAAAGGAGTGATTAGAGGACATATTGAGGTTTCTAAAAAGTCCAAGAATACATCCAAATGATAAAAATTGAGGAAGTTATGCATTGTCAAAGTTGGACAATTTTGAGGAGGTGCACAAAGCAAATAATGGCCAAACTCCACTTTTTGCCAAAAGGGCCCATTTTGTGACAGCCTAAACTTCATTTTAAGATGGCCCACGACCATTTGATCACATTTTCTGATTTTTTATTATTTATTCCATATTTTATTGGATTTAAATCCTTTAAATTCAATTTAAATCACAATAAATATAAGAAAATCAAGAGATTTGATTTGTGGTTGATTATGGAATCAAATATTGAGGTTTATGAACATATTATCTGATTTAAATTCGTGCAAAATTGTTAAGGGAAGATTGGATGGTCAAATATGCAAAAATGGTAAGTTTTGAACACCATTCAATATCATTCAAGTTTTGATCCAAGCCCATGGAACTTATTGACCTAATTCCTCTCCTATAAATACATGACCATATCCAAACCTAAAGCCACGAAAAAAAATCACATCAAGCAACCCAAAAATATTTTCAAAAAAAGGGCAAATTAGAAAAAAAATCGTGAAAACACTTCATAACAAATTTTTACGACCTTTTCACGTCCAAACTGTCTCAAAACAATCCCAGGAGTCAATCCCCATCACTCTTGAAGGTTAGAAGCAAGTGAAACGCGCACATCAAGTCATGGTCGTTCTTGGATTTTCCACTTTTTAAATCTCATTTTTCATGCATTATAAATGTTGTTCATGTTTATATTCTTACTGATTATGATGTTTAGATTGGTTTTGATCAACTACTAACAAGCTTTGGTGCAGGAATCAAGACTTGCCATTGTTAGGGCACAAAGAGGGTGTTCTTCGATTCTCACGTTACAGCCACTTTTAACCAAAACTAATGGCACCATTGAATTCCTAGGGTCCTAATTAGTAAACTTGAGTACCTTTGATGTATTAATCCTTTGTGTTTTTAAGTTTTGAAATTCCAGGTACATTAGCTACGAAAATATCGTAGCTAATTCGCAGCAAAATTGAGGCAAAATCGTAGCAAAAAAGCCCAGTCTCAAGGTTGAAGACGATGAATAGTGGCGCTGAGTCCATGCATTTTACTTAATATTTATTAATTGTTATCCGCCCCTTATCATAAAAGCGCCTCCAGCCCAGTGGAAAAGCACACTCGTGTGGACTAGGGGAGCCTGGGTTCGATACCCGGCGGCGACCCCCTTGGTTTTTTTTTCTTTGTTTTTTTTTTTCTTTTAACAATCTAATTTAATTAACATGTTTTCTTTTAAATTATAAAAATCAGAAATAAATTATTAAATTAAATTTTCTAAATCACAAAAAAATTAGAATTTAGTTTTTTTAATTAGTTAATCAACTTTTTGATTCTTTTTTTTTTTATTAATTAACTTAATTAATTTGTAAATAATTAAAATTATGACTTTTAATTATTTTTATTATTCAAAATCATTTCAAAAAAAGTACAAAAATACATTAATTTAGAATTAGGTTTTTTAATTAAAATTAATTAGACCTTAGGATTAATTTGTACATAATTAATTAATTTTTATTTTTTTTATTACCATTAACCTTAAAAATCTTTTAATTACTAACCCTAAAATCCTTTTCTTTTCTAAAACAAAAAAACATTAACATTATTTCTCGGTTGGAATAATTTAGAACTTTAATTCCTCGCATTTTCCTAAATATTGTAACTGTTCACCAGATGTAATAACGTAGATTTACATTTCCTCGCATTTTTTTAAATATTGTAACTGCTCATGGGATGTAATAGCTTAGGTTTAAATTCCCGCACTTTAATTTTTTGTATATATTCAACTACTAGTAACTAAGGTTTGCATGGCAAGACTTAAAACCTGACATAGAATAATCCTAATTCAAGATAAATAACTGAATCAACACACTCTTCACACTTACACCTCTAGGGTAACCTCTCTTCGCTGCCTTTCGATTAAATTGGTCATGCCCCTCGAACGTAGGGATATTTTAGCAAAAGACGCTTACGAATAACATCATCATAGTCCCTTCGATATAAAGATCATAGTCCCTCGATGACCCTTCAAGTTGCCTACGAAAAATGACCTTGTCCCTCGATGACCCTTCAAGTTGCCTACGAAAAATGATCTTGTTCCTCGATGACCCTACGGAAAAATGATGATAGTCCCTTCGAATTGCTAAGGTATCCCTACGAGTTGCCTTCTATGACCATACGATGACCCTACACTCGTCCCTTTAACATCCAAGGTAAAGACTACTTACTCACTAATAGTAAAGACAGTCTTACCCCTACAGGAAAGAAACAACAAGAAAGACCTACAACTTAGGGTAGTAACTCTTAAATGCTTACTCACTCCTTTCAAAAAACACTCTTTACACCTCACGTCTTTGCAAAAAAAATTTTTCAAAGCTAAACACTTTGTATAAATCCATACGAGGATCATTACAAAATTAAAGTCTTTACGAAAATATTTTCTAATCACACACTACACTATTTTTCAAACAAAGTAAAGTGAGCTAAGCAATTAAGAGCCCATGGATAACCATGGATACAAAAGGTGCTCATACCTTCCTTTTGTATAACTTACCCCCCGAACTCAAAATCTTTTAAAAGGTTTTTCCTGTTCTTTTATTCCTTTCTTTATTGGATAAAATAAAAGTCGATGGCGACTCTTGCTTACCGCAACATTTAAAAGTCAGTTCAAACCACCGTGTTACACCCAGGTTAGATATTGACGTGGCCTGCCACTAGCTTACCATTGACCCGCCGCTAGGGCAGTAGCTCAACGCAGGAAAAACCAGTCTCCGGAGAAAACAGAGGCTGCCGAACAAGCTATAAAAGACCTCCTAGAGGCAAATTTTATTTCGAAGGCCAAAAACACTACTTGGCTGTCCAATGTTGTACTCGTTAAAAAATCAAATAGAAAATGGCGCATGTGTGTTGACTATACCGATCTCAATAGGGTCTTCCCTAAAGACGTATATCCTTTCCCCAACGCAGACAAATTAGTTGATAATTATGCCGGTTTTAAATTGTTATCTTTCATGGACGCATATTCAGGCTATAACCAAATACCCATGGCCAAAAGCGACAAAAGGTACACAACTTTCATGACCAAATCGGGCAACTATTACTACAACGTAATGCCCTTCGACTTGAAAAAAGCTGGCGCTACTTACTAAAGAATAATGAACAAAGTCTTCCGAGGAGAAATTGGGGATACGCTCAAAGTATACATGGACGACATGATCGTGGAATCCCACGAGGAATCCGATCACACGCTCCATATGAAGAAAGTCTTTGAGCAGACTATGAAGTACAGGATGTGTTTCAACCAGGAGAAGTGCACGTTCGGGGTGCGAGCGGACATGTTCCTCGGCTTCTACCTAACAGAACGAGGAATCGAAGCTAATCCCGACAAGTACAGAGCCTTCTTCGAGTTCCCTACGCCGAACTCGAAGAAATCCATCCAATCCCTAAACGAGATGCCCGCTTTGTTGTCCCGTTTCGTGGCGAAATCTGCTCAGCACGCACTCCCCTTTTTCAAACTCCTCCGCAAGGAGGCCACATTTGAATGGACGGAGGAATGCGACAACACCCTCCTCCACCTAAAACAAGCGCTATCAGAGCTACCAGACCTCTCCCGTCAAAATAACAGGGAAACCCTCTTTCTCTATCTCGTTGTCGCAACCGAGATCGTCAGCGCCGCCCTCATCAGTGAAACCCCTGATGGGCAGAATCCCATATACTTCACGAGCAAGGCGCTCCAAGGGAACTTAGATACAAGCAAATTGAAAAGGTATTCCTCGCCCTCATCAACGCCACGAGAAGGCTAAGGCACTACTTTCTAGCCCACACAATCGTGGTGCGCACAGACCAACCCGTAAAACAACTGTTGGGCCATCCAGACATGGCCAGAAGAATGCTCAAATGACCGTTGGAACTGTCCGAGTTTGACATCTAGTATGAGAGTAGGAAAGCCCTCAAGGCTCATGCGTTTGCCGACTTCGTCGCAGAGATGACTATGCCTGACTCCCCCACTTGCGGGGCTCGCAGGTGGACAATCTTCGTCGACGGAGTATCCAGCTCGGTAAGGAGTGAGGCAGGCATCATCCTGGAAAACGAGGAAGGTATCCTTGTCGAAGTCTCGCTTACCCTATCTTTCCCCACTTCAAACAATCAGGCAGAGTATGAGGCCTTCCTCACAGGCTGCGCCTCGCCGAAGACATGGGGGCCGAGGAAATCGTTATCTGAACAGACTCTCAACTCGTGGCCCTCCAAGTTCAGGGAGAATACCAGGCCAAGAACGACAACCTATATGAATACTTGACCCTGGTCAAGGAAAAGATGACAAAGTTCGCGTCAGTGGAGGTAAAGCATGTTCCCCGCGAACACAACGTCCGGGCGGACGTCCTGTCTAAGCTGGCGAGTACGAAAAAGAAGGGAGGAAACAAATCTGTCATCCAGGAAGTACTTCCTCAACCCAGCATCAAGAAAGCTTCCACAACACTCGACATGCATGTCATCGGTGACAACCACTGCTGGATGACCCCAGTGTACAACTACCTCGCCAAAGACGAACTACCGTCTGACCCAAAAGAAGCCAGCATAGTCAGGCGCAGAGCATGCTCTTATGTCCTGGTTGAAAATAAGCTCTACAGGAGAGGATTCTCCATTCCTCTCCTTAAATGCGCCGAGGAGAAGATGGTTGCCCACGTCCTGCGTAAAATCTACGAGGGGATCAATGCTCAGCATCTCGGAGGAAGATCCCTCGCTAGGAAAGCCCTACGGGTAGGATATTACTGGTCGACCATGCAGCATGACGCAAAAGAGCATGTTAAAAAATGTGACAAATGCCAACGAAACGAGGACATGCATTTGGCTCCGCCCAACAAGCTCAAAGCAATGTCCTCCCCGTGGCCCTTCGCATGGTGGGGATTGGATATCTTAGGATCATTCATCGTAGGGTCGAATCAGAACAAGTACTTGATAGTAGGCGTGAACTACTTTACAAAGTGGATAGAAGCAGAGGCTCTGGCCAAAATAACGACCCACAACATACTCCGCTTCTACAAGCGAAACATCCTTGCTCGCTTCGGCATCCCCTAAGCAATCGTCACCGATAACGGGACACAGTTCACGGACAAAAAATTACAGGAGTCCGTCGCCCAACTGGGAACCAAACAACACTTCGCGTCTGTCGAACATCCCCAGACGAATGGAAAAGTCAAGGCAGCAAACAGGGTGATCCTACGATGTCTCAAATGGAGACTGGACGAAACTAAGAAACAGTGGGTCGAGGAGCTGCACAGCATTCTCTGGGCCTAGCGTACTACGCCACACTATTCGATCGGGGAAACCCCTTTCCGCTTAGCATACGGGACTGAGGCAGTGATCCCCATTGAGATACATGTGCCTTCCATGCGGATTGAAGCTCCACTGGACGAGGAGAGTAACAGCAATGCACTACAGGAGGAGCTCGATCTCGTCGAAGAGGTCCGATCAGAAGCAGCCCTTTGCGAGGCCTCGTTAAAACAAAAAATCGCAATTAGGCACAAATTCAAGGTTATACGACGAGAATTCCAAGTAGGCAGTCTCGTCTTGCGGAGGAATTGCAAAGATTCTCGAGAAGGCAAACTCGTTGCTAACTAGGAAGGTCCCTATCGTGTTCGAGCAAAAACAGAGAATGGGGTCTACTACCTAGAACGTCTTAATGAGGAAGAACTCGCTCGACCGTGGAACACCGAAAAGCTAAAACAATATTATAGTTAAGGCCTTAACTGTCGGCATATCTAATCGGCAAGACTAGCATAACGTACCGACCATAAGTGCGCGCCCAGGTACAAGCGTTACATGCCAAAGTAAACCAAGGCAGGCTTTTGCCCAGGAACGAGCAAAACCCATGCCCGACGGCGGTCCCTCGACCGAGCCCGCCGTCGCCCAAGTACCATGAAAGGCAGAACACCCAGCTCGCGATGGAAAGTTCATGCCGCAAACTCAGGCCACAAACGCGACCTGAGCTCCGCCCTTATGCTCGAAAGATACCCAGGTCTTTCGATCAGTTCCCATCATTTTCGAACACTACTTATCGAGCAAATCCCGAAACAATAAAATCATTCACTAAAGTAGCCTCACAACGGGCATGCATATCGAGCAGCGTTTTGACACTTAGCGAAAATAAAGCAAAGTAAAAACATGCATCAAAACAAATCATACACAAACGACCACCATGGTCAAAAATAAACATTATAATAAAAATGGCCACAAGGACCGCGATTGTGCTTGTTACATTACAAAGGGGTCAAGCCCAACACAAAAGATAAATTACAAGAAATACGGCGCGTAGGCCGGAAGGACAACGAAAGGGAAATCAGTCAACTGTCGACTGAGGCTCTTCATGAGTAGACTGCTCTTGCTCCTCGCTAAATCGAAGGAATTTGGGGATGACGATTTTGCCATCCACCACACCGTGGAGGAACCCAGTCCCCTTGGTGGATAGTTCGACCCCGGGGTTCACGATCCTCAGCTGCTTCATAACATTGTTGAAAGCATCCTCGACGATACCCACGCAATCATCCTCCTCCTGGGCAATACGGGCAACCAACTCAGCTCGAGTCTTCAGACTCTTCACTTCCTCACTTTCGTCCTCAGCAGGAGCAACGACGGTCCTCAATTACTCGATTAGGTCCTCCGCAACTTTCTTTTCCGCAGCTAGGTTGACCTTAGCCAGCTCATCCTTGCACTTTTTCACCGCCTCCTCGGTGGCCCTGGCCTGCTCAGTTTCTCTTCCAGGACCGCGTTCACGGCCTGGGCCTTCTTCAGCTCGGTCTCTTGGAGTGCACCCTCCTCGGTGTAGACCACCGCCATTTCCAGGACCCTTATCAGGGCAGCAGCATCCTGAGCCAGCATCATCCTCTTGTTTGGACGATCCATCTCCTCGAGCTTCAAAGACTCTGCCCGATGGAGCGCCAAAGCAGAACCCTCAAAGAAATTTTGGTTATGGAGACAGGGAGGTAGCTCGAATTTACTCTTCTCCCCTCGTGGGTAAGGTCGAGGAACTCGCCCATACGATGGCGTTTGGCTCTTGACGTTATTGGCAGTGGGGAGGTCTGGGCGACAGATGGTGTGGACGAGAAGGTCCCCGACCCCATCTACGGAGTAGGTGCTCGTTCGCTGAGGCAGCTCCTCCCTAACTTCTGGCCCGTTTTGAGCCTTTTCTGGGCGCTCTTCACCATACGCTCCTGAGAAGAAGACATGTTTCCTGCAAAACGACGAGCATACGTTAGTAAAGACCAAAAAACTATAATACGAGCAAGCTAAAAAAATAAATAGCTATCGAGGAGTTCCAGAGCCTTATCATGAGTGCTACACTTGAGGAGCTCTTTCGTGTTGATAAAGCGGGTCTCCACTTTGAACCCCCCCGCCTGCTTCGTAAATGAGTTCTCCGCTCCTAGTCACGCACTGGGCAGAGACAAATCTATCAACGAAATCCACCAGTTTTTCGTAACTGGCCTTATCATCCTCAGCCAGCAAATTTGGATTGGCGAGGTAGTCATCAGTCCCCCAGACAAAATGGTTTCCACTCCAGTAGAAATGGAACCTCAGCAACCTCTGCCCTTGCACTTTGCCCTGCTCATCGACAAGGGTTTCCCCGTTCTCATCTGTCGAAACCTCCTAGTTGAACGAGAAGTCTGTGGACCTCTCCGACACGGGCTCGATGATGTAGAACCTCTCCTAGAAAGTCCTGATGGACTCAGAGAAAGGCTTGAATAACTTCCTCCCTTGTTTCAAGGAGATCCATCTGAATTGCCTCCCCGAAACTTGGTGCTGAAGATGGAAGATAGTGAAGAAAAGGGGAAGAGTAACTCTAATCTTCAGGTATTCGCATGTCAACTCGAATTCCCGCATAAAAGTAATCGAGTTTGGGTGTAGTTGTGAGGGCACCAGATCCAAATGCTCGAAGATTACCACCTTAAAATCCATAAATGACAGCCTTAACCCTATATCTTTAAAGACATACTCGTACACGGGAACCTCTCCTCGTATTCCGAGCAAATCTGATCGTTCTCCCCGAGGAAATAGACCTTCCAGTCTCCCTCGGCCCCCACCGTCGTGAAGGCATCTCGAGTATATGTAGTAAAAAGGGAGGCATGCTCCCGAGGCTCAGCGACGGGTCATTCGTCGGCATTACTACTTGGAGGGGACGGCTCGTCGGCAGTCCGAAAAGCAGAAGTATCATCATTATCACTATTGTCCGAGGAGCTATCCTCGGATAGACCTCTCATAACCTCATCATCAGCTTTGTGAGACATCTCCTTTACCTGAAAAGCAGAGGACAAAAGTGAATTCGATGACAAAGTCAAATCCACTATTCCACTGCTAGTCAAGTGAAAGGGCGCGTGAAGGCCCAAGGACAACGTCCCCGACCTAAGCCCTACTCAAATGGCACAACAATGATACGAGGAGACGCCCAGGGTAATCCCTCTAACCCATACGGGGAGATCCTCCCCGATGCGTTACCCAGAACATATGTTGGAGATCCACCGGAAAACTCATGGATTCCACCAGCGACGAACTCATCTGTTGCCGCAACGGTGTCAGAATCAACTAAAAAACCTAAGTTTCTAAGGCTTCGACGATGCCGTCGGCGACAGAGGATGGCCTAACCACCACCAACCACCAACAATCACCGGAAACCGCCCCTACGCTACACAGTTTCGTCCTAACCACATGCAAATTAAGGAAGCAGAAACTAAAACACCTAAGACAAAGGTCAGTTGAGATAACTTATGTGGTCGAGGAAGAGAGTTACATGGTCGACGAGCTCTAGCCAGAGCGCGTACGATGATTGAACGACGTTGAGCGGCGGCGAACGACGGAAGGCAAAAGCAGAGAGCAAGAGAATAGAGGGAAGCGAAAAGTGTAAATAAGCATGTTCTCCCTCTATTTATAGACAGTCCAAGGGCACGTGCACGAGCACGCGCGACATAAGGGCATCATCATGACCCTAGCCTAGTCATCATTACGCATTAAACATGGCACGTGGCTCAAGGCATGCGTGGCACTTCATCCCTTCAAATCACATCAACTGTTGGACTCCATGCACGCCGGGCACCCCAGACAACGTTACAGGTTCCCCGGGCACATACCCCGTCGAGCACCGCGAAACCACCTCATCTCAGCAACAGGTGTCGGCCACGCTTACTCCTCCCCGGGACTGCGAGCTGCCCTTAACTCATCACTCCCATGCTCGAGAGCAACGACTTGGGGGCTCTTGTTCTGGACTGGCCCAACGGCTAGGCATGACCCAATCCACTTATGCTCTCAGAACGGCCCAACTTCCTAAGTCCTGCCAATTAAGGGCAAAGAGAATCATTTTACCTTTCTGCCCCTCTGTTGGGGAAGGTTGGTCGGTTGACCTACAGGATCAGCCGCCCCTCCTTAGCATTCCTGTCCGTCACGCACGGTTCCACCATCCAGAAACAGTCACGACGTCTGTGCCCGCGACTGCACCCTTACCCGTGGCAACGACTAGTTTTGGGCACCTATGCCCGTCCCAACGGCTAGTTTTTGGCAGTTACCTATTTTTTGGGAGCGAATATCTCACCCCGAAAATAGGGACCAATGGTCAAGCGTTGGGGGCACTATAAAAACTCTCTCATTTGAGAGGGCCAGGTTTTCTAAATCATCTTAAGACACACATACTTTGCACTTCCTTTCTTTTCTCCCGGTCCTTACTTAACATCGGAGTGTCTTGCAGATACACCCCTTCTTCATCTTTCAAACCCAACATCACAGACGTAGTCTCTGACCTACTTTAGGTTCTGATCAGCCGGTAAGATCAGTTTTCATTTGTGTTGTCCATGAATCCTTTTTCAATCAAGTCTCAAAAGAGTTTATTAAGATCATTTGAATATTTTGAATTCATTAAAGTGAGAGAAGAATGAAAGAAGAATGAGAGAAGGATGTGAGAAGTGTAAGAAAAAAGTTAGAGACAAATAGGATAAGAATGATAGCACACATAATGTTATTATGAATATCGACTAATTTGAATAACGATTATTTTGAATAATAACTAGTTTGAATAACGACAAATTTGAATAACGACTATTTATTATGAATTAAAGTGGTATTAATAATCATTTTATTGCGTAAAAAAATACCATTTTATATACATATTATTTAATTTTGATAATACTATGAGAAATATTGTAATATTTCTGATGAACTTCACGTTGACTATATTCATTCTAAAAGTGTCATAACAAATTGCATTGCTTTAAACTTTATCTTCTCCTTGCATTGCATTAAAATTTAATCTCAAATTAGAAGAGAGACTGAAATCCAAAAAAAAAAATTTAATAGACCAATAAACCAAATTTTAAAATAGAAAAATAAAAGAACAAAAATTGCGATAAATCACAATCAAATTCTTCTCTCTACCGATATATTTGTAATCACATACATGTTAGAATTAATTAATAAGGAAAAAATTCAAATGCTTTCGCGGTTAAAATTAAGATTTATCCGTAACAGCCATTAAAAAATCGAAATATTAATGAAAAATTATTGAAAACTTTGGTATATGAGCTCTAATTTCATTGGTCATGTTTGGTATACATTAGAGGATAATTCATTACTATAAAGAAAATAAATCAGGTCGGGTTGGAGACGAGACATTTGTTTATAAAGTCATCATTAAGACACCTTTAAACATAGTCCGTTTTTTTTAATACTTCCTCTTACACAACAAAAATTCATGATAGCTCAACATCATAGATGCGTAGATGCCATCAAAAGGGAAAGAGCTCATTAGACCATTTGAACATGTAAATCACAGCCTTTAGGATGCAGCTCCCATACGAAGAGAGCCGGATGTTGCTAATGTTATCCTGATGGATGATGATCTCCATAACTAACTTGAGTTCCCACCAGAAAGAGCCAAATGCAATTTGATGGCAAAATTTGAATATGCTACATATAAGGAAGAGATCAAGAAAGCCTCAACAGATAAGCTCCCTTGATGGACATGACGAAATAAGTGTTACGAGCTCAGAAACCTTATTCAGCCTTCCTTTTTCTATTGTCTGTTGAGGCGGCAACAGATTGAGTCTGGCCAAAAACAGAGCTGCAAAACGTACAAAGAGACAAAATAACCAACAATGTTAAATGATAACATTGTAAGAGATATTTACTAAGAGATGCAGTTCAGTATCAAGTAACCACTTCTATTCAATGTTTGAGATCTCAAAAATTGTTACAATCCTGAATGGCCATTCAATGTTTGATCTCAATGATTGTTACAATCCTGAACGGCCGAAGCCAATCATAGTTTGGTCCCTCATGATTTCATCCATGTGCATTCCCAATAGAGTTTCTCTATTTTAGTTAACATTCTACAGTTGCAAAATGTGAAAGGAATACGAGGTTGTCCAAAATATGACTAAAAACTTCGTACTAATTAGTAGGTACTGTTAAACTAGATAAACTCTTTCACACACAACTATAAATTTGCTATTTGTATTATATAGAAGTCTGATAATAAATTAATTGAAGAATACAATTGAAAGATGGAGATTTCTGTAAAAGTTGAACTGATTACAACAATTTACAAATAATGAACATAAATGGCGAAGCTTATGAAAACAGACATTACAAATGGAATTATATAATTTTAGAAAAACAAACACTTACCTACACGTTGAACACTTGTCGTGATGCTCGCAGAATATGGATAAGCATACAGAACATACATAGCCCGTGTCGATTGTTTTCTTATGGCAGAAACACCTGAACATTTCATACAATTATTCAAGTGAGGGTCTTGTAGTTTCTATTACAAACAGAAGAAAATTCACCATACAAAAGAGGCTGGTGCCCTCGGGTAATCAGGTTTTTATATTTAGAGAATTAAGGCTTTAAAAGTCTTGTTATAGTAGGTGATGAAAAATATATTTCAATATTTCATAATGGTCAACCAAGGGTTACATAAAGAGACTTCCTAAGACAACTGTCATTTTGTCTCAAAAATATACAATTAACCATAAAAAATGTGTATTTTCAAACCAACATAAAATTTAAAGGGAATAAGAAAATATCGATTGAACAAAAAGATAAACAAGTTTGATGATGACTAAGCTGTAGTCAATGTTTCCAGCCTTACACGAGGGATGGAGAAATAGAGACAGGGAAAATAAAAATGAGAAAATTCAAACAAGAAATGTTTAACAGCAAAGGAATAACTTACGAGGCACGAAAATCCACACCCAGAGATTTAGGAAGCCTTAAAAATGCACGAGAATGCAAATCAGTTGCAAACACTGCCTACATAAACAAGGTCACATTAGTGTCAGAAGTAGAACAAAAAGTAAAATTGTAAATGCAATACAAATAACCAGATCTCGATAAACAAAAAAATAAAACTCCGACATTTGTTTATCCATTAAATTTAATATGAATCTGTCAGAGGCTAGGCATTAAAGTTTTTTAGTATATAATGGTTTATCATATTGTTTTACTTTTGCATATATGCTAAATTACTTGGTTGCATTGTTGTTTAATATGACCAGAATAGCAAATTAATAGTTTCTTTCTCTTCTACATGGTACATACAAAAAAGAACCAAATGGTTTTGAATGCTTTTTCTTATATTTTATGTTGAGCCAAAAAGGATTCCAGCAGGCAGTTTGTACCATATAACATACCAACTTATCTTGAAGTGCAACCATGAAAGAACAAGCTCAAACCCCACACACCAGTAACGGAAAAATGGTAGTCAATCCCGGATGGCTGCTGACCCCAAAAGTGGGATAGTGGGATGGCATATAGCGGGATGACTGCTATTTGATCATATTTTAGACAAATTACATGAATAACTATAAACAAATATTTGATGTAAAATTAAACAAATAATTCAAAACTCATAATAGATTTATAAATCAAATCACAGGGCTGCAAATAAGAAAAAGAGGAACAATGCGAATAGAAGAAAGAGAAAAACAGAGGAAGGAAAAAAGAAAAACAGAGTAACGATGAATACAAAGCAAGAAACGGAGAGGGGGGAGAGAAGAAAAAGTTAGAACCAACCTGAAGAAAATGCGAATAAAAGAAAGAAACTAAGAAGAAGAAGAAACAACCATAAGAAAAAGAAATGATGGATGCAGACCGAAGAGGAGAGGAAGGAATGACGGTGACGGTGGCTGCAGAACGAAGAGCAGAAGGAGGAACGACGACAGCTGTTGCGGCTTTAGAACAAATTGCATAGAGGAGGGAAATGTTACACGTGGTTTGTGTGCTGGAACTGCCGAAGAAAGAAACAAAGTGCAGAAATGATGGATGAAGGAAGGTTAGGGTTGAATAGGAACTCAAATTTGATGGGAAAACATAACGTTTTAAATTTAAGGGGTAATTTCAGATTTTCAAAGGGGACTGCTCCACTCGGGCTCCCTGCTATTTGCCCTATTGTGGCAGCTACTCTGTTCTGCACTGCACCAATAAGGCTCTTCTCATAGCGACCGGTCTCCACTCCACTATCCCACTATAGCGCCACTATTGGCCACTATTAACTAAGCAAATCTCCCTCTTAAAGTATACTATTCAATAGAGATTTGACAAAAAAACTGATGACATATTTGTTGAATAGCTGCTAGGTTCATTATCGACTTTAAATTAATTCTATGTCAAACAACATATAGGGAAGGAAGACACGTCGTAACACTAAAAAAACATTTCATTCATTTTCTTGTGTGTATTCTAAAGGCATTCAGGTTGATAACCTTGTTATAATGACAGCATTGTAGATTAATTATGAACTACTGAAAGCTTGATAAGTTTTCACCACCTTAAAGCTAAGTGTGAGGTGGCCCTGTCATTATCTCATATACTCTAGTGATGTATATTAAATAAGACATGGGTTTGTGAAGAGATAACACTAGTATCAGCATTATATATTTAGTCTTGCACTGCCATTGGGGTTTATATACCACAAATTTTTTTTAAGTCTAATGTTATATGCAGAAACTGGTTCTGAAAAAATGAATTATAAGCTTTCAGTAGTATAGGATTAAAAAAAAAAGGCTTATCTTATACTCTGGTTGAAGAAAACGAAGGCTAACACAGCTATATAAATATGGTGTTCAGATAAAAAGAGATAATTCAATGAAGGTTAATATTAACAGATTGACAACCACAGTAATTTAGTAATACATAGTATTTAGTTAAATATCAGGTCGTTGATAATGAGATGACAAATGTATTCAAGTCCTAGTATAGGATTTCAGCATAGCGATACACTTCTATCCCTCTCAATTTATAGTCCACTTTTCTTCTTCCAACTACACATAGGCAGCTAATTAATTGAAATATATGAGCAAAAAATAAACTATATTGGAGGTCACACCATAGCCTCAAAACAGCCAAATAAAACACAAACTTACTGAAAGATATTGAAAAAGCCCATCCAATTGGGGAGGCTTATAATATATGCCACCGGTTATGTATGAAGCCTGCCATTCACACGTAATATAGAGAGAAATGACAAGAGTCAATAAATCGTAATCTGCAATACCAACTCATAAAATGTGTGGGTGTGCTTAATTTAACTACCTGCTGAAGGAATGCAGAATTGCCTGAATTGCTTGAAGCAATATAACAAGAATCTACAGGAACCTGCATTGCAAAAATATTACACAAAAGAGCTGGCTAACATAAAAACACAGGACATCCTTATGTGTTATTATATAGACTTGTAATGTTTTAGTCTTGCTACCTAACAGTATGCTCGCAAGTAAAAGGCCAGGGTAAAGACCAATCTTAAAGGAACAAGTAAAGACCAATCTTAAAGGAACAAAGAAAGAAAAAGTGAAGATTCAGTACATACTGAAGAACGCTGAGCAGAGAATATTGCATTCATGATTGCCACGTATCTGAAAAAGATGGAAAGTGTGATTTGAAGTGAAACGGAACTACAAAAATTAAAAGTGTAAAATGTAAAGATCATGAGGTAGGTACTGTTCAGGTCCATCGGGAGATCCTTGCAGACATAGAATCTGTTCACAAATAAGTATACAAGCAAACAAAGTAACTATCCAAAATCTGTAAATTAGAAATGAAATGGTAAACAAAGGAAACGAAAATAAAAGTGCAAGAAAGGAAAAATAGCTGGAAAAACTAACAGAATGTTGATTTCTAAAAGAAAAAAAGAACAACTGCATACATATCAATCACAAAAACAAAGATGGCCAATCAACTTCCAGGAAATTGTTTAAAAATCTCGTAATTCAAATTCAACTGGATGTCAGTAACCATTTATAACATAGGCTATCCTAATCAACTTTGACCGCAAAACACTTGTTAAGAACTCTAAATCTTTATTCGTGTCTATTGTCACAAACAAGTGAAAGTAAACAACCCGTAGATGCAAGGCTGAACACAACACATAGCATCACGTAATCTACGAGTTCAAAAAACCATTGCTTATGGAACATGTTCGAAAAAAGCCAAAACGCCACAATATCAACTTTCATTCAACACACTGCACCTGAACAATGAACATCATTTTCGCAATAGTCACTCACCTCTAATATCACCACTATCAACCTCATGGTTTTAAATTGCAGTCCGCAACCGCAATTGCGGTCGCAATATTGCTGATGCGGTAGCCTCCGCATCCGCATCGGACCACAATTGCACTGTGATTTTAAAACCACGCATCCGGGCACATTATGAATACCACCAGACAATTCCATCCTATTTTCTTCAAGTATTTTCATCAAAACTCATAACTTTAGAATCCCAAAACTCAATTTACCTCATATGTAATTAAAAATCATAACATTAAGTGTTTTTCAACATTTTGTTTAGAACTCCTTTCAATCAAAATTCACGCCGCAATATGCATTGCAGCAACCACAACCGCATCCACGGCCGCAATTTAAAACCATGATCAACCCACTAGGACCCACATAACACAAGAAAATACAAAATCCAATCATAGTTGACTAACATCTCTAACTACAACTTATCACATTCAAGTGTAGTATAAAATAAAATTCCATGTAATAACAAAATACATGATGTAGCATAAACGCACCCGAGGTTGAGGATGCATTGGTCCCGATCGAAAAGCTCTCTGTATATCTGATAATCAAATCAGGTCAAACAAAAATCTCAATCACCATAACGCATTCGCGATTCACATTCAAAACCACTCATCATTCAATTCCCTCAACAACAACAACAAGAAAAACAAAAGGTCCCAATCACAAGCAATAATATACAAATTGAAAACCCTAAACATTAAAAAAGGCAATAGCATGAGAAAAAGGATACAGCAGAGGGCCTTGGACAATGATCCAGATAAGAGTGAAGACGGAACCGTTCCAGGTTCATGAGCCGTCGTTAATTGCTTATCGTTAGCGATGAATTCGTCGAGATTGTGAAGAAGATTGGAATAAAGTGCAGGCATTGTGCCGTTAGTGGAAGCATGGTTCTTATTGGAAGATGAATCGTAAACGTAGGAGCATGAGTTGCAACCGGTGGCGATAACAACGACTTGGTTGAGTTGGCCGAGGAGGAGTATTGAATTGAGAAAAGCTAGAACCTGAAAAAGAAATTGGGAAAATGAGTGAGAGGGTTTGGGATTGGGAAGGAGAGTGTGTTGTTGTTGTGACTTACTTGAGAGAGGAAGTCAGAGAAGTGGGAGGGGAAATCGGCCCAGAAGAAAGGGTTGGTGTCGAGGGTGACGACGAGGAGGCTGACGTCATCTGCAATGGAAGGAAGATGGGTTAGTGATTAGTGTTGGAGTGGGAGATTGTGGGTTAGGGATGGGAACCTGTGTAATGTTTTGAAGGAGCCGAAGGCATTGCGTCGGCTTTCACTTCAACAATGGCAACACGGCACAGCGCAGAACAATGAGTAATAAGCAAAGCAAACAGTAATAAAGACCCAAGTTCTCAATATATGTAATTACAGATTTTTTATATACTTTTTGATGGAGGAGAGGTAAAAAAAATGGGATTAACTGCAGTTGATTTTTCTGCATGTGCAATTTTCTAAATGGGACCAAAATTATTTATGAAAATTTCTTACACTTGATAAGTTTTTTACGCCCCATGCGAAATTTCTTTTTTATTCTCTGCTTCTGGATATGCACATTTGGATATATTATTATTTTTAAAAACGTTGATTTGTTTCGGATGTGCATCTCAGAAATAATTCCTGATGTGTAAATCCGGAACCATTTCTTATAACTTCGCATCAGAGCTTCTCCCCCCTCATTCTTTAGCTTTTCACATTCCAAACAATCAAACTCTCTTAAACTCTCAATTTCTCATTAGCACAAATTCCGACCTTTTTCACTCGAGTTCGGCGCAGAACAACTTCTACAACGATCAAGACACTCCAAATCCTCTGTATCTCAATTTAATCGGTAAGTTTTCGAATTTTAGAGTTTTGGAGTTATTTTCGAGTAATCGATTTAGAGTAGACATTTAGGTGTATAAATTGTTAGGTAGTATGAATAACATAGCTTAGAGACAATGTAGGTATTGTTTGCTGCTTCAAACGGACGATCAGGGCATTAAAATGCCTTTTTCTATGGTACAGTAGCCATGACTGCGTTTTTTAGAACTTGAAATACGTATCAGATGTGCAGATCAGAAAAAATTTTAACGTTGATTGCTTTCCTGATGTGCACATCCGAAAAAACCCAACGTTAAATATTCTGAGTACTTCCGGATGTGCATCCACGAAAGTTTTTCTGGTGTGTAAATCCGAAAGCAACTTGGTTTCTATTTTTTTTTTTGTTTATTGTTTATTGTTTTTTTTAATTATTTTTAAAAAATTCTAATTTATTTATTATGCTTTGCAGATTACATGGTTGCCGAGTCCTATAGAGTTTATCTTGATCGGATGGCTGCTGAGGACATTTTTTATGACGCCTATGCCGATCACCGTGTGACACGCCTGTTCGATGAGGTTTTGTTGTTCTCAGGATGGTTGGTATGTAGTTCGACCATTATTGCTCGATACCTGCCGGAGCGCGTCTTGCGTCAGTTCGGTTACACGCAGACGGTCCCCAGGATGCCTCATGAGTCTGCTCATCTAGGCTTGACCCGCACGCAAATAGGTGAGAGATATGTTGACTTCCAGTCCCACTTGGTACCGAAAGAGCCTCGGGCGACCAGAGCGCCGAGAGACTGGAGCGTTGTTGTCGGGTACATCATGTGGTTCTATACCGTCTCACACCCATGCCTGGTGCCCACTGCTGAGGGATCGCCACCCAGACCTGCTCATCAGGAGATATTAGAGGAGCAGCAGTCTCAGGTGGACCATACTCAGGATGTCCTACCTCGTTGTCGTGAGATATAGGAGATAGCGCGGACGGTCATTGCGGACGGTCACCTTCCTGAGGGCTCTGGTGGCATACTTGCCATGGATAGGATTATTGAGATTGCTCGGAGGGGACTTCAGTACCGCAGACATCGAGTCATGACGGTGGGTAGGGGCAGAGGAGCAGGGGAGCCAGGAGAGATCCTTCGGCATACACAGTAGTTTTTTGTTTGATGTATTCTATTTTTATTACATTTATATATTGTATTTTGATAGGAGTATTACTATGTATATATATCATTTTATTTTATATATGGATGTTTTCAAATGTATATTAAGTTGCGACGATATATTAACATCTGCGACCAACCAACAAAACTGATTTTTTTTTTAAATAAAGTTCTGCTATTTTTCCTGATCTGCATATCAGAAATTATTCCTGATATGCACATCCAGAGCAAATCAACGTTTTTTAAAATAATGGTGCGTCCAGACGTGCATATCCGAAAACTAGGGGCAAAAACGAAAATTTGTGTGGTGCTTAAGAAGCCTTTGGGGTGTAATAAGAAATTCTCTTATTTATATGTCTTGGCAGGGATTAGGGTCCAAATCAATCCTAAGCATATCTTTCTTGTTTATTTATTTATTTATGCTCTTGCATAAACTTGGTGATAGTCTTGTTAACTAAGTGTTATGGAAAAGATCTCTATAGTATGAAGGGGTGTTCAAAACTGCAAGCCAAATTGAAAGTAAAAATCACATTTGATTTGAATGTGTTTTGCCTAAAATTTAACAAAATCACGGGGTTCCATTCAGTTTGTGGTTTGTATTTTGCAAAATGAATCAAAGCGAATCAAATTACATTATGTTACAACTTTAATTTCTCTTAACTCACATCCAACTCAAAGATAAACCCATTATGCCTTAACTTTACGATTACGAACTATTTTCTCTTCCTCACATTTAGGATTCCAATTTCATCTTTTTCAAATCTCTTTTAGTAGTATTGCGTCTTCTTTGTCAGATACATCTTGACTCTTCTTCTCTAATCTCTATTCTTTTATATTTCTTTCTTTTTCACCTTCTCATAATTTCTTTCAGTTTTGTTTTTATCGCATATCTTATTATCTCCTCTCTTATGTCTTTCTTTTTCATCTTCACAAGTCTCTCATCACCTCTATTTTTTTTCATTATAAAGTTTTTTATATTGTTTTATGTTTATTATTCCAATTTTGTCTAATCTGATTTTTACATATTAAATAAGAAGTTGTTGTCCAAATATAATGAGTTTTGTTTTTATTTTGTAGTGTATGAATGCCTAAATACAAATTTATGTTGTCATAAGCATAAGTATATATGGCTCAATAAAATTTTTCTAAAACTCTGAACCAACCGAACCAAACCAAACTGCATATTTTTTTCTCTTGCGGTTCGAATAACTTTTACCGTCAAAACCGCACCGCGAACACCCCTGATTGTATGACTCGGAAAATGAGGGAGTTTTGTTAACTTTGTGTTGTCACCATAATTATAAGTGTTTGTGGTTAGAACCAGATATTATAGATCCATGTCAAATCTCTTATTTATGGTTGTTCAGAGATTAGAGACCCTGTTCGGTTAGGGTTGGTATTGTGACTTATAATTGTGAATGGCTATTAAGAATGCCTTCTGCGTAATGAGTGGGAGCATGGGGCGACTCCTTTTTCTTTCTTGCTAGGGCGGCCATATTTGGATGTTAGAGCATATTGGGTCAGGGGAGCGGAGGGCGGGTGTTGACTCTCAATTTCGACGTCTGGTTTGATTCATGTAACAAATGAAGAAAAGGAAATTTTTTGCCAAGTTATGGTGCATTTTGACTAGGCAAATTCGATGATGGATGCTCAGTCGAAGTCATTCCTTACGAGAGAAAGGATGACCAGGTGGACTTAGGAAAATTTTCTAAGTATTGATTTGGTGTTTCGACAGAGCATTATGAATGGTGTTTTCGACTTGAGTTTTTAATTTGAATCAAGGAGGGAATATTGTCCTTATCCAGTTTTTAAACAAAAACACGTGGAGTATGATGGAGAATCGAAGACATGCCGAGCCCACTTGTATTGATTTAAGAGACAGACCGTTAGAAGCGGTTATTTCGATTCATTATAAATAGGCAGTCTTAGAGATAGGACTGTGTGTGTTCAAAGTTGTACAAAATCTCTAAATTACTTAAAGTACCCATGTGTAGAGAAAATCGTGTGTTGAGAAAATGTATGTTTGATGTAAACACCATACTTTACATTTTAATTCAAGTTTATATTCTTTATTGCCCAAGTTATTTTTAATACATTTACTTGCTTTTTGATTAAGTTCTGCAATTTACTTTCTTTGGAATTCTTAAAAGTTGTTAACTTTTAAATCATAAATTTTGTCGAAGTATTCGTCATTTTCCAAACTTTATTTTAATTACTAGCACGCGTCCTAGGATTTAGTATGGTCGATCCTGCAAGTAACCCAATCCTTTATTGATTTGGAAGGCCATCGGTTGTTTACTAATTTTCATAGTAAACAAATTGGCACGCCCAGTGGGACAGTGCTAAGTGATTTTCTTTACAAAAATTTCGTTTTGGTCATTGTTCTCTATGAAGACTTCGTTGTATGCTCTTGAGAAGTGGCAAAGTAGCCAGCACTAACGAAGATAGACCAAGGAGAAGATATACGAGGAGAATGGCAAATTCAAATCAGCCAAATGTTTCGATTCCTCAAAGTAACAATGGAGAACCGCCCCAAGTATCTTCGACTAGGGGAACCACGGTTTCAGCGACTGTGTCAGAACCAAAGTCATTCATGGCAAGTTCGATACTCACGCAGTCAATTACCCATAGTGAGCACATTCTAACTTATATTCGGCCAAGGGGTCCTCCAGTAACCCCTCCACCAATAGGGAATGCTTCGAGTAGGTCCTTCATGCCTCCAGGTTTTTCTATGCCCTTAGGCGGTAGAGAGCAACCCTATGGAATGCCAACATCTATGATGGCGAACTTGTATAACATTGTCTCAACATTCTCAGAACCAGTAATGAATGTTACTTCGCTATTACAAGGATCAGGATCTAGGATAAACATGGGTCGAAGTAGCCAACCCTTAGGAATGGGTTATTCCATCCAAATACCAAACTTGACTAATAATTCTACAGCGGTTATCAGACAACAAATGGATAAGAGTAATCATGAAATGGTCCAAATGTTGGCCCAAATAATGGGGACAATTTTTAATCCCCTAATCCAAAGTACTACTCAATCCAACCAACAAATGACAATGCAGATGACACGCCTTGCGAATTTTTTTAGAGTACCACAGCCTCCTCGACATCCACAGAGAGAATACATATTGGAGAATCAGGGACTAGCCCTCGAAGAAGATCCTACCATTAATCAAGTCCAGTAAAACCAAGGAAACTCGCCCCATACAAATCTAGTCAATCCAGGAGTAGCGGTCGAACAGCCTAGGGTCGAACCTCCCAGAGCCCAACCTCAAATTCCAATTGAGGAGAGACCAAGGGTAGTAATGGTAAATAGGAATCAAAATGCTGATAATATTGTGCAGCGGATTCGACGTGATGATATGGCCGTAGATAATAACCTAGCAGTCATGGTCGAAAGGATAATGGCGCAAAATGGGGTAAACTTTGGTCTTCAAAGACCAAACTATACTTTGCCATTGTCAGAGTATATTTTACAATTAGATCTACCCCCTAGATGGAAAGTTCCTAAATTCACTAAATTTTCTAGGGATACCACTGAACCCACCGTCGAACATGTGGCTAGGTACTTTATATAGGCTGGAGAGATTTCGAATAATGAAAACCTTAAGGTAAAATATTTCCCAAGCTCTCTCACCAAAAACGCTTTTACATGGTTTACAACATTGCCACCAAATTCGATCCATAATTGGACTCAGTTGGAAAGATTGTTCCATGAATAGTTTTATATGGGACAAACTAAGATTAGCCTGAAGGAATTGGCTAGTATCATACAAAAGTTTACTGAGCCAATAGATGATTACATGAATAGGTTTCGATTACTTAAAGCAAGATGCTTTACTCAATTGCCTGAACATGAGTTGGTCGAAATGGCCACTGGTGGTCTCGACTACTCAATTAGAAATAAATTTGATACCCAGTACTTGAGAGATGTGGCCCAATTGGCTGACAGAGTTTGACAGGTCGATCGATTGAAAGCTGAAAAAGTTAGGGCAAACAAAAATAGAAAAGAGAGGGTAGCCTACGTCAAAATTAGTGAAGACGACGTATAAACATATAATGAGTCTTTAGACTTCGAATAAAATGAGGTCGACCTTGCTGAACTAAAGCAGAGAACACCTTATGCCTGTAAAGTCTTGGCCCATTCGAACGGGAAAAACCCAGTCGAACCAGAAAAGAACGATAGATTTCCTAAGAAAACTTACACATTCAACGTCAGCAAATGTGACGAAATCTTTGACTTGTTAGTTCAGGATGGTCAAATGATAGTGCCTCCTTGTGCTAAAATGCCTCCTTTAGAGCAAAGGAAGAAGAGAGGTTTTTGTAAGTATCACAATTTCTTGGGTCATAAAATATCTCAATGTTTTCTTTTCAGGGACCTCGTTCAAAATGCCATCAAGAATGGAAGACTAAGGTTTGGAGAAAAATTGAAGGCTCATATGAAAATTGATGATGACCCTTTGCAAGTGGTTGATGCTCATTTCATTGAACCAGTTGTGGTCAATATGATCGAAGTTACTGATAACTTCGCTCACAACATCAACATGATTGAAGTCACTGACGACTTTATCAATAACGCTGTCATGGTTAAGATCACTGAGGATCTTGACGAGAAGGTTATGAAAGAGTGCATGTGTGAGGTTACTGATGGCCTCACCAAAGGAATCGTCGAAGACTGTAACAACGAAACTGATGATGGTTTCGATACTATATGAATCACTGAGGATTCTAATTTGGCGATGGTAACAAAAGAAACCACTGATGGTTTCGTGTGGATGGATAACTTAAACAAGGCTACTGATGGCCTTACAATGAAGTTTCAAAGTTTGGACATTACTGGGGATGTCGCTATGGATGTTAACATGGTCGAAGTTCACAAGAGACTTCGATGGAGATTGTCGAAGAGCAACGACAAGAGGAATACAACAAATTGGCTTTCCCGAAGGAAGATGAGAGCCTGATTGATTCCATACATAGGTGTTAGAAGAAAAAGTCGGAGGTTATGCTTTGTCCATGGTGCAGTGCCGTGTTCGATAAGAAAGCGGACCAAAATATGGAGGGAGTTCGATTGGCAAAGGCCAGAGCAAACTGGAAAGACTCCGGTAGCCACCAATTTTTCGACAAAAATAGGCCATACAAGGGGCAGGATCAAGCGAAGCCAGGATTCTCATGTGCCAAACCCACCACTTTCAAACCAACTGTAGAGGCTTTTAGAGGAAAGTGGGCAAAGCCAGTCGAAGACAGAAAGAGAGGCCAACAAAAGTGGCAGAACTTCGAAGTTAACAGGGGTTCATCGATCGGGTACCATAGGGAGTTCCAGACCTCCAAGAAGTTAGCTTATATCTCTGAGGACTACAAAGGCAAGAATTTGATGACTAGATCTCAATGGAGAAGGAAGCAAAGGAAAAGGAAGGCAGAAAGAGAGACTAGAGAGAATCAGAAAGCTGAATCAAGCACCAATGTATCTGCTGAAAAAAATGAGAAAAGGAGGTGAAATCCATCTAAACGAATCCTGTATAGGGGAAGGTGTTTCCCATTCAAGAAGAAGAGGCTAAAAAGAAGTGTGATCGTTCGATCAATGAAGACGAGATGCTTATTGATGACTTTGATACAAATTCATAAGCATCTTTGAATATCATGGTTAATGTAGTATCTATGTTACCAAGGGATTTTGACCAAGTTATTGAGGTCGAAGAGCTGGAGGATAATACCGACATATAAATGGCCACTCATAGGCCAGTTTGTTACTATGTTATGAACAACGGTTATGTAGAATAACAGAATGCGTTCTTCGAAAGGCCTAATAAGGCTATGAAAAGTCACTTAAAGCCTTTATTTATTACAGGAAAAATCGAAGATGTGTAAGTCAACAAGATCCTGGTAGATTGCAGCGCAAAAGCAAACTTGATGCCGCATTTCATGCTAAAAAGATAGGGAAGTTTTACAAGGACACAAAGCCCCACAATATGGTGTTATCCAACTATGAAGGAAAACTTGGCACCACATTAGGAGTGATTTAAGTCGACTTAATGGTAGGAACCATTACGAGACCAACCATGTTCATGGTTGTGGAGACTAAGGCTAACTACAATTTATTGTTAAGACGTGAATGGATTCACGGCATAAGAGACGTACCATCATCAATGCATAAGAGGATTACCATTTGGCGAACGGATGGCATTGTGGAATATATCGAAGCTAATCAGAGCTATTTTGTGGCTTCGGTTAATCATGTCGATAAACGCAATTTCAACAAACATTTGGCTAATATTGCTCCTTGCAATCCAGCCAGTTTTGCATTTACTCCAGATGATAATGCATATTGCTCTTTGTATTTGCACCCCACCACCGGTTTTCAGTGGGATCGAGAGGTTGTGGGCGAAGACGACCTTGCATACATAGGGACATCTGGAATCGACCCAACATGTTGGGGGAGCGAGTTTGGCGACGATGACTGAGTTGCCAGCGCTCGAAAGAATTTCGAATTATATAGCCGAAAATAAGCTAAAAACGGCCTTGGAGTCTGAGGTAAAATTCATGGCTATCGAAGCTAATAGGAAATCACGTCAGGAAAGTCATGCTAAGAACTCCGACCTAGAGCCACCTGATAAGGTACGGGATGAAGTGCAAGGCTAGAGGCTCGACGCCATTTACGATGATGAGCCTTTGGGGTTCGAGAAGGATCCGCTGGCAACCAACATCAAAATGCTAGCGCAAGATCCACTTGAAGAGATCGACTTGGGATATGGGGCGACAAAAAGGCCAACGTACATCAGTGACAATATCAACCCTCAACTCAAAGTCGAACTGATCCAATTGCTGAAGGAGTTCAGAGACTGCTTCGCATGGGATTATGACGAGATGACTGGTTTGAACAGAGAGCTGGTTGAATTAAAATTACCAATCAAGCCTGGGAAGAAGCCAATTAAGCAGAATCTAAGGCGGTTTGCACCTGGAATTCTCTTGAAGATTAAAGAGGAGTTGAAAGACTTTTGCGATGCAAATTCATCCATATAGCCAGGTGTGTCAAATGGCTTTCAAATATCGTGCCAGTTATTAAGAAAAAATGGTACTTTTAGGGTTTGTATAGATTTTAGATATTTAAATAATGCAACCCCAAAGGATGAATATTCGATGCCAGCGGCGGAAATGTTAATCGATTTTGCCGCAAGATATGAATACCTTTGTATGTTCGATGGATATTCAGGGTATAATCAGATATTCATTGCTGAAGAGGATGTCCCGAAAACAACATTTCGATGTCCTGAAGCATTAGGCATTTATGAGTGGGTGATGATGTCTTTCGGCTTAACAAATGCTGGGGAAACTTACCAAAGGGCAATGAATTTGATTTTCCATGATTTTATTGAGACTTTTATGCAGATTTATATTGATGATATTGTTGTAAAGTCAATTTCAGGGGAAAATCACATAAACCATCTTCGACACCCCTTTGAAAGGATGAGGAGACATGGTTTGAAAATGAATTCTCTCAAATGTGCTTTTTGTGTGCAGGCGGAGGATTTCTTAGGCTTTGTGGTCCACAAAAAGGGAATTAAAATAAACCAGAATTAGACCAAGGCCATAATGGAAGCGAAATCTCCATCAACAAAGAAGAAGTTGCAGTCATTGCTGGGCTAGATTAATTTCTTAAGAAGGTTTATCTCGAACCTTAGCAGAAAAACTCAAGCCTTCTCGCCTCTGCTTCGACTCAAGAAGGAAGAATTCGAGTGGGGACAAGCTCAACAAGAGGCTTTCGACAAAATCAAGGAGTATTTGAGCCGCCCTTCAATCCTGATTCCACCTTGTAGAAATAGGAGTATGAGGTTATATATATATATATATATATATATATATATATATATATATATATATATATATATATATGTGTGTGTGTGTGTGTGTGGGGGGGGGGGGGGGATACGACTTTAGAGAGCATGTTAGCTCAAGAAGATGAAAATGGTGTCGAAAGAGCCATTTACTATCTTAGTAGGGTCTTGAACGATGCAGAAACCAGGTATAGCACAGTCGAGAAACTATGCATGTGTTTGTATTTCTCACGTATAAAACTAAAGCATTATATAAAACCTGTTGATGTTTTTGTTTCCTCACATTTTGATGTTATAAAGCATATGTTGTCAAAACCAATTTTGCATAGTCGAATTGGTAAATGGGCATTAGCCTTAACTGAACATTCTCTAACTTATATGCACTTAAAAGCTGTTAAAGGACAAATAGTGGCAGACTTTATAGTCGACCACTCGATAAACAAGGAATCATTAAATTACCTCGAACTAGAACCTTGGAAGTTGTACTTCGATGGTTCGAGTCTTAAAGACGGAACAGGTGTAGGAGTCTTGATTATTTCTCCTAACAAAATTCAAGTATAAAGTGGAAGGTCTCTCTTCGAATAATGAGGTTGAATACGAGGCTCTTATAGCCGAACTTAAGATATTGTTGGAATTGGGGGCAACTCGAGTCGAAATAATGGGTGACTCAGAGTTGGTCAGAAAACAAATCACAAAGGAGTATAAATGTGTGAAAGAAAATCACATCATGTACTTCGTGATAGCCAATCGACTCTTAAAAAGATTTGAGTTGGTCAGCATTTGACACATTCCTCGATTGGAAAATCAAGTAGCTAATGATTTGGCTCAGATTGCCTCTGGGTGTAAAATTTCGAAGGAAAAGTTGCAAAATGCGATCAAAGTCAGAAAGAGGGTTGTGTCGGCCAGATTATCCCCATCATATATAGAAACAACAGAGCTATGATATGCTGACAAAGAGAACTTCGAGATATTAGCAGTAGACACCTGACGGACGAAGATTGGAGAAAACCAATAGTGGAATATTTGCAAAATCCAACGGCGTCTACTGAATGAAAAATAAAGTATCGAGCTTTAAGTTATGTTCTTTTGGAAAATGAATTGTTTAAAAGACTCTTGAGGGAGTTTTGCTTAAATGTCTTAGTGAATTTGAGGCATATCTAGCCCTTTCGAGTGTCCATAGTGGGGCATGTGGGGCACATCAGGTGGGCCATAAAATGAAGTGGTTGTTATTTTGACAAGGAATGTATTGGCCCACCATGTTGAAAGATTGTATTTAGTTTGCCAAAGGATGTCAAGAATGTCAAGTGCATGCAGGCATACAACATGTTCCTGCAAGCGAATTGCATTCTATAGTCAAACCATGGCCTTTTAGAGGCTGGTCTTTAAATCTTGTTAAAGAAATTCGACCAGCGTCATCCAAAAATCAAAGATACATTTTGGTTGGTATTGACTATTTTACAAAATGGATTGAAGTTCTACCACTAACGAACGTTGACCTAGAGGATGTGATTGAATTCATCAAGAAATACATCATCTACTGGTTCAGAATTCCATAAACTATTACAACAGACCAAGGATCGATATTTACTGGTCGAAAGATGCAAGAGTTTGCTAAGGAAATGGGTTTCAAATTGTTAACATCTACACCTTACTATGCTCAAGCTAATGGCCAAGTCGAGGCAATAAATAAGGTTGTCATTGCTTTGATTAAGAAGCATGTGGGAAAAAAGCCTAGAAACTGGCATAAGACTTTAGACCAAGTCCTCTGGGCATGTCGAACATCCTCTAAGAAGGCTAATAATACGACTCCATTTCGATTGACATTTGGCCATGATACAGTTTTACTAGTGGAAATTTATTTGCAATCGACAAAAATTCAAAGACATCATGAAATTCCATCAGAAATATATTGGAATATGATGTTGAACGAATTAGTGGATCTGGACGAAGAGAGACTAAATGCCTTGGAATTGCTAAAAAGACATAAAAAGAGAATAGAGAAGTCTTATAACAAAAAAAATAAAGTTAAAGCATCTCTTCCTGAAGATTTGGTTTGGAAAGTGACCCTTCATATGGATCGAAAAGATAGGACTTTAGGGAAATGGTCCCCTAAATGGGAAGGTCCCTTTCAAGTTATTCAAGTATTCTCTAACGGCGCATATGAGATCGAAGAATTAAGCGAGGATAAAAGGATCTTGAGAGCAAATGGAAAATATTTGAAGAAATATAAACCTGCACTCTAAGAGATAAAAATAACAAAGGAATAATCACATACAAAATGGTCGAAGTCAACATGGTAAATAAGTATTGCCAAAATGTCTTAAGTCATTACAAGTCATGCCACAAAGGGCTAATTACAATCGAAAAAGAAATAAAGTTCAATAATTCAGTTCAGAATGGGAAAGAGCTCTTCATCCTCCCATATTTGGATTTCTGAAGTATCAAGCGACGTTCGCGGAGAGCTTTGCTAGTTGAGAGGGTTTCAATTTCCCTTCTAAGCTACTAGGCTTTGTCGACTTGATACATTCCAACTTTGAGTTCTTTGGCAACCTCTTCTTAGTTAGACTAGAGATGCTCATCTTTACGTTGCTTAGCCTGAGAGATTTTTCTTTGCAAAATTTTGATTGCTTTTCCCATTCTTCAAAGTTTTTGTCACAACTTTCGATTTCCTTCTTATTCTGCTCAGAGATCTTTTCCAAGTTTTAAACTTTAGTAGTAGATTCAGAGGTTGTGCCCCATTCGGCCAGTTGGGTTTCCGACTTGTTGTTAATTTTGCTTGAGAAATCTCGAAGATGGTTTAGATCAGCAATAACAAGGTCAATCAATGTGCCCAGTTCCATGATGATGTCGGCAACTTCAGGAGAAACCTCCAAAACATTGATTTGCTTCAAGAGTTTTTTGAGCCCAAAATGGGCAGAAGCATCCCTTTCCAAGAGTTGGAATAGATCCACGTTGAAATTTCGCTCTTTGATTTGAGGAAACAAGTCCTCCTCAGGTTTACCAATTGATTGGTTGCCTGAGGTAGTCGAAGTGCTGGTGCTTTTATCACCAAAGTTGTATCTGGAGTTAATTATGGATTTTAAGTACTCCAGCGGTCTTTGTACCTTCAATGATTCTAGTTCTTCGTGTGAAAGACTGGTGGATTTTGTGTCAGCCGAAGCAGGGTGAATTGAGGTGAAACGGTTGCTATGCATAACTATTGTACCTCATTAATGGTGACAAGATCGTGGGATACATGTTGCATAGAGACGATGCAATTAGACGGTGACAGTTAAGTTTCTGACCCACGATCTCCTAGGGGCTAGAAACGTGATGATTAGAAAGATTTAGGCGTGGGAGTGAAGAGACGTTTCAGAAAAGGTGTCATGATGACCCTGACGTCACAATTTTACAAAATCATGTGAACAGTTCGTGACATCGAATTGTCTATGGCGTCGAATCATGCTATCAAAAAATATCATTTTCTTTATTTGATGTCGAAAATGACATTTTTGGGGGGCAATTTATTGGCTCTCAATTTCAACGCCTGGTTTGATTCATGTAACAAATGAAGAAAGGGAAATTTTTCGCCAAGTTATGATGCATTTCGACTAGGCAAGTTCGATGATGGATGCTCAGTCGAAGTCATTCCTTACGAAAGGAAGGATGACCAGGTGGACTTAGGAAAATTTTCTAAGTATTGAATTGGTGTTTCGACAGAGCGTTACAGATGGTGTTTTCGACTTGGGTTTTGAATTTGAATCAAGGAGGGAATATTGTCCTTATCTAGTTTTTAAACAAAGACACGTGGAGTATATTAGAGAATCGAAGACATGTCAAGCGCCACTTGTATTTATTTAAGAGAAAGACCGTTAAAATCAGTTATTTCGATTCATTATAAATAGGCAGTCTTAGTGACAGGATTATGTGTGTTCAAAGTTGTACAAAATCTCTAAATTACTCAAAGTACTTGTGTGCAGAGAAAATAGTGTGTTGAGAAAATGTACGTTTGATGTAAACACCATACTTTTACATTTTAATTCAAGTTTATCTTCTTTATCGCCCAAGTTATTTTTAATACATTTACTTGCTTTTTGATTAAGTTCTGCAATTTACTTTCTTTAGAATTCTTAAAAGTTGTTAACTTTTAAATCATAAATGCTGTCGAAGTATTCGTAATTTTCTAAACTTTATTTTAATTACTAGCACACATCCTAGGATTTAGTATGGTCGATCCTGCAAGTAATCCAATCCCTTATTGATTTGGAAGACCAACGGTTGTTTACTAATTTTCACAGTTAACAGCGAGTCAAATATCTCTTTATGTAAAAGTGGACATTCTTATGGTAAATGATGTATTGGCATGTTGGGCTAAATACTTGGTATTAGGGATGAAGGTCATGTCCATATGTGGTCGAATTTATGGCCTTCTAGCCTTGTTTTTGTCTACACTCTTAAGCATGAGGCATGCAAGGGTGTAGTGCTTAAGAGAATTATTTCGAATCATCATCCCCAAGCACGAGGTATGTAAAGGTGAAATGCTTAAGTAATGTTGTTGTGTTTTTGATGAGTTGTGTTTTATTTCGCGAGTTCAATGGTTACTTAGAATCAAATAGTGTTTCTTCAGCAGCAAGGCTAAACTTTACTTTCTAATGGGTTATAATTATGAACTTTATATATGCCTTTTAATTTTAATTGGCATTATGCATGCATTCACTTGATCTTTTTGTGTTTACCTGCCCTTTGTGTTGTTTCTTGTATCGGTTTTTGCCTAGTGTGATGTGTGAATTCATTATTTTCGAAGATTTTCAATTTTTGGTGCATCTATAAATATTATATTTTTTTCACTTTGTTTCACATGGATTCTCTTATATTTTTGTTTGGCTTTTACTCATATTCTATTATATGTGCCAGTATTTGGTGAATACTTCAAAGTTTTGTTTATTATTATGTTATGTAAGAATATGGAGTAAGAAAATAGTTTAGAGGAGGACGAATAGACCAAAAAAAATCTTCGATTGATTTTCCAAAAATAGAATATCATAGGCTTTTCAAAATTTTGCGTGGAAGGTTTAAACCGAAAATATGAATATTATACTTTTGTTGGTACTTGATCACGTTAAAACTTAACCAATTCACAAATATCAAATATGGGTTTATGATGATACATAAAAGGTAATCAATTGATTCAGCTGTATAATTCACGACGTGTGTTTATACAACGATTCAATATAATGAATTCTAACGTTAACGGTTTCTCATAATTTAATCACCATTAAAGCTCAATTAGGCGCCAATTCTAACAAAATTTAACCTTACGTAATAAATTGCTACCAATTGAATAAATGATAAACTACGATAAGAATTAAAAAACCTAAGTATGCAATATCCTATAAATATTAAATGAGAGAGAGAGAGAGAGAGAGAGAGAGAGAGAGAGGGGTACTCTGGGATTTATAGTGCTTTCTGCACTCTTCAATGGTTTTCCATTGGAACCTATTGTGTTCCTTTTTATTTTGACAAATATTACAAGAGTTCATACAATCACTAATCCACAACAATGCTAAGAAAAATAAATCTTCAATATAGATATTGACTTGTATACAACGTAATTCTAAACTCCTCTGCATAATCTTTACTCGATTCACGCTTCATAAATCTTCCAACTTCACTAATCTGCTCTAAGCCTTCGTGTGTAGTAATCACCCCTTGATCCCACTGATTCCTTGAGCGATGAACTATCTAAAGATTTGAGAAAAACTCCATATTGTCTATAGCCTTCCACACAGTCACTACCAAGGTAATATGGAGATAAAAACCTCATTCTTTTCACTTGAATTTGTCAGCACCAATGACAACAACCTCAATCTTGTAATCTACTTAAAAATCTCAACCAAATCTACATGAACGATTAGTTTCAAGCTGGCTTCTCCCTCAATCAATTACAAATATCTCTGATCAATATCTTGCATCAAACTATAGGTTAAAGATGCAAGATTTTTGTTGCAAGAGTTCTTTGAACTTTAAAAAAAAAAGAGTGTTGATATCACAAAATCACAATGCAAAAAACATTGTAAAGTTGTGTATTGTTTTTTTTTTTGTAAACTGATGACAAAAAGATTGTATATGTGCTTGAGATTAAGCACACAAATGAATGCAAAAAGTTAGTTAGATTTGAATCAACAACATTTCATGATTCGAGTCAAATGAGCAAGTGAAGTGGAATAAGAAAGCAAAAGGATTTTGACCCATTTCCCATCTGATTCAAATAGAGAACAAAGTTTGATTCGAGTTAGAAAGCCTGTGATTCGAATCAAGATTAAACACTTATTCAAATCAATTTATATAGGGCCAAAAGAGAAATGAAAAACTGTGTGATTCAAATCAAGTGTAAAGTCTGTTTCGAATTAAATGAAACAGAGGTTACCTAAATCAATTTGATTCGAATCAACTATAAAGTTTTATTCGAATCTTAAAGCTGCCTGATTTGAATCAAGTTAAAAGTCGAATTCAAATCAGAGTGTTTGAAACATTTTGGTTTCCCTCTATTCAATTTGATTCAAGTCAGGAATGTACATGATATAAATCATGCACACAAAATTTCGATTTTTCATGATTTTAAAATTACTTAGAGATTTTTCTTTCCGCCTAACTTGAACCAATAACACACATGATTTTTATTCCACTGACTAATGAAATTGACTTAAAGCATCACGATCAAACTCAAATATAACCATTGGTTTATGCATGCTAAAAATGAATCGATTCAAACATGATTCACAGATGACGTGCAATTATGAAGGAGACTCAATAAACAAAAGTAAATGAAAATGAAAGCGATAAAACAAATAACAAAACCACTGTATTGGGGTTCTCCCCTTGAATATATTAGTGACATGCAACTTCAGTCTCCCTCTCAAGATATGCAACTTCAGTCTCCCCTAGGGATATGCAGCTTTAGTCTCCCTCTTTGTGATGTTTGGCAGGCTTTCAATTAGAATTGAGTGGACTTTGAGCTAAATGCAAAAACTCTTTTTTGCTTCCCCTAAAATATTGCACACAACCCATAACATAAAATGCATAAACAATTCTAGACTCACATTACAACTTCTCCCCCTTTAGCAACATCAAAAAGAGATAGATCGAAATAAGATAAAAAAACCAAATAACCAACCACAAACAAATAACTCTAGAGAAACATATGAGCTAAACAGCTAATATGAATATACAACAACAAAGATTGGATGCAAAACACGAATATAAACATGCTACATGTAACAATTTCTAGATTATGATTTAAAACTTGCATTAGTACTATCACACTTAGTCGGAATGCAAGCAAGTTTTAAATCATAATATAATAGTTGTTGCTTCAGCCATAAGACTTGTGCACAACAACTACGACCGACTACATATTCAGTCTCGGCGGTAGAAAGAGCAATACTATGTTGATTCTTACTATGCCCAGAAACTAAACAACTTCCAAATAAGTGAAAGGTACCCCTAGTGTTTTTCCTATTCAACTTCCACCCGCAAAATTTAAATCAGAAAAACCTACTAAGTTACAAGAACTACCTTTAAGATACCAAATACCATGTTTGGAGGTTCCGTTAAGATACCTCAAAATATGTTTTACGATCTTAAAATGGGATTCCTTAGGTGATGTTTGATATCTAGCACACATGCACACACAAAACATGATATTTGGCCTACTAGTTGCTAAATAGAGAAAGGGTCTGATTATACCTATACCTAGTAATGTTGAAGTCCACTTCTTTCTCGTCTTTGTCAATTATCACAATTGAAGCCACGGGTGTTGAGATACTCTTCAAATCATTCATATCGAACTTCTTGAGAAGTTATAAGCAGTATTTCGTTTGACTTATGAAGGCGCCTTCTTCGAATTGCTTGATTTGTAATCCTAGGAAATATGCCAGATCTCTCATGAGAGACATCTCAAATTCTCCCTGCATCAAACGTCATCTGGTACCATACGGTCAAGAGAGACTCTGAATGGCACGACTGCATCATTCCCCTTATACAGAACATAAGCGGTTGCACGAGGCGAATTATCTATGTAATTATATGCAGTTTCCCACCTGGTGATGTGAGGGAAATGAGAGATGATTTATCCCTAAAAATATTGCGGATACAATATTAATAACAAGTGTAACAAATGCATATGAAAATATTAGTAACAAGAAATTACCGTAAACATTGTCCAACACCCCGTAAATTATTTTGTCTTTCAAAGAAACCTCTCGCCTAGCTTTGAGTAGAGGTAGACCAAATAGGAGGCCCCCAGTTGTACTCGTGAATCGAAATTAGGTCTATGAAGTACTTAAGGTATACAACATCTACATATGTTACACTTTTGTCCACAAACATGGAAGTGCCAACCAAGAATAAAAGGTAACACCTCATTGCGCAATGCCGGCGGTACTTAACCTACACATCATCGCCTACGACATCCGTAACCCCCTTCACATGAGCATTATAAAGGGTTTCCAAAAATATAAACTATGTATGAGCACCTCTGGTGCAATTTTCCTCCTCCGATGCCTTGCCAGGGCCAATCCCCCAACAGGGTGACCATCAGATCGACCCTTTCCTCTCGCACGGTCCTCCGGTGGTCTAGTAATCTACCCCTGATGGGAAGATGCAAGAGGTAAGATACACCATCCAAAGTGATTGTCATCTTGCCTATAGGTAGGTGGAAAGATGAAGTCTTTAAGTGCCACATCTCTATAAAAGTCGTCTACATGTGGTGGTTTATGGTCACGTATGCAGATGAATATAAATTGACACGACCAAAATAGAGGATAACATAACCAAATCAATGATCAGTGGGTTGTGGCAAAACCAGTATCATCTTGCCTGGGTTAATCATTTTCAAACAACCACTCTCTAGAAAAAATAAAACATAATCAGTATGAATTTAATTAGTTGTCAACATATGTATTGCAAAATAAAAGAAATATACCCATCAATTCCATACATGCATAGCAGTATGCTTTGCATAATTATAAAGTAAGGAGGTGTCATATGGCCCTACTGGATAACTCTCTAACGAAGGCATCCTAATCGGCTTCCTCCCGGGCTTTAGGGTCAACGGGGGCCTTAGGATCATCAGGTTGTGCTACATCATATACCTGAGATCCCTAAGAAAGTCGGCTACGAGAATAAGATGGTCGGGCCTGCAGAGTACATGCAGCATCAAACGAATTATCAATAACTCGTGGCCTCGTGGTCATCATTGCGGGTATCTCATGTCGCACCGACACAGTTTGGGACACACGCCCGAGCCTAATTCGACTAATGCTGTCTTCAACCATTGCACCTGCATTATAAAAAAGAGATAGATATCAACAACATGCCAAGAGAAATTCACAAAATGTTCCAATTTTTTTACAGAGTCTAATCCAGAGACACATTTTCAAAAACAATGTAGAACAAATACGAAGATGCATCTCCGGACAAAGTTGTGATTTTTCTCCCATGACAATAACTCATTTTCTGCCCTAACATTTCTAAAAAACCTAATGCATGTTGTTATAACCTACCAAGTTCGTTTACATTACTACCTAAAGTGCATAAAATAGCTAAAGTATCCTAAAAAACTAACTGCAAATCAAAACACAACAAGAAAATAAAATTTGAAAAGCTTACCAAAATAGAATTGATTGATGAGAAGGAGATGTTTCGATGTTATGAGATGATGAAAAGGAGGAGAAAGAGATCCACCGATGCTTCAATGCAATGAAGAGATGCTTTAATGGTTAGGAGAGGGAGAAGTGAAATGTTCTTGATCGTGAAGGCGGATCAGATCCTGTAGAAGTGGGCCACCAAGTGCGTCAGGGATGCTGGTCGTATGGAGAGGAGGGGGTGTACCTTCAAGGTACTTCGACACTCAAGTAAGAAAGGGTCAGAGAAAAGGGGCAAGTACAATATATGAGTTCTTAGGATGAATATTGGATACCTGACCCTCTCAAGCGAGAGGGTTTATATAGAGCCCCCAGCGTGTGGCCAACGGTCCTATTTTCGGGGTAAAATAACTGTTTTCCCGAAGAATAGGTAACTGCCCCAACTAGCCGTTATGTCGGGCAGGGGTGCCTGAAATTAGCCGTTATGTCGGGCATAAGCGTGGTTTCGGACACCTGCCCTTAACTGTTCGGGGAGCAGTGAAGTCGTGCGTGACGGGCAGTAACTCCGGGGAGGAGCGATGTGTTCCTTGCCCGGTTGGAGGGCAGAAAGGTAACTTTCTCCCCTTCGTGGATTGGACTTAGGCAATTTAGGCCGCTTTGGAGCAGAAGCGGATTGGGCCATGTCTAGCCATTGGTCCAGTCCAGAATAGAAGCCCCCTAAGTCGTTGCTCCCGAGCATGAGAGTGATAACTTAAGGACAGCTCGTTGCTCCGGGGAGCTAGCACGGAGTCGTCGTTTGGAGACGAGGAGGATTGTCTCGATTTGCTCGTGGCCCCCGGTGTCCGTGAAATTCGTGGTCGTGACCTTGTTGCCCGGTGCCCGAGGAGACTAATGGTCAGACAGAATTGGAAATGTTGGGTCGCCACGTGTGCCTAGAGCTTCGTGTAGCAGTTACTAGGTAATGATGGCTAGTTGATAGCCATCATGGCCTACGAGCGCGTGTTCGCACGTGCCCCTTTGTATAAAAAGGGGAAATTCGTTCCATTTGGAACTTTTTTCTCTGATTTCTCTTCGTTTCCTTCAGCATTCCTGCCTGTTGTCACCGTCTGCTTACTCCGACCACCGCTCTAAGCTTCAAGCAGCCGCTTTCATCTTCTTAAATCAAGTAAGTTTTCTGATTCTGTGCTTGTTCTACTCCTTTTGGTTGTCAATGGTAGATTGCATGTGGTTAGGGCTAGGTTTAGAGGACGAAATAGGTGGATTTCCGGTGGTTGTGCCATTTTTCCACTTTTGACATGTCGTCGGACGTGTTAGTATGTTCTAGCAAGGAGGGCGGTTCACGGCGTCGCCGTGACAGCTATGCATGTGTGACCTCCGTGTTCGTTCATCTTCTGAGTGGGTGATGAGTTTTCCGGTAGAACATTCTTAGATTCCGGTGGAGCTTTACGATTTCCGGCGAAGCTTCAACGGAAACTGGGTACGAGTGTGAGAAAGCTCATCGCTTGGGGATGACTTGTTTCGAGCGTCTCCTCGCGGGGAGGTTTCAGTTTTCCTTTTGATGTTAGGGCTTAGGTCGGGGACGTTGTCCTTAGCCCTTTGCGCGCCCTTTCACTTGACTTAGTGGTGGAAGAGTGGATTTGAGTTATTGTCGAATTCACTTTCTTCTCTGCTTTTCAGGTGATTGTTATGGCGACGGGGCCAGATAGAGAGGTTATCATAGATACGTCCGAGGAAGAAACTGGCTCCGAGGATAATTGTAGCTCGATGGCCACGAGTTCAACGGCTTCGAGTTCCCCCAGTGATGTTGGGGAGGAAGAGGAGATGGACGACATAGACGAGGACGTCGTCATGGACTCTGCCGAGGAGTGGGAGGTGACCGAACCTGCTGAGCATGTGTCTTCTTTTGCGAGGTATTCGGGGGACGCTTTTACGGAGGTTGGACCGGAGGGAGAGTGGAAGGTGTACCTTCCTTTCGTGGATGAGCGGGTCTGCACGAGCTTCGGGGACCGTTTCACGATGTATGAATATGCCTTTAAAGAGCTGGGCCTGAGGTTGTCGTTCACTAATTTTCAGCAGTCAGTGTTCGTACATTTGAAATTGGCCCCCACGCAACTGCATCCTAACTCGTTGGCCTTCATCCGGGCGTTCGAGCTGGTATACGAGAATCTCTCCATAGGGGTCACTCTCCCTCTGTTCTTCATTGTCTTCCATCTTCAAAGGCAGCTATCGGGGAGGAAGTACGGTTGGGTGTCTTTGAAGCAGCCCCGTAAGTTGTTTAAGTCGTTCTCGGAGTCGATACGGACGTTCAAAGAGCAGTATTATGTCATCGAGCCCTTGTCTGAAGCTGCCCAGGATAGTACATACATATGGGAGATCGAAGGTGACGAGAATGAGAATGACCTGCGCAACGAGGATGGAAAGTTTATTGGGTGGAGGATCTATAAGTTCCTCATCCATTGGGCGCCTGATCATTTTGCCAAGAAGCCCAGTAACTATGTTCTCCAACCGAGCGAGCTACGCGGGCAGGACGCCGTGGCGTACGAGGTGCTGGTGAAGTGGGTCAACTCCTTCCGGCTTGCTGAGTGCTGGAAGAGCAAGGGTAATCCGGTCTTCGAGAAGGATGGGAGTCAGAGGGTTGAGCGTCGATTTATTAACATTAAGGCACTGCTGGAGTGCAAGATTCTCGAGAATGCCGAGAAGCTGCTTGGTAGTCTTAGTTATTTAGATTTGTTTGCGTTATTTCTTTTCCTCGTATCTTACGTGCTCGTATTTTGTTTGTGCAGGTGAGATGCCTCAGGCTCATGACCGGGTTGTAAGGAATGCTCTCGCGAGGAACAAGGCCAGAGCGGCTCCTCCGAAGTCTCGGTTTGCTGGTGCTCGTGCTCCTCTTCCGGTGCAGTCTACTGCGGGGACCTCTTCTTCTCCTACTCCTGCTTCCCGGGGGTCTCCTCTTCCTTTGACCAGTCGATCTAAGCGGCCAAAGTTTAATGACGCTGTGGACCTCACTCGGGCATCGGAGAAGGGAAAGTTCGAGCTTCCTCCTTGCATCCATGACAGGAAATTCTTCGAGGGGAACTCTTTGATCGTGCCTCGGGCAGAGTCTCTTCGCTTGGAAAGCATGGACCGCCCGAGCAAGAGGGCGTTGGTGGCTCAGGACGCTTCAGCTTTGGTTAGGATGCTAGAGATGGCAGCTGTTTATGCTGAAAGGGACTCTACAACTGAGGCTGAACTCAACGCTGCTCGGGCTACCATGGCGTCCCTCAGAGAAGAAGCCAAGGTTGCTGACGATGCTCGAAAGAAGGCAAAGGAGGAGGTAGCTCGGTTAAAGAAGGAGAATTCCACGCTGGCGGCGGAGAAGAAAGCTTCCGAGGAGCTGGTCCAGCAATTGAGGGCGGCCAATGCCCCGGGTGGCGATGAGCCGGAAGATGTGAAGGAGTTGAAGACGAGATCCAAGCTGGTTGCCCGTATGCTAATGGCCGAGGATGACGACATTGTTGTTGCGGAGGAGTCCTTTAGAAACGTCGTGGCTCAGCTGCGGGTGGTGAACCCTGGGCTTGACTTTTCTGTCAAGGGTACTCACTATCTGACGCATGTTAAGGATGGCCGGATTGTCATGCCCGACGCTTTCCTTGAAGGGAACCCCGAGGATCAGCCCGTAGAGGACCAGGGACCTCAGTCTGAGCCAGCCGAGCACATGGACGAGTGAGGAGTTTGTGCTTTTGATGTTGTAACTTGTCCGTCCTGCGTGCCGAGTGACTGTTGTAATTTATTATTTTTGGGGGCGTGGCCCCCGTTTTATGTAACTCAGTACAATCGTGGCCCTTGCGGCCACATATTATGTTAAATTATTACATGTTTGATTCTGTTATCCGCATGACTTTACTTGCCTTTATTTTTTGCTAAGTATTGTACTCATGATCGTTGTGAATGTGTATCTGCCCGTGATTGGGAGTATTTGACTTGTGCGAATAATTTAGGGGGATTGCTCGATGTAGATGGAACTGGTCAAACGACTGGGGAATATCCTGGCGGGGGTGTGGAGCTCAGGTCGCGTTTGAGGCCTGAGTTCGCGGCGTGAACGTCCCATCGCGAGCTGGGGTTCTGCCTGTCATGGTACTTTGACGACGGCGGTGCTCGATCGAGGACCGCTGTCGAGCGGTTACCTGACTCGTTACTGAGCGGGGTTCTGCTTTATTCGTATGCGACGCTTGTACCTAGGCGTGCATAGTGGTCGGTAGTAGATGTTCGTCGTTGTGACGGTCGAACCGAGAATCCAGGCCTTAGCTATAGTATTGTTTTAGCTTTTCGGCGTTCCATGGTCGAGCAAGTTCTTCCCCTGTGAGATGTTCTAGGTAGTAGGCCCCATTTTCCATTTTTGCTTGGACGCGGTAGGGTCCTTCCCAGTTGGCTGCTAGTTTGCCTTCGCGAGAGTCTTTGTGGTTTCTTCTTAGAACAAGGCTTCCCACGTCAAACTCTTGTCGTATCACCTTGGCATTGTGCCTGATGGTAATTTTTTGTTTCAGTGAGGCTTCGCGGAGGGCTCCCCCAATTCGGATTTCCTCGACGAGGTCGAGTTCTTCTCTCAATGACTCGTCGTTCATCTCCTCGTCTAGGGGCGACTCTGTCCGCCTAGAGGGCACGTGAACTTCGACGGGAATTACAACCTCGGTCTCGTATGCTAGGCAGAAAGGTGTTTCCCCGGTCGTTGAGTGTGGAGTTGTGCAGTATGCCCATAGTACGTTGTGCAGTTCCTCGACCCATGCCTTCTTTGTTTCGTCCAGCCTTCGCTTGAGGCCTCGAAGGATGACTCGATTGGCTGCTTCAGCCTGCCCGTTTGTTTGAGGGTGCTCTACGGATACGAAGTGCTGCTTCGTGCTCAGTTGGGTGACGAAGTCTTGGAGCTTCCTATCCGTGAATTGCGTCCCATTGTCCGTTATTATCGCTTGGGGGATACCGAAGCGTGCAAGGATGTTTCGTTTGTAGAAACACGGGATATTGAGGGCAGTTATTTTGGCTAGAGCTTCCACTTCTATCCATTTTGTGAAATAGTCTACGCCCACTATTAGGTATTTGTTTTGACTTGATCCTACCACGAAGGGTCCTAGGATGTCTAGGCCCCACCAGGCGAATGGCCACGGGGAGGACATAGCCTTGAGCTCGTTAGGCGGAGCCAGGTGCATGTCCCCTTGCCGTTGGCATTTATCGCATTTCTTCACGTGTTCTTTCGCGTCGTGTTGCATGGTCGGCCAGTAGTATCCTGCTCATAGGGCCTTTCGAGCAAGGGACCTTCCGCCGAGATGTTGGGCGTTGATTCCCTCGTGGATTTTGCGCAGGATGTGTGCGACCATTTCCCCCTCGACGCATTTGAGCAGCAGAATGGAGAATCCCCGCCTGTAGAGTTTATCTTCGACCAAGACATAAGAGCAGGCTCTTCGCCTGACTATGTTGGCCTCCTTTGGGTCGGACGGAAGTTCGTCTTTGGCGAGATAGTTGTAGACTGGGGTCATCCAGCAGTTGTTGTCGCCGATTACCTGCACGTCGAGGGTCGGGGAGGTTTTCTCGATGCTAGGTCGAGGAAGTACTTCCTGTATGACAGATTTGTTTCCGCCTTTCTTCTTTATGCTAGCTAATTTGGATAGCACGTCTGCTCGCACGTTATGTTCGCGGGGAACGTGTTTCACTTCCACTATTATGAACTTCGCCATCTCCTTCTTGACTAGGGCCAAGTATTTGGTCAGGTTGTCGTTTTTGGCTTGATATTCTCCCCGGACCTGGAGGGCCACGAGTTGTGAATCCGTGCAAATGACGACTTCTTCTGCGCCCAGGTCCTCGGCAAGGCGTAGCCCAGCGAGGAAGGCCTCGTACTCAGCCTGGTTGTTGGAGGTTGAGAAGGACAGGGTGAGTGATACTTCAACGATGATTCCTTCGTCGTTTTCCAGTATGATGCCCGCGCCGCTCCCTGCCGAGCTTGAGGCACCGTCAACGAAAATGGTCCATTTGCGCGCTTCGTTTGCGGGGGAGTCTGCGAATGTCATTTCTGCGACGAAGTCGCCCAGAGCTTGGGCAAGTACAAAGTATGAGTTCTTAGGGTGAATATTGGATACCTGACCCTCTCAAGCGAGATGGTTTATATAGAGCCCCCAGCGCGTGGCCAACAGTCCTATTTTCGGGGCGAAGTAACCGTTTTCCCGAAGAATAGGTAACTGCCCCAACTAGCCGTTATGTCGGGCGGGGGTGCCCGAAACTAGCCGTTATGTCGGGCATAAGCGTGGTTTCGGGCACCTGCCCTTAACTGTTCGGGTAGCAGTGAAGCCGTGCGTGATGTGCAGTAACTCCGGGGAGGAGCGATGTGTTCCTTGCCCGGTTGGAGGGCAGAAAGGTAACTTTCTCCCCTTCGTGGATTGGTCTTAGGCAATTTGGGCCGCTCTAGAGCAGAAGCGGATTGGGCCATGTCTAGCCATTAGTCCAGTACAGAACAGTTCTTTTTTTGAAAGCTTTTTAGAAAATGAAAGAAGGAGAAAGAGGGAAGGGTTCTGGCGTGGGTTATGAAAGAAAAGCGTCTGAAGATGCATATCTCGACCACCAACACATTTTTGAATAAATGGTGTTTGTGAAGATGCATCTTCGAATGCCCTTTTAATACATAAGAATATGCATATCCGGCCTAAATTTTAACGTGGTGTCTCTTTAATTTGGTTTGATAAATGTTGAAAATAGGTGTGTCTAGACATATGGACATTAAGAACTTTTCACGATAGTGTGAGAGCTTCTATAAGGGTGGAAAATCGATTCCCTTTAGAGTTTGATCAGAGGAAATTGGGGCAGGTCACATGCCCTGGGGAATGGTGGTTGCTCTCTTCTCTTAACGCCCAGTGATTGTTCTTAATTTTAATGATGTATTTGTGTGTTTGGCTTAATACTCGGTATTGAGGCGGAGACCCATATCCATACGAGATTGAATATATAACTTTATATCAATTTAATTTTAATTTATTTTGATAAGGTAAGGTAGATTGACGCAGTTGATAAGGAGTTGACTCACACATCGAAAGATCGTCAGTTCAACTCTCACTGTCGATGTGAGGATCTCTTTGATGGATGATTTGTAAGTACTTCTATAAGCGCTCATTGAGGCTTGCCCTGACCCTGGTGAGTCCTGGAACCCAACTCACCTAATTTAAAAATAAAAAAAAATAATAAATTTTTTGATAAATAAAGCGAGTGCCTTGAAATCCGTCTTGACCCTATTGAGTTCCAAAACCCAAATCACCTAATTTAAAAATAAAAAAAAATTTATTTTAATAAGTAAAGCATAGGGACAACTTAAAAATTGTTACAAGTTTTTATCCATCCTAACCCACTCCCTTTTAGTGTTGGCTATGATTTATAAACAAAATATTCAATAGAAATCATATTAGTTTAAATATAAATCTTTTATGATATGTTTGGATGGATGGAATGGAATTAGATGAGATGAAATTAAATAAACTTAAATTTTGTTGTTTGGATTAATTAAAAATAGATGGAATTGAGCAGAATTTGATGAAATACATTTCATCTCATTTCATCACTTTATGTACCCTTCAATTTGGCGGAATGATAAAATTGTTTTATTCTGTCATAAAATATCCAAACAATAAAATGATATCTTTATTTTATTTTGTTCTGCTCCACTTCATTCCGCTTCATTTGTTTTTCATTTATTTTTACATAAAAAAATTATTATTGTAGTTATGTTTGTGTTTCTATAAATGGCAAAATACTATATAAAAAATGAACCTCCCACGTTCATCTGTTAGTCATATACACTAATTACCACCTTATAGATATATTTCAATTCTCTTTCGTTTCATTTATTTATGGACTTATATTTGACATGCTCATGCTCCCTCTATTTTTTTCCCGTCGATTTTATTTTTCTTGTAAAAATTGCCGTACGATTATTTTACATGTGATAATGCCAATAAAAAAACTGTCTGCGGAAAACATTACATTATTCGCCCATGTGGACCAACATTACATTTGTATGGGTAGATCTTACTCAGATTCCTAAAAACAATGTCTTAAATTTAAGTTTTGTGAAAAGAAAGAATAACACATAAGCAAAAAGACTAGACTCTACTTAGTCTAAGGGTGATTTCCGTTGGATTTGGTAAGGAGGACCACGATTTTATCTCCTGTAACTGCAATCAGAAGGAGATTGAAACCACTTAATGTCAGAACTGCCTCCGTACTAGATTAGTCGGTTCAATAGATTGGATATTGATAGTGAAAAAAAAAAACTAAACTCACAACAGGAATTAGGGATATGTCATACCACATAAGCAATTAAGTTAAGATCATCATGTAACAGAAAATAATTGACAGGTGAACTAAAATGACCAACATAAACCACCAGAAATTAATTTAGCAAAAGAGACTAGACTCGCAACATATAGTAAACTAAGGTATAAATTCCGACCGAAAAAATATCTACATTCAGAATTCAGCACGGTATAAATTGGCACTGCCATCAATTTCTTGGAACTTCTATTCTATGGATGATTGATAACTAGATAGAACTACTGATCCTGGATGAACAGAATAGTTCAGCAAGGCACCAAGTAACAAAAGGCTAAACATAAGATTAAACCCGTAATTCCATAGTTTTCCAGATTCACAATCAGTTATAGAGTACAAATGAATACTAGCAACTACAATAGATAGGAGCACCTGTGGCGAACACATAATTAAACCCACCACAAAATTGACAAGATTACAATGCTAAGGGGATCATTAACTTGACAAGTAATAACACAAGTGGAACCGTCAAAGTGGGTAATGGTTTCACCAAGGAGCATGCGGCAGAAGCACCAGAAGAAAGTCCACTAACAGGGCCATTAGCCGGAGTAAATCCGGTTGAAGGCACCACTGAGGATTTGGGTGATCTCCCATCAGTTCCATCGAACAGCGATGATGGTGAGGGTGCCGGTGCAAATATTGATTCTCTCGCAACAGTTGTAGGTGGGGCGATAAGAGGAGGAAACTCCTGTGTCCCTGCAGCATCATTAAAAATATATTTAGCACTTCAAAGGAATCTCAGAAAATACATATGTTACATATGGCTGCAACATACTGACCTGGGCATCGAGGCTGAAGAGACGGGGTCAACCTGCAGGGAGGAAAGAAATATTAAATGCGCATAAACTCAAAGACGGTGCAGTAAAATATACATTTTTGAAATGTCCCAAAGAGAAAGGTGTGAATGCAGAGGAGAAACATACATTGTCGCTATGGTGCCATTAACAATACCATCATAACTGCAAGAAGTCACATTACAACCACCGCTAGTCTGTTGCACGGTAACATTGCCAAGCATAAGATTGCTGCTTTTACATTGCATGCTGGAGCAAGAAACAGCTAGAGAAGCTGGCATACAGTACAAACTGCGGAGAAAGTAAGAAACCCAGATACACAAGTAAGCCACTGAGTCATCTCATTCTCAATCGCAACAAGAGCCAGTTTGACACAGGCTAAAAATATCAAGCAAGAATCTCATGGATCAATTTATCATTAAAAAACTAAATTGAAAACTTATCCCTGAATTCTTCGCCTACATTTTCAAACTTTTGCCTCAAACCAAATGACCCTACAAAAGTATCTAGATTTATGTATAAAGAGAGTAAGGTATGGATTGCAAACAGAAAAAGAAAAGATGCTTAGTGAGTACTTTAAGTTTCGAGGTCCACAGCTACATTGCACACAGTGACCTGCTGTAATGGCATAACTTCCATTTGGGACAAGCAAGCCGAAATCAGATGCATATTTCGGAAAATTTGAAGCACATGCTGCAAATGAAGGACAATTCTCAGCAATTAAAGAGCATTACATTCATACCATAAACTGAAAAAGACCATGTTTGGATAAGCGACTTAATAGAGCGCCAATAGCATAAGTGCTTGTCTAGAAGTTATTTTCATATAAACTATAAGCTGTTTTCATAACTATTCTAAAACCTTGTGGAAATAAGTTGAAAGTAGCTTATATGCGCCATAAGATGTATCCGTCACCAACAGTTTCACAAATGCTTAAGCCAAATAAGTGAATCCAAACAAACCCTAAGTTAAATTACAGAAATTACAAAGAACAACAAAACAAAAAACTAGCACAATGTGAAATTACCCGGAATAGGAATAGCGAGAATATCACCATCAGAGACAGAAGTGCTCCCCATAGCATTAACATTCATCAAATCAGTAAGAGTAGTAAAATATCTAGCAGCAATATAACTCAAACTATCAAGCGGCTGAACAACATAAGACAGATAAATAGCAGGCAAAGCATTATCAGAGCCATTGAAACAAGTACAAGGAAGCGGAACAACAAGGTTCTGTCCCACATCAAGAACAGAAGGATCAGAAATAGAATTAGCCTCTTTAAGCTGGTCAGAAGAAACCAAACCACCGTAAACAGAGTCAGCAATGGTGGAAAGAGTGTCAGAAGGACGAATTTTGTAGTTGGTAGAAACGGATTTGCGAATCCCGTCGACACAGGAACACGAGATTGGGATTTTGAGGAAGAGTTTGGAAGGGAGGATGTGGTGTTCTACGTCGGGGTAAGCGATGTCAATGGCATTGGCGGTTAGGAGAGAGATAGGGTCGATTTGGAAGAGAGATGAAACTTCGGAGACTTTGAGGTCTGTGTAGAGGGTGTAACCGAGTAAAGCGTTGCATGTGTCGGAGTTTGTGCATGGTTCGATCGTTGATTTTGAGGTTATGGTTGAGAAAAAGTGGAGGAGGAGTGAGAGGAATAGAGTGGCTTTCTGCATTCTTTGGAATGATGAAGTTGAAGGGTTTAGGGTTTTGAGTTCTTCAAGTTCTCTTTCAGAAGAAGAAGAAGAAGAAGAGGAGAGAGAGAGTTGTGAAAAGGGAAAGGTTGAGTTTGAAAGAGAAAAAAGTGACAAGAAAAACCATAAAGAACAATAGTCGAATAGTCAGATCCTCATTCCTTGAGATTTCAACATTAGTTGTCTCGCTGGATTGTTTTGTCCCTGTGTGAATTATTCATCATTTTGTAAAAATTAAAATAAATGTACTATGTTTTTTTTAAATAGTTAACGGTATTTGAATTTCATGTTTGATGTTTGAAATTTGAAATGTTATAGTTTAGTTTTTTTTTTGGTAGGAAAAGAAGTTGCTAATTTTGGATATTTAATTTTTGTTTTGAAATGGTAATGTGGTTTATTGTTGAGATTTGGAATATGTTGTAAAGGGGTGTTTTTGTAATTTAGAAGTTTGCTTTTCTGGCTTTTGGACAACCTTTTTGTGTCCCACATTAGAGCTGGTTGGTATGTCCATCGTATTGGTATGGTATGGTATGCTTTTTTAGGTATTTGGGCAAGGAATTGTAGATTTCTTGCTACCTTCATATTCATGTGCAAAAATAATATGGTCATTAAAAATAGGAAAATGATAGATGTGTGAAAAACTTGTTCTAAGACATTTTCATGACATAATGTGGTAGTTGGTGATTGGTGTATCATCAAAATAATGTTTTGATATTTTTATGACATGATGTGGCAATTAGTGATTGGTGTATCATTATTTTGACATTTTCATGACATGATGTGGCAATAAGTGATTGGTGTATCATCAAAATAATAATCTGACATTTTTAAAAGAGTTTAATTGGTATGTACTGACAGTGTAAAATAATTTTACACTGTCATCCAATAAAATTTATCAATCGTCATGTCATACAATTAACTTAAAATTTACAGTCTAATATGGTGGGATACATGAAGGTGATTGGTTGACAGTGTAAAATAATTTCACACAGTCAGTATATATCAATTAAATTCTTTTTAAAATATCTTAAATGTAATATATTTTATATTATATCTTAAATCATTAGTGCATAAAAATGATTTTACACTCATTTTTACATATATTACATATATTATTATTGGGTGTTAATTCTAAGGGTGGAAAATGTATAAAGAATTTACACCCGTTTTAAAATGAGTCTAAAAAGCGTGTATATTACACCTTATTTTAGGTAAAATAGGTGTAAAATATCAAATATTAACATTGAGTTTTTATCTGATGTGATCAGACTGAATCGTCGTGACCTTCGCCTAGGGCAGATGTTGATGCTTGTAGGAGAGAAAAGGGGTTGTACCTGCAAGGTACTCCGATGCCAAAGTAAGTGATTAGACAAGAGAGAAAAGCAAGTACTAAGGTATGATTTCAAGTATTGAATAATGATCAAACCTGTCCCTCTCTCATGAAAAGGTATTTATAGAAGTAACTCTCAGCGCGGAGCCAAAGTCTCCCATGTGGCCGAAATATCTGGTCGACCAATGGGAAACTGCCAAGTGGAGGATCAGGCGTGTGACCCTTTGACCTGATCCAACTGTTTCCATGAGATCCGGGAAGACAGTTGGTCGCGTGAACCGTCAAGCGCGTGAGGGGGATCTCCCCACGATCATATTGTGCCCAACGACTAGTTTCTGCCTAACGCCTAGTTTCTGGCTATTAGGCATTGCCAACAGCTGGACTGGATTGGGCCTTTGCCCTACTGTGGGCCAAGCGCCTGCCCAGTACAGAACAAGTTTAAAGGAAATTACATCCTATTTTAGCTAACTAAGTGTAAAATAAATAATATTTACACTAAATGTCAACGAATTTACATATTATTTTAGATATATCAGGTGTAAAATATTTGATAATTACATTGAATTTCAACACATTTACGCTATATTTTAACTAAATCGAGTGTAAAAATAAATGATATTTACAACGAATGTAAACGAATTTACATCTTATTTTAGATATATCAAGTGTAAAATATTTGATAATTACATTGAAATACAATTAATTTACACCCTATATTAGACATTAAGCGTGTAAAATATCTCAATTTTATTCTAACATTTCTTTGAAAATTCATTAAAGCAATTTTATATATTCCTAAACATTCTATAGACAAAAAAAGCTAACCAAAACAAATAAATTTTATCACCTTCATGTATCTCGAGCCAAAAGTTATACATCAAACATAAATTGTGTCCATGTATAAAAAAAACCACTTTTTACATGTGTTTTGTACCAACAAAACATTCATCTAAAAATAAGTATATCTATATGTATGCTATTTTCAATGGCTTTTGATTTGTCACTATTCCTTGATTCATTTGCTCTTCAACCACTTAGATTTAATGTTCTGGTAGATTTTGCTCTTCAACCATTTACAAAAAATGAGCCGATCAAATGTAGTCAATGGACTCGTTTTCATATGATGAGATGTCTTTGAATATCTACAAGTTCAAATAATAATTTCTCATGTTTAAAACAATAACTTACATGTTTTTCATTAAATATATGTAATAGAATAATGTTTTAAATCATACTGTCTTACTTAATCTTTCAACAATACAAACATTAATAATGTCAAACATATTTTTCATGACATAATATTCACATGTCCATCCATTATCTTGTTGATGCGCCTACATATACAATCTTAGTTATAATAAGACACCAAAAACAACAACATTACAAAAACAGTATTGGGAAGTGTCAATACCGATACTGTTATTCACAATTGCATATATTTATGATAAAGAACAAATTGTAGGTAATACACACCACAACAACTGCATTGAGTATTGCAACACCTATATACTGACTAAAATCGTGAGAGCTTTTACGCAGTCGCAACGCGACCATGACCGTTATTTAAAACTAGACACGCTTTGATAAGCCACAACAATTAGGATTGTCACAAGGTGTGGTAATAATGTTACACTCTCGATACATTTTGATAATAGTTTTACCAATTCAAGATGAAATTTTAACACTACCAACACACTAAATATTATTCACTTATATTTATAACTAATGGGATACTCATGCGTTCGCACGGGTACTGGTATGGTACGCGCATTTTTTTCAAAATATAATAAAAATGAAAAAAAATTAAATTGTTCAACCAAAAAAATTATTATTTTTAACAGAGATGATAAATCAGTGTCTATAACTCTTTCTATGTATACAAATATTTGAATCAACCATATAAATTTATTTATATAAATATTATTTTCATTTTGACATTATTTAAAAAAAAATAGAACCAATAGTGAACATTTTCCCATTATTATTCAATATTTTGATCAGTGACTTTATGTTCATGTTATAATTGTTTTATTTTTGTGTTTTAAAAAAAGTTATAGTTATGATTTGATTAAAATTTGTCTTCTATAGTTAGTATGTGCATTTGTTTCAAAAATGTAATAAGGTTATTTCCTTTTATAACAATATTTTTTTTCATTAATCTTTTCACCTATTTGAAAAAATCATCAATAAATTTATAGTACATAATATTTGGAACAATTAAAGTTGTTCTCGTTTATAACAATAATATTTTGTTGCCGCATATATAAAAAATTTAATCAACAATGTATTTTTTCCTGTATATAAAAATTATTTTTGTTTTGACATTACTTATATATTTGATTTTATATACAAATATTTGAATCAACAATGTATTTTTGCTCGTAAGTAAATACCAGTATTGTTCAATAACATACACGTATATTAATATTTTATAATTTATTTTGATTAAAAATTTAAGATTTTTTTTAAACTAAAAAATTATTATTATTTTCTTAAAAAATATTGTATTTTAAAATCATGTATAATGTATAATGTTGGGTGAAAGATACAACCATAGTGGGTGAAAGATATTGGTACAAAAGATTGTTCATTCTGAAATTGATATACACTGATATACATTTTTGTGTGTTTGGATTCATACATGATTTTAAAGATATTTATGTTTATTTTCTTTAATTATACAAAAAATATTAAAACTCATGCGTTCGCACGGATTTTGGTTTGGATACCCGTGGGTTCGCACGGGTACTGGTGTGTTACGCACATTTGTTTTTAAAATATAATATAAATGATATTAAAAAAGTTATATTGTTCAACCAAAAAGTTCTTATTTTTAAAAATAGATTTTCCATTTGTTTATTTACCCGTAATAACATTTGTTTTATATTTATTTTTAAAAAACAAACATTTTTAGTATTTTTTAATATTTGTCAAGCTTATATTTATTTATCTTTAATGCATAATAAAATGTATTGAATCCAAAGTTATGGATATGATCCTTGAAATTCAAAAAAAAAAAATTTAATGTTTCATTAAATGAAACATTCATTTTAAGTTTTCTTAGAAATAATTTAATTATTTTAGAATCGATATAATACATGTTATTATAAAAAAATCAATATAATACAATATTAAAATATGCACTCTCCTTTGTTATAAGCATTAAGCACTTTTAATTTGCTCACATATTATTGTTCCATCCACACAAATTTCAAAATATTATATAATTTATGTTAAATATAATTGAATTATTTTTATACGTGGATCTTTAAAATATTAGAAACTCATGAAAAAAAATTAGAATGGCAAGGGACACGTATAAAAATCAGTTTGAATGTTAATTAATAATCATTTAGGGTTAATACACCTTTTGCCCCCTGGCATATGGGCGAAATCTCAAAAACAACCCTGTAAAAAAAACACAGATTCCCCCTGTCATTTTAAGATTCTCTTCTTTTAGTCCTTGAGTGGATCTAATCACTTAAAACGCTTATGTGGCAAGGACATGTTGTCATTTCTAATTTTTATTTAATTTTTTAAAATCCACGTGGCATTTATATATATATATATTTTAATTTTTTTTAATTCTATTTATTTTTTATTTTATTCTATTTATTTTTAATTTTCATGTGGCATTTTTAAATTTTTTTATTATTTTTTTTAGATTAATTTTTAATTCTATTTTTTTTCGTATTATTTTTTATTTTTAATTTAATTCTATTTTTTTTCAAATTAATAATTTAAAAATTATTTTATTTGGGCCAAGCACATATTCCAATTTTTTTTAGCCCAAGTATTTTTCCATTTGAAATCCATAACACAAGTATCTAATATAAACATTATATTTTTTCCTGCATCAAACGATGTGGGACAACTACACTTCTCTTCATCATAAACAAAAATCAGAAAAAAGAAGAAAAACATGCTACATACAGTGGGAGGCGGTGCAACTATTTCAAACGCGGGAGCTTATGCAAATCACAAGGTTGAGTCGCCGTCGTTATCGAAGCGCAAATTTCCACAACTGTAAGCTGCTGCTATAAGCTACTACTCGCTGATGGTGTATGCTGGTGGAGGGAAGCTCGTGAGTTTGGTGATGATGTGGTTGCGGCGGAGACTTAAGGTGCAGCTGGTGGCGATGTGTTTGAGATTGAGAAAAAGCAAGCTGAACTGATGGTTATGGAGGTAGTGTGAAAGAGCTTGGTTGGAGGTTGCTCGGTGGTTAACGGAGTTTTACGGTAGGAACACGGTTTTGTGGCGTAGTTTGTGAGAGCAAGGTTGTTTGTCATTAGGCATGGCAAGAAAACCCGGACCCGGCCCGAAATTAACGGGGGAAATTCGATTTGATTGGGTGCGGGTGCGGGTGCGGGTAAAACCCGGTTTGTAATTGCGGGTGCGGGGGCGGGGCGGGAGGATGCTACTACCCGCCCGCCCCCGCCCCCACCCGGTCTTATAATATTTACTTTAATACCCATATTTAAATTATTTTATATCACACTTATTCACTTTTGAACAAGTAATTAAAAAACATCATTAATCATTTTTCACCATTCACTTAAACTCACATCTTTAGAAACAAGTTTATTATTAAAATGGTTAAGTTTTTAATAAAATTGTTAATTTTTATTACTATTTAAAAAAAATATTTTTTTTCGGGTGGGGGCGGGTGCGGGTGCGGCCAAACCCATTTCTATCGGGGGCGGGTCTGGGTGTTAAATTTTCACCCCCGACTAGGTTTGGGGGCGGGGGCGGGTCTATAACAGGGAGGCGGGTGCGGGTGCGGGGCTAGCTAAACCCGCCCCCGACCCGCCCCGTTGCCATGCCTATTTGTCATTTGGTGTTCATGGCGGTCGTGAATAGTAAGGTGGGTTCATCCGTGGTGCCGATCCTTTCTTTTCATATCGTGTTCAAGTTCTGACATAGTGTTGTGTTTAGAGGTGTATTGCTTGATTGCAGCAGCAAGTTGTTGTGGAAAATTTGAGAGGTTGCTATGGGTGAGGCTTGAGATGTGTGAGAGTTCCCTTATTGTTTATGCAGGAGGCAGTTTACTGTGCGTGTGATTTTCAAAATTTGGAACAAAATTTGGAACAATATATGACTACAACTGCTATCTGACTACAACTGCTATAAAAACTTGGAACAAAATTTTCAAAGCTGTATCTGTAAAGTTCTTGCTATCTGTCCTGGCACTCAATTATTCAGCTAAGTATTAACATATACAATATATGGTGAAGACTCAATCAAATCTAATGATTAAACATGAAATGTTGCCTTTATGTGTCTGATAAGATTCACTGCCTCTTGGTTCTTCATCACCTGCATATACATATAAGACTTGTGAACTAAGCCTCTTACCTCTATGTTGTTGTTGTTTGTGTGAAATACAAGTCCCACATCGAAATATAATGTAGAAATAAAGCGTTTATAAATAAGTCTTACACAAGACTTATTAATTCATTAACTATTGGGCTCCTACTGGTGCTAGCATTGGGTTTGGGTCTATTTAATCTTGGCCTAATTAAAATTATTTTTAAAATAACAATTTGAAAAAATAAAAATAATACGAAAAAAAATAAATAGAATAAAATTAAAAATAAATAGAATTAAAAAATATTAAAAAATTATGTATATATATATATATATATATATATATATAAATATATATATATATATATATATATATATATATATATATATATATATATATATATATATATATATATATATATATATATATATATATATATATATAATGCCGCATGGATTTTAAAAAATTAAATAAAAATAAAAAATGCAAACATGTCCTTGCCACATAAGCGTTTTAAGTTACCAGATCCACTCAAGGACTAAAAGAAGGGAATCTTAAAATGACAGGGGGAATTTGTGTTTTTTTTTTACAGGGTTGTTTTTGGGATTTCGCCCATATGGCAGGGGGCAAAAGGTGTATTAACCCAAATCATTTATAATGATCTTAATTAGAAATATATATTTTAAATATATTTGGATTAGTGGTACACTTTTTCCGTAAATATATAAATTTTCCTTATTTAAATAAGGGAAATACTATATTTCTACCTTTATTGTTTTGATTCAATTAATATCAATTAATAAATTACATTATAGGTTTAAATAGCTCCAATCTTAAACTGATTTAAAGTTCCTTCGTTTTTCTCAATTGTACTTAAAAATTCAGATACACAGCCGAAAAAATATTTTAAGGTGTCAATCAATTATAGCTATTGGATCATACTATCTGGAACACTCTGGTAATCATCATCACAGTCAGAATCAAACTCTGTAGCTGAATCAAACCATCTCTTCAATAGTTACTGCTACCACAAAACCAAAAGTTCATACAAAATTCAACTTGGCAATGACATCACAACAGATTCTTCATAAAGTTCTATAATTTACAGAAACTTAAACCCTTGGACAAAAGTAATTCTATTAAACAAATATAAGATTTGTATCACACCAGATATTGTTTTCAAATTTGAAATGAATCAAATATGAGTTTATCCTAAAACAAATCATAATATAGAGTTATAGTAATAAATCAAATCTAAACAATTATAGTTCAAACTTAAATTAAATCAAATTTAAGCTAATATCAATTCAAATTTGGTTTAAAAGTAAACATAATTTAAGCAAATGATGTTGCAACATCAGGACTGTCTACATTTGTTGAATGATATACGCGGATCGATGATTTTTCTCCCACCATGGCACAAGCAAATTACAGCAACTCAGATTAATGAAAGTAATGTTGATGGAGTTATAGTCTCTAGTTCAACACTTGACTTGACATCACATTGAAATGTCAGAAACATAATCTCCTTGTCACCCAGTGTTGTTCATGATGGAAAGGTAGAAGACCAAACATCCACCACAAAAGACACACCATTGAGGCCTATGGTGCTGCCAACCTGCCATGACAGGCTTCCTTTCATAAAATTGCGTATGGAAGATGTCAAAAAAATTTGCCACAACATGGCTGCCATTTAACAAAACTGTGCACGCAACCGCTATACCGTTATAGTGTAGCAGAATTTGGACGAACCGCTATATTTTGCTCTACGCTTTTTAGTACACAAATGTTGTTAAATAGCCAATGACTTTTTCTCCAGCTTCCATATCTCAGTTTGGATGTTTATTAAAATTCTAATACCGGTCATTGGATATCGATTATTCAAAATGCCAAATCATTGTGTACAAAATGATGGTTCAACACTTTTCCTTAGAAAGAGATTGTCGTGTCTTCATTCCACGTGTTTAGACTACTACAAAATCAGTTATGAGATTATAGATATTTCAACATACCCAGTTCTGTCTATGAGAATAGTGGTTGGTTCAGTTGAAGATGTATAGTATCACATTGATCAAGATCATATAACATATGTGCAACAACACTTTGATGAGCTTTAACCTATCATCAAATAATCCCATCAATGAAGTTTTAACAAAAAGTTTATCCCCAAATATAATCTGACTATTTAGTTTAGGATTAATAGATTCTTAGTTTAGGATTAATAGATTCTGCTTTTTTAATAATGGTTTAATAGAAGGAAAATATATAATTACTTGCAAGGATGATTTGAAACCTATTACACAAGTAGTAATTCCACTGCTCTTAGTCATGCAAACCAAGGATATCTTACAATTGAAGTAAACTCAAAACATAAGTTCATGAACCAATATAAATATGCACTCTAAGAATATAAATAACACGAGGATCAAGAAAGTTTGAACAAAAATTTATCAGAAAAACATTATAGTTTTTTACATGATAGTGGAGTGAATGCTAAGAAACAATATATTGACGAAGATGAAAGTGAAAATTTTAATTCCAAATCATAAATTTATTATCATTCTCCTTATTTTACACATAGATTCCAAAAATTGTTGGAATTCAACCGCAACCTATGGGAATTCCTCTTCAATCTTGATCTCAAGATTGATAACAAATCACACAACACGTAATGGCAACGATAAAGGTGAAGAACAAACAGCAAGAAAGAAACGAGAGAGGAGAAATATTTGGAGAAAAAATTACCCACGAACTGTGGGATTTCTGTTATTGATCACTTGCAAATCTGCAACTGTGATTTACACAAGCACTGTGATTATCTTCACTACTTGTTATGATTCTGCATTACAAAACTACAAGGGATACTCCCTATTTATAGATTTATATTTACAAAGGCCCAAAACTATAAAAGCCCAAAATATCTATTTGAACTAAATCAAATCAAATCTAAATAATATCAAATCTTAAAAAACAAATCTATGTGAAACAACCGTTTTGACACACATCCTTCGACACTTCGACTTAGACACTTCGACACTTCCTTGCTTCGACACTTCGACACAAAGAATTACAATTTAACACACCACCTAATTCATTGTGTCTAAGCTGTCTACATTCATCATGGCTCTTAGTCTTCTGAAGGCTTCAACTTGCACTCCCTTCATCATTATATATGCAATCTGATTCTCAGTTCTGTAGTATTCCAAGTTTATCTTCCCTTCTGCTACCTGCTCTCGAAGATAATGGAACCTCATTTCGATGTGCTTGCTTCGACCGTGAGCTATTGGATTCTTCGTCAAGTTGATAGCTGACATGCTGTCGATCTTCATGGTAATTGCTCCATGACTCTTCCCTGTAATCTCTTCGACCAAGTTCACCATTCAGGTTGCTTGACATGCACAAAGAGAAGCAGCTATATATTCTGCTTCGCATGATGACAATGCCACTACTGGCTCCTTTCCCGAACTCCAAGCAACTGGTGTACCACCTAACATAAACACATATCCAGCTGTGGATTTTCTATCCTCAGCATCACTACACCAGCTAGAGTCGGTGTATCCCACTAACTTGCATTCTTTCCCTTCATCAGCTGCAGGAAATAAAATGCCGTAGTCGAGAGTCCCTTTCAGATACCTCAGTATCCTCTTCGTCGCTGTTAGGTGTGATACATTTGGCTTCTGCATAAATCTACTTACCATACTAACACTGTATGCTAAGTCAGGCCTTGTGTGACAAAGGTATCTAAGTGACCCAATAAGTCTTCTGTATTGGGTTGGGTCGACATCATCTTCATCTGAATCCTTCGACAGTTGCAGTCTGGTCTCAGTTGGAGTCGAAGTTGGGTTGCAATCTTGCATCTCAAATCTCTTGAGTATTTCGCCTGCATATCTTCTTTGGTGCATCATCAAACCTTTACTAGTCTTATAGAATTCGATGCCAAGGAAATATGAGAGATTTCCCAAGTCTGACATTTCAAACTCCTCACTTAGGTCATGTTTGAAATCTTCGATCTCCTTCTTGCAACTCCCTGTTATCAACAAATCGTCGACATAGAGGCATAGTATAAGCAATTCATTATTGCTTCTCCTTACATACACTCCATGCTCAGTCGTACACTTCACAAATTCCTTTTCCCTTAAGAAGCTGTCAATTTTCTTATTCCAAGCTCTTGGAGCTTGCTTAAGTCCATACAGGGCTTTATGCAGCCTGTACACTTTTCCTTCTTCGCCTCGTTTCACATACCCAGCTGGTTATGCGACATAAACTTCTTCATCTAAGGGGCCATTAAGGAATGCACACTTCACGTCCATCTGACACGTGTGTCAATTGTTCATATTTGCTAGACCAACAACCAACCTGATTGTTTCGATCCGAGCAACAGGTGCGAACACTTCATCAAAGTCGATTCCCTCCTTCTGTAGAAATCCTTTCGCCATAAGTCTTGCCTTGTGTCGAGTTACTTCTCCTCTAGGATTCACCTTCACCTTGTAAACCCATTTTACATCAATTGTCTTCTTGCCTTGAGGAAATTCGACAAGTGACCAGGTGTTGTTGACTTCGATGAACTCTAACTCTTCATTCATTACTTTCACCCACTTCGAATCTTTCAATGCCTCAGCTGCATTGACTGGTTCGACATCTGCGTAGAAAGCATAATGTACCAGCTCACCCTCTTCATCGACCACATCATCTGATGTAATTACACATTCTTGCAACCTTGCAGGCATGTGTCTTGTTCGTCGAGGTCTGCTTAAACCTACTTCATCTGCGACTGGTTCCTGTCGAACTTCTCTTTCGACTTCAGTGGCTGGTTCTTCACAAGATATTCTCATTGATTCCTTCTTGGCATTCTCAGTCCAATCCCATTCTTTAAGCTCATCTATGATCACGTCCCTGCTGATCACTACCTACTTATTCACTGGGTCGAACATCTTATAACCTCCAGTCGAATAATATCTTATCAATATCATCTAATTCGACTTGTCATCAAGCTTCCTTCTTAACTGATCTGGCACATGTCTATGTGCTATAGATCCAAACACCTTCAAGTGACTGAGGCTAGGCTTGACACCAGACCAACATTCTTCTGGTGTGATTCCTTCAAGCTTCTTCGTCGGACATCTGTTCAAAATATATGTTGCTGTCGAAACCGCTTCTCCCCATAATTCTTTGGGTAGATGCTTTCCATTTAACATACTTTTCACCATGTTCATGATGGTTCTGTTCTTTCGTTCTGTAACTCCATTTAGTTGTGGCGTATAGGGTGGCACCACCTCATGCACAATCCATTCTTTTTCACATAATGCATAGAACTCTTTCGACACATACTCTCCACCACCACCAGTCCTCAGAATTTTCAGCTTTCGACCACTTTGTCTTTCGACCATAGATTTGAATCTGGCAAATACCTCTATCACATCACTTTTCTTCTTGATGAGGCAAGTCTACAACTTTCGACTGTAATCATCTATGAACGTGACAAAGTACCTGTTTCCACCAATCGAATCCACCTGGATTGGACCACATACATCAGAGTATATGACTTCCAGAATTGCCTTCGACTTCCTTCCTGCATCCTTGCTGAAGCTATTCTTGTGTTATTTCGACTGAACACACTCTTCATAGACTTCACTTGGAATGTCGATTTATGGTAATCCTGAAACCATATTTCTTCTCTTTAGCTCTCTGATGTCATTGAAGTTGAGATGGCCTAGTCGAAAATGCCATAACCACTCATCTCTGTTGGCTGCAGTTGCTAGACACTTATGCTCCATCACCTTGAGTTCAATCTTGAAGGTCCTATTCTGAGACATTGGAGCCTTCAAGATCAACCTACCATTTGCGTCGAGAACTCTCATCATCTTGTCTTCGACAACTACCTTGTAGTTCTTTTCGACAAGATGCCCTATACTAAGCAAATTACTCTTCATTCCTGGTATGTACAACACATTGGAAATTTTTGACCTTTTGCCATCTTTCCTCATAATCAGAACATCACCAACACCTTCAGCTGCTAGAGTGTTGTCATTTGCAAGCTTCACAGTGTTCTTCGACGATGGCTTCATGTTGACAAACCAATCTTTCCTTCCAGTCATGTGTGATGAGCATCCTGAGTCCAAGTACCACTGATCTTGGAATCTTTCGTCATCTCTTGTTGTGACTATCAGGAACGTCTCTTCTTCTTCATGTTTCGCCAGCTTTGCATCAGTTTCTTGATTTCTCTTTTTTTCTGGACAATCACTAACATAGTGACCATACTTCAGATAATTGAAACATTGAATGTGACTTTTGTCTGGCTTTCGACCACCACTTCTTCCTCTACCTGCAACACCACCTTTTTGGTTACCTTGGTTCCAGGGTTTCTTCTGAGTCGAATTGTTATAGCCTCCTCTACCTTTGTTGCCATTCACGTTTCCTTTGCCTTTCCTTTCCTTTTTTGACTGCGCCTGCAAAGCCATATCACTTTTCGACTTTCATGCAGCTCTTTCAGCCATCCTTTGTTAATGAGACTCAGGCGTCCCTTGAAGCTCTTCCTTTGTCAATACTGACAAGTCTTTCGACTCTTCTATGGCTACTACCACGTGGTCGAATTTTGGAGCCAATGACCTCAAGATCTTTGCAACAACTGATCTTGATGTCAACACCTCTCCATATACCTTGATTTGATTCACCAACTTTGTAACTCTGGTGAAGAAATCTGTAATACTTTCGTTGTCTTCCATCTGAAGCAACTCATAGGTTCTCTTGTGAGTTTGTAACCTCGCCTCTTTCACCTTCTCTGTGCCTCCAAACGACTTTTCAAGAATCTCCCATGCTTCCTTCGCTGACTCTGCATCACTAACTTTTTCAAAGTTATCTGGATCAACACACTGATGGATTATAAAGAGCGCTTTATAATCTTTCTTCTTCAATTCTTTGTGTGCAGCCTTTTCTTGATCCGTCGCGTTCTCCCCAAGCGGTGTTACTCCTTCCTTCACAAGATCCCAAAGATCTTGATAACAGAAAACCACCTTGATCTGCTTGCACCAATTCTCATAATTATCTTTCTTGAGAATTGGTAGGGTCGTCGGAAAGTGCCCATTTGAATGATTCATAGCCATCACGATTTTCCTCCTTGAATCGCAACCAGAGCTCTAGATACCAGATGTTGGAATTCAACTGCAACCTACGGGAATTCCTCTTTAATTTTTATCTCAAGATTAATAATAAACCACACAACACGCAATGGCAACGATAAAGATGAAGAACAAACAACAAGAAAGAAACGAGAGAGGAAAAATATTTGGAGAAAAAATTACCCATGAACTGTGGGATTTCTGTTATTGATCACTTGCAAATCTGCAACTGTGATTTACACAAGCACTGTGATTATCTTCACTACTTGTTATGATTCTGCATTACAAAACTACAAGGGATACTCCCTATTTATAGATTTAGATTTACAAAGGCCCAAAACTATAAAAGCCCAAAATATCTATTTGAACTAAATCAAATCTAATCTAAATCATATCAAATCTTAAAAAACAAATCTGTGTGAAACAACCGTTTCGACACACATCCTTCGACACTTCGACTTAGACACTTCGACACTTCCTTGCTTCGACACTTCGACACAAGGAATTACAATTTAACAAAAATGAAGGGATAAAATAACAAAATCATGTCCCCCTACAGTTCTACGACCAACACGAGCAACAAAACCACCCTTGATCGGTGTAACTTAACTTCTCGATCCACAATGCAAAACAAATCAATATAATTATAAGATATTTGTTGAGTTTAACTTCACTTAAGTCCTTGAAATTTTAACTTCACTTTAGTCCACGACCAATATAAAAGTTATAGCAAGTTATAACATTTTCACTTCACTTTAGTCCATTTTTCCACTCTCACTTGAGAATAAATACATGGGAACAATCAAAGTTATAACAAGTAATGTAATGTCATTTCTGACAACTTTTATATTATTTTTCTCTCAACCTTATAACGTAGTATTTTCATTCCCTACCATGTATTCTCTCATAAATGTGATTCTTAGAATTGAAACAACAAACTCAAAACCATCATATCATCAAAATAAAAAATCATGGATCCAATGGAAGAATTACCATAAAGGCATAAAGTCTTGATCTTATATATTTGAGAGGGAAGCAAGTCTAAAGGAGATAAAAGAAAGAGACGAAATTGGCACATAGAAATTTAACCTTTTTTATACCGGAGAAAGAACACACGGTTTTCCTTAGAAAGTATTGTGTCAAGACTTTTGTATTCAAGGCAAATGACATATTCATCTATAAAAATAGAATATAGGTCAATTTTTACCAACATCAACATAATAGTTAATATACAACAATTCAATATACATAGAGGATACTTACTGATGTATCGACACAAGATTCCTTCAAAATTCTTTAGCGTAAACCTTCCCTTGACAACCAACCTCTGTTGCCCATCTAGAGAACCACTTGTACCCGATTCCGCAAGCAAGAAAGCCATGACATGATCTGGCTGTCGATGCATCCTGATAGAGCAGGAGTAGCAAGTCATACATAAACAAAAGGAGAGTACAGAACATAAAAGTAAGTTTGTAATGTCATTCCTGACAACTTTTATACTATTTTTCTCAACCTTGTAACGTAGTTATTTCATTCCCTACAATGTATTCTCTCATAAATGTGATTCTTAGAATTGAAACAACAAACTCAAAACCATCAAATCATGAAAATAAAAAATCATGGATCTAATGGAAGAATTACCATAAAGGCAGAAATCCTTGATCTTATATATTTGAGAGGGGAGCAGATTTAAAGGAGATAAAAAGAAAGAGAGGAAATTGGCACATAAATGTAGAATATATGCAGGAGAATTATAGTAGCAAAAAAATAATTTGCCTTAATTCTATAAGACCGTGGTCGAAGTTCCTTTCGTATCTAAACCATCTTTTATTCCTCCAGGTTCAATCTCATTGACAATTACGGATGCAATAGTCCTGAAGCATCAAACATCTTAGCTTTAGCCGACAAAAGCTATTGAAGTTGATATATAATTAAATATTTAGTCAGGAAAATAAATTTAAGAACCAAAATACTTGTGTTGAAATGAATAAACAAAAGTGTTGAATGAATAACAAAACCAAAAACCATCAATACATTAAGGTTCCACTGAAATTGCTAAAACCGTACAGGTACCACTTTAATAGTTGGATATTTAATCCATGCATGAATCTAATTTCCAGCCAAAGCACAAATCATCCACTCTTTGCACTAAATACCGTTAAAACACGAATCTACTCGGACATACTTGTCCTGTCTGAAGATACAGTTTGGTGAAGCCAACTTGGTACATTTTAGGAAGGATATTAAATTGTTACAAAACAAAAATTGGGACACTCAACAGATGTTGAGATGTGTAAGCCTCATAGAGTAGAAAGCCATACCTAAATATATGCAGAAATGTATATATCAGCATACTACTAAAGATAATCCAAAAATACAGTTGGTTTCACCATTAACTTTCAGAACATATAGACCGACAATAATAAAAAACTCATCTATAGTTATAAGAGTTATCACTTCTAAAACGAAAAGCAATATTATATATTTGAAGATCCTATAACATGATATTTTGGATGGGAAATGTATTAGTGGGAAATGTATTAGCTTTGAAGATCCTATAACCATATAAGCATATATTTACAAAAACACTGCAGAGACGCCCATTTCCTGCTCCTGTAACTACAAATAAGGTTCATATGTTAATGATCTTGCATATAGAAAAGATGTTATCTCATGGAAATCAAACAACTCTAACACCGAAACTCCAGATCAATCATACTTGTAAATATTGTACAGATGCTCATGGAAATCATACTTATAAATCATACTTATTAAAAACTCTAACACTTAAACTCAAGATCAATCATACTTATAAATCAAAATTGATGAAAGATAAATCATACCTCTTGCTCATGGAAATCAAACATTTCTAACCCTTCCATAACAACTACATACATGCAAGATTTCATTAAAAGAAGTTGTTTGGATAACTTCAATCAAATGTCATTTCTCCAGCTTCATGTCCGATGGATTCAAAAAGTGGTGAAGACAAGCAACGCTCTCCAAAACTCAGAGAAATTGTAACGCCCCAGTTTTTGTGTGTTTTTATTTAATCGAGTCGTTTGATTATTTTATTATTATTTTATTTTATTTTCGACTTTTATCTGAAAATATGTTATTTTTCGATGTTGTGATATTTTATCGGGTTTTGGGATCATTTGCGAGATATTTGAGTGTGGGGGTATTTTGGTCATTTCATAATATTTTTAATTAAGTTAGTAAGAATAGAATAGAAAGAGAGAAAAATAGAGAGAAAGAAAAAGAGAAGAAGGAAAAAGGAGAGAAAAGAGAAGAAGAAGAGAAAAAGTGAGAAAGCTTGGAAAATTCAAGAAAACAACTCCTAGAATCGATTTAAGCGGGTAAGGGTGCGAAACTCAATTATTGTATGATTGTGTATGATTATGTATGTGTATTTGTGGTTGTTTGTGAATTAACTTGGAGAAATTTAGTAAAACCCATATTTTGTAAAATTGATTAGAAATCGATTAAATGTGTTGGAAATCATGTTTTTAGAGTTCATTATTGTTGATACATGATAGATACATGTTGCTATGCATTGTATTGGTAATTTTCTGGGCGTAGGTGAAAAATTGGAGTGTTTTGATTGAGAAAACGCATAACAAAGTTCTGCAGAAATTTTTCTGGTTTTTCCAGGTCATACGCGTATGGGGCATGTTCATACGCGTATGGACCATGGCAATACGCGTAACATGGGCGAGCCATGGGCCAATACGCGTATGGCTCTTCAATTTTCTCGGCCATCTGTTCATTTACGTATGATACGCGTAACACTTCTGGGCAATACGCGTATGGTGGGTTGCACTACGCGTATTGGAATTAAAACATGAATTTTGGGAAGAAAATGGTCTCTGCCCATATGCGTATGGCCTTGGGCAATACGCGTATGGCATGGCGAGGAATTTGGGCAATACGCGTATGGCTCAAGGCAATACGCGTATGGCCAGGAGAATGGTAAAATGGGACTTTTCAAAATATCATTTTCGTTTTTCTTTCGTAACTTGAGTTCCATTTATCCGATTTTTACATTCTTGGTATCGTTGTGTAGCTATTTAGCTGTACTTTCTTATTATGATGATTTGGAAATTGTTAGTCGATTTAATTATGTCAGAAAATCGGGAATAATGTCGGTTGTCGACTGTTGTCGTTATAACTGTGCGTAATTGATGTGTATAATGCAAGGTGCTGTAGTATGATGTAAATGTATGTGTTTAGATGATGTTGTGACGATTTGTGGCCGTATGGCAATTAAATGCATTGTTTTGGGCATAAGTGCAAAGTGTGATTTTGTTGATGTAGATGAATGCTTTTATGTGTGCATACTAAATGTCATGAGTTATTGTATGCCAAGCATCATGATATGCATTGTCGAGACGTCCTGAGTGACGGTTTGGATTCCAGAGGGAATTCGCTATAACGTCGCGTGCCCATGTGGGGTGTCAGCGATGATTATAGACGATCGTGTGCCCATGTGGGGTGTGAGCGATCGGGTCGTGTGCCCGTGTGGGGTGTGAGCGATCCATAAATGTCGTGTGCCCGTGTGGGGTGGGAGCGACGGGGAACATCGTATGCCCGACGGGGAGTTACAGTGATGTAACGAGCGATGATTCCAGCAGAGTTCCTGAGTGAACTAGTGATGAGAAACAATGGAAGTTGGTACCGCATGTGCATATGCATAGAGTCGTTGTGTCGGTCTCTTGCATTGCATAAATCATTAATGGGTGTTTATGTGTGGAATTGTGGATAAAATTGATATATGGATATGTGTTGGTGATGGAAACATGAATTATTCTTTGTATTGCCTCGTGTTTGAATTAGGGCGTGAGTTGTGGTGAGAATCGTATATATGTGTATTTTTGTGTTATATATAACTATATGCAATTATATTATGGTTGTTTTTCTCACCCTTCTGCTGTTTTATAATGCTCTATGAGGCATTGCAGATTAGAGTTGCTGGAGGTATTTTTGTGAAGCTTTGCGTCTTCATTCTTTTGTCGGTCGGCTTTGATATGTGACACCGGGTAGTTAGGGAGGCCGTTTGTGATATTTGTGTATTATGTATATATATATTTTGACTTTGCATGTAGAACTTGATGTATGACCAACCTTTCATGATATATATAGATATATGTTATTCAGTTTTAGATTTTCCGCTTTTATTCTAAATTCTGAAATGTGGGTGTAAGGAACTAAGTTCCTCTGTTGATTGCTACCCCACTGTTGCATATCTTTATGAGCAGGTGTTGTATGAATTGTTTCAATATAATGTGATTCCCCCGTCTATGCCATGATAATTTAAATATACTCTGACGAAATTTCGAATTTTCTTTTACTGCTTTAATTAATTGAGGGTGTTACATTAAGTGGTATCAGAGCTAGTTCGTGTCAGTCCGTGTCCGTTTGTGTCTGTCCTTGTCGGTCTTGGAGTTGGAGTGAGTTGTTTGTTTAACCATAGTTTCTGTTATTGGAAATGAACAGAATATGGCTGGTAGGATCGATGCTGCTTTGGCTGCTGCTATGCAAGCTATGGCTCGTGCTGTGCAGGGTGCACCTAATGCTGCAGGTAATGATGAGTTCAGGAAGAACAAATCGCCGGTCTTTAAAGGAAGATATGATCCTGATGGTGCTCAGATTTGGCTGAAAGATATTGAAAGGATTTTCTGAGTGATGGATTGTGCTGAAGATCAGAAGGTGAGACTGGGTACTCACATGTTACTGAAAGAAGCTGATGATTAGTAGGTTAGTACTCGTCGTGTGTTGGAAGCTGCAGAGGAGGAGATTACTTGGGCTGTGTTTAACATGGAGTTCTTGAGGAGGTATTTTCCTGAAGATGTGAGAGGAAAGAAGAAAATCGAGTTTTTGGAACTGAAACAAGGTAATATGTCCATTGTTGATTATACTGCTAAGTTTGTGGAACTTGTGCAGTTTTATCCTCATTATGCAGAAGCGACTGCGAAATTTTCTAAGTGTGTAAAGTTTAAGAATGGCTTGCGTCCTGAGATAAAGCAAGAAATTGGATATCAGAGGATTCGGAGGTTTTCTGATTTGGTAGATTGTTGTAGGATTTATGAAGAGGACGGTAAGGCTCGTTCTACACATTACAAGAGTGTGAGCGAGAGGAAAGGGAAGCAACAGTTCCGTGGTGGTCCGTATGTGACACCAGCTGATAAAGGTAAACAAAGGGGAAATTTTGAGAAAAGGTCAAGTGGAGGAGGTATGTCTGGTCCTATGAGGTGTTATAAATGTGGTGAGTTGGGGCATCATCAGTTTGAGTGCAGGAAAGATTTGAGGAAGTGTACTAATTGTGGAGGTGTAGGACATGTTGCAGCTGATTGTGCCAGGAAGAATGTGGTGAAATGTTATAAATGTGGTGAACCTGGTCATATTAGTACAAAGTGTCCGAAACCGAAGCAAGCTCCAGCTAGTGGGAAGGTATTTGCTTTAGCGGAGACTCAGACTTCAAGTGCAGATCGTCTGATTCGAGGTACTTGCTTTATTAATAGTACACCTTTAGTTGCTATTATTGATACTGGAGCGACTCATTCGTTTATTTCGTCTGAGTGCGCGAAGCGTTTGAATCTTGTGTTGTCTTTGATGGGTGGTGAAATGGTTATTGATACTCCAGCAATGGGGTCAGTAACTACTTCTTTGGTTTGTCTAAGTTGTCCTTTGACCATTTATGGTAAAGACTTTGAGATGGATTTGGTGTGTTTACCATTAGAGGGTTTAGATGTGGTTCTGGGAATGAATTGGTTGCAATTCAATCGAGTTCACATTGATTATTATCATAAGCTGGTAAGGTTTCCTTCTCTTGAGGGAGACGAAGACTCGAGTTTCTTATCTACCAAAGAGTTGAAGAGACTTTTGTCGGATGAAGCTCAGTTGTTTGGGTTATTTGCATCTTTAACTGTGGATAGCTAAGTTTCACTTGATGTGTTTCCTGTTGTGTGTGAATTTCCGGAAGTGTTTCCTGAGGATATTTCAGACTTGCCGCCAGAGAGAGAGGTGGAGTTTTCAATAGATCTAGTTCCTGGTACTAGACCTGTTTCTATGGCACCTTATCGTATGTCGGCATCTGAGTTGGTGGAGTTAAAGAAGTAGTTGAATGAGTTGTTGGAAAAAAGGTTCGTGAGACCAAGTGTGTCGCCTTGGGGTGCTCCAGTTTTATTGGTGAAAAAGAAGGATGGGAGTATGCGGTTGTGTATTGATTATCGCCAGTTGAATAAGGTGACGATTAAGAATAAGTATCCTCTTCCAAGGATTGATGATCTGATGGATCAGTTAGTTGGTGCTTATGTGTTCAATAAGATTGACTTGAGGTCGGGGTATCATCAGATTAGGGTGAAGGAGGAAGATATCCAGAAGACGGCTTTTAGGACACGATACAGTCATTATGAATATTCTGTGATGTCGTTCGGGGTTTCTAATGCGCCAGGTGTGTTCATGGAATACATGAATCGTATTTTTCACGAGCATCTGGATCGATTTGTTGTTGTGTTTATTGATGACATTTTGATTTATTCTAAGTCTCGGGAGGAGCACGCGGAGCATTTGCGTATTGTTTTACAGGTTTTGAAGGAAAGGAAGCTTTTTGCCAAATTGTCCAAGTGTGAATTCTGGTTGTCGGAGGTGAGTTTTCTTGGGCACGTAATTTCAGGTAATGGTATTGCTGTGGATCCATCTAAAGTAGAAGCAGTTCTACAATGGGAGGCTCCGAGATCTGTTACTGAAATTTGAAGCTTTTTGGGTTTGGCCGGTTATTATCGAAGGTTTATTGAAGGTTTTTCTAAGCTAGCACTTCCTTTGACCCAGTTGACTTGTAAAGGGCAAGCGTTCATTTGGGATATTCGGTGTGAAGAAAGTTTTAATGAGCTGAAGAGAAGATTGACGACAGCTCCGATTTTGATTTTGCCGAATCCTAATGAACCATTTGTGGTTTATTGTGATGCTTCTTTGATTGGTCTAGGTGGTGTTCTGATGCAAGAAGGTAAGGTGGTGGCTTATGCTTCAAGGCAGTTAAGAGTTCATGAGAAAAATTATCCTACTCATGATCTTGAATTAGCGGCCGTGGTTTTTGTGTTGAAGATTTGGAGGCATTATCTCTACGGTGCAAGGTTTGAAGTCTTTAGTGATCATAAAAGTTTGAAATATTTGTTTGATCAGAAAGAGCTAAATATGAGGCAACGTAGATGGTTGGAATTTTTGAAGGACTACGACTTTGGCTTGAATTACCATCCTGGTAAAGCTAATATGGTAGCCGATGCTTTGAGTCGGAAATCGTTACATATGTCCGCTTTAATGGTTAAGGAGTGGGAACTTTTGGAATCTTTTAGAGACTTGAGTTTGGTATGTGAAGTGACGTCGGATAGCGTGAGGCTTGGTATGCTAACGATTACTAATGATTTTCTGATGACGGTTAGTGAGAAGCAGAAGCTGGATGTGAAATTTGTGGATTTGATGTTGTTGGGAGAAAAAGATGCGAATAGTGATTTTCAAGTGGATGGTAATAGTGTTTTGAGATTCCGAGGTCGAATTTGTATTCCGGATGATGCGGAGTTGAAAAAGATGATTTTGGAAGAAGGACACCAGAGTAATTTGAGTATACATCCGGGAGCGAATAAGATGTATCAGGATTTGAGGAAGATTTTCTGGTGGTCTGGTTTGAAAAGAGATGTGGCTCAGTTTGTTTATACATGTTTGACTTGTCAGAAATCGAAAGTAGAATATCTGAGGCCTAGTGGTTTGTTGCAACCGTTGGATATTCCTGAGTGGAAGTGGGATAACATTTCCATGGATTTTGTAACAGGGTTGCCGAATACGCAGCGAGGGCATAATGCTATTTGGGTGATCGTGGATAGACTGACTAAGTCGGCTCATTTTATTCCGATTGATATCAGTTTTTCTTTGGAGCGGTTAGTTGAGATTTACACCAGTGTGATTGTGAAGTTGCATGGGGTTCCATTGAATATTGTGTCTGATCGAGATCCTAGATTTACCTCGAGATTTTGGGAAAGTTTACAGAAGGCTTTGGGTTCTAAATTGAGATTGAGTTCGGCTTATCATCTGCAAATGGGTGGTCAGATGGAGAGGACGATTCAGTCGTCGGAGGATTTGTTGAGAGCGTGTGTTTTGGAACAAGGTGGTGCGTGGGATAGTTATCTTGCGTTGATTGAGTTCACGTATAATAATAGTTTTCATTCTAGTATTGGAATGGCACTGTTTGAAGCATTGTATGGACGAAGATGTCGAACACCGTTGTGTTGGCATGAATCTGGTGAGAGGACGGTGGTTGGACCAGAGTTGGTGCAACAGACGACGGAAAAAATGAAGCTTATTCGAGAGAAAATAAAGGCTTCTCAGAGTAGGCAAAAGAGTTATCATGATCGGAGACGGAAGGATCTTGAGTTCCAAGAGGGCGATCATGTATTTCTGAGAGTTACACCGGTGACGGGTGTGGGTTGTGCATTGAAGTCGAAGAAACTTACTTCTCGGTTTATTAGTCCTTACCAGATATCCGCGAGAGTGGGTGCTGTGGCTTATAGGGTGGCGTTGCCGCCGAATCTGTCGAATTTGCACGATGTATTTCATGTTTCACAGCTTCGGAAGTATGTTCCGGATCCGTCGCATGTGATTCCGATGGATGAGGTTGAGGTAAGGGAGAACCTTACTGGTGAGGCAATACCAGTTAGGGTTTTGGATCGCGAGGTGAAGCGGTTGAGGGGCAAGGATATTGCACTTGTGAAAGTGGCGTGGGGAGGCGCTGCTGAGGGCAATTTGACGTGGGAGTTGGAGAGTCGGATGCGGGAGTCGTATCCGGAGTTGTTCGTCTCAGGTATATTTTCGAGGACGAAAATTTCTAAGTGGGGGAGAGTTGTAACGCCCCAGTTTTTGTGTGTTTTTATTTAATCGAGTCGTTTGATTATTTTATTATTATTTTATTTTATTTTCGACTTTTATCTGAAAATATGTTATTTTTCGATGTTGTGATATTTTATCGGGTTTTGGGATCATTTGCGAGATATTTGAGTGTGGGGGTATTTTTGTCATTTCATAATATTTTTAATTAAGTTAGTAAGAATAGAATAGAAAGAGAGAAAAATAGAGAGAAAGAAAAAGAGAAGAAGGAAAAAGGAGAGAAAAGAGAAGAAGAAGAGAAAAAGTGAGAAAACTTGGAAAATTCAAGAAAACAACTCCTAGAATCGATTTAATCGGGTAAGGGTGCGAAACTCAATTATTGTATGATTGTGTATGATTATGTATGTGTATTTGTGGTTGTTTGTGAATTAACTTGGAGAAATTTAGTAAAACCCATATTTTGTAAAATTGATTAGAAATCGATTAAATGTGTTGGAAATCATGTTTTTAGTGTTCATTATTGTTGATACATGATAGATACATGTTGCTATGCATTGTATTGGTAATTTTCTGGGTGTAGGTGAAAAATTGGAGTGTTTTGATTGAGAAAACGCAGAACAAAGTTCTGCATAAATTTTTCTGGTTTTTCCAGGTCATACGCGTATGGGGCATGCTCATACGCGTATGGACCATGACAATACGCGTAACATGGGCGAGCCATGGGCCAATACGCGTATGGCTCTTCAATTTTCTCGGCCATCTGTCCATTTACGTATGATACGCGTAATCCTTCTGGGCAATACGCGTATGGTGGGTTGCACTACGCGTATTGGAATTAAAACGTGAATTTTGGGAAGAAAATGGTCTCTGCCCATACGCGTATGGCCTTGGGCAATACGCGTATGGCATGGTGAGGAATTTGGGCAATACGCGTATGGCTCAAGGCAATACGCGTATGGCCAGGAGAATGGTAAAATGGGACTTTTCAAAATATCGTTTTCGTTTTTCTTTCGTAACTTGAGTTCCGTTTATCCGATTTTTACATTCTTGGTATCGTTGTGTAGCTATTTAGCTGTACTTTCTTATTATGATGATTTGGAAATTGTTAGCCAATTTAATTATGTCTGAAAATCGGGAATAGTGTCGGTTGTCGTTATAACTGTGCGTAATTGATGTGTATAATGCAAGGTACTGTAGTATGATATAAATGTATGTGTTTAGATGATGTTGTGACGATTTGTGGCCGTATGGCAATTAAATGCATTGTTTTGGGCATAAGTGCAAAGTGTGATTTTGTTGATGTAGATGAATGCTTTTATGTGTGCATACTAAATGTCATGAGTTATTGTATGCCAAGCATCATGATATGCATTGTCGAGACATCCCGAGTGACTGTTTGGATTCCAGAGGGAATTCGCTATAACGTCGCGTGCCCATGTGGGGTGTGAGCGATGATTATAGACGATCGTGTGCCCATGTGGGGTGTGAGCGATCGGGTCGTGTGCCCGTGTGGGGTGTGAGCGATCCATAAACGTCGTGTGCCCGTGTGCGGTGTGAGCGACGGGGAACATCGTATGCTCGACGGGGAGTTACAGTGATGTAACGAGCGATGATTCCAGCAGAGTTCCCGAGTGAACTAGTGATGAGAAACAATGGAAGTTGGTACCGCATGTGCATATCCATAGAGTCGTTGTGTCGGTCTCTTGCATTGCATAAATCATTAATGGGTGTTTATGTGTGGAATTGTGGATAAAATTGATATATGGATATGTGTTGGTGATGGAAACATGAATTATTCTTTGTATTGCCTCGTGTTTGAATTAGGGCGTGAGTTGTGGTGAGAATCGTATATATGTGTATTTTTGTGTTATATATAACTATATGCAATTATATTATGGTTGTTTTTCTCACCCTTCTACTGTTTTATAATGCTCTATGAGGCATTGCAGATTAGAGTTGCTGGAGGTATTTTTGTGAAGCTTTGCGTCTTCATTCTTTTGTCGGTCGGCTCTGATATGTGACACCGGGTAGTTAGGGAGGCCGTTTGTGATATTTGTGTATTATGTATATATATCTTTTGACTTTACATGTAGAACTTGATGTATGACCAACCTTTCATGATATATATAGATATATGTTATTCAGTTTTAGATTTTCCGCTTTTATTCTAAATTCTGAAATGTGGGTGTAAGGAACTAAGTTCCTCTGTTGATTGCTACCCTACTGTTGCATATCTTTATGAGCAGGTGTTGTATGAATTGTTTCAATATAATGTGATTCCCCCGTCTATGCCATGATAATTTAAATATACTCTGATGAAATTTCGAATTTTCTTTTACTGCTTTAATTAATTGGGGGTATAGATTGGGGGTGTTACAGAAATCGCCTGCACAACATCAACTCACAATTACTTAACACATTTACATTAACAACTAACTATCTACAGCAGCACCTGATGAAATTCCCATCTGCAAAAGGCATACATATTATCATTATATTTGCAGAGCCAAATAGTAAGAATCACAAGCAGACTCTATAACTTCTTCACTTGAAACCTATAGTTCATAATAAAACCATGGTGATCAAAACACAAATATGAGAGACTCGTAAATGGAACATAAGTTCCTACAAAAAAAATACACTTCATTGCATCAAATTTAATTAAAGATATTATTATAGTGGCATATAGAAAATCAAGATTGAGTGATGTACCTGTACAACAAAAATGTATTGTATCTCATTCTTCTAATACTGGAAAAGTACTTTTTGCGAATATAGTTGACCACTACAATAACTTGATGGAACCACAAATATTTGAAAATTTAGAGGTGTTATATTTGAAATATCATAAACATGTTTAATTTTATAAGGTATTATTATTAAACAATATATTTACATGGAAGAGATTTGAGTCATCAACATAAGGGGTCACTCTAGCCCTATGACCAGTCTTAATTAATGCCCTTAAACCAGACTGGAAATCAGAGATGTAAAAGTCAACCATTGCCTCTGTCACATGACACACATTTCGGTCAATCGAGTCAAACAAAAGTAATATTCTCAAAACAATAACTATTTAAATTTCATCACAAGACATCAGAGACAAAAACTAAGTAACTCACTTCCAGCAGTCTAAGGCCCCAAGAAAATCGCCGATGTGTAGGATTGGCAGCTTTTGAGTTCCATCTATGATACTCATATAAACTTGTTGATGTATATACGCATCTGGGAACTTTTTGGAAACAAGACTCGAGAGGTACATTACTGCAAGTAACAACCTATAGTACCACAAACAAAAAAATACCTCTAAAGCTGATGAAGAATAATTTATAATGCAAAGTCACGCGTAAATAAAACATTGGAAATCAGCACTATAACATAGAGAATATAAATCCATTTGAAGAAAATGCACTTTTCAGTATTAGCCGATGAATTAAGCAGAGAAGCTAAGGTTACCCCCAAAAAACCTTCATAAACTGTCCATTCTTTGTTGTTCTAAGCTCAGAGTCCGGATAATTAACAACGAAGCCCATTATAGCTCTTCTTCCCCAATAAGTATTCCAAGTGAAAGACGCAACAACTAAACTAAAGAGAATCACAACCACAATGAGGAGAATGGATTGTGCACGACTCCAAAAATAAAACCGCCAGCAATGAAACCCATGACAAAAAAAGAATAATTAATAACCATAACATGGCCTTTGGAAAATTCCTTCTGAAGGAGTATTCATCACCTAACTAAGAACAATTATAGCTTGATTGTGAACAGCAGCAGCAGAGCCTTGTAGCTTCATCGAAGTTGTCGCTTCCAAAGGACCAGACACTTTCCTAGGAGCACCAGAAGAGTTTAGTGCGCCAGATGATATGGGGCCTGATATAATGAGAGATGTTGTCAGAAGAACAGGAGGAAGAGGTCCGGAATTTTAACATCCGGTTGGAGTTACTCCACCAGAATGAGGACCAAAAGACCTTTTAACATAAAGAGAAACCGAGAGAGGCTGACATGGACATAAGATTTTTATCGGCAACACTCGATAACCTCACTGTCAACAACCCAACATTTGTTGCATTATTAACTGTAATAGTGGCAACATTTACACTTCTTGGCATCTACACACCAAACAACCATATTTGTTTGTAAGAAATAATTACATATAATGCATAAGTAACTGCAAACATAATACTAAATATTATCTTAGCTGCCATTAAGACAGATGATCTTTGCATTATTTATACAAACACACTTGAAGCAATTTACCAGGCAAGTGAGCAGCACAACCAGCACCAGAAATGATAACTTGAATTACCTTAGTTCAACATACAGAAAGTTAAGTTTTCCTGCAATGCGATAACACTAATTCAATTTTACACTTGATATTCCATCACTAATCACACTAACTTTACTGCCTAGTTTATACAATCGATGACTTCTACACTCTATTGGACAAAAGCTCACGAAGCAGACATATAAATTGCAAAATGTGTGTATTTTCTACAACCATGGATAATATATCAAAGATGCTGATACCAAAATGAAGAACATACCTATAACAGGAAAGCAATCAAACTTGATGAGGAAGGTCAAGGCCTGTATCATTAGGAAAGGAAATTCACTATAAGTGTTATTCATGGTTTGGTTTTGAAAGGAAAATTAAACTAAACCAGACTATCTTTTGGTTCAAATCATTATTCTTCTATTTCTAAATCAAAGAAATGAACCATCTATGAGTCAAGACCAGTGGTTTTGCATTGAGAAGTGGCTGAAGAGCTTTGACTACATTTTTCATGTTTGGCCGAAAATCAACTTCATATTGAACACACAATGCTACTACAGGTGCCAACTACATATATCCCCCATCAAATGATTAGTCACTCATTTGTGCAAATTATTTTTACTATTTCCTTTATAAATGTTTAAAAACATAACAAAAACTGGTAAGAAAAAACAAAAACAGAAAACAATTTATGAATCCAAATAGACCATTTGAATGTGACCCACAAAAGAATGTGACCCACAAGATGCAAATTTCTAACCACTTTATTTCTTGAGCATTAACTTAGTATTCATGTTCACTAACCAAAATACAGTGCTTGATGTACGTCACAAACCCCTCGAGTTATAGTGGATTCCAAGACTGGCCTGTTTCAGCACTGTCTGAGAAAACGATTTTCCTTAAAATCTAAGGCGCTAATAAACATCAAAAGTTTAACATACATAGATCTATACAATTATTTTAGCAGCAAAGCAAGAAATACATACATCAAAAGTTTAAAGTACATAGATCTCTTTCTAACATGTTAAATAAAAAAATGCAAATAAACAACACAACCTACCCAAATCTTTCTTGTTTCCTTGATCAATTTCATTTCTTCTTCATTATATCCGTTTGAAAGAATAAGCGCATCATGTGACAACAGATTAAAAGCAGACTGCATAATAGTAACTTCATCAAGATACGTTTTTTGAACTTTAAATTACAAGAGATGTACAAAGAGCATCACATACCCGTCGGAGACTCGGAAACCAGTTTCCCCTAAAGAATGACATGACCCTGTGCTTCCTTTGAGTTGAAACCTGAAAAAAAATCGTTAATGTGATCCTCAAAAACATTTTATCAAATAGATGGTGTGCATTTGCAATCTATAAAGTTCAAAAAATGACAAAAATCGAAACGGATAACAATGATTGGGATTTAGGTCAGCAAAACAAAAACTTGCAGAAATACAACAACGATTCAAAAAACGACAACCTGCAGAAATACAACAACGATTCAAAAATATCGAAACAGATTTAGGTGAAACCATGAAAGTACCATATCAACTAATCACAAACCTAATGTGGTTGTCACTCTTATCACTGCAAAACTGATCTATCACTTTTTTCACCATAGATTTATCACTACAAAACCGCACACCACCGCAAAACCACCAGAAACACCACAACCATTGTTGACTCCCCTATTCCATTCGGTACCCCGACCATCTTGTAGTCTCTATTGTAGAAAATGAAGAGAGAATAAAGAAGACGAGGAAAAGAGGGATTATGTTGGTACAGAACGCGGAAGTGAGGATAAATGAAGAGATGGAAGAGAGAAGAAAGAAGAAGAGGAAGAGATAGATGATGTTGGAAAAAGAGAGACGTAGCGACAAGAGCTGCATTTGAGATTTTGAAAAACGGTAGACATGGCTGATTGTGGGAGTAGTAGGGCAAATAGGTCTTTTTCAGAACTACAAAACTTCCTATATTATAGATATTACACTACTAGCACACTAAAGATTATTCACTTATATTTATAATATTACACTACCAACACACTAAAGATTATTCACTTATAGGAGGAAGCCATATAAAAAAAAAATAGAAAAGTTTCATATCTGACAGTAGAAGAATTTGGTGGTTTATGATATGATTGATATCATCAAACGACATGTCATAATGATTTACAACCAAAAAGCATATGCTCCCTAATAGTAGCTTGAAATATTTGTATTTAATATAGAGATAACTTCTCAACGTCATGGAATTATATTCACATACACAATTTACGAACACTTATAAATGCCTAATTTATTTTAGAAGCTATGCTATGTTTACACTCTTTTTTACACTACACCGTATGTACTGTTTACAAATACTGTAAACAGTGCTGTGAACACTAAATCCATACATGAATAGTACGTGAACAGTAAATCTGTACATAAATAGTGACTTGAACAATGTCTGTGAACAGTACCTGTGAACAGTGACTTTTAATAGTAAATCAAACTCGGTTAATGAAATGTAAAAGGTTGGTTAATATAGTGATGAAGTTGGTTAATAAAGGTCCAGATATTTAAAAAAAAATTTACTAGTAAAATAAAGTTGGTTAATACAATGTAAAAAGTTGGTTAATGAAGTTATGAAGTTGGTTAATAAACGTCCAGATGTAAAAATAATTTTTAGTAGTAACACAAAGTTGGTTAATGCAATGTAAAAAGTTGGTTAATGAAATTATGAAGTTGGTTAATAAACGTCCTAATATAAAAAAATAATTAATTTTTATATATTTAAAAAAAAATTATTTTATTATTATAATATTTTACTATTCACCGTATTGGTGAACAGTAAAATACGGTGTAGTGTAAAGGTTGGTGTAAGAATAACATTTCTCTTTGTTTTAAAGATTGTCATATCTATTTATGGCAAGAACACACTTTATTTCATGTCCTAATGATTCAATCTATCAACCAAAAGGAAAACTACTAAAAGGAAAACAAAAGGGAAGACATCATACATGTTTAGATCCTCTATGACACTCTTAGTATCACTTTACCAGTTTCATCATCATCTTTCTCATAAAGTCAATCTCCAGTCTCTTGCAAACATCAAGATATGTCATCCATTTCTATGACACTTGCAAAGCTCTGATATATATTGAAGAGCTATTCAAGTATGCAAATAAATTTAATTCCCAACCCATAGAGAAAAATAAAAATAAAACAAAATCTTCGAATGCATGTATAAAAAAATAGTAAGAAGTGAGATAAAAATTTAAAGATTTGAAATTTGAGACCCTTTGTCGATAATATTTTAAAGTATTATAACAACAAATCATTTCGCGCTTCAAATTTACTAATGACTCATAGTCAAGACAACAAGTTATTGAAAACAATTCTTCTGTTAGTAAACCATGAAGTTTTTATTTTAATCTGCTCCCACATAAACTTAAGAAAGTTAGAACATTAAAATCTAATGTCAACTTCCTTTTAGATTTAATTCTTGGTAATCAAAATGGAGTGGACCAGAGTTCGTAAGCGAGGAGATAACCGTTTCAAAGGGTTGAAAAAATATTTTTATCCTAGAGGATTTAGCGTTTCCAAGGTGGAATAAGATAAGTTGAAGTCATTCTATTTTTCAGAGATACTAGATAGAGTTAGAGCTGAAGAGATTTTCAAGGTTTTTCGAGAGTTTGGAGATGTCAAGGAGATCGTCATCCCCCAGAAACGGAATAAAATTGGGAAAAGATTTGGGTTTGCTCGTTTTGCTGGGGTGGAGGAGGATAGAAGGCTAGCCGTGAAATTGAATAATATTTTTATTGATGGGGTAAAAATTCATGCAAACGTACCTCGTTTCAACAGAGGGATTAAGGGTAATAGTTTGGGAGCTGTAGAAGGAAGGAGGATTGAGAAAGGGGAGAGTCTGAGGAACGAAACTAAGAGGAGTTTTTATGCACAAGTGGAAGTTGGAGGGAGATCTTTCGCCGAAGTCGCGGGAGGGTATCATCAGAAAGGTAACGCAGAAGACAAGACCAGAAGAACGCCTGTTGGGCTTTGCTTTCAAACTGAGGAAGATGAATTGAGTAGATTCCAAAAAGCTTATGTGGGTGTGGTCAACAATCCGGGTATGGCTTTTAACATTCAGAATAGTTTAGAGTTGGAAGGTTATTTTACTATTAAGGTTACTCCTTTGGGTGGTAATCTGTGTTTGTTAGAGGAGAGTGAGGAGGGTGAGATACAAGGTATCATAGAAGAAGCGGTGTCCTGGTGGAGCCAATGGTTCAAAGAGATAAGGAAGTGGAGAGAAGGAGATGTGGATAATACGAGAGTAACGTGGTTGAGGTGTTTTGGGATTCCATGTCACGCGTGGAATTCCAGATTTTTTGAACTTATAGCAAAGTGTCATACCCCAAATTTGTCCTACCTGTGTATAATTACCATCTGTACATTCCATCCATTAACCGTTATCCAGAAAATCCAAAAAGTATGTTGTCTTCAGCTTCATCCCTTTTTTAATTTTTATCCAATCCAAATTCCATAAACCATATTTTTCTAAATCTATTTTTTTTAACCATCTCATTATCCAATATACATATCCATTTTAAATATCCGTTTCCATATTTTATTCTTTTCTAATCTAATTGGAAATTTTTTTTAGATCCACAATTTATTAACCCATTAATCATAGTCGTGCATTTTCATCTAATTTTTTGGCACTTTTTCTCTTTTATTTTATTCAATTGTTTCATGAGATTAAGATTTTTCTCTTTTAAATTAAAATTTTGCTTTTTTTTTATTACTGTTGAATCTCATATTTAATTTAAAAATTTATCTTTTCTTTTTCTTAATACATCTTATTTTTAGTTTTTTGTTTCTTTTTATCATTTATTTATTTTTTATTTTTAATTTATTTTCATCCATTTAATATTGTTATTTTGTCATTATTATTATTATCATTTTTATCATTTTGGTATTATTATTTTTATTTATTATTACTATTATTATTATTATTATTAATTATTCATTTTATTATCATTACTATGTTTATTATCCTTCCTTTTTATTTATTTTATTTTATTATAGTTATTTTATAATTAATATTATCATCATTATTTTTTTTAGCATTTATTATTATTATTATTATTATTATTATTATTATTATTATTATGATTAGTATTATTATTAATGTTATTATTATTTATATTACTGTTTTTTATATTATTTATTATTATTATTATTATTATTATTATTATTATTATTATAATGTTTATTTTATATCAATATTCAAGGTCTGTTAGCTTTCCCCAAAAACACTTTTCTCTGCTCACACTTTTCTACAAAGTTACACGCAAAACCTACCTTTTCCTCCACACCAGACAGTCTGTGATAACACCAAAACTCTCCTACACAATACTCCAAAACTGGTCAACACCAAGACCTGAAGCAATAGCGACCTTATACCATTTTTTACCAACACAAAACTTGCACCATCCCAACAATAGCCAATATACTCTGCACCAGGAAAATGACTTGTCAAAAACAGGTTTTGAAATTGAGTTAAAAGGAAGGAGGGAACCAACGGCAAAAAAAAATAAAATATAAAACCCGTTCCAGTATTATGAAAAGAGAAAAAAAAGGAAAAAACTTCAAACTAACCTTCAATTTGAAACCTTCAAAATAAAACCCTTCTTCATCCAAACGACAAGAACAATAAACCTTCATAAACCTCACTCCTCCTTCAACCTTCACCGCTTCACTCTCAACCTCCTTTCCTCAAATCTTCAACCCACTCAATCGCCTTCAAACCGTAACCCTTGCCCAAATCAAAGAAACAAACCGATTCCAAATCCGTGAGAAAGAAACCTTGAGCGACGAAATCGAAAACCAAAACAATCCCAATCGAAACAGAGTGAAACGAGATGAGGTGAGATTCTAACCAAAAGTTGAGCAAACCTGAAGCAGAGAGAGATCAAAGAGAAGAGGGTATGCCACAGTTGATTCATCGTGTCGTTGTGTTGTTCGGAACCTAACTCCGTTCGCTTTCTGATTCCATAGTCGTAACCTTCTTTATTTTTAAGATGCCTGTTTTTTTATTTTTGTTGACGAAGCTGAAGGTGTTTTGGGTTTAAAGTGAAGGAATAGGAAATCTGACGATGGAAAAGGATGACCGTAGGTTTTTTTTTCCTTGATTTGCTTTTGTTGTTTTAAATGCTTCTTAGGCCTTAGAGCCTGTATGCGATAAATTTTCTACATACCCCCCATGATCATGCACCCTTGTATTCTTATGTGTGTGTGTGTGTTTTGGGCTTTTAAGCCCATGGCAAACTCTTATCCACACCCACCTGAATCTGTGCGCCACCCCTTCCTTATAAAAATCATTTGTTTTTATTTTATTTCTATTTTACCTATTTTCCTTTTACTTTCTTTTAATATTAGTTTTGCAATCCATTCATTGATTTATTTTAACTTTATCTTGATTTATTCCATTTGCTTTATTTTCGTTTTATTCATTTTTGGGCCAATGACATAACAACCACCATAAATTAGATTTATGAAAGTAGATCTATGATTTTGGTTAATATGAGGCCTACCATTTTTTTATTCACTTTTATTTCGATTTATGTAATATTTATCATTTTAGTTTATTTATTTCGATTTATTTTGTATTTATCATTTTATTAGATTTTTGTTAGTATTTGGGTCAATGAAAACATATATCGATCGATTTCTCGACTTAAATCTCGATAAAGGTGAGACCTTTACCATTTTCATGTCATTTTCGATTTTATTTTATTTTCTATCATTTTTGTGTCATTTATTTTAGGTCGATGAAAACCAAATATCGATCGATTTATCGATTTCTCGATTAAATCTCGATAAAGGTGAGACCTTTATCCTTTATATTCATTTTCTCGATTTCGTTTCATTTCCATTGTTGTTTACATTTATTTTAGGTCGATGAAAATCAAATATCGATCGATTTATCGAATTCTCGATTAAATCTCGATAAAGGTGAGACTTTTATGACTTTATTCATATTTCCGATTTAATTTCTAATTTCTATTTCACATTTTCTTTTATTTAATTTTGGGTCAATGAAAGTCAAAGATCGTCGATTATCAATTTACCGATTAAATCCGATTAAGACGAGACCATTTTATTTTATGTCAACTTTAACCTCTTGTCAATATTATCTTGTTTATTTTACGTCAAATATTATCTCGATTATATTTTTATTCATACTATTCATATTAGCCATATCATGTTCATATTTATCTAACAATTTTTCTTTGTTCATACGCTATTCAAACCTTTTTATAATCACTCGCCGCTTAAAACACATAGTATATATTCAGACATTACTTTTTATAAAAGGTGAAGTGAGGTGGGTTGAGTCTTTGATCCGTCTCCTCAATTGTTTGGGTGCGAGTTCACTTACTTGTGTGTGAACAATTGTCGCCTCTAAAAAACTTAAACCTTAACCTATCAACTATTTAGGTGCGAGTTCACTTACTCGTGTGTAAATAATTGATGCCTCTAAAAAACTTAAGCTTTAACCTGTCAATCGTTTAGGTGCGAGTTCCCTTACTCGTGTGTGGACAATTGACACCTTTAAAACACTTGTAACTCGACAACATTCAAACCTTTTTTCAAGTAATCATTAAAATACTTAATCTCTATCTAAACACGTGTTACTAAAGGTGAAGTGAGGGGGATCAAGTCTTTGGTCTTTCTCCTCAATTGTTTGGGTGCGAGTTCTCTTACTCGTGTGTGGACAATTGTCACCTCTAAAAGCATCCAATACGAATGAAACTCCTTTCCTCTCCCACGTGCGACCGAAACCTTAAAACGCATACCAATTAAATTCTTTTCTCAATCAACTTTTTCACAGTTCAAACACCTTTTCAAAAGAACATTGTTTAAGTCATTCTTCCGCGCATATGAACTAGTTCTTCAGCCTCCCATGACGAGCCGACAAGCCAACGTTTAGCAGTTAGAATGCAACCTAAACTCTCGTTCGCCTAAAACACGTCCAAATCAAACCTTTTTTTCTCAATCAAATCCTCAATACACTTAATTCATACTCAAACAACTTTTCACAAAAAGAACATTGTTTAGTCCATTCTCTCGCGCATATGAACTAGTACTTCAGCCTCCCTTGACGAGCAGACAAGCCAACGTTTAGCAGTTAGAATGCGAATTAAACACTCGTTCGCCTAAAAAACACAAACCAACCAACTGTAGTCCCCCGAACTACGAATGCTCTGACTTTCCCATTGTACGAGGGAATACGTAGGCCCGAGGATCTTAATCCTTGCCGAGCACACTAATAAAAAACCACCCATTCTCCCTTTTAAATTAATCCTTTCGCCTTAGAAGATAAACAAACAAACGTAGCTAATTTTCTCACGAATCGAATCAAGAGGTTCCCGTTGAGTACAACGGACGTAGAGGGTGCTAATACCTTCCCTTTGCGTAATTGACTCCCGAACCCGAATTTGGTTGCAACGACCATGTTTTTATCTCCCTTAAAGGTTTTATCGATATCTTCCTTTCCCTCTTTGGGATAAATAAAGTTCGGTGGCGACTCTGTTTCGAACAGTTTTTTCAGCGTCCATCGCGAGGATCGTATTTTTCGAGGTACGACAGATGGCGACTCTGCTGGGGATGTGCATTGCCCTATGCTAGAGAGAGTCAAGCCTAACTTGACTCGATTCGTGAGTGTTAGATCCGCTTGTGTGTTTATCTTCTCTTGTTTGTTTGCTTGCCTGTTTAAACTATCTGTTATCTACTTGCTTGCTCATTTCTATTATATCCTATTATTGTTTCTTGTGACACCATTGGGGTTCTCTGAACATTGGTGCTTTGTGAGACGACTCTACACCCGAGTCTGAGTATAACCCTAAGATTAGGATGGTGGTTGTGTAGTGTAGGCTTGCGTGGTCTCTTCCGCGTGAGTTGAAGCGAAAACCACCACTTGGAGTAGATTCCCTTGGAGATATTATTGTTGTGGTGAATCTTTGCCATGGTGGTAATATCTTCGAGGTGGGTCGTTGATCCCAAGGACCATTAACCCAATTTACCCATGGTGGTTGGTAGTGTTAATTCTATGTGAGTTAATGCGAATGCCCCAATCAGATGAGATCCCTCGAACGTATTACTTCCTGACAGTAATATTTTCGACATCGATCTAGGATTCTGAGAACCCTACTTAGAACCCATACGTCGATGGTCGTGTAGTGAGCGCCTCCGAGGAATCTTTCTCGTGGGGAAGAAACGAAGACCTCACCTAGACGAGATCCTTTCAAGGATATTATCGTCTGATGTTCCTTCGTCATGGCTATAATGTCTTTGAAAGATATCCATAACTCTAGGCACCTACCCGTTTAGAGCCTACCTATGGGGTCCTGTGATCAGAGATATCCTGTGTCTAACTTCTTCCTCATAATCAGATGTTGTTTTGATCCTGGATCTGCCTGCATTGCATTTGTTTACATATCATTGCATTTGCATCTCGTTTGCATGGCATACCCTTCCAACCAACTCATCCGATCCTCTGTCCATTTCCTGCCAGTTGATTTCCCGACGCTCATGTTGAACCTGTGGTAGCCGTAAAGCATTTGAAGCAAGTTCAAGCGGAGACAAGAATAGCATAGACAATTTGAAAGTTGTGATGGCTATGTTAGAGGATAGTTTTCAACATATTGGGATGAAGGATTCTGACCCCCCATCAGGTTTTGCCGTGTCGACTAACCCATTGTTTGATCATTTACCTGGTGGTCGTCCTCCACGAGTGAACATCCCTGCTCAGTCTCAGATGATGCCGCTGGCTGATTCCATTGAGAAAAGGTTTTGTGGCTCGATGCTGTTGATATGTGCCTAGTGCCAGACTTGGTAATTCCTCTGAAGTTCGAAGTACCCAACTTCGAGAAGTACGCTGGTCTCAGTTGCCCAAAGCGTCATTTGGTGATGTTCTGCCGAAAGATGACTTTTCACGTCCGCGACGACAAGTTGATGATTTACTGTTTTCAAGACAGTTTAAGTGGTGCATCTTTGAATTGGTACATGGATTTAGAAAGAAGTTGTATCCAATCATGGAAAGACTTATCCAATGCTTTCCTAAAGCAATATGAGTACAGTTTGGACGTGGCTCCCAGTCGCACGCAGCTGCAAAGCCTATCTCAGAAGAGCGGTGAATCCATTAGGAAATATGCACAACGGTGGAGAGAGTTCGCAGCCATGGTACAACCACCACTCTTGGACAAAGAATTAATTGACATGTTCTTGAATAGTCTACATGCCACCTATCTTGAAAGAATGGCTGACAGTTCATTCTCAAGCTTCTCTGACCTTATAATAGTAGGAGAACACATCGAGAGTTACCTCAAAGCTAAACAAGTCCAAGACGTCTCAAGTAATCAAGCTGGTCAGACTGAATCCTTCAGCAAACCCCAAGAGGAAGAGGATAATGAAATTGATGCAAGCATAGCAAATGTTGAGTATTCTCAAGGTGCACCAGCAAAAATTTATGGTCCCTCAGCTTCTCGGCAGTTATCATTGTCAGCGCCGTATCATCCTTATGGGCGACCTGTCAATCCTAGGGCGTTATACCCGAAACCCATGATTTCTCCTCGTGCAAATCAACGAGCCCGTGGTCGAGGATATCAGAATCATCATCAGAATCAGCATAGGCCTCGAAACAACTTGGAAATAAGGACTGCTCCTTTTCACACAGTTCCTATGCTGTATAGTCAACTTTTGCCGCATCTGGTCCGAAACTCACTGGTAGAGCCCAAAGCTATCAAGCCATTACCGAAACCATACCCTCCTGGGTACGATCCCAATGCACATTGTGTATATCATGCTGGATCCATGGGGCATTCAACTGAAGAGTGCAAAGCTTTTCAAGCCAAGGTGCAACAGTTGATTGACAAGAAGTACATATCCTTCCAAGAAGGAGACTTGATTGTGCACGTCAGCTTCTCGCCCAAATAAGTTCCAAAACTTCAGGAGGCAGCTAGTGGTTCAGACAGGAAGACTTCCTCAGATACTGGCAACCATTGGACATTTATCATTTGCATTTGTAATTTCGTTATGTTAAATGCTACTTGTTTTTGAATATTGTTGTTTTGAATGGTAATATTAATGATGTGATCGTGCATTTTCTGAATTAATCATGTCGCATTCGCTCATTTTTCTTTACTCATATATAAAAATAAAAATACAAAAACAAAAACAACAAAATTCTTCCATATACTTCTTGTCCACTTTCTTCACCAAACTTTTGTTTAGCAAATTTTGGAGGGAGGATGATGACAACGAAATACCCATAATTGCAAAATGTATGCTTTCGGATAGAATCTTGCCAAGGATGTACAAGCATTGTTTCAATCCCCCAAACACTGGAGAGACAAGGAGTTAATCCCTAGTAAACCACTTCGAGCCTAGAAGTAGTAGTTTCCTTCAGATATTCAAACCCTTACACTCAACCTGGGGCAGGGTAGTGTTCAGTTAACTCAATTACGCACTCAAATCACAAAGACAAAATCCAAAAGACATGTCGGTTGTTCATCAATACCATGACTTGGCAGTCACAATCATCCAACAAAAAAACCAAAAAAATCAATAAAAAAAAACGTCAGCTAAGTCGAGCACCTCAAAACAGACTTAGGCAAAAATCAAGGCTACCCTGATGGACTCGAAAAGCAAAATCAGTCCATGCAAAAGATAGGGATTAAAAGAAAAAAACAAATGAGGCCCTCAGATCCTCAACAAAAACAAAATAAGATCCAGTGACCACCATAATCAAAACCAAAGGGTCGCTGACATCCATCAAAAACAAAATAAGGTGACTGCCATTTCGAGCATCATCACTCTTACACCATCAACCCTTTTGGAAGACAAACATGTGCAAAATTAACTGGACTTAGGACTGGAGTTCATCACGAAGAAGGGGTGGGTACAAATCATACTTTGAGCCTAATATCATTTGTTTCAAATAACCGTGAACCAGACCATGTTACAACCCTCAAAAGACCTAATTGAGGCGGGGTTTAATCTGAAAGCATACTACAGCAAGGTTGCGTAAACTGACTCCTATAGATTTGCTAATCTTCTGAATTGGTGTCATATTCTTGCTATATCTTTCACGCCAGCTAAATCAACACTACGTTTGGACTAATGGTCCATCCGTCACACACTATCACATCATTCTAATAATGACTGATTTTCAAAAATTTCATGAGCATCGCATTAAAATTACCATTTGTGAACGAACAATTTTGACTGGAAGTCAGCGTTTGACATCAAGGAAATTCCAACAAGGAGCAATCAATGAGAGCTAGATCATTCAACAAAGTTGATTTGAACTAACAACACCTCGTAACCCTATGGGACAGGGGCATTGACATCCAATGATTATGGGATCAGTCAGTTTAAAGCAAGTCCCCAAAGCATTAGTTGATTATGGGGCAAATCATTCAGGAATCAGGTTGAACATGGTGAATCATCTCAAGACTCTACCAACCAGGGGCAGGCCACCCATAGGTTCTTTTGATTAAAGGAAAACCCTTCCAATGTTCAATCAACACAAGTTAAGTCGCTCAAACGCTTATTCTGGGGCAAGCTACCTCAAGGGTACTTTGAAGCCAAATACTTCAAGAGTCATTCAATGAAGAAAGAATCCTTTCACGACTTGGAATTCTGGGGCAAGCCATCTCGAGATCATCTCATGGTACAGTTTTTTCCAATTTCCTGTCAAGGAGAAATTCTTCATAGACCCAGACTGGGGCAAGATGAGCTACACAGGGGCAAATCTCTCCGTTGCTTTCAACCTGCTCAGGCGAACACCGTCAAGTGACCTTTGAGTTCAAGATGAGTGTCGGGGAATCATGTTATCACCCCACAAATAACCTTTTGCATTCCTTTTGACAAGGGACCTTGCTGCATAGGAACCTATCCATCCCTTATCCTGGGGCATCCTTGGAAACTTTCACATCATTGCATAAATCACTCATATGCATTAGTCATGTCGCTTCGCTCACTGCATAGACATGTGTATCATACCTCAAGCCTAACCTTCCAACAAGATTTGACATCTCAAAGCCTTGTATCGCAAGACTTGACACCAAAGTCCAACTTAGTTTGGAAACTCCAAAGTCCAATTTAGCTTGGCAATCCAAAAGTTCAATCCTTTATTGGCAACTACTCAAAAGTCCACATCGTTGGCACCTCCAAACCAATATAAGGCCCAGCTCTCGTCTGGCAAACCAATTCAAGGTCCAGTTCCCGCTTGGCAAATCTTTTAAAAGTCCAGTTCTCGACTGGAAAATCTTTTAAAGGTCCAGTTCCCGCCTGACAAACATTTCAAGGTCCAGTTCCCGCCTGGCAAATCATTTAAGGTCCAGTTCCCGCCTGGCAAATCATTTAAGGTCCAGTTCCCGCCTGGCAAATCTTTTAAAAGTCCAGCTCTCGTCTGGCGAACCAATTTAAGGTCCAGTTCCCGACTGGAAAATCTTTTAAGGCCCAGTTCTCGTCTGGAGAATACCCCTTTTCTCACCAGTTCTCGTCTGGTAAAGTCAGTTCTCGTCTGACAAGCAAAAGTTTAAACACCAGTTCTCGTCTGGTAATCTATCCTCCAATCCAGTTCTAGTCTGGAAGTTTAACTTAAAGTCCAATTTCATTTGGCAATCAACTTAAAGTCCAATTCCATTTGGCCAAATAACCAAAGTCTAATTTCGCTTGGAAATAACCAAAGTCCAATTTCATTTGGCAACTACCAAATCCAATCCTTGGTGGTACCCTCGACAAGGAAACTTATCCCCAGCGCGCCCGATCATTTGCATCGTCATATGCATAGCATGCTAGCATAACATTACATAATCATATCAAGCATTATCATATCATACGTGCATTGGATTCCCTAGCAGTTGCATCTTAGCATGTATTTCAGTGCATTTCGCAATGCATAGCATACCCATCCCCAACAGCATAACATAACAGGATCCAGGATCAGTTCACAAGCATCTTGACCAGTCCTCCATCAAAGTCGGCAGTATTCCTCTGAAAAGAGTTGATACCCCACACGTGCTCATGGAATCCTATTCCCCAGCAAGTCATTCTTCAGCCATGCATTTGATATTGGCAATACCCAGCAGCTGTTGCTATTCTTACTCCCCAAGCAGAGGATATCCTAGAAAGTTTCTTGTGAGCTTTCCCCTACAGAGCCAGTGCACCTCTTTCGACAGGAATCTTGCTCAACTATTCTCCAACAAATTTACTGCAGAGGGACTGCTTCGATCACCCAAAGAACCACAAGTTATGTTGTTCAACTCTTACTCTACAACACATTACCTTTTGTGAGACAAATTTTGGGGCATTCTTATATCTAATTGACTTCTACCCTTAGAATGAACGTCGTAGCCGTTCACTCTCTCGGTTTAAGCCAATTAGATAGGGGCATCTGTCATACCCCAAATTTGTCCTACCTGTGTATAATTACCATATGTACATTCCATCCATTAACCGTTATCCAGAAAATCCAAAAAATATGTTGTCTTCAGCTTCATCCCTTTTTTAATTTTTATCCAATCCAAATTCCATAAACCATATTTTTCTAAATCTATTTTTTTTAACCATCTCATTATCCAATATACATATCCATTTTAAATATTCATTTCCATATTTTATTCTTTTCTAATCTAATTGGATTTTTTTTTAGATCCACAATTTATTAACCCATTAATCATAGTCGTGCATTTTCATCTAATTTTTTGGCACTTTTTCTCTTTTATTTTATTCAATTGTTTCATGAGATTAAGATTTTTCTCTTTTAAATTAAAATTTTGCTTTTTTTTATTACTGTTGAATCTCATATTTAATTTAAAAATTTATCTCTTCTTTTTCTTAATACATCTTATTTTTAGTTTTTTGTTTCTTTTTATCATTTTTTTTATTTATTTTCATCCATTTAATATTGTTATTTTGTCATTATTATTATCATTTTTATCATTCTGGTATTATTATTTTTATTTATTATTACTATTATTATTATTATTAATTATTCATTTTATTATCATTACTATGTTTATTATCCTTCCTTTTTATTTATTTTATTTTATTATAGTTATTTTATAATTAATATTATCATCATTTTTTTTTTTAGCATTTATTATTATTATTATTATTATTAGGCTAAAATACAGTTTTGGTCCCCTGTTTTTCAAAATTCACAGTTTTGGTCCCCCTGTTTTTTTTTTAACAGTTTTGGTCCCCCACCCCAATTTTGGCCCAAAAAAAGTGATAAACAGTAACTTGTCCGTACATGAACAGTACACGTCCGTACATGAACAGTACACGTCCGTACATGAACAGTGAGGCGTGGGGACCAAAACTGTCAAAAAAAAAAACAGGGGGACCAAAACTGTGAATTTTGAAAAACAGGGGACCAAAACTGTATTTTAGCCTTATTATTATTATTATTATTAATGTTATTATTATTTATATTACTGTTTTTTATATTATTTATTATTATTATTATTATTATTATTATTATAATGTTTATTTTATATCAATATTCAAGGTCTGTTAGCTTTCCCCAAAAACACTTTTCTCTGCTCACACTTTTCTACAAAGTTACACGCAAAACCTACCTTTTCCTCCACACCAGACAGTCTGTGATAACACCAAAACTCTCCTACACAATACTCCAAAACTGGTCAACACCAAGACCTGAAGCAATAGCGACCTTATACCATTTTTTACCAACACAAAACTTGCACCATCCCAACAATAGCCAATATACTCTGCACCAGGAAAATGACTTGTCAAAAACAGGTTTTGAAATTGAGTTAAAAGGAAGGAGGGAACCAACGGCAAAAAAAAATAAAATATAAAACCCGTTCCAGTATTATGAAAAGAGAAAAAAAAGGAAAAAACTTCAAACTAACCTTCAATTTGAAACCTTCAAAATAAAACCCTTCTTCATCCAAACGACAAGAACAATAAACCTTCATAAACCTCACTCCTCCTTCAACCTTCACCGCTTCACTCTCAACCTCCTTTCCTCAAATCTTCAACCCACTCAATCGCCTTCAAACCGTAACCCTTGCCCAAATCAAAGAAACAAACCGATTCCAAATCCGTGAGAAAGAAACCTTGAGCGACGAAATCGAAAACCAAAACAATCCCAATCGAAACAGAGTGAAACGAGATGAGGTGAGATTCTAACCAAAAGTTGAGCAAACCTGAAGCAGAGAGAGATCAAAGAGAAGAGGGTATGCCACAGTTGATTCATCGTGTCGTTGTGTTGTTCGGAACCTAACTCCGTTCGCTTTCTGATTCCATAGTCGTAACCTTCTTTATTTTTAAGATGCCTGTTTTTTTATTTTTGTTGACGAAGCTGAAGGTGTTTTGGGTTTAAAGTGAAGGAATAGGAAATCTGACGATGGAAAAGGATGACCGTAGGTTTTTTTTTCCTTGATTTGCTTTTGTTGTTTTAAATGCTTCTTAGGCCTTAGAGCCTGTATGCGATAAATTTTCTACATACCCCCCATGATCATGCACCCTTGTATTCTTATGTGTGTGTGTGTGTTTTGGGCTTTTAAGCCCATGGCAAACTCTTATCCACACCCACCTGAATCTGTGCGCCACCCCTTCCTTATAAAAATCATTTGTTTTTATTTTATTTCTATTTTACCTATTTTCCTTTTACTTTCTTTTAATATTAGTTTTGCAATCCATTCATTGATTTATTTTAACTTTATCTTGATTTATTCCATTTGCTTTATTTTCGTTTTATTCATTTTTGGGCCAATGACATAACAACCACCATAAATTAGATTTATGAAAGTAGATCTATGATTTTGGTTAATATGAGGCCTACCATTTTTTTATTCACTTTTATTTCGATTTATGTAATATTTATCATTTTAGTTTATTTATTTCGATTTATTTTGTATTTATCATTTTATTAGATTTTTGTTAGTATTTGGGTCAATGAAAACATATATCGATCGATTTCTCGACTTAAATCTCGATAAAGGTGAGACCTTTACCATTTTCATGTCATTTTCGATTTTATTTTATTTTCTATCATTTTTGTGTCATTTATTTTAGGTCGATGAAAACCAAATATCGATCGATTTATCGATTTCTCGATTAAATCTCGATAAAGGTGAGACCTTTATCCTTTATATTCATTTTCTCGATTTCGTTTCATTTCCATTGTTGTTTACATTTATTTTAGGTCGATGAAAATCAAATATCGATCGATTTATCGAATTCTCGATTAAATCTCGATAAAGGTGAGACTTTTATGACTTTATTCATATTTCCGATTTAATTTCTAATTTCTATTTCACATTTTCTTTTATTTAATTTTGGGTCAATGAAAGTCAAAGATCGTCGATTATCAATTTACCGATTAAATCCGATTAAGACGAGACCATTTTATTTTATGTCAACTTTAACCTCTTGTCAATATTATCTTGTTTATTTTACGTCAAATATTATCTCGATTATATTTTTATTCATACTATTCATATTAGCCATATCATGTTCATATTTATCTAACAATTTTTCTTTGTTCATACGCTATTCAAACCTTTTTATAATCACTCGCCGCTTAAAACACATAGTATATATTCAGACATTACTTTTTATAAAAGGTGAAGTGAGGTGGGTTGAGTCTTTGATCCGTCTCCTCAATTGTTTGGGTGCGAGTTCACTTACTTGTGTGTGAACAATTGTCGCCTCTAAAAAACTTAAACCTTAACCTATCAACTATTTAGGTGCGAGTTCACTTACTCGTGTGTAAATAATTGATGCCTCTAAAAAACTTAAGCTTTAACCTGTCAATCGTTTAGGTGCGAGTTCCCTTACTCGTGTGTGGACAATTGACACCTTTAAAACACTTGTAACTCGACAACATTCAAACCTTTTTTCAAGTAATCATTAAAATACTTAATCTCTATCTAAACACGTGTTACTAAAGGTGAAGTGAGGGGGATCAAGTCTTTGGTCTTTCTCCTCAATTGTTTGGGTGCGAGTTCTCTTACTCGTGTGTGGACAATTGTCACCTCTAAAAGCATCCAATACGAATGAAACTCCTTTCCTCTCCCACGTGCGACCGAAACCTTAAAACGCATACCAATTAAATTCTTTTCTCAATCAACTTTTTCACAGTTCAAACACCTTTTCAAAAGAACATTGTTTAAGTCATTCTTCCGCGCATATGAACTAGTTCTTCAGCCTCCCATGACGAACCGTCAAGCCAACGTTTAGCAGTTAGAATGCAACCTAAACTCTCGTTCGCCTAAAACACGTCCAAATCAAACCTTTTTTTCTCAATCAAATCCTCAATACACTTAATTCATACTCAAACAACTTTTCACAAAAAGAACATTGTTTAGTCCATTCTCTCGCGCATATGAACTAGTACTTCAGCCTCCCTTGACGAGCAGACAAGCCAACGTTTAGCAGTTAGAATGCGAATTAAACACTCGTTCGCCTAAAAAACACAAACCAACCAACCGTAGTCCCCCGAACTACGAATGCTCTGACTTTCCCATTGCACGAGGGAATACGTAGGCCCGAGGATCTTAATCCTTGCCGAGTACACTAATAAAAAACCACCCATTCTCCCTTTTAAATTAATCCTTTCGCCTTAGAAGATAAACAAACAAACGTAGCTAATTTTCTCACGAATCGAATCAAGAGGTTCCCGTTGAGTACAACAGACGTAGAGGGTGCTAATACCTTCCCTTTGCGTAATTGACTCCCGAACCCGAATTTGGTTGCAACGACCATGTTTTTATCTCCCTTAAAGGTTTTATTGATATCTTCCTTTCCCTCTTTGGGATAAATAAAGTTCGGTGGCGATTCTGTTTCGAACAGTTTTTTCCGCGTCCATCGCGAGGATCGTATTTTTCGAGGTACGACACAAAGACGGTTGGCTCGTATGTTTGTGTTGATGAGAATACTCAGAGTGGGCGAAGTATGGATGTGGCAAGAATTATGGTTCGAACTAATTGTGCAATGGTTCTGAATGAAGTGATCAGAGTGCAAATTAATGAGTTGGTTTTTAGTATCAAAATTGTTGAAGATAGCCACGGTCCCCTCCGAATAATGACTGGAGATGATAATGGAATTGGTAAAAGGCAGGACTCATCCTCTTCCTCAGCAGTGTCGGAGAGTTCGTGGAGTAAGTTTAAAGGAGATGATGAAGATGAAGATTGGGTAGTTGAAAAGGAATTAGAAGAAGGGGAGTTAGGGGAACGAGATGGGATTAATGCAACCTTTTCAGTTACGGAGTCGTTAGAAGTCAACAGGGAGTTTGGTGGACCCGTGATGGATTCTTTGTTGGGTAACGAGGTAGCGTGTGTAGAGGGAAGTGTGCAGGAATTATCTGGTTTTGAACAGGCAGTTTTGGCATTGAAAGGGCCTTTTTGTAGCAGTGATTTGCCAACAGTGAATAAGGTTAGGTCTACTGAAGAAACTGGTGCAGAAGCTCTAAAGTTGGTAGGGCCAGTAGCCGATGAAGGGACTGCAATTGAAGTTCCCAATAAAGGTGGAGATTTTAGTAAGCAGAGAAAATTTAAAGTCAAAAGAATGGTAGATTTAATTGGGCCTTCTCGTAAAAGCAAATTGAGGCCCAAGAAGAGAATGTTGGGTATAGTTCCAAGTGAGTCTAGAGGTGCCCACGATACAATTGAAAATTATTCTCAGGCTTCTTATTTTAAAGTCCTAGAGGCGAGAAACCTTTCTGTTGGGCCTGATAAGCCCAAGTCTGTAGCTCGAGGTGATTCTACCAATAGTAGTCTTTTTTCTGTTGAAACTGTTTTTTGTTGTGATAGTTTTTCAGATGGAGATGTTCGTTTATGTAATACCAAATTTGTGAATCATCTGGAGTCAAATGTTGGAGCTAGAATTGGGAGTTCCATCAAGAAATTTGGGGTGGTTTCTAAAGAAGGTGATCTGAATCTGGCCAATAGAATTGAGGAGTTGGAGTCTTTTATAGAGCTATTTTATTAGAAAGAAGGAGTTAAACAGAGGTGACAAATGATTGTGGGATCCATTAATATCAGAGGAGGAGGAAACTCCATTAAACGCAAAAGAGTGAAGAATTTGATTCATTCAGGTCAGGCTAAAATTTTCCTTATTCAAGAGTCTAAGCTTTCCTTAGTCGATGATAAAATAGTTCCTAGTTTCTGGGACAATAAGTATGTAGGCTGGTCTTTCAGCAAGTCTGTTAGGAGGTCTGGTGGCATCATTTCTCTATGGGATGAGAGGTTCTTTACCTCTGACTTTTCATTCAAGGGAGAAGGTTTTTTGGGTGTTCAATTGAGGTCGAAGGAAGATGTCTACATAGTGGTCAATGTTTATTCGAGGTGCCCCCTTTTAGCAAAAAGGAAGTTGTGGAAGAATATTGAAGACTTGAAGAAGAAGTGGCCCAATGTAATGTGGATTATAGGAGGTGATTTCAACTCTATCTCCGATTTAGCTGAAAGGAAAGGTGTGCAACACTATTTCAGGAACATAGAAATTAAAGAATCCTGTGATTTTATAGCTAGAACTGAGTTGGTGGACCTTCCGGTGTCGAGGAATCGTTTCACTTGGTTTGGAGGTGAAGGGTTATCTATGAGTATAATGGATAGATTTTTAGTTGATTCTAATTTTATTAATAGATGGGGTTTGATTTAGCAGCAGATTGGTAGGAGGGAATTTTCTGATCATTGCCCGATTTGGCTTAATGTTAGGAAGCGGGACTGGGGTCCGAAACCGTTTAAAACGAATGACAGTTGGTTTGGACATGACGATTTCATCAGTTTTGTTGAATCTAAGTGGAAGGATTTTACTGTATCTGGTAGAAGTGATTATGTTATTAAAGAAAAATTGAGAATGTTGAGAAATTCGTTGAGAGATTGGAATAAAGATGTATTTGGTTGGTATGATCTAAAGGTGGAAGAAAATGTGGTTGAGTTGAACAGATTGGACCAAGTTCTCATTACAGCAGCAAGGGAAGATGTAGAAGGTTTGGTGAGAGATAGATCCGAAGCCTGCAAGGAAGTTTGGAAGAACATCAGGATTAAAGAAAAGCTAATTTATCAAAAGTCTCGTGTAAAGTGGATGGTAGAAGGTGAAGATAATACTAGGTTTTTTCATAATATTATGAGAGGTCGAGCCAAAGAGAGATTTATAGGAGAAGTTGCTACTCCTTTGGGTTATGTTGATTCTGTCACGGATGTAAAAGAAGCAGTTAGAAGACATTTTGAGCAGAAGTTTGATGATTCTGAGTTGGTTAGACCTGGCCTTGAGGGTCTTGAATTCAACAAGCTTTCCTTAAGTGAAGCTGCCAATCTGGAAGTTCTATTTGAGGAGGAAGAAATTAGGGAGGCTTTGTGGTGTTGTGATGGGGCAAAGAGTCCGGGGCCGGATGGTTTTAGTTTGGGTTTCTTGAAAAAGTGTTGGTATTTTATGAAAACGGATATATGTAACTTTGTTAAAGATTTTCATCAGCATGCCTATCTTCCCAAGGCAATTAATTCCTCTTTCCTGACTTTAATTCCTAAAGTGGTGAATCCTGTTTCGTTGAGTGATTATCGTCCAATTTGCTTGGTGGGAAGTCTGTATAAAATCTTGGCAAAACTGCTTACAGGGAGGATTAAGAAAGCGATTGGGGGTTTGATCTCTCCGAATCAGTCAGCTTTTGTGCCTGGAAGAAATCTATTGGATGAAGTAGTGGTTACAAACGAGTTTTTCGATATTGCAGTTAGAGAAAAGAGGGAATGTGTTCTGTTTAAAGTAGACTTTGAGAAAGCTTATGACTCGGTAAATTGGAACTTTCTTAGAGCTTTAATGTCCAAGATGGGATTTGGGAATCGTTGGCTCAAGTGGATGGATGGGTGTGTTTTCTCTGGTTTTTTGTCTATTCTAGTTAATGGTAGCCCCACAGGTGATTTTGTCATTAAAAGAGGTCTGATGCAGGGTGATCCTCTATCACCTTTTTTGTTCGTTATCGTGGCAGAGGGAATGACCAAAATGATTCAGAAGGCTGCTGCCTTAGGTGAGTATGAAGGTTTTGAGGTTAAAGAAGGTTTGAAAGTCGAAGTAGTCCAATTTGCCGACGATACTCTTTTGATGTGCAATGGAGGATGGAAAAACATTTGGGAAAAAAATCTATTTTGAGAGGTTTTGAGATTGTTTCTGGATTAAAAATCAATTACCACAAGAGTCGGCTGAACGGAGTAAACGTGAGTAATCACTTCTTGTTGGAAGCAGCTACCTTTTTGGCTTGTAAAGTCGAATCCGGTGCTTTTAATTTTCTGGGGATTCTATTAGGTTGTAATCCTAGGAGAGTTGAGACTTGGAAACCTTTGATTGAAAGATTCAAGGTCAAATTGGATAAGTGGAAAAGCAGATTTCTCTCTTTGGCTGGCAAGGTAGTGTTAATTAATTCTACTCTTTCCAACCTTCCGATTTTCTTATTTTCGTTTTATAAAGCTCCTGTTGTAGTTTGGAAGAAGATAGATAAGATTAGGAGAGATTTTTTATGGGGCAACACTGAAGAGAAAACCAAAATTCATTGGCTGGATTGGGCTATGGTTTGCAGACGTAAAAATGACGGAGGTTTGAGGATTAAGTCTATTAAAGATTTCAACTTAGCATTGCTTGTCAAATGGAAGTGGAAGATGTTAAATTCAACGCAGGGGCTTTGGAAACAGGTGTTAGAGGCCAGATACGGAAACATCAATTCCTGGGTTTTGAAGGAGGAAGTGTGCAAAAGAAGATCTCAGTATTATTGGTGGTCGGATATTTTAAAAACTAACATTTTTTCTTATGCAGGTGACTTTAACTTTAATGCTTCAGTTGGTATTGTGTTAGGCAAGGGAGATAGGGTGCCGTTTTGGGATGTTGGTTGGAAGACCTCTGTTTCACTGGCAGTAATGTACCCGAATATCTATAGGATTAGCAAGGCGAAGTATGCATCGGTGAAAGACATGGGACTGCGGATTAATAATGTTTGGCAGTGGAGTGATTTAGGGGTGAAGATCACGCAGACGGATGATCAGTGGGAAGAATACCAGGAACTGCTACTTTTTATCGCAGACGGAGCTCCTACGGCGAATATTGCAGATCTGTTCTTTTGGAGAGGGGAGCAAACTGAATCTTCCTCGGTCAAAGGCGTCTATGAAGGAATGGTTGGTAATCAAGTGAATGTTGGGTATCTTGAGAGGGAGGAAGATCTCAAAAAGGCTTTTGATTGGCTTTGGAAAATTAAAATCCCTGCGAAAATAAAGTTGTTTGGCTGGAAATTTTTATGGAATAGACTTCCTACTAGAGATCAACTCTTAAAAAGGGGAGTTGATGTCGATCCTTCTTGTGTGAATTGTAACAATCTTCATGAGAATTTATCTCATCTGTTTTTTTCATGTAGCATAGCTATTAGAGTGTGGGATATCATTATGGCTTAGAGTGGAATTATAGTCCCTTTTAGAGGAGATGTTGTGGATCATTTTTTGGCTTGGAGTGGGGAAGGGGCTGATTCTAAGAGACGGAATGTTAGAGCTGCTATTTGGATGGGGGTTGTTTGGGCTATATGGCTTGAGAGGAATGATTGCATTTTCAAGGAAGGAAAGTGTTGTATAGATGATATCTGTTGGAATGCAAAACTTTTGGCTTGGAAATGGGGCAATTGTTGGAAGATTTCTAAATCCAACTCTACTTTTTATGATTTTTGCTTGAATCCCATTTAGCTAGTAGGTAGAGTTGGTGGGGAATTCTTCCCTCCCTTTTCTTTGTAAGGATTGGAATACTCCTAGTATTCCCTTTTTTAATTCCATTGGCTTTAAAAAAAAAAAAAAAGTTAGAACATTAGTTATGTAAAAAGATCATCTACCATTTTTCCCTTTAACATGAGAGTCCAAAAGATAAAGTTGTGGAACTAACCAAATAAAAGAACAACACTTGAGTCCCATACAAATAAATGCTTTAAGGTATTAAATCTAATAAACACTAAAAAGATAAATGCTATCAAGTATCAACTATTTCAGGCTCATGAATGTTCAATTAAAAACTACATGAGATGGAGAGGTTATATAACTCACCCATAAATTCGCACAATTTGTGACAATCCATAAACCATTATATTGACAGGTTAAGTATATACACCAATTTATGTCTAAAAAACATGACACTAAATTAATAAAGGGTTAAATTTACAAACACCATGTAATAGTAGCGAGTTTTGTTTTTAAACCATGTAAAAGATTTTTTTTTAATCCCCCTTATGTTATCTAGATTCCGTCAGAAATCCCCCCAAATGCCACATCTCCTCACAGATTCTCTACTTTTTTCAATTTATGTCTACGTGGATTAATCTTATTGACATGTGGCATTATATTTTTTCTTATTTGTTGCTGACATAGATATAAAATTTGAATTGAATTACCCCCTTGTAAAAATTAGGGTTAGATTTTAGAAATGGTTAGTTTTTACTGATGCAAAGAAGAATACGAAGGCGACGGTGCTCAGGCAAAGGAAGAAGGCGACGATGCTCAGGAAAGGGAGGAAGGCTACGATGTTTGTGGTTGTGGTTGGCTACGACATTGATACCTAGAGTGTTTGAGGTAAGTGAACTCTAACCTTCTTCATCCTCCAATGTAATAATGATTTCGAACCTCCTTCTGTTAGTCTTAGTTTTTGCTTTTGATCTGAAACTTTATTCGCAGGATATGCAACATTTTAATGTTACTTTTCACCATGGGGGTGAATTTATCATGGTAAACCAAAACGAGATCATTTATAAAGGGGGGTTGATTCGAATATGTATGGGTTACACATTAAGAACTAGACAATGGATATTGTTCACGAGATGGTGAATAAGTGGGGGTATAAGAAAGGAAGTTATAGGTCATGGACAAAATAATTGGAATTTGATGAGAGTTTTATTCAGATAAGAAAAGATGATGATGCATATGATTTTGCACCATATTGTTGTGCAATGGTTACTGATGGAGATATCTTTGTGGAACATGATGTCGAAAACATAAAACTTGGAGTAAGGGAACCTAAGTGTGTTAATGGGGTGACTGATATGGAAGGGGTAGAAGATGAGGTAGTTTAAGGTTTAGATGATAGTGAAGACGATAGAGTCACTGCTCTTGTAGATGGGTTTGAGGGAATTGATGTAACATTACCTATAAGGGAAGAGGGGGTAGTTGTTGAACTTTTGGGTAAGCCCAATTAGAAAATCAATGAAGATGATTATTATAGTGATGAGTTGGACTCCTCAGATCTAGATGATTCTTGTGATGATAAAAGGCACAAGTATGAGAGGTTTTGGAAAGAGCATCTCAATAAGGACTATACATTTAAGTGGGGTATGGAATTTAATTCTCTTGTTGATTTTAGGGGGGCAATTCGTGAGTTGTCAGGGCTAAATGGAAGAGAAATTACATTTGTGAAAAATGAGAGTTATAAGGTAAAGGTAGAGTGCAAGGCTAACCCAACATTCAAGTTTGGTCCCTAGAAAAATTTTCTTCAAGGTTTGGTCCTCCTAAAGTTTTCCGTTTCTAATTGTAGTCCCTCCCGTTAGTTTCCACTAACGGAGGATGATGTGGCACGCCAAGTGTGCAATAATCCCTTGCCAACTGTGTATTCTTATGCCACGCCAGAAATGATTTTCTCCTTCTATCCAACTTAATAAAAGCAACGGTGGATGAAGCACCAATCATTTGCCAACAAAACCTCTTCTCTCTCCACCTATCCCTCTCCTTGAATACTCCTCTCTCTCTGCAACTAAACAAATGTCTAAACCCTAAAAACCCACCATCCTCCTCCGTCCAAGGCCGCAGCTACAAGATCTGAGACGAGGTGTTCGTACCTTCGCGATGATGACGTTAATGGGGACTCGTTAGGTACTCGGTTTCTCTCTTCTCTTACTTCTGTTTGCGAATTCTTCTACCTTTAATTTGCGAATTTTTCTTCTCCTTTCCGGTTTGGATCCGTTGCAAATCGATTGTGTGTTCTGTTGATGAATATTGTTGCAGGTTCTTCAATTTAGTGAAAGAATCTTGATGAAGGTTGTTGCAATTTGTTGATGGGGATGAAGATTAATGGAGGGTTTGTTACAAAGGAAGGAAAGAGTTGAAAGATGTATTTGCAGGGTCAGAGTTGAAATATGTAGTTGCGATCTGTTGAAAGAGGAAAGAGTTTAAAAATAACATGGCTACTATATCTCCCAATGGGCGCTTCATTGCAGCTGCATCGTTTACTGCAGATGTTAAGGTGAATTTCTATTTAATTCATTTGGATATGTTTATCTTTGATGTATGCGCACAAACACTCGCGTTCACATAACTAGTTACACAGACATAATATGAAATAGGATACAACCTTTAGGGTTCCTCTCACATCTTTTAATTGCTCAAGTTGGAATACAGATTTAGTCGTCGCCCTCAACTCAGTAATGAGACTGTGTCCATTAGGTTTTATTCCATTTAGTATTAGCCTTGAAAATTCTCCTATGCATTTATTAATTACTATTCAAATAAAAAAAATGAAGAAAATAAGCAACATGGAAAGTTAACCGACTCAAATATTATGTTCATGTTTTTGAATATTCAATCACAGAATCACCTCCCCCGTCTGATTATCCTTGTGTTTCTCTATCACCCTATACGCATATGTGACCTTTTTTACTGTAGTTTTATGAATGGTTAATATGTAATTTGGGCACAAGCAATATTCTATTATGGCCAGTGATAAAAACAAATTGAAACTCAAGATGTGGGTTTTCATCTATTCAAGTAGAAAAACAAGTGAAAAGGCACATAAGAAGGATGTTTCCTAGAAAGTAAAATAGAGAGAAAAAGGGTAAAGCAAGATCTTTGTAATTTTCCAAGGATGGTAAGAAACCCCAAAGGTTTCTTGTCGGCATCAAGAGTTACAGTGTTAATAACAGCTCCTGGCCTCATATTTTCCCTTCAATGGTACTACACTTTTATTTTATGGATTAAACTCTTGGTGCAGAAATTAAGTGACACTTTATTGTGAGAATTTATTATGATTTAAAACTGTATTTTCATTTTGGAACCATTTTATTCTTTTTTATGAAAGAAATTGGAACCAATTAGTTATAGATATCATATATTATTATTGTTATTAGATGTTTGGTGGTAGATGGTGGGGATGAAAGCACTACATATGTAACATACTAATAATGGTGTATTTATAAATTTCTTATGGTACTTAGTGGGAACAATGGGTTTCTGAATCTAGATTATGCTGCCATTATTATTCTCTGTGGTTTCTTTCTACATTAGTATTTCATGGTCAAATTCTCTACATGTCAAGGCAGGATTTTCATTAACAATTTTGTATTGATTTTCTGTTGGATTGTTTTGATTTGGTGTAGGCAAGAAGCAGGCTGAGGAAGAAGTCAAGAAAGTGAGTGCTAAGAAACAAAAGGTTCTCTGAGGTTATTGCTAAGCAAAAGAAGGAAGTTGTGGTTCAGAAAGCTAAGGAGGAAAGTAGTTCAGATGAAGATTCCTCTGCAATAGTAGACTAGATAGTTTAGTTATGAATCGTGATGTTTATTTTTTGCAGCCGGAAGTAAGGAAGCTCTTGCAGCAAAGTCCAACAGCAACAGTCATAGAAGAACCAGAGAAATCATTTGATATGCTTGTTTAGATTCTAATTTGTAGTTGATGATTGTAAAATCAGTTTTGAAAAGAGCTTCAAATGTTTGAACATTCTATTTTTTAGTGTATAGTTTTTTTTCTTCCTTTTTTGTGTAGCTAGTGATTGATGATTGTAAAATCCTCATTTCTTAAGTTTCTGTTTAGAAATCTATTCGTTATTGAAAGCTTAATTTGAGAAGCTTTGTAGCTTAATTTTGTAAGGTGAGTGTTCAGTATGAATGGAAAAAGAATCTGGAGGTTTTATGAATTAGCTAGAGCTTAGCTATGAATTAGCTACAAAAATGTTGTGTTTAAATTAGCTAGAGATTAGCTAGGAATTAGCTAGAAAGTAGCTGCAAATTAGCTACAATTTCTGGATTCAAATATGATATAAATATAAAAAAAATTAAAATTGAAACTATTGCTACGTGGCATACATGTCAGCAATTTTTGCCACGTTGGAATTGCCACATGTAAGCCACGTCATCAAAAAATTTCCACATGGCGTGCCACATCATCCTCCGTTAGTGGAAACTAACGGGAGAGACTACAGTTACAAACGGAAAACTTTAGGAGGACCAAACCTTAAAGAAAATTTTTCTAGGGACCAAACTTGAATGTTGGGTTATTTTCAAGGACCTAATACTTATTTAACCCTTATGAATTTAAGAGATGAATTGTTGGAGTTTGTGATGTGAGATTCATTAGGCTCATGTCACTCCACAAACCCCTATATTTACTATACTCTTAGATATTTCAATGGAACTAAACAACATTATGTCATAAAAAAAACTATTAAAAATTGAGATGGGTTTTTCTGACTCAGAGTGTAGTACTGATGCGGGTACATGTGCCCTTAAATATGTAGTCCGAGCTTTAGGTGGAAGATTAATAATTTTGTCGAACTATCACATTTTCATTTGCATGTCATCTTGACTTGTGTTATGATGTGCGTGTGCTCGCGCGCATGTCAATTTATTTAATGGCATCGTGATCATTGGTTTTACTAGTTTTGAGTATTGACGTTTGTTTGTAATGAGTAAATGAAGAATATGTTGCAACCATTGGTGTAATGTTCTCATCGCTTGTTTTGCATCTTCAAGTTCATTAGTACTTAAAGTGTTGATGGTAAGGGGATCGACTTTTATAATCCTCAATCATACAAAACAAAATTAAACTAAGAATTAAAAATAAAAAATATATAAATATACTATTTTTTGACCAAAAATAAATTAGTTAGATCATTTACCAAATATCCTTAAAATTAGATAAATAAATAACAAATATTAAAATATGGTCTTAAAAAAGCGTAGCACACAATTAAAAATGATGAACTATTATCTTTTCTACAATTTTTTTTAACATGTGTACATAAACATATTTATATAGGGTGTATTTGTTTCAAGGATTGAAATTACATTTTCGGGAATGTATCATTGGAAATGCAACAATCCCATGTTTGTTTCAAGTTTTTAAAAATACTTAAATGCACTTTTGGTCTTTGTAAGTTGGTGTAATTTTTTATTTTAGTCCCTGTAATTTTTTTTTGCGAATTTTAACTTTAGGGACTAAAACCAAGCCAAAAGTGAGATATAAGGACTCAGAGAAAAACAAGTTACAGGGACCAACATCAAAAACTCGCTAACTTACAAGGACCAATAGGCTATTTAATCCTTTTAAAAAATGTTCCGGGGTACTTTTTATTCCCAGAAATGTTGTTTGCACATAATTCTTGTCATACTTATTACCATGCATAAAGGGTGGTAATCCAACATTCCCACGGGAAATAAACTAAACTTCCTATAACTTTTCACTACTACTCACATATTATTATTTTTATTATTTTTAAATTAAATAAATATGTAATCATTTCTAGGAAAATTTAATTTTTATCCAAACACATAAGTGGGAATATTATTCCTAGAAATAATAATCCAAGGAATATGATTCCAAAGAATTTTTTTTATAACTTGAAACAAACACACCCATATTCCGAAAACATAAATCTATCGACAATAAGTTTTAAGAACAAAATTGAAAAATTGCATACTCTTAACACATTATATGATCTGATATAATCAGGCTGACACTAAGGCGCCACACTGAGTTCATCTCATACTATTGGAAAAAACTATTTGTTAATAAGACATCACATAAAAATGAACACGCCATGTCATGATGATGAAATTAATACACCAAAGATGGACCTTTTTGTCGTCTTTGGTGTATTCAAACATATGACCTTTTTATCAAGTCTTCAATTGCATCCTTCAGCTAAATACAATCATCGGTAGTGTGGTCGTGACTTTTATGCAAACGACAGTACTTTGATTTGTCAGTTCGAGAAAACTTCCGAACTAGGAAGGGGTTCTTAATCTCGACTTTACGAAACTCGATGTTAGTGTATTCTGTATAGATTTCCTCCCAGGAGGTATTGAGGGGAGTGTATTTTTCAAGCCGATCACGAATTCCACGACCGGCTCCCTCCATACATTGGTTGGACTCCTTCCTAGTTGATCGCCTAAAGCCTGTATCCGTCGATGTCTAGTTGTCTTCCCTAGCTATAAGTTTCTCCTTAAGATTGATAAAGGGTTGAGCCTTATTTAGCAGTTGTTTCCAACTGTGGGCCTCCTTGTCCCCTAATTTATCATCGGAGCACTTGTTATGCTTTAAACCATTTTCAAAATCCATCACTTAAGTCTATCGTCTGAGCCTCCCACTTCTACAACTACCTGTGTAAAATGATTGATGTACGACTGTAAACTTTCTTTCTTGCCTTGAGTAATTCCACCGAGGGTAACTATCGTTGTTGGTTAGATCTTCTAGATGGTGAAGCGAGCAATGGAGTTTTCACACAGGTCAGTCCTCAAGTTGATCCCTTCAAGAAGATATTTGAACTAAATCATAACTGATACAATAGGAGTTAGTGCAAAGAGCTTTCATTTTGCCTCGTCATCTGCATGATAGTAGTTCAAGCAATCATCAACATGGTTTACATGCTCATATGGATCTCTGTTTTGGTTGTAACTATTTAGCTTTAGAGATTTTACTAGTGATTTTTGTAACACCCCAATTCCCATCGCGAATAAATAATACATAAATAAATCAGAGTAAATAAAAATTTATTTTTCCGACAGAAACAAGGATGCCACAATTAAGGAAAGAAAACACAATCCCTGCTCATAAATTTTGATACATAACACAAACTGGAATAACCTCAAAGGGAAACTTTTTCCATATAATAGGAAAGTTCAATTATGGAATAAAGCAAAAAGATCCATAACTGACTTGTTTTACAACAGAAATTGTTTTATAACGTCAAAATACATACAAAAGTAATACAAAATAAATTCAATGAATGTATACATATATATATCTATAGCGTTCCCCGACTCCCGTGTTACGTATCAGAGCAGACAGACCGACAAAAGGATGAAGAACTAATCTTCACAAAAGCCTCCAAGACACTAATCTGCAATTGCCTCATAGAGCAACAAACCACAGCAGAAGGGTGAGAAATAACAACTAAATCAAGATTGCATAATAATATGCAAACACATATAAATTCACATGCATAATTATTCTCACCACAAGCATCACATACTAATACATATAGCATATATCAATTACACCAACATAATCACATATTCACACATAAGGCACACTAGAGTCATAACATATGGAAACACCCCACCGCATCACATATTATATGTCTATGCATAAAACATATTATCCACAACCAATGCATTTATCACATATGCACATCAATTCACCAATCCAAACATAAATCTCAACACATACTCAATCAATTCATGATTTTCCACACATAATCAATCCATTCATGATTTTCCACACATAATCAATCCATTCATGATTTATGCAAATGCAAAGAGACCGACACAACGACTCTATGCAAATACGGTACCATCCATCCATCATTCTCATCATTAGTTCACTCAGGAACTATTGGAATCATCGCTTGTTACTTAGTGTAACTCCCCATCGGGCAAACGATGTTCCCCGTTGCTCACACCTCTTTGTATAAGGCACACGACATTTATGGATCGCTCACACCTCTTTGTATAAGGCACACGACCCGATCCCTCACACCTCTTTGTATAAGGCACACGATCGTCTATAATCATCGCTCACACCTCTTTGTATAAGACACACGATGTTATAGCGGATTCCCTCTGGAACCGTTTCGTCGCTCACACCCACTAGGGCACATGACATCACAAGATGCATATCATGATGCTTGGCATACAAAGACTCATGACAATCAGATGCATCTTCACAAACTAACAATATGAATCATCTCAATCAACAATAATCATGCTGTGCAATCAAGCCCAAAACAATGCATTTATTTGCCATAAGGCCACAAACCATCATCACAACATTTCATCACATGCATTCATATCATATAACAGCACACAAGCTACACGTTATATATCAAAGGCATGTTGCATAATAACACATCAATTACACACAATTATAACAGTAAAAGTCGACAAAACGACACATTTCCAAATTCCTGACATAATTAAATCGGCCACAAATATCAAAACCATTATAATAAGAAAGAACATTTCATTAGCTTTCCAACGATACCAAGAATGTCACAATCCGAGTTACGGATCAAAAGTTACGACATCGGACGCGAAATCGAGAAAGAAATCGCCAAATGACAAAATTCTGCAATCGTGCTGGCCATACGCGTAATGCCCTGAGCCATACGTGTATTGCCTTGGTCACTCACCCATCCATACGCGTATTGCCCAAAGTGATACGCGTATGGGCAGAGACTGATTTTCCCCAAAAATTCCACTAAAAATCCAATACGCGTATTGCCTCACTCCATACGCGTATTGCCCACTCCCATACGCGTAATGCCTACAATCCTTCCTTGCCATACGCGTATTGCCTTTCCTGATACGCGTATGGGCAGCGAAAACCCAGAATTTTCCTGCATAATTTTTCCTGCGAAAATCATCCAATTTCCTCACCAAATCTCATCTAAACACTTCCAATTCACAATATACCAGCCCAAACATATCCCAACATAATCAACCAGTATTCTACGCAGTTTATATCGAGTTTCAACCGCGAAAACATCGATTTCTATCCATTATTCATCAATTTATCAATTAGAGAAAAAGTGGTGAAACAACCAAAACATTTACAACAAACAACACATATACATACACAAGCAAGATATAATTGAAACTTCTCACCCTTACTCGATTATTCGCGATTGAAATGGAGTTTCCTCGATTTTTTCTCTTTCTCCTCTTAACACTTTTTCCTTCTTTTCCTTTTCTCTCTTCCCTTTTTCTTTCTTTCTAATTTTCTCTCTTTTTAATCTCTATGTTCTTTTTATGAAAAATAACCAAGTAAAAGACCAAAATACCCCTCAGCTTAAATATCTCGCAAACGCTCTCAAAACGCGATAAAACATAAACAACAATGAAATATATTTCAGGAAATAAAAGTTGAAAATAAATTATAAATTATTGCAAATATTTTACCTATCAGGGAAATTAACCAATTAACTCAATTAGCAGGTAAAATACAATAAATTCACACATTTCACAAAATTCACATAAATGAAATAAATAATACAATTAAATAAATCGGGGCGTTACAATTTTGGTATCTGAGTTTCAAGGATACAAGTGAAAAGTGGATATTTCTTTCGGTTTTTAACCGGATGCTTTTTCATTTATTCCTCTTCCCTGCGAGGGCGACGAACCTGGGAGTGGGGGGGGGGGGGGGGGGGGTTGCCTCAACCTAGAACCAAGGGAAGGAATATGGTATCTTTGGATTTTATGATGGCTTGGAGATGTCAATTGTGTGTCTCGACGAGATGTTGACGATTTAGGGACGATAGGATGACTCTTTCAGAAAACAACATCTTACATTGTATTTCCTTTTAAATTCATGTTATGCAAGTTTTCTTCAAAGCAGAGTAATATTTCTTTTACTACTTGTAGATTATGTTGTCGACCCATGTTGTGAACATTATTCCAATGTCTGTTGGCACCTTGCACGCCAAGGTTGGCATGTAGTTGTTGGAAACTAGATAATTCCTTTAGTCTAGGTACCATTGACGATGTGGGTGTGAGACCCTAAACCCCAATAACAATTTTTAAAATATTTTTGGAAATATTCAGATAATATAAGGGTGTCACATTGACAAAACATTTGACTTTTATTCCAAATGCGGGATTTGAATTTTCAAAACATAACATATTAATTCATTTTAAAATGAATCATAACACATAAGAAAGTATTCCCAACCAGATGTTACGATATCAGATCGAAACCCGAAATAATACTAATAGCCGATAAGGTCTGACGAAAACACAAAACAGAAAACAAACAAACTAGAGGGGCACATTATGTCATCCTCCACAAAACAACAATTATCACTTCTCACTCCCAACTTGGATATTATGTGCATAAAGATACATATGTGGAAACATGTGAATAATAAGGGGTGCAAATACATTCCATAAATGAAATGGTGTAAAAACAACAAGGATAATGCACAACATCATTTATAATCAACACATATATACAATTCACAACATAGACAAAATTAAGTATGCAATACTTATTTCCTCTACTCCCATGCACGTGGTACAAATCACTAGATATAAGAGGCATGTTATTCTGAAATCCTAAACACTGGACCGAAGTCCTAAAATGTCATACCAAAGTCGTAAATAACTAGATCGAAGTTGAAAATCATCAGACTGGGGTCGAAAAAAGGCCAGACCAAGGTCAAAAAATCACCAGACCGAAGTCCCAACTTAACTCCAATATATATGCAACATGATAAGGATAAAAAAATGCAAATATATCCATCTGAACCTTCATATCTTCCACACTGGTTACAACAATATGATCAACATTGGTTCTCACGAACCTAATACAACAACAAGGCTCAACATTGGTTCTCATGAACCTAATACAACAACAAAACTCAACATTAGTTCTCACGAACCTAAAGAATAACAAGACTTAACACCAGTTCTCACGAACTTACTACAAAATCAAGGATAAACATTGGTTCTCATGAACCTAAACATAATTGTAACGCCTTGGTTTATTTTAATTATTTTTCCGTAATTAAATTGTGTGTATGTATCTGTTGTTTGGTGTTTGGTGTGCTTGAGATACCTTTGGTAGGGGATAGTGACCTTAGAACTTATAAAGTTAAGGTGTTGGGAGTGAGCAAAAGTGTAGAGATTGGGGGTGTTGTGAGTATAAATAATTAATTCATATTAGTTACTATTTATTTAATCAAATAATATTAGATAAATATTGTTTAAATTAAATATACAGTATTATTGTTATTGTTATTATTTTAACTAGCGTTCAGACCGGCACTTACGTGCCTGTCTGTCCGCTTTTTTAGTGCACACACGTGAAAATATAAATGACATTTTATATATTTAATGCTAATTTTAAATAGAAGTTATGTAGGACGTTAATAGTAGGAAGTTATGTGAAAGATAATTGGTTTTATTGAAAGTTATTATGTAATTACATATTAAAGTAAGGGTAAAATTGGTAGAAAAATAGGCTACACCAAAATCAAGTTTTGCCTTTATATATTGTTATAGATTAGTTGGAATTAATAATAATAATAATAATAATAGAAAAGGGGGGTAGTGGGAGAAAAACTATCAGATCGTGTAAAACCAAAGAAAAGTGAAAAGTGGAGACTATGGCTCAAGGGAGAAGAGGAGATCACCATTGCTAGACGTGGAAGAGAGCTTTTGTAAGGAATCTAAGGTAAGGGTAGGGTTCCTATTATATAAGGGTTTGTATGATGATGGTGGGTAGATTATAGCCATGCTTAATTTGTGTTCTATTCTCTTTATGTTATGATCATTGGAAAATTTTACCCCATACCTCTACAATTATACCCATACCCTACATTTTTTAAAAAATGCCAATTTTATCCCTGTTTATTTATTTATTTTTTATTTTTACATTTTACTGTTCCTGTCAGACTGTCATAGTTCCAAAAAATTCACCCCATCAACATCGTTTCAGAACACTTTTGAAATGACCTCCGGTACGTATTTTTTCACTCCGAAAGACTTTGGTTAAAAGTTTCGGTTCATTACAAAACATGTACCAGATGTGTTATAAAAAGTCTTCCGGTTCTGAGACCTACTTATGACTCTTCCGGAACACTTTCTGTCATGTCTTCCGGTTTGGTCATAATGTTTACCAGAACACTTTTCCTAAGAGTTCCGGTTTGTTAATTTTGTGTATCGGAACTCTTTTCCTGAGACTTCCGGTTTGTTTTCATAAATGTAGATTTTTTAAATTGTTTTCTTAATCTGTAGGTACGGAAATTCCTCCGCAAATATGCGATAAAGACCAGATATGTGTAGATATGTCTGATGTTTTTCCAACTACTCAAAGATTTGGTACACGAGAAGAGGTGATAAGATGGATTAAAGAGATCGAAATCCAAAATAAAGTAACAGTTATCATCACTTGTTCAGATATTAAAACAGGCAAGAGAGGAAGAAGTAACAAATTAATTGTTCTGGACTGGACCAATGGCCAGGCATGATCCAATCCACTTCTGCCCCAGAACGGCCCAATTGCCTAAGTCCAATCCACTAACGGGCAAAAGTTACCTTTCTGCCTCTCCCGCCGGGCAAGCTCTGCATCGTTCCTCCCCAGAAAAGTTACCCGTTATGCACGGCTTCTCTGCTCCTCGAACAGCTGAGGGCATGTGCCCGAAACTAGGCTTATGCCCGACATAACGGCTAGTTTTGGGCACCTTGCCCAACATAACGGCTAGTTTTGGGCAGTTACCTATTCTTCGGGAAAACGATTATTTTGCCTCGAAAATAGGACCGTTGGCCACGCGCTGGGGGCACTATATAAACCCTCTCGCTTGAGAGGGCCAGGTATCCAATATTCACCATACGAACTAATACTTTGTACTTGCCCCTTTTCTCTGACCCTTTCTCACTTGAGCGTCGGAGTGCCTTACAGGTACACCCCCTCCTCCTCTCCATACGCCCAGCATCTCAGACGTTCTTGGTGGCCCACTTCAATAGGATTTGATCCAGCCTTCACGATCAGTGGCACTGTCTGTGAGAATCATTGTTCTCCCCATCTTTCTTTCCCCAGAAACCGAAGATCAAAGCAAATTTCAAGATCATCATCATGGCCTTTCAAGATCACGCCAAAGGTGCTCTCCAAACCGTTGTCCTCCCCGTCAACAAGACTAACATTGACGGCCCATCATCTCTTCTCTGAGATGCCTGTTTTCTGAGATACGGGACCACAGCTTCTCCTTCCCCTACCCCTGCTGACCGCAACAACGATCAGCCTTCGCTGGACATCCAGCTCATTCCTGTTCTGCCCAACGCCGACCCGGCCGTGGCGGCCCTCCTGGAGGCGATCAACAAAACCAACACCCTGATCCTACAGTAGAACAAAAGGATCGGGGCATTAGAAGAGTCCAACTATCCAAGATCCCCTCCTCCGAGGAGGAACCAACGACGATCAGGGAGCCCGCAGCCCCGGAGAGATATCGATCGAAGACTGCGCCAAGAACCTGATCCTCGCGCCGTCCGGAAGCGTGACCAAGTTTCCCCGCGTAACCAGCACTCTCCCGGCTACAAGAAGACCCGAAGGAACGAGCAGTCACCCCCGGTCAAGTCTAAAGGCCGGGCCCGATCACCTTCTCCCCGAAGGAACCGCTCACCTTCTCCCCGAAGGAACCGCTCAACTTCTCCCCGAAGGAACCGCCACCGCGAGCATGCCCTTCGGTCCCTGTCATTCATTAGTTCCAGCAACGAAGATGAGCCTCGCGGCCCATTGTTCCAGGAAATTTTGGCTACCCGTCTCCCTAAGGGCCTGGAGAAGCCCCCGTCACTGGGCACGTACGACGGAACTACTGACCCCGACGAGCACATCAAGAACATCGATGCGCTGTTGGACTACCGTGATGTACGGGGCGCCATCAAGTACCGACTATTTCCAACCACGCTCCGAAAAGGGGCGATGACGTGGTACAAGCAGTTGCCCGAAGAGTCCATTACCTCATAGAGGCAACTGGGCAGAATGTTCTCACGGCATTTCATAGCTTCTCGCCGTCACCCCAAGACTGAGGCCTCCCTTGGAGCCATAATCCAAGGAAAGGACGAACCTCTCCACGCATATATTGAGAGGTTCAACAAAAAATTAGTACAGGTCCTTACAACGGATGAGATGAAAAAGTTTCTGCTCGAGCAAGGACTCCGCCCGAGCTACGAGTTTTCTAAGGCCGTCGGCCTCGCACCTCCGAGGAACCTAGATGCCCTCCTCCTCAAAGCCCAATCGCATATTCAGTACGAAGAGAAGGTTACGGCCAGCAACGTCCGAGCGTCACGCCATCAGGAGAACGCTCGGGCCTCTAGAGGCGAGGAAGCCTCAACATCTCGCCGAGGCGAAAGGAGGCGCGAGGACCGTCCTCAGGACTCCCGCGACAGCAAGGGACCCTCCAGGCGATTCCATGACTATACCCCCCTAACTGTCTCCAGGGAGAAGATATTGTCCGAGTGTGCAAATTCGGAATTCAAGCAGGCAGGGGTCCGCATCCCTAAACAACTGTCGGCCAAACCCAACACCGACAAATCAAAGTACTGTCGTTTCCACAAGAGTCACAACCACACTACTGAAGACTGCATCCATCTGAAGGATGCTATCGAGATACTGATCAGGGACGACCACCTGAAATAGTTTGCGAAGAAGAAGGACACTCCTCGACAGGATGCCCAGGAGTCCAAGAAAATAGAGGGAGAGGTACCCTCCTCGGAAGAGGCCAACATCCAGGTTGCTATGTCCATATCGCGACCAGAGGACTTCTACGTCCCAAAAAAGCTCAGCGCCCCTGCTTATTTTATGGCCCATAGCCCGTGGGAGACGTTTCCCTCCGCCATGGTTATCTCTGGTGGAGGCTTCAACAAAGTCAAGGTGGGCTCCGTGAAACGAAAGTTCGAGCATCTGATCAACACAAGCTCCAATAAAGTGACCATGCTCGATCAGGCCCAGAAGGGCTCTATCCCCATCTCCTTCTACCGGGAAGAGCTCCTCGGGGGATCTCCAAACTTGAGCATACCTTTGCTCGTCAGAGCCCGAATGGCGAACTTTGACGTTCACAGAATCCTCGTCGACCAGGGCAGCTCGGTCGACATTATGCACTCCCAGCTATTTTCAACACTTCAGCTGGACGAATCACACCTTACCCCCTATGTGGGGTCTGATTTACAGGGGTTCAACGGATCAGTGACCAAGCTATGGGGATACGTCGAACTGATCGTAACCTTTGGATCAGCTGAGACGGCCAGATCCGTCAAGGTACAATTTCTGGTAATCGACTGCTCTTCCCTTTACCAGTGCATATTCGGAAGACCAACTCTGGCCGAGTTGGTAGCTGTGCCTTCAACAGTCCACCTCAAGATGAAGTTTTATACTTCAAAAGGGATGGTCGCCACCCTCCACGGCGACATCGAAGTTGCACGATGGTGTTTCGAAGCAGACACAAAGGGGCTCAACGCCATTGCATCCAAGCCAAAGGTATCAAGCAAACCGGGCTTGCCCAGCAGCTCCTAGGAAGCCAAGCCTCTGCCTCAGGTCGACTCCATCGACCTCGATAGCCGCTTCACTAAAGAAAACCAACAGGAGGACCGAGCAGCTTCAACCAACTCGTCCAGCAGCAGCTCCCATCTGATGCACCGAATCCCGGATGGCAACTTCGAGCTCGTTTTGTTCGGCGACGACCCTCGGCGGGGAGTGAAGATTGGAGCAGACCTACCCGACATCGCGAGGAAGCAGCTCAAAGCATGCCTCTATGAGAATGCATACCTCTTCTCCTTGAGCGCTGCCGAGATGCCCGGCTTGGACCCGTCCGTCGCCTGCCACCAACTGACAATTGACCCGGCCGTCAAGGCCATAGCACAACGTAGGAGAAAGCAGTCTCCGGAGAAAACGGAGGCTGCAGAAAAAGCTGTAAGGGACCTCCTCGAGGCCAAATTTATCTCGGAGGCCAAGTACACCACTTGGCTGTCCAACGTTGTAATTGTAAAGAAATCTAATGGCAAATGGTGAATGTGCATTGATTACACCGATCTTAATAAGGCATCCCGAAGGATGCCTATCCCCTCCCCAATATTGATAAACTTGTTGATAATTCTGCCGATTTTAAACTTTTATCGTTCATGGACGCCTACTCAGGCTATAATCAAATTCCAATGGCGATGGCCGACAAAAAATACACGACCTTCATGACCGAGTCGGGCAATTATTACTACAACGTAATGTCCTTCGGCCTGAAGAACGCCGGAGCGACCTATCAAAGAAGGATGAACATGGTCTTCCGGGCAGAGATAGGCGACATGCTCGAAGTCCAAATGGACGACATGATCATAAAATCCCACGAGGAAACCGATCACACTGGCCATTTAAGGAAGGTCTTCGAACATGCCAGAAAATACAAAATGCGTTTTAACCCAGAGAAGTGCACGTTCGGTGTCCGAGCAGGCAAATTCCTCGGCTTCTATTTAACGGAGCGAGGAATCGAAGCCAATCCCGATAAGTGCCGAGCATTCTCCGAGTTTCCAACGTCCAAGTCAAAGAAATCCACCCAGTCCCTCAACGGGATGCTCACATCACTATCTCGTTTCGTGGCCAAATCTTCCCAGCACACCTTACCGTTCTTCAAACTCCTCCGCAAGGAGGTGTTAGATGTCAATCATGATATATTTGAGTATGAATTATTTGGCATTTTGCATGACTTTTCATGTGGAATAGGTTGATTTTAGTGTGAATTGATGTTGTTGTGCATTATTTGAAATATACTTGTGGTGCTTGTAATTTGTGTGCTAAATGTGCAGAAATAGGAGTGAAAAGATCAAAGTTTGAAGACCCAAAGAAATAGTGCAAGCTGCCAAAGAGTTGAAATCAACAGCAGTATTCGCTAGGCGAGTGTTAGCGAAGGTGCCAGCGAAGGTTCGCCTAGCGAACGACAGCGAGATGGTGGCAGAAAGTGTGCAAAACTTACAGTAGGAAAACTGGGTAAATTCGCTGGGCGAGTAGGCCAGCGAATGCTCGCTGATGTGCTCGCGGGGCGAATGTGCCAGCGAAGGGTGGCAGAAACTTTCCAATTTGAAAACACCCAAGCTTCGCTGGGGCGAAGGTTGCAGCGAATGCTCGCGAAGCGAATGTTTTGGTTCGCCTAGCGAACCCGCGATAATTCTGAGGGGCGGTTTAAGTCTGAGGCACTTAAATGTGCCATATTTTTTGTCATTCGCTAGGCGAATGAATGCCTTCGCTGGGCGAAGGGCGCTGTTAGGAAAAGTGTATAAATAGAATTGTTACTTTTTGGAATGGGATCTTTTGCTCATTTTACATTAGAATTAAGGGTGTACAGTATTTTGTTCAGAAAAGCTTGTATTTTCATTGGAGAAGCTGATTTTGCATCCATTCTCGATTATTCGTCGTGGATGCTCATTCATCTCCTCTCTTTACTTGCCATCCAAGCTACCATGAGAAGTGGTAGCTAAACACTCAATGTTGAGGTTAGATGTAGTTGATTCTGTTTTTATGTATTGATATTGATCTCTTGTATATGAACAAAGTCTTTGATCAATGTAGATGATGTTGTTTTCTCTTAATGATCCAATTATGATTTGTTTTGCTCTAGACATAGATTTCACAAATCTTGACCTAACAATTTCATCTCTTAAAAACCAAGCTCTAGACATAGATTTGGGATTTGCTATTCGCATTGTATTGATCGTAAAGATCGTTGTTTAGACTGTTAGCGTGAGACATCATCTAACGGTTTAAACCACGGTAATCACGACGTCGCTTTAGAAATAAACCCCGTCGGGAGGATACGCGGTTATATTGGTCGGAAACCGAGTTCATATGCTTGATTATTTGTTTATACATGAATAGGATTGATGAAACCAAACCTTAACATGCTTTTATAAAATCTTTTACAAAAATCTTTGTGACCTAATTAATCTTTGCTACAAGTGAATGATAACAACAAGTGAAACTTTTGAAAACGTTAACTTAGGATATCGCAACTATTGAACGGCAAGCATCAAATATCCGACAATCCCTGTGGATACGATAACAAAAACCCACACTGATACTCTTCTAACAGGAGGCAGCGTTCGAATGGACTGAGGAATGTGACAAGGCTCTTCTCCATCTAAAGCGAGCGCTCTCAGAACCACCAGACCTATCTTGCCCGGACAATGGCGAAACTTTGTACCTATACCTCGCCGTAGCAACCGAAGCAGTGAACGCCGCTCTCATCCGCGAGACACCTGACGGACAGAAGCCCATATATTCCATGAGCAAAGCACTACAAGGACCAGAGTTAAGGTACCAACAGATAGAGAAAGTGGCTCTGGCCCTCATCAATGCAGCCAGAAGATTAAGACACTACTTCCTAGCCCACACGATCGTGGTTCGAACAGATCAACCCATAAAGCAGCTGCTGGGACGACCAGATATGGCTGTCGAATGCTCAAATGGTGGCTTGAACTATCTGAATTTGACATCCAATATGAAAGCAGGAAAGCCCTCAAGGCCCAGGCGCTGGCTGACTTCGTCGCAGAAATGACGTTCGCAGACTCCCCCGCGAGCGAAGCGCGCAATGGACCATTTTTGTGGACGGTACCTCCAGCTCGGCAGGAAGCGGTGCGGGCATTATACTGGAAAGTGATGAAGGAATCATCGTTGAAGTGTTGCTCACCCTGTCTTTCCCAACCTCTAACAACCAGGCTGAGTACGAAGCCTTCCTCACTGGGTTACGTCTAGCCGAGGACCTGGGCGCAGAAGAAGTCATCATTTGCACAGATTCACAACTCGTGGCCCTTCAGGTCCGAGGAGAATATCAAGCCAAAAAGGACAGCCTAAACGAATACTTAGCACTAGTTAAAAAGGAAATTACTAAGTTTGCAGCGGCGGAGATAAGACATGTTCCCCGCGAACATAATGTCCGGGCAGACGTTTTATCCAAACTAGCCAGCACAAAGAAGAAAGGCGGAAACAAGTCCGTCATACAGGAGGTACTTCCTCGACCCAGTATCGAGAGGGCCTCCCTAACCCTCGGCGTACAGGTGATCGGCAACAACCACTGCAGGATGACCCATGTCTACATCTATCTCGCTAAAGACGAACTTCCGTCCGACCCAAAAGAGGCCAGCATAGTTAGGCGAAGAGCTTGCTCCTACGTCCTGGTCGAAGATAAACTCTACAGGCGAGGATTCTCCATCCCGCTGCTCAAGTGTGTCGAGGAAGAAATGGTCGCACACATCTTGTGCAAAATCCACGAAGGAATCAACGCCCAACATCTCGTTGGAAGGTCCCTTGCTCGAAAGGCCCTCCGAGTAGGATATTACTGGCCGACCATGCAGTGCGACGCTAAAGAACACGTGAAGAAATGCGATAAATGCCAACGGCACAGGGACATGCACCTGGCTCCACCTAACGAGCACAAGGCTATGTCCTCCCCGTGACCATTTGTCTGGTGGGGCCTAGACATTCTAGGACCCTTCGTAGTAGGATCAAATCAGAACAAATACCTAATAGTGGGCGTAGACTACTTCACAAAATGGATAGAAGCGGAGGCTCTGGCCAAAATAACTGCCCTTAATATACTACGCTTCTACAAACGAAACATCCTCGCACGTTTCGGCATCCCCCAAGCGATAGTAACGGACAATGAGACACAATTCACAGATAGGAGGTTTCAAGACTTCGTCACCCAACTAGGCACGAAGCAACACTTCGCGTCCGTCGAGCACCCTCAAACAAACGGGCAGGCTGAAGCAGCTAACTGGGTCATCCTTCGAGGCCTCAAACGAAGGCTGGACGAAACAAAGAAGGCTTGGGTCGAGGAGCTGCACAGTGTGTTATGGGCATATCGTACAACTCCACACTCTACAATTGGGGAAACACCTTTCCGTCTAGCATACGGGACCGAGGCTGTAATCCCCGTCGAAGTTCACGTACCCTCCAGGCGGACAGAGTCGCCCCTATACGAGGAGATGAACAACGAATCATTAAGAGAAGAACTCAACCTCGTCGAGGAAATCTGAACTGGGGCAGCCCTCCGCGAAGCCTCACTAAAACAAAAAATCACCATCAGGCACAACGCCAAGGTGATACGACGAGAGTTTGACATGGGAAGCCTTGTTCTAAGGAGAAACCGCAAAGACTCTCGCGAGGGCAAACTAGCCGCCAACTGGGAAGGACCCTATCGTGTCCGAGCAAAAACGGAGAATGAGGCCTATTACCTAGAACATCTCAACGGGGAAGAACTTGCTCGACCATGGAACGCTGAAAAGCTAAAACAATACTATAGCTAAGGCCCTAATTCTCGATTCGACCCTTCGCGACGACGAACGTCAGCTACCGGCCACTATGCACGTCTAGGTACAAGCGTCGCATACCAATAAAGTAGAACCCCGCTCAGTAACGAGCCGAGTATCTACTTGACAGTGGTCCTCAATCGAGCATCGTCGTCGTCAAAGTACCACGACTGGCAGAACCGCAGCTCGCGATGGGACGTTCACACCGCAAACTCAGGCCTCAAACGCGACCTGAGCTCCGCACCCCCGCCAGGATATTCCCCGACCGTTCGACTAGTACCCCTCACTGCCGAACACATCTACAACGAGCAATCCCCTGGAACTTCACATAAGTCAAATATTCCCTATCACGGGCAAGCATACATTCACAACGAGCATGAATACAACACTTAGCAGAAAATAAAAACAAGCAAAACCATACAAATAACAGAACCGACCACCAAGACCGGACACATAATATAAGTATGAGAAACGGCCACTAGGACCGTGATTGTACTAGATTACATAGACCGGAGGCCACGCCCTCAAAATAGGTTACAACAAATACACTGCACGCAGGCCGGACAAATTACAACAACAAAAAGGAAATTCCTCACTCATCCATCTGGTCGGCAGGCTCGGGCTGAGGCTCCTGGTTCTCCGTGGGCCGATCCTCGGCATTCTCTTCAAGAAGGGTGTCAGGCATAGCAATCCGGCCATCTTTAACATACGCCAGATAATGAGTACCCTTAGTAGAAATGTCAAGTCCGGGGTTCACCACCCGCAGTTGAGACACGACATTCATGAAGGATTCGTCCGCAATGACGATATTATCATCTTCGTTCGCCAACATACGGGCAACTAGCTCGGACCTTGTCTTCAGTTCCTTCACATCCTCGGGTTCATCTTTGCCCGAGGCATTGACCGCCCTCAGCTGCTGGACCAGCTTCTTAGCTGCCTTCTTCTCCGCCACTAACATAGAATTCTCCTTCTTCAGCCTGGCCACCTCCTCGTCAGCCTTCTTTCGGGCATCGTCAGCACTCTTCACCTCTTCCGTGAGAGATGCCATGGTAGCCCGAGCAGCCCTGAGTTCAGACTAAGTTACAAAATCCCCTTCAGCATATATGGCCGCCATTTCCAGAACTCTGACCAGTGCAGAGGCATCCTGGGCCACCAACGGCCTCTTGCTCAGGCGGTCCATGCTTTCCAGCCGAAGGGATTCTGCCCGCGGCACGATCAATGAGTTCCCCTCAAAGAATCTTCTATCGAGTATGCAAGGGGGAAGCTTGAACCTCCCTTTCTCTAGGGCCCTGCTGATATCCACGGCGTCGTTGGCCCTCGGCCGATTGGATCATGAAGCCAAAGGCAGGGGAGATCCATAAGGAGCAGGAGTGGGAGAAGAGGTCCCCGCAGCAGACTGAGCAGGAGTGGGAGTATGCAAATTGGCAAATCTAGACTTCGGAGGAGCCGTGTCGGGCTTGTTCCTCGCGAGAGCATTTTTCATCATCCTCTCATGGGCCTGAGGCATCTCACCTGCACAAACAAAACAAGAGCATGCTAGATACGAGAAAAGAAAATAGTTCGGGCAAATTAAAATAACTAAGACTACCGAGCAGCTTCTGGGCTTCCGCAGGAGTCTTGTACTCTAGGAGTGCCTTGGTATTAATAAAGCGGTATTCAACCCTCTGACTACCATCCTCCTCGAAGATCGGTTCATCCTTCTTCGTCCAGCATTAAGCGAGCAAGAAGGAGTTAACATACTTCACCAGCGTCTCATACGCAACGGCATCCTGCCCGTCTAACTCGTGCGGCTGAAGAACGTAATCGTCGGGCTTCTTGGTGAAATGGCCAGGTCCCTAGTGGATGGGGAACTTGTACACTCTCTCCCCGATAAACTTCCCAAACTCGTCGTGCAGCTTGTTTCCCTCCTCGTCGACCTCGATCTCCCAGAGATAAGTACTGTCCTGGGCGGCTTCCGATACGGGTTCAATAATGTAGTACCTCTCCTTGAACGTCTGTATCGATTCAGAGAAAGACTTGAACAGCTTGCGAGGCTGCTTCAACGAAACCCAATCGTACTTCCTCCCCGACAGCTGCCGTTGAAGGTGGAAGATTGTGAAGAACAAGGGAGGAGTAGCCCCTATCTTCAAAAATTCACAGGTCAGCTCAAACGCCCGTATAAAGGCCAGTGAGTTCGGGTGCAGCTGCGTAGGGGCCAACTTCAAGTGCACAAACACTGATTGCTGAAAATCAGTGAACGGCGATCTCAACCCCAACTCTTTAAAGGCATATTCGTACATAGTGAAACGATCCCCAAAATCCGTGTAGACCCGATCATCCTCGGAGGGAAAGTGCACCTTCCACTCCCCCTCTGGCCCAACTTCCGTAAAAACATCCCCTAAATACGTGGCAAAGGTGGACCCGTGCTCGGCTGGTTCAACCACCTCCCACTCCTCCGCGGAATCCTCGACGACACCCTCTTCCATATCTTCCATTTCCTCTTCTTCCCCGGCCTCGCTGGGGATACTTGAAGTCGTCGAACTACTGCTGTCCAAGGAACTCGCCTCTTCCTCGGACGAGTCCAAGATAATTTCTCCATCTGGCCCCGTCGCCATATTGATCACCTGAAAAGCAGAGAAAAAAGTGAATTCGACAATAGATCAAATCCAACCTTCCACCGCTAGTCAAGTGAAAGGGCGCGCAAAGGGCTGAGGACAACGTCCCCGACCTAAGCCCTAACATCAAAAGAAAAACTCAGAAACCTCCCCGCGAATAGACGCTCGAGACAAGTCATCCCCAGGCGAGGAGCTTCCCGCGCTCATACCCTGTTTCCGCTTGAAGCTTCGTCGGAAACCGCAAAGCTTCACCGGAATCTGGGAGTATTCGACCGGATAATTCATCACCAACCCAAAAGATGAAAAATCACGACGATTGCACATGCATCGTCGTTGCAACGACGCCGTAAACCGCCCTCCTCACTAAAACATACTAAAAAGTCCAGTGACGCATCAGAAGTGGAAAATGGCACAACCACCGTCCACCACCAACAATCACCGGAAATCAGTCTATTTCATCTCCTAAACCTAAACCTAACCGCATGCAAGACTACAAATAACCGTCAAAATGGGTAAAAAAAAGCATAGAATAAGCAAACTTACTTGATTTAGAAGATGAAAAACGGTTCCCCGGAAGTTGATGCGGTGGTCGGAATAGCAGACGACGGTGACGGGCATGAATTCTGAAGAAGACGAAGAGAAATCAGAGCGAAAAGTTCAAAATGGAATGAGTTTCCCCCTTTTATACAGAGGGGCACGTGCGGTGGCACGCGCTCGTAGGTCATGATGGCTATTAACTAGCCATCATTGCCTAGTAACTGCTACACAGAGCTCTAGGCACACGTGGCGCCCTAACGTTTCCAATTCTGACTAACCGTTAGTCTCCCTGCACGACGGGCAACGCGGTCACGGTCATGAATGCCACTGACACCAGGGATCACGGGCACCACGAGACCCTTCCCCATCACCAAACGACGACTTCACGCTAGCTCCCCGAAGCAACGAGCTGTCCTTAAGTCATCACTCCCAGGCTCGGGAACAACGACTTGGGGGGCTCCTGTTCTGGACTGGACCAATGGCCAAGCATGGCCCAATCCACTTCTGCTCCAGAACGGCCCAATTGCCTAAGTTCAATCCACTAACGGGAAAAAGTTACCTTTCTGCCCCTCCCGCCGGGCAAGAACTGCATCACTCCTCCCCGGAAAAGCTGCCTGTTACGCACGGCTTCTCCACTCCTCGAACAGCTGAGGGCATGTGCCCGAAACTAGGCTTATGCCCGACATAACGGCTAGTTTTGGGCACCTTGCCCGACATAGCGGCTAGTTTTGGGCAGTTACCTATTCTTCGAGAAAACGGTTATTTCGCCCCGAAAATAGGATCGTTGGCCACGCGCTGAGGGCACTGTATAAACCCTCTCGCTTGAGAGGGTCAGGTATCCAATATTCACCCTATGAACTAATACTTTGTACTTGCTCTTTTTCTCTGACCCTTTCTCACTTGAGCGTCGGAGTGCCTTGTAGGTACACCCCCCTCCGCCTCTCCATACGCCCAGCATCTCAGACGTTCTTGGTGACCCACTTCAACAGGATCTGATCCAGCCTTCACGATCATTAATATTTGGTTGTGATAAAGGTGGGAAACACAAGGATACTGATAGTGGTACCCAAAGTGCAACAAAAAATTTGGATGTCTATTTAAAATCAGGTCGACTTCAGCGAAAGATGGTTTTAGATGGAAGGTTGATGTAAAATGTGGAGTTCATAACCATGATTTACCTGATAGATTAGAAGGTCACTCCTTTGTTGGTAGGTTGACAGCGGATCGGAAGCAACATGTTGTTGATTTGACAAAGAGAAAGGTTCCACCTAGACATATATTGCTTTTCTTGCAAGAGCAAGATCCAAAGAATTTCACTCAAATCACGCAAATATACGAGCAGAAGAGTATAATAGAAAAAGAGATAAGAGGTCTTAGAAGTGAGATACAACATTTGTTTAAGCTTATTGAGGGTGTAGGTTATGTTTATTGAAGTAGAAAAAAGATGACTCTGAAGTTATTAGAGATATATTTTGGGCTCATCCAGATTCAGTTAAGTTGTTGAATATTTTTCCTATTGTGTTAGTTATGGATATCACTTACAAGACAAACAAATGTAGGCAATCTCTATTTGAAATTGTTGGTGAAATTCTGGTATAACAGATCCCAGATGTCCTACATGATGTCGAGACATCTGGTCTGACATAAACAGCAAGGCAATTATAGGCATTTAAAGAAGTTACTGAAAAGTAAAGTGCACACAGAATTTGTTCACCCAGTTCGGTCTAACAACCTACATCTGGGGGCATACCAAGCCAGGAAGGAAGTCCATTATTAGCAGTATCAAATTACAGACTCAACAAACCAGTTGACAATCCACTAACTTAATCACTACCCAATGACCCTTCTATCTAAGTCCTCCCTAGATAAGAGACTCCATCTCACTCCCAATCATCGCAATGATGTCTAGCAGTCAACATCTCAGTCACTGCATCAACAACTTGATTTCCAAAAACTCTCCAAACACATAGAAGACACACTCCTACAACAATACCTAGACATGAGCCTCATGACTAAGAACAATACTTAGAGTTGCTTAACAGCTTCCTCTAAGAACAATGACCATCTCACAATCCGAGTGGTTCACACATACCAACTCTCCTAGAGGTGGTTCACAAACTCAACCCTTAGAATTTACATTATGGCTGGCTTCCCTTAAAATAGGTTACAATGCTTCTATTTATAACTTTTTTCCCAACTGGATTTGGGCTTTAAATCTCCGCATATTAACTGCTACAAATCTGCAGAAGATTCTGCTACTAAATAGATCTTCAATTAAATCTTCATATCTTTTAGTCTTAAAAACAGCAACAAGATCTGCTCCAAATCTGATTGTAACTAAATATATCTTTACCAAGATATTCACCTACAATCTCTCACTCTCTTCAGCAGAATATCTCTCCAATAACAGAAACACACGGCCCTAATAAAACAACTCAGACTGATGTTTTATCAATTGATGTCTTAACATCGGGTTTGACATCAGCACAGAATCTGCAACCATTTACAACTTGACACAACCAGAATGTTAGAAACTCATGTTGAAACATCAACCATGACATCCACATTATTTTACCAAAATTCCAGCCAACTACAAGAACTAACAGTTGGCATAACATCAACCGAGTTGATTTTTACTGTCGCATTTGTGTATATTGAGTCTGAGCAGACTGAGACTTTTTGTTGGGTGTTAGATAAACTTAAACAATTGTTTGTGAAGAAAGATTTGTGTCCACAAGTGATTTTGACAGATAGAGATCTTGCTTTAATGAAAGCCATTGAAACTGTGTTTCCAAGGTTGATCATTTGCTATGTTGATTTCATATTAACAAAAATGTTGGTGCAAAACGGAAACAATATGTGGCTAGTGACATGCAAGAGACAATTGACAAATTATGGATGGAAGTTGTATGGGCTAGTGATGAGATTGAGTATGATCAATGGTTGAACCAACTTGAGAAGATGTACGTTGATTGTAAAGAATTTATTGATTATGTAAAGGACATATGGTTGACACCACATACACAAAGATTTGTTGGAGCATGGATTAATCAAGTGCTACATTTGGGTAACACCATGACTAATCGGTATGTATTTATTTGGCTTAATACCCTTTTTGGTCCTCTACATATGACTCGGGGTCCATTTTGGTCCCCTTCATTTTAAAAGTTTCAAATTGGCCCTTTACGTTGTTTAACAGAAGCAAAATGGTCTTTTCCGTCAAATAAAGGCAAACGGTGTTAGTTTTGCTGACATGTAAGCTGAGTTGGAATGATGGATTGCCTAATCAGCACCTTCTTCTTCCTTCTTACTGTGAGGCTTATAAGATCACCCCCAATTTGTGAGCTAAGTGTATCATTCCCAAAAAAACACCCAATTGAAACCTAATTCACCATCTAAACATGAATTCTGGGCGCGATTCTTCATCTTCTCTAAGTAGCCGAAGTGATTCGCAAGTTTATACCAGCTTTGGAAAGCTTTTATATGGGTGTGGAAACTTTGTTGTACTTCGTAAGGCAAGAACCGCCAACAATTACGGAAAGCTTTTTTGGGGTTGTCAACATTTTAGGTAATTTTCGTTCCCAACATATACAAGTAATTTGTGTTCTTAATCACGTATTTAATTGCATTCCATTTTATGCTCTTAATTTGTAAAGGGACATAGAAATGCTGGATGTGGGTTTTTTGAATGGTTCTATATATGAAGATTCTACAGCTGAAAAGGAGGAAACCTTGAGGAAGCATCAATGGAAGATAGAAGTGCTAAGTCAAGAGGTGGAAGAAGCCAAAAAAAATGTGGAAGTTTTGAGGCTCAAGAATATGGAATTAGAGGAAGCTTTAAAGAACACAATGAAGTGGAAGAAGATTTGGAAGATTTTGTGTTATTTTGTGTTGTTTGTTTTAGCAATTAAGATGTTGTAAAAGTTTGTTGGTTATTTTCCTGGTTTGGTGTAAAACTTGCATTGTAGAAATTTAAATGTTATTGTTACATGCTTGTTATAAGTTTATTGTGACATGTTAATTGTTAAATATTTGTTCTAATGTGTGTATAACTTACCATAATTTGGACCATTGTTTGTGTAAAGATAATTGTGTATTTAAGTTAAGTTTACATTAGATAACTTTGACAGATAACTTAGCATTAGATACAAAAGTTAATTAACAGAATTTTGAGAACATAAACCTTGTTCAAATTTGAGAACATAACATAATTTTGGTATAACACAAAATTTGATCAACATGTCATTGTTACAGACACATGTTCAAAATACCAAAACAAGGCATTGTTACAAACAGTGACTTCAAAATAACATAACCACAGAGTGGGATGGAACATAAGATAAACCTTGTTCAAAATAACATAAACATTGTTACAGACACTTGTTCAGAATACCATAACATGGCATTGTTACAGACACTAGCTTCAGCATAAGTTGTCACAGACACTTCAAAACAACATAACACATATACTTCAAAACAACATAACATCAGCCATATTCTTAAAAGAGAAACTACATAAATCTAAATGGACTTCTTTGTGTTATTTCTTTTGGTAGAAGTGGTCCTCTTAGTTGTAGGTCCCACTGCATTTTGTGATGCACGTAGTCTGGCGGTTAGTCCCTGTGAAACAGAAGGCATTGTAACAGATGTTTGTCTTGGTTTCCTAAAAGGTAATTTCTTGGTTTCCTAAAAGGTAATTTTTGTGGCCTTGCTTGTGCTTCCCTAGGATGAGTTCCCTGAGTTGGGGTTGCCCTTGGCTGAGTTTCTTGGGTTGTTGTTGTTGGTGTAGACCTTGTTTGAGTTCCTTGAGTTGTTGTTGCTGGTGTTGACTTTGATTGAGTTCCTTTAGTTGCCCTTGTATTTTGTCCTTGAGTTGGAGTTGGTGTTACCCTTGAGTTAGTTATGGTTGGTGTTGCCCCCGTGCCTTGAGTTGTGGTTGGTGTTGCCCTTGATTGAGTTATGGTTGGTGTTGTCCTTGTGCCTTGAGTTGTTGCTGGTGTTGCCCTTGGTTGGCTTCCTTGAGTTGGTGTAGTTGTTGGTGGCTGAGTCCTCTTACAAGTGGATTTATTATGTCCAGTCTGCCTGCACCTTATACACCTCATTATCATGTCAGTTTTTGTGAAGCCCCCAATCTATACCCCCAATTAACACGCAATTAAAGCGGTAAAAAGAAAATTCGAAAATTGATCAGAGTATATTTGAAACATCATGGCATAGAAAGGGAGAATCACATCAAAGAAGCCAAACATACACATAACATGCAACACCTGCCCATAATGATATGCAACTGTGGGGTAGCAATCACACAGAGGACACTTTGTTCCTTACACCCACTTTTCAGAAATTAGAATTAAAGCGGAAAATCTAAAATCTGATTAACATATATACATATACACATATAAACAGTTTGTCATACATCAGATAGCATATGTACAACCAAAATATATCATCAGATATACAAAATAATAGCACGCGACCACCCTAACTACCCGGAGTCACATATCAGAGCCGACCGACCAAAATAATGAAGACGCAACGCTTCACAAAAAGGAATACCTCCAGCAGCTCTAATCTGCAATGCCTCATAGAGCGTTATAAAACAGCAGAAGGGTGAGAAAAACAACCATAATATAATTGCATAAAATTATATATTAACACAAAAATGCACAAATAACATATTCTTACCACCAAAGCACACAGATAAATTATAATAACACACAGTACAATTCACACGTATCAATTACCACTGCACATCAATCATTCACAATACACAATTCCATGCACAAATGACTCATGATGAATGCAAATGTACAGAGACCGACACCACGACTCTATGCACATGCCATGCGGTACCGACTTCCTTTGTCACATCATGTCACGTCATTAGTCCACTCAGGAACTATTGGAACCATCGCTCGTTACTGAGAATCTCAAGTAACTCCCCGTCGGGCCTACGATGTTCACCCGTCGCTTTAGGTCCTCAGGCATCGCCTCATATTTTCGAGGCACACGACCTTAAGGATTGCTTTAAGTCTCCAAAGGAGCCCACAATCATCTATACCCATCGCTTTAAGTCCTCAGGCATCGCCTCATATTTTTGAGGCACACGATGTTATAGCATATTCCCCTCGGGAATCAAACCGTCACTCAGGACGTTCAACAATACACATCATGATGCTTGGCATACAATGACTCATGACATTCTCATTGCATACATACACACATTCACAATTATGCATATATCATCAAATACCACACTTAGCATTTTCTTGCCTTACGGCCACAAATCATCATCACAACAGCACATAAGTCATACCACATTCGAAGCAACACCATAAAGCATAACACAAGTCAAATACGCACCATTAAAACGACAAAAGTCGACCATTGACACTATTCACATTTACTGAGAAAATAAAATCGGCTAACAAATTTTAAACCATCATGATAAGAAAGTACAACTCAATGGCTTTCCAATGCATCAAACCACGCCTCAAACCGAATCACAGATCAAAAGTTATGCAGAAAACAAAATTACACGAACAACACTGTTCGCTGGGAGAATCTCCCTCGCGAGCATTCGCTAGCTGCTTCGCTAGGCGAACATCCCTCGCGAGCATTCGCTAGCTCCTTCGCTAGGCGAATGTTCCAGCGAACCAACTGTTAGATAAAAACAGACACTAAGTTCGCTAGGCGAACCCCCTGGCGAACCAAGGCAGCAACTACCAACATTTAAAACACCCAAACTTCGCTAGGCGAACACTCTAGTGAACCTTCGCTCACGCCTTCACTAGGCGAATACCCGTAGCGAACCTTCGCTACCCTTCGCTGAATGGTTCGCTAGGCGAACCTGCGAAAACTCAGAATCCTTCAGCGCTGTTGAAAACCCAAAAATGATATTAAACCATTTCCAAATCAACATATTTCAATCAGAACCTATTCTAATCATGTCAACAAGCAAACTACCACCTTTACATCGATTTCCAACCGTTAAACCATCGATTCTACTCATTTTATCGTTTTCGACCTAAAAGTGAAAAACATGGAAAGCAAGAGAATCATCCAAACCCATTCATACATAATCATATACAAGCATAGTATAATCGAGTTTCGCACCCTTACCCGATTAAATCGACTCTAGAACTTGATCTTGATGATTTTTCCACACTATCCCAATTTTTCTCTCTTCTCCTATTTTCTTCTCTTTTTCCTTCTTTCTTCTTTCTTTCTCTCAATTTTTCTTTCTTTCCCTTTTCTATTTTCTTTTCTTACTAACTTAATGAAAAACATTATAAAATGACCAAAATACCCCCACACTCAAATTTCTCGCAAACGATCCCAAAACGCGATAAAATATATTCACGACTAAAAATAACACATTTTCACACAAAAGTTGAAATTACAATAAAATAATAATAAAATAATCAAAAACGACTCAATAAAATAAAACTGGCAAAAACTGGGGCGTTACAGTTTTTCTCATTTTTCTATCTGACCCATCAAGTTCACCCTGCTCACGGTTCCTCTTCTTCTTTGGTCTTTATGGCATTTTTTTTGTATTTTGGAGGCTGGACATTCGGGTACTCTGTTCTGACCCATAAATTGAATGCCTCTGACATGTTATTCAATACAGTATCACACTTTAAAGTTGTCCTAAAATATGATTTGCTCCAATATCTTTGTGGAGTCTGCACCATGTGCTTGTATGCCTCTTAATGTATCTGTCTCATACCTCTCATCTCCCTTTCCCATGCTTGTGGGTAAGTAGCCCTAGCAGCCCTCCAAATTATCTCCTTCAACATTTTTCCTGGATACTTTTTCCTGAAATTATTGTATAAGTGTCTTACACAAAATCTTTGTTCAACATTTGGTAGTAATTCATCCATTGCAGGAAGAAGACCCTGCAAAAATAAACCAAATGCTGGTGACTACATATATTACTAAACACATCATAATATAACTGAAAATGTTAAATAAATAGAGTGGTACCTTTTGCTGATCAGAAATGAATGTATATGTTCTACATTCTTCCCTACCACCTAGATCATCAATGAGGAGTTCCAAGAACCACAATCAGCTTTCTTTAGTTTGCCCTTCCACTACAGCAAAAGCTATAGGTAACATCTGGTCATTGGGATCTGTACCAATGGCTGCCAAAATCTGACCTCCACAAAGCCCCTTTAAGAAGCATCCATCAAGACCAATAATAGGCCTACACAACTTGAAACTCTTTTTGCAAGCAACATATCAAATATACAACCTTTTGAAATAAGGTCTTTTATCCTCAACACTTTCTTGGACTGGTGTGACATTTAACTTGACAGTTGAACCAGGATTTGTCCTTAGGATTTCATTACAGTAATGATATATCCTTGTGTAATCCCCTAAAAATGAGCCATCAACGATATCCCTAGTTGCAAATCTGGCCCTAATTGCCTTTGTCTTATTAACCCCCACATTCCATTTCCTTTGAGCCTTTTCCTTTATATACTTTAGCTTCAACTTAGGATTATTTTTCAAAGAATTTTGCAACCTTTTGCTTAGCCATTTTGTAGTCATCATCTTTACATTATATTCCCCCGAGCAATTGTGGTTATCAACTACTTTTCTCAGTTTCCAAGTCTCCTCATAAGGCAACTTTCCACAATATGCCTCCCACATGCAGCCTTCCTTACACACCACCTTCACCCTCTTCTTGTCATTTTTCAAAAACTTAAGACCTCTACCAGATTGGTCACCTTTTGAGTTAAAATAAGTACCCAAATAACTTAAAAATGGGATACTTCTTCTTCATTGGTTCATCACTCTCCTCACTATCACATCCACTGTCCAACTCCTCACTATCATATAAACTCCCATTCTCCTATCCACTGTCTCCTTCCCACTTCTTTTTACTTGTCTCTTCATAGTTTCTATCATATTCAACAAGATTCGGTAAGTTTTCTTCAGAAAAATCCAAACTCATATTTGAATCACTAAACGTAACCTCTAATGCACTATCATACAAGTAACTCTCATCCTCACTGTCATCAGAGCTTGTTACCACATTCAACAAACCAACATTAGAATCTATAATCTCATGAACCTCACCATCATTGTTCAAACTCTCACCTACATTCATACTCTCACCTACATTCATACCCTTAGCACCATTATTCTTCACACTCTCACCTACATTCATACCCTTAACACCATTATTGTTCACCCCATCACCTGAATTCATACCCTCAACACCATTATTGTTCACACCCTCACCCTTAACACCATCATTATTCACACCATCACCATCAGTACCTACATTCATTTCCTTTACTACTTCTTGATAAAGATCTTCAATGATGGATTCTACCTCCGGATTAACTACATTTAATGGTTCTTCATCTATGGCTTCTTCCTCCATCATGTCTATAGGATTTTCAACATATTCAGGTTGAGATAATGGGTGTTCTATGTAAATGTCAACTTTCAAATGTACCCTACAGAGGTCAGCTACCTCTAACGCACCCTTATCATCCTTAAGAACATTCAAACCATATGTGGGATCATTGTAATATATAGTGTCTACCTCAGTGTAAGCTAAATCTTTCAAAACACCAACTAATTTAAAATAGAACCACCTATCCACATCTATCTCTAACTCATTACATTTACCCCCATATAATCGATTTTTGCATAGTCGACAAACTCGCCATTATGATGAATTTTCAAACACAACATTTCTTCCATTTCTGCCTAATACAATAAAACGCAACATTAAATACAACAGAACATACATACCAAAAAAAACCTAGATACCTAATCAGTACAAGAAAATGCAAAAAAGCCATACATACCAAAAACGCAACAACAATGCAGATTCCAAAAGGGGGAAAAACCCTAGCTACCTAATCAGAACAAGAACCGCAACAACATTGCAGATTTCAAAAGAGGGAAAACCCTAGATTTCAAAATAACAGAAAAACCCCAAGATTTTAAAAAGCCCTAGACAACGAAACATTTACACACAATGACAACAGTAAGAAATTGGAGACTAACCTTCGTATTCGTCTTCATCTTCCACTTCTCTTCGTTCCCAATTCTGAGTTCTCTGCTAGGGTTCTTGCTATTTCAGAAACTTAGACAAATAACTTAGTCAAAAATGTTGTAATGACAAGTTAAATTAAAAATAACTTAGTCATCATGCCACATGTTGTAAGTTTTTTAACACATCAGCAATGAGCTTAGTCAGCGTGCCACATTACCATTCCTGGTTTTACACATAAGCTAAAACATACCACGTCAGCAAGATTTTTAATGAAAAACTAACGCCTCTAACAGACAGTGCTAACGTGATACCATTTTAATAACGTAAGGGACCAACTTGAAACGTTTAAAAGAAAGAGGATCAAAATGGACCTCGAGTCATAGGTAGAGGACCAAAAAGGGTATTAAGCCTATTTATTTTTAGTATTTCTAAATTGTATTTTTTAAGTATTTTTAATATGTATTATTTTTAGGGTTGGGTCTGCTCATTGGAAGTTAAAGCAGATGTTGGGGAACAGTATTGGTAACATGGTCAAATGTTGGGAGGCTATGAATGACAACTTAAAGTTACAACTGGGCAACATTAGAGCTTCTTTTCAAAAGAGTTTTTATGAAGTTGAGCACACCCACGTAAGTCCATTTTACAATAATTTACGTGCTTCAGTGTCTCGAGCTACATTGAGACGCATTGCTAAAGAGTTAACACGAGTTAATTATGTTGGAACTAACATGGAAATATGTTGTTGTACTCTTAGAACAACCTATGGATTACTGTGTGCTTATGAGTTGACAGGATATAGAATTGGTGGTATACCGATACCAATAGATGTTGTGCATGTTCATTGGAGGAAACTAAGTATGGAAGTTAAGTTGGAGGAAGACGTAGATGAAGGATCAGAGGTGGATATGAGTAGTGCAATGAAGAGTTATGGAAAAGGTTTAGGCCACTATATGTTGTTGGGAAAAGGGCATTAAAAAGTAGGGTTTTTGAACTTGCCTTCCCCACAATGACTTCTTTGTGTCCACAACCTGAGAAAATAAAAACCAAAAAGGGAGTCAAGAAGAAAGGCAAAAAACCAGTAGGGTATGATGTTTATAGGGACCTTCGTATCATGAGTATGTTGATCAAGCATCTCAATCTTCACAGAGGCAATCTCAACCATCACAAACTTCGAAGAAGTTGAAATTATCACAATCTCCACAGAATAAATCTCAACCATCACAGGCTTTGAAAAAGTTGAAATTATCACAATCATGTAGCGAGCAATTTTTGTCGGTGACGCGACCACCTTATCGCTGAAGTTGGGTTTCTCTCCTCGAGGAAAAAGGGGGTGTTACTTTCTGATTTCTTATTTATCCCATGAAGCTGGAAGGGAAAGGGAAGGTATCTAAAACTAACCTTGCACGTGAATGTTTAACTGAACAAACGCTTAAAGAGATTGGGGGGTCCGGGGTCAGGTTATATAATGGGCAGTTGTCCGTTACCCAACCTATATGTGGTTATCCACAGGATATTAGCTTTAGGTTTTGCTTTGTACTTGGTGATGTTTATCCGTTAATGGGTTTGGGAAAGTTTCTTGGGAAATGTGAGAGAGTAAGTGAGTTTTTGTTGATGTTTTTGGGAAGGTGCTGGACCTAAGTTTTGATTGATGTATGAAGGTATTGGACCTAGAGTTTTTGATTAATATGCTCGCTAAGATTTCACAATCTTATGCCTACGTATTCCCGTTTAAACGAAACAGGGAAATCGGAGCAATCGTAGTTCCTCCTAATCTAAGGGATGAAAAATATGTTTTGGTGTCTTGTTCAAAGCCCAAGACAGAGGCTAAACGGAGTATTTGTGTCTTGTTCAAAGCCCAAATTGAAGCTAAAAGGTTGACTGAAAGAGAATTTGTCATCTCTAAAGAGGGATTGTTGATTTTTGTGTGCCTTGATCAAAGCCCAAGGTTGAAGCTAAGAGGTTGATTGACTCCACTGGAGAAGTCCTTATACAAAGCCTAAGAGGAGGCTGTATGAGACCGACTCAGCAAGAGAGTGGATATATTGGTGTCTTGTACAAAGCCCAAGAGGGAAGCAAAAAAGAGACCGACTCTTTGGGGATATCATTATGTGAAGCCTAAGAGGAGACTAACTCCGCTGGGGAGGTATTTATCTGTCTTATATAAAGACCAAGATTGAGGTTAAAAAGGGGTTTGACTCAACAAGAGAGTACTTTTATCTGTCTCGTACGAAGCCCGAGATTGAGGCTAAAAAAGGTTTACTCAACAAGAGAGTACAAAAAGGCGATTGACTCAACAAGAGAGTCTATGAGAGTGATTGACTCAACAAGAGAGTCTGAAAAGGTGGCCGACTTAACAAGAGAGTCTGGGAAGTAATTGATTGACTCAACAAGAGAGTCTGAAAAGGTTAACTCCGATGGGGAGAATCATTATACAAAGCCCAAGAGGAGGCTGACTTTCCTGAGGAAAGGATCATTATACAAAGCCTAAGAGGAGGCTATCTTATGCTGGGGATTCTTGAGATACCGAGGCATGTCCAAATGGGGAAACCAACTCTTGCAGGGGAATGCAGAAGAATTGATGGATCAGATACCTTGAGGTTCTGATTTGAGATAGTGTTATATGATGATAAACAGACCCTGGTTAGGGAGTTTTTAGGAGAGAGACTGGGTTTTAGAACCCCACAAGTTTTAGCTATGCTGGAGAGTAATCCAGAATTCGGGGTTTCTCCTATATTTGTAAGGAACTTGAGAATGTCTTTGAGACTCAAGGAGATTTAGACTGTCCAAGTCTATTGGAAAGGTTTATCTTTGTACAACGCCTAAGAGGAGGCCGACTCGTTTAAGGGATGAGTGTCAACCCTAAAATTGGTCTGAGGGCTTTTGTGACTCCTTTTTGAAAGACAGCTCTAACGACGGGTGATTAAGTTCTGTCCTATACCTCTAGAGGTCGTGAGGGTCCTTGTATGAAGCCCAAGAGAAGACATGAGAACTTTTAAGAAGCCGACGGGTCCTTGTACAAAGCCCAAGAGGAGGCGGGGATGCTTTTAGGAAGCCTGTGGGTCCCAAACAAAGAAAAGTTCAAGAAATGCTATTCACCGAGAATAGATCATTTAATGAAAGTTCTAAGGTTTGAAGAAATTCAAGAGATACTATTCACCGAGCATAGATCAACTCTTGGGAGTAGAACTTCTTTGACAATTTCTAGGGGTGACAGTCTGAGAAAAGGTTCACGAGGAATACTGCCTTTCTCTTTGTTCCATATTGTTTAAGCCCAAGAGAAGGCAAGACTGTATCTGGAAATCCTATGGGGATCTAGTTTTGACTGTATTTAAAGAGTGACCAACATGGCTTTACCTAGGTCTAGAACTAGTTGCCGGGGAAAACTCTAAATAACTATACTAGTATATATACAATTGATATATGTCAAGTATGTAAAGGGGTACGAAAGAAGACTAACCGTGCGCAGCTTCCCACAATACAGTTATATATATTTGACATGTATTTAAAAGAATGAAAGAAGACTAACCATGCGCAGCTTCCCACAATACAGTTATATATATTAAAGCAAGTAAATGAAAGCGGATAAAACTTACAAGCGAGCAAGCTTCCGTGTGTGTTGTTAGTTATTCAAAGAAATTAAATAAAGTTTTGATAACAACTGTATATTTGAATCAAAATCAAAAGGGAAGTTGCTTTGAAAAGATTGTACTGGGACTTATACAACGTCTGAGGCCCAAAAGGTTTTCTGTACAAATGTATGGGTCTTGCAACTCAAGGAGAGGCCCAAAGAGTTTGAAAATGAATAAAGATGGGTCTTATAGCTCAAGGAGAAGCCCAGATGATTTTGTTAAAAAGGCGACGATCGCACCGCTGTTTTGAAAATGTACAGAGGGACTTATACAATAAGTGAGGCCCACAATGGTTTATTTACAAAAGGGTTGGGTCTTACACTCTATTAGAGGCCCAAATATTATTTTGAAAAAGAAAGATGGGACTTACAACACGAGGGTAGACCCAGATGGTTTGTTTACAAACGGCGATCGCGCTGAGGTTTTTGAAAACACAGTGGGTCTTATACAATATCTGAGGCCCAACAAGGTATTTTATTTACAAGGAATGGGTCTTACACTCTATTAGAGGCCTAAGAGTGTTTGAAAAAGATTGATGAGGGTGGAATCAACCAAAACCCTAATTTTGTTTAAAATGTAATTAATTTTGTCAAAAAATTAATAAAAATTATTGAAAACATGTGAAAAGTGAGTGGTGATCTTGGATCAATGTTTCTAAAATCATGTTTTTGTCCACAAAATGATTGAAAACCATTTAAGTTTGGAAAATCAAGAGAAAGAAAATTTTCAAAATGTTGAAAAACAAATAAAAATTAATTCTTTGCAAAAATATTAAATATATGAAATAAATAATATTTTTGGGAAATTTTTGTAAAATAAAATATTTTAACATTTTTGTGAATTAATAAAAAAAGAATCAACTCAAGATCATTAAAATTCAGAGAGAAATTAATTTTTGAATCAATTAAATAAAATCACAAAATTCAAATATTTGAATTTTCAAAAAAGGCGCCAAGAACAACACCAAGAACACGCGCGTGTTCTGATTTGCGCAGATTTGCATTTTCTCATCAATCTCACTGAATACTTGATGAAATCACACAATCCACATATCAATCTGCTCGTTTTCACCTCACGATCAGGTCTATGGTCTTTAATTTCATTTATTTTAAGCATGGAATAAGAAATCAAAGAGAAACCTCAAGAATCCTAATTTCTGCATGAAGGCTCAGAAATTTGATGCACGATCCAAAAAAAGCAATTAATTGAGGGAAAACACTCGATACATGATTATGAACATATGGCAAAATTATTGTTCGAGGAAATATGCATGAATCATGAGATGATCAAGTTAAGGCTTACCTCTTGCAGCTGGTGATAGTGTTTTGTGTTGGATGTGTTACAGCTTGGTTCCAATGACGTGGACAGCTTCCCTAGGTGCTATGGAGTGTGTCTGAATGCTTGGAATGGATTGAATTGAGCTGGAACTTGATTTGGTACCTCAACTGTAAATCTGTCAAAAGCTTGTGCAGATGGCTGGTGATTTTGTGATTCTGATGTTCCAGATGTTATGTGAGAGTTTGGATCACTTCTATATGTTATATGTGGGGTGTGTGAACCATTGGTTTGGTTGGAATTGCTCTCAAACTCAAAACCCGATACCCGATAGTGACTTGCTTTAGAAGGCAAAATTGGAGTGAAAATGGAGATTTTGAGGAAAACATCAGTTTGGTTGCTTTAGTGTACTCAAATTGATCACAATTGAGCTCTATTTATAGTAGAACAAGTTTGTTTTGCAAGGAATAGGGAATGGCAACTGTAGCAGGCCTTTGGCCAATGTGGATCAAATGGAATCTCAAGTCTCCTCTAGCCATTGACTTGAGATTAGAACATAAGCCTATGGTTCTTTGATTCAAGGATAAGGCTTGACTGAAGTGTTCATTTTTGCTCTGATACATGCCACCTCTAAGCATCCATTAAATGTTCCAAAACAAAATTGGAGTCTTGAAGCATCTTTAGCCTTTTTAGGTTTGGCATGCTACTTGTAGATTTTGGGACTTTGGAGGCTGATGAATCAGTGTTTGTCCCTTGGTTGTTCCCCCTTGAGGTGAGCCGATGGATAACCATGCTTGTTATTGCACAATTTGGACAAATCGAGCTCTTGTGCACAAATCTGCCTTGCCAAGACAGTTTGCAGCAAGGCATGTTGCAGCTGTCATAACTCCTAGCTCAAGTGGAGTTTGATGGAGTTCTTGATCATTTTGGAAAGCTCTTATATAATAAAACACATGTGTGATCATAGTTTGTCTTGAAACTTTTTGGATCCAAGTGAAAAATGCCCCTACATTTTGAAAAAAAGCAAGACAGATTCTGACTTAGTGAAAATTTCACTAAGTGTTGGAAAAAGTGGCATTTCATGTTTTCAGCCATTTTGATCACTCCATAACTAAAAATCCATGAGGAATTGGAATAAGATGTAGTTTACACTTTTAAAGTATGCCATGAGAGCTACAAATCCATATTTGGATCATCCAAAATGGTTGCTTGGATCTCAATTTATGATCCTTGAAAGTTGGTACCCTAGCCACTTTGTTCCATAACTTAGAAAAATTCTAAGTTTTTTATGGTTACCCCTTTTACAAGTTAATCCATTTTCTTTGGTTTTTCTTGATGAATGATGATTCAAATCACACATTAATATTGTTTTAGGGTTAAGGAACCTTGGTTGACCAAAAAAACAAAAAGTCAAACTATGACTTTTTGTACAGTTGACTTTTTATCAGATGAAATCCAAACTGTGCGATCCTTTGTGAAATCCAGTCCTTGACCTAAATCAAACCTAATGGATGGACTCCATAGGCGATATAGGGTGTATTGAATCATGTCCCAAGGTTTGGGAGCATGTCTTGATCAAAAGTCAAAGGTACAGTTGACTTTTTCCCCAAAATACTAACTGTGGTCCTGATGAAATTGAAACTTGTGAAGCAAGCTTCTTGGGTTAATCCATTGTTACAAATGGATCAATGTAGTGTATTAGAGACCCTCAAATCATGTCTTGAAGTCTTGGCTCATGTTTTGTCCCAAAAGTCAACTTAGGGGTGAATTAGGTCAAGAAACCCTAATTCCTGATTTTTGGTAAATGCATCCCCTGAGGTTAAATTGACTTGATGATTGGGTTCATGAGGTCCCATGGAGTATCTTAGGTTATGCTTTGAAGCATTGGCTCATGTCCAGATGAAAATTTTCATCTGAAGGCCTCAGTCGACCAAAACCCTAATTTGGTGACATTGGCGATCTTGAGGCTTAATCCACTTGGAATGTTGCAACTTTGTGCTTGATTCTTGATGTGGGAGTCCTCTTGATCCTTTATGGGTGTTTGAGAGGTTATACAAGTTGAAGATCATGTCATTTATTGATTGATTCTTTGTCTAAGTGCCTTGAGAGGGCTCAAAACCCTAATCCTTGATTGTGGTGAATGCTCGATCATCTTTGAGGAGATTGATGAGGCATAATGGTTCATCCATATTGTGATGATGATTTACACAATTATAGGAAATCTTGGTGGTCAAAATTTGGGGTATGACAGATGCCCCTATTTAATCCTCTTGGACCCGAAGGTGTGAATGGCGAAGGTATTCGGGTATTCGGCGTGCAAGAGGATTAAATATCGGAATACCCGAAATTTTGATGGTGGTTATGAATGGCAGTTTGCCCATCCATCTTCTTTTGCTTAAGCAATGATGCTTAGAAAAGGTAAACTTCCCCTCGATCCTGGTTTCTAGCCAAGGAACTGGTCTCAGTTTTCTTTTGAAATAAACTTCCCCTCGATCCTGGTCTTCAGCCAAGGAACTGGTCTCAGTTTTTGAAATAAACTTCCCCTCCATCCTGGTTTCCTACCAAGGAACTGGTCTAAGTTTCCGAAATAAACTTCCCCTTGATCCTGGTTTCCTACCAAGGAACTGGTCTAAGTTTCCGAAATAAACTTCCCCTTGATCCTGGTTTCCTACCAAGGAACTGGTCTTAGTTTCTTTTGTCAATAAACCTTCTTGACAAGGGACGCTATTCGTAGCGGTTTTCCTCAAACTTCTCGTCGAATTTTCCTGGGGAGATGCCATTTGATGGGAAAAAGTTTTGATGTCAGACTTGTTGGGGAGCCCATTTGTCTGAGTTGTAGAGGTGCATAAACTTCCCTGTTGGAGACGCCATTTGTTGACTCTACTAGGGAAAACGAGTCTCTTGAGAGGCTGTTTCCACTTAAGGATATTACATTATACTTTTCTTCAAGATCTTCTCAGAGAAATGCCATGTGATGTAATCCAATTTGGAGGTGTTGATGACCTCATTTGATAGCAAATTTTCAGAGAGAAACTGCTGTGTTGCCGAATCTCCGGTTGCGAGGCTTTCTCTAGGGATTTTCCTTAATTTGGGAAAGTGAAGATATCATCTTCAATGGTGAAGAGTGACGCTTATCGAAAATCTTCTGGTCTTTCAGGGGTTCAAGTTATCAAAGTGGTCAAGGACCAACTTCATCCCAGAAATAAACTGGGGAGAGATTGCTTAGCTGACACCCTTCTTGACGAGGAAATAACTGACGACTCGATTGACAGGAGTACTTTTATCACTAGGGGATAAGACCGACTAGAGTGATAGTGATGCAATATGAATGTGAATGCAAATCAATAATGCATGATGTATGTATGTATATGCTGACAAAACTGACGCGACATACAGACTAATAGATGAACACGACTGGATACTCGACCACTGCAGGGGATAAAAGTATCAATGTTCCAAGATAGCAATTCTGCCTTGCTCAGGAGAGATAATCCTTGTGGGGAAAACTGCAACGTTGGTCGGACTTAGGAGGTAAGAACTCTGTCGGGGACGTCAGATGAAACATGGTCTCCAACACAGTTGATTCTTCATTCAGGCGTACTGGTTCAGAAGAAGTACTTTGATTCTGCACTTTGAAGCCTACTCGCCTTTGGCGTACTGGTGAAGAGTGAAGCAATCATGTTAAAATGTCGTTCTGTAAATCTAAAACAAATAGGAATTACAAACAAAAGCACAAGGGCTCAAATTTTATTGATAGGATGGAAATCAGCCAAACGTGTGATTCCATAGAGTATTTACAAAGTTTAGAAAATGGTAATTTAAGGGAAAAGGGCTACATTGAAACATAATGACTATTATCCCTCTACCAACTTTGAATTCTGGACATCCTGAGCTTCCGTCGAAGATGACCTTGACTGGAGTTTTCTCTGATGGATGGCATGACCGCTGAGGAGTTGAACTGATCAGACGTAGTTACTTGCCATTAATCCCTAACTTTTTCCTGATTGTACTTTGAGACTTCCAATCCACTGGGATGATTTTTTATTATGTCTCTAACTTTTTCCCGGACCGCCCTTTCGGGTTTTCAATCCACCGAGACGTTTTTTTTAGTCTAGGCGAAGTATTTCTTGACTACATCAACATTTGTAGGGTAGGCAAACTCTTCTCCATCCATGGTTGCGAGTCTCAAGGCGCCGCCTGAGAAGGCTTTCTTGACCACATAGGGGTCGTCATAATTCGGAGTCCAATTGCCCCGGGAATCAGTGAGAAAAGATTGTATCTTCTTGAGCACGAGGTCTCTTTTTCTTAAGACGCGAGGTCGGACCTTTTTATCGAACACCTTCTTCATTCTCTGCTGGTACAACTGACCATGGCATAGAGCAGTTATTCATTTTTCTTCGATTAGATTCAGTTCATCGTGTCAACGTTGGCACCATTCAGCCTCTGTTAGCTTAGCTTCCATCAATATCCGAATTGATGGGATCTCTACTTCGATGGAGAGCACTGCCCCCATGCCATATACTAGAGAGAAGGGGGTTGCCCCTGTTGAAGTGCGGACAGATGTGTGATAACCGTGAAGAGCAAAGGGTAACATATAGTGTCAGTCTTTGTAGGTTACAACCATCTTCTGAACAATCTTTTTGATGTTCTTGTTAGTCGCTTCTACCGCTCCGTTCATCTTGGGTCGGTAGGGATATGAATTGTGGTGTCCGATTTTGAACTCAGCGCACAACTCTTTCATCATCTTATAATTCAAGTTAGATCCATTGTCCGTAATGATCTGGCTAGGAACACCATAATGGCAGATGAGATTGTTTTTGATAAAACGGACCACGACTTGTCGAGTTACATTGGCGTACGATGCTGCTTCGACCCACTTGGTGAAGTAGTCAATGGCTACCAGGATGAACCGATGTCCGTTTGAAGCTTTGGGTTCGATCATGCCAATCATGTCGATTCCCCATATGGAAAAAGGCTATGGGGAAGAAAGAACCTTGAGATGCGTTGGCGGTACATGGATTTTGTCAGCGTATATCTGACACTTGTGACACTTCCTCATGTACTTGTAGCAGTCGAATTCCATGGTCAACCAGTAGTACCCTGCTCTCAGAATTTTTCTCAACATTGTGTGTCCGTTGGCATGAGTGCCAAAGGATCCTTCGTGAATTTCTTTCATCAGCATGTTTGCTTCTAGTCTGTCTACGCATCGGAGCAAAACCATGTCGAAGTTTCTCTTATAGATTGTATCACTGCTCAGGAAGAAATTGTCTGCTAGCCTACTGAGGGTTTTTCTGTCTTTCCTTAGTTCCCCAGGTGGGTACTCTTGTTTCTGAAGGAAGCATTTAATACCATGATACCAAGGTTTGTCGTCTATAACTGCTTCAATCGTGAAGATGTAAGTGGGCCTCTCAAGGCTCATTATGTCAATCTTAGGTATGTCGTTCCATTGACCTACACTAATCATAGAAGAGAGAATGGCTAATGCATCAGCCATGTGATTCTCTTCACGAGGGATATGATGAAACTCGATTCTATTGAAGAAGGGTAACAACCTTCTCGCATAGTCTTTGTAAGGAATCAGTCCTGATTGGTATGTGTTCCAATCTCCTTTGATCTGATTGATAACCAGGGATGAGTCGCCATATACATCCAAGTTCTTAATCCTTAAGTCAATCGCTTCTTCGAGACCCCTGATACAAGCTTCGTATTCGGCCTCGTTGTTTGTACACTTAAACGTTAATCGGGCGGTGAAAGGAATGTGGGTACCCTGAGGTGTTATGATGATTGCCCCAATTCCGTTTCCATAATGATTGACAACTCCGTCAAAGATTAGTCCCCATTGGGAACCTGGTTCTAGCCCTTCACTAGGTAGCGGTTCATCGCAATCTTTCATTTTCAAGTACATGACATCTTCGTCTGGGAAGTCAAACCCGATTGATTCTTGATCGTCAATCGGTTGATGAGCCAAATGATCTGCTAAAATACTTCCTTTAATGACTTTTTAAGCATGGTATTCAATGTCGTATTCAGATAACAACATCTTCCAACGGGCGATCCTTCCCGTGAGAGCAGGCTTTTCAAAGACATACTTGATTGGATCCATTTCGGAGATTAACCAAGTAGTGTGACGAATCATATAATGGCGAAGATGTTTGGATACCCAAGCCAAAGCGCAACAAGTTTTCTCAAGCATAGTATACCGAGTCTCACAGTCGGTAAACTTCTTGCTCAAATAGTAGATGGCAGATTCCTTCCTTTTTATTTCGTCTTGTTGACCAAGCACACAACCCATCTAGTCTTCCAAGTCTATTAAGTATATGATCAGTGGCCTTCCTTCCACTAGAGGTGATAGAATCAGTGGGTTCAACAGGTATTCCTTGATACTGTCGAAGGCGGTTTGGCAGTCTTCTGTCCAAACGCAATCCTGATTCTTTTTGAGTAATTTGAAGATCGATGCGTGTAACACCCCAATTCCCACCGCGAATAAATAATACATAAATAAATCAGAGTGAATAAAAATTTATTTTTCCGACAGAAACAAGGATGCCACATTTAAAGAAAGAAACACAATCCCTGCTCATATATTTGATACATAACACAAAATGGAATAAACATAAAAGGGAAACTTTTTCCAACAAAGGGAAAGTTCAATTATGGAATAAAGCGGAACGATCCATAACTGACTTGTTTTACAAAATAAATTATTTTATAACATCAAAATATTCATACAAAGGTAATACAATATAGGTCCAACAAATATATACATAAATAACAAAAGCGTTCCCCGACTCCCGTGCTACGTATCAGAGCAGACAGACCAACAAAAGGATGGAGAACTAATCTTCACAAAAGCCTCCAAGACACAAATCTGCAATTGCCTCATAGAGCAATAAACCACAGCATAAGGGTGAGAAATAACAACTAAATCAAGATTGCATAATAATATGCAAAACATATAAATTCACGTACACGGTTATTCTCACCACCAGCATCACATACAAAACATATAGCATATATCAATTATACCAACATCATAACACATTCACACATAATGCACACCAAAGTTATGGCATATGGAAACACATCACCCCATCACATAGCATATGCCTATACATAAAACATATTATCCACTAATGTAACACCCCATCACATAGCATATGCCTATACATAAAACATAGTATCCACAACCAATGCATTTATCACATATGCACATCAATTCACCAATCCAATCATAAACCTCAATACATACTCAATCAATTCACAATTCCACACATAATCACATAATCAATCCATTCATGATTTTCCACACATAATCACATAATCAATCTATTCATGATTTATGCAAATGCACAGAGACCGACACAACGACTCTATGCAATGCATATGCGGTACCATCCATCCATCATTTCTCATCACTAGTTCACTCAGGAACTATTGGAACCATCGCTTGTTACTTAGGATCACTCATGTAACACCCCGTCGGGCAAACGATGTTCCCCGTCGCTTTCAGTCCTCTTTGTATAAGGCGCACGACGTTTATGGATCGCTTTCAGTCCTCTTTGTATAAGGCGCATGATCTGATCGCTTTCAGTCCTCTTTGTATAAGGCGCACAGTCGTCTATAATCATCGCTTTCAGTCCTCTTTGTATAAGGCACACGATGTTATAGCGGATTCCCTCTGGAATCGTTTCGTCGCTCACACCCACTAGGGCACACGACATCATAAGATGTATATCATGATGCTTGACACACAAGAACTCATGACAATAAAATGCATCTTCACAATTCAACCATATGAATTATCTCATCGTCATTATTCATGCATTGCAAATCAATTCAAACAATGCATTTACTTGCCATAAGACCACCAAATAACACATTGAATTTCACATAAACAAAGCATTTCATCACAAACCACAAGCCACAAACTACAACAATCATACAATCACAATTACTTCTGTGAGCAAGCCTTTAAGTTTTTGTATGATAGCAAATTGTGTGATAAATGCAAAGTGTGTGATATGCATGATATAAGATTAGTATGCATGATTAGCTGGTACATACATATGATTTCATACCTATACTATGCTTTAAAAGACAATGGAAATTGATTCATATCATCATTGAAATCATAAAAACAATTTTCCTTATGTATGCATCGATCATATGTGTCTTGCATCGACACATACCTTTGATAAATTCACAAAAACAATTTTGCTTCAGTATGTGTCGATTCATACGAATCTCGTATCGATACATGCTCCTGTGTAATTGTGTTATGTATCGATTCATTCGCATCATGTATCGATGCATGACTGACTTTACATTCTGGAAATTAATAGTTACAGTATGCATCGATGCATACAATTATGTGCCGACTCATGTATGTGTTATACCCACTATGTATCGACTCATACGATATTTGTATCGATACATAAAGTTGTTTGTTGCTTTTAACCGTTTATGTTTTTCACATATAAGATGTTATGACAGTTCAGTTTTGAGAGAATGAATTTGTGAAAAGTGAAAATTATGCAATCAAAGCAAAAGGCAAGTTTGGTGTGCATCAATTCTGCGAGCAGCTTTAGAGACCTGAAAGATACTTTATCTTCATCATCTTCTCAATCTCTTTAATTCAATAACATCAACACATAATCATTTTTGTTCTTCGGATTAAAGGATCTTCGAGATAACGTTCAGTGGTACGATCAAGGATCTAGCTGAGTTGAAGATTCAAAGGGGGTTTCGAGGAAAAACCATCTGGTTTGTCCTTCAAGAACGGGTGTGTTCTTGAGGGTTTGTTAGTCACGATTGCAGAACATATTCAGCCGCAGCGTAGGGTTTGGAAATTTGGATATTTCGCAAACAGGTCGTGGAACCGGTGAATTGTTTGTATTTCTTGCAGGGAAAATTCTTGATCAAGCTCAGATCAAGTGAAGGTTCATACAATAGGAAGATCTTGGGGTTTAGATTTCTGGCTTTGTATTGTAACCTTGTAAACAACGAATTCAGCAATATAACAGGTCTCAATTTCAGTTTGAAATTGAGAGGGAGACGTACCCACCCGCGAGCACGAAAGTGGGGAACTTCCTTACCAAATCTCTGCGTATTGTATTCTATCTTTAGCTCTTTACGTTTTCAACAATTTTGTGATTCGTTTGGTGTATGGTGTATTAAAGTTTCAAGATACAATAGTGGTACGAAAACTCTTGTCAAAATCACCATTATTGTCAATCATTGAACACATACACACCAAGTGTTTGACAAAATTGTTTGCTGAGTTTTTGTTCATTGGAAATAGTATTTGTATGACAAGTGCATTTGATTCGATTCTAATCTGGTGTTAATAAATCTTTGTCATCCTAATAAATCCAGCATTAACTCGTGTGTCCGGTTTTCTAGTAGCTGGTTTAGAATAGACGGAAGTCGATTCGGGATCGTATTTTTTCCGCTAACTTGAAAGACTCTGATAAGCATTTTTAAATCCCTGAATTTCAAGGAGGTGATCTATTCACCCCCCCTCTCGATCACTAGCCACATCGTCTAACAACTTCCACAAGGGATTCACACCACAAAGGCTACCCACAACACATCATAACAACATACATTAATCACGCATCGAAGTATAATCCAAAACAATACACATATTTGCCATAAGGCCACAAACATCATTACCACATTCCATCATGTATATTCACATCATATAAACCACATAAATGCTCCATGTTATATAACAATAGCACAACACGCTGTAAAACACCAACCGCACGCATTTAACGCGATAAAAACCCGACAACCCGACTATTTTTCAAAAACACGAATTAATTAAATCATCTTTTATCCTCCAAACCATTTTTAATAGAAAGAATATTTTACTAGCTTCCCAACGCTTCGAACGGGGATCAAATCGGACTTACGGATCAAAAGTTATGAATTTTTAAAGTTTCAGAAATTTTTCAAAACCGCCCAGACCGCGCTGAGCGCGCTACCTGCTGAAACTCAGCCGCGTTTGGCCTTAAAAACACCGTCGGGAGACTTCCGGACATCCGTTTTTGATTCCGTAAAAAACTGCGATCTCAGAATTCAACGTACTACAATATTTTCATCATTAAAAGGCCATCCAACACATTTTCCGTTGTTGAAATATTTTGAAACATAGTTTTATCAATTTAACCCAATTCCAAACTCGATCAAAACCACTCGAAAACACACGAACAACCATTCCCGATTAAATATCAACTTATACCAATGTTCCCAGACATATCCAAACACTTTTACTCGATCACAACATCAATTTGCACAAAACATCGATATATACCAAAAACGCAAAAGTTACAAATTCAACTCAATTCAATCAAACGATCACGCTAAATCACGACGCAACATCACTCGACTCTACTACGCGAGTTATTCCGACTTTCGTCCGTGAAAACATCGATTTCTATTCATTTCTACCATTTCAACCTAAAATGAAAACTAGAAGAAAATCACCAAAACATTCCAAGAAAACATACACATATACATACACAAGCAAGATATAATCGAAACTTCTCACCCTTACCCGATTATTCGCGCTTGAAATGGAGATTTCCTCGATTTTCCTCTTTTTCCTCTTCTCTCTTTTTCCTTCTCTTCTCTTTCTCTTCTTCCCTTTTTCTTTCTTTTCTTTTCCTTTCTCTCTCTTTTCTCTCTATTTCTCTTTTTATAACAAAATATCTAACTACCCAAAATGACCATTTTACCCCTCAGCTCAACTATCTCGCAAACGCTCTCAAAACGCGATAAAACATAAACATACCGATGAAATATATTTCGGGAAATAAAAGTTGAAAAGAAATTATAATTTATTGCAAATATTTTACCTATCAGAGAAATTAACCAATTATCTCAATTAACAGGTAAAATACAATAAATTCACACATTTCACAAAATTCACATAAATGAAATAAATAAATACCATTAAACAAATCGGGGTGTTACAGTGCGCATGTCGCGGTCATAAGGAATATAAATCTGGAAATGTAGTTCAAACGCCCCACGAAACCCCAGACTTGTTTTTCAGTTTTTGGAGAAGGCATTTCTTGAATGGCCTTGACCTTGTCAGGATCAACCTCAATTCCTTTCTGGCTGACGATGAACCCTAAAAGTTTCCCTGAACGGACACCAAATGTGCACTTATTAAGATTCAAGCGGAGTTTGTACTTCCTCAACCGCTCGAATAGCTTTGACAGGTGGGTCACATTCTCCTCCTCCGTTTTGGATTTGGCAATCATGTCATCGACATATACCTCGATTTCTTTGTGTATCATGTCATGAAAAAGAGTAGTCATGACCCTTTGATAGGTTTCCCCGGCGTTCTTCAAACCGAACGATATTACCTTGTAACAAAAAGTGCCCCTTGGGGTGATGAATGAAGTTTTCTCCATGTCTTTCGGCGCCATTTTTATCTGATTATAGCCCGAGAATCCATCCATGAAGGAGAATACTTTGAACTTTACTGTACTACCAACCAGCATATCAATGTGTGGTAAAGGAAAATCGTCCTTTGGACTGGCCTTGTTCAGATCCCTGTAGTCTACACACATTCTGACCATTCCGTCCTTTTTCGAAACTGGTACGATGTTGGCTAACCATTGAGGATATTCTGATGTGGCGAGGAAACATGCGTCAATCTGTTTATGTACCTCCTCTTTGATTTTGATGGCCATGTCTGGGTGAGTTCTTCTCAACCTTTGTTTTACTGGCGGACATTCTGATCGTAATGGTAGATGATGTTCCACGATGCGGGTATCCAACCCTGGCATGTCCTGATAGGACCAAGCGAATACATCGGGGAACTCTTTGAGAAGCTTTATCAAATCTTGTTTGACAATTAAACTGAGCAGTGCCCCAATCTTGACTTCTTTTCTCTCTTCTTTTGAACCCAAGTTGACCGTTTCCAACGGCTCTTTGTGAGGTTCAATGGACCTTTCCTCTTGTTTGAGTAATCGGGAGATCTCTTCTGGAATTTCTTCGTCCTCTTCTTCTTCAGCCTCAAATACCGGAAATTCAAAGTTGGGAGGAGGCATTGGATCGTATGTTTCAATGGGGTTTAAAACAAGCAATCTGCATGACGCGATGATTTATTTTAGAAGAGATAGAGAGAATGCAAGAGTGTGTACAGTGTATTTTCTTTGGAAAACTGCTTGTTTGTATTATTGAGTTGTTTTTTAGGATTACCATTTTCTGAAGAAGCGAAAAGAGAAAACAACAATAAATGCGGAAATTACAGAACGATGTTATTTTATTTATGATCTTGTCGATTTTTGAAACTACAGCCCTATAAAACAAAACTCTGTCGCTTTGGGCAAAGTGAAGAGGTACATTTACAGAAAGTAAGCCCTATAAAAACAGCCGTTTCACCTGGGCAGGGTGAAAGGTTAAGATAAAGACGGCAATTACTTAGACTTATAAACGACTTTCAAAACGTTGACAGCAACCCATTGGCGGAGAAATCCTCGGTGAATCACAAAGTCTGGTACTTTCCTTCTTGATTTGTCTTCAGAAATAACGCTGATTTCTGGTGGAGCAGGATCATTGATTCCGTTTCCCAAGCAGGGTTATCGTAGACAAACTCTTCTGTTGTATCTTGCACAATATTTGTACTCTCAGGCGAATCTCTCCATCCAGTTGGCTGGACGTCTTCGAGACTGATACGATAGCTCTCAGGAGCGGTGTACTTGACCAAGTAGTCGAACTTGCCGCTTGGTTGTCCTAAGGTGTCCCACACTTCTCTGGAACTGGAGGAGTCATCTCTTTCGATGACGTTGACCTCAGGAAAAGCATAGTTGATGAATTTTAGTTCTGCAAGCTTTGCAAATTCATCGTCGTGCTGGATATTTTCTAAATGCCCTGAATAATGATCCCATGACATGGTGGGGACGCATGTATTCTTTTCAATGATGCTCAGTTGATAAGCGTCGTTGGGCTGACTTTCTTGCCCCAAGTCTCCTGGGTACGGCTTCCAGATAGGCAGGCCATCCATTGGGCCATAATAGTCGTGGTCAAAGTTGTCTTTCATTAGAGTGTCTTCCTCTAATGAGTTTGGCGGAGCAACGACATTCTTCTGGATCACAATCTCCATATATCGTTTTGACATTTGACCTTAGTATAAATCTCAAACTCTGTGCGGGCTAGCAAAATGGCGTAGGCACCTCTTCCTGAGACATATAACCGTCCTCGTTAAGATAGGACTTCCACTCTTCATCTGTATCAAAGGAATCACCCTCATTGATGGTATGTACTTCTTGAGGCACTGGGTGAAGGAAACCTCCACTGTGGAAGAAATCCTGAATGGGATGAAAACTTTCATCGTTAGTAGCAGTCTGGGTACAGGTTGAGGAAAAGACAAGACCTTTCTTTGCTTTGTTATCAGTAGGAATGACAAGATGTCCCCATCCTTTTGCATTGTTACTTTTGATTAATTCGAGAACATCTTTATACGAGGAAACTGATGTTCCATTTTCTGATTGATTGTCATTGCTCATCGACAGTGCTTGGTACCGAGTTCCAACAACCTCTTCTGGTTCTACACAAGTGGACGACGATAAGTTACTCACGATCAAGGCTTCTTCTCCATAGAATGTGACTAGCTGGTCGTTCTTGATGAACTTTAGCTTCTAGTGCAGTGTCGAAGTGACTGCCTCAGCCTGGTGTATCCAAGGTCTTCCTAATAAACAGCTGTATGCTGCCCGAACGTCCATGACCTGGAAAATGACTTGGAAAGTGTGAGGACCGATAGTTATGGGAAGATCGATTTCGCAGATAACTGTTTTCCGGGATCCGTCAAATGCTTTGACGATGACCTCGCTGCCTCTCATCGGAGATCCTTTGAATGATAGTCGCATTAGAGTAGATTTTGGTATAACATTCAGAGTCGATCCGGTGTCTACCAGTACGCTGGCTAAAGCATCGTCCTGGCAGTTGACTGTAATATTAAGCGCCATGTTGTGACTTTTTCCTTCTTCTGGCAGTTCCTCGTCACTAAACCCCAAGTTGTTGCAGGAAGTGATGTTGGAGATGATGCTATCAAATTGTCTTATTGTTACATCTTGTTCCACAAAGGCTTGTTCTAAGACTCTCTACAGAACTTCCCTGTGAGCTTCGAAACTGAGTAAAAGAGATAACACAGAGATTTTTGAAGGAGTTTGCAACAGTTGATCAACAATGTTGTACTCACTCTTCTGGATGAGCTTCAACATCTCATCATTGTTCTTTGAAAGGTCGGGATCACTGGATTGACCGACTGGATGATTAGGAAATTCTGTTTGAGGTTCCTTTTCTTTGGCGGGTTCTCTAACTCCTCGGTTGAAGATCCGACCGCTCCGTGTTACTCGACTGATGTCTGCAATATTCACAACGGAGGGTAATGGAGTTTCTTTTCCATTCTCAACTATTGTTGCACCGTATTTGTAAGGGATGGCCTTATCGGATTTGTACGGTACTGGTCCCGGAAAATAATTAACTACAGGGGCATTTTGATTTTTCTAACCATCATAGCCGGCCTCAATTAGTTCGAGGTTAAGAACCTTTCCACTATCAAGAGGGACTCTTGATTCATGGAGTAAAGGGATTATAGCGCACACATCTTTGGCCACTTTTTGTTTAGGGATCAAGACAACCTATTTGCCTCGATCAGGATGATAGTTTGACATTGAACTAGAATTTAACCAAGGTTGAATCTCTTTGTGGTCTAACTGACTTTGAAGGGTTGCTCGCATGAGGTAGCATCCTTGATTATCATCCGAGCAGACTCTACAACGCTCGTAGTTGTGTGGTGGCACCCAGCCACGTCCGCTTTGAATGCAGTTTAACTTCACTAGGTCTGTTTCCATTGATCGAACATCCTGACTTTGATGCCTAGTAGGGTTCCCGTTAATCATACTGACTTATTGTGTGTCTTCATCTAGATAGATCGGAAGCCACCAGTGGTTTAACAAATGTTGCAGTGTTCTTTGTACGAGTGCACATCCTTGGTCACTCTCATGACATACTCTATAGTTTTGACACTCATGCGAAGTCAGAAAATCGAGCTGGACTTGTTTAGCGTGTAACTTCACTAAGCTGGTATTAATCAAGCGAATATCGAAGATTTGAATCATGTTAACTTGATAGTGACTTTTATCACGGTAATCCTGGATCCATCCAAGATCCATCTGACGCTGGAGGGCCTCTTGTACAAAAGAGCATCCCTGATTATTTACCGAGCAAATCAGACAGGAATTGTAATCGTGCCATGGAAGATCATGATGTTGGCTTTGCCTTGAGTGCATTGCCACCAAGTTAACATTCATCACATGGATGTCGTGGTTTTGAATGATGTTGGAATTTGTATAAGTCATGTTGACCCCACGAATTCGGTGATCATGGATCCAACCGAGATCCAATTGTTCCTGTAGAGCTGATTGTACCACAGAACATCCTTGATTGTCTTAAGAGTAGATATCACACTGGTGATAATTATGAGATGGTACATGCCCATATCCGCTCTGTCTGCGATGCATCTTGACCAAGTTAGCCCTTAATAAGAGTACATCATGAATTTGATAGTTGTGGTTAGGCTCCCCTTCTATCAAATTTATTTTAGCCTTCTCGTGTTGAGGTAGTGGGTTCGTCTGAACATTTAGATTTGTATCCTTGAAGGATAAGACTCTGCTTCTGATGAGCTTTTGCACATCGGATTTGAAACTGAGGCAGTTTTCTATGTTATGCCCTGGTCCTCCTTGATGGTAAGGACAAGTCTGATATGCTTTGAACCAAAAAGGCGGATTTTCCGGTACTGTAAGAAGGGACCTGGTTTGGACGTTACCCTTGACCAGTAGTAATGGAAAAATTTATGCGTAAAACATTGGTATAGGGTCAAACCCTGGTGGTCGCGTTGTACGGTTGTTACTGTACTGAGGATGAGCCTGCTGAAGAGGCTGTTGTGTCCATTGCTAATATGGTTATTGAATCAGTTGGCTCTAAGCAACCTGAGGTTGAAACGTAGGAACATGCATAGGATTAATAGCAGGAGTTACAACTGCTACTGATTGGTACCGTCGCCTTTGCTTTCTGAGAGAGATATTGTCAATATCTTGCTCTTTTTTCTTAGGGAGAGCACTATCGTATCTTTTGGTACTGCTTGATGGTCTAGCATCTTTGACTAAACGTCCTTCTCAGACAGATTTCTCAAGACGAACTCCCATGCCCACCATTTCGGTGAAGTCACTGGGCGCAGTGGCGACCATTCTGTCGTAGTAAAATGAACTGAAGGTTTTCAAGAAGATCTTTGTCATCTCTTTTTCTTCAAGAGGTGGACAAATCTGAGCGACAATTTCACGCCATCTCTGAGCATATTCCTTAAAGGTTTCCTTATCCTTCTGTGACATTGCTCTGAGTTGATCTCTATCTGGTGCCATGTCCAGGTTATACTTATACTGCTGAACGAAGGCAGTGCCAAGATCTCTGAAAGTGACGATCTTAGTGCGGTTTAAACCCATGTACCATTTGAGTGCGGCACCGGTTAAACTATCCTGGAAGTAATGGATCAGTAGCTGTTGGTTCTCTGTCTGTGTTGACATTCTTCGAGCGTACATCACCAAATGACTTTGAGGGAAAGAGTTACCCTTGTACTTTTCAAATTCGGGCACCTTGAATTTGTGCGGGACTTTCACATTGGGGACCAAACAAAGGTCTGCGGCGTCCTTTCCAAATAAATCCTGGCCGCGAATGGCTTGTAGTTCCTTCTGCATCTCCAAGAACTGTTCCTGGAATTCCTTCATTTTATCGTTCATACTTTCATTTCCACCATAAGGTATCTATGGAATATGTCCTTCCGGGACAGTGTGTACCACGGGTGGTGGTATAGTCATTACGGCAGTGACTCTTGGTGCCTCCCTTTTCCGAAGTTTGTAACCTTCAGGAGTTATTGTCATGCCCCTTGCATCTTCGCCTTCCCGAAGTTTGTAACCTTCAGGCCCAGCGGTTCCTGCTGCAGTTTCCGGATCTTCCCTGATCGGCGGAATATATCCTTCCGGGATATAGTTAGGTGGTATGCCCCAGGGATGATCTTTTGGCATGTTATACCGAGGATCATACTTTTCCACTATGGGCGTAGATGTGATTTCTGAGATCACAGTTATTTGTTGTTGTATCTGGGCTGCTGCCAGAGGTTGCATGTCATTGTGAAGTTTCCTCAGATCTTCTTTCAGAGTGTCGATTTCTTCTCTCAACTCTTTGTTCTCTTCCTCAAGATCATCCATTTTCTTTTGTCGAAGGGCCCGGGTATAGTACGAATGAGACAGTTTGACTCTAGAATCGAGACACAAACGTGAGATTCGTAGGGAAGAATAATGCGTTAGGTGAGAATGATGAATGATATGCAATAATTATATTAATTAATTTTTTTGTTATTTAATCAAAAGAAACTTTGACAATTGGATTGCAAATATCATACAGTGGGAAAACCCCGTTTTATTGAATTCAAAGATTGCGGAAATGGAAATACAGTAATTTACAAAGTGTTGTAAAAGGAAATGTCTAAACTAATGGATCTTGAGTCCTTTCTGAGGAGGGCTCATGTGCTGGTTCTGGTACTTTCCCTTTCTTTGAACGGGGCTCTTAAGTCGTTGTCGGGTTGTCACTCCTTTTCCAAGTGAAAGGAGCGAGCAAATTCCTTTGGTCTTCTTGATTTTCTACAGCATGTTGCTTTAAAGTCTTGATCAGAGCATCTTTTTCTTTTAACAGTTGCTGTATTTTGTTACACTCCACATTGAGAATACGGTACTTGTTCTTCCAAGACTTCTTCTCCTGTTGAACTTTGTTGAGAGTAACCTGAAGTTTTTCCGTATCAGACATAAAATAAAGGACAAATTCCTTTAACGGAAGAACTTCTTGACGAGGGTAAGGCATCCTCAGTTTGAGAGCTCTAGTTTGTACCCAGTGGAGATAAGGTTCTATAGAGATACAGTTTGGTTTTCCTAGAGACTCCCCTCCTTTCCTGTGAACATGTTTCCAGATATACACTATTTTTGTCTTTAGTGCCCTGTCATTTTCTCCTTCCTTGAAGAAAAGACCTTCCAGATGAGCATTACGTGGGACATGCCTCATCGGGTATCCGAATTGACGACGAACTAAAACTGGATGATAATTGATTCCTCCTTAAATTCCTATGAGGGGTACATTAGGGAAGTTTCCACAATGGTCAATGATCCTAATCTCGTCATAGATTCGATTGTACCAATCGATGTCAGAGTTGGTAAGAGACATGATTCTCTGCGACCAACGTAGAGTACTCTTATGATCCCAAAATATAGCAGACTTGGGTAAATGGGAAGTGAACCATTTGTATAGCAGGGGTACACAACATGTGATCATTCCTCAGTTGTATAAATTCCTTAAGTGTACAGAATGATAAGCATCTGCGAGCAAGGTAGGTACAGGGTTTCCAATCAGAAAAATCTTAACGGCATTAATATCAACGAAGCTATCAATGTTAGGAAACAAAAATAACTCGTAAGTGAGTAATACAAATATGCTTTCGAAAGCAGGCACATTCCCTATACTAGCAAAGTACAGAGCTTTCTTTATCAAAAACTGCGCTGGCAAACCTTGGATTCCACCCTTAATGATCATGTGAGTCCCAACTTTTGACTCATCTGTCATACCCCAAATTTTGACCACTAAGATTCCCATCATTGTGTAAATCATGATCACAATATGGGTGTATCATTATGCTTCATTAGTCTCCCCAAAGATGGGTGAGTATTCACTACTATCAAAATTAGGGTTTCAAGCCCTCTCAGAGCTTCTAGACAAAGGATCAATAAAGGAATGACATGATCCTCAACTTGTCTAAACCTCTCAAGTATATACTAAGGATCAAGAGGACTCCCACTTCAAGGATTAAGCACAAGGTTGCTCCCTTCTAGGTGGATCAAGCTTCAAGATCGCCAGTGTCACCAAATTAGGGTTTTGGTCGACCAGGGCCTCCAGATGGGAAATATTCCTCTGGGCATGAGCCAATGCTTCAAAACATATCCTAAAATACTCCATGGAACCTCATGGACCCAAGCATCCAGTCAATTTTGCCTCAGGGGGTGCATCCATCAAAAATCAAGAATTAGGGTTTCTTGACCTAATTCACCCCTAAGTTGACTTTTGGGACCAATCATGAACCAAGACCTCAAGAGAGTATTTGAGGATATCCAATATGCCATATTGATCCATTTGGAACAATGGATTGATCCAAGAAGCTTGAGCAACAAGTTTCAATTTCATCCGAACCACAGTTAGGGTTTCACGGGAAAAGTCAACTGTAACTTTGAATTTTGACCAGGACATGCTCCCAAGCCCTAAGACACGATTCAATATCCTCTATACCATCCATATAACATGTCCATCAAGTTTGATTTAGTTCAAGGACATGATTTCCTGAAGAATTGCACAGTTTGGAATTCATCTGGTAAAAAGTCAACTGTGCACAAAAGTCAACTTTGACTTTTTGAGATTTTTCACTAAAATGGATTTTTAACCCTAAAATGATGTTAATGTATGATTTGAATCATAATTCATCAAGAAAAATCAAGAAAAGTTGGATAACTTGTAAAAGGGGTAACCATAAAAACTTAGAAATTTTTCTAAGTTAAAAATAAAGTGGCTAGGGTACCAACTTTGGAGGATCTTAACTCCTAAACCACAAAGCCATTTTCTCCCATCCAAAGCTTGATTTGTAGATCTCATTGCCCTCTACAAAAGCTTCATACCGACCTATGTCCAAATTCCTCATGGGTTTTGAGTTATGGAGTGATCAAAATCAAGAAAAGTCACTTTGTTCCAACACTTAGTGAAATTTTCACTAAGTCAGATTTTACCTTACTTTTTTCCAAATGTAGGGACATCTTTCACTTGGATTCAAAAAGTATCAAAACCAAATATGATCAAACAGTTGTTGTACCATATAAGGGCTTTCCAAAATGGCCAAGAACATTACCAAATTCAATTTGAGCCATGAGATATAACATTGGCAAGTTGCCTTGTTGAAATCTGTCAAGGCAAGACAGATTTTGCACTTTTGATCGATTTGCCAAAATTGTGCAAATCCAAACACTCCTATCCACTTGGACACCTCTGAGGATTGAATCTAAAGGGGACAATCACTGAGCCAAGCCTCCAAAGTCTTTGGAACAAGAAATAGCATGTTGAACCTAGAATTGCCAAAATAGGGACAAGACTCCAATTTTGGATTGGAGCATTCAATGGAAGCATCAAGGTGGCATGGACTGAGCCATTCTCAACTGAATTCAGTCAAGACTTATCCAAGACCAAGGGAACCACAGCCCTGTGCCCTAACCTCTAGTCAATGGCTAGAGGAGACTTGGATTTCCATTGGACAACATTGGCCAAACCTCAGCTGCAGTTGCCATTCACTGTGGATCCCAAAACAAACTTGCTCTACTATAAATAGAGCTCATTTGTGCTCAGTTTGAGTACACCAAAGCCATCAAACAGATGCTTTCCTCAAAACCTCTTTCTCTTGGCAAAAATGCCTTCTTTAGCAAGGCAACTTTGAGTTTTTGAGCTTGAGAGCTTTTCCATCACAATCAATCACACACACACCTCACATATATCATATGTAAGCTGTGCAAACTATCACAAGTGACCTGTAATCACAAAATCACAAAGTCACCTCTCAAAACCTCAAAATAGGCCTTTTGTGCATTTTTCAAGCCATGTCTTGATTCAGTCACTTTCCAAACCAGATAAAACCTCAGACACACTCCAAATATCATCCTTGAACTGTCCCAAATGGTTTCATACATCTGGAACACCATTTGAGAGAGTTGCTATTTTGGTCATTTTTAACCCCTTTTGCAAGAAAGGGACTGTTTGTGTTTTTGCAGGTACCAGCCAATTCCAATCATCCTAAAAGCTTCTAAGGGATCATTTGAGTGTGTCTAAAGTATCAAATCATTTCTGGAACAAAAGGCTTGACAGATTGCACAAAAGCTCCAAAATCTCAAAAAAAGAGGTAAGCCTCACAATTTGGAATCTTTGAATCATGCAATGCTTTGAAGTCCACTGATCATATACATCTCATACATGTTGTATATGTTGTGTTTGAACTAATTCACCATGTAATCCATGCCTGTACCAAGTTGTAGCATAGAAAATGCAATTATAGGTCATTTTCAAAACCACTATCAGGTTTTGAGGAGGGAGTGTGATCTGAAAAAACTACCACCACCATTGGATTCCTTGTGAAATTCTGGTCCAGATGCATATAAATTTTGTCTCAAACCATTAATAATTGAGAAAGTTATGACCTTCACGTTTCTAAGCCAAAACTTGTCAAATCTTGCCTTGGGCCAGGCCTAAAACCAAGTCATACCTTGTATATTTGTTGTTTTGTTTCAAACAATGGATGTATCACCACCCCAGTGGTAAGGCGCGCGCCTTGTAACCTTGAGGTCTTGGGTTCAAACCCCACCCATGACATTTTTGTGTTTTTTCACATTTTGCCATTTTTCCAATATTTTCATGTTTTATTAATTAATTGGAAAATTAATAACTCTTTCAATTTTAATTATTTTTTATTGGTTCTTTTTGAAAAAAATCACAAAAATGTTGAAATATTTTATTCCACAAAAAAAAATTAAGTTTATATTATTTATTTAATATTATTAGTATTTTTGTGAATAAATTCATTTTTATTTGTTTTTAAACATTTTAAAATGAATATTCATCTTGAAAAATCAAGACCAAATGAGTTTTTATATCTCTTGTGATTTATACCTCATTTTTCAAACCTTAAACAAAAACCACAAGTGGTTTATTCAAACCTATTTGGTATTTTTCATTGATTTTTTTTAAATATTTACTTTTAAAGAATAAAATTAGGGTTTCTTTGATTTTCACTCAAACAAATCATTTCCAAACACTCATGGGCCTCTAATAGAGTGTAAGACCCAACCCCCTTTTGTAAAAATACCAAAATAGTGGGTCTCACTTATTGTATAAGTCCCACTGTATTTTCAAAAATCTCGGTGCAATCGCCAATTCAAAATCAAACCAACTGGGCCTACCCTCGAGTAGTAAGACCCATTTCATTTCTTAAAACCATATTGGGCCTCTAATAGAGTGTAAGACCCAATCCCCTTTTAACCAAAACAAATTTGGGCCTCACATATTGTATAAGTCCCTCTGTGTTAAAAGAAAATCTCGGCGCGATCGCCATTTCGAACGAAAAATCATTTGGGCCTACCCTCGTGTTATAAGCCCCACTCTTTTTCTTTAAAAAACTCCTTGGGCCTCTTGAGAGAGTGTAAGACCCATCCCTTTGTACAGAAAACCTTTTTTGGGCCCCAGTCATTTGTATAAGTCCCTCTGTACAAATTCAAATAGTGCGCTCATTGATAAAACCCTGGGCCTCTCCTCGAGCTGTAAGCCCCAAATCTTTCTTTTTCAAAGCACTTTCTCCTTTGATTTTGAAATATATTGTTGTTTTCAATCTTTCTTTGTTGAACAACTAACCAAACAGCATGGAAGCTCTACAATCGAGTAAGTGTTTATATGCTTTCATTTACCGCTTTCATATACATATAACTGTATTGTGGGGTTGTTTCGCTGTAAGTCTTCTTTCATAAACTCATATCAACTGTGTAATAATAGTATAGATATTTAGAGTTTCCCCGGCAACTACGTTTAGCATTAAGCTCGTTGATCACTCTTAGAAATAGTCTAAACTAGATCCTCATAGGATTACCAGACACATTCTTCCCTCCTCTTGGGGTTAAACAATATGGAGACATGAAAGGCAGCATTCTCGGTGAACCCTTTCATAGACTGTCACTCGTAGAAGTTGTCAAAGAAACTCTATTCCCCAGAGATGATCTTTTCTCCGTGAATGGCATCTCTTGAGTTTCTTCCAAATTCTCGAACTTTCCTGGCTTGATCTATTCCTCGTGAATATCCTGTCTTGAATTTCTCGGGGTTTGGGTACCCACGGGTTTCTTAAAAGCACTTGTCAAGAAACTCTATTCCCCAGAGGTGATCTTTTCTCCGTGAATGGCATCTCTTGAGTTTCTTCCAAATTCTCGAACGTTCCTGGCTTGATCTATTCCTCGTGAATAACCTGTCTTGAATTTCTCGAGGTTTGGGGACCCAACGACTTTTTAAAAGCATCGGACTCCTCTTGGGCATTGTTCAAGGACCCACAGGCTTCCTAAAAGCATCCCCGCCTCCTCTTGGGCGTTGTACAAGGACCCGTCGGCTTCTTAGAAGTATTTATAGCCTCCTCTTAGGCTTCATATAATGACTTCTTCCTCCAGGAATGATAGCCTCTTCTTGGGCTTAGTACAAATTGTCCCTCGGCTTCTTAAAAGTTTCCAGCCTCCTCTTGGGCTTCGTACAAATTGTCCCGACGACCTCCTAGAGGTATAGGAACAGAAATCAAGTCATCTTAATAGAACAGTCTTTACAAGAGTCTACTACTGTTTCTCAAAGCATAATACAAAAGATGAAACTTTAGACTTGGACAGTCTAATTTCCTTGAGTCTCTAAGACATTCTCAAGCTCCCTTCAAAAATAGGAAGAAAACCCGTAGACTCGGACAGTCTCAATACCCTTCGAATTTCCCACTTCCTTAAAGAACAGGAAATATCCCTGATCCTCGAGTCAAAATCCCTGAGTGCCAATATTACTCATATAAGAACTGATTTTCTCTTTAAATCAACCTATTGGACCTGTCACTCTACTGAAACAGCGCCATAGCCTCCTCTTGGGCTTTGTACAATGATTCTCCCTAGCGGAACTAAAGAATTTTAGCGTCCACCTCGGGCTTCATACGAGATACAAAAACACTCTCTTGTTGAGTATAAAAAACTCTCTCTTATTGAGTCAAAACCTTTTAGCCTCCATCTCGGGCTTCATACGAGATACCATAAAAGACTCTCCTGTTGAGTCAACCCTTTTAGCCTCTCTCTCGGGCTTCGTACGAGACACATAAAAACTCCCTCTTGTTGGGCCAATAGCCTCCTCTTAGGCTTTGTATAAGAAAACCACTGGTTGATCCAATCAACCTTTTAGCATCAAAGCTGTGCCTCGTTCACAGTACACAAACATCAACAACTCCTTCCCCTTCATCTAATCGCTGTAAGCGGCAAGCCTCTGGATCATCTACATCCATGCCACTGTCCCTCTTTTAGCATGAGAAATTCCTAAGGAAATATGGCATTGCTCTACACTGAGTTAAAGTCTTCTCCTTCAGGTCAAAAACCCTTATAAAGGAGATTATGGCATTGCTGGATTCACATATCCCAGTTAAAGTAATCCTCCTTTATAAATCAGTCACCCAACAGTTGTGACATACAAACCCCTCTTTAGAGATGACAAATTCTCTCTGAAGACAACACCTTTTTAGCTTTACATCTTGGGCTTCGAACAAGATACAAATAGACCCTTCAGCTTCACATCTTGGGCTTTGAACAAGATATAAACCACCTTTAGCTTCACGTCTTGGGCTTTAAACAAGACACCAAAACACCATTTCCTCCCATAGAATAGGAGGAACTACGATCGCTCTGATTTCCTTGTTTCGGTAAACAGAAATACGTAGGCATAAGATTGAAAGAAAAATCTTAGCGAGCACACTAAACAAAAAACCAAAATCCCGTACTTTCATACATTCGTCCTAACATCTTAAACCTCCCACCCATCGACCGAACACTACTTTTAAAAAAATAAACCTAATAGAGACCCTGAATCTTCGTAGCATCTGTAAACCAACAGTTTTGACTGTTTAACCTCAGTTTGCAAGCAGGGTTAATTTGAGACATCTTTTTCCCTTCCTTCATCAGCTTCAATAGGATAAAAAATGAATCGAGATGTAGATACCAAAGAGCGACCGTGCTTCATTCATGCATTCACTAAAAAAAACATTAAAACATTCAAAAAATTTCTCTTCTAGTCTCTCTGTTTTTTCAAATTAATCTAAGACTGTGATTGCAAATATCAGAGAAAAGAATTACGCTAATGGATTTCGGTAGAAGGAGAACTCATAAGTACACCTTCAAGGTTCCAAAACTAGAGGATTTGAGAAGGTTAGTAAGGATGATCACTAACCCTGAGGCTTTCAGGGCCAAGTACGGAGGTTTGCTATCTCTGCTAAGAGTCCATGTGATTGAGGGAATCATGGATGTACTCATCCAGTTTTACGATCCAGTTTATCACTGTTTCACATTCCCGGATTACCAGCTAGCACCAACGCTGGAGGAATATTCTCATCTGATTGATCTACACATTACTGATCAAGCTCCATTTTCTGGACTGGAAGAAATTCCAAAGAATCAGACCATTGCAAGAGCAATTCACTTAGACGAGTCTGAGGTCAGGACTCACATGACCACTAAGGGTGGCATACAAGGTTTGCCAGCCCAGTTTCTGACAAATAAAGCCCTGTACTTCGCCAGTATCGGGAACGTGACTGCTTTTGAAAGCATCTTTGTTTTACTCACCTACGGGTTGTTTTTGTTTCCCAACATCAATAACTTTGTAGATATCAACGCCATTAAGGTTTTTCTCATTGGAAACCCTGTGCCGACTTTGCTCGCAGATGCGTATCATTCTGTACACTTAGGAAATTTGTACAGCGGAGGAATGATCATGTGTTGTGTACCCCTACTATATAAATGGTTTATCTCCCATTTGCCCAAGTCTGCTGCATTTTGGGATCATAAGAGTGCCTTACGTTGGTCGCAGAAGATCATGTCTCTTACCAACACTGATATAGATTGGTACAATAGGATCTATGAGGGAATCAGGATCATTGATCATTGTGGAAACTTCCCCAACGTACCCCTCATAGGAACTAAAGGAGGAATCAATTACCATCCGGTATTGGTTCATCTTCAATTTGGATACCCGATGAGGCATATCCCACTTAATGCTCATCTGGAAGGTCTTTTCTTCAAGGAAGGAGAAAGTGACAAAGCACTAAAGATGGAAATAGTGCACGCTTGGAAACATGTTCATAAGAAAGGACGGGAGTCTCTAGGAAAACCGGACTGTGTCTCGATGGAGCCTTATCTCCACTGGGTATAAACTAGAGCTCTCAAGCTAAAAATGACGTATCCTCGTCACGGAATTTTTCCGCCAAAGGAATCTGTCATGTATTTCATGACGGAAACGGAAAAGCTTCAGGTAACTCTCAACAAAGTGCAAAAGGAAAGGAGGTCTTGGAAGGACAAGTACCGCACCCTCAACATAGAGTGCATCAAAATACAGCAACTACTGAAAGAAAAGGATGCTCTGATCGAGATTTTAGAGCAACATGCTATGGATAATCAGGACAACCAAAGGAATTTGCTCACTCCTTTCACCTGGCAAAGGAATGACAACCCGACAACGGCCCAAGAGCCCCAGTCAAAGAAAAAGAAAGTACCAGAGTCAGCACCCGATTTCTCTTCAGAGAGGACTCGGGACCCATTAGCTTAGGTTTCTGTTTCTGCACCTTGTAATCTATTGTATTTCCATTTCTGTAATCCTTTGAATTCAATAAAAAAGGGTTTCCCCACTGTTTGATATTTGCAATCTAATTGTCGAAGTTTATTTTGATTAAACAAAAAAAAACAATTAATATAATCATTGCATTCATCATTCTCACATCGCGTATTCTTCTTACCTACGAATCTCATGTTTGTGTCTCGATTCTAGAGTCAAACTGTCTCATTCGTATAATACTCGGGCCAATCGTCAGAAAAAGATGGATGATCTTGAGGAAGAAAACGGAGAGTTGAAAGAAGAGATCGACGCTCTGAGAGAGGATATGAGAAAGCTTCGTAACGACATGCAAGCCATGGCAGAAGCTCAGCTACAAAGGACTATGATCTCAAAGATCACCTCAACGCCCATAGTAGAGAAGTATGATCCTAGGTATCAAATGCCGAAAGATCGTCCTTGGGGCATGCCTGTTAACTATATCCCGAAAGAATATGTTCTGCCGATCGCTGAAGATCAGGGAATCATAACAGAAGCCGCTGGGCCTGAAGGTTACAAACTTTGGGAAAGAGAAGATGCCAGGGGCATACTGAAGACTCCTGAAGGTTACAAACTTCGGGAAACGCCAAGATTCACTGCCGTAGTCATGGTACCACCCCCTGTGGTGCACACTGTCCCGGAAGGACAGATTCCGCCGATAACTTCTGGTAAGAAGGAAACTATGTTTGATAGAATGGATGAATTCCAGGAACAGTTCCTGGAAATGCAGAAGGAACTACAAGCCATCCGCGGTCAGGATTTATTTAGAAAGGACGCCGCAGACCTTTGTCTGGTCCCCAATGTGAAAGTTCCGCACAAATTTCAAGTGCCCGACTTTGAAAAATACAAGGGTAACTCTTGCCCTCAAAGTCACTTGGTGATGTACGCTCGGCGAATGTCATCTCAGACGGAGAATCATGACCTACTGATTCACTACTTTCAGGATAGTTTAACCGGTGCCGCACTCAAATGGTACATGGGTTTAAACCGTACTACGATTAGTACATTCAGAGATCTTGGTACTGCCTTCGTCCAACAATACAAATACATTTTGGACATGGCACCAGACAGAGATCAACTCAGATCAATGTCGCAAAAGGACAAGGAAACCTTTAAGGAGTACGCTCAAAGATGGCGTGAAATTACCGCTCAGATTTGTCCATCTCTTGAGGAAAAAGAGATGACAAAAATTTTCTTAAAGACCTTAAGCTCATTTTACTATGACAGAATGGTCGCCAATGCGCCCAGTGACTTCACCGAGATGGTGGGCATGGGAGTTCGTCTTGAGGAAGCCGTCCGAGAAGGACGTTTGGTAAAAGACGCTGGATCATCGAGTAGTACAAAATGATACGGTAGTGCTCTCCCTAAGAAAAAAGAGCAAGATATTGGGAATATCTCTCTCGGAAAGCAAAGGCGACGTTACCAACCGGTAGCAGCTGTAACTTCTGCTATCATCCCTACGCCTATTCCTACGTATCAACCTCAAGTTGCGCAGAGCCAAACTAATCAGCCAAGGACACAACAGCCTCTTCAGCAGGCTCGTCCTCCATATAACAACAACCGCACAACACGACCGTCAGGGTTTGATCCTATACCCATGTTGTACGCAGAACTATTTCTGTTACTACTGGCTAAGGGGCACATCCAAACTAAGTCTCCTCTTACAGTACCGAAAAATCCTCCTTTTTGGTTTAAGGTGGATCAGACATGCCCTTATCATCAAGGAGGATCGGGGCATAACATAGAGAATTGTCTAAATTTCAAATCCGACGTGCAAAAGCTTGTTAGGAGCGGGCTCTTATCTTTCAAAGATACGAATCTCAATGTCCTTATGAACCCGCTGCCTCAACATGAGAAAGCTGCAGTCAACCTGATTGAGAAAGAATTTAACAATGTCTATCAAATTCACGATGTGTTCTTGTTGAGGACCAATCTGGTCAAGATGCATTGTAGACAGAGTGGGTACGGCCATGTGCCACCTCATAATTATCACTAGTGTGATGTCTGCTCTAAAAGTAATCAAGGATGTTCTGTGGTGCAATCAGCTCTACAGGAACAGATGGATCTCGGATGGATCCAAGAGCACCGAGTTCGTGGAGTTAACATGGTCTATACGAATTCCAACGTCGTTCAAAACCACGATATCTGTGCGATGAATGTCAACCTGGTGGCAATGCACTAAAGGCAAAGCCAGTATCATAATCTGCCGCGGTACGATTACAGTTCTTGTCTGACTTGCTCGGTAAACAAACAGGGATGCTCTTTCATACAGGAGGCCCTCCGGCGTCAGATAGATCTTGGATGGATCCAGGACTACCATGATAGGAATCCCTATCAGATCAATATGGTTCAAATCTTCGACATTCGCTTGATGAATACCAAATTGGTAGAGTTTCATGCTGAGCAGGTCCGACTCGGATTCCTGATATCACATAATTATCACAGCTGTAAAGCGGGTTGTGAAAGTGATCAGGGATGTGCCCTTGTCCAGGAGGCACTTCAGCACTTGTTAAATCATTGGTGGATGCCAATCTACATGGATGAAGATACTCAGCAAATTAGTATCAATAACAGAAACCCCACTCGGCGTCAAAGTAAGGATGTCCGGCTCGTGGAAGCTAACCTAGTGAGGTTACATTGTATTCAAAGTGGTCGTGTCCAGGTGCCACCACACAATTATGAACGTTGTGGAGTCTATTCGGAAAGTAACCAAGGGTGCTACCTTGTGCGAGCAGCTCTCCAGGGGCAGGTGGATCATGGAGAGATTCACCCATATCTAGGTTCCGGACCCATCAATTGGTCGCCGAACTACCTTGCCAATCAAATTGAGGACGTTGTTATAATCTCTGATCATCAAAGAAGTAGGGATGTTTTTACCATTATCCCTCTGCTTGACGAATCGAGAGTTCCTAACCGGGAACAGATCGAGATTACCTACGATGGTCAGAAAAACCAGAAGGTTCCCATAGTTATCTATCTGCCGGGACCACTATCGTATGAATCAGCTAAGGCAATCCCTTACAAATACGGTGCAATGATAATTGAAAATGGAAAGGAAATTCCATTACCCTCCGTCGTGAATATTGTAGACATCAGTCGTGTAACACGGAGTGGTAGAATCTTCAACAGAGGAGTTGGAGAGTCTAACAAAGAAAAGGAACTTCAGACAGAAGCTCCTAATCCATCAGTCGGTCAATCCAGTAATCCCGACCTTTCAAAAAATGATAATGAGATGCTGAAGCTCATCCAAAGGAGTGAATACAACATTGTTGATCAATTGTTACAAACTCCTTCAAAGATTTTAGTGCTATCACTTTTACTCAGTTCAGAAGCGCACAGGGAGGCTCTACAGAAAGTCTTGGAGCAAGCCTTTGTGGAACAGGATGTAACAATCAGACAGTTTGATAGTATTGTCTCTAACATCACTTCCTGCAACAATTTGGGATTTAGTGATGAGGAATTACCTGAAGAGGGTCGCCGTCATAACATGGCACTCAATATCACAGTCAACTGCCAGGACGATGCTTTAGCCAGCGTACTGGTAGACACAGGGTCAGCCCTGAATGTTATGCCGAAGTCCACTTTGACTCAATTATCATTCAAAGGCCCTCCGATGAGAACCAGCGAGGTCATCGTCAAAGCGTTCGACGGATCCAGAAAAACGGTTTTCGGCGAAGTTGATCTTCCCATAACTATTGGTCCTCACACTTTCCAAGTCACTTTCCAGGTCATGGACATCCGGGCAATGTACAATTGTTTATTAGGAAGACCTTGGATACATCAGGCTGGAGCGGTCACCTCGACCCTCCACCAAAAGCTAAAGTTCGTCCAGAACGGCCAACTCATCACAGTCTGTGGGGAACAGGCCTTGCTCGTCAGCAATTTATCGTCATCCACTTATGTGGAACCAGAAGGGATAATTGGAACCCAGTTCCAAGCGCTTTCGCTACACAAGGACGATCAACCCGGAGGAGGAACTTCGATTTCCTCATACAAAGATGCTATTAAAGCGGTCAAGAGTACCGATACAACAGGATGGGGACAGCTTGTCATTCCTACTAGTAATACAACAAAGAAGGGTCTTGGTTTTTCTGCAACCTGTACCCGGACAGCTGCTAACGATGAAAGTCTTTATCCCATTTAGAACTTCTTCCACAGTGGAGGTTTCCTTCACCCAGTGTCTCAAATAGTCCATGCTATCAATGAGGAGGATCCTTCCGACATGGATGAAGAATGGAAGTCCTATCTTAACGAGGACGGTTATATGTCTCAGGAAGAGGTGCCTACGCCATTTTGCTATCCCGCACAGAGTCCAAGATTTATACCACGGTCAGATGTCGAAATGATATACGGAGGTTGTGATCCAGAAGGATGTCGTGCTCCGCCAAATTCATTAGAGGAAGACACTCTAATGAAAGATAACTTTGACCACAATTACTATGGCCCGATGGACGGCCTGCCTATGTGGCAGCCTTACCCAGGAGACTTGGGGCCAGAAAGTCAGCCGAGTAATGAAACTCAGCTGAGCATCATTGAACAGAATACCTGTGTCCCCACCATGTCATGGGATCAACACTCAGGTCATTCAGAAACTACTCAACATGAAGATGAATTCTCAACGTTTGGAGGACTTGAATTCAACAACTAGGCTTTTCCTGAGGTCAACATCATCGAGAGGGATGACTCCTCCAGTTCGAAAGAAGTGTGGGACACCTTGGGACAACCGAGTGGAAAGTACGACTATATGGTCAAATACACCGCTCCCGAAAGCTCTCGTATCAGGCTCGAAGACATCCAGCCAACTGGATGGGGAGATACAGCTGAGAGCACCAATACTCTGCAAAATGCAACAGAGGAATTCTCTTACGACAACTCTGCCTGGGAGACAGATTCCAATGATCCTGCTCCACCAGAAATCAGCGTTATTTCTGAAGACAAATCAAGGAAGATGCCAGACTTTGTGATTCACCGAGGAGTTCGCCGCCAGTGGGTTACTGTCGATGTTCCGAAGGTCGTCCATCAGTCAAAGTAATTGCCATCTTTAACCTTTCACCCTGCCCAGGTGAAACAGATGTTTTGATAGGGCTCGCTTTCTGTAAATTTTCCCTCTTCGCTTCGCCCAAAGCGACAGAGTTTTGTTTTATAGGGTTGTAGTTTCAAGGATCGACTTGTTCATAAATAAAATAACGTCGTTCTGTAATTTCTGCATTAACTATTGTTTTCTCTTTTCACTTTTCTCAGAAAATGGTAATCCTAAAAAACAATTCAATAATAAAAACAAGCAGTAATAAAAGAAATACACTGCACACACTTGCATTTTCTCTATCTCTTCTAAACACGAATCATCACGTCATGCAGATTGCTTGTTTTAAACCCCGTTGAAACATACGATCCGATGCCTTCTCCCGACTTTGAGTTCCCGGTATTTGGGGCTGAAGAAGAAGTTAACAACGAAATTCCAGAAGAGATCTCCCGACTACTCAGACAAGAGGAAAGGTCCATTGAACCTCACAAAGAGCCGTTGGAAACGGTAAACTTGGGTTCAGAAAAGGAGAGAAAAGAAATCAGGATTAGGGCACTGCTCAGTCCAATTGCCAAAGAGAGTTTGATAAAGCTTCTCAAAGAATTCCCCGATGTATTCGCTTGGTCCTATCAGGACATGCTAGGGTTGGATACCAGCATCGTGGAACATCACTTACCGTTAAGATTGGAATGCCCGCCAGTAAAACAAAGGTTGAGACGGACTCACCCGGACATGGCCATCAAAATCAAAGAGGAGGTACAGAAACAGATTGACGCAGGTTTCCTCGCCACATCAGAATATCCTCAATGGTTAGCCAACATTGTACCCGTTCCGAAAAAGGACGGAAAGGTCAGAATGTGTGTCGACTACAGGGATCTGAACAAGGCAAGTCCAAAGGATGACTTTCCTTTACCACACATTGACATGCTGGTTGACAGTACAGTAACGTTCGAAGTTTTCTCCTTCATGGATGGATTCTCGGGTTATAACCAGATCAAAATGGCGCCGAAAGACATGGAGAAAACTTCGTTCATCACCCCATGGGGTACCTTTTGTTACAAGGTAATGCCGTTTGGTTTGAAGAACGTCGGGGCAACCTATCAAAGGGCCATGACTACTCTTTTTCATGACATGATACACAAAGAAATCGAAGTGTATGTCGATGATATGATTGCAAAATCTAAGACAGAAGAGGACCATGTGACCCACCTGTCAAAACTATTCGAGCATTTGAGACAGTACAAACTCCGCTTAAATCCCAACAAGTGCACCTTCGGTGTCCGTTCAGGGAAACTCTTAGGGTTCATTGTCAGCCAGAAAGGAATTGAGGTTGATCCTGACAAGGTCAAGGCCATTCAAGAAATGCCTTCTCCGAAAACTGAAAAACAAGTCAGAGGATTCCTGGGACGTTTGAACTACATCTCCAGATTCATATTCCTTATGACCGCGGCCTGTGCGCCGATTTTCAAATTACTCAAAAAGAACCAGGACTGCGTTTGGACAGAAGATTGCCAAACCGCCTTCGACAATATTAAGGAATATCTGTTGAATCCTCCGATTCTATCACCCCCAGTGGAAGGAAGACCACTGATCATCTACCTCACAGTCTTGGAAGACTCAATGGGGTGTGTACTTGGCCAGCAAGACGAAACCAAACCGAAAGAGTCTGCCATTTACTATCTAAGCAAGAAATTCACCGACTGCGAAACTCGGTACACTATGCTCGAAAAAACTTGTTGCATTTTGGCTTGGGCAGCCAAACGTCTTCGCCAGTACGTGATTCGTCACACTACTTGGTTGATCTCTGAAATGGATCCAATCAAGTATGTATTTGAAAAACCTGCTCTCACAGGAAGGATTGCCCGTTGGCAGATGTTGTTATCAGAATATGACATAGAGTACCATGCTCAAAAAGCCGTTAAAGGAAGTATTTTAGCCGATCATTTGGTTCATCAACCGACTGACAATCAAGAATCAATCGGGTTTGACTTCCCAGACGAAGATGTCATATATTTAAAAATGAAAGACTGCGATGAACCGCTACCCAGTGAAGGGCCAGAACCAGGTTTCCAATGGGGACTTATCTTTGACGGAGCAGTTAATCATTATGGAAACGGGATTGGGGCAATAATTGTTACCCCTCAGGGTACCCACATTCCTTTCACCGCCAGACTTACGTTCAAGTATACAAACAACGAGGCTGAATACGAAGCTTGTATTATGGGTCTCGAAGAAGCGATTGATTTAAGGATCAAAAACTTGGACGTATACGACGACTCAGCCCTGGTTATCAATCAGATAAAAGGAGATTGGAACACATACCAATCAGGATTGATTCCTTACAAAGACTATGCAAGAAGGTTGTTACCTTTCTTCAACAGAATCGAGTTTCATCACATCCCTCATGATGAGAATCACGTGGCTGATGCATTAGCCACTCTCTCATCCATGATTAGTGTAGGCCAATGGGCTGACCTACCTAAGATCGACATAATGCGCCTAGAACGGCCCGCTTACGTCTTCACAATTGAAGCAGTTATAGACGACAAACCTTGGTATCACGATATCAAATGCTTCCTTCAAAAACAAGAGTACCCACCTGGGGCACTAAGGAAGGACAGAAAAACCCTCAGAAGACTGGCTGGGAACTTTTTCTTGAGCAGTGACATACTCTATAAGAGAAACTTCGACATGGTTTTGCTTCGATGCGTCGACAGACCAGAAGCAGACATGCTGATGAAAGAAATTCATGAAGGATCCTTTGGCACTCATGCCAACGGACACACAATGGCGAGAAAAATTCTGAGAGCAGGGTACTATTGGTTGACCATGGAATCCGACTGCTACAAGTACATGAGGAGGTGTCACAAGTGTCAGATATACTCCGACAAAATTCATGTACCGCCAACGCATCTCAAAGTTATTTCTTCCCCATGGCCTTTTTCCATATGGGGAATCGACATGATTGGCTTGATTGAGCCCAAAGCTTTAAACGGACATCGGTTCATCCTTATATCCATTGATTACTTCACCAAGTGGGTCGAAGCAGCGTCATACGCTAATGTAACCCGACAAGTGGTGGTCTGATTTATCAAAAACAATATCATATGTCGTTATGGTGTTCCGAGCCAGATCATTACAGATAATGGATCTAACTTGAACAATAAGATGATGAAAGAGTTATGCGCAGAGTTCAAGATTGAACACCATAACTCATCTCCCTACCGACCCAAGATGAACGGAGCGGTAGAAGCGGCTAACAAGAACATCAAGAAGATTGTTCAAAAGATGGTTATAACCTACAAAGACTGGAACGAGATACTACCCTTTGCTCTTCACGGTTATCGCACATCTGTCCGCACTTCAACAGGGGCTACCCCTTTCTCTCTAGTATATGGCATGGAAGCAGTGCTCCCCATCGAAGTAGAGATCCCATCAATCCGGGTATTGATGGAAGCAAAGCTCACTGAAGCTGAATGGTTTCAAATTCAACACGACGAATTGAATCTGATCGAAGAAAAACGAATCACGGCACTATGCCATGGGCAGTTGTATCAACAGAGAATGAAGAAGGCGTTCGACAAAAAGGTCCGACCTCGCATCTTCAGGAAAGGAGACCTCGTGCTCAAAAAGATACAATCATTTCTCACTGATTCTCGGGGCAAGTGGACTCCGAACTATGACGGCCCCTATGTGGTCACGAAAGCTTTCTCAGGCGGCGCCTTGAGACTTGCAACCATGGACGGAGAGGAATTTGCCTACCCCACAAATGTTGACGTAGTCAAGAAATACTTCGCCTAAAAAAACGTCTCGATGGATTGAAAACCCGAAAAGGCGGTCCAACCAAAAGTTAGAGACAAAAGAAAAAAAAGAAGAAGAAAAAAAATCATCCCGGTGGATTGGAAACATCAAAGTACAATCCAGGCAAAAATTAGGGATAATGGCAAGTAACTATGTTCAACCGAGGCGAATCCCTCAGCAGCAGTTACACCATCCATCGGAGGAAAACTCCAGTCAAGGTCAGCTTCGACAGAAGCCCAGGATGCCCCGAATTCAAAGTTGGTAGAAGGATAGCGGTCGTTATGTTCCAACGTAGCCCTTTTCCCTATAAATTACCATTTTCTAGCTTTGTATATACTCTTTGGAATCACGCGTTTGGCTGATCTCTGTCTTATCAATAAAATTTGAGCCCTTGTGCTTTTGTTGTAATTCTCACTTGTTTTAGCTTTACAGAACGACATTTTAATATGATCAACGATTCTTGAAATGAAACAAAAATGAATTTACTTGTAAAACTTTTTTTGCTTTTAAAATAAAGATGGCAATTTCTTTTGACTGTTGAACATCAAAAGAGCATCGACCGCTTCTCCAGAAGTAAGCGAACTTCAAAGTGCAGAATCATAGTACTCCTTCTACGCCAGTGCGCCTGAATGAAGGATCAACAGTGTCGGATGCAACTAATCCATCTGACATCCTCGGCAGAGTTCTCATCTCCTAAGCCCGACCAACATAGTTCCCCGCGAGGACTACTTCTCCTAAGCAAGGCAAAATTGCTATCTTGAACCAGCGGTACTTCTTCGCCCCGCGATGGCCGAGTATCCAGTCATGTTCATCTTTTAGTTGGTATGTCCGTCAGTTTTGTCAGCATAAACATACATATATCATGCATTATTGATTTGCATTCACATTTCATATTGCATCACTATCACTCCAGTCGATCTTGTCCCGTAGTGATAACAGTCCTCTCAATCGAGTTATCAGTTCTTGTCTCGTCAAGAAGCGCGGCGCCTGAACGATCTCGCTCCTCCAGTTTACTTCTGGAATAAAGTTGGCTCCTCGACCACTTTGATAACTTGAACCTCTAAAACATCAGAGAGCCTTCAGTCAACATCACTCTTCGCCATTGAAGATGATATCCTTGTTGTCCTGGATTAAGGAAAATCCCAAGAGAAAGCCTCATAATTAGAAAGGTTCAACAATACAGCAGTTTTTCTCCGGAAAAAAACGCTGATGAAAAGGTCATCGGCACCTCAAAATTGGATCCCATCATATGGCATTTCTCCGGGAAGATCCCGAGAAAAGTATGATGTAAGACCCCCAAGTGAAAACAGTCTCTCAAGGGACTTGCATTCCCCAAGTAGAATCAACAAATGGCGTCTCCAACAGAGAAGTTTGTACACATCTACAACTCAGACGACTGGGTCCTCCCAGCGAGTCTGACATTAGAGTTTTTCCGTCAAATGGCATCTCCCCAGGAAAATTTGGCGAGAAGTTTGAGGAAAACCGCTACGCATAGCATCCCTTGTCAATAAAGTTTATTGACAAAAGAAACTAAGACCAGTTCCTTGGTAGGAAACCAGGATCGAGGGGAAGTTTAAATCAGAAACTGAGACCAGTTCCTTGGCTGAAGACCAGGATCGAGGGGAAGTTTATTAAAGAAACTGAGATCAGTTCCTTGGTAAGAGACCAAGATCGAGGGGAAGTTTATCTTTTCTAAGCATCATTGCTCAGCAAAAGAAGATGAATACGATCTGCCATTCATAACCACCATCAAAATTTTGGGTATTCCGATAATTAATCCTCTTGCACCCCGAATGCCCGAACACCTTCGTCATTCGCACCTTCGGGTCCAAGAAGATTAAATAGGGGCATCTGTCATACCCCAAATTTTGACCACTAAGATTCCCATCATTGTGCAAATCATGATCACAATATGGGTGTATCATTATGCTTCATTAGTCTCCCCAAAGATGGGTGAGTATTCACTACTATCAAAATTAGGGTTTCAAGCCCTCTCAGAGCTTCTAGACAAAGGATCAATCAAGGAATGACATGATCCTCAACTTGTCTAAACCTCTTAAGTATATACTAAGGATCAAGAGGACTCCCACTTCAAGGATTAAGCACAAGGTTGCTCCCTTCTAGGTGGATCAAACTTCAAGATCGCCAGTGTCACCAAATTAGGGTTTTGGTCGACCAGGGCCTCCAGATGGGAAATATTCCTCTGGGCATGAGCCAATGCTTCAAAACATATCCTAAAATACTCCATGGAACCTCATGGACCCAAGCATCCAGTCAATTTTGCCTCAGGGGATGCATCCATCAAAAATCAGGAATTAGGGTTTCTTGACCTAATTCACCCCTAAGTTGACTTTTGGGACCAATCATGAACCAAGACCTCAAGAGAGGATTTTAGGATCTCCAATATGCCATATTGATCCATTTGGAACAATGGATTGATCCAAGAAGCTTGAGCAATAAGTTTCAATTTCATCTGAACCACAGTTAGGGTTTCGCGGGAAAACTCAACTGTAACTTTGACTTTTGACCAGGACATGCTCCCAAGCCCTAAGACACGATTAATGTCCTCTATACCATCCATATAACATGTCCATCAAGTTTGATTTAGGTCAACCACATGATTTCCTGAAGAATTGCACAGTTTGGAATTCATCTGGTAAAAAGTCAACTGTGCACAAAAGTCAACTTTGACTTTTTGAGATTTTTCACTAAAATGGATTTTTAACCCTAAAATGATGTTAATGTATGATTTGAATCATCATTCATCAAGAAAAATTAAGAAAAGTTGGATAACTTGTAAAAGGGGTAACCATAAAAACTTAGAAATTTTTCTAAGTTAAAAATAAAGTGGCTAGGGTACCAACTTTGGAGGATCATAACTCCTAAACCACAAAGCCATTTTCTCCCATCCAAAGCTTGATTTTTAGATCTCATTGCCCTCTACAAAAGCTTCATACTGACCTATGTCCAAATTCCTCATGGGTTTTGAGTTATGGAGTGATCAAAATCAAGAAAAGTCACTTTGTTCCAACACTCAGTGAAATTTTCACTAAGTCAGATTTTACCTTACTTTTTTCCAAATGTAGGGACATTTTTCACTTGGATTCAAAAAGTATCAAAACCAAATATGATCAAACAGTTGTTGTATCATATAAGGGCTTTCCAAAATGGCCAAGAACATTACCAAATTCAATTTGAGCCATGAGATATAACATTGGCAAGTTGCCTTGTTGAAATCTGTCAAGGCAAGACAGATTTTGCACTTTTGCTCGATTTGCCAAAATTGTACAAATCCAAACACTCCTATCCACTTGGACACCTCTGAGGAATGAATCTAAAGGGGTCAATCACTTAGCCAAGCCTCCAAAGTCTTTGGAACAAGAAATAGCATGTCGAACCTAGAATTGCCAAAATAGGGACAAGACTCCAATTTTGGATTGGAGCATTCAATGGAAGCATCAAGGTGGCATGGACTGAGCCATTCTCAACTGAATTTAGTCAAGACTTATCCAAGACCAAGGGAACCACATCCCTGTGCCCTAACCTTTAGTCAATGGCTAGAGGAGACTTGGATTTCCATTGGACAACATTGGCCAAACCTCTGCTGCAGTTGCCATTCACTGTGGATCCCAAAACAAACTTGCTCTACTATAAATTGAGCTCATTTGTGCTCAGTTTGAGTACACCAAAGCCATCAAACAGGTGCTTTCCTCAAAACCTCTTTCTCTTGGAAAAAATGTCTTCTTTAGCAAGGCAACTTTGAGTTTTTGAGCTTGAGAGCTTTTCCATCACAATCAATCACACACACACCTCACATATATCATATGTAAGCTGTGCAAACTATCACAAGTGACCTGTAATCACAAAATCACAAAGTCACCTCTCAAAACCTCAAAATATGCCTTTTGTGCATTTTTCAAGCCATGTCTTGATTAAGTCACTTTCCAAACCAGATAAAACCTCAAACACACTCCAAATATCATCCTTGAACTGTCCCAAATGGTTTCATACATCTGGAACACCATTTGAGAGAGTTGCTATTTTGGTCACTTTTAACCCCTTTTGCAAGAACGGGACTGTTTGTGTTTTTGCAGGTACCAGCCAATTCCAATCATGCTAAAAGCTTCTAAGGGATCATTTGAGTGTGTCTAAAGCATCAAATCATTTCTGGAACAAGAGGCTTGACAGATTGCACAAAAACTCCAAAATCTCAAAAAAAGAGGTAAGCCTCACAACTTGAAATCTTTGAATCATGCAATGCTTTGAAGTCCACTGGTCATATACATCTCATACATGTTGTATATGTTGTGTTTGAGCTAATTCACCATGTAATCCATGCCTGTACCAAGTTGTAGCATAGAAAATGCAATTATAGGTCATTTTCAAAACCACTATCGGGTTTTGAGGAGGGAGTGTGATCTGAAAAAACTACCACCACCATTGGATTCCTTGTGAAATTCTGGTCCAGATGCATATAAATTTTGTCTCAAACCATTAAGAATTGAGAAAGTTATGACCTTCACGTTTCTGAGCCAAAACTTGCCAAATCTTGCCTTGGGTCAGGCCTAAAACCAAGTCATACCTTGTATATTTGTTGTTTTGTTTCAAACAATGGATGTATCACCACCCCAGTGGTAAGGCGTGCGCCTTGTAACCTTGAGGTCTTGGGTTCAAACCCCACCCATGCCATTTTGTGTTTTTTCACATTTTGCCATTTTTTCCAATATTTTCATGTTTTATTAATTAATTGGAAAATTAATCAAGACCAAATGAGTTTTAATATCTCTTGTGATTTATACCTCATTTTTCAAACCTTAAACAAAAATCACAAGTGGTTTATTCAAACCTATTTGGTATTTTTCATTGATTTTCTTTAAATATTTACTTTTAAAGAATAAAATTAGGGTTTCTTTGATTTTCACTCAAACAAATCATTTCCAAACACTCATGGGCCTCTAATAGAGTGTAAGACCCAACCCCCTTTTTGTAAAAATACCAAAATAGTGGGCCTCACTTATTGTATAAGTCCCACTGTATTTTCAAAAATCTCGGCGCAATCGCCAATTCAAAATCAAACCAACTGGGCCTACCCTCGAGTAGTAAGACCCATTTCATTTCTTAAAACCATATTGGGCCTCTAATAGAGTGTAAGACCCAATCCCCTTTTAACCAAAACAAATTTGGGCCTCACATATTGTATAAGTCCCTCTGTGTTAAAAGAAAATCTCGGCGTGATCGCCATTTCGAACGAAAAATCATCTGGGACTACCCTCGTGTTATAAGCCCCACTCTTTTTCTTTAAAAAACTCCTTGGGCCTCTTGAGAGAGTGTAAGACCCATCCCTTTGTACAGAAAACCTTTTTTGGGCCCCAGTCACTTGTATAAGTCCCTATGTACAAATTCAAATAGTGCGCTCACTGATAAAACCATGGGCCTCTCCTCGAGCTGTAAGCCCCAAATCTTTCTTTTTCAAAGAACTTTCTCCTTTGATTTTGAAATATATTGTTATTTTCAATCTTTCTTTGTTGAACAACTAACCAAACAGCATGGAAGCTCTACAACCGAGTAAGTGTTTATATGCTTTCATTTACCGCTTTCATATACATATAACTGTATTGTGGGGCTGTTTCGCTGTAAGTCTTCTTTCATAAACTCATATCAACTGTGTAATAATAGTATAGATATTTAGAGTTTCCCCGGCAACTACGTTTAGCATTAAGCCCGTTGATCACTCTTAGAAATAGTCTAAACTAGATCCCCATAGGATTACCAGACACAGTCTTCCCTCCTCTTGGGGTTAAACAATATGGAGACATGAAAGGCAGCATTCTCGGTGAACCCTTTCATAGACTGTCACTCGTAGAAGTTGTCAAAGAAACTCTATTCCCCAGAGATGATCTTTTCTCCGTGAATGGCATCTCTTGAGTTTCTTCCAAATTCTCGAACTTTCCTGGCTTGATCTATTCCTCGTGAATAGCCTGTCTTGAATTTCTCGGGGTTTGGGGACCCACAGGCTTCTTAAAAGCACTTGTTAAGAAACTCTATTCCCCAGAGGTGATCTTTTCTCCGTGAATGGCATCTCTTGAGTTTCTTCCAAATTCTCAAACTTTCCTGGCTTGATCTATTCCTCGTGAATAGCCTGTCTTGAATTTCTCGGGGTTTGGGGACCCAGCGGCTTCTTAAAAGCATCGGCCTCCTCTTGGGCATTGTTCAAGGACCCACAGGCTTCCTAAAAGCATCCCCGCCTCCTCTTGGGCATTGTACAAGGACTCGTCGGCTTCTTAGAAGTATTCATAGCCTCCTCTTAGGCTTCATATAATGACTTCTTCCTCCGGGAATGATAGCCTCCTCTTGGGCTTAGTACAAATTGTCCCTCGGCTTCTTAAAAGTTTCCAGCCTCCTCTTGGGCTTCGTACAAATTGTCCCGACGACCTCCTAGAGGTATAGGAACAGAAATCAAGTCATCTTAATATAACAGTCTTTCCAAGAATCTACTACTGTTTCTCAAAGCATAATACAAAAGATGAAACTTTAGACTTGGACAGTCTAATTTCCTTGAGTCTCCAAGACATTCTTAAGCTCCCTTCAAAAATAGGAAGAAAACCCGTAGACTCGGACAGCCTCAATACCCTTCGAATGTCCCACTTCCTTAAAGAACAGGAAAAATCCCTGAGTGCCAACATTACTCATATAAGAACTGATTTTCTCTTTAAATCAGCATACTGGACCTGTCACTCAACTGAAACAGCGCCATAGCCTCCTCTTGGGCTTTGTACAATGATTCTCCCCAGTGGAGCTAAACATTTTAGCCTCCATCTCGGGCTTCGTACGAGATACAAAAACACTCTCTTATTGAGTATAAAAGACTCTCTCTTATTGAGTCAAAACCTTTTAGCCTCCATCTCGGGCTTCATACGAGATACCATAAAAGACTCTCCTGTTGAGTCAACCCTTTTAGCCTCTCTCTCGGGCTTCGTACGAGACACATAAAAACTCCCTCTTATTGGGCCAATAGCCTCCTCTTAGGCTTTGTATAAGAAAACCACTGGTTGATCCAATCAACCTTTTAGCATCAAAGTTGTGCCTCGTTCATAGTACACAAACATCAACAACTCCTTCCCCTTCATCTAATCGCTGTAAGCGACAAGCCTCTGGATCATCTACATCCATGCCACTGTCCCTCTTTTAGCATGAGAAATTCCTAAGGAAAGATGGCATTGCTCTACACTGAGTTAAAGTCTTCTCCTTCAGGTCAAAAACCCTTATAAAGGAGATTATGGCATTGCTGGATTCACATATCCCAGTTAAAGTAATCCTCCTTTATAAATCAGTCACCCAACAGTTGTGACATACAAACCCCTATTTAGAGATGACAAATTCTCTCTGAAGACAACACCTTTTTAGCTTCACATCTTGGGCTTCGAACAAGATACAAATAGACCCTTCAGCTTCACATCTTGGGCTTTGAACAAGATATAAACCACCTTTAGCTTCACGTCTTGGGCTTTGAACAGGACACCAAAACACCATTTCCTCCCATAGAATAGGAGGAACTACGATCGCTCTGATTTCCTTGTTTTGGTAAACGGGAATACGTAGGCATAAGATTGAAAGAAAAATCTTAGCGAGCACACTAAACAAAAAACCAAAATCCCATACTTTCATACATCCGTCCTAACATCTTAAACCTCCCACCCATCGACCGAACACTACTTTTAAAAAAATAAACCTAATAGAGACCCCGAATCTTCGTAGCATCTATAAACCAACAGTTTTGACTGTTTAACCTCAGTTTGCAAGCAGGGTTAATTTGAGACATCTATTTCCCTTCCTTCATCAGCTTCAATAGGATAAAAAATGAATCGAGCTGTAGATACCAAAGAGCGATCGTGCTTCGCAACCACATCCAAAATCGCTCGCTACATCGTCCAAATAGATTGCTCTTGCAATTGTTTGATCCTTTGGAATTTCTTCCAGTCCAGAAAAGGGATCTTGGTAAGTAATGGGTAAATCAGTCAGGCGAGAGTACTCCTCCAGTGTTGGTGCTAGTTGATAATCCGGGAATGTGAAACAGTGATAAACCGGATCATAGAACTGAATCTGAGTAGACAGGATTCCTTCAATTACATGAACCGTTAACAGAGACAGCAGTCCTCCGTACTTAGCTCTGAAAGCATCACGGTTGGTGATCATCCTTGCCAACCCTCTTAAATCCTCTAGTTTTGGAACATTGAAGGTGTACTTGTGAGTCTTCCTCCTACCGAAATCCATAACGCAATCTTTCTCTCTGATATTTGTAATCACTGTCTCAGTTTAATTTGAAAAAGAGAGAGTAGAAGAGAAATTTTTTTCTTGTTTTAAGTTTTTTAATGAAATGAATGTATGAATGCAGCACACAAAAACATAGAAAAAACATGGGGTCAAAGGTTCGGTGTCATGAAGTCAAGGCTCTACCCATCCCCAAAGGTTATACTGGTGATTTTTTGTACCTGCCCGCAAAATCATTGACCCCTCTTGGGATAACAACAGCAGGCTAGTTCACCCGAGCAAGCTGATGTATCTTAGAGTAATCTCAAATGAGGGTAGTATCGCGTGACAACTATTTCCGATAGCTTCCGCACTATAAAATAGTAACATGGTCTTAGTCTACTAAAATCCTCATTTTTCATGGGCAGCCCAATCAAACAATCTGCTTTCAACAACCGAAGTCGTATAGGCATTGAATCTGCAAAGGGTATCTCAACTGATTCGATGGTCTACCGGGACCTCTTATTTGGGATTCACTCCCTATAAGATTACCCGTCTCATGCCATTACTTATCTTAGGTGGCTCTCAAACTTTCCAGATGCGACATCACCCGCAGTCCCATTAGCAGAAAAATAAACACGGATATTAAGTAGGAAAAGCAATATATATATATATATATATATATATATATATATATATATATATATATATATATATATATATATATATATATATATATATATATATATATATATATATATTCATTCCTAAAGCTAACATCCTAGACCTCTTAGGAGCTATAATAATCCTGGTCCTAAACAATAAAATGCGTCCCCAGTGAAGTCGCCATTTTACTGTAGCGAGCGATTTTCGTCGGTGACGCGACCACCTTATCGCTGAAGTTGGGTTTTCCTCCTCGAGGAGAAAGGGGGTGCTACTTTCTGATTTATTATTTATCCCATGAAGCTGGAAGGGAAAGGGAATGTATCTAAAAGTAACCTTGCACGCAAATGTTTAACTGAACAAACGCTTAACGAGATTGGGGGGTCCGGGGTCAGGTTATACAATGGGTAGTTGTCAGTTACCCAACCTATATGTGGTTATCCACAGGATATTAGCTTTAGGTTTTGCTTTGTACTTGGTGGTGTTTATCTGTTAACGGGTTTGGGAAAGTTTCTTGGGAAATGTGAGAGAGTGAGTGAGTTTTTGTTGATGTTTTTGGGAAGGTGCTGGACCTAAGTTTTGATTGATGTATGAAGGTATTGGACCTAGAGTTTTTGATTAATATGCTCGCTAAGATTTCGCAATCTTATGCCTACGTATTCCCGTTTAAATGAAACATGGAAATCAGAGCAATTGTAGTTCCTCCTATTCTAAGGGAGGAAAAAGATGTTTTGGTGTCTTGTTCAAAGCCCAAGACAGAGGCTAAACGGAGTATTTGTGTCTTGTTCAAAGCCCAAGATTGAAGCTAAAAGGTTGACTGAAAGAGAATTTGTCATCTCTAAAGAGGGATTGTTGATTTTTATGTGCCTTGATCAAAGCCCAAGGTTGAAGCTAAGAGGTTGATTGACTCCACTGGGGAAGTCCTTATACAAAGCCTAAAAGGAGGCTGTATGAGACCAACTCAGCAAGAGAGTGGATATATTGGTGTCTTGTACAAAGCCCAAGACGGAAGCAAAAAAGAGACTGACTCTTTGGGGATATCATTATGTGAAGCCTAAGAGGAGAGTAACTCCGCTGGGGAGGTATTTATCTGTCTTGTATAAAGCCCAAGATTGAGGCTAAAAAGAGGTTTGACTCAACAAGAGAGTACTTTTATCTATCTCGTACGAAGCCCGAGATTGAGGCTAAAAAGGGTTGACTCAACAAGAGAGAACAAAAAGGCGATTGCCTCAACAAGAGAGTCTATGAGAGTGATTGACTCAACAAGAGAGTCTGAAAAGGTGATCGACTCAACAAGAGAGTTTGGGAAGTAATTGATTAACTCAACAAGAGAGTCTGAAAAGGTTAACTTTGATGGGGAGAATCATTATACAAAGCCCAAGAAGAGGCTGACTTTCATGAGGAAAGGATCATTATACAAAGCCAAAGAGGAGGCTATCTTATGCTTGGGATTCTTGAGGTCTCGAGGCATGTCCAAATGGAGAAACCAACTCTTGCAGCGGAATGCAGAAGAATTGATGGATCAAATACCTTGAGGTTCTGATTTGAGATAGTGTTATATGATGATAAACTGACCCCGGTTGGGGAGTTTTTAGGAGAGATACTGGGTTTTAGAACCCACAAGTTTTAGCTCTGCTGGAGAGTAATCCGGAATCTGGGGATTCTCCTATATTTGTAACGAACTTGAGAATGTCTTTGAGACTCAAGGAGATTTAGACTGTCCAAGTCTATTGGAAAGGTCTATCTTTGTATAATGCCCAAGAGGAGGCCGACTCGTTTAAGGGATGAGTGTCAACCCTAAAATTGGTCTGAGGGCTTTTGTGACTCCTTTTAGAAAGACAACTCTAACGACAGATGATTAAGTTCTGTCCTATACCTCTAAGAGGTCGTGAAGGTCCTTGTATGAAGTCCAAGAGAAGGCATGAGAACTTTTAAGAAGCCGACGGGTCCTTGTGCAAAGCCTAAGAGGAGGCGGGGATGCTTTTAGGAAGCCTGTGGGCCCCAAACCAAGAAAAGTTCAAGAAATGCTATTCACCGAGAATAGATCATTTAACGAAAGTTCTAAGGTTTGAAGAAATTCAAAAGATGTTATTCAGCGAGAATAGACCAACTCTGGGGAGTAGAACTTCTTTGACAATTTCTAGGGGTGACAGTCTGAGAAAAGGTTCACGAGGAATACTGCCTTTCTCTTTGTTCCATATTGTTTAAGCCCAAGAGAAGGCAAGACTGTTTCTGGAAATTCTATGGGGATCTAGTTTTGACTGTATTTAAAGATGACCAACATGGCTTTACCTAGTTCTAGACCTAGTTGCCGGGGAAAACTCTAAATAACTATACTAGTATATATACAAATGATATATGACAAGTATGTAAAGGGGTACGAAAGAAGACTAACCGTGCGCAGCTTCCCACAATACAGTTATATATATTTGACATGTATTTACAAGAATGAAAGAAGACTAACCATGCGCAGCTTCCCATAATATAGTTATATATATTAAAGCAAGTAAATGAAAGCGGATAAAACTTACAGGCGAGCAAGCTTCCGTGCTATGCTGTTAGTTGTTCAAAGAAATTAAATAAAGTTTTGATAACAACTGTAATCAAAATCAAAAGGGAAGTTGCTTTGAAAAGATTGTATTGGGACTTATACAACGCCTGAGGCCCAAAAGGTTTTCTGTACAAAGGTATGGGTCTTACAACTCAAGGAGAGGCCCAAAGAGTTTGAAAATGAATAAAGATGGGTCTTATAGCTCAAGGAGAAGCTCAGACGATTTTGTTAAAAAGGCGACGATCGCACCGCTGTTTTGAAAATGTACAGAGGGACATATACAATAAGTGAGGCCCACAATGGTTTATTTACAAAAGGGTTGGGTCTTACACTCTATTAGAGGCCCAAAGATTATTTTGAAAAAGAAAGATAGGACTTACAACACGAGGGTAGGCCCAGATGGTTTGTTTGCAAACGACGATCGCACCGAGGTTTTTGAAAACACAGTGGGTCTTATACAATATCTGAGGCCCAACAAGGTATTTTATTTACAAGGAATGGGTCTTACACTCTATTAGAGGCCCAAGAGTGTTTGAAAAAGATTGATGAGGGTGGAATCAACCAAAACCCTAATTTTGTTTAAAATGTAATTAATTTTGTCAAAAAATTAATAAAAATTATTGAAAACATGTGAAAAGTGAGTGGTGATCTTAGATCAATGTTTCTAAAATCATGTTTTTGTCCACAAAATGATTGAAAACCATTTAAGTTTGGAAAATCAAGAGAAAGAAAATTTTCAAAATGTTGAAAAACAAATAAAAATTAATTCTTTACAAAAATATCAAATATATGAAACAAATAATATTTTTGGGAAATTTTTGTAACATAAAATATTTTAACATTTTTGTGAATTATTAAAAAAAGAATCAACTCAAAATCATTAAAATTCAGAGAGAAATTAATTTTTGAATCAATTAAATAAAATCACAAATTTCAAATATTTGAATTTTCAAAAAGGGCGCCAAGAACACGCGCGTGTTCTGATTTGCCCAGATTTGCATTTTCTCATCAATCTCATTGAATACTTGACGAAATCACACAATCCACATATCAATCTGCTCGTTTTCACCTCACGATCATGTATATGGTCTTTAATTTCATTTATTTTAAGCATGGAATAAGAAATCAAAGAGAAACCTCAAGAACCCTAATTTATGCATGAAGGATCAGAAATTTGATACACGATCCAAACAAAGAAATTAATTGAGGGAAAACACTCCATACATGATTATGAACATATGGCAAAATTATTGTGCGAGGAAATATGCATGAATCATGAGATGACCAAGTTGAGGCTTACCTCTTGCAGCCGGTGATCGTGTTTTGTGTTGGAGGTGTTACAGCTTGGTTCCAATGATGTGGACAGCTTCCCTAGGTGCTATGGAGTGTGTCTGAATGCTTGGAATGGATTGAATTGATCTGGAACTTAATTTGGTACCTCAACTGCAAATCTGTCAAAAGCTTGTGCAGATGGCTGGTGATTTTGTGATTCTGATGTTCCAGATGTTATATGAGAGTTTGGATCACTTCTATATGTTATATGTGAGGTGTGTGAACCATTGGTTTTGTTGGAATTGCTCTCAAACTCAAAACCCGATAGTGACTTGCTTTAGAAGGCAAAATTGGAGTGAAAATGGAGATTTTGAGGAAAGCATCAGTTTGGTGGCTTTGGTGTACTCAAATTGATCACAATTGAGCTCTATTTATAGTAGTGCAAGCTTGTTTTGCAAGGAATAGGGAATGGCAACTGCAGCAGGCCTTTGGCCAATGTGGATCAAATGGAATTTCAAGTCTCCTCTAGCCATTGACTTGAGATTAGAGCACAGTAGGCATGGCAAGAAAACCCGGGCCCGCCGGGGCCCGCCCGGACCCGGTCCGAAATTAATGGGGGAAACCCGATTTGATTGGGTGCGGGTGCGGGTGCGGGGGCGGGGGGATGCTACTACCCGCCCGCACCCGCCCCCGCCCCCGCCCGGTCTTATAATATTTACTTTAATACCCATATTTAAATTATTTTATATCACATTTATTCACTTTTAAATAAGTAATTAAAATCCTCATTAGTCATTTCTCACCATTCACTCAAACTCACATCTTTAGAAATAAATTTATTATTAAAATAGTTAAGTTTTTAATAAAATTGTTAATTTTTATTACTATTTAAAAAAATATTTTTTTTGCGAGTGGGGGCGGGTGCGGGTGCGGGTGCGAGCAAACTCGTTTCTATCGGGGGCGGGTCTGGGTGGTAAATTTTCACCCCCGACTGGGTGTGGGGGCGGGGGCGGGTGTATAACAGGAAGGCGGGTGCGGGTGCGGGGCTAGCTAAACCCGCCCCCGACCCGCCCCGTTGCCATGCCTAGAGCACGGGCCTATGGTTCTTTGATTCAAGGATAAGGCTTGACTGAAGTGTTCATTCTTGCTCTGATACATGCCACCTCTAAGCATCCATTAAATGTTCCAAAACAAAATTGGAGTCTTGAAACATCTTTAGCCTTTTTTGGTTTGGCATGCTACTTGTAGATTTTGGGACTTTGGAGGCTGATGAATCAGTGTTTGTCCCTTGGTTGTTCCCCCTTGAGGTATGCAGATGGATAACCATGCTTGTTATTGTACAATTTGGACAAATCGAGCTCTTGTGCACAAATTTGCCTTGCCAAGACAGTTTGCAGCAAGGCATGTTGCAGCTGTCATAACTCCTAGCTCAAGAGAAGTTTGATGGAGTTTTTGGTCATTTTGGAAAGCTCTCATATGATACAACACATGTGTGATCATAGTTTGTCTTGAAACTTTTTGGATCCAAGTGAAAAATGCCCCTAAATTTTGAAAAAAAGCAAGACAGATTATGACTTAGTGAAAATCTCACTAAGTGTTGGAAAAAGTGACATTTCATGTTTTCAACCATTTTGATCACTCCATAACTAAAAATCCATGAGGAATTGGAATGAGATGTAGTTGACACTTTTAAAGTATGCCATGAGAGCTACAACTCCATCTTTGGATCATCCAAAATGGTTGCTTGGATCTCAAGTTATGATCCTTGGAAGTTGGTACCCTAGCCACTTTGTTCCATAACTTAGAAAAATTCTAAGTTTTTTTATGGTTACCCCGTTTACAAGTTAACCCATTTTCTTTGGTTTTTCTTGATGAATGATGATTCAAATCACACATTAACATTGTTTTAGGGTTAAGGAACCTTGGTTGACCAAAAAATCACAAAGTCAAACTTTGACTTTTTGTACAGTTGACTTTTTATCAGAAGAAATCCAAACTGTGCGATCCTTTGTGAAATTCAGTCCTTGACCTAAATCAAACCTAATGGATGGACTCCATAGGTGATATAGGGTGTATTGAATCATTTCCCAAGGTTTGGGAGCATGGCTTGGTCAAAAGTCAAAGGTACAGTTGACTTTTTCCCCAAAATCCTGTGGTCCTGATGAAATTGAACTTGTGAATCAAGCTTCCTGGGTCAATCCATTGTTGCAAATGGATCAATGTTTTGTATTAGAGACCCTTAAATCATGTCTTGAGGTCTTGGCTCATGTTTAGTCCCAAAAGTCAACTTAGGGGTGAATTAGGTCAAGAAACCCTAATTCCTGATTTTTGGTAAATGCATCCCCTGAGGTTAAATTGACTTGATGATTGGGTTCATGAGGTCCCATGGAGTATCTTAGGTTATGGTTTGAAGCATTGGCTCATGTCCAGATGAAAATTTTCATCTGGAGGCTTAATCCACTTGGAATGTTGCAACTTTGTGCTTGATTCTTGATGTGGGAGTCCTCTTGATCCTTTATGGGTGTTTGAGAGGTTAGACAAGTTGAAGATCGTGTCATTTCTTGATTGATCCTTGTCTAAGTGCCTTGAGAGGGCTCAAAACCCTAATCCTTAACTGTGGTGAATGCTCGATCATCTTTGAGGAGATTGATGAGGCATAATGGTTCATCCATATTGTGATGATGATTTGCACAATGATGGGAAATCTTGGCGGTCAAATTTTGGGGTATGATAAATCTTTACAGTCATCTAAGCAGTCCATCCTTCAGTTTCCTAATCACATTAGGTCATATATTGATGATGTAGTTAATGTTGTATCAGATGGTAATTGTGGATTTAGAGTCATTGCTTCATTGCATGGATATGGTGAAGATGGTTGGCCAATGGTTCGTCGAGACTTGGGGTTGGAAACAATACATAATGAAAGATCAAATTTGTATGCTATTTTATTTGCTGATCGGTTAGCAAAAGTGAGAGAATCTTTGATGATAGAGGCATTTGGTCATCAACCACCACAGAAATGGTTGACTCTACTAGATATGGGTTACTTGATAGTGAATCGTTATAATGTTGTACTTGTCTGTTTAGGATTTGAATGCTAGACTTTCTTCCCTATGACAACTTCATTTTCACCAAATGTATCCTTTTACTGCATTGGTTTTGTAAACACAAATCATTGGGTTCAGGTACTTAGTTATTTTTAGTTAATGTGACTAACCTAATTTCTTAGTTATTTTTACTTAACGTTTTGATTATTTTTTTTATTCAGGCAAACATGAAATAAGAGTTTCCATTGCCACCAGTGACTGTAGATTGGAAGAAGTTTTGTTCTCCAGCAGCAACATCTTGGATGCTAGGATTTGCAGGAAGTTTACAACATTGGCAACAACTTACGCCTATATTACCAACGCATTATGAATTATAAATTATGTTATTCATTTTTTTTATTTCAAAACACGAATCATGAATTATGTTATTCAATTTTAATTTCAAAACACGAATCATGAATTATGTTATTCATTTTTAATTTCAAAACATGAATCATGAATTATGTTATTCATTTTTAATTTCAATAACACATAACTGGATTCAAAACTAAACAAAAGTCTACAAGTTAACACATAAACATAAACATAAACATAAACATAAGTCAATAAGCCTAAATGTTAACACATAAAAATAAACATAAATATAAGTCAATGTGAACGAGTAATACTTAAAGCTTCGAACAACTCAGCAAACTGTGGATCATCCTCTTCAGCATCAGCCTGTTGAAAATAATGATGAATCAATGAAAAAACACGAGCCCAACTAGGATCAGATGGTTCTGCTTCGTAAACAGGAACTGGCACCTCTCTTGGCGCATCACGATGGAGCGGTATCAGACGAGGATGCCAAACACGATAATACCACTGAAGATATTCATCATCTATCTCAGATGGGGTGGTGGCCAGTGTTGTCAGACGAATCACATCCCCAACACTCTGATGGTGACTAATCCACTAAACATCAATATCACCAGCCATCATATAATCAAGAGGTGGAGGTGGAACATACTGCCTGTATCCAAACTGACGCATACATCTGTCATGCACGTATGGAACAATAGTGTCACCTCACCTCAGACACCCCCTGTATAGACACAACTCATCAAACTGACGTCATACTCTATGATTCTCGAATGGGCGCCATATGACATCGGCAGGTGTCAGCTCGTCCATAATAGGTCGCAAGTCATCCACCTTCAGGACACCTTGCATATAGGACCATCTCATCGCTCGAGGGAGACCAACATTATTAGCTGGTATCCAATTCTCTTCTTTTTTTTCCAAGTGTTGGAAAATACTCATGAATCCAGCACTGTTACAAAATTAATACTATTAGTTAATTTAAAATAATTAATTATAACATAATAAACTAGATAAATAAAATTAATATACTAAATAAAATTAATTAAAACAAAATAAACTAAATTAAAATAAATACTTGTAGGATAGTCGGTTAACCACCGAGTTGCTTACAACTGAACATGGAAGCATCTCCGAGATATCTATAAAGGATAACTAACGCAGTTGCTCCCCAACTGTATCCTGATAAGCCCTCCAAGTCCATAAATAATGAGAGGTATCGTGCCTCGACAAGCGTAAAGGTTTTGCCGGCAAAAATCGTGGAACTCGCTAACATCAACAAATAAGCTCTAGTCGCACATGCCCATCTAGAAGCAGCTTTATGCTCTACGAATCGATCGTATAACCACTCCAACTTATAGTAATAACCCTTGCAGTCACAGAATTATTATTGTGCCACTCTCCGTGACACTCCTAAGTAATCAATAGTCCACTCAATAGCAAGCCCTTCACTGATATCTTGAGGGCTCCAGAAGACTCCCCTGATGGGTAAGTAAAGCAGACAAGAGACGTCATCCAGAGTAATCATCATCTCACCAAACGGCATGTGAAATGAAGATGTCTCTGGATGCTATCTCTCTGCAAATGCGGAAACCAGGTTTGTATCTATCTTCATCAAACTTGTTCTCTGGAGTGAAGATAAACCAGACCTAAATACTTAATCCTCCATCTCTCTAGGATACTGTAGTGGAACCCTCTGAGTCAGCTTCAACCCATGTCCTGCTACCTTCAACTATTTCTTTGGACCTCTCTCCTGAAAATAATTAAAAGTAAATATATTATAAAATACAACATTAAAAATACAGATTTTATTCAATATCAAATAATTGTCGTTTACTTACCTCACCGAGCCATATATGTCTAGCAATATGATGTTCGTACTTAACCAAAAGAGAGGTATCATACGGTCCTCCTGGATATCCAACAGGCTGTGTTGCTGATGCAGATGCACCAATATGCTCTTCCTCAGCCATTCTCGATGATTCGCCCCGTCCTAGACCGTGATCAGGGATCTTATCGTCCTTGCCTCATGTGCACACCACTGCCAAAATAAAAAAAGTAAAAGAAATGAACCGGAACACTTCAAATATGAGTTTCGGTATGAATTTTCACGTAAACGAACCGGAAGACTTGCATTAACACTTCCGGTAAATAAATGCAAAAAATCAGAATACCGGATGACTTCTTCAATGACTTCCGGTATGAAAACAGAACCAAAAGAATTACTCTGACACCTCCAGTATACACTTTATGAACTGGAAGACTTGTGATATGAGTTCTGGTATGCACTTTATGAACCAGAATACTTGTGATATGAGTTCCGGTATACAGTAGCAAAAAGTGTCTCTCTGAAGACTTCATATGGAAATGAAAATGGAAATGAGAATTTCTAAAATTATAACTATTTATATGATGGTATTTTGGTCCAAAAAAATTTAGTGTAGGGGTATGGGTATAATTGTAGGGGTATGAGGTAAAATTTTCTGATCATTGTTGCAATTTTGTATTTGTTGGATTGAATAATTGATTGATGAACTATGAGTTGTATGATGATGTTGTGATTGATGAATGATTGGTGAATTGATGTATTTTTGTTATTAGAACCATGTAGTTGATGAAATTGTATGATGTAGATGTTGTGTTGTTGATGGTTGTTGCGGGTCAAAGTCGGAACTTAAGTTATGAGTGTTTTGTGGGAAGAATTGGGGTTTTGATGTTTTGAAAAACTATTTTTTCGGTAAAATAATGTGATAAACGAATTGTAAGAAAAATGGGGTTTTGGGATGGTTTAAAAATAATTTTTTTTGTTTGAAAAGTTGTAGAAAAAATGCTTCTGCCAACAGTGTAATCTGTTACCAGGAATGGTGTAATCGGTTACACTGCTTTGAAATTGTGTTTATGGGCAAAATTGTGAGTGTGTAATCGGTTACTTGGAAGTGGTAACCGATTACACTGAGTGGGATTTACGTAGTAATGGCTAGTTACAAGGGGTGTAATTGGCTACCTTAATTGGTGTAACCGGTTACACTGGGAACAATTTTTTGAAAACTTTGAAAAAGCATATCTTGAGTTCTAGGGGTCTGATTCGGGTACCGTTTAAAGCGTTAGGAAGCTGACGCGGTGAACTTTATTCAAAAATTGGTGATTGTACCTGGACATAAATAAATTTATGTGTGATGGTGTTGATTGCATTGCAGCGTTTATGTTGTGGTGTGACATATTCATAAATGTGTTGTTGTTGCTTTATATACTGTATGTTGGTGTTGCTGAACTGTTATAACATGTGTTTGGCGCATGGTGGCCAGTATTGGCGAAGCACATTGACAATGGTGACGGTCATTAGGCATGGTGTTGTTGTTCCATGTTGTATGTTGCATGCATTCATGGTGTTGGACAATGGTCCGTTTTGGTGAGCCTTAATCATATGGTGATGGATTGGGTGCGAGTAGCTGATTTCTATAGTGATGGAATCAGTAAAGTGTTTACCTATGGTGATAGTAACGAATTAGTGGGCTCTGATCCTAGGTGGGGATTAGAGCGGTGAACTCGAGAGTTCACGCATTGGTACCACATGCATTGAGTCAAGTTGTTGAGTCTCATTGCATTACATTTGTTGTGTTGTTGTGTTGGAGTGTGTGAAAATATGGTTGGTGGAATGGGTGATTGTGCATGTAATAATCTGATGCTTACTTATTATGATGCATTCATTTATATAATTATGATATCTCACCCCTTATGTTTGAATGTTGTCTTTACATGGGCATCGTGCAGATAATTCACAATAGAAGCGTGGATATGAGTGGAAGCTAGTGTCTTCCTTTTATTTTATAGAGTCAGCGTCTGCTCTAATGTGTAACACCGGGGAATGGAACGCTTTTATGTCATTTGTATTTGTTGGAGATTGTTAGGATACCTCTTAAGCTGATGTTGCTTATGATTACTGATCGTGAAGACTGGATCAGATCCTGTTGAAGTGGGCCACCAAGTACGTCTGAGATGCTGGTCGTATGAAGAGGAGGAGAGGGTGTACCTGTAAGGCACTCCGACGCTCAAGTAAGAAAGGGTCATAGAAAAAGGGGCAAGTACAAAGTATGAGTTTCAAGGGTGATTATTGGATATCTGACCCTCTCAAGTGAGAGGGTTTATATAGTACCCCCAGCGCGTGGCCAACGGTCCTATTTTCGGGGCGAAATAACCGTTTTCTCGAAGAATAGGCAACTGCCCAAACTAGCCGTTATGTCGGGCAGGGTGCCCAAAACTAGCCGTTATGTCGGGCATAGGCACAGTTTCGGGCACATGCCCTTCGCTGTTCGGGCAGTGAAGAAGCCGTGCAGAACGGGCAGCTGTTCCGGGGAGGTGTGACGCACTCCATGCCCGGTTAGAGGGGGAGAAAGGTAACTTATGCCCTTTCTGGATTGGACTTAGGCAATTGGGTCGTTCTAGGAGTAGAAGTAGATTGGGCTATGCCTGGCCATTGGTCCAGTCCAGAACAGGAGCCCCCCAAGTCGTTGCTCCCGAGCATGGGAGTGATGACTTAAGGACAACTCGTGGCTCCGGGGAGCTAGCGTAAAGTCGTCGTTTGGTGACGAAGAAAGTTGTCTCTTGGTACCCGTGACCCCTGGTGTTCGTAACATTCATGTCTGTGTCTGGATTGCCCGTTGTACAGGGAGACCAACGGTTAGGAGGAACTAAAACTTTAGCGTGCCACGTGTGCCTCGAGCTCTGTGCCGCAGTTACTAGGCAATGATGTCTAGTCGATAGCCATTATGACCTACGAGAGCGTGCCATTGCATGTGCCCCTCAGTATAAAAGGAGAGAGACTCAGGCCATTTGGAACTTTCGCTTCTCTCTCTTCTTCGTCTTCCTCAGAGCACTTGCCCGCCACCGTCGTTCGCTGTTCCCACCGCCACCACCAGTTCCGAGCAACCGCTTTTCATCTTCTTAACCAAGTAAGTTTGCTGATTTCGTGCTTCTTTACTCTTTTTATGGTTATTTGTAGATTGCATGCGATTAGGTTTAGGTTTAGAAGATGAATTGTTTCGTTTCCGGCGATTGTTGGTGGTGGACGGTGGTTAGGCCATTTTTCTGAGGCTGACGAGGCCATTTTTCCGGTTGAGTGTTTGCAGTTTCCGGTGAAGCTTCAAATGGAAATTGGAAGTTGCTCGAGGAGGCTCCTCGTACGGGAGTGGTTTGTCCCGAGCGTCTCCTCGTGGGAGACTTTTGAGTTTTTCGTTTGATGTTAGGGCTTACGCCGGGGGCGTCGTCCTCATCCCTTTGCACGCCCTTTCACTTGACTAGTGGTGGAAAACTGGATTTGATTATTCGTCAAATTCACTTTTTTCTCTGCTTTTCAGGTGATCGATATGGCGACGGGGCCAGACGGGGAGATTATACTAGATTCGTCTGAGGAGGAAGCGAGTTCCTCGGAAATCAGCTGTTCGGAATCCTCGAGTGTTCCTAGCGAAGTCGAGGAGGAGGAGGAAATAGAGGAGGAAATTGTCTAAGGCTCAACGGAGGAGTGGTCGGTGGATGAGCCTGCCGAACACGTGTCAACGTTTACGACATATCTGGGGGATGTCTTTACGGTCGTCGGGCCAAAAGGGGAGTGGTAGGTGCACTTCCCCTATGAGGATGATAGGGTCTGCACCAACTTCGGGGAGTGTTTCGCCATATATAAGTATGCATTTAAAGAGTTGGGACTGAGGCTGTCGTTCACCGATTTCTAGCAATCAGTATTCGTGCATCTGGATCTGGCTCCGACGCAGTTGCACCCCAATTCACTGGCGTTCATACGGGCATTTGAGTTTACGTGTGAGTACTTGAGGATATGGGCTACTCTCCCTTTGTTTTTTATTGTCTTCCATCTTAAACGGCAGTTGACGGGGAGGAAGTATGGATGGGTTTCGCTGAAACAGCCCCGCAAGCTGTTCAAGCCCTTTTCAGAGTCGATTAGGACGTTCAAGGAAAGATTATACATTATAGAGCCCGTGTCAGAAGCTACCCAGGATAGTACGTATGCCTGGGCGATTGAAGTTGATGAAGAGGGCAACGACAGGCGTGATGAGGCTGAGAGGTTTATCGGGGAGAGAGTATTCAAGTTCCCTTTTCACTGGGGACCTGGCCACTTTACCAAGGGCCCCAACGAGTATGTTCTCCAGCCGCACAATCTAGACGGGCAGGATGCCATTGCTTATGATACGCTGGTGAAGTACGTTAACTCCTTCTGGCTTGCTGAATGCTGGACGAAGAGGGGTGACCCTATCTTCGAGGAGGATGGTAGCCAGAGGGTGGAGTATCGTTTCATTAACACCAAGGCGCTTTTGGAGTGCAAGACTCCTGCGGAAGCTTACAAATTGCTCAGTAGTTTTAGTCATTTTAGCTATCCAACTTATGTTTCCTTCCTCGTCTAACATGTTCGTATTTTGTTTGTGCAGGTGAGATGCCTCTTGCTCACGAAAGGATGGTAAAGAATGCTCTCACGAGGAACAAGCCCGGGGCGGCTTCTCCCAAGACTCGATTTTCCCAGCGTGCTCCTACTCCACCTCAGCCTGCTGCGGGGACCTCTTCTCCTACTCCTGCCCCTCAGGGATCTCCCTTGCCTATGGCCTCATGATCCAAGCGGTTCAGGGCCACTGAAGGGGTAGATCTTAGTTGGGCACCAGAAAAGGGGAAGTTTGAGCTTCCTTCTTGCATCCTTGACAGAAAGTTCTTTGAGGGGACATCCTTGGTTGTGCCGCGGACAGAATCTCTCCGACTGGAAGGCATGGATCGCCTGAGCGAGAGGGCGCTGGTGGCCCAAGATGCCTCTGCGTTGGTCAGAGTTTTAGAGATGGCAGCCATCTACGCTGAAGGGGACTCTGCCACTGAGTCTGAATTGAGGGCTTCCCGGGCTACCATAGCATCTCTGGAAGAGACGGCGAGAAAAGCCAAGGAGGAGGCCACGAGCGCTGAGGATGCCCGGAAGAAGGCGGACGAGGAGGTGACCAAGCTAAAGGGGGAGAATTCTACGCTGGCTGCAGAGAAGAAGGCGGTGTAGGAGCTGGTCGAGCAGCTGAGGGCGGCCAATGCTCCGGGCGAAGATGAACCCGAGGACGTGAAGGAGCTAAAGACAAGGTCTGAGCTGGTTGCCCGTATGTTGGCGGCCGAGGATGACAACATCGTCATTGCGGACGAATCCTTCAGGAATTCTGTATCTCAACTGCGGGTGGTGAACCCCAAACTTGACATTTCCACCGAGGTGTAGCGCGATTTTTGTGGTCCTGAGTCACGATCGCTTGGGTACTACAGTTCGATTCATTTTTTATCCTACTGAGCTGGTTAAGGAAGGGAAATAGATGTCTCCAATTAACCCTGCTTGCATACTGAGTTTGAACAATGGTCTGTTAGGTTACAGATGCGATTAAGACGTGGGCCCCTCTTCGGATTATTTTGTTAAGAACACAGTGTTTGGACTATTTGTGAGGTTTTTGGTAGGATGTTAGGACTTGGTGCTTTTCGGTTGATATATGGGGGTACTGGATTTGGGTTTTTTATTAGTATGCTCGCTAAGACTTTTGTAATCTTATGCCTACGTATTCCCGTTTAACGAAACAGGGAATAGTTTTGACGGGTGGGTCACATGCTCCTCCTCTGTTCTAGATTTGGTAATCATTTCATCGACATATACCTCGATTTCCTTGTGTATCATGTCATGAAAGAAAGTAGTCATGGCCCTTTGATAGGTTGCCCCGACATTCTTCAAACCGAACGGCATTACCTTGTAACAAAAGGTACCCCATGGGGTAATGAACGAAGTTTTCTCCATGTCTTTCGGCGCCATTTTAATATGATTATAGCCTGAGAATTCATCCATGAAGGAGAAAACTTTGAACTTTGTTGTACTGTCTACCAGCATGTCAATGTGTGGTAAAGGAAAGTCATCCTTTGGACTAGCCTTGTTTAGATCTCTGTAATCCACACACATTCTAACTTTTCCGTCCTTTTTCAGAACGAGCACGATGTTGGCTAACCATTGAGGATATTCTGATGTGGCGAGGAAACCTGCGTCAATCTGTTTTTGTACCTCCTCCTTGATTTTGATGGCCATGTCCGAGTGAGTTCTTCTCAACCTTTGTTTTACCGGCGGACATTCCGACCTTAATAGTAGATGATGTTCCACGATGCTGGTATCCAACCCTGGCATATTTTGATAGGACCAAGCGAATACATTGGGAAATTCTTTGAGAAGCTTCGTCAAACCCTCTTTGGCAGTTGGACTGAGCAATGCCCCAATCCTGACCTATTTTCTCTCTTTTTCCGAACCCAAGTTTACCGTTTCCAACGGCTCTCTGTGAGGTTCGATGGACCTTTCCTCCTGTTTGAGTAGTCGGGAGATCTCTTCTGGAATTTCGTTGTCAACTTCTTCTTCAGCCCCAAATACCGGGAATTCAAAGTTGGGATAAGGCATCGGATCGCGTGTTTCAACGGGGTTTAAGACAAGCAATCTGCATGACGTGATGATTTGTGTTTAGAAGAGATAAAGAGAATGCAAGAGTGTGTGCAGTGTATTATCATTTTTTTACTGCTTGTTTTTATTATTGAATTGTTTTTTAGGATTACCATTTTCTGAAAAACGAAAAGAGAAAACAACAATTAATGCAGAAATTACATAACGATGTTATCTTATTTATGAACAAGTCAATTCTTGAAACTACAACCCTATAAAACAAAACTCAGTCGCTTTGGGTGAAGAGAAGAGGGATATTTACAGAAAGTGAGCCCTATCAAAACATCTGTTTCACCTGGGCAGGGTGAAAGGTTAAAGACGGCAATTACTTTGACTTATGAACAATCTTCGGAACATCGACAGCAACCCATTGGCGGCGAACTCCTTGGTGAATCACAAAGTCTAGTACCTTCCTTGATTTATCTTCATAAATAACGCTGATTTTTGGTGAAGCAGGATCATTGGAATCTGTCTCCCAGACAGAGTTGTCGTAGGAGGATTCCTCAATTGTATTTCGGAGAGTAGTTGTGCTCTCAGGTGGATCTCCCCGCCCAGTTGGCTGAATGTCTTCGAGCCTGATGCGAGAGCTTTCAGGAGCGGTGTATTCTACCATGAAGTCGAATTTTCCACTTGGTTGTCCCAAGGTGTCCCATACTTCTTTGGGACTGGAGGAATCATCCCTCTCGATGACGTTGACCTCAGGAAAAGCGTAGTTGATGAACTTTAGTCCTGCAAATTTTGCAAATTCATCGTCGTATGGGATATTTTCTGAATGACCCGAGTGTTGGTCCCATGACATAGCGGGGACGCAAGTATTCTGTTCAATAATGCCAAGCTGATTTTCATTGTTCGGTTGATTTTCTTGCCCTGAGTTTCCTGGGTACGGCTGCCAGATAGGCAGGCCATAATAGTCGTGGTCAAAGTTGTCTTTCATCAAAGTGTCCTCCTCTAATGAGTTTTGTGGAGCACGACATCCTTCTGGATCACAATCTCCATATATCATTTTGACGTCTGACCTCGGTATAAATCTCGGACTCTGTGCGGGATAGCAAAATGGCGTAGGCACCTCTTCCTGAGACATATAGTCGTCCTCGTTAAGATAGGACTTCCATTCCTCATATGTATCGGACGAATCTCCCTGGTTAATGGTATGAACTTCTTGAGATATTGGGTGGAGGAAACCTCCACTATGAAAGAAGTTATGAACGGGACGAAGACTTTCATCGTTAGCAACTGTCTGGGTATAGGTTGCAGAAAAACCAAGACCCTTTTTCGCTTTGTTATCGGTAGGAATGACAAGTTGTCCCCACCCTTTTGTATTGTTATTTTTTATCACTTTGAGAGCATCTCTGTATAATGAAATTGAGGTTCCTTTCTCTGATTGATTCTCGTTGCTCACCGAAAGTGCTTGGAACTGAGTTCCAACAACCTCCTCGGTTTCTACACAAGTAGATAATGACAAGTTACTCACGAGCAAGGCTTGTTCTCCACAGACCGTGATGAGTTGATTGTTCTTGACGAACTTCAGTTTCTGGTGCAGTGTCAAAGTGACTGCCCCAGCCTGGTGTATCCAAGGTCTTCCTAATAAACAACTGTATGTTGCCCGGATGTCCATGACCTGGAAAGTGACTTGGAAAGTGTGAGGACCGATAGTTATGGGAAGGTCGACTTCGCCAATAACTGCTTTTCGAGATCCGTCAAAGGCTTTGACGACGACCTCACTGCCCCTCATCGGGGATCCTTTGAATGATAGTCGCATTAAAGTGGACTTTGGCATGACGTTGATGGCCGATCCGGTGTCTACCAGTACGCTGGCTAAAGCATCGTCCTGGCAGTTAACTGTGATATTGAGCGCCATGTTGTGGCTTTTGCCTTCTTCTGGCAATTCCTCATCACTGAACCCTAAGTTGTTGCAGGAAGTGATGTTAGAGACGATGTTATCGAACTGTCGTATTGACACATGCTGTTCCACAAAGGCTTGCGCTAAGACTTTCTGTAGAGCCTCTCTGTGGGCTTCGGAACTGAGCAAAAGTGATAACACTGAGATCTTTGAAGGAGTTTGTAACAGCTGATCAACAATGTTGTATTCACTCCTTTGGATGAGCTTCAACATCTCATCATCGTTCTTTGAAAGGTCGGGATCACTAGATTGACCGACTGGTGGATTAGGAACTTCTGTTAGAGGTTCCTTTTCTCTACTGGGTTTTCCAACTCCTCTGTTGAAGATTCTACCGCTCCGTGTTACTCAACTGATGTCTGCAATATTCACGATGGAGGGTAATGGAATTTCCTTCCCATTCTCAAATATTGTGGCACCGTATTTGTAAGGGATCACCTTATCAAATTTATACGACACTGGTCCCGATAGATAAATAACTACAGGAGCCTTCTAATTTTTCTGACTGTCGTAAGTAACTTCAATCAGTTCCTGGTTAAGAACTCTTGATTCGTCAAGTAGAGGGATGATGGTACAAACATCTTTGGCCCTTTCATGATCAGAGATTACAACAACATCTTTAATTTGATCAGCAAAGTAGTTTGGCGTCCAGTTAATAGACCCCGAAACTGAATATTGTTGAATCTTTTTGCGGTCCAACTGGCTCTGAAGAGCTGCCCGCACGAGGTAACATCCTTGGTTATTTTCCAAGCAGACTCTACAGCGTTCATAGTTATGTGGTGGCACCCGGCCACGTCCGCTTTGAATGCAATGCAACCTCACTAGGTCTGTTTCCGTTGATCGAACATCCTGACTTTGATGCCGAGTAGGGTTCCCGTTAACCACACTGATTTGTTGTGTGTCTTCATCCATATAGATCGGAAGCCACCAGTGGTTCAACAAGTGTTGCAAAGTTCTTTGCACGAGAGCGCACCCTTAGTTACTCTCACGGCATATTGTACAGCTCAGATAATCATGTGAAGTGAGAAAATCGAGTTGAACTTGCTTGGCGTGTAACTCCACCAAGCTGGTATTCATCAAACGAATATCAAAGATTTGAACCATGTTAATCTGATAAGGATTGTTATCATGGTAGTCCTGGATCCATCCAAGATCCATCTGACGTTGGAGGGCCTCTTGTACAAAAGAGCATCCCTGTTTATTTACCGAGCAAGTCAGACAGGAATCGTAATCATGCCGCGGCAGATTATGATACTGGCTTTGCCTTGAGTGCATTTCCACTAAGTTGACATTCATCGCATGGATGTCGTGGTTCTGAATGATGTTGGAATTCGTATAAGTCATGTTGACCCCACGAATTCGATGCTCTTGGATCCACCCGAGAACCAATTGTTCCTGTAGAGCTGATTGCACTACAGAACATCCTTGATTGTTCTTAGAGCAGATATCACACTGGTGATAGTTATGAGGTGGCACGTGGACATATCCACTCTGTATGCGATGCATCTTGACCAGATTGGCCCTCAATAAGAGTACATCATGAATTTGATAGCTGTCATTGGACTCTCCCTCTATCAGATTTACTGCAGCTTTCTCGTGTTGAGGCAGCGGGTTCGTAAGAACATTTGGATTCGTATCTTTGAAAGATAAGACCCCGCTCCTAACAAGCTTTTGTACGTCAGATTTGAAACTGAGACAGTTTTCAATGTTATGCCCTGGTCCTCCTTGATGGTAAGGACAAGTCTGATCTGCTTTGAACCAAAAAGGCGGATTTTCCGATACTGTAAGAGGAGACTTGGTTTGGACGTGCCCCTTGACCAGTAACAATGGAAATAATTCTGCGTACAACATTGGTATAGGTTCGAACCCTGGTGGTCGCGTTGTATGGTTGTTGTTGTTATACAGAGGATGAGCCTGCTGAAGAGGTTGTTGTGTCCTTTGCTGATATTGTTGTTGATTTGGTTGGCTTTGCGCAACCTGAGGTTGATACGTAGGAACAGGCGCAGGGTTAATAGCAGGAGTGACAGTTGCTACTGGTTGATAACGTCGCCTTTGCTTTCCGAGAGAGATATTCCCAATATCCTGCTCTTTTTTCTTAGGGAGAGCACTACCGTATCTTTTTGTACTACTTGAAGATCCAGCGTCTTTAACTAAACATCCCTCTCAGACGGCTTCCTCAAGACGAACTCCCATGCCCACCATCTCGGTGAAATCACTGGGCGCACTAGCAACCATTCGATCATAGTAAAATGAGCTCAAGGTTTTCAAGAAGATCTTTGTCATCTCTTTTCCCTCAAGAGGTGGAAAAATTTGAGCGGCAATTTCACGTCATCTCTGAGCGTACTCCTTAAAGGTTTATGAAAGAAGACTTACAGTGAAACAGCCCCACAATACAGTTATATACATATGAAAGCGGTAAATGAAAGTAGATAAACACGTACTCGGTTGTAGAGCTTCCATGTTGTTTGGTTAGTTATTCAGCAAATAAAGCTTTGATAACAATATTATATTCAAAATCAAAGGGGAAAGTGTTTTGAAAAGTTGTTGGGGCTTACAGCTCAAGGAGAGGCCCAAGGTTTAACGATGATTGTATCGTGGTTTTGTAAACTGTACAGAGGGACTTATACAATAAGTGAGGCCCACAAAGTTTTTATGTACAAGGGGGTTGGGTCTTACACTCCATTAGAGGCCCAAAGTGTTTTTGTACCAGTGATGGGGCTTACAGCTCGAGGAGAGGCCCAGGGTTTTATTTTAAAAGGCGACGTTCACGTTCAATCAGAGCATCCTTTTCTTTTAACAATTGTTGTATTTTCCTGCACTCTACATTGAGAATACGGTACTTGTTTCTCCAAGACCTCTTCTCCTGCTGAACTTTGCTGAGAGTAACCTAGAGCTTTTTCGTCTCAGACATAAAATAAAGCGCAAAGTCCCTTAATGGAAGAACTTCCTGACGAGGGTAAGGCATCCTCAGCTTGAGAGCTCTAGTTTGTACCCAGTGGAGATAAGGCTCCACCGAGACACGGTCTGGTTTTCCTAGAGACTCTCTTCCTTTCCTATGAACGTGTTTCCAAGCATGCACTATTTCTGTCTTTATTGCCCTGTCATTTTCCCCTTCCTTGAAGAAAAGACCTTCCAGATGAGCATTACGCGGGATATGCCTCATTGGGTATCCAAATTCACGACGAACTAACACTAGATAATAATTGATTCCTCCCTTAGTTCCTATAAGGGGTATATTTGGGAAGTTTCCACAATGGTCAATGATTCTGATCCCGTCATAGATTCGATTGTACCAATCGATGTCGGAGTTGGTAAGAGACATGATTCTCTGCAACCAACGTAAAGTATTCTTTTGATCCCAAAATGCAGCAGACTTTGGTAAATAGGAAGTGAACCATTTATAAAGCAGGGGTACACAACATGTGATCATTCCTCCGCTGTACACATTCCTTTAGTGTACAGAATGATACGCATCTGCGAGCAAAGTCGGTACAGGATTGTCAATCAGAAAAATCTTAATGGCGTTGATATCTGCAAAGTTATCGATGTTGGGAAACAAAAATAACCCGTAGGTGAGCAAAATAAAGATGCTCTCAAAAGCGGCCATGTTCCCTATACTAGCAAAGTATAGAGCTTTCTTTGTTAAGAACTGGGCTGGCAAACCCTGAATTCCACCCTTAGTGGTTATGTGAGTCCTGACCTCTGACTCGTCCAAATAAATTGCTCTTGCAATGGTCTGATCCTTTGGAATTTCTTCTAGTCCAAAAAAGGGAGCGTGATCAGTGATATGTAAATCAGTCAGGTGAGAGTATTCCTCCAGCGTTGGTGCTAGCTGATAATTTGGGAATGTGAAACAGTGATCGACCAGATTATAGAACTGGATTAGTGTGGACAGGATTCCTTCAATTACATGGACCCTTAACAAGGACAACAGTCCTCCGTACTTGGCTCTGAAAGCCTCGGGATTGGTTATCATCCTCGCCAGACCTCTCAAATCCTCTAGTTTTGGAACCTTGAAGGTGTACTTATGAGTTTTCCTTCTACCGAAATCCATTAGCGCAATCTCCTTTCTATGACATTTGCAATCATTGTCTTAGTTTAATTTGAAAAAAAAAAAGAGACTAGAAGTGAAGATTTTTCTTTGTTTTAATGCTTTTTAAATGAATGTATGAATGCAGCACACAAAAACATAGAAAAAACATGGGGTCAAAGGGTCGGTGTCATGAAGTCAAGGCTCTACCCCCCCCCAAAGGTTTATACTGGTTATTTTTTGTACCTGTCCGCAAAATCATTGACCCCTCTTGGGATGACAACAGCAAGCAGATCGCCACCGAGCTGATGTATCCTAGAGTGATCTCAAATGAGGGTAGTATCGTGTGACAACTATTTCCAATAGCTTCCGCACTACAAAATGGTTTCAGCCTACTAAAAACCTCAGCTTCCCAGATAACTCAGTCGACCACACTACTTTCAACAACCGAAGTTGTATAGGCAATGTATCTGCAAAGGGAGTCTCCATTGAGTTTGATGGTCGACCGGAGACTCTTAGTTGGAATTCACTCCCAGTAAGATTACCCGTATTGCCATCACCTATCTTAGGTGTATACTCAATCTTTCCACATGCGACATCATACGCATTCCCATTAGCAGAAAAATAAACACAGATATCAATTAGGAAAAGCAGTATATATATTTGTCTTAATCATCCTAGACCTCTAGTCTTATAATCTTATACAGACAATGGCTCCCCAGCAGAGTCGCCGTTTCTGTGATACTTTGAGAACTTAAGGTTTCTATCGAAGATGGTGAGAAAGAGAAGAATGGGGCCCCACGGTGGGCGCCATTTTTTCTGTAGCGCGATTTTTGGGGTCCTGAGTCACGATCGCTTGGGTACTACAGTTCGATTCATTTTTTATCCTATTGAGCTGATTAAGGAAGGGGAATAGATGTCTCCAATTAACCCTGCTTGCATACTGAGTTTGAACACCGGTCTGTTAGGTTACAAATGCGATTAAGACGTGGGCCCCTCTTCGGTTTATTTTGTTAAGAACACAGTGTCTGGACTATTTGTGAGGTTTTTGTGAGGTTTTTGGTAGGATGTTAGGACTTGGTGCTTTTCGGTTGATATATGGGGGTACTGGATTTGGGTTTTTGATTAGTATGCTCGCTAAGACTTTTGTAATCTTATGCCTACGTATTCCCGATTAACGAAACAGGGAAATCAGAGCGATCGTAGTTCCTCCTATTCTATGGGAGGAGAAAGGTTGTTTTGGTGTCTTGTTCAAAGCCCAAGACGTGAAGCTAAAGGTGATTTGTATCTTGTTCAAAGCCCAAGATGTGAAGCTAAAGGGTTAGAGAGAGTTTGTCATCTCTAAAGAGGAGTTGTTGGTGTTTGTATGCTGTGGGCAAGGCTCAAATTTGATACAAAAAGGTTGATTGGCTCAATCGGGGTTTTCTTATACAAAGCCTAAGCGGAGGCTAGAAGTTTGACTTTTCTGGGGAAAATGTTCTTTCTGTCTTGTACAAAGCCCAAGATTGAGGCTAAAAGGAAGTTGACTCAACAAGAGAGTCTTTTATACTTAACAAGAGAGTGTTTTTATATGTCTTTTACAAAGCCCAAGACGGAGTCTAAAAAGTGATTGACTCAATAAGAGAGTGTTTGTGTAGGTCTTGTACAAAGCCCAAGACGGAGGCTAAAAGAGGGCTTGACTCAACGAGAGAGTCTTTTATACTCAACAAGAGAGTGTTTTTGGTATCTCGTACAAAGCCCGAGATGGAGGCTAAAAAGTGTCTGACTCAACAAGAGAGTGATTTTGGTATCTCGTACAATGCCCGAGATGGAGGCTAAAAGGAGACTGACTCAACAAGAGTGCCTTTTATACTCAACAAGAGAGTGATTTTTATATGTGTCTTGTATGAAGCCCAAGATGGAGGCTAAAAGTTGACTCAACAAGAGAATCTTTTATACTCAACAAGAGAGTGATTTGATCCCTCGTACGAAGCCCGAGATAAAGGCTAAAAGGGAGATTGACTCAACAAGAGAGTCTGAAAAGGTTAGCTCTGCTAGGGAGAATCATTTGTACAAAGCCCAAGAGGAGGCTGTCTTATCACTGTGGATTCTGGAGATCCGAAAGCGAGTCCAAGTATGGGGAACTCTCATGAGAGAGACCGGGTTTCTGCCTATGTTTGAAGGGAACTTGAGAATGTGTTTGAGACTCAAGGGTCTTAGACTGTCCAAGTCTAGAGTTTTATCTTTTGTACAATGCCCAAGAGGAGGCACGGGCATTAAGGGATGAGTATCAACCCTAAAGTGGCCGGAGTTTTGACGCTGGAAAGACTGCTCTAGCAAAGGATGACTAAGTTTTGTCTTATACCTTTAAGAGGCCGTCAGGGTCCTTGTATTAAGCCCAAGAGAAGGCATGAAAACTTCTAAGAAGCCGAAGGGTCCTTGTACAACGCCCAAGAGGAGGCGGGATGCTTTTAGGAAGCCTTTGGGTCCCCAAACCCCGAGAAGTTCAAGATATGCTATTCACCGAGAATAGATCAAGCCAGGAAAGTCCAAGAATTTGGAAGAAACTCAAGAGATGTTATTCACGGAGAATAGATCAACTCTAGGGAGTAGAGTTTCTTTGACAATTTCTTAGAGTGACAGTCTGAGAAAGGGTTCACCGAGAATGCTGCCTTTCACGTCTCCATATTGTTTAACCCCAAGAGGAAGGAAGACTGTATCTGGAAATCCTATGGGGATCTAGTTTTGTTTGTATTTAAGAGTGACCAACAGGGCTTTACCTAGTGCTAGACGTAGTTGCCGGGGAAAACTCTAAATAATTATACTAGTATTACACAGTTGATATTTGACAAGTATATAAAAGTTTGCGAAAGAAGACTTACAGTGAAACAGCCCCACAATACAGTTATATACATATGAAAGCGGTAAATGAAAGCGGATAAACACTTACTCGGTTCTAGAGCTTCCATGTTGTTTGGTTAGTTGTTCAACAAATAAAACTTTGATAACAATATTATATTCAAAATCAAAGGGGAAAGTGCTTTGAAAAGTTGTTGGGGCTTACAGCTCAAGGAGAGGCCCAAGGTTTAACGATGATTGTACCGTGGTTTTGTAAACTGTACAGAGGGACTTATATAATAAGTGAGGCCCACAAAGTTTTTATGTACAAGAAGGTTGGGTCTTACACTCCATTAGTGGCCCAAAGTGTTTTTGTATCAGTGATGGGGCTTACAGCTCGAGGAGAGGTCCAGGGTTTTATTTTAAAAGGTGACGATTGCGTTCAATCAGAGCATCCTTTTCTTTTAACAATTGTTGTATTTTCCTGCACTCTACATTGAGAATACGGTACTTGTTCCCCCAAGACCTCTTCTCCTACTGAACATTGCTGAGAGTAACCTGGAGCTTTTCCGTCTCAGACATAAAATAAAGGGCAGAGTCCCTTAATGGAAGAACTTCCTGACGAGGGTAAGGCATCCTCAGCTTGAGAGCTCTAGTTTGTACCCAGTGGAGATAAGGCTCCACCGAGATACATTCTGGTTTTCCTAGAGACTCTCTTCCTTTCCTATGAACGTGTTTCCAGGCATGCACTATTTCTGCCTTTAGTGCCCTGTCGTTTTCCCCTTCCTTGAAGAAAAGACCTTCCAGATGAGTATTACGCGGGATATGACTCATTGGGTATCCATATTGACGATGAACTAACACCGGATAATAATTGATTCCTCCCTTAGTTCCTATAAGGGGTATATTTGGGAAGTTTCCACAATGGTCAATGATTCTGATCCCGTCATAGATTCGATTGTACCAATCAATGTCGGAGTTAGTAAGAGACATGATTCTCTGCGACCAATGTAAAGTATTCTTTTGATCCCAAAATGCACCAGACTTTGGCAAATGGGAAGTGAACCATTTGTAAAGCAGGGGTACACAACATGTGATCATTCCTCCGTTGTACAAATTCCTTAAGTGTACAGAATGATACGCATCTGCGAGCAAAGTCGGTACAGGGTTGCCAATCAGAAAAATCTTAATGGCGTTGATATCTACAAAGTTATCGATGTTGGGAAACAAAAATAACCCGTAGGTGAGAAAAACAAAGATGTTCTCAAAAGCGGCCACGTTCCCTATACTAGTAATGTATAGAGCTTTCTTTGTTAAGAATTGGGCTGGCAAACCCTGAATTCCACCCTTAGTGGTTATGTGAGTCCTAACCTCTGACTCTTCCAAATAAATTGCTCTTGCAATGGTCTGATCCTTTGGAATTTCTTCCAGTCCAGAAAAGGGAGCGTGATCATTGATATGTAAATCAGTCAGGTGAGAGTATTCCTCTAGCGTTGGTGCTAGCTAATAATCCGGGAATGTGAAACAGTGATAGACCAGATCGTAGAACTGGATTAGTGTGGACAGGATTCCTTCAATTACATGGACCCTTAACAAGGACAGCAGTCCTCCGTACTTGGCTCTGAAAGCCTCGGGATTGGTTATCATCCTCGCCAGACCTCTAAAATCCTCTAGTTTTGAAACCTTGAAGGTGTATTTATGAATTTTCCTTCTACCGAAATCCATTAGCGCAATCTCCTTTCTATGACATTTGCAATCATTGTCTAAGTTTAATTTGAAAAAAGAGAGACTAGAAGAGAAGATTTTTCTTTGTTTTAATGTTTTTTAAATGAATGTATGAATGCAGCACACAAAAACATAGAAAAAACATGGGGTCAAAGGGTCGGTGTCATGAAGTCAAGGCTCTACCCCCCCCCCCCCCAAAGGTTTATACTGGTGATTTTTTGTACCTGTTCGCAAAATCATTGACCCCTCTTGGGATGACAACAACAAGCGGATCGCCAGCGAGCTGATGTATCCTAGAGTGATCTCAAATGAGGGTAGTATCGTGTGATAACTATTTTCGATAGCTTCCGCACTACAAAATGGTTTCAGCCTACTAAAAACCTCAGCTTCTCAGATAACCCAGTCGACCATACTACTTTCAACAACCGAAGTCGTATAGGCAATGTATCTGCAAAGGGAGTCTCCACTGAGTTTGATGGTCGACCGGGGACTCTTAGTTGGAATCCACTCCCAGTAAGATTACCCATATTGCCATCACCCATCTTAGGTGTATACTCAATCTTTCTACATGCGGCATCACACGCATTCCCATTAGCAGAAAAATAAACACAGATATCAATTAGGAAAAGCAGTATATATATTTGTCTTAATCATCCTAGACCTCTAGTCTTATGATCCTATACAGACAATGGCTCCCCAACAGAGTCGTCGTTTCTGTGACACTTTGAGAACTTAAGGTTTCTATTGAAGATGGTGAGAAAGAGCATAAGGGGCCCCACGGTGGGTGCCATTTTTTCTGTAGCGCGATTTTTATGGTCCTGAGTCACGATCGCTTGGGTACTACAGTTCGATTCATTTTTTATCCTATTGAGCTGATTAAGGAAGGGAAATAGATGTCTCCAATTAAACCTGCTTGCATACTGAGTTTAAACAGCGGTCTGTTAGGTTACAGATGCGATTATGACGTAGGCCCTTCTGCGGTTTATTTTGTTAAGAACACAGTGTTTGGACTATTTGTGAGGTTTTTGGTAGGATGTTCGGACTTGGTGCTTTTCGGTTGATATATGGGAGTACTGGATTTGGGTTTTTGATTAGTATGCTCGCTAAGACTTTTGTAATCTTATGCCTACGTATTCCCGTTTAACGAAACAGGGAAATCAGAACGATCATAGTTCCTCCTATTCTATGGGAGGAAAAAGGTTGTTTTGGTGTCTTGTTCAAAGCCCAAGACGTGAAGCTAATGGTGATTTGTATCTTGTTCAAAGCCCAAGATGTGAAGCTAAAGGGTTAGAGAGAGTTTGTTATCTCTAAAGAGGAGTTGTTGGTGTCTGTATGCTGTGAGCAAGGCTCAAATTTGATACAAAAAGGTTGATTGGCTCAATTGGGGTTTTCTTATACAAAGCCTAAACGGAGGCTAGAAGTTTGACTTTTCCGAGGAAAATGTTCTTTCTGTCTTGTACAAAGCCCAAGATTGAGGCTAAAAGGAAGTTGACTCAACAAGAGAGTCTTTTATACTCAACAAGAGAGTGTTTTTATATGTCTTGTACAAAGCCCAACACGGAGGCTAAAAGGTGATTGACTCAATAAGAGAGTCTTTTATACTCAACAAGAGAGTGTTTGTGTATGTCTTGTACAAAGCCCAAGACGGAGGCTAAAAAAGGGTTTGACTCAAAGAGAGAGTCTTTTATACTCAACAAGAGAGTGTTTTAGGTATCTTGTACAAAGCCCGAGATGGAGGCTAAAAAGTGTCTGACTCAACAAGAGAGTCTTTTATACTCAACAAGAGAGTGATTTTGGTATCTCGTACAAAGCCCGAGATGTAGGCTAAAAGGAGACTGACTCAACAAGAGAGCCCTTTATACTCAACAAGAGAGTGATTTTTATATGTGTCTTGTATGAAGCCCAAGACGGAGGCTAAAAGTTGACTCAACAAGATAATCTTTTATACTCAACAAGAGAGTGATTTGATGTCTCGTACGAAGCCCGAGATAGAGGCTAAAAGGGATATTGACTCAACAAGAGAGTCTGAAAAGGTTAGCTCTGCTAGGTAGAATCATTTGTACAAAGCCCAAGAGGAAACTGTCTTATCGTTGTGGATTCTGGAGATCCGGAAGCGAGTCCAAGTGTGGGAAACTCTCATGAGAGAGACCGGGTTTCTGCCTATGTTTGAAGGGAACTTGAGAATGTCTTTGAGACTCAAGGGTCTTAGACTATCCAAGTTTAGAGTTTTATCTTTTGTACAATGCCCAAGAGGAGGCACGGGCATTAAGGGATGAGTATCAACCCTAAAGTGGTCAGAATTTTGACGCTAGAAAGACTGCTCTAGCAAAGGATGACTAAGTTCTGTCTTATACCTTTAAGAGGCCATCAGGGTCCTCGTATTAAGCCCAAGAGAAGGCATGAAAACTTCTAAGAAGCCGAAGGGTTCTTGTACAACGCCCAAGAGGAGACGGGGATGCTTTTAGGAAGCTTGTGGGTCCCCAAACCCCGAGAAGTTCAAGACATGCTATTCACCGAGAATAGATCAAGCCAGGAAAGTTCGAGAATTTAGAAGAAAATCAAGAGATGCTATTCACGGATAATAGATCAAATCTGGGGAGTAGAGTTTCTTTGACAATTTCTAAGAGTGATAGTCTGAGAAAGGGTTCACCGAGAATGCTGCCTTTCACGTCTCCATATTGTTTAACCCCAAGAGGAGGGAATACTGTATCTGGAAATCCTATGGGGATCTAGTTTTGTTTGTATTTAAGAGTGACCAATAGGGCTTTACCTAGTGCTAGACGTAGTTGCCGGGGAAAACTCTAAATAATTATACTAGTATTACACAGTTGATATTTGATAAGTATATAAAAGTTTGTGAAAGAAGACTTACAGTGAAACAACCCCACAATACAGTTATATACATATGAGAGCGGTAAATGAAAGCGGATAAACACTTACTCAGTTGTAGAGCTTCCATGTTTTTTGGTTAGTTGTTCAACAAAGAAAACTTTGATAACAATATTATATTCAAAATCAAAGGGGAAAGTGCTTTGAAAAGTTGTTGGGGCTTACAGCTCAAGGAGAGGCCCAAGGTTTAACGATGATTGTACCGTGGTTTTGTAAACTGTACAGAGGGACTTATACAATAAGTGAGGCCCACAAAGTTTTTATGTACAAGGGGGTTGGGTCTTACACTCCATTAGAGGCCCAAAATGTTTTTGTACCAGTGATGAGGCTTACAGCTCGAGGAGAGGCCCAGGGTTTTATTTTAAAAGGCGACGATCGCGCCGTGATTTTGAAAATACAACAGGACTTATACAACACCTGAGGCCCGACAAAGGGTTTGTATTTACAAAGGGTTGGGTTTTACACTCTACTAAGAGGCCTAAAGATTATTTTTGTACAAGTGATGGGGCTTACAGCTCGAGGAGAGGCCCAGATGATTTGTTTGAAAACGGCGATCGTGCCAAGGTTTTTGAAAGCACAGTGGGTCTTATACGAGGACCGAGGCCCAAATTATTTTGGTTTTCAAAAAGGGTTGGGTCTTACACTCTATTAGAGGCCCAAAGTGTTTTTGAAAATGATTTGTGAGGGTGAAAATCAAAGAAACCCTAATTTGGTTTTCTTTAAAAGTAAATAATTAAAGAAAATCAATAAAAATGATAAAAATAGCAAATGAGTTTGAATAAACCACTTGTTATTTTTGTTTAAGGTTTGAAAAATGAGGTTTTAATCACAAGATGAATTAAAACTCATTTGGTTTTAATTTTCAAGGTAAATATTCACTTTTAAAATGTTTAAAAACAATTAAAAATGAATTTATTCACAAAAATATTAATTATATTAAATAAATAATATAAATCTAATTTTTTGTGGAATAAAATATTTCAAAATTTTTGTATTTTTTGCAAAAAGAACCAATAAAAAATAATTAAAATTGGGGAAGTTATTAATTTTTCAAATCATTAAAAATAATAAGAAAAATAATAAAAAAGTGGAAAAATAGCAAAAAGAGGGTCTGGGGCGAGGGGGATTCGAACCCCATACCTCTTATGTACAGGGCGCGCGCCTTACCATTGGGGTGGTGATACATCCGTTGATTGAAACAAAACCACAAATATACAAGGCTTGCCTTGTTTTCTAGGCCTGACCAAGGCAAGGCAAGGCAAGATTTTGGTCAGAAACGTGAAGGCCATAACTTTCTCATTTCTCCATGGATGGAGACAAAATTTATATGTATCTAGCCTAGAATTTCACAAGGAAACCAATGGTGGTGGTGGTTTTCCCAGAAAATGAATCCTCCTCAAAACCCGATAGTGGTTTTGAAATAGGCCATGTTTTGCATTTTCTGTGCTACCTCTTGGTACAGGTATGAATTACATGATAAATTGGTGTAAACACAACACATATAACATGTATAAGGGATGCATGATCAGTGGACTTCAAAGTAAGACATATTTCAGAGAGTTCAAGTTGGGATGCTTACCTCTTTTTGGAGCTTTTGGGCTATCTGCCAAGTGCTTTGTTCCAGAAATGTTTTTATGCTTTGGACAATCTCAAATGATCCCTTAGAAGCTTTTAGAGTGGTTGGAACCAGCTAGAAACCTCAGGAATGAAAACTGGCCCTTTCTTGTAAAAGGGGCAAAAGTGGCCAAAATAACAACTCTCTCAAATGGTGTTCCAGATGTGTGGAACCATTTGGGACAGTTCAAGGATGATATTTAGAGTGTGTTTGAGGTTTTATCTGGTTTGGAAAGTGACTGAATCAAGACATGGCTTGAAAAATGCAAAAATGCCCTATTTTGAGGTTTTGGGAGGGGACTTTGAGATTTTGGTGTTACAGGTCACTTGTGAGAGTTTGGACAGCTTAGATATGACATATTGGATGTGTTTGGATCATGAGCTGTGATGGAATTGCTCTCTAACTCAAAAACTCAGAGTTACCTTGCTAAAGAAGGCATTTTTGCCTATAGAAAGAGATTTTGAGGAAAGCAAGTGTTGTAGTGCTTTGGTGTACTTAAACTGCGCACAAATGAGCTCTATTTATAGTAGAGCAAGTTTGTTTTGCCTACAATAGTGAATGGCAATTGCAGCAGAGGTTTGGCCAATGTTGAGCAATAGGAATCCAAGTCTCCTCTAGCCATTGACTAGAGGTTAGGGCACAGGCTGCTGGTTCCCTTGGTCTTGGATAAGTCTTGACTGCATTCAGTTGGGAATGGCTCAGTCCATGCCACCTTGGTGCATCCATTAAATGCTCCAAACCAAAATTGGAGTCTTGTCCCTCTTTTAGGCATTTCTAGGTTTGGCATGCTACTTTTGGTTCCAAAGACTAGGGAGGTTGATGGATCAGTGTTTGTCCCTCCTTGGTCCCCCCTTGAGGTGTTCAGATGGATATATTTGCTTGCCCTTTGCAAAATTTGAGCAAATCAAGCAAAATCCCCAAATCTGCCTTGCCATGACAGTTTGCAGTAAGGCATATTGACATGGTCATATCTCATGGTGTAAGTGGAGTTTCATGGAGTTCTTGGCCATTTTGGAAAGCCCTCATATGATACAACATGTGTGTGATCATAATTGGTCTTGATACCTTTTGGATCCAAGTGAAAAATCCTGATACTTTTGGAAAAAAAGCAAGACAGATTCTGACTTAGTGAAAATTTCACTAAGTGTTGGATAAAGTGACATTTCATGTTTTCAGCCATTTTGATCATTCCATAACTCAAAATCCATGATGAATTGGAATGAGGTGTAGTTGAAGCTTTTGTAGAGGGCCATGAGAGCTACAAATCCAGCTTTGAATGGGGAAAATGACCTTGTGGTTTAGGAGTTATGATCCTCCAAAGTTGGTACCCTAGCCACTTTGTTCCATAACTTAGAAAATTTTCTAAGTTTTTATGGTTACCCCTTTTACAAGTTATCCCACTTTTCTTGATTTCTCTTGATGAATGATGATCCCAATCACACATTAACATCATTTTAGGGTCAAAGAACCATAATTGTGAAAAATCTCAAAAAGTCAAAGTTGACTTTTGTGCACAGTTGACTTTTTGTCAGATGAATTCCAAACTGTGCGATCCTCTATGAAATCAAGTCCTTGACCTAAATCAAACTTGATGGATTGATTTCATAGGTGTTATAGGGTGTATTAAATCATTTCCCAAGGTTTGGGAGCATGCCTGGGTCAAAAGTCAAAGGCACTGTTGACTTTTTTCGCGAAACCCTAACTGTGGTTCTGATGAAATTGAAACTTATTGATCCAGCTTCTTGGATCAATCCATTGTTGCAAATGGATCAATGTGGTTTATTAGAGACCCTCAAATCATGTCTTGAGTTCTTGGTTCATGATTTGTCCCAAAAGTCAACTTAGGGGTGAATTAGGTCAAGAAACCCTAATTCTTAATTTTTAGTGAATGCATCCCCTGAGGCCAAATTGACTTGATGATTGGGTCCATGAGGTTCCATGGAGTATCTTAGGTTATGCTTTGAAGCATTGGCTCATGCCCATAGGAAAATTTCCATCTGGAGGCCATGGTCGACCAAAACCCTAATTTGGTGACACTGTCGATCTTAAAGCTTAATCCACCTGGAATGCTGCAACATTGTGCTTGATTCTTGTTGTGGGAGTCTTCTTGATCCATTATGGATGTTTGAGAGGTTTAGACAAGTTGAAGATTATGTCATTCCTTGATTGATCCCTTGTCTAAGACTCTGAGAGGGCTTAAAACCCTAATTTTTGATAGTAGTGAATGCTCACCCATCTTTGGGGAGACTGATAAGGTATGATGGTTCCTCCATATTGTGATGATGATTTGCACAATGATGGGAAATCTTAGTGGTCAAAATTTGGGGTATGACACGAGGGTACCCACTATCTGGCGCACGTCGAAGACGGCCGGATAATTAGACCGGACTCCCTCCTCGAAGAGCACGCCGAGAATCAGCTCGTGGAAAGCCAGGAGCCTCAGCCTAACGCCGAGCAGGCTAACCAGATGGATGAGTGAAGGTTTTTGTTGTTGTAATTTTGTCCGGCCTGCGTACCGTGTAATTTGTTGTAACTTATTTTGAATGGGGGGCATGACCCTCGGTTTATGTAATCAAGCACAATTGTGGTCCTTGAGGTCACCTACTACTTTTAATTATGTGCCCGGTCCTTGTGGCCAGTTTTGTGATTTGCATGGCTTTATCTGCTTTAAATTTTGCTAAGTGTTTGTATTTATGTATGCCCGTAATAGGGATTGTTTTAGTTTGCTTTAAGTTTTAGGGAATTGCTCGTTGTAGATGTGTTCGGTAGTGAGGGGTACTTGTCGAACGGCTGGGGAATGTCCGGGCGAGAGAGCGGAGCTCAGGTCGCGTTTGAGGCCTGAGTTCACGGCGTGAACCTCCCATCGCGAGCTGGGTGTTTTGCCTGTCGTGGTACTTTGACAACGGCGGTGCTCGATTGAGGGACCGCCGTCGAGTAGAGACCTGGCTCGTTCTTGAGCGGGGTTCTGCTTTACTGGCATACGACGCTTGTACCTAGGCGCGCATTGTGGTCGGTGTGCGATGCTCGTCGTTGTGACGGATCAAACTGACAGTTAAGGCCTTAGCTGTAGTATTGCTTTAGCTTTTCAGCGTTCCATGGTCGAGCAAATTCTTCCCCGTTGAGATGTTCTAGGTAATAGGCCTCATTCTCCATTTTTGCCCGGACACGATAGGGCACTTCCCAGTTGGCGGCTAGTTTGCCTTCGCGAGAGTCCTTATGGTTTCTTCTTAGGACAAGGCTGCCCACGTCAAACTCTCGTCGTATCACCTTGGCGTTGTGCCTGATGGTAATTTTCTGTTTTAGCGAGGCTTCGCGGAGGGCTGCCCCTGATCGGACTTCCTCGACGAAATCGAGTTCCTCCCTTAATGATACGTCGTTCATCCCCTCGTCTAAGGGTGATTCTGTCAGCCTAGAGGGTATGTGAACTTCGATGGGGATCACAGCTTCGGTTCCGTAAGCCAGGCGAAAAGGTGTTTCCCCAGTTGAAGAGTGTGCAGTTGTGCGGTAAGCCCATAAGACGCTGTGCAGTTCCTCGACCCAAGCTTTCTTAGTTTCATCTAGCCTTCATTTGAGACCTCGAAGGATGACTCGGTTCGCCGCTTCAACTTGCCCGTTTGTCTGAGGATGTTCGACGGATGCGAAGTGTTGCTTCGTGCCGAGGTGGGCGACGAAGTCCTGGAACTTCCTGTCCGTGAGCTGTGTCCCATTGTCCGTGACTATCGCCTGGGGGATGCCAAAACATGTGAGGATGTTTTGTTTGTAGAAACGCAGTATGTCAAGGCTAGTTATCTTGGTCAGAGCCTCCGCTTCTATCCATTTTATGAAGTAGTCCACGCCTACTATTAAGTATTTGTTCTGATTTGATCCTACCACGAATGGTCCTAGGATGTCCAGGCCCCACCAAGCAAATGGCCACGGGGAGGACATAACCTTGAGCTCGTTAGGAAGAGCTAGGTGCATGTCCCCGTGCCGTTGGCATTTATCGCATTTCTTCACGTGCTCTTTAGCATCGTGCTGCATGGTTGGCCAGTAGTACCCCGCTCGGAGGGCCTTTCGGGCAAGAGATTTTCCTCCGAGATGTTGGGCGTTAATTCCTTCGTGAATCTCACGCAAGACGTGGGCGACCATTTCTTCCTCGACACACTTGAGCAGCAGGATGGAGAACCCTCGCCTGTAGAGTTTATCTTCGACCAGGACGTATGAGCAGGCTCTTCGCCTGACTATGCTGGCTTCTTTTGGGTCGGACGGGAGTTCTTCCTTAGCGATACAGTTGTAAACGGGGGTCATCCAATAGTTGTTGTCGCCGATTTTTTGTACGTCTAGTGTCGGGGAAGTTTTTTCGATGCTTGGTCGATGAAGCACCTCCTGGATGATGGACTTGTTTTCGCCCTTCTTCTTCATACTTGTCAGTTTAGACAAAACGTCTGCCCAGGTTTTTGTTTTCGCACCTACTGCTATGAACTTCACCATCTTCTCCTTGACCAGAGCTAAGTATTCGGACAGGTTTTTGTTTTTGGCTTGGTATTCCCCTCGGACTTGGAGGGCCACGAGTTGTGAATCTGTGCAAATGACGACTTCTTCCGCGCCCAGGTCTTCGGCCGAGCGTAACCCGACGAGGAAGGCTTCGTACTTATCCTGGTTGTTAGAGGTGGGGAAGGACAGGGTGAGTGAAACTTCAACGATGATTCCCTCGTCGCTTTCCAGTATGATGCCTGCCCTGCTTCCCGCTGAGCTGGAGGCCCCGTCCACGAAAATGGTCCATTTGCGTGCTCCGCAAATAGGGGAGTCTGCGAACGTCATTTCTGCGACGAAGTTAGCCAGAGCCTGGACCTTGAGGGCTTTTCTGCTCTCATACTGGACGTCGAATTCGGACAGCTCGAGCGACCATTTGAGCATTCTACTAGCCATGTCTGGTCGTCCCAGTAGCTGCTTCACGGGTTGATATGTTCGAACCACAATCGTGTGGGCTAGAAAGTAGTGTCTTAGTCTTCTAGCTGCGTTGATGAGGGCCAGCACCACTTTTTCAATCTATTGGTATCTCAACTATGGCCCCTGTAGTGCTTTGCTCGTGAAGTATATGGGCTTCTGCCCGTCGGGTGTCTCGCGGATAAGAGTGACGCTCACTGCCTCGGTTGCTACGGCGAGATACAGGTATAGAGTCTCACCGTTGTCTGGACGAGAGAGGATCAGCGGCTCTGAGAGTGCCCGTTTCATGTGGAGGAGAGCCTGGTCACATTCCTCAGTCCATTGCGGAGGAGTTTGAAGAATGGTAGGGCGTGTTGGGCAGATTTGGCCATGAAACAGGATAATGACGCGAGTATCCCGTTGAGGGACTGGATGGATTTCTTCGACTTGGGCGTTGGGAACTCGGAGAATGCCCGACACTTATCGGGGTTGGCTTCGATTCCTCGTTCCGTCAAGTAGAAGCCGAGGAATTTGCCTGCCCGGACGCCGAACGTGCACTTCTCCGGGTTGAAACACATCTGGTACTTTCTGGCCTGCTCGAAGACCTTCCTTAAGTGGGCGATGTGATCGGTTTCTTCGTGGGATTTAACGATCATGTTGTCCATATAGACTTCGAGCATGTCGCCTATCTCTCCCCGAAAGACCTTGTTCATCATCATTTGATAGGTCGCACCGGCGTTCTTCAGGCTGAAGGGCATTACGTTGTAGTAATAGTTGCACGATTCGGTCATGAAGGCAGTGTAATTTTTATCGCTCATTTCCATTAGTATTTGATTATATCCCGAATAGGCGTCCATGAATGATAAAAGTTTAAAACCGGCAGAGTTATCAACAAGTTTATCAATATTGGGGAGGGGGTAGGCATCCTTCGGGCATGCCTTATTAAGATCGGTATAGTCAATGCATATTCGCCATTTGCCATTAGATTTTTTCACAAGTACAACATTGGACAACCAAGTGGTGCACTTGGCCTCCGAGATAAATTTGGCCTCGAGGAGGTCCTTTACAGCTTTCTCTGCTGCCTCCGTTTTTTCCGGGGACTGCTTTCTCCTACATTGTACTACTGCTTTGACGGCTGGGTCAATCGTGAGCTGATGGCAAGCGACGGAAGGGTCCAATCCGGGCATCTCGACGGCGCTTTAGGCGAACAGGTTGGCATTCTCACGGAGGCAGGCTTTTAGTTGCTTCCTTGCGAGGTCAGGGATATCTGCTCCAATCTTTACTCCCCGTTGTGGGTCGTCGCCGAACAAGATGAGCTCAAAGTCGTCATTCGGGATGGGACGCATCGAATAGGAGCTGCTGTTGGGTGTGGCCGATGAACTGCTCGAGGCTGCTTGATCCTCCTTCTGATCCTCCTCGGGAAAGCAGCTGTCGAGATCGATGGAGTCGACCTGAGGTGGCGGCTTGGCCTCCTCGGAGCTGCTGGGCAAAGCTGGCTTATTTGATACCTTTGGCTTGGACGCGATGGCGCTGAATCCCTTCGTGGCTGCTTCGAAGCATCGTCGTGCGGCTTAGATGTCACCGTGGAGGGTGGCGACCATCCCCTTTGAAGTGTAGTACTTCATCTTGAGGTGGACGGTTGAAGGCACAACTACTAATTCGGCCAAGGTTGGTCTCCCGAAGATGCACTGGTACAGAGACGGGCAATCGATTACCAGAAACTGCACCTTAATGGATATGGCCGTCTCTGTTGATCCAAAAGTGACGATCAGTTCGACGTATTCCCAGGGTTTGGTCACTGATCCGTTGAATCCTTGTAAATCAGACCCCGCGTAGGGGGTGAGGTGTGATTCGTCCAGTTGAAGTGTTGAAAACAGCTGGGAGTACATAATGTCGACCGAGCTGCCTTGGTTGACGAGGATTCTGCGAACGTCAAAGTTCACCATTCGAGCTCTGACGAGTAAGGGTATGCTCGAGTATGGAGATCCTCCGAGGAGCTCTTCCCGGTAGAAGGAGATGGGGACAGAGCCCTTCTGGGCTTGGTCGAGCGTGGTTATCTTGCTGGAGCTCGTGCTTATTAGGTGCTTGAATTTCCTTTTCATGGAGCCCACCGTGACTTTATTGAAGCCCCCGCCCAAGATGACCATGGCGGAGGGGAACGTTTCTCACGGGTTGTGGGCCGCAAAGCAGGCAGGAGCGCTGAGCTCATCTGGGACGTAGAAGTCCTCTGGTCGCGATACGGCCATGGCGACCTGGATGTTGGCCTCTTCTGAGGAAGGCACCTCTCCCTCTACCTTTTTGGACTCCTGGGCGTCTTGCCGGGGAGCGTCTTTCTTTTTCGTGAACTGTTTCAGGTGGCCATCCTTGATCAGTATCTCGATAACATCCTTCAAATGGATGCAGTCTTCGGTAGTGTGGCCGTGACTCTTATGAAAACGGCAGTACTTTGATTTGTCGGCATTGGGTTTGGTCGGTATTTATTTGGTGAAGCGGACCCCTGCTTGCTTGAATTTCGAATTCGCGCATCTGGACAGTATCTTCTCCCTAGAGACAGTAAGGGGAGTGTTGTCATGGAATCTTCTGGAGGGTCCCTTGCTGTCGCGGGAGTCCCGAGGACGGTCTTCGCGCTTCCTTTCTCCTCGAAGGGATGTCGAGGCCTCTTAGCCTCTGGAGGCCCGAGCGTTTTCCTAGTGGCGGGAGGCTCAAACGAAGTTGACCGCTTTCTTTTCCTCGTACTGAATGTGTGACTGTGCCTTGAAGAGGAGGGTATCCAGGTTCCTCGGAGGTGCGAGGCCGACGACTTTAGAAAATTCTAAGCCCGGGCGGAGTCCTTTCTCGAGCAGAAATTTGTTCATCTCGTCCGTTGTAGGGACCTGCACCGCCTCTTTGTTGAACCTTTCGATGTATGCTCTGAGAGGTTCGTCCTTCCCTTGGATGATGGCGCTGAGGGAGGATTCAGTCTTGGGTGGCGGCGCGACGCCGTGAAATGCCGGGAAAACATCCTGCCTAGTTGCTTCCACGAAGTAATGGACTATTCGGGCAGCTGCTTGTACTAAGTCATTGCTCCATTTCGGAGCGTGGTAGGAAATAGCCGGCACTTGATGGCGCCCCGAACGCCACGATAGTCCAACAGCGCATCGATGTTCTCGATGTGCTCGTCGGGGTCGGTTGTACCGTCGTACGTCCCAAAGTCGGGGGCTTATCTAGGCCCTTGGGGAGGCGTGTTGCCAAGATTTCTTGGGATAATGGGTCGTGAGGCTTATCATCGCTGTTGGAACTAGTTAGTGACGGGGACCGGACGACTCGCTCGTGACGGCGACTTCTTCGAGGAGAAGGTGTACGGAGGTGACCTTTCGCCCTGACCGGGGGTGACTGTTTGTCCCTCCGGGTTTTCTTGTGATCGGGAGAGTGTTGGTTCTGCGGAGAAACCTGGTCGTGTTTCCGGACAATGCGAGATTCTGGTTCTTGGCGCAGTCTTCGGTCGACTTCTCGCCGAGGTTGCGGGCTCTTGGATCGTCGATGGCTCTTCCTCGGAGGAGGGGATCTTGGACGGGCAGATTTCTCTAATGCCCCGATCCTTTCGTTCTGCTGAAGGATCAGGAGGTTGGTCTTGTTGGGCGCCTCCATAAGGGCCACGACGGTCGGGTCGGTGTTGGGTGGAGCAGGAATGGGCTGGATGGCCAGCGAGGGCTGGTCGTCTTTGCGATCAGCAGGAGTAGGGGAAGGAGAGGTTGTGGCCCCGTCTCTTAGAAAATGAGGATCTCCGAGGAGAAAAGATAGACCATCAAGGTCAGTCTTGTTGACGGGAAGGACAGTGGATTGGAGAGCACGTTTGGCGTGATCTTGAGAGGCCATGACGAAGATCTTGGAAATTTGCTTTGATCTTTGGTTTCTGGGGAAAGAAAGAATGGGAGAACAAGTTTTCCCACAGACGGCGCCACTGATCGTGAAGGCTGAATCAGATCATGTTGAAGTGAGCCACCAAGTACGTCTGAGATGCTGGTCATATGAAGAGGATGAGGGGGTGTACCTGCAAGGCACCCCAATACTCAAGTAAGAAAGGGTCAGAAAAAGAGGGGCAAGTACAAAGTATGAGTTTCAAGGGTGATTATTGGATACCTGACCCTCTTAAGTGAGAGGGTTTATATAGTGCCCCCAGCGCGTGGCCAACGGTCTTATTTTCGGGGCGAAATAACCGTTTTCCCAAAAAATAGGCAACTTCCCAAACTAGTAGTTATGTCGGGCAGGGTACCCAAAACTAGCCATTATGTCGGGTATAGACACAGTTTCAGGCACATGCCCTTCGCTGTTCGGGCAGTGAAGAAGCCGTGCGGAACGGGCAGCTGTTCCTGGGAGGTGTGATGCACTCCATGCCCGGTTGGAGGGGCAGAAAGGTAACTTATGCCCTTTGTGGATTAGACTTAGGCAATTGGGTCGTTCAGGGAGCAGAAGTAAATTGGGTCATGCCTGGCCATTGGTCCAGTCCAGAACAATTACTTTAAAACATGATTATACTTTGATGTTGATGTTTCCGTTGCAATAAGAGTTGAATTTTCAGACATGTTTTATTATTATTATTATTATTACTGTTAATAATTTTTAGAAGTGGCATGTGTTACATATCTAATTGTATGAGCAAGTATTTGTTGTATTGTAACATCCTAAATACTTATTGATTTTAAATTACTCTGATAATTTTATTTTAATATACGCGAGGTATTTAGGGTGTTACAATAACAACATCGCCTGACAAGGATAACACATTGGTTCGCCTCGCACCTAAACCATTAATATTCAACACTAGTAAAATACTTGTACTCCCGCACACTGGTAAATTTATTTTGATATTGTAGAAATAATATATTGAGATATACATGTAAAAAAACTCATTTATTTTAAATGGAGAATGTATAGTGACAAATTTTGATATGAACATTTTCAACTATAAATTTGCAATATGGTTACACGAAATATAATTTATTTTTGACAAAGGATATCAATGATCCAAAAATAAGAAACAAATAAATGAAAATATAACATCTGTTTCAATCAATTGTTATAATGTTCCAAAAGTTGAAATTTCAAACATCAATCTTTAAAAAGAACTTAATAAATTGACCAATAAAAAAAATAGTTGTATTAGATAACAATTTATAAGAGACATTATACTAAAGAATGAAAAAATATTCAAACTATTAGTAAGATGCTTGAACTTATAACCCATGTTAACATAATGAAACATCTACCAATTTAATATAAAGAAAAAAATATTATATGAGGTGAACAAGTCTCCTGTTATGAGTGAGGTTGATGCTCCAGGGAAGAAACACAAAACTAAGCTGAGGATGCCGGAGTACACTGATAGAGGTTACTTGATCCACATATATATTATGCTTTTATATATATATATATAGGCACTCAGGGACATGTTAAATTTCTATATACAAGAGCCGGCCTAATAGATATTGAGGACTAAGATTAATTTTTATAATAAATTTTTGTAATTATTAATAATAATAAACACTATGAAAGTAATTTTTTATATTTAAAACTTAATTTTTAAAGTTTTTAAAATGTATAAACATTTATTAAATTTCATATTTAATCTCATTTAATATTACATTTTCAACGATAAAAAATTAATTCATTAATTTGAGATATTGTTGATTTTAAATAAGATTTTATTACTTTTAATTTTAAAAAACTTATTTCAATGGTTAACATTCTTCTATACATATATATATATAGGCACTCAGGGACATGTTAAATTTCTATATACAAGGGTCGGCCTAATAGATATTGAGGACTAAGATAAATTTTTATAATAAATTTTTGTAATTATTAATAATAATAAAAACTATGAAAGTAATTTTTTATATTTAAAACTTAATTTTTAAAGTTTTTAAAATGTATAAACATTTATTAAATTTCATATTTAATCTCATTTAATATTACATTTTTAACGATTAAAAATCAATTCATTCATTTGAGATATTGTTAATTTTAAATAAGATTTTATTACTTTTAATTTTAAAAAACTTCTTTCAACGGTTAACATTCTTCTATATACAGTGAGATACTTTTTAAATAATCAAAATTTTTTTCTATAAAAAAAATCAAATTTTTTTTATATAATAAAAATTAATCAGTATATAAACGTTTAAAATATAAGAGTGTGTTTCTCCTAATATCTTGTATTTTAAAATTATATTAATTGATGTATCATTTTGATATTTGCATTATTAATCTTAAAAATTTAGTTTTATTTGTCAGTATATTTAAATGACCTAGATAAAAATAATTTTATTCTCAATATTAATATATTTTTATATTTAAATATTAAATATAAAATAAAAATTATTATTACATTGTTTAAGCTATTATAGAATGATGTATTGTTTAATGTGTGTGTGCGCGCGTGTGTGCGTGTGTGTAATATGATTTTTAAAACTTTTATAACTTTGTTGGTAATAATCTCATTAAATTGTTTCTGTCTACATATATGTTTATATAAACTAATGGTTTATATAAATTATGTGTGAGAATGTATCATTTTTTTTTCATAATAACAATTAAGAGTAATACATTTATATAAACTAATGGATGAATATGTTGACACATCAGGAACATAAATAATGGTATAAGAGATTTATATAGATTAATACATAATTTAAAATAATATAGCTAATGGATATGAGATTTATATAAATGAGAAATAACTACACTAGAGTGATGCAACACTAATAGAGTTAAGAGACAATATATTTAAACTTATTTATTACTATTTTATTGAAAAGCGTTAAAAAATAGTAAAACTAATAGTAATAATTAAATGCTATTGAAGTGATATGTACTCTAATTGCTAAAGAATATAAACAGTATAAGAAATTTGAAATTTAGTTTTTGAAATTTTTTTACATGTGATGTGCAGAATATGAAAAGCAGGAGGGAGCATGATGAAGATGGTTTGAGGCCATCCAAGAAAAATAAGACTGATTTGGTTCAATTTGTTAATAAATAAATAGTGGATTCCAGAACAGAAGGAAACCTCTAGGAAGGTCAATCATAGAACAAACAATATCTTGCCAACTACTTCACCTGTTAAAGATCGATCTAGACAAAGACTCTTCGAGTGACTCCAAATTCGGAAAGGACAGTCTGTTGGTTTCTGCTGAGAAAAGATGTTTCCGCTCCTTGGTATGTATGATATAACGCAAGTATGTGAAAATGAGAAAGGATTTAACATTAAGCAAATAATAATAACAAAGTTCATCCTTCAGTTATTCAGCTCCCTATTTTTTTGACTTGTCCATGCATACACATAATTAACATAATTAAACACTGTGACTCACAGCAGAAAAACATATTCAATGACATAACACATTTTCATTATTAGATTTAAGAATACAAAAAAATGAGAAACATTCAATTTCAAATCATGAGTAGGTTACATACAAAATTTGTTTTCATTCAAATGCAGAAGTAGCTATGACAAAGCCTTTTGATTTGCAAATCAAAATTCATTATCATCAGATATTTCTTTTGAAATAGGTATGTATTATTAGTCTTCTTCAATGATTCTTCCTTAAATCATAATAAATGATTCTAGTTTGTTCATTTTTATTTCAACAATAATCTTTTGCAACAAACACAAACTTTTCTTAAGGAAATTTATTACTGGAAATGGATTGACATGGTTTTAAGTCTAATATGTTGCCGAAAGTTTTATGAATATGCAGATTGCTAGGGTCTTCTGGAGAAGATCATTAGTGCAGTGTTAACAAAGATTGTCCAAAATTTAGATGCAAACCTCAATATTTCCTTTACCCCTTTATCGTCGTCATCACCATCATCGTCATCAACACCGTCTTCATCGAAAAGCAACTACGCCAAGAGATTCTCTTTTTCAACACAAACTACATCAAAAAAAGCAAAGTCGTCTTTGACAAGCAAAACATGGTGGTTTGAAGATTTGGAAACATTACTACCAAAGATAATTGAGAAACTTTTTTCAGTGCATTGAATCATATAAAGATGATAACAACAATCTAATCTTCATAATTTTTTTGTTGCAATATCTGAAAACTTCTACTAAAACCAGAAACGCCGATTACAAAAACAACAATGAGTATGCTGCTGTTGCAGAAACAACTGATCAAATGTTTCAGGCGTATTGTCATTCAAATTGTTTACAGTATCTACATATATTTCCAAACATTGTCATCTGCATAATAATAATCATCATCATCTCTAATGAAGACACTAATCACAAAAAAGTCATTCCAACAAAAAATTACAAAACTACTTTTCTATCATTCCAGCTCTATTTAAAGTGTAACATGAAAATGATTTGAAAACAAAACCATCAACTAAAAATGATACATACTTCATCACAACTACATCATAATAACTTTTCGACTTCCAATACGGTTGACGATATGTTCCCGTCGTCACCTCATCAATAACAGTGACCTCCAGATCTACAAAATTTGTCAAAACATTATTAGACAAAAGAACTAATGGACAAAATCGGTCTTTGCATCTGAAAAGGAAAAAAAATCAAAACAAAACATAACATACTTTGAGGATGAACATGAGTTAAAGCTTATCAATTATTCATGCTTGATTTGTCGTCCCTGTTGACGCTCGTCTACATAAACAGAAAGAAACAAAAAAAACTAAGCGATGTTAATCGAAAATAAACATCCAAAATCAAAAGAAAAACTTAAGTGATGTTAATTGAAAAATAAACATCCAAAATCAGAAGAAAAAAATATGTGATTGTGGTCGATAAAAATGTGAATCATTCATTCATCATTCGACATATTTCTAAAAATAAAAATGAAATTTCATGTTGAACTTCTTTTTTTGTCACAATCAGAGAGGCTGGTTATAGTTATACTTACCAAAGCCTTGACTTTCTCCCTTAGAATATACTTTTGTAACCATCAGAATGTTTCACAGTAAGATCCCCACTATGAAACCTCATCACTGTATTCCCTTTAAACATTACCTCGCCAATTGTTTTTCCATCGGCCGGTACACTTTCCATTGATGAAGAGTCTTTGATATCAATTTCCTTAAATCCTGCATGAGGCATACCTTGTCTAACGTTTATGTTAGATCTTTCTTCCGGAGGCAACATGTCCCACTCAAATCTCCACACGCAAAACCTCCCTGTGTCATTTGTTTATGTCAAACCGTAAAGATGAGAAACGCTAAAACTAATCTCTTCCATCTTAGAAAAGGATATGGATGATACTGAAACACAAATAAAACCCAAATATTCAATATTTATACCCAAAAAACAATCAAAATTAAAATGCATAAATCTAAATAAAATTCAATTTCAAGAGATAAACATAAGATACAGAAACCTCAAAACACCAGATCCGTTACCACCATGAAACACCAGCAGTAGTAGTAGCTATTCTTAAAATCAAAAAAACCTCAAAAACCCATAAATTTTTTCCTTAAAAGGATTAAACTCTGAAATCTTTAACACATACAAAAATACCCAGAAGAGTTTTTGTTATAAAGGACCAAACTTTCAGATTTCCAACACAATTAAACAATGACTCTGAAATGATTTTGTTGTAAAAAACCAAACTTTAATACGGTTTTATTAATAAAGGAATAAGATATTATTTTAAGAATTTGAACAATGGGCAATAATAAATATTGGGTTTTCTCTTTTTTTTAGAAACCCTAAATTCAAGATGTGAGAGAGAATGAAAGTGGAGAGAAGGGTTTGACAGGAAATAGAGAGAAGAACATAGAAAATTTGGAGAAAGAAGTATGGAAAGGTGAAAGGAATGATAGAGAGAGAATGAAAAAGAGGGAAGAAAGGAGGAGTATGTGTTTGAAGAGAGATAGAAAGTTTCAAAATAAAACCGTAAAAGAAATGAAGATGATACAATCTAAAGGGAAATTGATGATCAATTATGCCTAACAGTGAGACACGTGAGAGGTAAAGAGTTAGAGGAAGTGAATTAATTTGGTCTTTTGTTATTTACTGAATCACCCTTATGTTAATGATTTTTTTTACTTAAAGGGCATTGTTGGCAAAGCATCCAATTGTTTAGTATTAGATAGATAGTAGATTACCTATTATCGGGGTGGCCATCAATTAAATTGCTCATAAACAAACTGGACTCATGATTCACAATTTAGATTACTCTTATATTCCTCAAACACTAGGCTCCCGTTTTTAAAGTTACGTTACACAATAAAATATTTTAAATACTTATTCACATGGTACGAGTTCTTGGGGGATAACCTTTAGGGTTCCGAGAACAACTCCATTTTTTATCAAATGTCTCTCAATCTCTTCAACTTTAATATACAAATAAATAAACTTAATATTACTTAAACCAATCTAAGGGTTTCTCAAATCCTTTCCTATCTGAAATACTCTTAGAAATCTAAACTATTTACTTAACTATAAATTGTCTCACTATAATTAACAGGATTACATAATATAAATTGTCTCACAGTAACCAATGGGGTTACATGCTCTAAATTGTCAAAACCTAACAGACTCAATACAAGGCTAAAGTCATAACCCCAAAAGCCAAAGGATCAACAAAACAAACTGAAAAGTCTTGAAAGCGCAAAACCGAGATATTTAACACGAAAAACCGAAAAACTCGAAAACTCGTACGGACAGGACCGTGGTTCGCGCTGCCGCTGACGATTTCCCAAACAACCTTTTTTTCCCCGCCACCATCATCGATTTTCAACGACCCGCCAACGCGGCCAATTTTCGAAGACCCATCGTCGCTGATTGTGGCTCCACCACGCATCCCTTTTTTCCCGGCGTCGTCGCCTGAATTTGCTGTCGCGGTTTCGTTGTCGTGCGACCAACCTTTTTTATTTTTGGCAGATTTTCGATTTCTCTCGATTTTTGGCATATATTTTTTATTTTTCGACATATTTTGACTGACACGACTTATTACAACTTATTTCAATTGATTATGACTTATTTTGACTTAAATTTACTTTATTTGACTTATTGACCTCTTTTCAAATTTTCTACATTTTCGCATCTAAAACTGTTCAAAATCTTGTTATCTCTTTCCCTTGACAGTTCCAAAATCTTATAAATCAAAACATTCGAATTACACAACATTTATCGCATAAAAAAGCCACAAATAAAACATATATTACATTGATATTAACAAATCATAGTCAAAATCAAATTACTCAGACAACATAATCCTAAAGGTTTTGCACAAACCTTATGAGTCAAAAACACTAATCGATAAAACAAAAGAAAAACAGTTAAAGGAATCCCTACTATCCCTAAGCTTAAACATCACAATATAGAATAATCTCTACCCCTACCCTCGATTACGCAAAAATCTTAAGTTCTCGTTGATGGGAGATCCTACCTTGCCTTTCTCTCCTATAGGGTCGACCTTTTTTCTCTCTTTTTTCTCAACTGGTCGTGTTTATAATATTTCCACTCATTCTTATAAAAAAAACAATAACCCTAATTTTACTTATTTATTTTATTCTTGTTAATTCCTTTTATTTTTAATTATTTTATCCACCACCCCTTAAATTTAAAAATCATACTATTAAATGCTATAATCTCTAATTTCTTAAAATTTTTCAATTTCTATTATTCATATTATTTTCTTTTCAACTAATATAATATTAGTAATATCAAAAAATCCCACTATAAATTATATAAAATATTTGAATAAAAATTAGGGTGTTACAAGCATGATAACGAGGGCAGAAATGACGTGAAATGGTTGTCGGTGCACAAGGTATGACAACGAGTGACTCTTTGCAGCTTCTAGGCAAAAATCGAATTCACATCGGAATGAGATGGATTATGAGGCCTTGTAGGCATGAGACTGCATGGTTGAAGGAATAATTATAAGGATTGATTGGTACTACCTATACCAACAAGACACAAGTTCTTTTTGGTAGTCTAATAGATAAGAACTCCATAGTTAAACATGCTTGACTTGGAGTAGTATTTAGATGGGTGACTTTCTGAGAAGTCTACTGGAAAGCATGTGAGTGAGGACAAAACATGATAAAAAGACTCATGTTGGTTTATGGGGTCAGTCGGTAATCTTGAAACAGTATGTGGAATAACAAATGGTATCAGAGTAAACCTCTCCCGGTACGATGTGGTTTGGGGACGAACCAAGCGAAAGCTAGTGGACATGTAAAACCTAAGACTGATGAGGGCAGAGAGTGATCACCGATGCACAATGCATGATAATAAGCGACTCCTATCACCTTCTAGGCAAATACCGAATTCACATCAAATTGAATGGGATCCTGAGGCCTTGTTGGCGCAGAACTGTATGGTTAAAGGAAGACTTATAAGGATTGATTGATACTACTTAGACCAACAAGATGCACATTCTTTTCGGTAGCAAAACAAATAAGAACTCTATAGTTAAACCTGTTTAACTTTGAGTAGTATTTGGATGGGTAACCTTATGGGAAGTTTACCGAAAAACGTGTGAGTGAGGACATATTATGTTGAAAAGACCCGTGTTGGTTTGTGAGGTCAGTAGGTAGTCTTGAAAGCTATTTGGGGCGTTACACGGGGGGGGGGGGGGGGGGGGGGGGGGTGGTGCGATAGTTCGCCTAGATGGAACTGTGGAACCGATCCTAAGAGCATGAAAGGTTAGAATACTTCTTAAGACATTATAGGTTGAGTTAGATTTAAATGCAACAGAGCAGGAAAATAGTTCACCCCAACTTGATCACTACTATTTCGTGAAAGGGGATATGTATCTCTTACATCTCAAGCAGTTACTTCACATTGCACGACATAACGAGTGACTCTAGAACCTGCCATTGCTGGTGGATCTGGTGGAGATTTAAGGAGCATTGTTGGTTTTAGATTGATGAGGATCGAGCACATAAATATACCACTCAAATTCAATAAATATGAGTTTATAGTTTGAGGAAGTTTTGGTTATGTGAATCGAGAGATGAACGTTCAAACATGGAAAATGTAAGAATCAGATGCTGACTCCCATAAATGACGCCATTATTCTACAAGGCAACCTGAACTGATCAGTTTGAACACGAGAAATAATACTTCCTGAATATTTCCTTCTGGCATAAAACCAGTTTGAACAGGAGAAATAATATCATCAATGCAACTTTTGAGCCTATTCATAAAAATATTGCTTAAAATTCTGTATCCAGACTTGCATAAGGAGATAGGTATAAACTGTCTCACATTAAAAGGATTTTTGACTTTATGGATAAACACAATATCAATTGAGTTAACTTCTCCAATGAGGGTAGGGTTATGCCAAAGCTGATTAAAGAACCTGTAAATGGAGCCTCATATGGTGTGCCAAGATCTTTTATAGAATCCTGCAGGGTAGCCATCCAGGTCCAGAGCGTGTCAAATAAGGCTTCCTTAGTTTAAGCATCACAAACATCTATATCTAATACAAAGTACTTGTATTTGTCAATATATGGACATGCAATCTCGATGTGAAACCAATCATAAGCATCATTGTTGGTAGTGAACAAGTTTTGATAGTAATTAGTTAACATGTTCTTAATTTGATTACTATTATCTGTCTAATCTCCATTCTCATTTTTTATCATGGTAACTTTGTTTATTTTTCTTTTATGAACTGCTTTGATATGATAATATTTGGCGTTACGATCCCCATGGATTAACCATTTAGCTTTATACGTTGAAACCACTTGAGCTCTCCCTGGTGAATAATAATGGACAATTCCTTACGAAGGTCTTTCTCCAAGTTCTACAACCCATGATGACACCTTCCCTGATGGAGAGCATTTTGAATTCCATTTAACCTTCTCATAATCTTCTTCTTATAGTGATGTAAACAGTTGACAATATAGGATTTCCAATCATAAATGTTGTTCTTTAGATTCTCCAAATTCTCCTTAAGACTGAGATGCTCCTTCCAATTACTATTTAACATTTCTTCATAGGTATCCCCTAACAATCAGACACTTTCAAACTTGAACTTAATGTTGTTACTTCTATCTCCAATATCATAAAGTGATACGAGTAAAGGATGGTGATCAGAAAAATCTAACCTTGAAAGCACCTTAACCAAAACATTTGGAAATTGAGTACACCACTAATCATTGCATAAGGCTCTATCAAGTCACTCATAAATTTTCTAACCACCATGATAAATCGAACCCCTCAAAGTGAATTGATGCATTGTAAAACCAAGATCCACCAGCTTGCATTGATCAATTTTGGGTTTGAAGGTGGCACACTTCCTTATGGAAATGGGAGCTCCTCCCCTCTTTTCACGAGCGTTCAAAATGTCAATGAACCCCCCCCCCCCCCCCCCCCCATAATATCAAACTTTTGTACATTGAGTCATCAATTCTCTTCATATTTCTCTATAAATCCTACCTATTATCCTTTTTAGGGCTCGCATAAATGGGAACGAATACCCATTCCTCATTATGATTTTTACTAATCTTGACATGCATAAATTGGAAGTTTTTTCTATGATGTCAATGCTGATTTTTCTGAGGTACCTATGCTAAGGCTATACCTCCTATAAAACCATTAACCTGAGTGAAATCATACCCGTCATAACCCAATGATTTGAAAGCTTTTCCATGTTTCTCAGGATTGACTATAGTTTCGAACACCACCACGATATCTGGTTTGTATCCATTACAATATTGCTTGCAGAATCTTTTGGAGGTTTTGTTTGCAGCTCCTATGTAATTCCACACAAATAAATCGAGCTTTTGATCAACCATAAAAAAAAAATTGAATGTTAGCCTCAAGCTATTCACTTGGCGTCTCCTCAACCAATTCCATGTATGATTTTCCATCATCGATAAATTTCTCTTCTTATGCATCTAAAAATTCTTCCTTCTCATTTTGATCTTGCGAGGAAGAGGAAGAAATGATGTTGTGCGTAGATGTTGAAGACTCTGTAATTTTCATTGTCTTTTTTAGATCATTGGGCTCAAAGAAGCTTTGGGCCTAACTGGTCTAGATTATTGTTTTGTGAAACTTCAGAGTTTCTCTCGGGCTTTTCAAGGCCCAAATCCTTAAAGTTACCCTTGGTAATATTCAAGCCCGTGACTACCTCGGTCAAGCTCAATTCTTCCATGATTCTTTCCAAAACCGTTTGGTCTTTCTGTGTTGGCTCAGTTTTTTTTTCTCTTTTGCTATTTCACGCGTTCCAATCCCGAGACTCTTACTAGCCATCTTTTTTTTCCTTCCTCTGCTTTAAAGCTTTACCTTTTTCAACGTTGCTCAGTCTTGGATTTTGTGTCGCCATGATTGCCTCATCATTTTGTAATAATGGCTCAATGATTACAAAATTTCCATAGCAGTTTATCCATTATTTCCAATATTAATTTCAGGAATATCTTCATCAATGAAAACAAATCTTAATTGTTTTGCAGAAATATGAGAGTTAATGTCATTAATTTTACTCGAGTTTAGTTGTTTATACTCATTGAACCCTTCTCCGTCTTTCTTTTTCAACCTTCTTCCCCTTACGAGTTCTTCTGATTTTTTGAACTACCTTCCATGGGCAATCTTCGACTTGATTACGATACATTATTGCCTTTCCTTTCCCATGTCCGTCACTTGTGACAACATCTTTGATGTTATTTTCTTTTGTTTCCTCACACCCATCCTTGTAATGACCAAAACGACCACAGTTCAAACACAAAAGGTGTAATCCATCATATTCGACCTTGTAATGCCTTTCTTTGATCCAGAACATAACCCAAAGTGGTTTAGTTAAATCAACCCGGACACACAACCTGACATACTTCCCCATATATTTTGATAACGTGTTTCAATCAACCTTAATGGTATTGCCTATACGATTACCGATGAACAAGAGAACACAATAATCATAGTACGCGATAAGTAGATCTGCTACTTCTTCGACGACATCACTTGTCAGATAAAAGTTCAGACTCCATTCTCTAACTAACAAATATTGGTCGTATATGAGCCAATGATGTTCCATTAAAGCCGCATATGGATCTTCTTCGCATGTGAAGGTTACCAGGTAGTAATCTTGCCCTAGATCTACTGTGGTCAGTGGTTTCTTCCTACCCCACATTTGGTATAACCTGCTTTATAAGGTTTTGTAGCCTATCTTTCTACCAATCATCTTTAATATAACTCATTTTTCTTAGAGACAATAATTATCATCTTTTCTTTTTTCGAAAGTATGAATTCATGGCATTCATACTCCCAATATTTCCTCTTTTCCACACACAACTCTAATTCGTTCACATCTTTTCCAAAATATACGATGACTCCCTGATTTTCATCAATGTTCATAACATTCTCTCTAACAATAGTTTTATAAGAGACATTCTCCTTTTTTTCCCACTTGTCTTTGTGACGTTGTTGGGTTTTTGAATTTCTTAGTGCTACAATTCTTTTGACTGTCTTCTTCCACCTGGTTCACACGATTTTCGCAAATTTGCCCTAGCAGAGCCATCTTCTATTTTATTTATAACTCCCATTTTAAAGCTATGAAGCACAAACACCTCAAATACGACACCAACACCGACACAACAATATTATTAATAATTTAAAAAATAAATAAATTAAAGGTAATTTACAAATGTTGATAAAAGTGTCGGCGCCCGACACAAACATGGACCTGCCATTTTTTAGAGTTCTCTGTGCTTCATAGTTTTAAAATACTATAGAAGGGGAATTCTAACTCATCTAAGAGCACCTGCTAACATTTTCTTACATTTAAATACATGAGAAAAGTATATTTCCAATTTAATCTTTTTGAATCACGGCTTGTTAAAAATAAACTAATCAAACAACATTAGCATATGGCGGGAACAACGCCGCACTCCCTCCAATTTTTTTTCACGCTAAATTCAAGTCCGAATCACTCTCATCTTTTCGCCCTCCACCATTACCCCAAATTCCAAAACCCTAACCGACAAATCGAACAATTTCGGTTCTACCTACGCAATGGCCGATCCCGTCACCGAACACAGTCCCTCAGGCAATACCGCCACACCGCAGACCCGTAGCGTCCGCCGGAGGTTGGTCCAATCAACTCTCTTCCCTCACAAGCCAGCAGAGCCCCGCAACAAACCCGAGGAAAATGGCGACAGTTGTGACGAACAAGATGAGGATTACTGCGACACGAAGAATCGCAGGAAGAGAAAGTCCAAAGGAAAAGTCACTCCTACGAGTAAAGGTTCCAAGGTCGGTGATCCTCTTTCGTCATTTTATTTCTATATTTTGCATTCCAATTGAAAATTCCATCGCAGTGATATGCTACTTAGAAATTAAGACTTCGAATTCTTACAGTGTTTCATTTGAATATATTTTTTCTTTGCGTGCTCAAACAGAGTGTTACACCAAAGAAAAATGCACCAGCTAATGGAATTATGGGATCGACTTCGCGGAATGTTTTGTCTGATTTTGATAAAGTTGTTAAACCTAAACCTGATTTGCGGTTAGAGGCAAAGTTGTCAGCTGAGGTTAGTGTGGATCAATTCTGCATTGTTGGTGTTTGTTAAATACATAGCTATCTCTAGGACTAGGGTTCTCAATGAATTTTATTATTTGAATTGCGTCGACTGAAAAAAATATGGTAAGCCTGTGTTTGCTGTAATTTTAGCTTGGGGAAGACTTAAGCCTGTAACATGCATTAATGTAGCTTTGGTTTGATAATTGGAAACTTCCCTTCCTACTTAGCCGCAACCTAACAGTATGTGACTCTTGTACTCGTTTCTTTTGTTTTTTGATCAGGAAAATTCAAGGTTGTTTGCAGGCCGGCAAGTTCATCCATTTTTTTCATCCTGTAAAGCGGGGAAGAAAGTTCAGGAGCTGTCTGAACCAGGAAGTGATCTATTCAAAGCTAAGAGTGGCGTTGAAAGGATTACCTGTGGTCCTATTCATGTATTTGAAAATATCAAGGTATGGTACTCGTGGCTTGTATTTCCTGTTTGCTTTGCTTTGATGCGATCGAAAGAAGGTAATATGTAATTGGTATCTGGGTTTTGAATTCTATAATATCACATTTTTTCATTCAGGTGTAAAATTCGTTAATGCAGGATGATACTTCATCCCTAGACTGGAGAAACTGGACATTTTTGAGAAATTCCACTCATGTGAATGGTGGATTAGAAAGTTCAAATTCTTCTGTTTACGAGGGTTCTGTTGAATGCTTAAATTTTGATAAGCTTCTTAGTACTTTACATCCATTGGGGGCTTCAAGTTTTCATTCTCCGTGTCCAGAAAATCTGCAAGAAACATCATTATCAAACTCAACTTTACAAGAGGAGCAAACAAAAAATACTCAGATGCCAAAAAATGCCAAAGTGGTATATAACTTGTTCAATTTTTATTTTTTAAAAATGAAATAATGCCTCCTATACATAAATGTGGCAAGTAGTGGAAGCTAGTTTGTAGGGTCAATACATACCTGACTGTCTCATCTAAGTCACCTTTCTTTAATTGCTAACTGTTGACCAAAAATTGTTTAGGACTTGGAGGTGAATGAATCTGATACCTTTTCTGTGCTAGCTGACTATTTTAGAAAGTCATGTACTGAGCCGTCTAGTAGATTTCTTCAAGAAAGGTAAATTTACGCCAGAATCAGGCAACAATATAATCACAGCAATACAATTTCTGTACATTTGACTGTTGTAATTATGCCTTCATTTATTTCACATATTTGCTAATGCCTATAGGTAGGTAAAACCCTCTGTTTATGTTTTCTATTTAACCATATAATCCAAGTGAAATATGCGGAAGTTCTTTGTGAATGATATATTGAAAAGATGGATGTTTAAATCATTAAATTCCCAGAAGTTCTTTGCAAATGCTTATGATCATTAATGTTCTTTGCTAATGTTTATTATAATCTCTTTACTAAACTTGTTCATTTTTCACTTTTATGTCTTTTACTTGCCAGTTCAGCGAAGCATGTTAATAATTATAGCTGCCTTAATCTTATAGAATGAGTATAATGCTCGTTCCATATAAATCCCAAATTGCTATTGTCTTGTCATAAATCTTTTAGCATAAATATATGACACAGTAGGAAAGTTCCCAGCTATTACTTTAATTTATGCTGAAATCAACCCTGTAATACTAATGCTAGGTCCTTAAAATTCACTAAAGAGATTGGAATGATTTTTAAAAACTAGAAAGTGTTGCAATGAATTTGGTCCTTCAGTTCATTCATTTTTTCACTTCCATTGTAGCCAGCAAACAGTTTTTTGACTCACAATTGTGTGACTCTTAACGTCCAGTGAAAATTTATGCCATTATTGATTGGTCTACTCGTGGTTCTCTTGGGTTAAAGCAGAGCGGCTGTGAGATGATTTTTGGTGCTGATATCTTAATAATCAGCATTTCCTGATGACATCATTTTATCTCTGCTATCTTACTTTCTTTACTCTCTCTTGGCCTACTTAAGCATTGTCTCGTGTACTTGGTTTCCATGGCTAGTTCAGGGTTCAGAAGTGAAATTTACTAATCTTTAAAGATAAGATATTTGTACTCTGTTGTTTTTCTAATGAGTATGGCTTCGTTTTAGCTCAGCAAGCTGTTTTTGACAATGATTTTCCCCCCCTGATAGTGGCGTTTCAATGTTTTCTGTATTGCAGTCTGAGGTCATACTATGTTGGTTGTGAGGATAAACCAGAAGGCAGCTTATGGGCATACAAATACAAGCCAACTAAGGCTGTTGAGGTCAGTTTTTTTAAATCCAGTCTTGTATTTTTTTTTTTTTGAATTTTCATGGTCCTAAATTACACTATTTCATGATTTTTGTTGTTGTTGCAGGTATGTGGTAATGACGAAGCTGTGAATTTCTTGAGTGACTGGCTACATCAGTGGCATGAAAGACGTTACAAACCCAAGAATGAGACATCTAATAGGGATACAAGGGTCATGCAAGATGATGATGATTATATCTGTTCTGATAGTGACTATGATTCAGAAGATATGAACGAAGAGGATTCACTGCAGAATGTTCTTTTAATTACAGGACCAACAGGGGTATGTCAAAATCTACTGTCAAAAATGTGGCATGCACTTCATAACATGAATAGCTTCCTATGCTCATCATTTATGCATCTATTCTAGGCAACTGTTGCTCAGTAATATAATTGCCAGTTTCTGAAATTAGTATTAAAATATGGGTATAGTTTCAGGAAAAGAACCAGATTTTGAGATTCCAGAACCTTCAAATAGTTATTTTTGTCAAATGAAGATAAAAGCTATTGCCCAATTGAAAAGGGTAAATCGATGGGGAAGTAGCATGTAAGAGATCAAACGAACGTAGTGGAAAAAAATATAACCATATAACATTGAGCTATGAGTTATATCAATATGATTTAAGTACTGTATGTGTTATGGGGAATGAGTTTTTTCCCTTAACAAATAGAGACTAGCTATCATTGCATTTTTCACTCAAAGGCCATGACAAAACATATTAGATCTGGTTTCTCGTGCCCTTGTTACAAAGTCACGTCAATTAAAGAATACAGAGCCAATATTCTTGAATTTCTATATGGTTTATTAAATCCTAGGTAGCAAATCTACATTTACACTTTGTACTGTCTATACTTTGTCTAAGGGTCCTTGTTAATGACCCTTCTCCCCTTCAAGTTTATTTGGCTGTCACCCTGTTGGTAATTCATCGTTATATCTACCAGTTGCTAGAATAAATGTTTTTCAGTATAAACACTTCTTTACTTGTATTGGTACTTAAGGCACAGATCTAACATTTTACAGAGTGGCAAGTCCGCAGCAGTCTATGCTTGTGCCCAAGAGCAAGGCTTTGACATATTAGAGGTATGACCGGTTATTATTAATATATTTTATTATTTAATTTATGCCATAACTGATACACATTGTAAATAACCACCACGAATTTTTGAATGCATTGCTGGAGATCAAACATATTATTTATTAGCAAGATTTGGATTTGGTCTGATGCATAATGATTTTGAAATTTGGGTTTAAGATTGTCCTTTGCTGCCCAATGCGAAGAATGGTAGTCTGAAAGATTGCTATTTTTTATAGTTAAAAAAGCATTGAAAACTATGGTGGAAAATGTTACTTCTACTGTCCAGTTACTGTCTTGGTCTTCACTAGGAAGTTACTGGAAACAGTTGTGCTTGTGCACAATGTATCCCTCTTTCAACTTCTTATTTCTTAAAACGCCTATTAGTCATTAAAGCATTTGTTTTCGTTTGTCTGTCCTTTTAACCATGAATATAATCAAATATAATGGAGTCTATCATTTGTTGCTTCAACAGCTCAATGCATCAGATTGTAGAAATGGGACTGTTGTAAAGCAGTATTTTGGAGATGCCCTTGGTTCACATGGGTTCAAAAGGTTTGTTAATCTGTGCTGTCTATGTTTGCTGAGAACTTCATGTTAGTGATATATAATATAAAAACTCTTCATGCGTTTCAATGTAATAGCTTGAGCTTTAGTGCTAGTTAGTTCAAACATGGCATTAGAACCTCTATGATCAAGTGGTGACTTGATCCTTATCACTCCCATTTTTCAAATAAAAATGTTGAATTTCTGGTTGGGCCTGTGTACCACACCAACTTTGAAGGACCCTTATGGGAGCATGTGAGAGATATAATGTGCAAACCATTTATGAATCTCCACCTAACAGTTTAAGCTTTAGAAATAGAGGGCATTTCCAATCTTCTGGAGCTAAGTTATTATAAGCAACTCTACCTGCCTTATATCATACACACTGTTCACTTTTCTGTAATACTTTGTCAGGTTAGTTGAGTGTTCTACTTTTCTGAATAGGAACATTTCATATTTCACAGAAAATCATTACTTTATTGAACATGAGAATGTAAATCCATTTTTTACAAACGGATAAACAATAGTCTATTCCATATAATACAAAAAGGTGCTGCTAATTGCTGTTGCTGCCCTTTGAAATCACAGGTCTTCTCTGATTGTAGTCTATGTGCCACTAGTTGGAGATATGTAAGCTATATTATTGTAATCATCCAATGGATGCGCATGCGCCAGAAAACCAATTTTCTTTGTTAAGCAAATAGGAATTATCTATTAAGAATGAACTTAGCATGAAGAAATAGTGTTGTAGTTCCTAGATGTCTTTAAGCGTTTGATGTGGGTCTGGGAAGGTTCTCCATCCTTCAATCTTCACTGAGATATAGAAAAATGAAATAGCAAGTTTATGGAAAATGAGAGTAGTATTGCACTCATAATTAGGTCTTAGTAAAATAAGAGTATGCCAGTTATAATTAAATCGCCGTGCACCATGATTCAATCTAATTTTTAGTAGAACCAAGGTGCTCGATATGAGCTTTTCTGTGAATCTATTCCGTGATAATATATCTTACTCGATGTTAATATTCAGGTTATCAGAACATACTTTGAGTTCACAGAAGATAACTACAAATTTCCCCCCAACTCCTGCTTTGATTAATGATAAAGCTGCGAATGAGGTGAATGACAGAGTAGTTGAACCAATAACGTTATCTGATGATGAAGCTCGTAGCCCATTTAAAACATCCCAAAAGTTACTTGGCAAGAATGATGCTGTTGCATGTGATAAAGTCCAAACTTTGATTCTGGTTGAGGATGTGGACATACTCTTTCCTGAAGACCGTGGATGTATTGCCGCCATACAGCAGATTGCCGAGACAGCAAGGGGTCCAATTATATTGACCAGCAATAGTAAGATTACTAGTTAGAATAATGTATTTTTGCTTAAGATATAGCATTTATCAGTTATTCATATTTATGAAAATGTATTATTGTATAGGTGATAATCCTGGCCTTCCAGATAATTTTGATAGGCTTCATGTTTCGTTCTCAATGCCAACTCCAAAGGAGTTGCTTTGCCATTTGTACGCTGTATGTGCACGGGAACTTTCCTCCTTCCTCCCTCAAGCAATAAAGAAAATTTTTTGTCCCAGTTTATATTAATGTTATATATTATATCAATGAACTACAGGTTTGTCTGGGAGAAGGAGCCCCCATCCATCCTCTTCTATTGGAGAAGTTTATACAGTCCTGTGGCAGAGACATCCGGAAGACCATTATGCATCTTCAGTTTTGGTTGCAGAGTAAAATATTTAGTAAAGGTGCATCACACATAATTCTCGTTGTCAGACACTTGTTTATTGATATTCAATTAAGACCAGCTATTGTTAATTCATTTTAGCAGTAACCCATAGCATGTGCACATCGAGATTTTTTTTTATTTGTATGTATTTATTGGCTATGGTAGAATTTTAAGGTGATACAAGCCACATTGTAGGGGTAATATGAATAAAATTGTGCAATTATGGTAAGTAAAACTGTGGGGAAACCAGCAAAGTTCATTGGACCATAATTTTTTATTCATAAAGTAAATTGCTTGTTGGTGATTTGTCTTCCTTCATGTTTGCATCATAAGAATTAGTTTTTGAATCAGCATGAATTCCCCCTTCCCTCCCATGTTGATTTTTTGTTACCACATTGTTTTAAGTAAAGACTTCAGGAAAATGTCGAGTAATATTTTAGTCATAGTATTAGTATATAATACACTGTTAGGTATCAGCGTTGTTTTTTACTCCATAAATTTTCTGGTAAATATGTTTTCTCCTTAACTCGCTCCCTTTTACACTCAGTTTTGACTCCAATTTAGCGTGAAGATTTTTTCACCTAAGATAAGATGCAATCAGAGTTGACTATTATTTTTTTATGGTTTTTGTGCTTAGGGAATTAATTTCAAAATATATTATTATACACCATTCACATTATAGTATTGCCACTTTAATGGTTTAGGAAACCTTATGAATGCCCCCTTTTGGTACAGATCTAAAAGCACAGACAGGCTATGTCTCACTTCCATTTGATCTTGAGGGTGGTCATCGGATACTACCAAAGATAATACCGTGGGATTTCCCTTCAGAGATATCCGAACTAATTGAGAATGAATTTGTCAAATCAGTAAATATAATGGAAGAGAATTGCAGTATGCAAGGGTTAGATAAAGAAGAGCTTCTTCACATAAATGAAAGCCAAAACAATTCAGATGAGCAGTATATGGAGACTGATTATATAAAAGCGAAGAAGGTGGAGATGATCAAGAGAAATGGGTCTGTAACAGATTATGACGAGCTTGAAATTCAATACAAAGCTATCTCCGAGTTTCCCAATTCTTCAGGGTCCCCTGAAGCATCCTATCTGCAAAATGGTCGAAGGAAACTTGTAGTAATGTCCTCTGATTCTGAGGAGGAGGATTCAAATAACCGATATCCTCAAGACACAGAGGATGAAGCTAACAAGAGACATTCCATCAAAGGAAATAATGAATGTACCTCTGACATTCAGTTGAATAAAAACTGCCCCAGTACATCTTTTCGTAAACTGGTTTGTTCTGAATTGGAGGATTCAGATGAGGAACGTGATAAATATTCAAAAACAGCTGATGTTACATGCATAAATGAGACATCTAAATCATTTGATATATCCTGTGTACCAGAATCATCGTTTGTTCCTGAAACTGCTATTGAAAGCGGAACAGATACAATGTCTGGAGCGGTGTCTTCTGGTCACTGTCTAGAAGTTTCTATGCATAACGAGTTGAAACCGTTCACTTTAAGTGCTCGGAGGCGCTTAACAAAATTATCACACAATTCAGATATGTTGCCGGATGCTGAAATTCAAGATTCTTCTCCAAAAGAGGCTCTACAAGATTTTATAGATGAAAATATGGAAACTTCAATTACCAAGGTGATGGATGAGTGCAGTCGTGTGGATTTCAAATTAAAGTCAACATTTGTTGAGTCCAGTCCATTATTGGAGACAGATATGGTACAAAGTTTATGGAAGAAACTCCGACAAATGGATTTAAGACAGCATACTATCTCAGAACAGCTAGGAGCTTCTCAAGTTGTTAAACTTGCTAGTGGGTTGAGCAATCTAATTTCAGAAGCTGATTTGTTTCACAATTACCAACCTAAACACGTGAGTGCTTTTTATAGTTGAAATGAAAATTGTGAAAGTTTTCTATCTATAGATGTCCTTCACTTAATTATAACAATTCATGAATTTGCAGGATATTTTGGAGCCCAATAGCTTTGTTTCTAATGAAGCTACAACTAGTCATAATGACGAAACAATGATGTCCATAGTTGCTGTACATGGGTTTTGTTCTTATGTTAAACTTATAGCAGATGTTGGATCAAAGTTGGGTTGTGCGAACATGATTGATTTAACTTCTGAGATGTTGGCTTCCACAACTAATACAATGACATTGGGGAAATTATCCAGACAGGATCTTGCCAAAAACACAGTTATTTATACTGGGAAGGAATTAGAGTTGAACAACCCCATAAGTAATGTGAAGATGAGGTATATAGCCTTACCTTATTTTATGATGGTTAAATACACAATTTCATCTGAGTTATCACACTTTCTGGTAGTATTTTTTACTGTTCTTTTATTTTTTTGGTTTTTTTGCCCATGTTAATGTCAAACACTTACTATGGGAACCTGTAATACAGTGAAAATAAAGCATCTCTGTTTGAGGTTGTCCAATCCATTGTTCCTGAGAGAATTTCCTTAGCAGCACTGAAAGGTGATATCTTCTATGAGTATCTATCTTCATTGCGCCAAATTTCAAGGTCAGAAGCAGTCCGTGTTTCACAATGTGTTGAAAAGAAGAGAAGAGGAAGGTAAGTGTTGCAAATTCTGTTGTTTTCTGCCTTTTGATTGCAACAAGTTAACCAGATATCCTTGAATAATTGCTCAATCACTTGATGTCTATATTCAGGTCACAGGGTTTTCAACATTATTTGAGCAGATGTACAATGTTGTCTCCTGAAGCTATAACGTTAGTCAGTGATGGTGATTTGTACAGAAATATTTCGTCACAACATACAACTAACATGGAAAGTAAACCATTATAGCTTATAGGTTTAGTAATACAACAGCTATTGGTACTCTGATATATTGATAATTGGTTGCTTTAAGCAAACTACAATAACACCCCTATGGATGACACAGTATGGTGAAATGCTATGTACTGGAATTTGGGAAAAGTAGCTGATTGAAACACACCTCAGGCTGTTAAAATCCATGTTTGTTTTTGCAAATGATGACCGTCTTTAGGTTGTAGTTGTAAATTAAAACTACAACAGTGGTTGATAGAAGTTACAAGCAGGAATTGCTCAGTTCTTAAAATTGAATTACTAGTCATGTTTTTGTAAAGCTTAAATTATTTATTATTTTTGTATGGACTAATTGTTCTTAGCTGTTTTATTTGAGACAGTACAAAATAACATCTTACTAGTGATTAAGTTGCAAGATGGTCATTTTGTTAATAACATGCATTGTTTGTTACAATTGTAATAAATTATAAAATTAAGTTAGACTGTCTCATGATAAAATAACACCATAAGAATGTAGAGAATATAGAGGGCTCTTACATTTTGAAATATTAACCGAACTCATCTGGATGAGTATATCGCATCCATTACCTGCTTAATGTTATATTCATGAATACTATCTTGGAACATTTCGTTTCGTCTATTGAGTAGGGAATTTCTTATCCCAATATATGGAGTGGAAAAACACTGAAAAATAACTAATGTTCTTCACATTTTTGAGATACATCTTTGAACGTATTATGCATCATAATTATTTTAAAATTTTATTAAGAAAAATTTTACCGTAAACTTTTAAAATTTTATGATACGAGTAATTACATGATTGAGCAATTATTCATAAGTACCATAATTTTTCCATTAAGAAATAATGTTCCTCATATTTCTTCATGTAATTATGAAAATTTTTACTGTAAACTCTATGGATGAATTGGAGTAAACCATCTAAAAAAATTGAATTAGCGAAAATTTTATGGTAAATTTTATGGATGAATTCGAGTAACCCTTCTGAAAAAAACCCATCTGAAAAAAATTGAATTGGGGAAAATTTTACGATAAACTTCAAATTCATTTTTTCTTGATTGTGATTTCAAATATATTATAAATCTTGAGAGTTTCTTATCACACCACTTTTGTTTTTTAGGCACCACCTGAATTTTCGTTTTTTTCTCCAATTTCCGCCACTCTTATTTTTTAGGCACCACCTGAATTTTCGTTTTTTTCTTTAATTTCCGGATGTGCACATCCGGACGCATCCTTTCTCTAAAATTTTTCAGTTTTTTCCGGATGTGCACATCCGGAAGAATTCCTGATCTACAAATCCGAAAAAAATCAAAAGAATTTCATAAAATCATTTACTTCTAAATATAATTAAATTCAATATAATTAAAATCCAACATAATTAAACTTAATATGATTTTTTCAATATAATTAAATCCAATTTAATTAAATCTAATATAATTAAAATTAATATGATTAAAATTAATATGATTAAAATTAATATGATTTTTTTAATATAATTAAATTCAATATAATTAAATTAATTTTAGAAGTAAATACCATATAATTTTAATTATAATTTAGAAGTAAATACCATATAATTTAGAAGTAAATACCATATAATTTTAAATACCAACATAATTAAATCCAATTTTAGAAGTAAATACCATATAATTTTAAATCCAATATAATTAAATTAATTTTTTCAATATAAAAAAATCATTTAAAATTGAATACCATATTAATCATATTAATTATATTGAAAAAAATTAATCATATTAAATATCATATTAATTTTAATTAATATAGATTTTAATTATATTGGATTTAATTATATTGAAAAAATGATATTAATTTTAATTATATTGGGTTTTAATTATATTAGATTTAATTATATTTAGAAGTAATTAATTTTATGGAATTCTTTTGATTTTTTCCGGATTTGCAAATCAGGAATTCTTAGGATGTGCACATCCGAAACATATCAGCGTTTTTTAAAAATTTGGTGCGTTCGGATGTGCATATCCGAAATCTGAGGGCAAAAATAAAATTTCACGTGATACCTAAGAAACTTGGATGATGTATTAAGAAATCCCGTAAATCTTGGGTCTATTACAACACTATGTTCATCATTGCTTGGTGGAATGTTATCAAGAGGACATTGAAAAACTTAATGATATTTGGACATTGAAGAACTTAATGATATTTGGATTCTGTCTTAGTTTTGTGATGGTTGGACTTCATGTTTGATTGTCTATATGCAGTTGTTCATCTCACTTGAATTGTGATGTAAATAAACAAATATAATATAGCTTAGTGGTACACTCTCTTTTTAAGTAATTGCGACGACTTTGATTCAATTCCTATTGAAGGAAAAATTATGGGGGATTTATTTTGGAATTTCGCTGACTTGGTGATGAAGATGACTGTTCACTGCAAACTCAGCTGTCATGAGTGCATAAACAAACATCGTTTGAGCAAAATAGGGACTGTTATGACGCTGTTTGAAAAACTAAAGGACCAATTTGAAACTTTTTAAAATTGAGGGACCAAAATGGACCCCGAGATAAAATTAAAGGACCAAAAAAAGTATTTTGCCTTGATAAAACATTCACCTGCATGATCACAGACCCATATTTGTTTTCACTCCAAATCCTTTCTAAAAACTCTTCGACTCTCAATCAACATTTTCACTCCAAATATTCATTCTTGTATTTCATCACATCAAAGGTAGCAGAAGAAGCTGAAATTCCAATTAAAAATCATTTATTCCAAGCTTAATTGCTCACATTAATCTTGTTTTTAGTTAAACAACTTTTTTTTTCCAGAGATACATCTCTGAATTCTATATGAACTCATTCGGAGATGCATCTCAGTAGGATGTTTGTTATAATTTTTTAGCTCTATTTACAGTATTAACACTTATTTAGTGTTTTTGTAACTGTTTTCTTTAGATACGGTGCACCACGATGTTTACCCCAAACATGTTGTGTCTCCGGTGTAAGTGAAAATATTCAATGATCGATTATATGAAATTAGAACATCAATACTTAATTGTTGAAGTCATGATTTGGAATCCTGAAAAGATGAATGACCGAATCTTCCTCTATATTTCACACTCTTGTTCACAACTCTCAATGGGGCAAGTTGTGGAACCGTTAATTATGTTTCTGATTCTAGTGATTACAGAGGGGACCTAGCCATACAATATATATAATCTTAGTTCCTACCCATTATGGACTAATGGTTAAAGCCCACACTTTTGTCCACACCAATTAGGTTTCAGATACTCAGCCTTTAATTAAAAAGATCACTTAATCAATAAAAGGACTTATTTATGCACCCCATTCAGAATCACGATTAACTCGTTTTTCACAAAATAAACACCAATTGTTTGTAGCCCATTAAAAGTTAGATAAATCTAACATTCTCCCACTTGGGCAAAATCAATTGCGTGATTTTTATTTTTAAAACACATTTTAAAAACGACTCTCGGGTTGATGACTAATTCCTTAAAATGGGGCCGCATTTTAAGGAAATGCATGATTCCAGGTGCAGTGTCTGAATATGACTCCATCAAACTAAAGTCAAGCAGTATTGAATCACAATGATTATTATATCCTTCATTGACATAAAACCTTTCGTGGTAACTGATCTTACCTGTTGATCAGAACCTTGAAGTGGGCCACCAAGAACGTCTGTGATGTTGTGCGTGAGATGAGGAGAAGTGCAAGTACAAAGTGTCACAGAAAAAGGTAACTTTTGCCCTTCTGTGGAGTGGACTTAGGCAATTGGGCCGTTCTGGAAGCAGAAGTGGATTGGGCCATGTCTAGCCATGGGTCCAGTCCAGAACAGGAGCCCCCAATTCGTTGCTCCCGAGCATGAGAATGATGACTTAAGGACAGTCTGTGGTTCCGGGGAACTAGCGTGGAGTCGTCGTTTGGTGACGGAGGGAGTTGTCTCGTGGTGCCTGTGACCCTTGGTGCTTGTGAGATCCATGTCCGTGTCTGGGTTGACCGTCGTGTGGGGAGACCAACGGTTAGGAAGAGCTGAAACGTTAGGGTGCCACGTGTGCCTCGAGCCTTGTGCCGTAGTTACTAGGCAATGATGGCTAGTCGATAGCCATTATGACCTACGAGGGTGTGCCATAGCACGTGCCCCTCAGTATAAAAGGAGAGAGACTCAGGCCATTTGGAACTTTCACTTCTCTCTCTTCTTCGTCTTCCTCAGAGCATTTGCCTGCCACCGCTGTTCGCCGCTCCCACCGCCGTCACCAATTCCGAGCAACCGTTTTTCAGCTTTCTAATCAAGTAAGTTCACTGACCTTGTGTTTCTTAGCCTCTTTTATGGTTGTTTGTAAATTGCATGTGGCTAGGTTTAGGGTTAGAAGACGAATTGCTGTTTTTCCCGGTGGCTGTTGGTGGTGGACGGTGGCTAAGCCATCTTCTGCCGCCGACGAGGCTGCCGGAGCCCCTTCGATATCTTGCGAGTAGGGTGGTTTCCGGTGTCGTTGTGATTATGATGCATGTGTAACCGTCACAGTTACTCAGATTCCGGTGCTTCGATGAAGTTTCCGGCGGTCGTTCGCAGTTTCCGGTGAAGCTTTGTAGTTTCCGGTGAAGCTTCTGTGAGACAATCCTTTACTTTGGTTTTGTTTTTGTATGATTGCAAATTGCGCGTATGATTTGTTGTGCTTCATTCTACATGTGAATATGTGTGATTTTCATCTTAAAATGATTGTTAGAAACACTTTTTATAAGGTTTGAATCAATACATAACCTTTGGCATCGATCCATACGTGTCTGGTATCGATCCCTGCTTTATTGGAAATCAAAAGAATTAAATTTGTTCAGTAGGCATCGATCCATACGTGTCTGGTATCGATCCCTGATTTAATGGAAATTCTGTTTTTCAGTTCACCTTCAGTAGGGATCGATTCATGGATTTTGGGATCAATCCCTAACAGTTAAAAACTGTCTGGCATCGATCCATACGTGTCTGGCATCGATCCCTGATTTAATGGAAATTCTGTTTTTCAGTTCACCTTCAGTAGGGATCGATTCATAGATTTTGGGATCAATCCCTAACAGTTAAAAATTGTCAGGAATCGATCCATACGATGTTGGGATCGATCCCAAAGTCTGTTTTTCTGCATAATTTTAATTCTAACAGTTCTGTCTTGTTTAGTATAAATACAAAGTGGCAGGTATTGGCTTAACATGAATTCACAAGTGAAAATTGCAAAATACACAAGTCATAGAGGTCTTTGTAGCAGCAATTGATTGAGCATTCAGAAACCTGAAAGATACTTCGTCTTCATCATCTTCTCAATCTCTTCAATTCAAGAACAATTACACACAATCATTCTTGTTCTTCGGATTGAAGGATCAACGAGATAACGTTCAGTGGTACGATCAACGATCTAGCTGTGGAGTCAGTGGAACGATCAAGGATCTAGCTGGGTTGAAGAGTGAAGGGGGTTTCGAGGAAAAACCTACTGGTTTGTCCTTCAAGAACGGGACTGTTCTTGCGGGTTTGTTAGTCACGATTGCAGAACGGATTCAGCCGCAGCGTAGGGTTTGGAAACGGGGTTGTTTCGCAAACAGGTCGTGGAACCGGTGAATCGTTTGCAAGTCTTGCGGGGAATTCTTGATCCAGCTCTGATCAAGTCGAGGTTCTATACGAGAAGAAGAAGTTCTAGGGATTTAGAATTCTGTCTTGGTATTGTAACCTTTGTAAGAACGAATTCAGCAACTATTGATAAGAAAAGGTCTCAATTTCTTTTGAAATTGAGAGGGAGACGTACCCACACGCGAGGACGACAGTGGGGAACTTCCTTAACAAATCTCTGTGTATCGTATTCTATCTCTATCTCCCTTTACGTTTTCGTTAACTGTTTTGTGATACAAATTGGCGCAGTACGTTTTACGTGTCGTGATACAATAGTGGCAAGAAAACCTTTTATTGAAACATCACTATTGTTTATCATAGAACACATACACGCCAAGTGTTTGACAAAACGGTTTGTTGTGATTTACTCATTGGAATCAGAATTTGTGATAAGTGCATTTAGTGCGAGAAAATTCTGTGTTAACGTTTTCTATCAATCAATTCAAATCCAGCATCATACTTGCGTGTCTGGTCTTTTTGGTAGCGGTTCAGAATAGACGGAAGTCGATTCGGGACCAAAACTTTCCGCTATATTTCAAAAACTCTGTTAAGGTTTTTAAAACCGTATTTTACAAGCGGTGATCTATTCACCCCCCCCTCTCGATCACTAGCCACACCGTCTAACAAGTGGTATCAGAGCGCCGGTTCGCTGGTGCTCTGTGGCTGCCTGTAACGATATGGATTCTGAACCAAAGGGGGCGTACAATAGAGCTCCCGTCTTTAACGGAGAAAACTACGGCTACTGGAAAGACTGCATGCGAGTTCATATAAATTCTGTGGATAGGCTAGTATGGACAGCCATTGAGAATGGTCCCTTTCAAATAACCATGACCAATGAGGCTGGCGCCATAGTACCTAAACCAGAAGCTGATTGGACTGAGAAAGATGAGAAAAAGTGGTCGAGTGATTGGAAAGCTCGAAATATACTAATTTCAGCACTTGGTGTTGATGAGTATTATCGAGTATCCCATTGCACGACTGCTAAGGAGATGTGGGACGCTTTAGAAATCGCCCATGAGGGTACTACTGAAGTGAAACAGTCCCGCATTAACACACTTAATCAAGAGTTTGAGCTCTTTCGCATGAAAAATGGAGAATCTATCTCCGACATGCAAAAGAGGTTTACTCATCTTACAAATCGATTAAATGCACTTGGAAAACCTGTTTCCAATGAGGTAGCTACTAACAAAATTCTGAGATGTCTTAGCAGGGAATGGCAACCTAAAGTGACAGCTATCAAGGAAGCCAACGACTTGACGACTCTTACGATTACAACACTTTTTGGAAAGCTGGAAGAACATCAGCAAGCTCTAGAAAGTCTTGAAAAGTATGAGAACAAAAGTAAGAAGGAGAAAGAGAAGAAGAAAGACAAAGAGGGTGAGAAGAAGCCAATTGCTCTTGTGGCCTCTAGCACTAAGTCCTCAAGAAAAGAGCAAAGTGACAATGATTCAAGTAGTGACAAAGATTCGGATGATGAAGAAATGGGACTTTTTGTAAGGAGATACAATAGATTCATTCGAAGGAATGGATACAAGCATTCCGACAAAAACCTCATGAAGTTTAGAAGACAATCTAGTGAGTCAAAACAGGAAGAGAACAAGAAGCATAAAGGTAGAGGATCTTGTTTCAATTGTGGCAAATCTGGACATTACAAAACAGAATGTCCTATGAAGAAAAAGGATAAAGGGAAGGATTCACCTAAACGGTACAGCAAACAAAGGAGAGCTTATATAGCATGGGAAAGCGATAGCGATTCATCAAGCTCACAAAGTTCAAGTGATAGTGATGAAACCGCAAACCTATGTCTTATGGCTCACATCAAAGACCATGCCTACTACAAGAAGAAACAAGAAGAAAAGAAGGTAAAACAAGCCTACTATAATAATGTCTCCTCTATGTCTTTTTCTGAACTGAAAATCGCTTTTGAAAAACTGCATAACGAAGCTGTAGATGCTTTCAAAAGATTATCTTCCGATAAACAAATTTTTTCATTCTTGGAAGGTAAAGTATACAAAGCTGAAAAAGATTTAGAAAGCTTGAAGGCTAGTATTGCAGAAAATTCAAAAGATATTAATGTTAACGGATGTAGTAAAGTTAGGTATTGTGAAGCTTGTCATATTTGGCAACGAGAGGTTAATACTCTTAAAGTCAAATTGGAAAAAGCTTTACAACCCAAGGTGACTTACGCCGTTGATACTAGATTGTTTAAGAAGTCATTGAATCCTCCATATGCAAAATACTCTTTTACTCCAAAGGATTCAATGAACAAAACTAAACAATTGCATCATCATGGTTTATGTCATTATTGTTGTCGTGCTGGCCACACCATTGAGAAATGCAAGTTTAGGAGGTTTCTTGTTCCTAAAGGCATCTATCAATGGAAGCCAAAAGGCAACCATGTTACCACTTACCCCTTTGGACCCAATGAAAATTGGGTACCAACCACTCTCTTTTGATATTGTAGGAAGAGTGCCTTGCATCCGAAGATAGGAGATGGTTCCTAGATAGCGGCTGCTCAAGGCACATGACCGGTGACATATCGCTTTTTATAGACTTCAGAGCAAAGAAAAAGGGATATGTTACTTATGGAGACAATAACAAAGGAGCTATACTTGGCAAAGGTAGTATAGGTAACCCCTCTACCACTACCATTTCTGATGTCAATCTTGTAGAGGGACTTAAACACAATTTGTTAAGCATAAGTCAATTGTGTGACAAGGGTTACAAAGTTTCTTTTACAAAAACTTGTTGCATAATTGAACATGATGAAAATAATGTTGTGTTTAAGGGTGTTAGAGTAAACAATATCTATATGCTTGATCTTTGTGATGTATCTTTAACAAGCACTAAATGTCTAGTTACCTTGAATGATGATTCTTGGCTTTGGCATAGACGTTTAGCGCATGTTAATTTCGATTTGCTTAACAAGGTTGTATCTAAGGATCTAGTAGTCGGTCTTCCAAAAATAAAGTTTTCAAAAGACCACCTATGTGATGCATGCCAAATGGGAAAGCAAACAAGGGTCTCTTTTAAATCCAAAAATGTAATTTCAACTTCACGACCTCTTGAGCTTCTCCATATGGATCTCTTTGGTCCGTCTAGGACAAAGAGCTTAGGTGGAAACTATTATGGTTTTGTAATTGTTGATGACTACTCTAGATTTACTTGGACTATATTCCTTCATAGCAAAGATGAAACTTTTTCTGCTTTTAAGAATTTTGCAAAACTGTCCCAAAATAAAATGAATTCTAAAATAGTTACAATTCGAAGCGATCATGGAGGAGAATTTCAAAACTATCTCTTTGATAAGTACTGTGATAAGTATGGTATTGAGCATAACTTTTCAGCTCCTCGAACTCCACAACAGAATGGCGTTGTGGAGCGCAAAAATCGCGTTTTAGAAGAGCTGGCAAGAACAATGCTAAATGAGGGTGGATTGCCAAAATATTTTTGGGCTGATGCTGTTAGCACAGCCTGTTATGTTCTAAACAGGATTCTAATTCGCCCTATGTTAAATAAAACCCCTTATGAGCTTTTAAAAGGAAGAAAGCCAAACTTATCACATCTTCACGTATTCGGTTGTAAGTGTTTTGTTTTGAATAATGGTAAGGAAAAACTTGGGAAGTTTGATGCAAAAGCGGATGAAGGTATTTTTCTTGGTTATTCACAATCAAGTAAAGCATATAGAGTGTATAATAAGCGTTTACTTACTGTTGAAGAATCTGTCCATGTTTCCTTTGATGAGTCTTATCCGAAAAATGTCGGCAAAGGTATTTCTTTTGATGACGCAGGTGTATCTACAGAAGACATACTCAAGGAAGCTGTTGCGGAAACTGATCAATCCAAGACAGCTCCCATTGAGAAGGAGGAAGATACTAGTCATGAAAAAGATAAGGAAGAAAGGACAGCTGATGTGAATGACCTTCCACCAGCTTGGAAGTCTTCAAAAGACCATCCCATTGACAACATCTTGGGAGACATTTCAAAGGGAGTCATGACTCGTTCTAAGATAAGTAATTTTTGTTCTCACTTCGCCTTTGTTTCACAAGTGGAACCTAAAAATGCCAAAGAAGCCTTGATTGATGAATTTTGGCTAATGGCCATGCAAGAAGAGCTTAATCAATTTAAAAGAAATGACGTTTGGGAACTTGTCCCGCGTCCGCGAGAACATCATATCATAGGTACTAAGTGGGTTTTTAGGAATAAGCTTGATGAAAGTGGAGTGATAACTCGGAACAAGGCACGTTTAGTAGCACAAGGCTATAACCAAGAGGAGGGCATAGACTATGAGGAAACTTATGCTCCAGTTGCTCGCCTTGAGGCTATACGTCTCTTGCTCGCTTATGCGTGTTCTAGAGATTTTAAGCTTTACCAAATGGACGTAAAGAGTGCGTTTCTAAATGGTGTCCTAAATGAAGAGGTATACGTCTCACAACCTCCTGGTTTTGAGAATGCTGAATATCCAGATTATGTTTACAAATTAAAACGAGCTTTGTACGGTCTTAAGCAAGCCCCCCGGGTTTGGTATGAAAGACTTAGCAAATTTCTACTTGATCATGGATATTCAAGAGGTAAAGTGGATACCACCCTCTTCATTAAGCACAAAGGAAAACACATTCTTTTAGTTCAAGTTTATGTAGACGATATAATTTTTGGTTCAACTAACATACACTTGGTCGAAGAGTTTTCAAAAGTTATGCAGGGTGAATTTGAAATGAGCCTTATGGGGGAGCTTAATTTCTTCCTCGGTCTCCAAATAAAGCAGCTTGATGAGGGAACAGCTGTGAGTCAAACAAAATACTGCAGAGAGCTGCTCAAGCGCTTTGGAATGAACGACTCAAAATCAATAGACACACCTATGCCTACCAACGGATATCTAGATAAAGATGAACACGGTAAGAGTGTAGATGTCAAACAGTATAGAGGTATGATTGGGTCTCTCTTGTATCTTACTGCGTCTAGACCTGACATCATGTTTAGTGTCTGCATGTGTGCACGATATCAATCGAATCCTAAAGAGTCACACTTGAAAGCTGTCAAGCGCATATTTAGATATCTTCATGGAACATCTAAGTATGGGCTCTGGTATTCAAAAGGAAGCGATTGTAACTTAGTAGGTTATTCCGATTCTGATTTTGCTGGCTGCAAATCAGATAGGAAAAGTACTAGTGGTACATGTCACTTATTTTCAAACTCTCTGGTCAGTTGGCATAGCAAGAAACAGGTGTCTGTCGCATTGTCAACTGCTGAGGCTGAGTACGTTGCAGCCGGTAGCTGTTGCGCTCAGATCTTGTGGCTGAAGCAACAACTACAAGATTTCGATATTCAACTCAAACGCATTCCAATAAAGTGTGACAACACCAGTGCTATAAATCTTACTAAGAATCCTGTTTTACACTCACGCACTAAACACATAGAGATTAGGCATCACTTTCTTCGCGACCATGTTGAGAAAGAGGACGTTGTGTTTGAGCATGTTGATACTAAGAATCAACTCGCTGATATTTTCACTAAACCACTAGCAACGAAACCTTTCTTTAACATTCGTCGTGAATTAGGGATTCTTGATCTTTCTTCATTACTATCTTAAGCTTGTTAGATTCTATTTTTGCCTCACCTTGGTTGATAAGTTGTGTTTTAGAAGTTATGAGCTTATACTTCACAAAGGTACATCAACAAAGGTAATATCAATCCTCTTTACTACTCTTTGGATCTATGTGTTTGTGTATGTTAGAACAAATTCTCTATGTTCGTTTATGTAAACTCTTTTGCATTTATTGTTTGAATATTAATATCTGGATTGAGAACTATTCTTAAGCATCATTTTCATAACATGATTCATAGGCATTGCATTCTGCATAAAAAAAAAAAAAAAAAGGTCATAAAAGTCTGTTTTGCATTCGCATGTATCGATACCACGACCTAGGGATCGATCTCTATCACTTTAACTCAATTTTTTTTAATTTCGCTTCAGTATGGATCGATCCATACGCTTTTGGTATCGATCCCTACAGCTTTTAAAAATCAAATTCATCGTGGTTTGGATCGATTCCAAAACCCATGCATCGATCCCTACTGTTCTTGTTCATTAACCGTCCTTTTTAACTTCTCATGGTTCGACACATCATCATTTTTTTCTAGCATTCATCCTAGCATCCCCATACCTCTCATAACCTCTCTTCCTCCACACGGCTAACCCTAATTTCTCTCTAACCCTCTCTTCTCCAAAACCCCAAATTCATTTCAATCTCCTTCCAATCCACAACAATGCCTCCAAGAATGAATCCGGTCAGAGCAACTCGAAGAGAAAAAGGAAAACAACAGGTTGGAACCTCTACTCAACCACCAGAAATTCCTCCAAAGGCTTTGGATCTCCTTCATCCTGCCTTTGTTGATGAGTTTGAGAAAGACTTCCAGACAAGGTTAGTCATGAAACCTCATGTTTTTGATAAGCATGATGCCATCCCTTTGCACTTAGGTGATGTGGTAGAACTGTTGAATGCACAACAATTGGGTTCCTTTTTAACTATAAGAAATGAGTACCATGAGGACTTTATACGTGCATTTTATGTTGGATTGCAAACTAGTAAAGGATATAGTTTTAAGTGTTCCATTGGTGTTAGCACATACACATTCGAGGCTGCTGACTGGCTCAAAGTATTTGAAATCCCACTTCCGCCGCTTGATTTCGAGATATGGAATGATTCTAAGTTTGATACTGAGTTTAATTTCCTGGAATTTACTCAATCTATCTCTAAAGTAGAACGACCAATAGCTGAGGATGAACGTCTGACAACGGGTATGATCAAACGAGTACCAAGGATACTTCATTGGATTGTATCACATGTCTTGCGTCCAGCAACTGGTGGTCATTCCCGGCTGGACAGACCAAGCACTCATCTCATGTACATTCTGCTAAAGAAGGTTAAGTTGAATTGGCCCAATTACTTTGTCAAGTGTCTATTCTCCGTGCGAAACAGTTCTAAAAATGTTGCTCTCGGATATGCCTCTCAGATTATGAGGATTATAAAATTCTGGAACATCACTGTGCCTTTGGTTCCTCTTGTATCTCCCACACCTGCCCAAGAGTTTGATTCTTCCACCTTGTCGCACATGGGATACCGGTGGGATAAGGAGCGTGAATGCTTCTATATCTATATAAGCAAAACAAGGACAAGGATTTACAACTTTGATGAGCCGGCTGACAGATTTTCTATTGTTGAAGATCAAGATGATGAAGAAATGCAGGATGTAGATGAACCAGAAGTGCCTGAAGCTGCTGCCAATACCGGTTGGGGTGAGTGGGTGCCACAAAGGTGGTCTCCATCCCACTATGAACCTGCTCCACCACCTCCTCCTCACTTCTCTGCTGCTACCTCCACTTCTGTAAATGTCACAACCATGCTCCAGCAAATGCAGCTAGAAAATAGACAAAATCATGAGGAAGCAAGAGCTTGGCATGTTCAACAAGCTGAGTGGCATAACGAACATCGGGAGTGGCATGATGACCACACAAGGATGTATCAGAATCAGCACTCTTGGCACACTGACTTGATTAAGTGGCATCAAGTCTTTTATAATGAAATGACAGGTTTTATGGACGATTGTCGTGCAGATCCGGGTATTATGGACAGGTTTCGAAGCACTGAAGTTCAGGACCGATTCAGACAGTACTCTTTCATGGGATACAATCCTGATGAAATGCCTCCTCCTCCGCCTCCACCTAGCTTCAGAGATCCAAATCAAGATGACGAGGAGTCTTGTGGAGGCCACTTTCCCCATTAGCATTTCATTTCATATGCATTTCATTTCATGTTGCTTGAATTGTTGTTTCATTTTTCGAATATTCTGACTATATTTGTTTGGCTTATGTAATTTTCATTACTTTCCTAGTATTTCATTGCTTATTTCCGTTTGCTTGTTTATGGTTTCCTTGCCCTTTATTGGTCATTCTTTGTGAGTGATTTTATTCTTCTAAGCTTTCTTTCTTTGTGATTGTTAGCTTTGTTATCAATTTATGCTACGGTTTGCTACTTTGTTCTTCTCTTTGTTGTTTCTTTCCTCTTTTTGATGTTGACAAAGGGGGAGAAGTATAGAAGATGTTGACATGACAGAATGGTATGCACAAACTCAGGGGGAGTATCACACATCAATTTGCCATCATCAAAAAGGGGGAGTTTGTGAGACAATCCTTTACTTTGGTTTTGTTTTTGTATGATTGCAAATTGCGCGTATGATTTGTTGTGCTTCATTCTACATGTGAATATGTGTGATTTTCATCTTAAAATGATTGTTAGAAACACTTTTTATAAGGTTTGAATCAATACATAACCTTTGGCATCGATCCATACGTGTCTGGTATCGATCCCTGCTTTATTGGAAATCAAAAGAATTAAATTTGTTCAGTAGGCATCGATCCATACGTGTCTGGTATCGATCCCTGATTTAATGGAAATTCTGTTTTTCAGTTCACCTTCAGTAGGGATCGATTCATGGATTTTGGGATCAATCCCTAACAGTTAAAAACTGTCTGGCATCGATCCATACGTGTCTGGCATCGATCCCTGATTTAATGGAAATTCTGTTTTTCAGTTCACCTTCAGTAGGGATCGATTCATAGATTTTGGGATCAATCCCTAACAGTTAAAAATTGTCAGGAATCGATCCATACGATGTTGGGATCGATCCCAAAGTCTGTTTTTCTGCATAATTTTAATTCTAACAGTTCTGTCTTGTTTAGTATAAATACAAAGTGGCAGGTATTGGCTTAACATGAATTCACAAGTGAAAATTGCAAAATACACAAGTCATAGAGGTCTTTGTAGCAGCAATTGATTGAGCATTCAGAAACCTGAAAGATACTTCGTCTTCATCATCTTCTCAATCTCTTCAATTCAAGAACAATTACACACAATCATTCTTGTTCTTCGGATTGAAGGATCAACGAGATAACGTTCAGTGGTACGATCAACGATCTAGCTGTGGAGTCAGTGGAACGATCAAGGATCTAGCTGGGTTGAAGAGTGAAGGGGGTTTCGAGGAAAAACCTACTGGTTTGTCCTTCAAGAACGGGACTGTTCTTGCGGGTTTGTTAGTCACGATTGCAGAACGGATTCAGCCGCAGCGTAGGGTTTGGAAACGGGGTTGTTTCGCAAACAGGTCGTGGAACCGGTGAATCGTTTGCAAGTCTTGCGGGGAATTCTTGATCCAGCTCTGATCAAGTCGAGGTTCTATACGAGAAGAAGAAGTTCTAGGGATTTAGAATTCTGTCTTGGTATTGTAACCTTTGTAAGAACGAATTCAGCAACTATTGATAAGAAAAGGTCTCAATTTCTTTTGAAATTGAGAGGGAGACGTACCCACACGCGAGGACGACAGTGGGGAACTTCCTTAACAAATCTCTGTGTATCGTATTCTATCTCTATCTCCCTTTACGTTTTCGTTAACTGTTTTGTGATACAAATTGGCGCAGTACGTTTTACGTGTCGTGATACAATAGTGGCAAGAAAACCTTTTATTGAAACATCACTATTGTTTATCATAGAACACATACACGCCAAGTGTTTGACAAAACGGTTTGTTGTGATTTACTCATTGGAATCAGAATTTGTGATAAGTGCATTTAGTGCGAGAAAATTCTGTGTTAACGTTTTCTATCAATCAATTCAAATCCAGCATCATACTTGCGTGTCTGGTCTTTTTGGTAGCGGTTCAGAATAGACGGAAGTCGATTCGGGACCAAAACTTTCCGCTATATTTCAAAAACTCTGTTAAGGTTTTTAAAACCGTATTTTACAAGCGGTGATCTATTCACCCCCCCCTCTCGATCACTAGCCACACCGTCTAACAGCTTCGAACGGAAACTGGGGAGTGGCTCGAGGAAGTTCCTCGTGCGGGAATGGTTTGTCCCTAGCGTCTCCTCATCTTGAGTTTTTTGTTTGATGTAAGGGCTTAGGCAGGGGATGTCATCCTCAACCCTTTGCGCGCCCTTTCACTTGACTAGCGGTGGAAGGGTGGATTTGATTCTTCATCGAATTCACTTTTTTCTCTGCTTTTCAGGTGATTGACATGGCGACATGGCCTGACGAGGAGATCATCATAGATTCTTCCGAGGAGAGCTCCTCGAAGAGCAGCAGTACGGAGGCCTCAACTGCCCCCAGTGAAGCCGGGGAGGAGGAGGTTGCTGAAGATTCAACGGAGGAGTGGTCGGTGGCTGAGCCTGCCGAGCACGTATCTACCTTTGCGACATATCTGGGGGATGTCTTCACGGTTGTTGGGCCAGAGGGGGAGTGGAAGGTGCACTTCCTCTCTGAGGATGATCGGGTCTGCGACAACATCGGGGAGCATTTTTCCATGTACGAATATGCGTTCAAAGAGCTGGGATTGAGACTGCCCTTCACCGATTTTCAGCAGTCAGTCTTCGTGCACTTAGACCTGGCTCCCTCGCAGCTGCATCCCAACTCGCTGGCATTTATCCGTGCCTTCAATTTGACGTGCGAGTATTTGAGGATAAGGGCTACTCTCCCTTTGTTTTTCAATGTCTTTCATCTTCAGCAGCAGTTGACGGGAAGGAGGTATGGCTGGGTTTCGTTGAAACAGCCTCGCAAGCTGTTCAAGCCCTTTTCAGATTCAATTCAGACGTTCAAGGAAAGGTTCTATATTATAGAGCTTGTGTCGGAGAGGGCCCAGGATAACACATATGTCTGGGAGATTTCCCTTGACGAGGAGGGTAATGATATGCGTGATGAAAATGGGAAGCTGATCGGGGATAGAAAATTTAAGTTTCCACTTCACTGGGGTCCCGACCATTTCCTCAAGGAGCCCAATGAATACGTCGCTCAACCACACATGCTAGACGGGCAGGATGTCGTTGGTTATGAGACACTGGTGAAGTATGTTAACTCTTTCCGGCTCGCTGAATGCTGGACGAAGAAGGGGTCCCTAATCTTCGAGGAGGATGGTAGCCAGAGGGTGGAGTATCGCTTTATTAACACTAAGGCGCATTTGAAGTGCAAGACTCCTGCAGATGCCTATAAATTGCTCGGTAGTCTTAGTCATTCTAACTTGCCCGAATTATGTTCTCTTCCTCGTCTAACATGTTTGTTTTGTTTTTGCAGGTGAGATGCCTTCCGCTCATGAAAGAATGGTAAAGAATGCTATCGCGAGGAACAAGCTCGAGGTGCTGCTCCCAAGACTTGATTCGCCCAGCATGCTCCTACTCCTCCTCAACTTGCTGCGGGGACCTCCTCGCCTACTCCTCCCCAGGGGTCTCCCTTGCCTCTGGCCTCACGGTCCAAGCGGTTCAGGGCCACTGAAGGGGTAGATCTGACCCGGGCATCAGAAAAAGGGAAGTTCGAACTTCCTCCATGTATTTGACAGACGGTTCTTCGAGGGTACGTCATTGGTCGTGCCGCGGGAAGAGTCTCTCCAGCTCGAGGGCATGGATTGCCCGAGCAAGAGGGCGCTGGTGGCCCAAGATACCTCTGCACTGGTCAGAGTTTTGGAGATGGCGGCCATTTATGCTGAAGGGGACTCTGTAATTGAGTCTGAACTCAAGACTGCTCGGGCTACCATGGCATCTCTTGAAGAGACGGCGAGGAAAGCCAATGAGGAGGCTAAGAGTGCTGATGATGCCCGAAAGATGGCGGATAAGGAGGTTGTGACGCCCCCAATCTATACCCCCAATTAACACGCAATTAAAGCGGTAAAAAGAAAATTCGAAAATTGATCAGAGTATATTTGAAACATCATGGCATAGAAAGGGAGAATCACATCAAAGTAACCAAACACATAACATGCAACACCTGCTCATTTAGATATGCAACGTGGGGTAACAATCATACAGAGGAAACTTCGTTCCTTACACCCACTTTTCAGAAATTAGAATTAAAGCGGAAAGATCTAAAATCTGAATAACACATATACATATATACATATAAACTTGGCTGTCATACATCAAGTTATAACTGTACAACCAAAATATATCATCAGATATACAAAACAATCACAAACGGCCACCCTATGCTACCCGGAGTCACATATCAGAGCCGACCGACCAAAATAATGAAGACGCAACGCTTCACAAAAAGAATACCTCCAGCAACTCTAATCTGCAACGCCTCATAGAGCGTTATAAAACAGCAGAAGGGTGAGAAAAACAACCATAATATAATTGCATAAAATTATATATTAACACAAAATGCACAAATAACATATTCTCACCACCAAAGCACACAATACAATTCACACGTATCAATTACCACTGCATATCAATCATTCACAATACAATCACACCTATTCCATTTCATTAAATCACATTCACAAACTCATGCACAAATGACTCATGATGAATGCAAATGCACATAGATCGACACAACGACTCTATGCACATGCCATGCGGGTACCGACTTCCATTGTCTCATGTCTCATCATCAGTTCACTCAGGAACTATTGGAACCATCGCTCGTTACTGAGAATCTCAAGTAACTCCCCGTCGGGCCTACGATGTTCACCCGTCGCTTTAGGTCCTCAGGCATCGCCTTATATTTTCGAGGCACATGACGTTAAGGATTGCTTTAAGTCTCCAAAGGAGCCCACAATCGTCTATACCCATCGCTTTAAGTCCTCAGGCATCGCCTCATATTTTCGAGGCACACGATGTTATAGCATATTCCCTCAGGAATCAAACCGGCTCTCAGGACGTTTCCACAATGCACATTATGATGCTTGGCATACAATGACTCATGACACTCACATTGCATCCATGCACACATTCATAATCATGCATAAATCATCAAATACAACACTTAGCATTTCTTGCCTTTCGGCCACAACTTATCCTCACAACAGCATATAAGGCATACATATCCAAAGCACAAACATATAGCATAATACATGACAATTATGCACCATTAAAACGACAAAAGTCGAGGTTCGACACTATTCACATTTCTCGACAAAATTTAATCGGCTAACAATTCTCAAAACCTCATAATAAGAAAGTACAGCTCAATGGCTTTCCAACGCATCAAACCACGCCTCAAACCGAATCACAGATCAAAAGTTATGCAGAAAACAAAATTACACGAACAGCACTGTTCGCTGGGCGAACCTCCCTCGCGAGCATTCGCTAGCTCCTTCACTAGGCGAACATCCCTCGCGAGCATTCGCTAGCTCCTTCGCTAGGCGAATGTTCCAGCGAACCAACTGTTAGATAAAAACAGACACTAAGTTCGCTAGGCGAGCTCTTGGCGAACCAAGTCAGACCTAAACAGAGCCAAAAACACCCAAAGTTCGCTAGGCGAACACTCTAGCAAACCTTCGCTCATGCCTTCGCTAGGCGAATACCCGTAGCGAACCTTCGCTACCCTTCGCTACCCTTCGCTACCCTTCGCTGAATGGTTCGCTAGGCGAACCTGCGAAAACTCAGAATCCTTCAGCGCTGTTGAAAACCCAAAAATGATATTTTCCAACCCAAACCATTTCCAAATCAACATATTTCAATCAGAACCTATTCTAATCATGTCAACAAGCAAACTACCACCTTTACATCGATTTCCAACCGTTAAACCATCGATTCTACTCATTTTATCGTTTTCGACCTAAAAGTGAAAAACATGGAAAGCAAGAGAATCATCCAAACCCATTCATACATAATCATATACAAGCATACTATAATCGAGTTTCGCACCCTTACCCGATTAATCGATTCCTAGAAATTGTTCTTGATGATTTTCACACTTTTTTTTCTCCAATTTCTCTCTTCTCCTCTTTTCTTCTCTTTTCCCTTCTTTCTTCTTTCTTTCTCTCTATTTTTCTTTCCCTTTTCTTTTCTATTTTCTTTTCTTACTAACTTAGTAAAAATATCTATGAAATGTCCAAAATACCCCCACACTCAAATATCTCACAAATGTTTCCGAAACGCGATAAAATATAATCACGACGAAAAATAACACATTTTCACATAAAAGTCGAAAATAAAATAAAATAATAATAAAATAATCCAAAAAGACTCAATAAAAATAAAATTGGCAAAACGGGGCGTTACAGAGGTGACCCGACTAAAGGGAGAGAACTCTACGCTGGCTGCGGAGAAGAAGGCAGCTGAGGAGCTGGTCGAGCAGCTGAGGTTGGCAAGCCCTTCAGGTGAGGATGAGCCTGAGGATGTCCGGGAAGTGAAGACTAGGACCGAGCTGGTTGCTCGTCTGCTGAAGGCCGAGGATGACAACATTGTCATTGGGGACGAGTCTTTTAAGAATGCCGTGGCCCATGTCGAGGATGGCAGGATAGTCAGTCCGAACTCCCTCCTTGGTGGTGACGAGCATGTCGAAGTTTTGAACGAGGAGATCCAGGGACCTGAGCCCAACCTCGAGCAGCCTGAGCGGATGGATGAGTGATGGTGTTTTTTATTCTTGTTGTAATTTGTCCGGCCTGCGTGCCGTGTATCTTTGTAACTTATTTTGAATAGGGGCGTGGCCCCCGGTTTATGTAACAAGCACAATTGTGGTCCTTGCGGCCACTTATTACTTTTAACTATGTGTCCGGTTCTTGTGGCCGGTTTGATGATTTGTATGGATTTATCTATTATAAATTCTGCTAAGTGTTGTACTTTTGCTCGATATGCATGTATGCCCGTAATATGGATTACTTTGATTTGCATTAAGTTTTAGGGGATTGCTCGTTGTAGATGTGTTCGGAAGTGAGGGGTACTGGTCGAACGGCCAGGGAATGTCCGGGCGAGAGAGCGGAGCTCAGGTCGCGTTTGAGGCCTGAGTTCGCGGCGTGAATCTCCCATCGCGAGCTGGGTGTTCTGCCTGTTGTGGTACTTTGACGACGACAGTGCTTGATTGAGGGACCGCTGTCGAGCAAGGACCTGGATCATTCCTGAGCGGGATTCTGCTTTACTGGCATGCGACGCTTGTACCTAGGCGCGCATCGTGGTTGGTAGGCGATGCTCGTCGTTGCGACAGATCAAATCGACGATTAAGGCCTTAACTGTAGTATTACTTTAGCTTTTAGGCATTCCATGGTCGAGCAAGTTCTTCCCCATTGAGGTGTTCTAGGTAATAGGCCCCATTCTCCGTTTTTGCCCAGACACGATAGGGTCCTTCCCAGTTAGCGGCTAGTTTGCCTTCGCGAGAGTCTTTATGGTTTCTTCTTAGGACGAGGCTGCCCAGTGGGAACTCTCGTCTTATGACCTTGGCATTGTGCCTGATGGTAATTTTTTATTTTAACGAGGCTTCGCGGAGGGCTGCCCCTGATCAGACTTCCTCGACGAGGTCGAGTTACTCCCTTAATGCTTCGTCGTTCGTCTCCTCGTCCAGGGGCGATTCAGTTCACTTGGAGGGTATGTGAACTTCAATGAGGATTACGACTTCGGTCCTATAGGCCAGGCAGAAGGGTGTTTCCCCGGTTGAAGAGTGTGGAGTTATACGATACACCCATAAGACGCTGTGCAGCTCCTCGACCCAAGTTTTCTTCGTTTCGTCCAGCCTTCGCTTGAGGCCTCGAAGAATGACTCGGTTCGCCGCTTCGGCTTGCCTGTTGGTCTGGGGATGTTTGACGGATGCGAAGTGTTGCTTCGTGCCCAGCTGGGCGACGAAGTCCTTCAACTTCCTGTCCGTGAACTGTGTCCCATTGTCCGTGACTATCGCCTGAGGGATGCTAAAACGTGCGAGGATGTTTCGTTTGTAGAAACGCAGTATGTTAAGGGTTGTTATCTTGGCCAGAGCTTTCGCTTCTATCCATTTTGTGAAGTAGTCCACGCCTACTATTAAGTATTTGTTCTGATTTGATCCTACCATGAATGGCCCTAGGATGTCCCGGCCTCACCAGGTAAATGGCCACGGGGAGGACATTGCCTTGATCTCGTTAGGTGGAGCTAGGTGCATGTCCCCGTGCCGTTGGCATTTATCGCATTTCTTCACATGCTCTTTAGCATCATGCTGCATGGTTGGCCAGTAGTACCCTGCTCGGAGGGCCTTTCGGGTAAGGGACCTTCCTACGAGATGTTGGGCGTTGATTTCTTCGTGAATTTCACGCAAGATATGGGCGGCCATTTATTCTCGACACACTTGAGTAGCGGGATGGAGAATCCTCGCCTGTAGAGTTTGTCCTCGACCAGGATATATGAGCAGGCTCTTCGCCTGACTACGCTGGCCTCTTTGGGGTCAGACGGGAGTTCGTCCTTAGCGAGGTAGTTGTAAACGGGGGTCATCCAACAGTTGCTGTTACCGATCGCCTGTACGTGAAGGGTCGGGGAAGTCTTCTCAATACTGGGTCGAGGAAGTACCTCCTATATGACGGACTTGTTTCCGCCTTTCTTCTTCGTGCTTGCCAGTTTGGACAAAACGTCTGCCCTGACATTGTGTTCGCGGGGAACATGCCTCACCTTTACCGCTATGAACTTCGTCATCTTCCTCTTTACCAGGGCTAAGTATTCGAACATATTGTCATTTTTGGCTTGATATTCTCCTCGAACTTGGAGGGCTATTAGTTGCGAATTCGTGCAGATGACAACCTCTTCCGCGCCGAGATCTTCGGCCAGGAGTAAACCGGCGATGAAGGCTTCGTACTCAGCCTGGTTGTTAGAAGTGGGGAAGGACAGGGTGAGTGAATACTTCAACGATGATTCCCTTGTCACTCTCTAGTATGATGCCCGCCCCGCTTCCCGCCGAACTAGAGGCCCCGTCCACAAAAATGGTCCATTTGCGTGCTCTACAGGCGGGGGAGTCTGCGAACGTCATTTCTGCGATGAAGTCAGCCAAAGCCTGGGCTTTGAGGGCTTTTCTGCCTTCATACTGAATTTCAAATTCTGACAGCTCTAGTGACCATTTGAGCATTCTACCGGCCATGTCTGGTCGTCCCAGCAGCTGCTTTACAGGTTGATCGGTACAGATCACGATCGTGTGGGCCAGAAAGTAGTGTCTCAGTCTTCTAGCTGCGTTGATGAGGGCCAGTGCCACTTTTTCTATCTGCTGGTACCTCAGCTCCGGTCCTTGCAGTGCTTTGCTCGTGAAATATACGGGCTTCTGCCTGTCAGGTGTTACGCGGATAAGAGCAGCGCTCACTGCCTCGGTTGCTACGGCGAGATATAGGTACAAAGTTTCACGGTTGTCCGGGAGAGAGAGGATTGACGGCTCTGAGAGTGCCCGTTTTAGGTGGAGGAGGGTCTGGTCACATTCCTCGGTCCATTCAAACGCTGCCTCCTTGCGGAGGAGTTTGAAGAACGGTAGGGCGTGCTGGGCTGATTTGGCCACGAAACGGGATAATGATGCGAGCATCCCGTTAAGGGACTGGATGAATTTCTTCGACTTGGGCGTTGGAAACTCGGAGAATGCCCGACACTTATCGGGGTTGGCCTCTATTCCTCGTTCTGTTAAGTAGAAGCCAAGGAATTTGCCTGCCCGTACACCGAACGTGCACTTCTCCGGGTTGAAACACATCTTGTACTTCCTGGCCTGTTCGAAGACCTTCCTCAGATAGGCAGTATGACCGGTTTCCTTGTGGGATTTAACGATCATGTCGTCCATATAGACTTCAAGAATGCCGCCTATCTCTCCCCGGAAGACCTTGTTCATCATCCTTTGATAGGTCGCACTGGCGTTCTTCAGGCCGAAAGACATTATGTTGTAGTAATAGTTGCCCGATTCGGTCATGAAGGCCATGCATTTTTTATCGCTTATTGCCATTGGTATTTGATTATAGCCCGAGTAGGCGTCCATGAATGATAGAAGTTTAAAACCGGCAGAGTTGTCAACAAGTTTATCAATATTGGGGAGGGGGTAGGCATCCTTCGGGCATGCCTTATTAAGATCGGTATAATCAATACACATTCGCCATTTGCCATTATATTTTTTCACAAGTACAACGTTGGACAGCCAAGTGGTGTACTTGGCTTCCGAGATAAATTTGCCCTCGAGGAGGTCCTTTACAGCTTTTTCTGCAGTCTCCGTTTTCTCCGAAGACTGCTTTCTCCTATGTTGTGCTACTGCTTTGACGACTGGGCCAATTATGAGTTGATGGCAAGTGACAGATGGGTCCAATCCGGACATCTCGGCGGAGCTCCAAGTGAACAGATCGGTGTTCTCATAGAGGCAGGCTTTGAGTTGCTTTCTTGCGATGTCGGGGAGATCTACTCCAATCTTTACTCCCCACTGGGGGTCGTCGCTAAACAAGACAAGCTCGAAGTAGCCATCCGGGATGGGGCGCATCGGATGGGAGCTGCTGCTGGTCGTGGCAGAAGAGGTGCTCGAGGCTGCTTGGTCTTCCTTCTGGTCCTCTTCGGGGAAGCGGTTGTCGAGGTCAATGGCGTCGACCTGAGGCAGCGGCTTGGCTTCCTCGGAACTGCTGGGCAAGGCTGGCTTATTAGATATCTTCGGCTTGGAGGCGATGGCGTTGAGTCCTTTGGTGGCTGCTTCAAAACATCGTTGCGCGGCTTCGATGTTTCCGTGGAAGGTGGCGACCATCCCCTTTGAAGTGTAGTACTTCATCTTGAGATGGACGGTTGAAGACACAACTACCAACTCGGCCAAGGTTGGTCTTCCGAAGATGCACTGGTACAGAGACGGACAATCGATTACCAGAAAATGTACCTTAACGGACCTGGCCGTCTCCGCTGACCCAAAAGTTACGATCAGTTCTACGTATCCCCACGGTTTGGTAACCGACCCATTGAATCTTTGCAAGTCAGAACCCACATAGGGAGTGCAGTGTGATTCGTCCAGTTGGAGCGTTGAAAACAGATGGGAGTACATAATGTCGACCGAGCTACCTTGGTCGACGAGAATCCTGCGAACGTCGAAGTTTGCCATCCGAGCTCTGATGAGTAGGGGAATGCTCGAGTTTGGAGATCCCCCGAGGAGCTCTTCCCTGTAGAATGAGATGGGGATGAAGCCCTTCTGGGCTTGGTCGGGCGTGGTTACCTTGCTGGAGCTCGTGCTGATTAGGTGCTCGAATTTCCTTTTTACAGAGCCTACCGCGACTTTATTGAAACCTCCCCTTGAGATGACCATAGTGGAGGGGAAAGTCTCCCACGTGCTGTAGGCCGCGAAGTAGGCAGGAGTGCTGAGCTTATCTGGAACATAGAAGTCCTCGGGTCGTGATATGGACATGGCGACCTGGATGTTGGCCTCTTTCGAGGAAGGCACCCCTTCCTCTACCTTCTTGGACTCCTGGGCATCTTGCCAGGGAGCATCTTTCTTTTTTGTGAACTGCTTCAAGTGGCCATCCCTGATCAGTATTTCGATAGCATCCTTCAAATGGATGCAATCTTCGGTGGTGTGGCCGTGACTCTTATGGAAACGACAGTACTTTGACTTGTCGGCGTTGGGCTTGGCCGGTATTGCTTGGGGAAGTGGACCCCTGACTGTTTGAATTCCGAATTCGCACATTCGGACAGTATCTTCTCCCTGGAGACAGTCAGGGGGGTGTAGTCGTGGAATCGTCCGGAGGGTCCCTTGCTCTCGCGGGAATCTTGAGGACGGCCTTCGCGCTTCCTTTCATCTCAAAGAGACGTCGAGGGCTCTTCGCCTTTGGAGGCCCGGGCATTCTCCTGGTGGTGGGAGGCTCGGGCGGAGTTGGCCACTTCTTTTTCCTCGTACTGAATGTACGACTGCGCCTTAAGGAGAAAGACATCTAGGTTCCTCGGAGGTGCTGGGCCGACACAACTTTGGAAAACTCTGAGCCTGGGCAGAGTCCCTGTTCGAGCAAATTTTTTTTCATATCGTCCGTTGTAGGGACCTGCACTGCTTCTTTATTAAACTTCTCGATGTATGCCCGGAGAGGTTTGTCCTTCCCTTGGATTATGGCCCCAAGGGAGGCTTCAGTCTTGGGGTGGCGGCGCGACGCTGTGAAATGCCAGGAGAACATTCTGCCTAGTTGCTTCCACGAAGTGATAGACTCTTCGGGTAGCTGCTTGTACTAAGTCATTGCTCCTTTTCGGAGCGTGGTCGAAAACAACAAGCACTTGATGACGCCCCGGACGCCACAGTAATCCAACAACGCATCGATGTTCTCGATGTGTTCGTCAGGGTCAGTCGTACCGTCATACGTGCCTAGTGCTGGGGGCTTCTCTAGGCCCTTGGGGAGGCGTGTTGCCAAGATTTCTTGGGATAATGGGCCGTGAGGCTCATCATCGCTGCTGGAGCTGGTTAGAGACGGGGACCGGACGACTCGCTCGTGGCGACGGCTTCTTCGGGGGAAAGGTGTACGGGCCTGGCCCTTTGACCTGACCGGGGGTGACTGTTTGTCCCTCCAGGTTCTCTTATGACCGAGAGAGCTCGGGTTTCGCGGGGAAACATGGTCGCGTTTCTGGGCAGCATGAGATTCTGGTTCTTGGCGCAGCCTTCAGTCGACTTCTCGCTGGGCTTGCGGGCTCTTGGATCATCGATGGCTTTTCCTTGGAGGGGGGGGGGGAGATCTCAAACGAGCATATTCCTCTAATTCCCCGATCCTTTTGTTCTGCTGAAGGATCAGGAGGTTGGTTTTGTTGATGGCCTCAAGAAGGCCCGCAACGGCCAAATCGGTGTTGGGTGGATCAGGAACGGGCTGGATGGCCAGCGAGGGCTGACCATTGTCGCGGTCAACGGGAGTAGGGGAAGGAGAGGCTGTGGCTCCGTCTCTCAGAAAATAGGGGTCTCCGAGGAGAGATGAAGGACAGTCAACGTCAGTCTTGTTGACGGGGAGGACAACGGACTGGAGAGCACCTTTGACGTGATCTTGAGTGATAATCTTGGACAAGAGTGTTTTGGTCATAGTATTAGAGGTGGATGTTAAGACGGGGAGAATAAGTTTCCCACAGACGACGCCATTGATCTTACCTGTTAATCAGAACCTTGAAGTGGGCCACCAAGAACGTCTGTGATGTTGTGCGTGAGATGAGGAGAAGGGAGGGTGTACCTGCAAGGTACTCCGACGCTCAAGTAAGAAAGCGTCAGAGAAAAAGGGCAAGTACAAAGTGTGAGTTTTTAGGGTGATTATTCGATACCTGACCCTCTCAAGTGAGAGGTTTTATATAATTCCCCCAGCGCGTGGCCAACGGTCCTATTTTCGGGGCGAAATAACCGTTTTTCCGAAGAATAGGTAACTGCCCAAAACTAGACGTTATGTCGGGCAGGGTGCCCAAAACTAGCCGTTATGTCGGGCATAGACATAGTTTCAGACACATGCCTTTAGCTGTTCGGGGACATAAGGAGCCGTACGGAACGGGCAGCTCATCCGGGGAGGAGTGATCCAGTCCTTCCCCGGCTGGAAGGGCAGAAAGGTAACTTTTGCCCCTCTGTGGAGTGTACTTAGGCAATTGGGCCGTTCTGGGGGCAGAAGTGGATTGGGCCATGTCTAGCCATGGGTCCAGTCCAGAACAGTTACAAATACTACGAACTCCGTCAACTAGTCATCAGTGTGGAGTGTGGCAAGAAAATATCATGCCAATGTGATCCAATAGCCAACTGCTATTTTCTTTGTCGATCCTTAACAATTTCTCTCAAATGCATTAGAGCCAAAGAAATTTCATGATTTTACAAACCATAATGCCTCAGCTCCAATATGGCGTCGACCACCGACACAATGGTCCTGACAACGCCGAGCTTAAAATCATACCTCAGCTCCAATATGGTATCGACCACCGGTATAGTAGTCCTGAAGATGCCGAACTCAAAATTATAACCATACCTCAAACTCCAAACTAGTGTCGACCATAGGCATGGTGGTCCCAATGACACTGAGTTCCAATTTTAACAATCGACATATAAACAAACAATGACAAATAATAATAATAACAATATTCACTGTAATATCAATTGCTCAAAATATAAAGTACTTGAAAATCAAACACTTAAAGTGGCCAAAGCAAAATACAACATGATAATAAAATGACATAAAGAACAAACTCCCACTAACCAAGTATATCAAAATAACTCATAATGCTCATGCTTTCAACATGATTTTTGAACACAATGGGCCTAAGTCCCTTAGTTAGGGGACCAGCTAGCATGAAATCAGTACCAATGTACTCAACAATAATGTCATTTTTATTTATTAGATCTATGACTGTCAAATACTTCAATTCCAAATGCTTAGAACCGCTAGAAGTTTTATAATTCTTAGAGTAGAACACAGCTACACTGTTATAACAATAAAGTTTTAGTGGCTTGGCAATGGAATAAACAATATGAAGTCGAGTCACTAAATTTCTAAACCAAACAACGTGAGTGGCAGCACCATAACAAACAACAAACTCTACCTGCATAGTAGAAGAAGCGGTAAAAGTTTGATTTTTACTCTTCCATGATATCGCACCTCCAGCCAACATAAAAATGTAACCAGAAGTAAATTTCCTATCATCAACACACAAAGCAAGACCAAAGTCAGTATACCAAACTATTTCCAAGTTGTCAACTCTCCTAAAAACTAGCATGTACTCTTTAGTTCTCTCCAAATATCTCATCACTTTCTTAGAAGCAATCCAATGATCATTCCCAGGATTGGACTGGTATCGTCCCAAGACGCCAACTATGAAAGCAATGTCAGACCTAGTGCATACTTAAGCATACATCAAGTTGCCCAATGCATTGTCAAAGGGTTTCCCCTTCATTTCTGCCAGCTCAATCTCATTTTTAAGACATTGATCTTTACCGAATTTATCACCTTTAGTAATTGGAACATCCTCTGGCTTACAATTTTGCATATCAAACCTCTCCCGGACTCTATCAATATAAGCCCTTTATGACAAGTCAAGTACACCGTGTAATCTATCTCTAATTATTTCGATTCCCAACACAAAGGATACTTCACCAAGATCTTTCATATCAAAGAACTTGGTTAGCATAAGTTTGATCTCATGAAGTAGACAAAGATCACTATTGGCAAGCAAAATATCATCAACATACAAGAAGAGAAAAATAAATTTTCTCCCACTAACCTTAAGGTAGATGCACTGATCAACTTTATTTTCTTCAAACCTAATGAAGTCACCACATCATCAAATCTCAGGTACCATTGTCTGGAAGCCTGTTTCAAACCATAAATAGGTTTTCTTAATTTACAAACCAAATGCTCATTACCACTTGTCACAAAACCCTAAGGATGCTGTATGTACACCCCGTCATTAAAATCATCATTTAAAAAAGGAGTCTTAATATCCATTTGATGCAATTCCAAGTCAAAATGTGCTACAATGGCCATAATGATTCTAAAAGAGTCGTTAGTGGAAACAAGAGAAAAAGTTTCATTAAAATCAATCCCCTCCTTTTGTGTGAAACATTTAGCCACAAGTATTGCCTTAAACCTCTCAATTTTACCTTTCGAGTCCTTCTTTGTTTTGAATATCCACTTGCATCCAATCGCCTTATAGTTTCTTAGTAACTCCATTAGTTCCCAAACATCATTATTTACCATGGATTTCATTTCATCATGCATTGCATCTGTCCACATGCTAGATTGAGAACAAGTAATATCTTCTAGATATTTTTTTTGGATCAATAACAATACCAACATCATAAGCATCTTTACTAAGATAAACTACAAAATCATCAGGGATAATAGGTCATTTTTGTCTTACTGACCTTCTAACATGAATTTGCTCAACTGGCTCATCAGGTTGTGCAACCTCAACTATAATAGGAGGATCCACTACATTTTCAAAAGTGGTTCAACTACATCTTCAACTGGATGTTCAACCACATTCTCATTTGGAGCAAAACCTCCATGAGCAGCGGATGATCTAGCATTATCAAAATTAGGTAGTGACAAAGTAACAACGTCAGGCATGATAGAATCAATATTATCAGATGCAATGACAGGCTCAACAACATCAAGATCAAGGAGTTTTGCATGCATGGACTCCATAATTTTATTACCTCTACCAGGACAGAAGAATCTGTATCCTTTAGCTCGATCTGGATATCCAATGAAAAAACAACAATTTATTTTTGGGTAAAGCTTTATCTAAAAGGGATTATATATTTTAACCTCTGCGGGGCAACCCCAGACACGAAGATGGTTCAAACTAGGTTTTCTACCTGTCCAAAGCTCAAAAGGTGTTTTTGGAATCTGATCGTGAAGGCTGGATCAGATCCTGTTGAAATGGGCCACCAAGTACGTCTGAGATGCTGGGCGTATGGAGAGGAAGAGAGGGGGGTGTACCTGCAAGGCACTCCGACGCTCAAGTAAGAAAAGGTCAGAGAAAAGGGGCAAGTACAAAGTATTAGTTCGTAGGGTGAATATTTGATACCTGACCCTCTCACTTGAGAGGGTTTATATAGTGCCCCCAGCGCGTGGCCAACGGTTATATTTTTGGGGCGAAATAACCGTTTTCCCAAATAATAGGTAACTGCCCAAACTAGTCGTTATGTCGGGCAGGGTGCCCAAAACTAGCCGTTATGTCAGGCATAGACATAGTTTCGGGCACATGCCCTTAGCTGTTCGGGGAGTGAAGAAGCCGTGTGGAACGGGAAGCTGTTCCGGGGAGGAGTGATTCATTCCTTGCCCGATTGGAGGGGAAGAAAAGTAACTTTTGCCCATTGTGGATTGGACTTAGGCAATTGGGCTGTTATGGGAGCAGAAGTGGATTGGGCCGTGCCTGGCCATCGGTCCAGTCCAGAATAGGCGCTCCCCAAGTCGTTACTCCGAGCATGAGAGTGATGACTTAAGGACAGCTCGTGGCTCTAGGGAGCTAGCGTGAAGTCGTCGTTTGGTGACCGAGAAAGTTGTCTCGTGGTGCCGTGACCCCTGGTGTTCGTGAGATCCTTGGCCATGATTGGACTGCCCGTCGTACGGGGAGACTAACGGTTAGGAGGAATTGAAATGTTAGGATGCCACGTGTGCCTCGAGGCTTATGTAGCAGTTACTTGGCAATGATGGCTAGTTAATAGCCATCATAACCTACGAGGGCATGCCTCCGCACATGTCCCTCAGTATAAAAGGGGAAAACTCGGTTCGTTCTGAACTTTTCGCTTCTCTTTTCTCTTCGTCTTCTTCAGAGCATCTGTCCGTCACTGCCGTTTACTGTTCCGGCCGCCGTACCCAGTTCCGAGCAACCGTTTTTCATTATTTTAATCAAGTAAGTTTGCTGATTTCGTGCTCCTCTACTCTTTTTTATGGTTATTTATAGATTACATGCGGACAGGTTTAGGTTTAGAAGATGAATTGCTCCATATCCGGCGGTTGTTGGTGGTGGATGGTGGTTAGGCCATTTTTCGCTGCCGACGAGACCGCCAGGTTAGTAGGATATCTCTTGAATAGGGCGGTTTCCAGCGTCGTCACGATTGCTCAGATTTCGGTGAAATGATGAAGTTTCAGGTTGAGCGTTTGCAGTTTCTGGTGAGGCTTTGCAGTTTCCGGTGATGCTTCAAACGAAAACTGGGAAGTGTCTCGAGGGAGTTCCTCGTACGGGAGTGGTTCATCTCGGGCGTCTCCTCGTGGGAGACTCTTGAGTTTTTTGTTTGACGTTAGGGCTTAGATCGGGGACGTCGTCCTCAGCCCTTTGCGCGCCCTTTCACTTGACTAGCGGTGGAAGAGTGGATTTAATTCTTTATCGAATTCACTTTTTTCTCTGCTTTTTAGGTGATTAACATGGAGACAGGGCCAGACAGGGAGATTATAATAGATTCGTTCGAGGAGGAAGCGAGCTCCTTGGAAAGCAGTAATTTGGAATCCTCGAGTGTCCCTAGTGCAACCGGGGAGGAGGAGGAAATAGAAGAGGATACTATTGAAGGCTCCACAGAGGAGTGGGTGGTGACTGAGCCAGCCGAGCATGTATCCGCCTTCGCGACGTATCTGGGGGATGGCTTCACGGTCGTCGGGCCAGAGGGGGAGTGGAAGGTGCACTTTCCCTCCGAGGACGATAGGGTCTGCACAAATTTCAGGGAGCGTTTCGCTATGTACGAGTACGTTTTCAAAGAATTGGGACTGAGGTTGTCGTTCACTGATTTCCAGCAGTCAGTGTTCGTGCGTCTGGATTTGGCCCCGACGCAGCTGCATCCGAACTCGCTGTCCTTCATCCGGGCATTTGAGCTAACGTGCGAGTACTTGAGGATAGGGGCTACTCTCCATTTATTTTTCACTGCATTTCATCTTCAACGGCAGCTGATGGGGAGGAGGTATGGTTGGGTTTCATTGAAACAGCCTCGCAAGCTGTTCAAGCCCTTTTTAGAATCGATACAGACGTTCAAGGAGAGGTTTTACATTATAGAGCCCGTATCGGAAGCTTCGCAGGATAGCACGTATGTCTAGGAGATCAAAGTTGACGAGGAGGGTAACGACCTGTGCGTTGAGGCTGGGAGGTTTATCGGGGAGAGACAGTTCAAGTTCCCCTTTCACTGGGGACCTGACCACTTTACCAAGGAGCCTAACGAGTATGTCCTCCAGTCGCACAACTTAGATGAGAAGGATGCTGCTGCTTACGATACGCTGGTGAAGTATGTCAACTCCTTCCGGCTTGCTGAATGCTGGACGAAGAAGGATGACCCCATCTTCGAGGAGGATGGAAGCCAGAGGGTGGAGTATCGTTTCATCAACACCAAGGCGCTTTTGGAGTGCAAGACTCCTGTGGAAGCTTATAAATTTCTTGGTAGTCTTAGTTGTTTTAATTATCCGACTTATGTTTCCTTCCTCGTCTAACATGTTCGTATTTTGTTTGTGCAGGTGAGATGCGTCTTGCTCACGAAAGGATGGTAAAGAACGGTCTCGCGAGGAACAAGTTCGGGGCGGCTGCTCCCAAGACCCGATTCTCCCAACGTGCTCTCACTCCTCCTCAGCCTACTGCAGGGACCTCTTCTCCCACTCCTTCCCCCCAGGGATCTCCCTTGCCTCTAGGCTCGCGGTCCAAGCGGTTTAGGGCTACCGAAGGGGTAGATCTCACCCGGGAGCCGGAAAAAGGGAAGTTCGAACTTCCTCCATGCATTCATGACAGACGGTTCTTCGAGGGAACGTCGTTGGTCGTGCCACAGGCAGAGTCTCTCTGGCTAGAGGGCATGGACCGTTCGAGCAGAAGGGCGCTGGTGGCCCAAGATGCCTCTGCACTGGTCAGAGTTTTGGAGATGGCGACCATCTATGCTGAAGGGGACTCTGCCGCTGAGTCTGAATTAAGGGCTGCCCGGGCTACCATAGTATCTCTGGAAGAGACGTCGAGAAAAGCCTAGGAGGAGGTCATGAGCACTGAGGATGTCCGGAAGAAGGCGGACGAGGAGGTGACCAAGCTAAAGGGGAAGAATTCTGCGCTGGCTGTAGAGAAGAAGGCGGCTGAGGAGCTGGTCGAGCAGCTGAGGGTGGCCAACACTCCGGGAGAAGATGAACCCAAGGACGTGAAGGAGCTAAAGACAAGGTCTGAGCTGGTTGCCTGTATGTTAGCGGCCGAGGATGACAACATCGTCATTGCGGACGAATCCTTCAGGAATGCCGTGTCTCAACTGCGGGTGGTGAACCCCGAACTTGTCATTTCCACCGAGGGTACCCACTATCTGGCGCACGTCGAAGATGGCCGTATAATTAGACCGGACTCCCTCCTCGAAGAGCACGCCGATGATCAGCCCGTGGAAAGCCAGGAGCCCCAGCCTAACGTCGAGCAGACTGACCAGATGGATGCGTGAAGGTTTTTGTTGTTGTTGTTGTTATAATTTGTCCGGCCTGCGTGCCGTGTAATTTATTGTAACTTATTTTGAATGGGGGGCATGGCCCCCAGTTTATGTAATCAAGCACAATTGTGGTCCTTGAGGCCACCTACTACTTTTAATTATGTGCCCGGTCCTCGTGGTCGGTTTTGTGACTTGCATGGCTTTATCTGCTTTAAATTTCGCTAAGTGTTGTACTTATGCTCGTTTGTGCATGTATGCCCGCAATAGGGATTACTTTGTTTTTCTTTAAGTTTTGGGGGATTGCTCATTGTAGATGTGTTCGTCACTGAGGGGTACTGGACGAACGACTGGGGAATATCCGGGCGAGGATGCGGAGCCCAGGTCGCGTTTGAGGCCTGAGTTCGCAGCGTGAACCTCCCATCGCGAGCTGGGTGTTCTGCCTGTCGTGGTACTTTGACGATGGCGGTGCTCGATTGAGTGACCGCTGTCGAGCAGAGGCCCGACTTGTTCCTGAGCGGGGTTCTGCTTCACTGGCATGCGACGCTTGTACCTAGGCGTGCATCATGGTCGGTAGGTGATGCTCGTCGTCGTGACAGATTGAACCGATAATTAAGGCCTTAGCTGTAGTATTGTTTCAGCTTTTTGGCATTCCATGGTCGAGCAAGCTCTTCCCCGTTGAGACGTTCTAGGTAATAGGCCCCATTCTCCATTTTTTCCCGGACGATAGGGTCCTTCCCAGTTGGTGGCTAGTTTGCCTTCACGAGAGTCTTAATGGTTTCTCCTTAGGACGAGGCTGCCCACGTTGAACTCTCGTCGTATGACTTTGGCGTTGTGCCTGATGGCAATTTTTTGTTTTAACGAGGCTTCGCGGAGGATTGCCCCTGTTCGGATTTCCTCGACGAGATCGAGTTCCTCCCTTAGTGCCTCGTTATTCATATCTTCGTCTAGGGGCGATTCTGTCTGCCTGGAGGGTACGTGAACTTCGATGGGGATCACAACTTCGGTCCCGTAAGCCAGGCGAAAGGGGGTCTCCTCAGTCGATGAGTGTGGAGTTGTACGGTATACCCATAAGACGTTGTTCAACTCCTCGACCCAAGCCTTCTTCGTTTCGTCCAGCCTCCGTTTGAGGCCCCGAAGGATCACCCGGTTCGCCGCCTCAGCTTGCCCATTTATTTGAGGATGTTCGACGGATGCGAAGTGTTTCTTTGTGCCTAGCTAGGCGACGAAGTCTTGGGACTTCCTGTCCGTGAATTGTGTCCCATTGTCTGTGACTATCGCCTGGGGGATGCCAAAAACGCGCGAGGATGTTTCGTTTGTAGAAAGGCAGTATGTTAAAGGCAGTTATCTTGGCTAGAGCCTCCACTTCTATCTATTTTGTGAAGTTGTCCACGCCTATTATTAAGTATTTATTCTGGTTTGATCCTACCACGAATGGTCCTAGGATGTCCAGGCCCCACCAGGCAAATGGCCACGGGGAGGACATAGATTTGAGCTCGTTAGGTGGAGCTAGGTGCCTGTCCCCGTGCCGTTGGCATTTACCGCATTTCTTCACGTGCTCTTTAGCGTCATGTTGCATGGTTGACGAGTAATATCCTGCTCGGAGGGCCTTTCGGGCAAGGGACCTTCCTCCAAGATGTTGGGCGTTGATTCCTTTGTGGATTTCGCGTAAGATATGGGCGACCATTTCTTCCTCGACACACTTGAGCAGCGGGATGGAGAATCCTCGTCTGTAGAGTTTATTTTCGACCAGGACGTAGGAGCAGGCTCTTCGCCTGACTACGATGGCTTCTTTGGTGTCGGACGGGAGTTCGTCTCTAGCGAGGTAGTTGTAAACGGGGGTCATCCAGCAATTGCTGTCGCTGATCACTTGTACGTCGAGCATCTGGGAAGGTTTCTCAATGCTGGGTCGAGTAAGTACTTCTTGTATGACGGACTTGTTTCCGCCTTACTTCTTCGTGCTGGCTAGTTTGGACAGAACGTCTGCCTGGACATTGTGTTCGCGGGGAACATGCTTTACCTCTACCACTGCGAACTTCGTCATCTTCTTCTTGACCAGGGCTAAGTATTCGGTCAGGTTTTCGTTCTTGGCTTGATATTCTCCTCGGACTTGAAGGGCCACAAGTTATGAATATGTGCAAATAACGACTTCTTAGGCGCCAAGGTCTTCGGCTAAGCGTAACCCGGTGAGGAAGGCTTCGTACTCAACTTGGTTGTTAGAGGTGGGGAAGGACAGGGTGAGTGATACTTTAACGATGATTCCCTCGTTGCTTTCCAGTATGATGCCTGCTCTGCTTCCTACCGAACTGGAGGCTTCGTCCACGAAAATGGTCCATTTGTGTGCTCCGCGAGCGGGGGAGTCTGCGAACGTCATTTCTGCAACGAAGTCGGCAAGAGCCTGGGCCTTGAGGGCATTCGTGCTCTCATACTAGATGTCGAATTCGTACAGTTCGAGCAACAATTTGAGCATTATACCGGCCATGTCTGGTCGTCCCAGTAGTTGCTTTACGGGTTGGTCTGTTCGAACCACAATCGTGTGGGCTAGAAAGTAGTGTCTCAGTCTTCTAGCTGCGTTGATGAGGGCCAGTGCCACTTTTTCTATTTGCTGGTATCTCAACTCTAGTCCCTGCAGTGCTTTGTTCATAAAATATATGGGCTTCTGCCCGTCAGGAGTCTCGCGGATAAGAGCGGCACTTACCGCCTCGGTTGCTATGGCGAGATACAGGTATAACGTTTCGCTGTTGTTCGGGCGAGAGAGAACGGGTGGTTCTGAGAGTGCTCGTTTTAGGTGGAGAAGAGCCTTGTCACATTCCTCGGTCCTTTCGAACGCGACCTCCTTGTGGAGGAGTTTGAAGAATGGTAAGGCGTGTTGGGCTGACTTGGCCACGAAATGGGACAATGACGCGAGCATCTCGTTGAGGGACTGGATGGATTTCTTTGACTTGGGCGTCAGAAACTCGGAGAATGCTCGACACTTATTGGGGTTGGCTTCGATTCCTCGTTCCGTTAAGTAGAAGCCGAGGAACTTGCCTGCCCGGACACCGAACGTGCACTTCTCCGGGTGGAAACGCATTTTGTACTTTGTGGCCTGTTCGAAGACCTTCCTTAGATGGGCAGTGTGATCGGGTTCCTCGTGGGATTTTATGATCATGTCGTCCATATAGACTTTGAGCATGTCACCTATCTCTCCCCGAAAGATCTTGTTCATCATTCTTTGATAGGTTGCGCCGACGTTCTTCAGGCCAAAGGGCATTACGTTGTAGTAATAGTTGCCCGATTCGGTCATGAAGGCCTTGTATTTGTTATCGCTCATTGCCATTGGAATTTGATTATAGCCCGAATAGGCTTCCATGAATGATAAAAGTTTAAAACCGCCAGAATTATCAACAAGTTTATCAATATTGGGGAGGGGGTAGGCATCCTTCGGGCATGCCTTATTAAGATCGGTGTAGTCAATGTACATTCGCCATTTGCCATTAGATTTTTTCACAAGTACAACGTTGGATAGCCAAGTGGTGTACTTGGCCTCCGAGATGAATTTGGCCTCGAGGAGATCCTTTACAGCTTTTTCTGCAGCCTCCGTTTTCTCCGGAGACTGCTTTCTCCTACGTTGTGCTACTGCTTTGACGGCCAGGTAAATCGTGAGTTGATGGAAGGCGACAGACGGGTCCAAGCTGGGTATCTCGGTGGCGCTCCAGGTGAAGAGATCGGCGTTCTCATGGAGGCAGGCCTTGAGTTGCTTCCTTGCGATGTCAGGGAGGTCCGCTCCAATCTTCACTCCCCGCTGGGGGTTGTCGTCGAACAAAACGAGCTCAAAGCTGCCATCTGGGATTGGGCGCATCAGATGGGAGCTGCTGCTGGACAGGGTAGACGAGCTGGTTGAAGCTACTTGGTCCTCATGCTGGTCTTCTTCGGGGAAGCGACTGTCGAGGTCAATGGAGTTGACCTGAGGCAGAGGCTTGGCTTCCTCGGAACTGCTGGGCAGGGCTGGGTTGCTCAATACCTTTGGCTTGGAGGTGATGGCGTTGAGTCCCTTATGAGGTGTAATACTTCATCTTGAGGTGGACGGTTGAAGGCACAACTACCAACTCGACCAATGTTGGTCTTCCGAAGATACACTGGTACAGTGACGGGCAATCTATCAGCAGAAACTGCACTTTGATAGGCCTGGCTGTCTTTGTCGATCCAAAGGTTACGATCAGTTCGACGTACCCCCAAGGTTTGGTCACTGATCCATTGAAGTTCGCCATTCGAGCTCTGACGAGTAAGGGTATGCTCGAGTTTGGAGATCCTCTGAGGAGCTCTTCCCGGTAGAAGGAGATGGGGACGGAGCCCTTCTGGGCTTGGTCGAGCGTGGTTATCTTGCTGGAGCTCGTACTGATTAGGTGCTCGAATTTCCTTTTCACGGAGCCCACCGTGACTTTATTGAAGCCCCGCCCGAGATGACCATGGAGGAGGGGAATGTCTCCCACGGGTTGTGGGCCGCGAAGTAGGTAGGAGCGCTGAGCTCATCGGGGACGTAGAAGTACTCTGGTCGTGATACGGACATGGTGACCTGGATGTTAGCCTCTTCCGAGGAAGGCACCTCTTCCTCTACCTTTTTGGACTCCTGGGCGTCCTGCGGGGGGGAGTCTTTCTTTCTCGTGAACTGTTTTAGGTGGCCATCCCTGATCAGTATCTCGATAGCATCCTTCAAATGGATGCAGTCTTCGGTAGTGTGGCCGTGACTCTTATGGAAACGGAAGTACTTCGATTTGTCGGCGTTGGGTTTGGCCGGTATTTACTTGGGAAAGCGGACCCCTGCTTCCTTGAATTCCGAATTCGTGCATTCGGATAGTATCTTCTCCCTGGAGACGGTCAGGGGGTATAGTCGTGGAATCGTCCGGAGGGTCCCTTGCTGTCGCGGGAGTCCCGTGGACGGTCTTCGCGCTTCCTTTCTCCTTGACGGGATGTCGAGGCTTCTTCGCCCCTGGAGGCCCGAGCGTTCTCTTGGTGGCGGAAAGCTCGGACGGAGTTGGCCGCTTCCTTCTCCTCGTACTGGATGTGCGACTGTGCCTTGAGGAGGAGGGGATCCAGATTCCTCGAAGGTGTGAGGCCGACGGCTTTAGAGAATTCTAAGCCTGGGCGGAGCCCTTGCTCGAGCAGAAATTTTTTCATCTCGTCCGTTGTAGGGACCTGTACCGCTTCTTTGTCGAACCTCTCGATGTATGCCCAGAGAGTTTTGTCCTTTCCTTGGATTATGGCCCCAAGGGAGGCTTCAGTCTTGGGGTGACGCCGCGATGCAGTGAAATGTCGGGAGAACATCCTGCCCAGTTGCTTCCATGTAGGGGCGTTCATTGGTTCGGCCAAATCCGAACCAAACCGGAATCCAAACTAAACCAAGGTGTTTGGATTGGTCATTTTTCCAGTTCGGGCAAAAATCGAACAAACCAATTAAAACCGATGTTAATTGGTTCGGGTAACAGATTTTTAATTTGCTACCCGTAAACCCAAACCAAACCAAACCAATAACAATAAACTTAATTAATTCATATAATAAATTATTAATTTTAATTGAGTTATTGCTTATTTATTTGAATGAAGGGAATAATTGTTATAGCAATTACCAAGTACAAACCATAATGAAAGAAATAAAGAGGTATAGTCTCTGGACATTTTCAATGAAAAACGGAACGATATCTTTCAAATTATCACAAGTCTATCAATCAACGATGAAATATAGAGAAACCAAACATCACAACCAGTATAAATAAAACTCATAAATTGCAAACTATAAGTATCCTCAAACCACAAGGTTCTTCCCAAATCGCAAAACCTCAAATCACAAGTATTTGTAAACTCCAAACCTTCAATTTTATGCTATGGAATGGAGTATGAGTATGCAGTAAAATTGTTTTAAGTTATTGAATATTTAAGTGATATACAACAACTATATGACTATAGTGGTCATAACTTGTTTAAAAATATGTGTGTCATGTGTTCAATATTTATTTTTCATATTTTAGAGTGTAAACAAATAATTTAAAAAAAATATTTTTGTATATTTATTTTTAATATATCCGATCAATCCAATCCAAACCAATCCATTATTTTTCGGATCAGATTGGTTTGGACTTTATTACAAAAATATAAAAATCCAATCCAAACCAATCCATTTATTTTTCATTGGTTCGGATATCAGATTCTCTCAAAACCGAACCAAACCGACCCGTGAACACCCCTACTTCCATGACGTAATAGATTATTCGGGCAACTGCTTGTACCACGTCATTGACCCTTTTCGGAGCATGGTTGGAAATAGTCGGCACTTGATGGCGCCCCGGACGCCACGGTAATCCAATAGCGCATCAATGTTTTTGATGTGCTCGTCAGGGTCAGTTGTGCCGTCGTACGTGCCCAGTGCTGGGGGCTTCTCCAGGCCCTTGGGGAGGCGTGTTGCCAAGATCTCTTGGGATAATGGGCCGTGAGGCTCATCATCGCTGCTGGAACTGGTTGGTGATGGGGACCGGATGACTCGCTCGTGTCGAGGACTTCTTCGGGGGGAAGGTGAACGGGCCCGACCCTTTGACCTGACCGGAGGTGACTGCTTGTCTCCTCGAGTCCTCTTGTGGTCGGGATAGTGCTGGTTCCGTGGGGAAACCTGGTCGTGTTTCCGAACAGCACGAGACTCTAGTTCTTGGCGTAGCCATCGGTCGACTTCTCACAGAGGTTGCGGGCTCTTGGATTGTCGATGGTTCTTCTTCGGAGGTGGGGATCTTGGATGGGTGGATTCCTCCAAAGCCACGATCCTTTCTTTCTGCTGAAGGATCAAGAGGTTGGTCTTGTTGAGCGCCTCCAGAAGAGCCACCACGGCCGGGTCGGCGTTGGGTGGATAGCGAGGGCTGGTCATCTTCGCGATCAGCAGGAGTAGGGGAAGGAGAGGTTGTGGCCCCGTCTCTCAGAAAATAGGGATCTCCGAGGAGAGAAGATGGACCGTCAACATCAGTCTTGTTGACGGGGAGGACATCGGATTGGAGAACACCTTTGGCGTGATCTTGAGAGGCCATGATGATGATCTTGAAAATTTGCTTTGATCTTTGGTTTCCGGGGAAAGAAATAAGGGGAGAACAAGATTTCCCACAGACGGCGTCACTGATCGTGAAGGCTGGATCAGATCCTGTTGAAGTGGGCCACCAAGTACGTCTGAGATGCTGGGCGTATGGAGAGGAGGAGAGGGGGTGTACCTGCAAGGCACTCCGACGCTCAAGTAAGAAAAGGTCAGAGAAAAGAGGCAAGTACAAAGTATTAGTTCGTAGGGTGAATATTTGATACCTGACCCTCTCAAGTGAGAGGGTTTATATAGTGCCCCTAGTGCGTGGCCAACGGTCCTATTTTCGGGGCAAAATAACCGTTTTCCCAAAGAATAGGTAACTGCCCAAACTAGCCGTTATGTCGGGCAGGGTGCCCAAAACTAGCCGTTATGTCGGGCATATGCATAGTTTCGGGCACATGCCCTTAGCTGTTCGGGGAGTGAAGAAGCCGTGCGGAACAGGCAGCTGTTTCGAGGAGGTGTGATTCACCCCTTGCCCGATTGGAGGGGCAGAAAAGTAACTTTTTGCCCTTTGTATATTGGACTTAGGAAATTGGGCCGTTCTAGGAACAGAAGTGGATTGGGTCGTGCCTGGTCATCGGTCCAGTCCAGAATAAAATCGATTTACTAGGAACTCTATTCAGTATATATAGGGATGTCTTCAAAGCATCACCCCATAAAAATTCTAATAAATTACACCTACTCATCATGCTTCTCATTATATCCTTAAGGGTGCGGTTTCGCTTTTCGGCTGCACCGTTTTGTTCCGAAGTACCAGGCATGGTGTATTGTGGAACAATTCCACAATCTTGCAAGTATTTTGCAAAAGGCCTTATGTGTTACCCAGTAGAATCATATCTACCATAATACTTTCAACCATGGTCAGAACGCACCATCTGTATCACCTTTCCTAGTTGCTTTTCAACCTCAGTTTTAAATATTTTAAATTTTAAGTGCTTCTGATTTTTCCTTAATCAAGTAGAGGTAGCCATACCGAGAAAAATCATCAATGAAAGTGATAAAAGATTTATTACCATAAACATAGGAGAAAGGGTCCGCTAATGTCTGTATGAATTATTTCCAAAAGGTTTGAACTTCTAGTCGAACCATTATTATTGGTCTTAGTAAATTTTCCTCTAATGCAATCCACACAAGTCCCTAAATCATTAAAATCTAAGGAGGGTAAAATATCATCTCTAATTAACCTTTCAACTCTTTCTTTATAGATTTGGCCTAGACGCTTTTCCCATAACAAAGAGGATTTTTCTCTAATTTTAGACTTTTTAGCAACGGAGCTCTCAACATTCAAAGATGAGGAAATATTATCGCAATCTAAAGACAACTTATATAAACCATCCAATAAGATACCATTACTAACAACTTGAGAATTCAACATCAAATTTATTTTTCCATCATAAAAGGTAAACCGAAATTAAAGTCTATCCAAATAAGATACTGAAATTAAATTCATCCTAAAAAAAGGTACATAAAAAATTATTTTTCAAAACAAGTTCAAAACCATTTACTAGAATTAAGCTGACATCTCCCACTAGCTCCACAACGACTTCAAGATTATTTCCTACCATGAGCTTGCTTTCCCTCAAGTTTTGTCTTGGTTGGTTTATAAACCCATGTAAGGACACAACAATATGGGTTTTAGAACTACTATCAAGACACCATGAATTAATGGGAACATTAACTAAGTTAGACTAAAAACATACAAAGGCTAAATGATTACCTCCATAATTGTTCTTGTTGTCTAACCAAGTTTTAAAAGCATGACAATCAGTTTTCTTATGCCCCTTTTCCTTACACCAAAAGCACCAAAAATATTTCTTAAAAGTAGCCAGTTTAAGACCTCTTATGTTATGGTTTTGGACATTACCTAGTGTCGCTCCCGGGATTTTCATCCAAGTACAAACACGAAAGTGGCGTGGAAACAGAGTCGCCAGCAATGTGTATTTATCCCAAGAGAGGGAAAGGAAACACTGCGTAAACCTGCGGGAAGTGAAAGAGCATGGTCTTATGACCAAGAGAAACGGGTAAGGGAGTCGGTTACGCGAAGGGAAGGTGTTAGCACCCCACGCGTCCATCGTACTTGATGGGATCCACACTTGTTGTCTCAATCAAAGGGTGTCGTCGTCTGGAGCTCCACTGCTACTGGAAAAGAGAAGGAACGAGAATGGAAAAGGATGGAGAAACGAAGAAGAAAAGGAAAAAGAAATGACTCGATAGGACATCCTCGGAGTCCTAGGCCTACGTATTCCCTCGGGAACAGGAAAATCAGAGTCAACGTAGTTCGGACGCGAACTAAGGGGGAAGGTTGCTCGCAAAGACATCGCCGTCTTATGCCTACGTATCCTCAATCAGACGAGAAGGAGGAAATCAGAGCAGTCATAGTTCGACTTAACCAAGTCGGTGTTTTTTATGAGCGACATTAAGTTCGCGTCCGACAGTTAGGGTCGATGCCTGTTTGCGACAAGACGGAAGTAACGTGCCCTTTTCTGAAAATGAGGTTTTAAACTTAATGATCCCGAAGGATAAAAAAGGTTTGAGTTTGTTTTGTGTTTTTTAGGCAGAAGTGTTTTTGAAGTTAATTCATAACTTGCATTGCACCCAAGTCTACAACATAGGATCGAATGTCTCGCGTATCGACCCAAGACAGGACGCATGCTTAACATCCTAAGAAAGTGAAGGAAGATCCCCCACTATCTTATTTCCCACATATAAGACTCGTGCGCAATACATGTTAATCCTTTATTAAGTGTTTTATAAAGATTATGAGATGAGAAGATAAGACTCAAGTTATAAAGAAAACACTAAAGGGAATCTAATTTGTTCCTAATGTTATCATGCAAAAGTGGCCCTAAGGTCAAGGTTTGAGAACCTAAGTCTAAAAAGAAGAGAGGGATAACACTACCTAATGCTTATCCTACCTCACTTTAATCAAAGATTAAAGTTGAGCTAGGATCCCTAAGGGTGTGGATAAGTTGTACACACAAAGCATTATATCGTGCTATTCACAAACACGCAAGAGAAAATGAAAGAGATAAGAGAGAAGTGATATGAGTATGGATAAGCATCCACATACTCAAGACTTACCATAGCCCCTACACAAAATGGTTAGTACCAAAACAATTCAAATATTGAAGTACAAGTGAAAAGGAGGAAGCAAACAAGTCCTAATGTTCTAAGGAGATGTTCTAAACACCAAACAAAGGTCAAACCAAGAAGGAAGAGGTCCTAAGGGTTAGGAACCATCCTAAGTCAGTAGGTATATCTTAAGGGATTCTACTAATGTAAACATGCCAAATGATATCACACAAATTCAAGATATACACCAAACAATCATGCAAATGTGACTTGAACATTAACTACACTAGATGTATATACTTGGAAAGTAAACATGGATAAATGAGTATGTAAACACCAAAGTCAGATGCAAATTACATTTACAAATGAGTGAAGATGTCATTCAAATGGCATATGATTCACAAGAGTAAGCAATGATCAAGCAAGCAAAAATGGGAGCAAACATCATTAAAGTTCCCACTATGCATCATACAAGACATGCAAGTAAGACCTGAATATGCAAATGGAATAACCAAACAAAATGGATGCAAGTCAGTAGCTTAGGACATTTGAAATGACCTTTAGAAGTCAAGCATGTAAGCACAAAAGTTCATACAATTGTCATATTGAAGCACTTAGAAGATTAAGAGCAAACAAGTTCACATTAAGTCAAACAAGTTCCCTTGTGTTCATGAAGTTCCAAACTTGCAATATGAAGTTAAAATTCATGTTATGAAGTCAAGGGTGATGGAAAACAGAAGTGTAATCATTTTGAAGTGGCATATGAAGGTCATGCAAGAGTTGGCATACACAAGTCATCCAAGAAAGGCAAGTTAAGACGTAGTAGTTCACACAACATTCTATGATCAAACAAGTATACACCAATCATGCAAGTATAAACCAAGATGGACCTATAATGCAACATGAAGGACCTCCAATATGTATATCTCATGATGTCAAAACATCTCACCACACATCCCAAAGGAACTTGTTCAAAGCAAACAAAAACCCTAATAGAAGTCATCTAACAAACACACATTCATTGATGTCATTAGAATGAATCAAAATCATAGTTAAAGGCTCAAAGAAATTGGGATATTCAAGTCATATGAGGTGCACCCAGCATGTAAGCATGTTACAAAAGAGTGGCTCAAAAATCATTATCAAACCTATATAAACATGTCTCGCAATGTCATACAAAGCATGCACAAAAAAGGATCAAAACATCACTCAAAACTCATCAAGAAATGACTTATAAAATTCATAAAAAATGCCTAACATTCCTCAACATGTCATAAATGCACATACCAATTATTATGCAAAAAATCAAAACACAACTATGTCAAGCAAAATTGGAATGAAGCATAGGTCATGATGAAATGCACAAACAAAAGAAAATGATAGGAAATTCAAGAAAATATGTCACAACATGATAAAACCAGAAAATAAAATTTCCAAAAATTATTTAAATGTGTTATTATGCTCTAGGAATTTTTATGGAATTTTCTGATGCCTAAAAACAATTTTAAAAATTAAAAACCAACAATCATGGAAAAGAAAAATAAAACACAAGAAAATAAGCCAGGGAGGTGCAACGCAAGTAAAAACCAAGCTCAAAAGCGCTTGGGCCCAAAACAAGGGTGTGCGAAAAGCAAGCTAGGTCCAGTCCATTACACGCATTCAGATAAGGTCTACAACATGGAAAGCAGTCAACAATTTGACTCAATAACAACCACACGATACGTCAAACATGAGATGACCAAGGAGTAAACACATCACACGTATCACAAAGCAAGAGCATGATAAGCAAACATGCATCACACGCACGCAAGCACAAAATTCAAATACTCTTCAGAAAATGGAGCACGTGAGGGGAACCTGCATCATTAATTCGCTGGCACACTGTGGGACGTTAGATCCAAACAATCCAAAGGCTGTGTTATAAACTGAGAAATGCTAGGGTTCAGGCAAGGTTGAATCCTCAGATGGCCGGAGCAACCTCCGATCACCTTCTCCGGTCACTTCTCCACCGTGCCAAAATGTTCAAGTCACCAGAAATGAACAAAACGTACACCAATCTTTTCCTCTCTCCAAGTAGATTCCATATATGCCATTAACTTTCACATAAGATGCATGTACAAGCTAAATCGAAGCAAACAAATTCAAGATCCAAAACTGAAACAATCACCAATATCTCTATAATCTAACCAAAAACATTGCCTCAGGTAGGAGGACTTCAGATGCAACTACATGATGCCCTAATTCATGTTACATAAACTATTATGATGTTGTGAAGTTCAGAAACTCAAACCTGGCCAAAGATGCAATTCCAAGCTTCAAGAAACCCTGACAACTTCAATGCACGATCTTGTAATCTACACGGAGCAAAATAAATGCTCAAGAAGCTTCAGAATCTTGCTTAAACCTTGATCTGATGGTGATGAAACCTACACTCGTGGAAGGTGTGATTAGAGATTCCAGATGGAGGCTAATGCATACAGTAGGTAGCTTGAGGATTGGTGATGATAACTGTGTGAAGAGAATAAAAAAGCTTCAAGGAATAGAGAGTTTAGAGTGAGAAAGCTCAGAGAAAGAGGGAGTGAGAATTTGGTGAAATGTAAAAAATGAATCAACCACCCTTCAATTCTGTTAGAAATCCTATTTATATGTGAGGTTAACTATTAACTAACTGTGGTTAACAGTTAGAAGCTTGGTTAACTGAGTTAAATGAGTCAAATTAGTTATGCACGAGTTGAGAGGGTTTTCTATGGTGAGGTGAGCAACATGAGCTTATGGTGGTGGTGAAGTGAAAATGGATGGTGATGATGTTGGTGTGGTAGCAAGGCTTGCTCTGCAAGTTTCTCTTTTGGTTTGTTTGAATAGAAAAGAAAATAGTGTGCATGAGTGTGCATGGTATGTAAGAGTTCGTTTGGTTAAAAATAGCAATGCTTGATGACAGCATGCACATAAAACAACCACTTGACAAGTTTAGAATTGTTTTGGGTTCATTTGAATTAGAAGAAAAATCAGAGGTAAGGACAACGGCTTTGGCAAGAAATATCTCCATGATTATGTAACCAAATGGCATGATAAAGGATGATTTGGAAAGAGGAGATGTAATGCAACAACATTGTAGTGGAAACCAATTGCAAATGAAGCCTCTAACATGCTTGAAATGGCTCATGAAATGGCTTGTACATAACTGTCTTGGCAGGTCAGCCTGACCTAGTCATATCTTGCCTTTATGCGCATGACATGCATCAGCTTGGAACCCTACTTTGAACTACTATATCTCCCCAATGATTGATCAGATGAAAATTTGTCCAACATAAGAGTTGAAGAGGACATGGAAATGAACAAGACTGATGTTGAACAATTTTCCATTTGAAGCTTGCATCAATGAGAAATTTGGCTTGGAAGTTGGACAAAACATGCACACAAGATGTTTGATGAAATGACTGCATGCTGACTCGCCCATGACTCGCCTTGCTGGTCAAAAATGCCTTACAAATCTCCAACTTTAATCAATCATAACTCTCTCAATTTTGATCCAATGGAGATGTTCTTGGTATGGATTTGAAGCTTGAAATATGAAATTTTGATAGGCCTCCCTAGCCCTTCCATTTGGTGCTTGGAACATGGAGAAAGAATGCCCTCAAGTGGACCTCTCACCTTGCCAAAACTTGCCATAAATAGAAACCCTAATTTCTATTTTTGGCAACTTTACACATTTCTTGATTTTTGATGAATCTTTCATTATTTTTAGACTAAATTCTCACCAATGATCATGTTTGACATGAGGAACATGGATTTGACCTCAAAAAGTCAAGGGTTGACTTTTTCCTCTGCCCAGTTGATTTTTCCCCAAATTTCCTGATTCTCAATCAATTGGTCAATTGAAACCCTTCCAAATCAAATTGATGGACCATTCTTCATCCTTAGACCCTTGAGGACATGTAGAATACCATAGAATCAAGTCTTGCCCAAAAAATCAGAAATAAACTGATTTTATGGCAAACCATAGTTTTGACCCCTCAGTCTAAGAGAAATCAGCACATCCTCCAAACCCAAATTCCTCTGAATATGATGTGTATCCTCTCCAACAAAGATGAGATATACCATTTGGAGGTGATAAAAGCTCAAAGATGTTACCCATTTGGGTATTATGCTTCAGAATACCAAAACTCTAGTTCGCACTGGTTAGGATGATGTGATTCCCTTGCATTCTCTTGTCAAGCTTGATCATATGATAAGGTGATGACTCAATTTAAGATCTCTTGAGGCTCAAGGCTCCTTGGATTTGACTGAGACACCCTGACCCATGCCAATGAACCAATGAAATGCAATGATGACTATGCCAAAATGCAATGAACCATAAGCCAGTAAAAGCTAAAAGCAAGGGGGCAAATTTTGAGGTGCTACAGCTGCCCCTATTCAAACTTCTTGGATCCGAGGGTATGATAGCAACGACTTTCAGACAACCAGGATACACGGGGTTTGAATACCAAAATAACCGCACAAATTTGCATCTTGCAAAAGGAGAGACGACTCCGCTGGGGAACAAGTAATAAAAGATGTAATATCATGACGCAGACGAGTGTCGGAGATCAATATGGATGAAGTATTGAGGTGGATTGAAACAAACACAGACGAGTGTTGACTATGCTGGGGATAAACATAGACGAGTGTCAAAAAGTTTCACACACGGACGGGTGCTGAAAGAACACGGACGGGTGTCTAAAAGGTCAATACGGGCAGGTATTGGAATAAGAATTTTAAACACGGACGGGTGCTGAAAGGACACGGACGGGTGTCTAGGGTCAATACGGACAGGTATTGAAATAAGGTTCAAACACGGACGGGTGCTGAAAGGACACGGACGGGTGTCTAGGGTTAATACAGACGGGTATTGGAATAAGGTTCAAACACAGACGTGTGCTGAAAGGACACGGACGGGTGTCTAGGGTCAATATGGACAAGTATTGAAATAAGGTTTAAACACAGACGGGTGATGAAAGGACACGAATGGGTGTCTAGGGTCAATACGGACGAGTATTGAAAAAGTTCAAACACAGACGGGTGCTGAAAGGACACGGACGAGTGTCTAAAAGGTTAATACGGACGAGTATTGAAATAGTTCAAACACGGACGGGTGCTTAAAGGACACGAACGAGTGTCTAAAAGGTCAATACAAATGAGTATTGAAAAAGTTCAAATACGGACGGGTGCTGAAAGGACACGGAAGGGTGTCTAAAAGGTCAATACGGACGAGTATTGAAAAAGTTCAAACACGGACGGGTGCTGAAAGGACACGGACGCGTGTCTAAAAGGTCAATACGGACGGGTATTGAAATAAAACAAATGGCAACTTTACTGGGGATTGAAATGTTAAACCGAACACAGACAAGTGTTAAAGGAACACGGACGAGCGTTTAAAATCAATATAGACGAAGTATTGAAGAAATGAAAAAGGACACGAACGAGTGTTTAAAATCAATACGGACGAAGTATTGAGGAACTGAAAGAGAACACAGACGAGTGTGAAAAAGGACACGAACGAGTGTTTAAAATCAATACGGACGAAGTATTGAGGTGATGGAAAGGAACACGGACGAGTGTTTAACGCAAACTACTTTGAGGGAATAACCCAAAAGACCACCTGGACGAAGGGGTGAAAGGAAGAGAACTCACGGATCGACGATCCTGACAAACAACTCTGCAAGGGATAAACCAAATAGAGTGACTACAAAGACGGCCGAAGGCGGACTCGAAAAGGAAGACCAGTCGAAGGCGGAATTTCAAGCCCAAGATTAGTAGGATCAACAGATCTACAAAGATGACTCCGCTGGGGAAAAGAGAAATCTAAACAGACAACTCTGCAGGGGAGTATAGGAAGGACCAATAAGAAGGACGAATCCACTGTATGCGGTGTAATGTCAAACAACATCTCATGAATTACATCTCTTTCTGCTGGGGAAAGAAACTGGCAAGAGATATCAAACCTAGCTTATGCTTTGAATGCATATGTTTGAATTTTTCTATAGCAAAATGCTCCATACGTAATGGAAATGCTATGCGTTTGGGAGGATGCCATGCAAAATGCTCATGCACTGCTGCCGTACCTCGAAAAATACGATCCTCGCGATGGACGCGGAAAAAACTGTTCGAAACAGAGTCGCCACTGGACTTTATTTATCCCAAAAGAGGGAAAGGAAAATATCGAGAAAACCTTTGAAAGGGATAAGAAAATGGTCATCGCAACCAAATTCGGGTTCGGGTGTCGATTACGCAGAGGGAAGGTATTAGCACCCTCTACGTCTGTTGTACTCAACGGGAACCTCTTGATTCAATTCGTGAGAAATGTTAGCTAAGGATTGTTTGTTTTCTTCTAAGGTAAAAAGATTTTGTTTTCTAAGGGGAAAATGGGGTGGTTTTTTATTATTGTGCTAGGCAAGGATTAGAACCCTTGGGCCTACGTATTCCCTCGTGCAATGGGAAAGTCAGAGCATTCGTAGTTCGTGGGACTACGGTTTGTTGGTTCGTGTTTTTTAAGCGAACGAGTGTTTAATTCGCATTCTAACTGCTAAACATTGGCTTATCAGCTCGTCATGGGAGGCTGAAGCACTAGTTCATATGCGCGGAAGAATGGACTAAACAATGTTCTTTTTTGTGAAAAGTTGTTTGAATAAGGATTAAGTATGTTAGAGATTTGATTGAGAAAAAGGTTTGATTTGGACGTGTTTTAGGCGAACGAGAGTTTATGTCGCATTCTAACTGCTAAACGTTGGCTTGTCGGCTCGTCATGGGAGGCTGAAGCACGAGTTCATATGCGCGGAAGAATGGACTAAACAATGTTCTTTTTTGAAAGTTATTTGAGTTTGATTAAGTGCGTTAGGGATTTTGATTGCGTAAGAAGGGTTTGGTTTGTTAAGTATTTTAGAGGAAGAACGACGACTATTTGATAAACGAGGCGTCGGCCTCGCAACCAATTAATCGGGGCATTACTGAGATGCTAGATCTCAACGACACCTTTTTCATTCTATTCATTATGAAATTATTTGATAATGATTAAGTGTTTTAAGACAAAAGGTTGAATGAACAATAACCCAAGGGCGTGCCTCAAGACCCATTCATTTGAAGATCCAAGGAATGCTAGATTCCAAGAATCTCCTCATTTCGTTAGTTAATTAAGAAAACGGTTTGAAAAGAAGATCGAATTGGATAGGTTACGAAAAGGGGTGAGGACCGATACTAGTCCCTAGGGGTGCTCCTAGTAACGAAACCACGAGATGTGCAAGTGTGCGTTTGATGGCGAGGCAAAAGGCGCTCGACTTACGATAATGTTTTGAAGAGTAGCTCGGCGAGGAATCGAGTATTGGTTTGAATATAATTTAGTTGAAAAGGTCGAAAGATTGAATGAATGATAACCCAAGGGGTGTGCCTCGGGAGCCATCCATTCGAAGACCCAAGGAATGCTAGATTCCAAGAATCTCCTCCTTTCGAAAGTTTGATTGAAAATAAAGGTCTCCAATTTAGTGTATTTTGATTAAGTGTATGAACAAAGAAAATTATTATATAATTGTTAATAGGAATATGATATGGACAATATGAATAATATGCATGAAAATATAATCGGGATATTTTTTGACGGAAAATAAACAAGATAATGATTAATCGGGTGAATCGGGAAATGGAAGGTGACGACCTCGTCTTAATCAAGAACTCTAAAAAGGTTCCATGATGTTTAAGACCTTCATTGATCGGAAATGAAAAGAATATAGTGCAAAGTAAAATGTGAAATAAAATCGAAATCGAAGAAAAGTCTCATCTTAACCGACAAAATTTGGTTTTAGATGTTCATCGACCCATAAAAAATGAAAAGTAAAAGTGAAAATAAAATCGGTCTCGCCTTAATCAAGATCTTTAATCTTAGATCGATAAGTTATGATTTTTGACTTTCATCGACTGATAAAAAATAAAAAGATGGCCTCTTATAAATCAAGATTTTGAATCGATTTCAATAAATCAACTTAATCAAGATTTTTCATATCATCGGCCCAAATAAAGAAAAAAAGATTTACAAAACTAATATTTAAAATTTTTATCAAAAGGTTCTAACAAGAATATTAACAAAATTTTTTTTAACAAAAGGTTTAAAGACTAAAACGTTAACAAGAAGTTTTTGACAAAGAAAAAAAAGCTTGAACTAAAATATTAGTAAAGTATTTTATACAAAGAAATTTAGTAAAACAATATTAATAAAATGATAGTAAAGATTTTAAGAAAAAACTAACACAAATCTTAAAAAAAAAAAAAGACCAGGGGCGCATAGGTTAAGGATGAGTGTAGAGAACAACTTGGGCTTGAACCCACAACCCACAACCCCAAGGATATATTAAAAAAAATAGTTTTTATTTAAAGTAAGAAAAAAAAGAAAATCAGAAACCTGAAAAAACAAAGTTAGTCAAAAACCAAACTACACGGTCAAAATGCATCCTCAAACCTCTTATTCAAACCTTCTAACAGCTTCGTTCCAATCCGTTTCCTTCGCCCTCTTCCGTCATTTTTCACCTCAGATCGCGGAGGTTCCTGCTTCCTGACATGCTTCGTCTCTGTTCTTTCTGTTTCCTTCGCTTTCTTCCACCGTTTTTCGCCTCAGATCGCAGCGGTTCCTGCTTCGTCTCTTCGTCGCTTTCAATTTTCTCGGTCGCGTGTGGTGGGTGTTTCGCATTTGTTGTTGTTGTGGAACCGTGGAGCTGCGGTTGGGTTGGTGCTCGTTTGAAAATGGAGGCGAAGACAATGCTGTTACGGTTAGAACCGTAGGTTATTTTTCGGCGTGGATATTTTTCTTTCGCTGCAACGAAGATGGGGTGGTAATCGGAGGAGTCGCAATTGTGTGAGGGTTGATGAGGAAGAATTTTGGGGTTGTTAATGGTGGAAGGGGTGAGTTTTGTTTTAAACGTTTTCTCTTCTCTCTTTGATTCTCTGTTCTTCTTTTCTGGGTTTGTGCGGCTTTTCTGAGTTTTTGTGATATCGGGTCAGAAACCTAAGGTAACAGAGCTGGAACAGAGCTAGCGTTATTACTGGCTCGTGTTGCGGCCGTTGTTGTGGTAGCAGCTGATGGTCCAAGGCTAAAGGTGAAAAACTGGTGCCGCAAATGGTTCATCAGTGGTGAAGCCAAGTTGTTGTAGAATAGTGTCGAAAGTTGTTTCAAGCTCCGTGTTGCGTAATCGGATGTTTCGGCGATGTCGCAACTCGAAACCAGCTTCGTTGTTGCTAACGTTGTTGACGGTAATAGTGCAACTTCGGTTTTTTGTTAATGTTACGAAGCCGGCACGAGAGATTTGTTGTTGTTCCACTTGATGGTGCGAATTCGTTTGAAGGAAGCAAGGGTGGAACGATGAGGCTTACGCTGAGGTATTTTGGGTGGATGAAGGGTTTTAAGTGCGGTTGTGGACGAAAAGAGATGAAATTGAAGGGCGTGATGGTGAAGATATTGTGATTTATCTGAAGAGCAAGGTTTTTCTTGATTTTTGGTGGTTTTGTGTTGTAGAGGTGGTCACACAGTGGTTCAGAGGCGTGTTAAAAGAGTGATTCTGAGTTTGAAATGTGCAGGTCTTTCCCCCACTTTCCCGTTTTCTCTCCTTCCCCTATTTATCATGGTTTTTTTCACACCTCTCTAAATATCTTCTTCTTTTTTGAATTTTTCTGTTGTGGTATTGTCTCTTTCGTAATGCAGTGCTTGCAGCTATTGTTGTTGGTTGGTGGTAGCAGAAGTGCAGGCTTTGGTTTGTAGCGGATAGCTGAGGTACAGTTTGCGGAGGTTTGGTCCGGCGTGCTTCAAATGCCCTGCTGTAGGTTGTTTCAGAAGGCTTGGTTTTGGCTGCTTATGTACAGGGTGATACGGTTTTGATCCTGATTTTGGCTGGATTTTGTACATGGTAGACTTTGGCATTTTGTTGCATTATTAAAAAAAGAATATTTTGGTTGTAATAATAGTTATATGGGCTTATGATCAAATAGGTTTGGGAATATATTGGAATTTTTTTGTAGATTATTGTGTGAAATGGTATTGGATAATGAAAAGGGTTTTAGAAATGAATTTGAATATTTGAAATTATAATTAATAAAATTGCTTAATGGATAATGTGTAATGAATCAAATGGAAAGAAAATGGATTTAGGAATGGTTATTTGGCATTGAATTTGAAATGTGGAAATTGGTTAAAAATGATTATGAACATAAATGGATTATAGATTTAGGGATTAAAAGAAAGGTTAATGGATAATGGATATGAAGTGGACAAAAATGGATTAAAAAGAAATGGTTAAAATGAATGGATTGGAAAATTGGTTTAAAAAATGGGTATAAAAGGAACTGGTTATTGACTTTAATTGGATATTGAGTTTTGAAATGGATAACTGTGGAATTGATAACAAAAATAAGGGTAATTGAAAATGAAGATGGTTTAGAAATTGGAAAATAAAAATAATAATGGTTAAGAAAAAAAAATGGGCGATGGTTAAGAATTGTCCCTAAGGAACCATGAATCAATCTTCAACCTTTGATCATATTTTTTTATTTATTTTTTAATATGGTTAGTGGATGGATGTATAAATGAAGATTATATACAGGTAGGACAAATTTGGGGTATGACAGATGCCCCTATCTAATTGCCTTGAACCGAGATAGTGAACGGCTACGACGTTCATTCTAAGGGTAGAAGTCAATTAGATATAAGAATGTCCCAAATTTTGTCTCGCAAAAGGTAAAGTGTTATGGAGTAAGAGTTGGCAGAATGAAGTAGCGGGGTTCAAACTGAAAAAAATAACTTGAGACTCTTTGGGTGGTCGAAGTAATTCCTTATCCATTAAGGTTCCTCGATGATACCAAAGCAGTAGCTCTGAAGGCAGACGATTCTCTGGGTCGTCGAAGTAGTCCCTTATATATTAAGGTTCCTCGATGATGCCAAAGTAGTATCTCTGAAAGCAGACGATTCTCTGGGTCGTCGAAGCAGTCCCTCAAGGTTCCTCGATGATACCAAAGTAGTATCTCTGCAGTAAATTTACTGAGGAATAGTTGAGCAAGATTCCTGTCGGAGGAAATGTGCTGGCTCTGCAGGGGAAAGCTCACAAGAAACTTCCTAGGGTAACCTCTGCTTGGGGAGCACTGGCAACAGTTATTGGAGATTGTCATTGCCAACTGCCTGGCTGAAGAATGACTTGTTGGGGAATAGGATTCCATGAGCACGTGCGGGGGTAGCGACTTCTCTTCAGAGGAATGCTGCCGAATTTGACGGAGGGCTGGCCAAGATGCTTGCGAACTGATCCTGGATCCTGTTATGCTATGTTGCTGGGGATGGAAATGCCATGCCTTACATGATGCACTGAAACACATACTAAGATGCAACTACTAGGGAATCTAATGCACGTATGATATGATAGTGCTTGATATGATTATGTAATGTTATGCTAGCATGCTATGCATATGACGATGCAAATGATCGAGCGCGCTGGGGATAGGTTTCCTTGTCGAGGGTATCACCAGGGATTGCTAAGTGAAATTGGGCTTTGGTAATTTTGGTGTTATTAGGATGCCAACGACGGTGGACTTTTACTGGTTGCCAATGAAGAATGGACTTTAGGTCGACCTTCCAGACTAAAACTGGATTGGAGGATAGATTACCAGACGAGAACTGGTGAGAAAAAGGTATTCACCAGACGAGAACTGGGCCTTAAAAGATTTGCCAGACGAGAACTGGAACTTAAAATATTTGTCAGTCGAGAACTGGACCTTTAAAAGATTTTCCAGGCGGGAACTGGACCTTAAATGATTTGTCAGGCGGGAATTGGACCTTAAAAGATTTGCTAGGCGGGAACTGGACCTTAAATGATTTGTCAGGCGGGAACTGGACCTTAAAAGATTTGCCAGGCGGGAACTGGACCTTAAATGATTTGCCAGGCGGGAACTGGACCTTAAATGATTTTCCAGGCGGGAACTGGACCTTAAAAGATTTTCCAGGCGGGAACTGGACCTTAAATGATTTGCCAGGTGGGAACTGGACCTTTAAAAGATTTGCCAAGTGGGAACTGGACCTTAAATGATTTGCCAGGCGAGAACTGGACCTTAAAAGATTTGCCAGGCGGGAACTGGACCTTTAAAAGATTTTCCAGGCGGGAACTGGACCTTAAATGATTTGCCAGGCGGGAACTGGACCTTAAAAGATTTGCCAGGCGGGAACTGGACCTTAAATGATTTGCCAGGCGGGAACTGGACCTTAAAAGATTTGGAGGTGCCAACGAGTGTGGGCTTTTAGGTGGTTGCCAATAAAGGATTGGACTTTTGGATTGCCAAGCTAAATTGGACTTTAGGTTATAAAAATGCCAATAGGGTGGACTTTTGGGTTGCCAAGCTAAGTTGGACTTTTGGGTTGCCAAGCTAAGTTGGACTTTGGGTTGCCAAGCTAAGTTGGACTTTGGGTTGCCAAGCTAAGTTGGACTTTGGTGTCAAGTCTAATGATACCAGGCTTTGAGACGTCAAACCTTGTTGGAAGGTCAGGCTTGAGGTATGATACACATGTCTATGCAATGAGCGAAGCGACATGACCAATGCATATGAGAGATTTATGTAATGATATGAAAGTTTCCAAGGATGCCCCAGGAAAGGATAAGGGATGGATAGGTTCCTATGCAGCAAGGTCCTTTGTCGGAAGGAAGGCAAAAGGTTATTTGGTAGGGTGATAGCATGATTCCCCGACACTCGTCTTAAACTCAACGGTCACTTGACGATGTTTGCTTGAGCAGATTGAAAGCAACAGAGAGATTTGCCCCTGTGTGGCTCATCCCTCCCCACTCTGGGTCTATGAAGAATTTCTCCTTGACAGTAAATTGGAAACAACTGTACCATGAGATGATCTCGAGATGGCTTGCCCTAGCATTCCAAGTCGTGAAAGGCTTTGTCCCTGAAAGGAAGTTGGAAGTGGATGTACCATTAGATGAACTCGAGATGGCTTGCCCCAGAATTCCAAGTCATGACAGGATTTATCCTTGAAAGGAAGATTCAGAAGCAGATGTACCATGAGATGAACTCGAGATGGCTTGCCCCATAATTCCAAGTCATGAAAGGATTCTTCCTTCATTGAATGACTCTTGAAGTATTTGGCTTCAAAGTACCCATGAGGTAGCTTGCCCCAGAATGAGCGTTGAAGTGACTTAAATTGTGTTGATTGAACATTGGAGGGGTTTTCCTTTAATCAAAAGAACCTCTGGGTGACCTGCCCCTGTTTGGTAGAGTCTTGAGATAACTCACCTTGATCAAACTGATCCCTGAAAGATTTGCCCCATAATCAATTAATGCTTCGGGGACTTGCTTTAAACTGACTGATTCGACAATCATTGGATGTCAATGCCCCTGCTCCATAGGGTTATGAGGTGTTGTCAATTCGTGCCAACATTGTTGAATGACCCAGCCCCCTTTGATTGCTCCTTGTTGGAATTTCCTTGATGTCAAACACTGACTTGCAGTTAAAACTGTTCATTTACAAATGGTAATTTTAATACGATGCTCATGCAAGTTTTGAAAATCAGTCATTATTAGAATGATGTGATAGTGTGTGACGGATGAACCATTAGTCCAAACGTGGTGCTGATTTAGCTGGTGTGAAAGATATAGCAAGAATATGTCACCAATTCAGAAGATTAGCAAATCTCTAGGAGTCAGTTTACGCAACCTTGTTGTAGTATGCTTTCAGAATAAACCCCGCCTCAATTAGGTCTTTTGAGGGTTATAACGTGGCCTGATTCACGGTTTATGAAACAAAGGATATAAGGCTCAAAACTTGATTTGTACCCACCCCTTCTTCGTGATGATCTCCAGTCCTACGTTCAGTTAATTCTGCACATGTTGGTTTTCCAAAAGGGTTGACGGTGTAAGAGTGATGATTCAAGGTTTGCTTGAAATGGCAGTCACATTATTTTGCTTTTGTTAGGGATGTCAGTGACCCTTTTTTGCTTTTGATTTTTATTTTGATCCCTAACTTTTGCCTGGACTGATTTTGTTTTTTCAAGTCCATCGGGATTGCCTTGATTTTTTCCTAAGTCTCCTTTTAAGGTGTTCGACTTAGCAGGCTTTTGATTTTTGTTTTTTTTTTGATTTTTTTTTGTGTCAGAGGATTGTGACTGCCAAGTCATGGGTAATTGATGAACAACCATCATGTTTTTGGATTTTGCTTTTGTGAACTGAGTGCGTAATTAGGTTAACTGAACACTACCCTGCCCCAGGTTGAGTGTAAGGGTTTGAATATCCGAAGGAAACTGCTACTTCTAGGCTCGAAGTGGTTTACTAGGGATTAACTCCTTATTTCTTCAGTGTTTGGGGATTTGAAACAATGCCTGTACATCCTTGGCAGGATTCCATCCGAAAGCATACTATAAGCAATTATGGGTACCTTGTTTTCATCATCCTCCCACAAATCTTTGCTAAACAAAAGTTTTGATAAAGAGAGTGGACAAGAAGTATATGGAAGAATTTTGTTGTTTTTGTTATTTATTTATTTATTTTTTTGTATATGTAAGTAAAGAAAAACGAGCGAACGCGACATGATTAATTCAGAAAATGCATTATCACATCATTAATATTACCATTCACAACAACAATATTCAAAAACAAGTAGCATTTAACATAACGAAATTACAAATGCAAATGATAAATGTCTAATGGTTGCTAGTATCTGAGGAAGTCTTCCTGTCTGAACTACTGGCTTTAGGGAATGCCTCTTGAAGTCTTGGAACTCATTTGGGCGAGAAGCTGACGTGCACAACCAAGCTTCCGTCTGGGAATGATATGTGCTTTTTGTCAATCAACTGTTGCACCTTGGCTTAAAAAGCTTTGCAATCTTCAGTTGAATGCCCCATTGATCCAGCATGATATCCACAATGCGCATTGGGATCGTATCCAGGCGGGTATGGTTTTGGAAAAGGCTTGATAGCTTTGGGCTCTACCAGTGAGTTTTGGACCAGATGCGGCAAAAGTTGACCGTACGACATAGGACTAGGTAAAGAGGAGCAATCCTTCTTTCCAAGTTGTTTTGAGGCCTATGCTGATTCTGACGATGATTCTGATATCCTTGACCACGATCTCGTTGATTTGTACGAGGAGAAATCATGGGTTTCTGGTATGACGCCCTAGGATTGACAGTTTGCCCATAAGGATGATATGGCGCTGACAATGATAACTTCCTAGAAGCTGAGGGACCATAAAGCTTTGCTGGTGCACCTTGAGAATACTCAGCATCTGCTATGACTGCATCAATTCTATTATCCTCTTCCTCTTGGGGATTGCTGAAGGATTCAGTCTCACCAGCTTGATTACTCGAAACGTCTTGGACTTGTTTAGCTTTGAGGTAACTCTCGATGCGTTCTCCTACTATTATTATGTCAGAGAAGCTTGAGAATGAACTGCCAGCCATCCTTTTAAGATAGGTGGTATACAGACTGTCCAAGAACATGTCAATCAGTTCTTTATCCGAGAGTGGTGGTTGTACCCTGGCTGCGAATTCTCTCCACCATTGTGCATAGGTCTTAATGGATTCACCGCTCTTCTGAGATAGGCTTTGCAGCTGCGTGCGACTGGGAGCCACGTCCAAATTGTACTCATATTGCTTTAGGAAAGCATTGGACAAGTCTTTCCATGATTGGATACAGCTTCTTTCTAAATCCATGTACCAATTCAAAGATGCACCACTTAAACTGTCTTGAAAACAGTAAATCATCAACTTGTCATCGCAGACATGAGGAGTCATCTTTCGACAGAACATCACCAAATGACGCTTTGGGCAACTGAGACCAACGTACTTCTCAAAGTTGGGTACTTCGAATTTTGGCGGAATTACCAAGTCTGGCACTAGGCACATATCAACAGCATCGAGCCTAGAAGTATCGCGTGCTTTCATAGCTTGAACTTTCTCTTCGAGGGCACCTTCGAGGGCACAAAACCTTTTCTCCATAGAATTAGTCAGCGGCATCATCTGAGACTGAGCAGGGATGTTCACTCGTGGAGGATGATCACCAGGTAGAAGATCATACTGTGGGTTAGTCAACACGACAAAAACTGATTGGGGGGGGGGGGGTCAAAATCCTTCATCTCATCATGTTGAAAGCTATCCTCTGACATAGCCATCACAACTTTCAAATTGTATATGCTTCTCTTATCTCCGCTTAAACTTGCTTCAAATGCTTTGCGGCTACTACAAGTTTAGTACGAGCATCAGGAAATCAGCTGGCAGGAAATAGACAAAGGATCAGACGAGTTTTGGTTGGAAGGGTATGCCATGCAAATGAGATGCAAATGCAATGATATGTAAACAGATGCAATGCAGGAAGATCCAGGATCAAGGATATCACGAGAATTTGCAAAACACTCTAATAGGTAAGCTTTATGAGGATAGTTCTAGATTTTTTACCCATAAACCCACTCACGGGATAGCTCTTATGTTGATGGATATGGTTCCCAGGGTCTCGGACACTAATCGCGTCAACACCACGCAACAGGCTAGCTGCATTGTAACGAGGATACGAAAAGGTCTATCCTGAGTGTAGTCTTCATGCTAGGCCCACGAAAAGCGAGTCCTCGGAGACTAACACTAACGACCACCAAGATGAAAACTGGTGCTAAGAGTGGGTCCCAGAGTCACGGACCCTTCATGAATCAAGTCGTGCGACAGGATAGCTGCGTTACAACAAGACCTACGAAAAGGTCTACTCTAGGGGAAGCTTTCATGCTAGGCACACAAGGAGCGAGTCCTTGGGGACTAACACTAATTACTTCCAAAATCTAAACTAGGTGTTCTCTCTTCTTTTTCCAAGACTCGGGTATAGAGTCTTACTTGTGATATCATCCCAAGATCCAACAGACAAGTATGATAAACAACATATAATAAAGAGAAAGCAGTACAAAGCAAGTAAAGAGGTAATAGGAGAAAAACAAACAAGAAGAAATTAAACAAACGAAGCTAACACTCTCGAATCGAGTCAAGTTAAGCTTGACTCTCTCTAGCATAGGGCAATGCAGATTCCCCAGCAGAGTTGCCATCTGTCGTACCTCGAAAAATACGATCCTCGCGATGGACGCGGAAAAAACTGTTCGAAACAGAGTCGCCACCGAACTTTATTTATCCCAAAAGAGGGAAAGGAAAATATCGAGAAAACCTTTGAAAGGGATAAGAAAATGGTCATCGCAACCAAATTTGGGTTCGGGAGTCGATTACGCAGAGGGAAGGTATTAGCACCCTCTACGTCCGTTGTACTCAACGGGACCCTCTTGATTCGATTCGTGAGAAATGTTAGCTAAGGTTTGTTTGTTTTCTTCTAAGGTAAAAATGATTTTGTTTTCTAAGGTGAAAATGGGGTGGTTTTTTATTATTGTGCTCGGCAAGGATTAGAACCCTTGGGCCTACGTATTCCCTCGTGCAATGGGAAAGTCAGAGCATTCGTAGTTCGTGGGACTACGGTTTGTTGGTTCGTGTTTTTTAAGCGAACGAGTGTTTAATTCGCATTCTAACTGCTAAACATTGGCTTGTCGGCTCGTCATGGGAGGCTGAAGCACTAGTTCATATGCGCGGAAGAATGTACTAAACAATGTTCTTTTTTGTGAAAAGTTGTTTGAATAAGGATTAAGTATGTTAGAGATTTGATTGAGAAAAAGGTTTGATTTGGACGTGTTTTAGGCGAACGAGAGTTTAGGTCGCATTCTAACTGCTAAACGTTGGCTTGTCGGCTCGTCATGGGAGGCTGAAACACGAGTTCATATGCGCGGAAGAATGGACTAAACAATGTTCTTTTTTGAAAGTTGTTTGAGTTTGATTAAGTGTGTTAGGGATTTTGATTGCGTAAGAAGGGTTTGGTTTGTTAAGTATTTTAGAGGAAGAACGACGACTATTCGATAAACGAGGCGTCGGCCTCACAACCAATTAATCGGGGCATTACTGAGATGCTAGATCTCAACGACACCTTTTTCATTCTATTGATTATGAAATTGTTTGATAATGATTAAGTGTTTTAAGACAAAAGGTTGAATGAACAACAACCCAAGGGCGTGCCTCAACAGCCATTCATTTGAAGATCCAAGGAATGCTAGATTCCAAGAATCTCCTCCTTTCGTTAGTTAATTAAGAAAACAGTTTGAAAAGAAGATCGAATTGGATAGGTTACGAAAAGGGGTGAGGACCGATACTAGTCCCTAGGGGTGCTCCTAGTAACGAAACCTCGAGATGTGCTAGTGTGCGTTTGATGGCGAGGCAAAAGACGCTCGACTTACGATAATGTTTTGAAGAGTAGCTCGACGACGAATCGAGTATTGGTTTGAAAATAATTTAGTTGAAAAGGTCGAAAGATTGAATGAATGACAACCCAAGGGCGTGCCTCGAGAGCCGTCCATTCGAAGACCCAAGGAATGCTAGATTCCAAGAATCTCCTCCTTTTGAAAGTTTGATTGAAAATAAAGGTCTCCAATTTAGTGTATTTTGATTAAGTGTATGAACAAAGAAAATTGTTAGATAATCGTTAATAGGAATATGATATGGACAATATGAATAGTATGCATGAAAATATAATTGGGATAATTTTTGACGGAAAATAAACAAGATAATGATTAATCGGGTGAATCGGGAAATGGAAGGTGACGACCTCGTCTTAATCAAGAACTCTAAAAAGGTTCCATGATGTTTAAGACCTTCATTGATCGGAAATGAAAAGAATATAGTGCAAAGTAAAATGTGAAATAAAATCGAAATCGAAGAAAAGTCTCATCTTAACCGACAAAATTTGGTTTTAAATGTTCATTGACCCATAAAAAATGAAAAGTAAAAGTGAAAATAAAACCGGTATCGTCTTAATCAAGATCTTTAATCTTAGATCGATAAGTTATGATTTTTGACTTTCATCGACCGATAAAAAATAAAAAGATGGCCTCATATAAATCAAGATTTTGAATTGATTTCAATAAATCAACTTAATCAAGATTTTTCATATCATCGGCCCAAATAAAGAACAAAAGATTTACAAAACTAATATTTAAATTTTTTATCAAAAGGTTCTAACAAGAATATTAACAAAAAAATTTTTAACAAAAGGTTTAAAGACTAAAACGTTAACAAGAAGTTTTTGACAAAGAAAAAAAAGTTTGAACTAAAATATCAGTAAAGTATTTTATACGAAGAAATTTAGTAAAACAATATTAATAAAATGATAGTAAAGATTTTAAGAAAAAACTAACACAAATCTTAGAAAAAAAGAAAGACCAGGGGCGCATAGGTTAAGGATGAGTGTAGAGAACAACTTGGGCTTGAACCCACAACCCACAACCCCCAAGGATATATTAAAAAAAATAGTTTTTATTTAAAGTAAGAAAAAAAAAAGAAAATCAGAAACCTGAAAAAACAAAGTTAGTCAAAAACCAAACTACACGGTCAAAATGCATCCTCAAACCTCTTATTCAAACCTTCTAACAACTTCGTTCCAATTCGTTTCCTTCGCCCTCTTCCGTCATTTTTCACCTCAGATCGCGGCAGTTCCTGCTTCCTGACATGCTTCGTCTCTGTTCTTTCTGTTTCCTTCACTTTATTCCACCGTTTTTTTGCCTCAGATCGCAGCGGTTCCTGCTTCGTCTCTTCGTCGCTTTCAATTTTCTCGGTCGCGTGTGGTGGGTGTTTCGCAGTTGTTGTTGTTGTGGAACCGTGGAGCTGCGGTTGGGTTGGTGCTCGTTTGAAAATGGAGGCAAAGACAATGCTGTTACAGTTAGAACCAATAGGTTATTTTTTGGCGTGGATCTTTTTCTTTCCCTGCAACGAAGATGGGGTGGTAATCGGAGGAGTCGCAATTGTGTGAGGGTTGATGAGGAAGAATTTTGGGGTTGTTAATGGTGGAAGGGGTGAGTTTTGTTTTAAACATTTTCTCTTCTCTCTTTGATTCTCTGTTCTTCTTTTCTGGGTTTGTGCGGCTTTTCTGAGTTGTTGTGATATCGGGTCAGAAACCTAAGGTAACAGAGCTGGAACAGAGCTAGCGTTATTACTGGCTCGTGTTGCGGCCGTTGTTGTGGTAGCAGCTGATGGTCCAAGGCTAAAGGTGAACAACTGGTGCCGCAAATGGTTCATCAGTGGTGAAGCCAAGTTGTTGTAGAATAGTGTCAAAAGTTGTTTCAAGCTCCGTGTTGCATAATCGGAAGTTTCGGCGATGTCGCAACTCGAAACCAGCTTCGTTGTTGCTAACGTTGTTGACGGTAATAGTGAAACTTTGGTTTGTGGTTAATGTTACAAATCCGACACGAGAGATTTGTTGTTGTTCCACTTGATGGTGCGAATTTGTTTGAAGGAAGCAAGGGTGGAACGATGAGGCTTACGCTGAGGTATTTTGGGTGGATGAAGGGTTTTAAGTACGGTTGTGGACGAAAAGAGATGAAATTGAAGGGCGTGATGGTGAAGATATTGTGATTTATATGAAGAGCAAGGTTTTTCTTGATTTTTGGTGGTTTTGTGTTGTAGAGGTGGTCACACAGTGGTTCAGAGGCGTGTTAAAAGAGTGATTCTGAGTTTGAAATGTGCAGGTCTTTCCCCCCTTTCCCGTTTTCTCTCCTTCCCTTATTTATCATGGTTTTTTCACTCCTCTCTAAATATCTTCTTCTTTTTTGAATTTTTCTGTTGTGGTATTGTCTCTTTCGTAATGCAGTGCTTGCAGTTGTTGTTGTTGGTTGGTGGTAGCAGAAGTGCAGGCTTTGGTTTGTAGTGGATAGCAGAGGTACAGTTTGCGGAGGTTTGGTCCGGCGTGCTTCAAATGCCCTGCTGTAGGTTGTTTCAGAAGGCTTGGTTTTGGCTGCTTATGTACAGGGTGATACGGTTTTGATCCTGATTTTGGCTGGATTTTGTACATGGTAGACTTTGGCACTTTGTTGCATTACTAAAAAAAGAATATTTTGGTTGTAATAATAGTTATATGGGCTTATGATCAAATGGGCTTGGGAATATATTGGAATTTTTTGTATATTCTTGTGTGAAATGGTATTGGATAATGAAAAGGGTTTTAGAAATGAATTTGAATATTTGAAATTATAATTAATAAAATTGCTTAATGGATAATGTGTAATGAATCAAATGGAAAGAAAATGGATTTAGGAATGGTTATTTGGCATTGAATTTGAAATGTGGAAATTGGTTAAAAATGATTATGAACATAAATGGATTATAGATTTAGGGATTAAAAGAAAAGTTAATGGATAATGGATATGAAGTGGACAAAAATGGATTAAAAAGAAATGGTTAAAATGAATGGATTGGAAAATTGGTTTAAAAAATGGGTATAAAAGGAACTGGTTATTGACTTTAATTGGATATTGAATTTTGAAATGGATAACTGTGGAATTGATAACAAAAATAAGGGTAATTGAAAATGAAGATGGTTTAGAAATTAGAAAATAAAAATAATAATGGTTAAGAAAAAAAATGGGCGATGGTTAAGAATTGTCCCTAAGGAACCATGAATCAATCTTCAACCTTTGATCATATTTTTTTATTTATTTTAATATGGTTAGTGGATGGATGTATAAATGAAGATTATATACAGGTAGGACAAATTTGGGGTATGACAACTGCAAAAGAGGCACTCCAGCAAAATAAATGCTGGAGACGAAGGCAACTCCACCGGGGATGACAGACTGAATTGTCCTCTGAAATAAGAGACCTTGCTGAGAAAGATTTCACTCTGCTGAGGAAGACATTGATCACAAACTCTGCTGGAGATGAAAACTCCGAGAGACTACCCACTCTGTTGGGGATGAATAAAAACGGATATTGGAGGTGGAACCCAAAGAGAAATTCCCTCCGCTGGGAATTACTAATGACTTCTACCGAAGGTAGACCTCAAACCTGGATTTGACGAATGCCAACAACAATTGGACTTAAGACCTGCCGGGGGTATCAATCGCTATTGAACAATCCACTACGAGGATCACCATCAAAATCTGCTTGTGGGACAAGTTAATAACACTGAACCTGCTCGGGGGTATTACTGAACTTAACCCGTTGTTGGGAGATGCTCTTACCTTTATCCTGTCAGGGAATATCAGCCAATACCAGCAAATCTGCTTGAGGAATAGTGATTGACAACATCAACTCTGCTAGAGGATACCACCAAGCTTAATCCTCTGCTGGGGATCAGACCAAACCATTGTTGGTGAGAAAACACTTCCTGACTAGCTGAGGAAAATAGGTGTTCAGACTCTGTGGGGAAATAACATCTTTGTCCAAAGAAGATATTCCAACAGTCTCTTGCTGGGGATGCAGAAGTATCAACTTCTGGCTACTTGCTAAGAGAGTAATGGACCAACCACCACTCTAACTGGGGAAATAAGCCTCTGTATTCTGCCCGGGGAAGGTAATTTCTGCTGAGGAAAAGATTCACCTTACCCTGCCGGGGATTAGAGCACACAGCTGCTAGTGAAACATACATTTCTTGTCCTGCGGAGGTAAATAAATACCAGACTCTGTAGGGATGATAAAATCTTTACCAAAGACAACCAACATGTCTTCTGCTGAGGATACCACAACCTCTACCTTGAAGCAATCCACTTCTGACAGCTTGCTGGGGAATAATAGATCAACCATGACTTCGATTGGGGACACAATCCTCTGTACGCTTATAGGGGAGAGTAAGATCCACCGAGGATGGTGATCTTTCAGACGCTGAGGAGAGTAACTCTACTGGGGAGAAAAGTTTTTACTCTGCTGGGGATTAAAGCATGTCGTTGCTGACGGAAATACACTTCCTGACCTGCTGAGGAAAGTGAGTACCAGGCTCTGTGGGGAAAATAAAGTCTTTTCAAAGACATCCAACACATCTCCTGCTGGAGATACAATAATATCCACCTTGGAGCAATCCACTTCTGACTGCTTGCTGGGGAATAATAGATCAACCATGACTTCTGTTGGGGACACAATCCTCTGTACGCTCATAGGGGAGAGTAAGCTCTGCTGAGGATGACGATCTTTCAGATGCTGAGGAGAGTAACTCTACTGGGGAGAACTCGTGTTACCCAGGCTGACCAGTCTCTATGGTCATAAACGGCCCTTTGAACTCTCCACTTGCCCCAGACGACCAGGTCTAAAGGAAGAAATTAACTCAAGAGGATTTTATAGAAGACCGTGCATTCACACTGCCCCTAGGGTTTTTAAACTCTTGGAGAGATTTATCAGATCTCGACATAACTGCCCCAGACTGCATATTCCATGAAGTAAATTACCTCGAAAGGATTTGTAATGACTTGAAAATACTCTGCCCCTAGTATTCTGAACTTTGAAGAGGTGTTTTCAAATAACCGTCTTCAAGAGTGGACAACTTCTCACGCTCTAGAGGTGGCATGCCCTAAGTATGAAAGAAACTTTGCCCCTGACTGATCTTACAGAGATTTGTCAAATCGATCTGATTGCCCTATATTAAGCGCTTGTGGAGAGATTTATTGAATCTCGACATAAGTGCCCCAGTTTGTCTGCTTCTTATCACCATTTATCGGGAACCTCTAGGCTGCACACAGTCTCTTGGCCACATACCCCTAGACATGACTGTCCTTCGGAGTTTTCACCATCTCAACTTGGCGTGATCGAGCTTCTCAACTGATGTTCATCATGTAAGCTTCTTTGATGTCAAACACATGCGAGCAGAAAACATTTAATGTGAGAATAACAATTCTAATGCAACACTCGTGTTAACCTGAAGTTTTATTGAAAATGTGTCGCCAAGCCTTATGAACGAATCACTGGCTGGAATGCGACATTGATTTTTGAATGGAAAACAATACGCACATGCAATACCAACAAAAATCTTATTAGCACAACTCATGGGAGTCAGGAACGCTATCTCGTTAAAGTACGCCTTCGGAATAAACCCTATTTCAATTAGGACTTTTGAGGGTTATATCGTGGCCTGGTTCACGGTTTTGAGAAAAAAGGATTTAAGGCTCAAAGTTTATTGGTGCCCACCCACTCTTCGTGATGTTCTCCAGTCCTACGTTCAGCTAATTTGGCGCAAACACTCATCTCTCAAAAGGTTTTATGATCTTTAAAGAACTCATGCAATTGATGGTTTGAGACCTGATGAGGTTTTGGAGCAACAGTCACCCCTTTTGTCTTTTGTGTCTATAGTCACACGACTTGTTCTTGCTTGAGGATTTTCTTTTGTAATCCTTTTGTTTTTCACTTTCTCATTCTTTTGCTTTTTGATCCCTAATTTTTGCCTGGACTGATTCTTTTGAATCTTTAGATTTTAAAGTCCAGTGGGATGTCCTAACTTTTGCCTAAGTCGCTTGTTTTCAAGCTTTGACTTAGCGGGCTTTTTTCTTTTTTTTTTATTCTTTTTTTTTTCAGAACAAATCGTGTGACACTGGCTTGTCCTGACTTTGTTGAAAGGATTGTGACTGCCTCACTCCTCGATTGTTGATTGATAACCATCATGGTTTCACATCTCTTGGCCTCCTGATATGTGAGGAAATAAAGGTAATGGATCCTTAGATGTACACTCCTTTTGAAATTTGAACGCTCGGTCAAATTAACTGACGCCTACCCTGCCCCTGGGTTAAATGTGAGGGTTTTTTCATACGAAAAGAAACTCCTACTTCAAGGCTCAAAGAGGTTAACGAGGGTCTATCTCCCTTATATCTCCAGTGTTTAGGGATTGAAACAATGCCTGTACATCCTCAACAGGGTTTTATTCGAAAGCACACAACCAAAGATTTTACGTTTTTCCCTCATCATCCTCCCTCAAGAGTTTAGGCAAGAAAATTGGTATTCCAGTGCATATAAACATGATATGAGTGCATAAAAGCAAAGTACTTCAGGAACAACACATTCATTGCATTAAAATCAACATTCAAAATAAAAACAAGTTTTTTCAAGAAAACACTGTTTAAACAAACAAATGAAAGCTACATATGAAACTGCAGTAAAGAATCCGAAGATTGCCATTGTTAAGGAGACTTGATTCCGTCCGGACTTATTGCTTCTGATAACATCCTTGCAGTCCCAAGTTCCCACTTGGGAAGCTTCAGTTGAAATGCATACCATTAGCAGTGAAAGTAATGACCCCTGCATCAATCAGATCTTGCACTTTGTGTGGGAGCGCCTTACAATCCTCAGTTGAATGCCCCCGTGCCCCAGCATGGTATCCACATCGAGCATTGGCATTAAACCCTGGTGGATACGGAGGAATGGTCAGATCTGGTTTCCTTGGCACAATCAACCCTCTTTTAACCAGCTCTGGCAATATCTGACCATATAGCTTTGGTAGTACAGCAATCTGCCCGTTTCTTGGCTTCCGTCGACCCACTTGAGAACTATTCTGCTGTTGATTCTGATTTGCGTATTTCTCTAGCTCAGGCGCTTTTCCCCTCAGACTTAATCGAGGAGTAGGCAGCAGTTGCGGACGTGGGGATTCTAAGACCAAGGACTGCAAGAAATGTCCCTGAATTGATGTAGCTTTGGGAGAGACAACAGGGATATCCACTTCTTTTTCAGCAGCTAGAGTAGGACCACCTTGTATACTTACGCCGCTCGGCGTGAATTCAATTTCCTTCGAATCGATCAGATCCTGGACAACATGCTGAAATGCCCTACAATCTTCTACATTATGCCCCGGCGCACCAGAGTGGAAATCACAGTGAGCTCTTGCATCATAACCCGGTGGAGGAGTACCAGTAATAGGAGCCATAGTCCTTTTCTGTACGAATTGCAACTGAAGAAGATGCTGTAATAGCTGAGAATATGGCACCGGTGGAGTCTCAAAGTGCCGGTTCATCTTTGGTCTATCTTGATACCGACGAGGAGTACTACCCCGTTGCGGAGATACAGCTGGGACGATCACAGTGGCAATCTGCTCACTTTTGGGGAGGGATCCCTTAAACAGTGGAGGAGAGACAATTACAGCTGCAACTTTAGGCATGAGAGTATTATCTTTGCTTATCACACCTCTCACGACCTCCATAACCAGACTCATCTGAGTCTTTAGTTGGTTGACCTCTTCCTTCAACACTTTCTGGTCTTGAACCAAAGCTTGCATCTTCCCCATAAACTGCCCCATCTGAATCTTCATTTTGGTCATTTCTGCACGGAGTTATTCCATGGCTATCCTCTGATTATCACAGGTCGAGTAGTGGTGACAGGTCAAGTTGGCTGTCCTGAAGATAATACCAAGTCAGAATGAGAAATCCGCTCCGAAACACTTGTTATGCATATGAGTATGAGAATGCAATGCAGAATTCCATGTTTGAATATTTCCAAGGAATTATTATGCTTTGATTCAAAAAAATTTCCTTACACTAACCACAAGAAATAGATGGAAATGCTCAGTAGCAAGTCTCAAAGTTAATATCCCTTGGAAATACAAGAACATGTGTGCGAAAGTGATGATGCAGATGCAACATACATGGGATCAAGGCTTCCACAATGCTCAATACTGCTGTGCTGCTGAATGGATAAGTTCAAAGGTCTGCTCTAAAGAGAATACCTGAATACCAGAATATCCGAATAACCAGAATACCAGAATAACCAGCATATCGGCATAATCAGAATACCAGAATGCCAGGCTGATAAGTTTGCACTGATAAGAGAACCAGAATACCAGGTAGGATGAAAGTCAAGGTTATCTGTAAACCTGTAAACAACTCTCCCCTCTCACATGTGGGTACTAGAAAGGCGAGGATCCTCAATATCACGGACTCTCAAGTCGAGAAATGATGATATGTTCACCATTTATGGTTTGGCATCATCACCAATCGAGGAGGCCTCAATTGATTCCCCTAAAAAAGGATACCCTATAGCAAGTTCCCAGCATTGGGTCCTCAGATCAAGAATGTGTAATGGGTTTGCCATTTCTGGTCTGCCATTATCACACCTCGGGAGGAGTGCCGCAACTGAGTCCTCGGGAATGGTCACCAGAGTCGACAGCTTTCTAGGTTTACACCCTGAAATGCTCAAGACACGCAAATCAGAACATCTTCCAAGAAAACCTTGCCTGGTTGTGGATTTCGTGTAAACCATACGTAGCAAGACGCTACATAGGCCACACTACTTTCCACTCTAGTCCTATGTGTACAGTCAAGCCTGTGTAATGGGCTTATCTCTCAGAACATCCCAACCTGACAAACAGGAAACCAGTATAGCACAGCACAGTCCAGTATAATAATAAAATGCAATGTAATAAATGCGGTAAATACAATAATACAGTAAAGCAAAGATACGGTAAACAGCAATACAGTGAAATAGTAAAACAACAAAACACAGCACCACAGATAAACACCCAATGAAAAAAAAACAGACAAGCGTTAGGATTGACTCGCTTAGGGAGAAGTCATCCCCAGCAGAGTCACCAGCTGTCGCTCCCGGGATTTTCATCCAAGTACAAACGCGAAAATGGCGCGGAAACAGAGTCGCCAGCAATGTGTATTTATCCCAAGAGAGGGAAAGGAAACACTGCGTAAACCTGCGGGAAGGGAAAGAGCATGGTCTTACGACCAAGAGAAACGGGTAAGGGAGTCGGTTACGTGAAGGGAAGGTGTTAGCACCCCACACGTCCATCGTACTCGATGGGATCCACACTTGTTGTCTCGATCAAAGGGTGTCATCGTCTGGAGCTCCACTGCTACTGGAAAGAAGAAGGAATGAGAACAGAAAAGGACGGAGAAACAAAGAAGAAAAGGAAAATGAAATGACTCGATATGACGTCCTCGGAGTCCTAGGCCTACGTATTCCCTCGGGAACAGGAAAATCAGAGTCAATGTAGTTCGGACGCGAACTAAGGGGGAAGGTTGCTCGCCAAGACATCGCCGTCTTGTGCCTACGTATCCTCAATCGGAAGAGAAGGAGGAAATCAGAGCAGTCGTAGTTCGACTTAACTAAGTCGGTGTTTTTTATGAGCGACGTTAAGTTCGCGTCCGGCAGATAGGGTCGATGCCTGTTTGCGACAAGACGGAAGTAACGTGCCCTTTTCTAAAAATGAGGTTTGAAACTTAACGATCCCGAAGGATAAAAAAGGTTTGAGTTTGTTTTGTGTTTTTTAGACAGAAGTGTTTTTGAAGTTAATTCATAACTTGCATTGCACCCAAGTCTACAACATAGGATCGAATGTCTCGCGTATCGACCCAAGACAGGACGCATGCTTAACATCCTAAGAAAGTGAAGGAAGACCCCCCACTATCTCATTTCCCACATATAAGGCTCGTGCGCAATACATGTTAATCCTTTATTAAGTGTTTTATAAAAATTATGAGATGAGAAGAGAAGACTCAAGTTATAAAGAAAACACTAAAGGGAATCTAATTTGTTCCTAATGTTATCATGCAAAAGTGGCCCTAAGGTCAAGGTTTGAGAACCTAAGTCTAAAAATAAGAGAGGGATAGCACTACCTAATGCATATCCTACCTCACTTTAATCAAAGATTAAAGTTGAGCTAGGATCCCTAAGGGTGTGGATAAATTGTACACACAAAGCATTATATCGTGATATTCACAAACACACAAGAGAAAATGAAAGAGATAAGACAAAAGTGATATGAGTATGGATAAGCATCCACATACTCAAGACTTACCATATTCCCTACATAAAATGGTTAGTACGAAAACAATTCAAATATTGAAGTACAAGTGAAAAGGAGGAAGCAAACAAGTCCTAATGTTCTAAGGAGATGTTCTAAACACCAAACAAAGTTCAAACCAAGAAAACACCAAAGTCATATGCAAATGACATTTACAAATGAGTGAAGATGTCATTCAAATGGCATATGATTCACAAGAGTAAGTAATGATCAAGCAAGCAAAAATGGGAGCAAACATCATTAAAGTTCCCACTATGCATCATACAAGACATGCAAGTAAGACATGAATATGCAAATGGAATAACCAAACAAAATGGATGCAAGTCAGTAGCTTAGGACATTTGAAATGACCTTTAGAAGTCAAGCATGTAAACACAAAAGTTCATACCATTGTCATATTGAAGCACTTAGAAGATTAAGAGCAAACAAGTTCACATTAAGTCAAACAAGTTCCCTTGTGTTCATGAAGTTCCAAACTTGCAATATGAAGTTAAAATTCATGTTATGAAGTCAATGGTGATGGAAAACAGAAGTGTAATCATTTTGAAGTGGCATATGAAGGTCATGCAAGAGTTGGCATACACAAGTCATCCAAGAAAGGCAAGTTAAGATGTAGTAGTTCACACAACATTCTATGATCAAACAAGTATACACCAATCATGCAAGTATAAACCAAGATGGACCTATAATTCAACATGAAGGACCTCCAATATGTATATCTCATGATGTCAAAACATCTCACCACACTTCACAAAGGAACTTGTTCAAAGCAAACAAAAACCCTAATAGAAGTCATCTAACAAACACACATTCATTGATGTCATTAGAATGAATAAAAAGTATAGTTAAAGGCTCAAAGAAATTGGGATATTCAAGTAATATGAGGTGCACCCAACATGTAAGCATGTTCCAAAAGAGTGGCTCAAAAATTATTATCAAACCTATATAAACATGTCTCACAATGTCATACAAAGCATGCACACAAAAGGCTCAAAACATCACTCAAAACTCATCAAGAAATGACTTATAAAATTCATAAAAAATGGACAACATTCCTCAACATGTCATAAATGCACATACCAATTATTATTCAAATACTCAAAACCCAACTATGTCAAGCAAAATTGGAATGAAGCATATGTCATGATGAAATGCACAAACAAAAGAAAATGATAGGAAATTCAAGAAAATATGTCATAACATGATAAAACCAGAAAATAAAATGTCCAAAAATTATTTAAATGTGTTATTATGCTCTAGAAATTTTTATGGAATTTTCTGATGCCTAAAAACAATTTTAAAAATTAAAAACCAACAATCATGGAAAAGAAAAATAAAAACACAAGAAAATAAGCCAAGGAGGTGCAACGCAAGTAAAAACCAAGCTCAAAAGCGCTTGGGCCAAAAACAAGGGTGTACGAAAAGCAAGCTAGGCCCAGTCCATTACACGCATTCAGATAAGGTCTACAGCATGGAAAGCAGTCAACAATTTGACTCAATAACAACCACACGATACGTCAAACATGAGATGATCAAGGAGTAAACACATCACACGTATCACAACGCAAGAACATGATAAACAAACATGCATCACACGCACGCAAGCACAAAATTCAAATACTCTTCAGAAAATGGAGAACGTGAGGGGAACGTGCATCATTAATTCGCTGGCACGCTGTGGGACGTTAGATCCAAACAATCCAAAGGCTGTGTTATAAACTGAGAAATGCTAGGGTTCAGGCAAGGTTGAATCCTCAGATGGCCGGAGCAACCTCCGATCACCTTCTCCGGTCACTTCTCCACCGTGCCAAAATGTTCAGGTCACCAGAAATGAACAAAACATACACCAATCGCTTCCTCTCTCCAAGTAGATTCCAGATATGCCATTAACTTTCACATAAGATGCATGTACAAGCTAAATCGAAGCAAACAAATTCAAGATCCAAAACTGAAACAATCACCAATATCTCTAGAATCTAACCAAAAACATTGCCTCTGGTAGGAGGACTTAAGATGCAACTACATGATGCCCTAATTCATGTTACATAAACTATTATGATGCTGTGAAGTTCAGAAACTCAAACCTGGCCAAAGATGCAATTCCAAGCTTCAAGAAACCCTGACAACTTCAATGCACGATCTTGTAATCTACACGGAGCAAAATAAATGCTCAAGAAGCTTCAGAATCTTGCTTAAACCTTGATCTGATGGTGATGAAACCTACACTCGTGGAAGGTGTGATTAGAGATTCCAGATGGAGGCTAATACATACAGTAGGTAGCTTGAGGATTGGTGATGATAACTGTGTGAAGAGAATCAAAAAGCTTCAAGGAATAGAGAGTTTAGAGTGAGAAAGCTCAGAGAAAGAGGGAGTGAGAATTTGGTGAAAAGTAAAAAATGAATTAACCACCCTTCAATTCTGTTAGAAATCCTATTTATATGTGAGGTTAACTGTTATCCAACTGTGGTTAACAGTTAGAAGCTTGGTTAACTGAGTTAAATGAGTCAAATTAGTTATGCACGAGTTGAGAGGATTTTCTATGGTGAGGTGAGCAACATGAGCTTATGGTGGTGGTGAAGTGAAAATGGATGGTGATGATGTTGGTGTGTCAGCAAGGCTTGCTCTGCAAGTTTCTCTTTTGGTTTGTTTGAATAGAAAAGGAAATAGTGTGCATGAGTGTGCATGGTATGTATGAGTTGGTTTGGTTAAAAATAGCAATGCCTGATGACAACATGCGCATAAAATAACCACTTGACAAGTTTAGAATTGTTTTGGGTTCACTTGAATTAAAAGAAAAATCAAAGGTAAGGATAATGGCTTTGGCAAGAAATATCTCCATGATTATGTAACCAAATGGCATGATAAAGGATGATTTGGAAAGAGGAGATGTAATGCAACAACATTGTAGTGGAAACCAATTGCAAATGAAGCCTCTAACATGCTTGAAATGGCTCATGAAATGGCTTGTACACAACTGTCTTGGCAGGTCAGCCTGACCTAGTCATATCTTGCCTTTATGCGCATGACATGGATCAGCTTGGAACCCTACTTTGAACTACTATATCTCCCCAATGATTGATCAGATGAAAATTTGTCCAACATAAGAGTTGAAGAGGACATGGAAATGAACAAGATTAATGTTGAACAATTTTCCATTTGAAGCTTGCATCAATGAGAAATTTATTTTGGAAGTTGGACAAAACATGCACACAAGATGTTTGATGAAATGACTGCGTGCTGGCTCGCCCATGACTTGCCTTGCTGGTAAAAAATGCCCTACAAATCTCCAACTTTAATCAACCATAACTCTCTCAATTTTGATCCAATGGAGATGTTCTTGGTATGGATTTGAAGCTTGAAACATGAACTTTTGATAGGCCTCCCTAGACCTTCCATTTGGTGCTTGGAACATGGAGAAATAATGCCCTCAAGTGGAGCTCTCACCTTGCCATAAATAGAAACCCTAATTTTTATTTTTGGCAACTTTGCACATTTCTTGATTTTTGATGAATCTTTCATTATTTCTTGACTAAATTCTCACCAATGATCATGTTTGACATGAGGAACATGGATTTGACCTCAAAAATTCAAGGGTTGACTTTTTCCTCTGCACAGTTGATTTTTCCATAAATTTCCTGATTCTCAATCAATTGGTCAATTGAAACCCTTCCAAATCAAATTGATGGACCATTCTTCATCCTTAGACCCTTGAGGACATGTAGAATACCATAGAATCAAGTCTTGCCCAAAAAATTAGAAATAAACTGATTTTATGGCAATCCCCTAGTTTTGACCACTCAGTTTAGGAGAAATCAGCACATCCTCCAAATCCAAATTCCTCTGAATATGATGTGTATCCTCTCTAACAAAGATGAGATATACCATTTGGAGGTGATAAAAGCTCAAAGATCTTACCCATTTGGGTATTATGCTTTAGAATACCAAAACCCTAGTTCACACTGGTTATGATGATGTGATTCCCTTGCATTCTCTTGTCAAGCTTGGTCATATGATAAGGTGATGACTCAATTTAAGATCTCTTGAGGCTCAAGGCTCCTTGGATTTGACTGAGACACCCTGATCCCATGCCAATGAACCAATGAAATGCAATGATGACTATGCCAAAATGCAATGAACCATAAGCCAGTAAAAGCTAAAAGCAAGGGGGAAAATTTTGAGGTGTTACACCTAGTAGTAAGATATTCTTTAGCATTCTCTTTCTCAGAAAATCCACTTATCAAATGTTCAGAAATGGTCCTCTTAATAACACACTATCTAAGTCAGTCACTCCTTTCCCACTTAGCTAATTTTTCTTTCTCCTCAGGTGTACTCTGATAATTTATCACAGGTTTGGTTTCACGCAGTACCATGTCAACATCAGAAATCTCTAATGAAAACTCTAAGTATTTCTTCTATTTCTTAAAGTTAGACCCACTCAGTATCTCAATAGAAGTAGAACAATTATTCATAGAGAAGATCACTGTTGAGACAAAATAGGAATGCATAAGAATAAATAATAAAGGCAAGATATAGCTTTAATGAACATAATCTATCACAAAGAGGCAAACATTATCAAGCAACCACCTTTGGGTGGAATGCACAAAACCCAGGTTGCAACCTAGGTTAGAACCTCAGATGAGTTACTCAATGAGCATACACTGGGTTCGAAAATCTATCTCATTTTGGGTAGATAAATTTTCTAAACCAAATCACCTCCAACAACTTCATCAATAAACTTCAAGAATAAGCTACTCAGTAATCATACATTAAGTTTAGAAATTTATCTTCTTTTGGTAAATAAATCCCTTGGACCACACATCTCTAATTTCTATATCCTTAATCAACCATAATCTCTATATACAATTGTCCACCTTTGGGAAGACAATCTTAGTAATGACTTAAAATCATTCCTAAAACTACAAAGAAACTTTTATAAATTTAAATGAGTAATCTCACTTTGGTGGTAATCACACACAATTATTTATAGAATTTCTTGTATAGGCGCCAAATTTCTCTTGCAAAAAAAAATCATGAAATTAAACAACATTCCCAATAAATTTGTCTTAAATAGTATCAATCTCAATATTATAAGGAATATTACATAGTATTTCAAAATATTTGACAAAACAAATGTATCACTAATTTATATAAATTAATATTTAATTGATAAAATGTCCAATACATTACAATAAAAAAATAATAGAATTTTAGAGATGTACAATCTATATTGTTTTGTAAATGATTAATTCAGTTAGTTTTACATATATATTCAACTAGTTTAATATATATAACTTGAAAGAATTAAATATAAGTAAAACAAGGGTTAAATATGTTACAGGTCCCTATAAATATTCCAAAATGTAGTTTTAGTCCCCAGAACATTTTCGTTCAAAGAATCGTCCTCCTAAGGTTTTCCGTCCCCATTCCACTTAACTGAATCATACGTGGACGGTGATTTGGCAATTTTTTTTAATTAATTGGACATGTCAAATTACCACGTGTGTAAATAGACTACACGTCAACAGATAAGTTGTAAGTCTAAGCATTCAGAGCTTCCTCATCAAAGTGTAACCTAATTCCCTTTTGTCTTATTCCACTTTCTTCCCATTTCGTCTTTGTCCTCTGTCGTTTTCTTTGAACCTTGTAACCTAATTGCAGTCAAAGTTGCTGTTGCAGTGAGAATCGAATAACAAGCTATTAATTAACTTGCATCACATTTCTTTGAATTCACCACCGACTTTGATTTATCCAAAGGAAAGGTTCAAGATCGAGAAAAACCTAAAGGGGGAGATCTAAGGTTCGGGGGTTGGTTATACTAAGGGAAGGTATTAGCACCCTTAATATCTGTAGTACTCTACAGGAACCTCTTGTTTGTTTGTGTTATCTTTCACTCGCTTGCTAAAGGTGCCATGCTAAAGGCTGAAACCTTAGGGGTTAGTATCTAGGTATACTTGCAAAGAAATCGCGTCTTGTGCCTACGTATCCTGACGGGAGTGGAATTAGAGTAACCGTAGTTCACCTAACTAAAGGATGAATGAGGAACCATTGACTATGGCCAAAGTTCCAAGGGGAAATGAGTATGAGCTCATTTTAGAGTTCACGATAACTCTCTAAATCTAAGTTATAGGGGAAAAGTGAATTCTCATGATGGTGAGAATCACATAGAGTTCAAAACTCTAACCTATTGCTAAGTTATGATTTCATGGCTCTCATGAGGCCAAGAAATGGGATAAGCTCTCACGAGGTTAAGGTAGGTTTGTTTGTTTAGTGACTCATGAGTCAATTTAGGAGGACTTTCCTTTGGAATGGGGGAAGATAACAGTTTTAAAATTACTATGAAGTAAAGAGTTATATGAATTTAATATGATGATGTAAAGAGACATGAACAAGATATTAGGATGAGACAAAGTTTATAACATCATGTAAAGTTGAAATTAAATACATTAAACATTGCTTAAACAAAATAAACAAGGATAACATAATGAAATAGTGCAATAAAAACCCTAAAAGAGAATTTCCAACTTCTACGTGAATAAAAGCCATCAAGATTAAATATTTTCAACCATTTATTTTTATATTCAACAAGTGAAATCGATTAGAAACAAATAGCAAAAAGAATGGAAGAAAAAGGATGGAAAACAAATAAGTTGTGAAGGTTTGAAAAAAAGTGTAAACTAAAAGAAAATGAGGCAACATGTTATAAAAAAAACAAGGAAAGGTCCCCATGGGTGTAGAACCCAGGACCCTACGCATCCAGTCCAAAACTAATACCAAACTAGCTATGCGCGCGCTCTGAACATATAATGGCAGCAGTGATATATATGTGAAGCGAAGTAAATTGGAAAAATAAAATAAAAGGACTGGGGCGAGGGGGATTCGAACCCCAGTCCCAAGGGTCAAAGGCGAGTGTGTATGTGTGTGCTTGCCACTGGGGTGGCTGTTTCATCCGGTATAAAACATAACTTAATAAATACATAACCCTTCGCGCGTGCATAAATCAGAAGAAACAAAATAAACAAACCTAAATAGCAGTCAGCTCATACAGAAACAACACGCCATGCCCTTAATCTCAACTAATTGTAGAACGCATATTAACAGTAAAGGAGGGAAGCATTTGATTAAACTCTCAATGATGTATGAATTTTGAACATAGGAAATATCAAGCAATGCCAAGAACGCGCAAACCAAACATCCACGCAAGCACTTACTTTGTGTAATGCAAACATACAACCAAAATGATGAGACAACTCTGAACATAGGAGATAACAAGTTTATACATTGGTTTTGCACGAAAGGGTTCAACAATCTCATTACACATTCATTGGAAATCATAAAAGGACATGTCTTGGATGCAAATAACCAAACATTCATACGGATTAAGGATTCAAAACAGCATGGTATTAGGTTGATTTCATGAATATCAAAAGTTAAATACTTAACATGTTGAATGAAAAAAAGCAAAGCTGTTTTAGGATCAGATTACATATATCCATATGGTTAATTGACAAAGGGGCAAGAAATGCAATGGAACAAGGTAGCAACATCATTCACTCAAAGTAATAGCATGGTGATACATTGGCAAATACATGGTCAGATATGATGCAGACAGTTTTAATAGCATGATTTCTATGTTCAACAGCAACTCAATCATGTCAGCAGAACAGAGCATGTTATTTCAGGTATTGAAACTTAACAATATCAACATGCAATGCGGAAGTTCAGAGTAAGCATGACTGCAGCAACACATCAAAGAAAAGACAACATAGGGCATACAAACCATGAGAGATTTAGCAAAGTTTAATGCACTGGCCTTTAAAAGGTATCAACATACCAAATTGGTTCAAATTAAGCATGACATTTAGAAAGCAACCAAGGGAAATGGCATCAAACAAGGAGTTCAGTAGATTCACAAATCTGTCTAAGGTTGTTGGTCCTAGACGCAACTAATTAAAGCATGGCATGACATGAAAACTCAGCAAAGCAACAACACCTAAGCTAATTGTTATTTGATAGGGCAGAGCAACATCTATTTCACACACAAGTCATTATTGGGAATGTTATTCCATAGCTTTTGAACATAACAATTTATACATGAAGTTTGCACGTATACTTAATGATATGATAATGCAGTAACTTGAACAATTTTGGATACATGGCAGACAAGCAGATCAGCAATCAACATATATCCTACTTGAACACTTAAAGGTTACACATATATTGGAGACACCAAGTTCAGCATACTAATAACAATGGCATATGGAAAATACAAGTTTCAAACATGGCAAGACATACCTAACATGGATTCTAGCCCTACAAACTGGTCACAAATCACAATAACAGCAATATAAACATGGCATATGATGTACCAAAAGACTGGTGAAACAAAGATGAACATGCTTGGAATAACATTCTTGAACTCGTTATAGGAGCAAGTTGTACACAACAAGTAAACATTCAGTATGCATCTAGCTACTTAATTCTAACAAGACAGCAGTTTAGATGTATCAATTTAAACACCAATAGATAACCAAGTAACAACATAGTGCACAGATCCAAACAAATGGTGATTCATTTACAAGTATATGGTTAGATCATCAAAACTTGACTTAAAAAAACTAGCAACAGATTTCAAGTTAGACAAGTCAACATCAAACATTTTAGCAGTTCAAACACCAAACATCAAGCACATAAGTAACAAATATCATGCCATGGTAGAGTAGTGCATATCAAGATGTAAACCAATTCATGAATACCAAAAGTGTCAACACTTAAATACAACAAACGTCAACAATAACAAAGTTTAGAAAACAAGGCCATGATTTTAAGTATACAAAATGATCATCCATTGATGATGACAGAAAAAGAAAACCAGTGGCATTTTAATGAAAGTAATTTAGCAACATTTAATCAAACATTACACATAGCAATAAAAGTGATAGATAGGTTCATCCACCATAAAACTCATGAGCATATCAGAAATAAGTATGGAACTAAAATTCAAGGATCTCAACTCATCCAAACATCAAGACACATATAGGTAAGTTAGCATTTCTATCCAATCTGAGTTTTGACAGTACAATACCAAAATGAAACTTCACATGCTTGCAGCCAGTTAATGAACAAAACCAATGCATTATAATGATATCTCATGCATAATAACTTAGAACATAAGACAACATCATGTCTATCTAAATACATTAGCAAAGCAAACAAAACCAAACTTACTTCATAATATCAAGCCATGGTCAAACAGTTAAGCAGATTCAAATACACACTAGCAAGTTATAGATGTATGAAAAAAAAACAACATAAAGCACATTACAACAGTTATGTTTGAGACATGATATGATGATATCAGTTGAGCATGGATATTGAAAGGGAAAGAGTAGTTACCAAGTGGAGTAATGTCCACTGCACCTTCAAATGGTGTGCTGAATGCTCTCCTTTCTGAACTAGCAAGAGAACTCCAAAGCAACCCTTCTCCTTTCTTGCTCGTGAAACTTAAGACTCAGAGATTTTTTTGAGTGCTTTGTGAAAATCGTTAATGAGTCTCAAGTGTTTAGGTGACCTCCTTTTATAGGCTGAGCAGGTTGGCTTTGGTTCTTTGAGACCGATGGACAAACACATGGTATGCTGAGTAAGTGATTAGGGTTTGCAACGGTCTCCTTTCAAATTCAAATCCGGTCAATCCTTGGAGACAAACACGCTTCCTCTACTGCACAAGAACCTCAGAGATGCAGGGTGTCATACCCCAAATTTGTCCTACATGTATATTTTCATCTGTACATCCACCCACTAACCATTATTCAGAAAATCCAAAAAATATGCTGCTTCTGTTTTCCTAAGTCTAGTTGTTGTGGGGATGAGTTCAGTCAGGAGTGTGTGGTCAGGCAAGAATTTGGTTTCATGACAAGTCATCTGGGTATGAATCAAGCTGTCAGACTGCGCCAAATTTACTTGTTCCATGGTGGAGAAATATTTTCCTTTTGGTTATGGTTATTGGAGTAACGCAGTGTAGCTCATTTTTTTTGGTCTCGAGGCATTTGTTGCTCATTTGGTTCATGGCAAAAGATTCATTATCAGTATAAGTGGCATAGTTAAAGTATTTATTTGGCGGAGGATTCATGTTGATCTAAAATTGTGATTCATTTCAAATTAAGAATGGGTTAGCGTATTATTTAATTTGCCAAGGATTAATTTGGAGCTGCTTCATTTTGTTTAAGTGCACGAGTCAAGAATATGGGAGTTTAGTTCTCGTTGGATGGTCAACGACTAATTACCACAATATTGCAAGAATCCAAAGTTCAAGCATGATTCAAGTTAATATGGAGGTGTAAATAGCTATTGGGCCAGGTTATGATTTTAAAAGTTCAAATTCAAGGAAGTGCAAATACTAATGCAAGCTCATTACATCCAAATTTGGCAAAGAACCGAAGGAAAGATCAAGAAAGTTTGTACAAATCTAAAGTCCAATTCATTTACACGGTTCCAAATCTACCAAGAGTTCATTATTACAAAAATTCTCCACAAAAGAAAACTTATTCATGAAAATTTTAAGGAAAAGACTCATGATTCAAAAATACGTGAAGCCCATTTACAAGCCCACTACTACATGGCCCATGAAACACATTTACTACCAAATCCAAACCAATACCAAGGCACAAATATCAGCCTATTCCATCTTCACACACAAGAGCCAAAACACTAGATGTTAATCCTGCGCAAAATCATGTGCCTGTTATATGGCATCAATCACGACCTGTTTCGACGTACTACCAAGACACTGCCAATAGCAAAAGCAACCATGATTCTATACGCAGCAATCCATACCGTCCCCAACATTGTACCTAGGCCTCATTACATCAGACCCCACCACTTTTTACAACTACCCTGCAGCCACTTGATACCAGTTACACAATTCACACGATAAAACAATTTTTTTCACAATTCCAAAATAACCGGCTACCACGAAATGCTTGCGCAAACAAATCTCGTACAACAAATCTCATCCGTAACGCACCTCAGAGAGTATTCCATATCTGTAAAACGAACAACACGTCACCACAACTTTTTCTCCAAGTTTCCCTCAAATCCCATTCTACCCTCCAATCCCCTCTATAAAACGAAGCTCCCCTCACTCTGTTTTAGGACCTCGACCACCTCCCTCAAACGCAGCCATTCTCAATCCTCGCAACAACCTTAAACGAACCTTCTCTTCAAACCATTGTCCGTTTAACCCAACAACCATATTCCGCTGTGAACCTCCTTCGATCCAAATCCTCACTTCACCACCATCGTGAATCACATTCACTAAATCACGAACCTCCAAACCGAAACCCTTTTCCAAATCTTTCACCCACAACCATTAAAAACCCCAAATCCGAATCAATCTCAAAACCAGAAACGGAACAGAATCAAAGAAAAGAAAGAGAGTGAGATCTAACGAAAATATTCACCAACCCAAAACCAAATAAACCGAAACGGAATCGAGGTTAGGACGGAGAAGAAGAAACCATCCAGATCAGAGACGAAGGAGGAGAGAAATTGTGAGTCAAACTTGAACAATACCGTAACGAGAAGGAGAAACAAGACACTGCGAGTGAAAGAAGGTTGCGTCGTGTTCTGAATCGTACCTTGACACTTGCTTTCATTTCCGGCTTTATGTGGTGGCTGAGACTTTCTCTGTTCCATTTTTTAATTTAATTTGTTTTCCCATTTAACTTGTTGGCGGCGATGACAAGGAGTCAATCCTCTGAGCATGTTCTTTGACTTAAATAAAAGCAAATAAACCGTGCCCTGTTGCGTTGGTCTTCAAGGAAATTTTGATCTGATAACCTAGTTTTCTTTTTTTTTTGTAAATTTAATTTTAATTCGTTTTTGAAAAAAGATATTGAATGTTGGTTGAGATTACCGGGCTCATAGGCCCAGATTGGTGTTTTTATCTTTTTTTTGTGTGCTAACCATATTCTTGTGAGATGATGGGTTGCTGAGCCCATATGATTCTCACTCATTCTTTTCTTTTTTTTCTCTCATACACCATGAGTGATTCATGACACCCCTCTTTCTCTTGGTTTTTATTTTATTTTTTTTCCTGTTCATTTAATTTATTTTTGGGCCAATGATATGAAATATTCGTAATTTAATCAAAACCGATTAAGTTTCGATTTATTTGAGGCCTACCTACTTATTTATTTTTTATTTCAATTTATTCACTGTTTTTACATTTATTTTGGGTCAATGAAAACCAAACATCGACGATTTGTCGATTTCTCGACTTAATCTCGATAAAGGTGAGACTTTTACTATTTTTCATGTCATTTTTAATTTTATTTTATTTCTATCATTCTTGGTTCATTTAAATTTATTTTGGGTCGATGAAAACCATATATCGATCGATTTATCGAATTCTCGATCAAATCTCGATAAAGGTGAGACCTTTATATTTTGTATTCACTTCTTCGATTTTATTTCATTTTTATTATTTTATTTATTTTGGGGTCAATGAAAACAAATATCGATCGACTTTATCGATTTCTCGATTAAATCTCGATAAAGGTGAGACCTTTTTTATTATTTTCTTATCATTGTCGATTTTATCTCATTTCCGTTATTTTGTCCATTATTCTTATTCATTTTGGGTCTATGACAACCAAATATCGATCGATTTATCGAATTCTCGATTAAATCTCGATAAATGTGAGACCTTTATGCTTTGTATCTATATTTTCGATTTAATTTCTTATTTGTCACTTTGTATTCTTTTATTTGGTCAATGAAAGTCAAAAGTCGTCGATTATCGGTTTCCCGATTAAATCCGATTAAGACGAGACCAGTTTTTATTTTTATGTCAACTTTAATCTCTTGTCAATATTATCTTGTTTATTTTCCGTCGAATATTATCTCGATTATATTATCGTTCATTCTTATTCATATCCATATCAATATCATATTCACATTCACATTTATCTAATTATTTGTTCAAACACTTATTTCCCGATTAAAACCACTTAACACACATATTCAAACCATTTTTCTTAATTAAATCGCGAAAGAACTGAATTTTTGAGGTCTCGCACCTCTTGGGTTCTTGAGTGACCACCATTGAGGCGCACGCCTTAGGTGGTGATCACTCGACCTTTCGCTCCTAAAACACTCTCCTTAACTATTTGGACAAAGTAATGCCATTGGAGTCTAGCATTCCACGTGGTACTTTCATTGTTCATCAAACGATATTTCGTAAATCAATCGAATGAAAAAGGTGTCGTTGGGATCTAGCATCCCAATAATGCCCCGATTAATTGGTTGCGAGGCCGACGTCTCGTTTGTCGAATGATCGTCATTCTCTCTAAAACATTTAACAAACCGAATCATTTTCAAACCAATACTCGATTCGTCGTCGAGCTACTTCTTCAAAACATTATCGTAATTCGAGTGCCTTTTGCCTCGTCATCAAATGCACACTTGCACATTTCGTAGATTTTGTTACTAGGAGCACCCCTAGGGACTAGTATCGATCCTTACCTCATTTTGCGACCAATCCGATTCGATCTTTTTAAAATGCTTTTTTTTATCAACCTACGAAAGGAGGAGATTCTTGGAATCTAGCATTCTTTGGGTCTTCGAATGAGTGGCTCTCGAGGCGCGCCCTTGGGTTGTTGTTCATTCACCCTTTCGTCTTAAAACACCTAACCATTATCAAACATTTTCGCAATCAACTCACGAAAGAACTGAGTTCTTGGAGTCTAGCATTCCTTGAATTCTTGAGTGACCGCTCTCGAGGCACGCCCCTTGGGTTGCATGCCATTCAATCTTTCTCCTCCTAAAATTCAAACCCTAATCCTTGTTTCGTGGGCGTACCACGAACTACGACTGCTCTGATTCTTTACTCTTCGTCCGAGTAAAGATACGTAGGCACAAGATTGCGATGATCTTGGCGAGCACACTACCCTCTTTTCTGTCAAACCCCGTAGTTGAACTACAATTGCTCTGATTTCTCATTCTCGTCCGAATGAGCATACGTAGGCCCGAGATTGCGATAATCTTGCCGAGCACCCTATCCTAAAACCACCCCTTTCCCTTAGTAATCGAAACTTTTTACTTTACCTTTTCGCGTTTACCGTAGAGAAGAAAACAAGCAAGCTTAGATAACACTTTCCTCACATTTCGAACTAAGAGGTTCCCGTTGAGTACAACGGACGTGAGGGGGTGCGCGTACCTTCCCTTCACGTAACCGACTCCCGAACCCAGAATGTGGTTGCGACGACCATGTTCTTACCCCTCCTTTAAAGGTTTTCTCGATATTTTCCTTTCCCTCTTTTGGGATAAATAAAGTTCGGTGGCGACTCTGTCGAACCGTTTTCCGCGCCTTTCGCGCGAGGGTCGTGTCTTCGATGAATTTTCGAGGTGCGACACAGGGAAAATTTCATAATTTTGTGTATTGCTTGAAAACTTCTTCTTTGTTGTCATAAGAGTGGGTATCAAATGAGGCAATGGATGGGATTGCACCAAGATGTCTGCAGGCGAGGGCAGTCCTTATGCTGAATCAAGTAAATCTTCAGAGCAACTTTAATGAACCCAAGCATGAAAGCTTGAAAGGGAAATGATTTGGAGATTTCAAAAAATGAAAAAGCGCGCCAAGGATTATGAGTTGTAGTAATAACTTGCGTTGAACCGGATACAAATCCTCTTGGAGCATGAATTTTCTTCTCCATTCTGTTGAAACACAAAGACATGAAGGAAGAGAGGAAAATGTTTTGGTCACTTTGCTTCTTTCCAAGCCACGTGGCATCCTTTCATTGGCTGTGTGAAATGAGTTGAAAAGTCAAAGCTATTTTGCACGCATTCTATTGGTCCTCAGCAAATGATTCTTCTCACTTCAAATAAAATTTTGTAACATTGATTTTGTAACATAAATGGGCTTATGAGATGGGCTGAAAGATCAAATGTTTTTATGGCTTGGTTTTCTCTTCTTTTTTTTGTTATAGCAAAATAAAAAGAAATGGTTTAGAAAAGAAAATAAATAATAGGTGAATTTTGGTAGGTGAAATGGTTATGGTTTGACAAATAGAAATGAAATTGGATAAATATTTGGTTAATAGATGACTATTGAAATTGGTTTGGAATTAAGAATGACAATTGAGGGTGAATAAGGTGGATAAAAGATTGTTATGGAGAAGGTCATGGAGATATCTCTTTGAACATGAGGAACTTGCTTGATTAAATGCTCCATCCAAAATATTGACTGATCAACCCTTGAATTCTCTTGGAATAAAACCTGATTCACAAATGAAACAAAAACAAACAAAACCTGGTAAAAGGGTTAGCTATGCAATATGATTGACCTAAGATGACATGCAAAAGATCAATGGATCTAAGGGTAAAATTTGGGGTACAACAGCTGCCTCATCAAAGAAAGGTTGATGTCATATTCAAGAACAAGTGTTACGAAACCTATGAGCACGTCTTCATCCTCTGTGAGTCGAGGAAGGAATTGCGATTGTGATGCTCGTATGGTTTCATAGATCTGCAAGAATGGTCGCAATAAAGGGAGGCTTTTCTGGAAATGTCCATTTTGGCAGAGTGAAGAAACTTGTGATTTATTCATATGGGATGAAGATTTGGTTGAAGAAGATGTTAATGGCGTTGAACAGTTAGAAAACTACAAGATGAAGGAATTGGAGACAATTGATTTGCCGAAGGAGTTGTGTGAAGGTTCCAAGAAAAAGAACATGAAGATGCAAGCAAAATTGAGATCAAAGGCATGGTGTTGCGGTGAAAATCGGATAACAAGTTATTAATTAACTTGCATTATTTTTCTTTTACAACCGACTTTGATTTATCCAAAGGAAAGGTTCAAGATCGTTAGAAAAACCTAAAAGGGGGAGATCTAAGGTTCGGGGATTGGTTACGCCTAGGGAAGGTATTAGCACCCTAAACGTCCGTAGTACTCTACGAGAACCTCTTGTTTTAATGTTATTTTATGCTTGCTAAAGGTTCTATGCTAAAGGTTGAAAACCCTAGGGGTTGGTATCTAAGTATACTCGATAAAGCATCGCACTTTACGCCTACGTATCATCGGGAATAGAATCACAGTATGCGTAGTTCTACTTCTACTGAATTATTGACTATGGTTAATATTCAGAGGGGAAATGAGTACAAGCTCATTGTAGAGTTTAGGAACTCTCTAGATCTAGTTGTAATGGACCTATGTTGAAGTTTAGTCGGTAGGGGAAAGTGATAAATTCATTATGATGAATATCACTAAGAGTTGAAGAACTCTCTCCTAAAGCTAGTTACGATTTCTATGGCCCTTGATGAGGCCAAGAAACAAGGTTTCTTCCTAAGAGGTTACTTAGGTTAAGATGGGGGCTATGACTTTAAGAGTCAACACTATTCACCTTCCTTTGGAATGGGGGAGAACAGTTGATAATAACAAGAAATAGATAAAGATGAAAGTTAAGACATGATAATAGATAAAACAACATAAGCATGAGGATGACAATATGTTTATGACAAAGATATGAATAGGATGAACATGATTAAGAGAGTATATCAATATGCTTCAATCTTTAGGAAGACAAACATATAGGAATGATATACATGAACACATCAATATGCTTCAATCTTTATGAAGACAAACATATAGAAATTATGTTGTTTAAAGAAGGATAATATTCATATAAAGTCAAGCATATGGCCAATCAACATGGATATAATGTTTTAAGAATTAAACAAGTCAATTTAATAACATAACATGTCAAAAAAAAAAAGATACTCATAGTTGATATTAATTTAAACTAACAATTGATAATTAATTGGCAAGGCAATTAGAATTAACAATTACAACACACAAGGTAATTAAAAATTACACATGGATAATTAACATTAACATTTAATCACATATTAAAAATCTCAAAATTAAGACATGAATTGATAATTCAAGAATTAATAACATGATCAAAAAACAAAAGATATCACAATTAGAATTAATAATGTACTTGAGATATAGTTGATAATTTAAAATCAAAAACTAATAAAACAATTAGCAATTAATTTACAATTAATAAAACATATTAATTAACCACATAAATATTAAATGAGCAAATTAACATTTGAATAAAACACTAAGCAAAAATAAAATAAGATAGAAGAAAAATAAAAGATTTGAAGTACAAACAGAGGGGGGTACACAAGTAATTATGGTTTAGTTAAAAGTAACAAGGGAAAGTAATTTTGGGCCAGACGGGGGGTGTTAAAAGGAAAGGGGCGCAAGGCCCAGGTTGGAAAGGCAAGGCAGCAAGTGAAAAGAAATGAAAAAAAAGGTCAAAAGGTTGATCCGCTGGATCGAACCTGAGACATTGTGGTGAAAGGTACTGGCAAGGCATATGGTGAACCGTTGGGACGGCTATACATCCGGTAAAAAGACGCCTCCATTAATATATAAACCAAACAAAATCAATGAAATATTAAAATGAAAAAAAAACGCGCACATGGCTGAAACGTGTAGTAACGTTAAATCAAATGGTCATGTGTTTTAGTACGCTACAGGACAAAACCAAATTCCAGCCAATAACAAGCAAGCATGGGAGTGTGATACATGCATAAACGCAACTGCTATCGTATTGCAATATCAAAACAAATGCTCAACTTTAATCTATCATAAGTCGTTCAAATCATCACCAAACAACGTGAAATAACATACCAATTTGAAGAGCTCTAAACATAGAACATGATTAAAAGACTAGCGAACAAAACTAATCGTCCAAGACATGAGCAAAAGCCAAGCAAACACAGGTTCAAAATTTAAAATTACTTTAAGGAAAGTGAAGAAAACTAGTTTCCATTTAAATACAAACCAACATGTTCGTTCAAAACTTGACAGCAACATGCCTATTGTCAACCAACATGGACTCAATGAATTAGGAAAATCTACGGGTTGTAACATGAAAATATACACATTATAGATAACAACACGCACGTTAGTGTTATAAACCATTTTAGTTACAACACAACAACCAAGCACAACAGAGCTCTACCATTACAATAAGCATACTTCACACACATATGACAATGAATTTAACACCTTCGAATGTCAATATAAATCACACACAACAAAGCAAACAATTAAACACAGTGAGCATCATGCTAACATGATGAACCATTACACAACAACAGAGTTCATATGTTATTGTCATATTAATATAACACCATAAACTGAACAAGTACGCACACAACACAGTTTGACGATTCATATAATCCTATAATGATACAAAATTGCACAACTACACACAACAACTTCACAGCACTACATCACATGAGAGACTAACAAACACACAAATATACAACACAGACAGCCTTATACAACAACAATGCCCAAGCAGCAATATCGCACACGCACAATCATAATAGCTCGATCATAGCACTGTTAACATAGGCAAGACATCATAATATATGAGTTAATAGTGTGAAACTTTTCAAGAACAACATAAGTTTCTCAAACTTACTTATCATTCATGCCATATTCATACACAAAACTTAGCAGCTTGTAAAAGGTTGACATATACTTGTAAAGACAACATGGCAATAAGACAACAATTAAAATGAAATAGAATGCACAATAGATCATGTTTCACTGACACTAACCAAACACACTATGCAACACATAATATAAGCATCAGCACTATAAAGATCATACATATATAAACAGAGGCCACAAAGATATTACATACAGATTCAATTTTAGATACAAAAGAGACCTGGCATTATGCTTACTTCAACCTCATAGCCAACACAGAATTTCCTTAACTCAAACCCAAACAACATAAGATCTTGACAATATATAATAGCTTGACATACATAAAAGGTAACATGGCATCATTTAAAACAGAAGCAGTATACATAAGCATAACACCATGAACATCTTTAACCAACATAAGTCTTATAAATGTCCCAACCAACATGTTTAACACGATCATTCATGATGAAAACGATTAAAGTGTTAGGGCAGCTACTTAGAGTTTCATGCAGTTCATGTGATATATAGTGCAAGCATCTTGAACGTGAAAATATAAACATAGATGGTGTAACATGGATATAGTAGTTATCATGGCATGCTGAACATGACAAATGAAAGTTTGAAGGACCTACCTCTTTTCCACGTGAGTTGCAAAAGCTTTCTCCTTTTCCTCCCAGCTAGCCCCTCGTTCTTCTCAGAAGACAAATCTCAGAGTGTTTTTTTTAGTGTTGTTGTTGATGATTGTGTGTGAATGAAGTGAAGGAAGTGTTCCTTTTATAGGGAAACCGGCTGGTACAAGAGAGAGATAATCCAACGTGCCAAAAGTTTTCTTAGTGAGAAATATCAAGGGGAGATTTGGAGATGTGGCTGTGGTTGTTCTGAGTACATAGAGCCAAGTGAATTTCTCTTTTAATACCAAATAAGTCAGAAAAACAGCATGTATGGCTTGTATCCTTTGGTTCAAAGATGTACACGATGGATATATGTGGTAGCTTGCAAAAAAGTACAAAAGCATGGCATGGAAAGCGTGCTTTAAGGGTGAAAGGTGATGTTGGAAAGATAAGCTAGGTCTGCAGGGTGTACTTGGAGAGGGAAACAAAATTCAAAATGAAAGAAAATGGTGTTCTTGGTGCAACAATCATTTTCATGTGGCCATGTTGTAAAAATCATATCTCACAAATTAATGATCCATTTTTCATGCTCTTAGGCTCAAATGATAACTCTTGTATGATACTACAAGTTTGATGTTGAAAAATTGTTAAGATAAAGCCTTGAAATGGTATAAAAGTGGCTCACAAAACGTGTCCTCAAGACTGTCTAAAAGAACTTAGAAAAATTTCTAAGTGTTGAGTTTTAACAATTTCAAATGCCCTTCTTAAATAATTCATAACTTGAGAACGGTTTATCCTCTTGAGATATACCACATATGGTTGGAAAGCTCTCAACAAGCTCTATAACTTTAATTTGGGACTCAAGACTCGAATCCAAATGGAAATGGGTGAAAAGTAGCTCCAAAGTTAGGAAAAAAGGTGATGAAACATGCTGAAAAATTTTCTAAGTGTTGGTCAAAATGCCTTGTAAGCTCCATAACTCAAAATCCAAGCATTTTTAGACAAAACTTCGTATTGAACAAATTGAAAATCTTGGAAAGAGCTTTCCAATGAGCTTTGAACCACTCCAATTGGATGTGTAGTTTAGGAGTTATGGTCCTTTCAAAATAGGCTATTAGGGGAAAAATCTCACAAATGACACATTCTTTGGTCAAGACCCTACTTCCCTTGCAAGAAACCTCATGAAACTTGATATGAATACTTTGTATACTCCATGAGACAAAATATGATGATTGGAACCAATAATTCTTCAATTGATCCAAAATTCCAAAAGATTAGGGCTTCAGTCAAGCCCTAATTTTGACTGAGAATGTACTGAGGTTAGATCTTATGAACTTGCTTCTTCCTTCTCATCCAAAGGTCTTAGGAGACTCTTGAGGATGTTGATAAACCAATAAAACCAAGAATTAGGGCTTAGGAGTCCATCTTGATGAAGATCAAAGCTGTTGACTGATAAGTGCCACAAAAACCATAGTTTGGAGGCACGGTGAGGCTGAGGCTTAAGTTTCTCTTGTTGAGGACCCAAAGATCTTGGATTCTTGTTGGATGATGTCTTTGAATGTAGATGACTTCATATGGTGAGTGAACCACATAACTCTTGACTTGATAGAGCCAATTCCTTAGTGATTTCTTCAGAATAAACCCTAATCCTACAGCCCTTGCACTGGAGGTCCTCTGGTTGACTTGACTTGCTTCAAACCACTTGTGGAGCTTCATGATGATAGGTAAACCTAGTTTGAACACACAGAAACAAACTACAAGATATGGGTTAGCTCAAACAAATGCAAAGATGCTCCTAAGATGCACAAAAGCTGGATGACATCTAAGGGTAAAAATTTAGGGTACAACAGTTGCCCCTATTTAAATAGCTTCACCAGAGGGCGCGAGGAACGAAGGTTCCAGAGGGCCTCAAGGTGAAAGGTATTTAAATATAGCAAACCAAAATTTTTTCCCTTAGATGGAATGCAAATGCTAAGGACAAGTGACAGACATGCACATGCTGACATGCCATGAACTTCTAAAATGATGATATGATGCCAGGAATGCAAAAGATTGCAGACAGACCAGACACCAAGGATAACACGAAGCGAACACACAAGAGAAAGCTTCGTCGGGGAAAGACGAAAGCTAGTATCCACAAGCAAAGACTCACTGGGGATACAGGATAACCAACAGAAGAGACTCACTGGGGAGACTCCAAAGAAACACTGGGGAAAAACCAAAAGACGGTCTCCACTGGGAAAGATCCAGGGAGATGGACTACTGGGGACAAAACAAACCCACACTCTTCCCAGGCACGAAACCAGAAAGAAAAACAACATGATCAACAGGGATCAACCCAAAAGAGATAAACAAAAAGGCGAGGATTTCCTGGGGATCTTAAACTGAAGAGTTCAAAATGGGATCTTCAGAAAGAGCCAGGAAAGCAGAGACTAACCCTGCGCACCAGATAGGAGTCTTATAAGGTTGAATAAAAATTATTCCAAGAAATTTAGCTTAAAGCAATTTTTAGAAAAGAAACAAGATAAGGAGGTGTTCAATGTCCGACACGATTCGAACAAGAACAGTTTTAAAACAAAAGACAGTGCTTGACACGATTCAAGCAAAGTCCCAATTCAAGTTCGACACGATTCGAACAGGAACGGTTTTAAAATAGGGGGTCAGTGTCTGACACGATTCGAACAAAGACTCTGTTCAGGTTTGGCACGATTCAAACGAGAACAGAAAAGACAATGCTTGACGCGATTCAAACAAAGTCCAAGTTCAAGTTTGACACGATTCAAACGAGAACAAGTTCAAGTTTGACACGATTCAAACAAAAACACATAAGACAATGCTTGACACGATTCAAACAAAGTCCAAGTTCAAGTTTGACACGATTCAAACAAGAACATATAAGACAATGCTTGACACGATTCAAACAAAGTCCAAGTTCAAGTTTGATACGATTCAAACAAGAACACATAAGACAATGCTTGACACGATTCAAACAAAGTCCAAGTTCAAGTTTGACATGATTCAAACAAGAACACATAAGACAATGCTTGACACGATTCAAACAAAGTCCAAGTTCAAGTTTGACACGATTCAAACAAGAACACATAAGACAATGCTTGACACGATTCAAACAAAGTCCAAGTTCAAGTTTGACACGATTCAAACAAGAACACATAAGACAATGCTTGACACGATTCAAACAAAGTCCAAGTTCAAGTTTGACACGATTCAAACGAGAACACAGAAGACAATGCTTGACGCGATTCAAACAAAGTCCAAGTTCAAGTTTGACATGATTCAAACAAGAACACATAAGACAATGCTTGACACGATTCAAACAAAGTCCAAGATCAAGTTTGACACGATTCAAACGAGAACACAGAAGACAATGCTTGACGCGATTCAAACAAAGTCCAAGTTCAAGTTTGACATGATTCAAACAAGAACAGGTTCAAGTTTGACGCGATTCAAACAAGAACAGCTCTAAAAATCCTTTAAAGTTAAACTTCTTGGGGAACAGGAAAAGATTTTAAAGATTCAAATCTGGCGCGCAGAGGTTAAGACCGAACAAGCACGACACCAAGCAAACCGGGAAATGTCTTTACTTCACTGGGGAAATAAAGACAGGCACAACAAAAGACCACAAGCAAAGCAGAGCACAAAGAAATGCAAAGATGCAAGGGGAATGCATATGCTTAGCTACATGCTAGAAACGACGCGAACGACGCCAAATCAGGAGAGAAGAAAAGAAAGCACAGGCCAACACCCTGAAATCCAAACATCAAGGATAACCCGGACGATCTTCTTTCCACTGGAGATGGCAGATCCAATGCCAAGATGTAATACTGCCAAACTCTTCTTGCACCAATTGATTCCAAAACATCTTAATTCCAGAGTAAGACTTGATTTATCTTTGGGTTTTCTTAGAAAATCCGCTTCCAAGAATCAGATGACGAAGTTATTGTATTCAAAGACCAATAACAATTCCAGTGACTAAAACTCTAGTTATAGCAAAACTTAAGCTTCTCTGGGGATTCCTGCATAAAGAGCTGGGGTGGTATTCAAAGGTGACAACCAAAGCATAAGCCTAGCTTAGACAAATGTTGAGCAGATTTGGAAAGTTCTTCTTCCTTGTTGGGAGATAAATCCATTGGGAGCTTGCCAAAATCAGCTGATGTAGCAACTTGATAGGGAGCTAACAGAGTAATTATGCATTCCACTGGCATAACTACCACCTTCACATCTTATCTTCCCCAGGCTGGACGGTCCATACGATAACAAGAGGATTTTATAGAAGAATTGGCATACAAGGTGTTTCAATATCTTCAAACTCTTGGAGAGATCTCGGCATAACTGCCCCAGATTAGGGGATGAATAATCAAAAGAATTTTACAGAAGAAATGAAATACCAGATACTTCAATATCTTCCAACTAGAATAATCAAAAGAATTTTACGGAAAACTTGAAATAATCAGATACTTCAAAATCTTCCAACTTGAATAATCAAAAGAATTTTACGGAAGCCTTGAAATAAACAGATACTTCAAAATCTTCCAACTTGAATCATCAAAAGAATTTTACGGAAGAAATGAAATCCCCTATACTTCGATATCTTCCAACTTGAATAATCAAAAGAATTTTACGGAAGACTTGAAGTAAACAGATACTTCAAAAATCTTCCAACTTGAATAATCAAAAGAATTTTACGGAAGACTTGAAATAATCAGATACTTCAAAATCTTCCAACTTGAATCTCAATGTAGCTGTTTCTATCCAATTATACTCGAGATATTCGAACTGTAATAGAAATTATTGGGGAACGGGTTTGCCCCTGCTGATGGGTTACTGAAGACAAAACAAGTCACAAGATAATCTCAAGAATATTTGCCCCAATATTCTGAGCTGCAGCGTTCTCCCCCTGATCTGTCAACTCTCACTTGGTTGCCCCTGACTGAGCCATATTCCTTATTAAGTTTAACTTCCTGATTGACCGCGTTTGTTGGGATTCCATGTCATTGAACGGTATTGCAAACAAGCGTTTGTTCATTAAAATTGGCAAAATTATGCAAAAATTCATGCAAGGTTTGAAAACAAAGCTTTTGATGGAAGCACACGCTGATTGATTAAATCAAGAACAAAGATGGATCTGATTATTTATGAAATGACAGAAGAAATGATCAACACACGCAAAATAGCAAAGATTATTAGGAGTCAGGTTACCCAACCTTGCTGTAGTATGCTTTTCAAACAACCTTACCTCAATTAGGTCTTTTAGGGGTTGTTGTGGTGTAGTTCTTGAAACAAAAGATAAAGGCTCAAATCCTATGCTCAACTAACTCAAGATATACGTTCAACTCTCCAAAAGTAGGAAGTCACTTGATTTGAAAGCTGACTGGCGCCTTATATGAAACGCTCGTGTTTAAATGCATAACCGAGTTAATACTGAGAACTACCCTGCCCCAAGGTTGAGATTATGATTTTTCGTTGTGTAAAGAAAGAAAACTCCTACTTCTAGGCTCGAAAGGTTAACAAGGGATGGATTGAAACAATACCTTACATCCTCGGCGAGGTTAATTTGAAGGCATACCACATCAATTATGAGGTTTTCATCAACCTCCCTAATCTTCGTTTTAACCAACGTTTGAAAAAGGGAGTGAAACAAGGTAAATATTTTGTGAACACAAAAATAAATGAGTGGAACGAATGGACTTAACCAAAAGATGCATAAATATTTCATTAATGTTGCCAATTTAACAGTACAACAAAGCTCATAAGCAAAATCCAGTACAATTAAAGGAAATACAACTGAAATATAAAACACAGCCAACTTTGGCGAATCACCCAAAGATCTTAGTTTCCGGGTCCAAACGGGGAAACGTCTTCACCATCAATCACTTGCTCTTTGTGGTATAGAACTTTGAGAGGTCTTGCAGGTCCTTTACCTTTTGCTTCAGAAGTTGAGTCTTTAGTATCTGACGTACCTTCCTGAGGTTTCAGATTCTTTAGCAAGCTCATCAGCTTCTCTTCAAATTCCTTGCATTCTTTAATGGGATGTCCGATAGTCCCAGTGCGAAATTTGCATTCAGTCCTTGGGTGGTCTTCTTCAAAGATCAAGTCTTTGTCGTGGATCAGTTCTTGCACAAAATATTCTAAAGCTCGGCAATTATCCAAATCATGCCCTTCAGCTCCCATATGGAATTCACAAGTTAGGTTGGGATTATACCAAGGTCCTTGGAAAGGTGTGAGAATTCGCGGAGTTACCAGCTTGCTTTGCATCAACAGCGGGAAGAGTTTGCTTAACGGCACCGGGATAGGCTGGTGGTTAAATTTTCCTCTTTTGGCAGCACACTTCTTCTTGTCTTGAGGAGAAACACATGTTGGAGACTGAAAACCCCTCTTCGTAAACACTTGTTTGGATGCAGGAACAGGACCAACGTTTAGCTGGCATGAGGCTTCTCCAAACACAAAATTTGGATGTGAGATATCCTTAGGAGATGGCAAAGGATAGCTTATCTGAATGCCTTGTGGTAAAAATGATAACATATTGGAGTCAAGCAAGATCTGAACCTTGTCTCTGAGCGCTCTACAATCTTCATTTGAATGCTTCTGTGCCCCGGCGTGGTAGTCACAACGAATGTTGGTGTCAAGGCCCGACGAGTCTGGAAAAGACGTTGAACCTCTCTCTTCTGGCACTATCAATCCACTTTTGATCAAAACTGGCAATAGCTGACTGTATGTCATCGACAATGGAGTGAAATTCCTCTCTGGCTTCTTTGGCTTCTGTCGTTCATGCTGATGTGGCACATGAGCGCTCTTGAAAGCTGGTTTGACGGGATGAAAGTAATTCTCACTTTTCAACAGAGTTTCCAGAACCCAATTCATCTGGCACTTGAGGATCCTAACTTCCTCTCCCGTCTCCTTCTGGTACTCCACAATCCTCTTAATCGCAATCAGTGTGTCCTTCATGAGATCCAGAAATTGCTCCATTCCTCTTTGGAGCTCTCTCAATTCATGGTTGACTCTGTCCATTTCACAGTATTGTTCAGACATCCTTTGTCGATCTTGGATTCGGGTGTTGGCGTCCGAAAAAAAAAACAAGGTGATGGGTTCTGGAGAGAACAGAACGACAATAAGACGAAGAAGAGTGCACATGCACATGCACATGCAAGGATGCAAAATGAAATGCAAAAATGCAGATGCAAGCTAAACTATCAAGAAACACAAAAAATTGCAAGGCTTTTGACAATGGTATTTCAAAAAAATTTCTTCATTGAGCAAATTTGGCATTCATTACAATCGGAGCAGAGTATTTTCATGCTCTCAGTACAAAGATGGGTTGTCCCCATAACTGAAAATACAACAACAACAATGAAAATAAATAACATGGGAACCAGCAGCAAGGTCTTTAGAAGTTAGATCCGCTGGTGGATGTCTCCCCTTCCTCATCCAGCTCCCTCATCAGCTTTTCAATGCGTCCCTTAATTCTTTTCTTCTCGAGTAACAATCCTGTCAATGTTTCCTCCAGTCCTTGTCTAGTTCTGAGCGGCTTGTGAAGGGAATATGGTCTCCTCATCACACTGGCTATCTCCCGAGACCACTCCGGATGTGTCTCATTGACGGAACACTCTGCCTTCCACAACTGCTTATTGATTTGACACCAAGCTTGCTCAAGACACATTTTTATTTCGTAGCCGTCTCTTTCCCCATAATACACCATATGTAAATCTTCCTTGATTATGGGTCCTTTCCCCATATGACCCAGTTGTCGACGGGCGAGCACGGGGTTGTAGTTAATGCAGCCATTTCTTCCCATAAGGGGTACATTAGGGCAATCCCCGCAGCTGGTAATTACGACAATCCCTTCATCTGTTGGGTTATGCCTTTTGACATCCGTGTGCTTCAAACTCATCAGTTTTTCAATCCAGACTTGGCAATGTTCTACCTTCTAGAAAGCAGGGGTTTTTGGCAAGTAGGCAGTGAACCACTTATATAAAAGGGGTATACAGCACACAATTTTTCCACATCCCTTGTTGTATTTGGTTTGAACCGCGTGGTACATATCGGCCAACAAGGTAGGGACTGGGTTATGGATTCTGAAAATTTGTATTGCCTGAGTATCAACAAACTGCTTTGCGCCCTGGAACAACACCAGCCCATAGATCATTAAGGCCAGTGTTGCCTCATATAGTTCCTCCTTTCCTCTATTCTTGAAGTACATTGCTTTCTCAAACAAGAATAGTGAAGGTAGTCCAAATCGTCCCTCCAAGACAACTAAATTTTCCTGGATATCAGCAAATCTGATTTCGGTAATCGTTACAATATCCCTAGCTGATGGCATTAATTCCAAACCGGAGAAAATTGGGGCATCGTTGACGGGGATCCCAATTATAGCAGAGGATTCCTCTAAGGTTGGAACCAATTGGAACTCAGGGAATAAGAAGCAACGGTAATTGGTGTGATACAATTGCACCAACACCTCCAATGGTCCCTCAGTCACTGGAACCCTTAGTAGTTGTGAGAGATCTCCATATTTGTCAGCAAAGCTTAAAGGATCCTCAATCATGTCGCACATCCAGATCAGTTGTTGAAGTTCCGGTAGCTCGAAGTAATAAGGCCAAACTTGCTCTTTAGTTTCCATATCGACAAAGTCTGCAAAAAAAATCATTGGTTTCTTGATAGTTAGCAAAAAAAATGCTGATGCAATGTAAAATGATGGTTGTGATTCAAGAGAACTCAGTATTGTATCTTTGCAAATTTTAAGGAACACTTTTCTTAGAGGAAAGCTCATTTCATTGATAATAAAATTTTGAATTACAACATAAGACAAATACATCTTAAAAAAAAAACCCAAAATAGAATAAAGAAAACTAGGTCCTAAGCCATCAGTCAATCTTCTCCCTTTAATCTCATGGCGAGTTTCTGGTTCTCCTTCTGTAGCCTTTCGTTCTCGTCAATAAGCTCAACCAACCGTGTCTTCCATGGTTCGGGCGGAGATGATTTACTGGAGAATAAGTCCTCTTGCATCTTCCTTCTTTTGACAGATTCTTCTTCCTTCCTCCTGAGATTCTTCTGCAATTCATTCATCTCAAAGTTAAGGATCTGATACTTGTTCATCCAAGCATTCCTTTCACACTCTACTTGAGCCAATCGAATCCTTAATTCATCTTCATTGTTAGTGAAATAAATAACAGGGTCTCTGGGAGCTAATGGGATGGGATCATGACGATCATAGGGTATCTGTAACTCAATAGCCCTCTTTTGCACCCATTGAGTGTAAGATTCTGAAGCCAAACACTCGGGTAAACCCAAAGCAGATATACCTCTGGTGTGGACATGTCGCCAAGCGTGAGCCATCTTCTCCTTAAGTACAGGGTCCTTACCCTCTTCAAAGAACAAACCCTCCAAGTAAATGTTATTAGGTTTAACTCCCATAGAATAACCAAGTTGACGACAAGCCAAAGCAGGATTGTAGCTTATGCCTCCTTTTGTGCTAAGAAGTGGTACATTAGCAAATCCTCTACAGCTAACAATCATATCCTTGCCTTTGAGCGATGGGTGGTACCACTCGAGATCGGTGTTGGTGAGAGACATGATCTTCTCTGACCAAAGAAGTCCATCCTGGAGATCCCAAAAGGTCTTAGAACGGGGTAATGGGAAATATACCATCTATACAACAGCGTGGTACATCATGTTACCATCCCTCCCCTATGAGCAGTCCTCAAGTGCACTGAGTGGTAGGCGTCTGCAAGTAGGGTTGGAACTGGATTTCCAATAATGAAGATCTTGATTGCATTCATATCAACAAAGTTCTCGATATTGGGGAACAAGAACAAACCATAAATAAGTAGGGCCATAACAGCTTCAAAGTCCACCATATTCTTCATGCTAGCATATTGACGGCAGGTAACCCAAAAAGTCCTCCCTTGACGACCAAGTTAGCTTTAACTTCTGACAACTTAAGATGAGCCGCTTCTGCAATTTCCTTTTCTTTAGGCGTCCTTTCCAGACCAGAGTAAGGTAGGTTTGGAGTGACGGGAATACCAATTAGAATGGCGTACTCCTCGAGCGTAGGCATTAACTGATAATCCGGAAAAGTGAAACAATGATACACGGGGTCATAAAACTGTATGAGAGTAGGGAGCAATCCGTCTACCATCTTGGTCTTCATCAGAGAGAAAATCTTCCCATATTTGTCTTGGAATGTTGTTGATTCATTGATTGGCTTACCCAGATTCTTCAGATCTTCTAATTTTGGACTAATGAAGGTGTACTTCTTCGTTTTCCTTTTTTCGAAATCCATCCTATAAAGTTTGCAAAATAACACTGAGTTTCTTGAATACACAATGCATATGATGCAAGGATGAATGCAACAAACACACATAGACAGATAAACACAAAGAACACAAAGCAACCTAAGTTAAAAGTCACGAGCATGAAGTCAAAGGTCTACCCATCCCAAAGGTGTGTACTATGGTTTTCACCTGCAAGACAAGGTTCTAAATAGTTCCCAGAGTCGACAACCCATCTTTCGGATTTTATCGACTTTCCAATTGCTTGGTGATTAATAAAATTCTCAAGAGAGTCTCATCTGAGTGTAGCATCGCGTAGCAACCATTTAGGATTGCTCCCTCACAGTCCTCGCACTACGTCCTAAATAGGCCAAGTGGGGTAAAGGGTAACTAAAGGTCATCAGTATCTCTGGCTCCTAGGTTGCAAGTAGTAACGCATTCACGATTGCTCGTTCAACATATACCACTTTTGAGAGGGCCTCAACTGAATGTGGACTTCAAGTTCCCTCCTTTGGGATTTCTCCCTCGAAGTTCCCTTGACTATGTCCACGATTCCTAAACATATGTGTTCTCTCAAGTCCGGGTTAGGACTTATCTCACTCATCGATACCATATCAACCCAAACCAAACAGGATAATATCAAACATAGAACATATGTACAAGCATGCAAGCAATCATACAAGTAGATAAGCAAACATGAATAACATAAAACAAAGTAGGCTTAACCCTCTTAGGAAAGGACTAGCAATAGGTTTAACTTTCCCCAGTGAAGTCGCCATTTCTATTGCGGTGAAAATTAGATAACAAGCTATTAATTAACTTGCATCATTTTTCTTTTACAACCGACTTTGATTTATCCAAAGGAAAGGTTCAAGATCGTTAGAAAAACCTAAAAGGGGGAGATCTAAGGTTCGGGGATTGGTTACGCCTAGGGAAGGTATTAGCACCCTAAACGTCCGTAGTACTCTATGGGAACCTCTTGTTTTAATGTTATTTTATGCTTGCTAAAGATTCTATGCTAAAGGTTGAAAACCCTAGGGGTTAGTATCTAAGTATACTCGATAAAGCATCGCACTTTACGCCTATGTATCCTCGGGAATAGAATCAGAGTATGCGTAGTTCTACTTCTACTGAATTATTGACTATGGTCAATATTCAGAGGGGAAATGAGTACAAGCTCATTTTAGAGTTTAGGAACTCTCTAGATCTAGTTGTAATGGACCTATGTTGAAGTTTAGTCGGTAGGGGAAAGTGATAAATTCATTATGATGAATATCACTAAGAGTTGAAGAACTCTCTCCTAAAGCTAGTTACGATTTCTATGGCCCTTGATGAGGCCAAGAAACAAGGTTTATTCCTAAGAGGTTACTTAGGTTAAGATGGGGGCTATGACTTTAAGAGTCAACACTATTCACCTTCCTTTGGAATGAGGGAGAACAATTGATAATAACAAGAAATAGATAAAGATGAAAGTTAAGACATGATAATAGATAAAACAACATAAGCATGAGGATGGCAATATGTTTATGACAAAGATATGAATGGGATGAACATGATTAAGAGAGTATATCAATATGCTTCAATCTTTAGGAAGACAAACATATAGGAATGATATACAAGAACACATCAATATGCTTCAATCTTTATGAAGACAAACATATAGAAATTATGTTGTTTAAAGAAGGATAATATTCATATAAAGTCAAGCATATGGCCAATCAACATGGATATAATGTTTTAAGAATTAAACAAGTCAATTTAATAACATAACATGTCAAAAAAAAAAGATACTCATAGTTGATATTAATTTAAACCAACAATTGATAATTAATTGGCAAGGCAATTAGAATTAACAATTACAACACACAAGGTAATTAAAAATTACACATGGATAATTAACATTAACATTTAATCACATATTAAAAATCTCAAAATTAAGACATGAATTGATAATTCAAGAATTAATAACATGATCAAAAAACAAAAGATATCACAATTAGAATTAATAATGTACTTGAGATATAGTTGATAATTTAAAATCAAAAACTAATAAAACAATTAGCAATTAATTTACAATAAATAAAACATATTAATTAACCACATAAATATTAAATGAGCAAATTAACATTTGAATAAAACACTAAGCAAAAATAAAATAAGATAGAAGAAAAATAAAAGATTTGAAGTACAAACAGAGGGGGGTACACAAGTAATTATGGTTTAGTTAAAAATAACAAGGGAAAGTAATTTTGGGCCAGACGGGGGGTGTTAAAAGGAAAGGGGCGCAAGGCCCAGGTTGGAAAGGCAAGGCAGCAAGTGAAAAGAAATGAAAAAAAAGGTCAAAAGGTTGATCCGCTGGATCGAACCTGAGACATTGTGGTGAAAGGTACTGGCAAGGCATATGGTGAACCGTTGGGACGGTTATACATCCGGTAAAAAGATGCCTCCGTTAATATATAAACCAAACAAAATCAATGAAATATTAAAATGAAAAAAAAACACGCACATGGCTGAAACGTGTAGTAACGTTAAATCAAATGGTCATGTGTTTTAGTACGCTACAGGACAAAACCAAATTCCAGCCAATAACAAGCAAGCATGGGAGTGTGATACATGCATAAACGCAACTGCTATCGTATTGCAATATCAAAACAAATGCTCAACTTTAATCTATCATAAGTCGTTCAAATCATCACCAAACAATGTGAAATAACATACCAATTTGAAGAGCTCTAAACATAGAACATGATTAAAAGACTAGCGAACAAAACTAATCGTCCAAGACGTGAGCAAAAGCCAAGCAAACACAGGTTCAAAATTTAAAATTACTTTAAGGAAAGTGAAGAAAACCAGTTTCCGTTTAAATACAAACCAACATGTTCGTTCAAAACTTGACAACAACATGCCTATTGTCAACCAACATGGACTCAATGAATTAGGAAAATCTACGAGTTGTAACATGAAAATATACACATTATAGATAACAACACACACGTTAGTGTTATAAACCATTTTAATTACAACACAACAACCAAGCACAACAGAGCACTACCATTACAATAAGCATACTTCACACACATATGACAATGAATTTAACACCTTCAAATGTCAATATAAACCACACACAACAAAGCAAACAATTAAACACAGTGAGCATCATGCTAACATGATGAACCATTACACAGCAACAGAGTTCATATGTTATTGTCATATTAATATAACACCATAAACTGAACAAACAAACACGCAAATATACAACACAGACAACCTTATACAACAATAATGCCCAAGCAGCTATATCGCACACGCACAATCATAATAGCTTGATTATAGCACTGTTAACATAGGCAAGACATCATAATATATGAGTTAATAGTGTGAAACTTGTCAAGAACAACATAAGTTTCTCAAACTTACTTATCATTCATGCCATATTCATACACAAAACTTAGCAGCTTGTAAAAGGTTGACATATACTTGTAAAGACAACATGGCATCAAGACAGCAATTAAAATGAAACAGAATGCACAATAGATCATGTTTCACTGACACTAACCAAACACACTATGCAACACATAATACAAGCAGCATCACTATAAAGATCATACATATATAAACAGAGGCCACAAAGATATTACATACAAATTCAGTTTTAGATACAAAAGAGAACTGGCATTATGCTTACTTCAACCTCATAGCCAACACAGAATTTCCTTAACTCAAACCCAAACAACATAAGATCTTGACAATATATAATAGCTTGACATACATAAAAGGTAACATGGCATCATTTAAAACAGAAGCAGTATACATAAGCATAGCACCATGAACATCTTTAACCAACATAAGTCTTATAAATGTCCCAACCAACATGTTTAACACAAGCATTCATGATGAAAACGATTAAAGTGTTAGGGCAGCTACTTAGAGTTTCATGCAGTTCATGTGATATATAGTGCAAGCATCTTGAACGTGAAAATATAAACATAGATGGTGTAACATGGATATAGTAGTTTTCATGGCATGCTGAACATGACAAATGAAAGTTTGAAGGACCTACCTCTTTTCCACGTGAGTTGCAAAAGCTTTCTCCTTTTCCTCCCAGCTAGACCCTCGTTCTTCTCAGAAGACAAATCTCAGAGTGTTTTTTTTTAGTGTTGTTGTTGATGATTGTGTGTGAATGAAGTGGAGGAAGTGTTTCTTTTATAGGGAAACCGGCTAGTACAAGAGAGAGATAATCCAACGTGCCAAAAGTTTTCTTAGGGAGAAATATCAAGGGGAGATTTGGAGATGTGGTTGTGGTTGTTCTGAGTACATAGAGTCAAGTGAATTTCTCTTTTGATACCAAATAAGTCAGAAAAACAGCATGTATGGCTTGTATCCTTTGGTTCAAAGATGTACACGATGGATATACTTGTGGTAGCTTGCAAAAAAGTACAAAAGCATGGCATGGAAAGCGTGCTTTAAGGGTGAAAGGTGATGTTGGAAAGATAAGCTAGGTCTGCAGGGTGTACTTGGAGAGGGAAACGAAATTCAAAATGAAAGAAAATGGTGTTCTTGGTGCAACAATCATTTTCGTGTGGCCATGTTGTAAAAATCATATCTCACAAATTAATGATCCATTTTTTATGCTCTTAGGCTCAAATGATAGCTCTTGTATGATACTACAAGTTTGATGTTGAAAAATTGTTGAGATAAAGCCTTGAAATGGTAAAAATGTGGCTCACAAAACGTGTCCTCAAGACTGTCCAAAAGAACTTAGAAAAATTTCTAAGTGTTGAGTTTTAACAATTTCAAATGCCCTTCTTAAATAATTCATAACTTGAGAACGGTTTATCCTCTTGAGACATACCACATATGGTTGGAAAGCTCTCAACAAGCTCTACAACTTTCTTTTGGGACTCAAGACTCGAATCCAAATGGAAATGGGTGAAAAGTAGCTCCAAAGTTAGGAAAAAAGGTGATGAAACATGCTGAAAAATTTTCTGTTGGTCAAAATGCCTTGTAAGCTCCATAACTCAAAATCCAAGCATTTTTAGACAAAACTTCATATTGAACAAATTGAAGATCTTGGAAAGAGCTTTCCAATGAGCTTTGAACCACTCCAATTGGATGTGTAGTTTAGGAGTTATGGTCCTTTCAAAATAGGCTATTAGGGGAAAAATCTCACAAATGACACACTCTTTGGTCAAGACCATACTTCCCTTGTAAGAAACCTCATGAAACTTGATATGAATATTTTGTATACTCCATGAGACAAAATATGATGATTGGAACCAATAATTCTTCAATTGATCCAAAATTCCAAAAGATTAAGGCTTCAGTCAAGCCCTAATTTTGACTGAGAATGTACTGAGGTTAGATCTTGTGAACTTGCTTCTTCCTTCTCATCCAAAGGTCTTAGGAGACTCTTGAGGATGTTGATAAACCAATAAAACCAATAATTAGGGCTTAGGAGTCCATCTTGATGAAGATCAAAGCTGTTGACTGATAAGTGCCACAAAAACCCTAGTTTGGAGGCACAGTGAGGCTGAGGCTTAAGTTTCTCTTGTTGAGGACCCAAAGATCTTGGATTCTTGTTGGATGATGTCTTTGAATGTAGATGACTTCATATGGTGAGTGAACCACATAACTCTTGACTTGATAGAGCCAATTCCTTAGTGATTTCTTCAGAGTAAACCCTAATCCTACAGCCCTTGCACTGGAGGTCCTCTGGTTGACTTGACTTGCTTCAAACCACTTGTGGAGCTTCATGATGATAGGTAAACCTAGTTTGAACACACATAAACAAACTACAAGATATGGGTTAGCTCAAACAAATGCAAAGATGCTCCTAAGATGCACAAAAGCTGGATGACATCTAAGGGTAAAAATTTAGGGTACAACACATGGGCTGGAAAAATCAAGCTTATCTGCTTTGTAGTTTCTGTTATGATTAATGTGTATCAATTGATGAAATGTAATTGTTGAAATTAGGCTACTTGATCAATGTAATGACTGTGTTATATTATGGTTCTAATGGAATCGTGTTTGATCAATGTAATAGAATTGTGTTTGATTACTGTGTTTCTAATGGAATTGTGTTTGCATAGTTACTTTATAAATTTGGCATAGTTACTTCAATATTTTGTCACAGTGATTTCTAATTTATTTGACATACTTTGCCTCAATTTTGGCATTTTGTGGCCTAAAACGTTAACATACTTCTTATTTATTTGACATACTTTGCCTCAATTTTGGCATCCTAATTTGACAAACAAACTGACATGAAATTGATTCATTAAAAACATAGTAATTCAAAATCAATACATGGTCTTAGTTTGATCCAATACATGGTCTTAGATTGTAGCCAAACCAAAATTATAAGTCAATGCTCATAGAGTACAACATAATAAAAAAACACAGTAATTCAAAGTCTTTAAAATACACTATATACAACTTAAAATTTACAAAATACAAGTCACTGCCTAGAGATACAACATATCATTCAAGGTCTTCAAATTCCATCCTCATTGAGTCAAGCTTTTTTGAATTTTGTCCCAACTTTTTCTACACCTCTTGAATGGTTGTTTTGAGTATCCTATTTAGTGAGTACAATTGGATCTTCAAGGTGTTTTCCACGCTCCTTGATGTCTTTTGTTGTTATAGTCATGAGTCTTTCACTCTTTCTAGTATGCACCACAGCTGTTGGGACTTGTTTCTTCTTTGGCATCATGGACTTGACCTAAATTTTCAATTAACAGCCATGATCAAACTTAAATGACAAAAAAAGAAATTCATATTAGCAGGTATAATCAAACTTACAGGATCATTGCAGGTTGCCTTGACATTTTCTGGAGGTTTGAATGCTTTGGAGGGTTTGACTTTTGGTACACTCCCAAAGAAGGTCTTGACACCACTAGCCATTGAAGGGCCTAGGTTTACAGTAGGATGTTGTTTGATAGGGCTTAACTTAACATTAAGAGGTGGAATATCAAGAATAGTATCCCCTCAATTGATGATATTATTGGGAATTGCTTCTAGTACATCTGGATCTATTTCATTGAGGTATCCTCTTCTATCTGTACTTGGTGGTGGTGCAGCCTGAGCATTTGGAGGTTGTGCATCCTGAGCATCTGGTCATGGTGCAGCCTAAGCATTTGGAGGTTGTGTAGTATGAGAACCTTGCACTGAAGTCTAACTTGGTGCGTCATTTATCTGGTCTGTTTTTGGAGGTTATGCAGTCTATAACCTTGCACTGATGCCTTACTTGGTGCCCCTTTACCTTTCTTATTCAATGGCCCCTTAGGTCTCCCCTGAAAAACAATATACAATTACTAATAAAATGCAAATAAGAAACAATCAACAATTAGACTAACCTTTATTGATGTTTCCTTTTGAACATTTCCAATCTGACTTGCTTATGTAGGTATTTCATTTGTTGTTATATCTTTTTTCTTGTGTAGAACAATGTGTTTGTTCTTTTTACATGTCCTAGTGTTGTGACCATACTCCAAACATGTCTTGCACCTATGAGTAGTATTAGTTTTTTTGCTACTTAGTTGCATTTGATTCATCAGGTTCCCTTCTTCTAAGTTTTTTTGGCCTCCCTGGGCCTCTTTTAAACATTGGAGGGTAAATTACAGGATCATTGGTTTTAGGACACTTATTTTGTCCATTCAAAGGATTGATACCTTCTTCATAACATTTGACATAAGTAGACTTGTGATAGCACTTATGGACATAATTAATGGGATCATAAACTTTCCTATGGATTGCAAAAACTGCATGTCTACATGAAATTCCAATGAGATCCCAAAAGTTACATGAACATGTTTGTTTAGCCAAATCAACCACAAAACTATCAGTAAACATGACATGGGTAACTTGGGATGTCAATTGTCCATCATAAGTGGCTGTCCAACTTGCACTCTTTTCAATATTTATATCCAATCTCTTAAGTGGTTTTGACATGATCCTACCCTTATACCCATCAACGTTTTCCCTTAAGGTTGCAAACCTACCCATAAGATAAGACCTAATCCATTCACACATTGTTATAATTGGTTTGTCCCTTTGAAGCAAGATAGTTGCATTAAAATATTCACTTAAATCATTCATCAACACATCGTACTTAGAATACAAAGGAAATGCATGCTTACACCACTTTGTTTTTGGAATTGCCTCCAACCATTCATAAGCATCATTGTTGACTTCCTTGATTTTCTGCATGTATTGTTCATAAGCCTCAAGATATGTTGCCTTTGGTGCAGCCATCATGAGATCCCTAAAGAGGGTACCACCTCCAAACCTCTTTTTAAAGCTAGCATACATATGTCTCACACAAAATCTATGTTCAAGTGCTGGGTATTGCTCCTCAAACACCTGTATAAGACCTTGATAAAAACAGTAAAACAATATAAACCAATTTTCAAGCAAAGAAAATAACATCAAATAAACCAAATAGAACAAGAAGTGTTCATGCCTTTTGTTGGTCAGATATGAAACACCACCTTTTTTCACCAATGTCTTCAAGAAGTAACTGCATAAACCAACTCCATGTGTCCTTTGACTCAGTTTCTACCACTCTAAATGCAATAGGTAAATACTGGTCATTAGGAACTCTTCCCACATCTATTAATAATATCCCATCATACTTGTGTTTTAGATGACATCCATCTAGTCCAATAAATGGCCTACAAGCAAATTTCAATGCTTTCTTTGTTCCATCAAAGCACATGTAACACCTTTCAAACCTTGGTAGTAAACCTGGACTTGGAGATTAAATGTTCATCTTGAAAGTATTTCCTTGTGAAGCCCTCCTCAATTCAGCCCCATATGACCATAACAAACTGTATTGTTTGCTACAATCTCCCTTCACTATCCTTTTGGAAATCTATCTTGCCTTAAATGCCTTACAACCAGGGATTTTAGTAGCATATCTCACCCTAACATCTGCAATTACATCATTCAACTTCATTTTGTTATTGTTCTTCATCCTATCAATAATTACTTTTGCAACCCAATCAACTTTGGCACTCTTGTTAAAAAAACTGTCTTCCATACTTATGTTTAGCATACAAAGGCTTAATTCTAAATGTTGTTGATGTTAAGACTTTACTGCATAGCACAATGTAATTACATTGTGATTTTTCCTTGCAAACCACCCTACATTTGACTGCGTCATTTTTCTCAAATCTGATATCCCTCTCATTCAATACATTGTGTTCCAAAATAGCACTCTTGAACTGCCTTAATGATGAAAACTCCATTCCCATATTGAACTTATATTCCTTTATAATCCCATCTTCCTCATTGAACCTAACAACATTTGGCCTATCATCACCACAGTCATCTTCAGCACTACTATCAAGCTCATCAGTCATATACTCATCTTCAATTACATGTTCCTTTCCCATCTCTTATGTAATAAGACTTTGTCTCACTGCCTCACTAGAGCCAACAATATCTGCAGCAGGTATGTTTGTGGGATGACCATTAAATTTCTCATCAAAACCCTCATCAAAACCATTCAACCTTTCTTCTTCATTATCTTCAAATTTGATATCCTTCACAGACCCATCACTAGAAACCTCATCATTACATGAATCAGCATCATCTTCACATTTCCCCCCTTGTTCCTCTTTCTTGTATTCTCCATAAATGTTGCATCCCCTGTACTTGGTTTAGGCTCAGTGTATATTTCAACCTCACCTTTGCATTCTTGAACAAATGCAACTAATTCAAATGCATCACCATCATCCCTAAATGGTTTTGGATCAGTTTCTAAAGTACGACCACCAAGTTTCCACCATATCCTAACATTATTATATTCAAATCCAGGATCCATCCCCTTAATTAAATCACATGCATAAAAAAGGACCAACAATCACTATCTTGACTATTAAATCACTACTACGAAAAACATATACAACAACAGTTGGAAAAGGGATAACATCACGCGTGACCTGCCGTTGTCACGTAGGGTGTGGTTATATATCCGCTACTTACAATCACAGTCTTATGACTGTTATAGAAAACCTGAAAGCGCGCTATATATGATCACGGTTGCTATAACTAACTGTTGTAATATATTAAAGGTCCAGGTTCTATTCTCAACAGCACATCTTTTGGTGTAATATATTATTATGGACAACGTTCACTATACAACCACAGTTATATACTACAACCGTCATTAAATTATATGGTTTTTTAAAAATAACTTTTCTGCATATTGAAAATTTTCCATTTTTTAAATGAAATGTATTTTCAGTGAAGGGTTAGTGAAACAAACAATTTACATAGCATATAATAAACTCAACTCATCTATATAGCATATAAGAATTTAAAGAACAAAACATTGCTAAGTCACAAGAAGCTGCTTTCTTGTGACTTAGCAATGTTTTGTTCTTGTTCTTAAAATATTAATCAACAATAAAAACATACAACAACATTTATCAATAAGAACAAAACATTTGCCAATGTTTTCAGAACGAGAACAAAACATTGCTAAGTCACAAGAAGCTTCTTTCTTGTGACTTAGCAATGTTTTGTTCTTGTTCTAAAAACATTAATCTACAACAACAACATACAACATTATTTATCAATAACACAACAACATACAACAAAATAAATAAAAAAAAAGGTTTAAGAATGCAAGATATAATAAACAAAAACAACAACAAATTATGAAGTTCTGAGAACATTAATCAACAATAATAACATACAACAACACAAGATATTATGTAATGTTTCAAGAACGCGCCTTTTTAAAACTAATTGTGGATCTGGAACAAATTATGAATTTCATCTAGTTTATGAAGCTATGAAGAAGAAGTACAAGGTGAACGAAGTTTACACAATAGCTTCATACTTCTTGTATTTTTCTTTGTAGCTACACAAACCATATGTATCATAGCCAAAATATGCGTTTTGTTAAGGTGGTGAAGATGAATCTGAAAAAAAATGAGAACATTCACCAAATTAAAAAATAAGAACCCATTTTTAACAAAAAACGTAAATGAAATTGAAGCATAAGTTTAATGAACGAACCTCTTTAGCGATTGGTAAAGACGAATCTGAAGGTTGAAGTATGTTTAAAGAGTGACATGGATGTTAGGTTTGTGTTATGAGAGAGAAGAGTGAAATATGTTAGGGTTTTCTTTTGAGAGAAACGACTGTTATGTACTGAACGATAGATACTTTCGCTTGTATACTAAAAAATATCACTTTTCATCATGGTTAGAAAGAAAAACCGTGATGCAATTTTAAATTTTACAATGGTGGTATTGTAACACCATGGTTAAATAACTTGGTTAAATAACTTTCAGTTTTTTATTTATTTATAAACGCAATGGTGAGAATCTTATTAATTGTTGTTATTGTTATTCTTCATTACTGTTGTTATTGTTGTTGTTATTTTTGTTGGCTTGTACTATTTTTTTTTTTTTTTGTAAAAAGGAAAGAGTATATAAAGACAAGAGTATGTAAAGCAATACTAATAAATAAGTTCATTAAGAGGCCTAAAAGGGAAGAGTATATAAAACATAATTTTTTCATTACATAATTTTGTCAAGATCGAAACAATATCCACTAACACTAAAGGAATCTTCATAATCTATGACTTGCTCTTCACTACCCACATCAGAATAATAGTAAAAAATCTTCCTCGACACCTTTTCTTCTTCTTCTTCTTCTTCTTCTTCTTCTTCTTCTTCTTGGCCTTCCTCACCCTCAGTGTATCCCTGACAGTAGTTGATCCAGATGGTTGGACCTCCTCAGTTGACTGCTGATGTTGTTGGACTGTGGTGACTTCAATTGACATATTTCTATTAGCATTCTCAAATGGAGAACTCATGTTGCTATAGGAAGTTAAGAAGAATAGTTTGAAGAAGTGGAAATTCATTATATAAAATTGTGCATTTATAGAAGAGGTTGAAGATGAAACATCTGATGATTTAATCCTTACAATGATTACTTATAATGGTTGATATTCTTGAATGACTTGTGATCGTCTTAAGAAATGAAGAAAAATTTCAATCATCATTATAGTCGCTTCTCTATTTTGGGAAGAGCGTTTCTCTCTTTTGGGAAGAGAAAAGGTTTGTACAAATCATATTTCAACGGTTGAATATTAAAACCGTGATTAAATAAGTTTCAATTTTTTTATTTATTTATGAAGTTAAGTGACACACGCTTTTTGTAATAGGAAAAATGGAAAAAATGTTGTTGCCAGAATTCGAACCTTGTACCACTCACTTTATCACCACGGTTGTTTATATCAACCGTGATTAAATAACTTTCAAAATATAAAAAAAATATCAGGCGCATCCAGTTTACGATATTACAACGGTGAAATGCATAACCGTAGTATAATTAGTGTTACCGAAGGCGTATTTTGTAGTAGTGAATGCATAATGGTAAATAATAAGCATAACCGTAGTAGAATTAGTGTTACCAAAGGCGTATTTTGTAGTAGTGAATGCATAAAATTCCCCACCCTCATACTTTAGCTTTGAGTCTTTTACAAAACAACCCTTTGTGTAAAATATTACCTTAAAGACACCCATGCCTACATAATTGATGGAAAAGGACAATCAACAATGGACCCACAAAATATACTTGTATGCAGAAAACCCTAATAACTAAATACACTATAGGTAAAAAACAAACCCTAGACCAAACTTCAATAAAATAGAATCTAAAGTGAAACATGTGGACCTACCTCAATTTAAATGGCGAGGGACCACAAGCATGCACCTTTTAAGCCATGGCTGGGACCACAGAGCAAACACAATGAATAATGGAGATAAATTTCTGCAAAAAAAATAAAAATAACCAATGTGTTACTGCTATTATGTTGAGAAAACTGTAAAGAATAAGCAAACGCTTGAAGAAGAAAGGAATTGATTTGAGAACGAACCTTCTGCTTGAACGAAAGAGTGAAAGATTATTTTAGGGTTTTCAACAATAACTATATTTTCAGCAACACCTAAGTGACATAGAAAAAGTAAAGAATACGTGGTATCTGCTTAATCAGCAACACAAGTTATCAAAATAAATAAAAAATTCCAAATCAGCGTCCACGTATGATTCCGTTAAGTGGAATAGACGGCAGGGACGAAAAGTAGGGACGAAAAACTTTAAGCGGACGATTCTTTCAACAAAAATGTTCTAGAGACTAAAACTAGATTTTGAAATATTTATATGGACTAAAAACATATTTAACCCTTAAAACAATTATATATACTGTGATTTCAGAAACAAACATGCCGTCCTTTTAGAAACCAAACAATTATATATACTTGTTATGACATTGGTTACAATAATTTCCACATTTCTTAGTAAATATTCAATTGATATATTATAACCCTCTTTTCAATCAAAACATATATTTCAACGTGATACATATACTAATACTCATCATACACTTTTAATTTTGTCATATATAATTCCAAGCAATATCGAAGCAATTCCAATTAACATTAGTACTGAAAAGATTTTCAATTCCATATATAATTTATCATATATTATCCCAAGATTTTTTTTAGTACTAATATATCAATTTCGATTCCAATTTTCGTATTATTTATCGAAGCAGTATCATAATCGTTAAAAAATTTAATTACGGTAATGATGAAAAATTGGATAAAAACCCTCAATTTATAATCACATATTAATGATACATAATTTAGTCCTAACTCGTATAATCTAAGCTCTGATACCAAATGTAAGCGGAAATATTCAATGAATCGATTATATGAAATTAGAACATCAATACTTACTTGTTGAAGTCATGATTCGGAATCCCGAAAAGATAAATGACCGTATTTTTCTATGTATCTCACACTCCCGTTCACAACTCACAATGAGGAAAGTTGTGGAGTCGTCATTTATGTTTATGATTCTATTGATTACATAGGGGACCTAGCTATATAATATATATAACCCTAGTCCCTACCCATTATGGACCAATGGTTAAAGCCCACACTTTTGTCCACACCAATCAGGTTTTAGATACTCAACTTTTAATTAAAAAGATCACTTAATCAATAAAAAGTCTTATTTATGCACCTGATTTAGAATCACGATCAACCCGTTTTTCACAAACTAAACAACAATTGATTGTAGCCCATTAAAAGTTAGATAAATCTAACATCCGGATGCCAAATGTGTTATTGTGAAGGTGGTAGATATTGGAAACCAATTTAAAAATGAGCAAAGTATGAATTTCTTGATCACATACTTTAGTGGATTCGTATGTAGGCCTCCAAACTGGGATTTGGTGTGGTAATTGGAAGGTCCGATAATGGTTCAGATACGTCGGTATGTGAAACCGTCTCCTACGGGAAGAAGAAGATGGGGAAGCATAAGCCCCAGAAGTAGATGTCTCCGCATGGCCAGAGTGAACATGAGCCTCCGAAACCTGACTCTTCTCCCACCGCATTGATGCATGTTGTGCAATCCTTCGGTGCTTCAGTCTATCGTGTATATCAACCACAATGTCTGTAATAAAACCAAAAAATTAGTAGAAGAACCACTACAAGCAAGAAAAAAATAGACTGAAAAATTTCGGAGATGCATCTTCGATTATTGGAAACTAAACGTTGAAAAATTCCGGAGATGCATCTCTAGAATTTTCTACAACTCTTCAGGTCATCAATGGCAGCAATGTAGACATGCAAACCTAAAACAAAACGGTTTGATCGTGATTTTCAATAAACAAACATGTTTTACAGTATGTATAAACTAACACTCTTGCATTTCCTACTCACTTCTTACCTAAATCATCATTTTCTACTCATTTACACAAAACTCAAAAAACTTATCAAAACGTCAAAAACTCAATAATTTAGACTTTGCTTTAGTGTTGATTAATGTCTCTGATGTTCTTGATGTTGATTGAAGATCTTTGAGATTGGTTGTTTGATTTTGGACTTGGTTGATGAAATTCTTTTGAGAGAGTTTGATAAAGTTTCTAGTTTTTTAGAAATGAGGAAGGAGAAGGGTTCTGGTGCAATTTAAGCTCCAATACTTTCCTGATATGTTTGAAGATGCATCTTCAAAATATTTTAACATTAAATCAGAATTCAATGAACTCAGGGAGCGTCCGAAAAATCCATCTCCGGAATCTGAGGGTATTTTAATATTTTCACGTGGAGTTTAAAGAATATATAGAGTGCATTAAAAATTCTCCAAATTTAATATATAATATTTTTGATAGTTTTGAATTTGATATTCTTATCATAAAGTTATCGTTAAATCGAATACAATATTATATAATATCAAAGAGATAAATAAAATTTTAAAATTTTATTTTTTAGAGAAAAGTTAATGTTTTATGAAGTATTATAAACATGTTAACTTTGACTTATTTCATTGAAATATTCAATAATTTTTAATTAAATCTAAAATTTTAGATATGACGTATAAGATAATAACTATTTTAGTTTAATGGTTTTCGGGCTTAGGTCGTCCCTTTTCACGAAAAAAATTTCAATATGGTTTTCGGACTTAAGCCATCCCTTTTCACGAAAAAGAAGAGAATTTTTTATTGCACCTTAGATGTTTCTAATGCACCGTGTGAATTTTCACATACGCCCCCTGATTTCGGAGATATATATCCAGACACACTCCATCACACACTTAACAAAGGTCATTCTGAGCTACGACATTTCTTTTGGTTAAATTTATTACGGAGATGCATCTCCGGAAACATCCAACACATACTCAACAAAGGCCATTATGAGTGGCACCCTTTCTTTTTGTTTAATTTATTTCAAAGATGCATCTCCGGATTCATTCAATAGTTACATCTCCGAATTCACACCAGAAACAGATTCAACAGATCCAAGTTGAACTTGACATTCATAACATAAAATGATCATTACAATGATGATTTCGATAGAAAATTCAATATTACATCTCAATATCCTTGTGGACGCTTGCACATCTCCAGGATATCTGTGACCGATCTGTATATCATCGCTTCCAACTCGAGTGAAACTTTCTCTTCGAAACCGAAAAACTTATCCCACATAGCCCTAACACCCGCTTGCATCTTGAGATCAAACTTGGTGAACGGAATCTTCCCTCCGTTGTCAATCGAAGGTGAACGGTACTCGAGCTTCACAATATTTCGAATGTCTTTGTAAGGTAGGAGATGATGTATTTCGTCTTTGATATCTTTGAGGGAGGTGTACTCGGTGAGCTTGAATGTTCGGCCGGGTGTAGAGCCGGAGAAGGACACATTTGCGACATACCAATAGATTTTTATTTGTGACATTTGAGACTTTTTAAGTTTGTGTGAAATTGTTCGAAATGCAGTAAAGCGGAAAGAAGCAAAAATTTAGTTTTTGAAGGATTCCCTCCGGGATTTATATCATCTCCACAGGGATCAGTGCGAGGAAAAGAATGTCATTCAACGGTCTCTACGTTTCTAAGCTTGTGGTGATTAATTTGGTTGAAAGATTCAAGGTACCATAATTAAAGACAGAAAATATAATGACGGAAAATATAAAGTAAAGACTTTAAAATAAACTGAGCCTTTTTGGGATTGGATCTCATCAATTGATAACACATGCATTCTTCTAACCAGTTAAGCACAAATCAATCATTCGTCTAATATCCTCACGTATCACCCACAACAGAGGTTATGTCTAACACAACGTCGAGAGAACAACCGTATTGTCTCATTGGTGATGTCTCGTGCAACTCAACAACACAGAGTATTAAGAACTTATACTCACGTAAATGTTAAGCCTAAATCTATGTCTAGAGTCTAGAAACTAACAAATATTCATCCTAGATCCAGATCTGAAGAGTATATTTCTATAGCGGTTCAAATCAAAGATAAACAGGTAAACAAGGATAACATCCATATCAGATCCATGATTGATTCATATAAAACGCCATGATCAGAATACCTACATACGCTTAACCCTTTTTTACATGCATTCAACTAATTTGCCAAATGTAAGTGAACATAGTTCTTCATCTCTATTATCCTGCATCCTCACAATTTTGTATTGATCGCTATTTCATGCTACTCAGGCTAATAATCAACACAATAAAATAAAAGATACTAGTGAATATCAAATTACAAGACTATGTCAAAAGTTTACTCATTGATAGATGAATATCTAAGATCTAAGATTTGAAAAAGGTTTTGTCAAGACCCACAAATAAGAAATCAAAGACAACATCAATATTGAATCAAAACTAGTTCCCAAACATAAATTAGACGAAATACATAAGGTATCAATAGATTACATCCAAACCCAACAAGAGATCGAAGCACTTACTCGAAGATCAAGCTCTGAGTTGCTTCGATTTATGCTTTTCCCTCTTAGGGTTTGTGTTTTTCTCTCTAGACTGTGTTTAGAATGATGAGAGAATAAGTTATGATCTCCAAAATATATGTTATTTTCTAAAAATCAAGAAAAGTACATATATAGTAAAACAAAAATTTGTCTTGTTCGCCTAGCGAACACCTTCTTCGCACAGCGAAGACCCTTTTTAGGCACATGGAGTGCCTCTGAATAGTTAAACCGCCCTTGGCAAATATCTGAGTTTACAGTGTGAACACTTCTTCGCACCGCGAACTTCTTCGCTACAAGTTCGCACAACGAACTTCTTTGCTACAAGTTCGCACAGCGAACTTCTTCGCTACAAGTTCGCACAACAAATTTCTTCGCTACAAGTTCACACAGCGAACTTAGGGTCCTTTTCCTACTGCTATCCAAGGTTTCCTTTTTGCTGGGACCTTGGTGCAACTTCGCACAGCGAACATTCGCTGGCTAGTCGCTGATGTTCGCACAGCGAACATGCTGATTCTTCTTCTTTTCTTTAGCTTCCTTGTCCAATTATTTGTGTCTTAATCATTGATGTTTTATGCCTATATCCTGCACAACAACACTCACATTAAAGCATCCAAAGGTATTTGAAATATAATAAAGAATCACACAAGAACAAGAAATAAATCTATTAAAACATGAACAAAGAGTTGAATAATGCCAAGAAAGATGGTTCAATTTAAGTCAAAATTTGCACTTAACAGAAATATAGCACTAGAGCACATAAATTTATAGAAGGCAAAGATCAATTTGAATTATTCATTAACTGACACATTGATTCTGGAGATATATATATATATATATATATATATATATATATATATATGGAAACGCACCCTATTATCTTGTTCCGAAGATGCATCTCCGGAATTTCTCCTGAACCAGAATCACACCAGAACCATATAACAGAACCCATTATTTTCCCATTACAAAAATAGAAATGTTTTAATGGTGAATATAAAAATAACTTAAAGATAAAATATGAAGAAAATGTGAATATATAGCAATTCATTTATATCGAGATACAATTACATACAATTGTTTGTCTGGTTAAACAAGAAATCAAAACAAATTGAAACAAATGTTGCCGGCTAAATATATAGGTGGTACCCCTTGGACTTTTGTGCATTCAATTCTTTTTCAATGTTGTTCAATCTCTCGAATTCTGGCATCTTTTCCATAAAATGATCCAGCCACATCTCGGTTTTTGAGGTTGAATGAGTCGTCCACTCCGGTGATGTAAGTGGTATGGGGCATCCCGGTTTCAAGTAAACTTGAGCAAAATGACTTGATTTTGAAAGCCATCCAATACATATGATACAATCATTTGTATTTTGGGGTGGGGCGGTGCGTAGTGGGAAAAAGGTTTCTGAAAAACCGTAGCGTGTCAGGTCAATACACACTCTATCATATGCACATTGTTGTACCCCAAATTTTACCCTCAGATCATCAGATCATTTCATATCATCTTAAATCGGCCATTTTTGCATTTTTAGTTAAACAATTCATTGATCATTAATCATGCATTTTTCGTTAGAATTTAATTTGTTTTATTTCTTTTTTTTTTCACCAACTATTTTCAATTATCTTTTTTATTTTTTTTAGTTTTATTATTATTATTATTTCTGTTTTATTATTATTATTAGTTTTATTATTATTAGTTTTATTATCATTATTAGTTTTATTATTATTAGTTTTATTATTACTAAGCTTTATTATTATTATTATTATTATTATTATTATTACTTTTATTTTGTTTATCTTCATGGTAAGTGGGGACCACTCAATCATTCTAACACTTCACATGGATTGCCAACTTGGATTTATCAATGGCCAGAAAGCATTCTTACACTTCATTTATCAATGGCCAAGAATCATTCTCATAAAGTCACATGGATTGCCAACTTGGATTTATCAATGGCCAAAAAGCATTCTTACACTTCACTTATCAATGGCCAAGAATCATTCTCATAAAGTCACATGGATTGCCACATCAACACTCCCACTTTATTCACACTGTAAATAAGATCTCTCATTCTCTCATTTGACACGATGTTCACCCCACACAAAGGCTGAATACCATCTTAATTTTCTCCCTCAATTATTCTTACAAATTTTCTAGAGAGAAGGCTCGTCTTCATTTTTCCATAACTCGTGTCATTGAAGAGGCAGTGGACCGTCTCCACTAGGTAACATTCACCTCTTTTATTTCTCCATTTTCAAAGTACCATGATCATTTATCTATGATGTTATCAAGTTCATTAGCATGTTAATATTTTTCTGGAAAAAGTATTGTAATATCCTATAATTTTTTATTGGTTTTATTATGAATGATGTTTAAAAGATAAGATAAAAATTCAAAAAGACAAAAAAAAACATGCTTCATCACCACCCTTTTATTATTTCATCCTATTTTTATTTTATTTTCCATTTATTTCTTAATTTTGTTTCTCTAGTTTTTATTTTAGGAGCACTTTGAATTTTTAGTTTCAATTTATCATGTTATTTATTGAAATCATAACTTTTTCTTTCGAATTTTGTTTTGATTTTTATTTTTCGCTTACGATCTTTATTTCGATTTTTAAGACCGATGACATTGCACAAATCTTGACTTTGATTATTTCAAATCAATAAAGTCTTGATAAATATGAGGCCACTTTTTACTTATTTTTATTGGTCGATGAAAGTCAAAAATCTAAGATTATCGATTTATCGATTTAAATCTTGATTAAGACGAGACCAACCTTATTTTTTCATTCCGGTTTCATTATCTTTATTTTGGTCGATGATATAACAAACTTCATAGTTTGATTGATCTCATTAAAGCGACAAAACTTTGATCAATATGAGACCACTTTATTTTTATTTCAGTTTCATTTACTATTTAGTCGATGAAAGTCAAGAATCATTTATTACCGATTTCTCGATTAAATCATGATTAAGACGAGACAAACCTTGTACATACCCTTAGGTCTTTACCTTAGTACATATATTATCTTAGCAAGCAAACACAACATAACACAAATTAAAACAAGAAGTTCCCGTAGAGTACTACGGACGTTTAGGGTGCTAATACCTTCCCTAGGCGTAACCAACCCCCGAACCTTAGATCTCCCCCCCCCCCCCCCCCTTTAGGTTTTCTTCGATCTTGAACCTTTCCTTTGGATAAATCAAAGTCGGTTGTAAAAGAAATATGATGCAAGTTAATTAATAGCTTGTTATCCGATTTTCACCGCAACACACATGCTATTAGGTGACCCATATTAAGAAAACTCATCCATTTTGCCTCTGGTGCCGGACCGCTAAGCAAGGTACAAGAGACTCATAAATCGCACTGAATTTTTCTTTATTTCTGTACAACCGTGTGTACAATTCTTTATTGATCTTCAACTCTTGGATAGGTTGATGTTGGACAAGTGCATGACTATCTTCTCCTTTGCCGAGTAAAGTCGAAATGGCTCGGTAACCGCAATTACCGTCCCCTACAACATTGACAATCCGCTCGATATATTTTTGCATAAAAACCGACATTTTGTCAATGAATGGAATCTTCGATGGAAATGGCGTCGGAGGTAGTTTGATAATGCGGACTCCTTTCACAACACTTTTTTTGAGATTTTAGAGTCGGTGAGTCGGAGAAAACTTTGTTAAGGTGTTCAAAATATGAAGGAGACCGTGTAGTCGAGTTTTCATTTGATGTAGGCTTCATTTTCTTTGAAGCATCTTCTGTTTTTAGTGGTTGAGAAGGCAGTTTCATGACAGTGGTTTCGGGATAGGCAATCATCCTTAATTGTTCTTTGATGTGGAGTTTTATGTTGTCATCGACCTTCGAAAATCTCTCTTGTATCACTTCCCATTCAGTTAAAATAGAGATATTTGATTTCTCGTCATCCATGCATCCATCATCATCAAGTCTAAGTCTATTCCGATGAGAGCAAACCTCGTCCAGTTTTATTGGTTCACCAAGTTTCACTATTTTAGCAATAGTACAAGCACATAGGAGACCATATGTTTTTACAATAGTGCTTCCACATTTTGCGCTATTGGAGCATACATTATCAGCTCGTTTAGCCTCGTGAAAAATATAGTTCAAACCCGGCCGAGAAATTTTACCAACCAACTGAGAATATAAAGTGTTATCTTTAAATCTGTGTTCAAAAACTGTGATGCTCCGACCAAATGTTGTTTGTATCTCATTATGCTGGTTTTGAATCATGTGGTTCACAGAGTCCCAGTCTTTACACAAATTCCATTTACTATTTTCCAACCAATTTTTCAAAGTAGCATGAGCTGACTCAACTCTGTTAGTAGTTGTATTTCCAAGTTGTCTAACATTATCAATCCACGCCCAAACTATCTTCTCCTTCACCTGATAAAAAATTGTGGTTTCAACATATTTCAACAAATCTGGATACTTTTCACACACTTTCCGGAAATGAATAACGGAATCGGCATATAGTTCTTTTGTGGAAGAATTTATTATACGATTCCATGCATCCATAATTTTTTCCACAATCACACTCGCCTTCACCAACTTTCCACCTTCGGACTCTATTTGTTTCGTCCCTACCGCGGGTTTAACACGACTTCTCACATTCTTTGTTGCATGATACTTACAAAGTAATGCATAAGAAGAAGGAAATACCTTTGCAACCGAATTCATCAATGCGGTCAGTAACAATCGCTTTAGGAATCTCATCTTGCACCTTCAAAAGTGACCGACACACCTCTAATGCCCAAGTAAAATTGTCCTTTTTTTCACACTCAAGAAACACAACCAACAAAATATGTCTTCTCAGTTGAGGTAACATAAACCATCTCAAATAATGGAAGTCTATACTTGTTAGTCTTTTAGTTTAAATCAAGTATAAACACATTAGGAAACATGTTGAACAACTTTATGGAATCAGGATGAGTCCAAAAAATATCTCTAACCGTAACTCCATCATCGCATGTTCGGTAGCGGGACACGTAACTGTTATCATCCAACAGTTTCAAGAGTTGTTTCATCTCAGTTCTATCCCCCTTAATCGTCTTGTTAGTGAGGTACCAAATATTATACACTTGCTTGATATTTGATATATTGTCGGGTCGCTTCCGTTTCAATATATCAAGAATATTTTTCGTTTGAACAAGGTTCATGGTTATGCAAACCACATATCACATTAAATCTCCAATTTTTTTTTGCCAACATGTAACCACGAACCTTAAACGGACACTCACATTTTCTGCTACTTGTGTCTAGGGGTGGCAAAACGGGTCGTGGCCCGCCGGACCGGCCCGCGCACCCGCCTAAAAATGACGGGTAGATATTTTGGGCCCGTCGCCACCAAAGCCCGCCCCGCTAAAGACCGCCACTCGCGAAAACCCACCGCCCGCACCTTCGTTCAGCTTGTTCCACCTTAAACCCGCCCTTTTTTTAGTTAATTCTAGTAATTCCAATTCTTGATGGTTTTATTTTATACATTTATTTGAGAATATATGCAATATTTTTTAAAGTGAAATTTGTTAAAAAGATGCTTTATAAAAATTGTTCTAAAAAATAAGTGAAAAATCGAATTGAAATGTAAAAACAATCCTATTAATCTATTAAAAAATGAAAAATAAATAAATAAAAAAGTAGGCGGGCAAGCCTGCCTCCCGCCAACGCGCCACATTGGCGGGGCTAGTTAGATTTTTATGCCCATTTCCACTTGTCAGGCTTGCCCGCCCCACCTTTTTTTGGTGGGCTTAAGGTGGAATGGGGCGGGCGGCCTGTTTTGCCACCCCTACTCGTGTCGTCTCTTTTAAAACTCCGGAGAGGAGTTCGATATTTCTCGCTTCTTTCGCACACCATTGTCACAAAGGCGCATCTTCTATCCGAACCATTATCGAACCTTCTGTTAACCACGCCAAATCCAAGTTTATAGGCCTCCATACGAATCCATTCAAGCATTTGATCACGAGATTCAAACTCTTGCTTGTTTTTAAAATCGTTGCCAACATCTACCGCCTTCACAACAACCCCTTGAACATTCAGAGAAACAACTTATTTTGGGGAAACATCGGGGTGCACCATGTCTATTGAAAACAATTAAAACAACAACACAACATTAGTTCAACTACTGTTGCAGAAATACTGAAAAACGAACACAGACGACTTTCAGAAATGCATCTTTGGGCAAGTTCATATACGTTCTAGAGATACATTTCTAGACACAACATAAGTTTTTTAATTAAAAAAATGATGATTAATGCGAGCAATGTAGAGGGAAAAGAATAATATTTACCTGAAATTCTATCTTCTTTTGCTCCCTGTGATATGTTTAACCAAAAGGATGGAGATTTGAAGTGAAAAATGGATTGAGAATGAAGGGTTTTTAGGGTGAGGGTTTGGTTGAGAATGAAGTATGACTACAATGGAGGAGTGATCATGTAGCCGGAAGCTATATCAAATATTTACGGAGATGCATCTCCGGAAATACTGACATGCAAAGGTGACAGAAAATTTCAAAATGCCGCCCATAATTCCTGAGATGCATCTTCAGAATATCTACTGAACTGGATAATTAAAATGTTTTCCATAAAGCGTTTTGGAGATATATCTCCGGAATATCTACTGAACTGAACACTTGAAATGTTCTTCTTAAAATGTTCCGGAGATATATCTCTGGAATAAAACTAACCAAATGTATGAGGCATAACTCAAAATGACATTGATTGAGTATGAAAAAGGTGCGTCCGGATATATATCTTCAAAATTGAAGAGTATATGTGAAAATTCACATAGTGCGTTAAAAGTATATAAGATGTAATAAAAAATTCTCAAAAAGAATTTCAATATGGTTTTTGGGCTTAGGCAGTCCTTTTTCACAAAATTTTTCTAATATATATATATATATATATATATATAATCAGCATAATATATTGAAAGGGATAAAGGACTGCACCAACCCAACAAGATTACAACAAAAAGAAAGCATCTACTAAAGTGCCAAACAAAAACAAAAAAGTTATATTTTGTTTTATACATTGCAAGAATTATTAAAGGTGGCATGTTATTAAGTTTCACATTATGGTGAGGAGTATCATCCAACCTAATTGACCAGATTCTTATCATCTAGGATGTATTTACGTGATATGCATGCTCTCAAACTTCTCATGCGCGAAATTATTCTTCATGATTTTGTTTTTGTATAGCATTAATTTTAGAAATATCTAAAAAATTTAAATTTTCATATAAAAATTGAATAATATTTGATTTTTTGATATATTAAATCAATTCAATTGATTGTTAAGGAGAAACAACTCATTATAGGTGCTTGTGTTTAAACCATGAACATCTTTGATCAGGAGACTACTGGATATAAAAAGAAAAAGTAAAAATTTGTCTCAAATATTTATGCTAAGAAAAAAAGGAGTGGTTGGGGATGTTTTCAATTCAAATAGCTTAGATACAAAATTGTTGTACACCAACGAAATAATGATTTTAAGCTTCTAAAAAGCCTTGTTGTGTCTTGTTGGAGCAGTTCTTTTTCTTTGCTTTTTCCTGCCAACTCCCCAAGCTTTGGCTTTGTCTCAGTCTCACACAGCTCTTTTGGGGCATAGACCCTTCATAATTGCCATCACTACATTTTACTTTCTCTTTCCAAATACCATCACTACCCTAAACACATATTGCAATGAAACATTGAAACCATACACTAGCACTATTCACCACCGTAGAAAGGCCCGGATTATATGTAATACTCCATCGGTTCCTTTTTAATTGTCATTTTTTGACTTTTTACGTATACCAAAAAATCTAATAATTGTTATTATTTTTTAGACTATGATTTTTCATTTGTCTATAATGGTCTTAGTTTTTAATTATTTTAATATACATTTTTCTCTCTCCATAATAAATAGTTATGAGCAATTTTGACAAATCTATAATCATTATTACCTTGAATTTTGAAAACGACATTTAAAAAGAAACAAAACATTATTTCAATAGTGACACTTATAAAGAAACGGAAAGAGTATATTGTAAACAAGTGCGAACCGGAGGGATTAAAAATTATCATCCGAACCAGATTAATCAGTTCGGTGAATCGTATTTCAGAATTTTATGTATTGAAAATTAAAAATGAGGCTAATTAATTGGAATATGGGAATAATATACCCATAACCACCTAAAGAAGAGATTATGATTTGTTATGTCTTTATTGTTTTATTGTCTGTGATGAGATGATATGATTAGTTTTTTGTAGCAATTCACGAGTTGCGAAGATTCAGAGACTTGACGCTGAACACTAATTCGTCTTTACTCTCTTTTTCTTTAGATTCCTTCCCTCTTTTCAATGCTTCATAGTTCATTGGATGAATGTTATGCCCCCATGCTTCCTTAACCGTTCTTTCACGTTTTCTAGTTCAAAAGTATATTTGTATTTTTTTTATAAGAATTTTACTCCGTATATTATAATACAATAAACTCACATGTAGTATTTTTTTTTAATGGTTTTTTTTATGTCTTGTGTTAATTTAAGAATTTATATTAAATTTTTAACTTAAAAAAATTTATATTAATTTTTTAACTCTTCAAAATGTAGTATATCAATTCTTTTTATTTGTGGCGAAAAAACTTATAAATTAATTGTTAAATTCATTGATGATTGAACATAAATGGAAAATAACTTTTCAAGAGTTAAAAGATTAATATGAAAATTTTTAAATTAAAAGATTAAAATGAACCTGAGATTAATATACAAAAAAAAGGTATTAAACCTATTTTTTATTATGTAGTGTGGTTTAAATAGAGATGACAAACGAGCATGTCCGTTTTGTTAAGATCTGCTTTGCAAAAGTAAAAAAAAAAAGATGGGTTGAGATGGACATTTTTTAGGATGTGAGTCTAAAATCTCAGTCTGCTATGCAAAAAATGAAGGCGGGACGGAACGGGCTTGTGCACACTACACTTTTTAAATCTAAAATAAAAAATTATGTTAATTTCCGCGTCTCTAAAAAAAGGAGGGCGAGGCAGACACATTAGAAGATGTTGATCTAAAACCTTGGTCCGCCTGACAAAAATGTGCGGGTAAAATGGAGATTCACGACGGATCGAGTCAGTTTTGTCACCCCTATGTTTAAGATGTTTTGGAGTATTTGAAGTATTTGGACTACTCGTAGAGTTAATTCACGTAGAATGAGGAGAAGCTCTTGTGAGTTCTTTATGGAAAAATTAGAGGTCTCTCTCATTATAAGAATGTTGTATTTATAGAGGTTATTTGACTTGGATTCAAGAGTTAGATAGTAGCTTACCATAACTTCACGATCAAGATAGTTGGTCGTTAGAGGACTTAGTCTACTATAATCGTGGGAAGAGCGGTTTCTCCTCCTTGACTGACCCTAAGTCAGTTAGTATTTGAGACACACAATTATCCACGCATGTAATGTTCACTATGTGAATTGAGCTAATACAGGTGGACCAAACTCAACTGAGCAACTAGGTATCCATGTTAGGCGGGTATTGCCTATTGCCTAACGTCGTGGGGCAAGGCTTTGAGCAACCTAAGGCGCAGAGCTGTCCCAATTTTTTCGGAGATCTTGTGTAAATTAGTTGTAATTTAACCATGAAAAAATAAGTAGATCTCCTATCTAACAATTATTTAACCATTATAAATATTTTATGAGATTCTATTTAGCCATAAGTTTACTATGACAAATTTAAGACCATGTGCGATAGTCCCCCTTACACCTTCTCAAAGACGACTTTGATAAACCTTATACGTATACTTGTCTATACAAACGTGTAGACCTTTATTTCTTTCTCTTAAATCATATCTCTTTAGAGTCCAAAAAATTATACCGATACAATTTTTTAATATCTATCAAAATTAAAATTAGAATTTTTTATTTTAAAATTGAATTTGACTAAAAAAGTTTGTTTCACACAGTAAGAATATATCTAACTATAAATTAATTTGTCTTCAAGTCACTTTTAACCAGATTTATATTTACAAATAAATTAATTCAAAATTATTTTTTGTTATAGTACAACTAAACACACTTCATCATGTGAGTGAAATAAAGGAAATTGAAAGCGATGTCCCTACTTTCAAATGCATGCCAATATATATGCAAGCAACTGCTGCTGCACAGGTTCATGCATTAACAACTCACATAGTTTTTTTAGTGTTTAGTGAGTTAAATACAATAGAGAATAGGGAGTGAAGAATTGGGTAAAGATGGTCTACTCAATTCAGTATTTATAAAACTGATCCACCAATTTAGGAAATAATGTTAATGCTACCTGACAGCAAACACAACGCTTCTCTTCAATAGAAAGTGATCTTCCTACGGCAAAGATAATTTCGTTATGTTTGAATATTTTTGTGTGAACAAAATTTATTTTTGCTTTACATTAGTTAAATTAGAAGTGATAAATAAATTAAATAACTGTTTTTTTGACATTTAGATGTATTTGTGGTGAGTATAATAGAGGTAATTATGTATATGCCATAAATAAGTTTCAAATATGTGAATAGATGACACTTTAACTTAACTCTCTCAATAGGTATTTATAGTCTCTGTTCTCCCTGAAGGAAGCTGCCCTCTTTGCTTACAACGTTGGTATCATGAAGCCTAACTTTGATTCATTAGAGAACGTGATGAATGACTTACTCTTCAATATTGGAGACATGGTTAGTCAATAAAGCCATTTGAGACTATTACGTTATGATCGAGATATTCCTGCTAGTTATTGGAAATAAATTTTATGTGTCACCTCATATTATGTTAGGGTATGCAGTGAGCTCGCCCCCACGTTAGACACGTGTTTGACCTCGCCTAACCTCTTTTTAATTCTATAAGCTCCCTTTACGAGATGGGGTTTGGATCCTCTAACTTTCAACTCTCTACCTTCCTCTAACTTTCTCTCTATCTCTCTCATAATTTACTTTCTCTCACATCTTTTTTCCTCCAAATAAATATTATCTTTTCCTTTGTCTTATTCTAATTTTTGCCTAAAGTCACTCTACCTTTCCCGCCCAAAAGGTAGAGGATTCTTACCCTTACGAGATGAGGGTGGTTTATGGTAGAGACTATTGATACTTAATGTGATTATGTTATAATAAAACAATCCACATTCTCTCTGGCACAATGCTCGTAAAGGGTAAGTGGTTAAAATGAGGACATAATTAGAACTGTCAAAATGGACTGCCCGATCTTAAATAGGTCCGCCCTAGCAGGCCTCAGACTTTTTAGGGTTGGGTCAAAAAAGCCATGTCGTAATATGAGTTCGAAAATTACTACCCGAGTCCGACCCTAGATGGGCTTCAGACTACCCGACCCTAAATTGGCTTTTTAAATAAAAAAAAATAAAATAAAACCCCCAAATATTTATTATAAATGAAATTAAAAATTATATTATTTTAAACATAATACAATTTTAAGTACTATATTATCTCTTATAAATACTATAATGTGTTTTTAAATACAACACATGTCTAAATTGTATAGAATAATACTTGAATATTTAACATAAGAGAAACTAATAGAATACGAGACAACAATGTTGATTATATTAATTTATAAGATTTAAAAGAGAAAGATTGAATAAAATAGAGATAACATTTAGTGAGGTGAGAAAAATCAATGTTTTATTTTAGAGTAAGACAATATAAGTATTAATAATTTTTTTAAAAATTTATAGCTATGCGGGCCTAATGGGTTACCCACGACCCACATGGGTAGGTGGCTTTTTAGGGTTGAGCTAAAAAAACCTTGAAAAATATAGGCTCTGTTAATGCCCAAGCCCTATGATTTTTTGGACTAGGCGGGTCATCCCATATGGGCTAGCCCATTTTGACAGCTCTAGACATAACAACCCACAGTTTCTCAAACACAAGGGGTGTTGTTAGACGAAGGCGACTTATCTATAGGGGGTGAATAGATCCCCAAAAATTTTGCTTTATAAAAAATTGTTTTAAAAAACAATGGCTAGCGGAAGAGATTCAGATCGATTCATCTAAACCGAACCGCTATCGAAAAGCTCGGATATGCGTATATGAAAATCAATTGAAGATAATGATAAGTAACTCAATAAATATGTTTTAATCACAATCACTTGAAAGATACTCAACAAGTAATGCTACTTCCAATGATAAATCACACAAAAATACTATTTAGACAAATTATCGAACACCTTGTGTGCAATCAATTTTGTTTGGAAATTTGTATAGTTTTGTTGATCTTAAAATTCAATCACAAACCACAATCTAAAGGATTGTGATCAACTCAACAAAATATTTTTCAAATGGATTCCAAAATAATTAACCAAACGTATTAATCACAAAATCGATGAACTTTACAATTTGAAAATGAAATGTAAAAGAGATAGAGATGGATAATAGATAGACAGATAAATAGATAGATAGATAAATAGATAGATAGATAGATAGATAAATAGAGAGATATTACACAAGGATTTATTTAGGCAGATCCCTAATCGGTCTCGCTATGGGTACGTCTTCCCTCAATTCAAACTCGAATTGAGATAGTGAAATTAACCTTACTTGAAAAAGTAGTTTACAAGAGAAATGTAGCAATGCAACCCTACAGACCCTAAGTTTGATGTTGATTCTAGAACTTTCTCTTTCCTTTATCAAGTCACCCAACAATGCCAATTTGATTCACCGTCTCATGCTACTCATTTGCAATAACCCTTCGCTCTTCAAAGCCTTCACTTGATCGAATATAAATTTCCAATTGTTGTAACCCAAGATTTACTAATTTGATTCACCGTCTCACGCTACTCCTTTGTAAGAAACCATTGTTCTTCAAAGACTTCACTATATTGAATCCAAATTGCACAATCTTGTCCAAAACCTTCAAATCCCCAATTTGATCTTGAAGGAAAAACCCCACATTGGTTTTCTTATTTGAAACCACCCCAAAGATCTCAACCCAATTTACAATACCACAAGCTAAATTAGATGTTATCAACTTGATTCTAGATGCCACCCAAACAATGAATGATTATGTGTACTTTGTTTATGTGTATGCATAAAATCAAGGTTGAAAATGAAGAAGACTCTTTGTATGTTCCAAGTTTCGTTTATGATTTTCACAATATCATTGAAAAGAAATGATGCATGTAATAGGTATATATATGTTAGCAAGTATGAAGCAAAAGGATAGAATACAATGCAAAATTTCAAGATTTTTAATGTATGTGTCGACCTATATAGGTTATGTGTCGACCTGTACAGGCAGCACATCTAACAGAGCCTACAGGCTTTAAAAATACAATACATGATCCAACCTATAAAACGTATATGTCGACCTGTAGAAGAAATTTTGTTCTATGTGTCCACCTATAACGCGTATGTGTCGACCTGTAGGTTGTTTTTCACATAAAAATGAGTTTTTGATGCATAAAAGCTCTTCTTGATGCATGAATCTTTTCTAAACCTTTTCCAACATATTGTCATGCTTCCTAATGCTAAAATGCACAACTAAAATCATATGATACCGTCCAATGTACATAAAGTATCCTAGTTTTGACATCATACAAAATACATCTAACAGAAAGTTGCACTCACACATGTAAGAGCGACGTGGTTAAAGGAGGACATAAAAGTCCAATAGTCCTTTAAGCACGAGGCCTATAAGGACAAAATGGTTAAATTAAGACATACCAACTAACAATCCTTCAAGCACGAGGCATGTAAGAGAGAAGTTGTTAAATGAGGACATAATAACCCACAATCCGTCATGCATTATGCCTATAAAGGGGAAGTGGTTAAAAGAGGGAATAGTAGTTCACAGTACCTCAAGCACTATGCCTGTAAGGGAGAAATGGTTAACAAAAGCCATAATAGTCCACAGATCCTCAAGTACGAAGTCGATAAGAGCGAAGTGGTTGAAGGTTTTGTTATGTCCAAAGATGATGCCATTTATGTAATCAAGGCTGAACTTCATCACGATGGTCTGATCGATGTAGACGGCTTAACTTTCAAATTTAATGATGAGTGCCGAACATTTGAATGTAGGGGTGGAAAATGGGCATGTCCGTCCCGCAAAATCCAGCAAAAAAACGTGGTGGATGAGCATTGTGTAGGACGCATACCTAAAACCTTTGGTCTCCTTGTAAAAAATGAGGGTAGGGCGAGCGGTCCCACAAACACTGCGCCTTTAAAACCTAAAATTGCAAAAACTTGTGTTTATGCCCGCGTCTGCGAAAGTCTACAAAAAACAAGGCAATGCGGACATACATATTAGAGGATGGGAGCCTACAACCTTGACTAACCCAACAAAAAAGTGCAGGAAAAACGGGCATGCCCGGCGGAACGGACCCATTTTGCCACCCCTATATGAATTTATTATCTAATGATGACAATGATTACATGCATATACAAGGTTTGATTACATGCATATACAAGGTCTGGTTAATATGAGCCCTTCACTTTGTAGCACATTTTTTAAATTGGACTTTTGATGTTCTAATATAACTTTTGGCTCGATGTACATTTATCTCAATAAATACGTTGCAAATTAATTTCCTTTTCATCATTTTTTTTGTCAGAATTTTCTTAACCCGCTATGGTTCTTCTTTAAACTCACCGTCTTTTGTGACTTCATTTTTCCCGCTAAGCTTCTTTTTGTCAAGTACTTTCTATATGCTACTCAATATCTTTCTATTTAGAGCATGGTTTTTATTAGGAATTGTGATGAGAATGGGAATGGTTAAACCTGAGACACATGATGAGAAATGCGAGTTAGGGAGTCATTGTATAAGGCATTCGAGACAGGAAATGGGAATGTCAAATGAAGGTTTGGGATAGGGAAATGTTTGAGAATTTCACTATCAATGACTTGGGCTTTTACACTAGAATTGACCTAACAAAATTCCTTACAACCAAGAATTTTACAGGTTTAGCTTGCAACCTCAAGTCAAATACAAGAGAAAAATGCTTTTGTATTACAAATTAAGCACAAACACAAAATTATACAACTCTCAATATAAGTTTTTCACCCTCTCGCCACTAAAACAATGTATAATGAATAAAAATTAATTTTAGATTAAAATGAGTGAGATATGAGAGTACTATGCCAAAACATTTGTGAATTATAAGTGAGCACAACACTTATTTATATAGGAAACATATTGGCTCAAGAAGGAAAAAAAATTGGGTCGGATACACTCTCTAATAGATTAGACTCTCGTTTTAATCGATTAGACACCCACCCTGATTAATTACACCTAGCAAAAAAAGTAAATATTTGCTAGATCTGTTCGCTAATCGAATTTCCTTAATTGATTTTGAGCAATTTTCTCTCCATAATCAATTAGATATCACCCATAATCGATTATAGGCCGAATTCTTGTTGTATAATCATTTAAACAACATAATAATCGAATAGGCATTGACCAAAATCAATTTTAAGAAGGTTTTGAAAAAGGATGAAGTGTTGTAAATCATTTTAAATGAGTGTGTGCATTGCCTAAGTACTTTATGAGTCACTCTTGTTTATTTTGACATTAATGATCCAAACTAGATAAAACAAAAGACAAATTACCAGATCAAATGAGAGCTTGCATAATCTTTAGCTTCTTTTATGTTGTTCTTCGAAATTGATTCTCTTGCGCCAACCATCAGAACCTTCTCACTTTTTTATTTACTTTAATATTTTTATTCCTTGATGATACTCATAATAATTTTGCTTTATTCCCTTTGTCATAATCAAAATCTATTTTACTTGTTAAGCCAATAGTGCAAGAAAAGTATGAATCAGAGAAAAAAGAAAAGGATGAGACCCTCTAGAAGATGAATGAGGAAGTGGCGAGGCTAAAGGAAGCAACCATATTGTTAGACGATGGCTTGGATCTAGAAGGGGGTTGAATAGATCCCACAATTTAATACACGCTAATGGTGTTCCAAAAATTGGTTTTAAAAGTTTATTGCGGAAGCAACCACTGAATCAATTCGTCTACAACGAACCACTACCGGAAAGATCGGATATACGAAAAGTCGCTAGGAATTATGCGACGGAAGAGAAAAATAGATGAATCAACAGAAACAGAATGTAATCAACCAAATTATATTTACTTGAAATTATCCAATCACCAACGAGATAAGATGACAAATTTTAATCACAATATGCTTTAGAACTTGTGCTTAATCAATTTATCAAACACTTGGCGTGCGTGGCACTCTAAGTGTGAATTTCTAAGTAATGTGAATGTAGAGTTGATTTCAAATGCAATCCAAGGGAAAGAGAGTGGGGAAAGAGAGAGCAAACACGATTTGTTTAGGCAGTTCCCCTATCATCCTCGCTAAGGGTACCGCTGCCCCCAATTCCGAACATGGAATTGAGATATATATATATATATTGCTATTTGCAAATTTTTGTACAAGAGAAAACTGAATAATCAAACCCTTAAACGTCTTTGATGTCGATGCAAAGTCTTCTCTCCCCTTGATTCAAGATGAATCAAGTGCCTCGAATTTGGTTGAACAAATCACCGTCTCACGCTACTCGATTGTAAGAACCCGCAGCTCTTCAATCCCCTTCACTCGGTCGATTTCGATCTTCCATAATTCGATCCCAAATCTTTCTTCTATGATCCTCTGACTGTTGCTACTAGACTGAACGAACACTCTGTTCTTCAATCACCTTCACACGGCTGAATCCTTGTAGAGAAACTGATTTGTGCAAAAAACCCCAAGATCACCCGGATTCTTGGAGGACAAAACCTGGGGTTTTATTCAAGAAACACCTACTGATTCTCAACCCAACACAAAGGATACAACACACCTAAGTCTGAACGTTATCACTTCACACAATGCACGACACTAACAAAAATGGTTATGTGTAGTTGTTAGAGGACAGAAGGGTGAAGATGAAGATGAAGAGAAAAATCAGTACCTATTTCACGTTTCTTGTTATGTCATAAAATGTGAGGAACCAAATATATATATGATGCAAAATAACCAACTGAATTAAGTAACAGCAAAACAGACATAACATAATGCATAAAAAATGACCCAAACAAGCGAAGAGTCGACCGCTCGCTTGATGAGGGTCGGCGGCCGCTTACCCGTGGAAGCATCTATGCAAAATGGCCAAGCATGCGTCGTCCGCTGCAGGACCCTACGCCGACGCATGGATGCTGAACATGCAGAATTAAGAGACTCAGAAGCATGCATCGACCGTATGCTTAGTGAGGGGTCAGCGTGCGCTTACCCGGGCGTTTCACAACCTTGGTCACAAGTGCATGAGTCGACTCATGCACAGGCTTGGTCGACGCAAGACATGAAAAATCCCAGAAATGGATTTTTCTACAAGTCTTCACCAACTTAGACACTAATCATGCATACCTAACACTAATACCATGATTATACACATGATTATCAATGGTTGTATGCAATGCGAACGACAACGAAGTGATACCTTCCAAATTACAAGCTAAATGCTAGCCTACTTTGTTGACATCATTAAAACAGAAACCAAGTGAGAAACACCTTGCCCTCACATACTCCTCCTTTTTGATGAAGACAATATTTTCTGTCTTTAGCTTGATTTGTAATTTGAAGACTCCCCATATCTTTGTAAGGTCTTTGAAAATTCAATTTCTGCTACTGGTAGAGATGTATCCTTCTCCCCCTTTGACAACATCAAAAAGAGAAACAGAAGGTGGTCAAATTGAGTGCATCATGATAGTTAAAAATTCGCTCAACAATTTGCAAAACAGATACATTAACATTCATCCACATATAATGAGGTTAATGCAAAGATAGAATGGATAAATATGACATATTAGATACAAACAAAATACATTCCATAGTAGTTAAAAAAAAAGGAACATAGTCCAGAAATAAATCAAAACAAAACAACATGCAAGTAAAGAACAAGTCATACAAGCAAAACACAAAATATAACATGCATTAAAAATATGATCCTATGTCTCATGGTCTTCTCCCCCTAAATTGATGGCCTCTTCCTCTGAAGTGGTGTCCTTGTGGTGGAGGGAGTGATTGTTCCTCTAAGTACTGATTAAGCTCAATCACAGCTCGATTGAGAACACCTAAACTGTTGGTTAGATTCTGAGTCTGAAGTTCAACTACAGTATCCAAAGCGGTAAACCTATTCATTGTAGCATCAGCAAACCGGTTGAAATTCTGAGTGTAGGTGTCCAACTGATTTGAAAGAGAAGTAAACCTCTCCTCCTGAGCTGTATACTGTTCCTCTTGTAAGGTCATGAAGTCCTCTTGTTCTAGCTGTATTTGATTCAACGTAGCCAGGATTTCTTCAGTGTTTTGTTGCTGTGGAGTTGCAGGAATCGTATACTCAGGCTGTTGCCATTCACATTCATCAGCTTGTTGTTGCCAGCCATAGGTGGGAGGAACATAGGCAACACCAAGAGAAGTCCAACCAGTGTGTTGCCATTCTCCCCAGCCTTGATTTTCATAAGGACCGCGCTGTGGAGAGGAACTCATCCATTCCACATTGTCTTCCTCAATGAATCAAGTGCCTCGAATTTGGTTGAACAAATCACTGTCGCACGCTACTCGATTGCAAGAACCCGCAACTCTTCAATCCCCTTCACTCGGTCGATTTCAATCTTCCATAATTCGATCCCAAATCTTTCTTCTACGATCCTCTGACTGTTGCTACTAGACTGAACGAACACTCCATTCTTCAATCACCTTCGCATGGCTGAATCCTTGTAGAGAAACCGATTTGTGCAAAAACCCCCAAGATCACTCGGATTCTTGGAGGACAAAACCTGGGGTTTTATTCAAGAAACACATACTGATTCTCAACCCAGCACAAAGGATACAACACACCTAAGTCTAAACGTTATCGCTTCACACAATGCACGACACTAACAAAAATGGTTATGTGTAGTTGTTAGAGGACACGAGGTTGAAGATGAAGATGAAGAGAAAAATCATTGCCTATTTCACGTTTCTTGTTATGTCATAAAATGTGAGGAACCAACTGTATATATGATGCAAAATAACCAACTGAATTAAGTAATAGCAAAATAGACATAATAGAATGCAGAAAAAATGACCCAAACAAGAGAAGAGTCGACCGCTCGCTTGATGAGGGTCAGCGGGCGCTAACCCGTGGAAGCATCTATGCAAAATGGCCAAGCATGCGTCGACCGCTGCAAGACCTTGCGTCGACGCATGCATACTGAACATGCATAATTAAGAGACTCAGAAGCATGCATCGACCGTATGCTTAGAGAAGGGCCAGCGTGCGCTTACCCGGGCGTTTCACAACCTTGGTCACAAGTGCATAAGTCGACTCATGCACAGGTTTGGTCGACGCAAGACATGAAAAATCCCAGAAATGGATTTTTCTACAAGTCTTCACCAACTTAGACACTAATCATGCATACCTAACACTAATACCATAATTATACACATGATTATCAATGGTTGTATGCAATGCGAACGACAACGAAGTGATACCGTCCAAATTACAAGCTAAATGCTAGCCTACTTTGTTGACATCATTAAAACAGAAACCAAGTGAGAAGCACCTTGCTCTCACATACTCCCCCTTTTTCATGATGGCAACATTTTCTGTCTTTAGCTTGATTTGTAATTTGAAGACTCCCCCTATCTTTTGAGGACTTTGAAAATTCAATTTCTGCTGCTAATAGAGATGTATCCTTCTCCCCCTTTGACAACATCAAAAATAGAAACAGAATGTGATCAAATTGAGTGCATCATGATAGTTAAAAATTCGCTCAATAATTTGCAAAACAAATACATTAACATTCATCTATATATAACGAGGTTAATGCAAAGATAGAATGGATAAATACGATACACTAGATGCAAACAAAATACATTCCATAGTAGTTCAAACAAAAAGGAACATAGTCTAGAAATAAAGCAAAACAAAACAGCATGCAAGTAAAGAACAAGTCATACAAGCAAAACACAAAATATAACATGCATTAAAAATATGATCCTATGTCTCATGGTCTTCTCCCGCTAAATTGATGGCCTCTTCCTCTGAAGTGGTGTCCTTGTGGTGGAGGGAGTGGTTGTTCCTCTAAGTACTGATTAAGCTCAATCACAGCTCGATTGAGAACGCCTAAACTGTTGGTTAGATTCTGAGTCTGAAGTTCAACTGCAGTATCCAAAGCGGTAAACCTATTCATTGTAGCATCAGCAAATCGGTAGAAATTCTGAGTGTAGGTGTCCAACTGATTTGAAAGAGAAGTAAACCTCTCCTCCTGAGTTGTATACCGTTCCTCTTGTAAGGTCATGAAGTCCTCTTGTTCTAGCTGCATTTGATTCAACATAGCTAGGATTTCTTCAGTGTTATGTTGCTATGGAGTTGCAGGAATCGTATACTCAGGCTGTTGCCATTCGCATTCATCAGCTTGTTGTTGCCAGCCATAGGTGGGAGAAACATAGGCAACACCAAGAGAAGTCTAACCAGTGTATTACCATTCTCCCCAGCCTTGATTTTCATAAGGATTGTGCTGTGGATAGGAACTCATCCATTCCACATTGTCTTCCTCCATCATATTTACCTCAGTTGGCACGCTATTTCCGACTTGTTCTTCCTGCACATTCTCTGCTGCAGCCATTTGTGCTTCAGGAACATCATAATGCATATCTTGGAAAGTTGTTCGGAGCTTGACTATGAACTCCTCTTTGCAGAGTCCCAAAAGAAACCCATCATAGTCAGGGTCTTATTTGTAAATTCTTGGTCAGGGGTAATGGTTACATAAGGGATACCCGGGACCATTACCCCAACCTTTTTTAAGATATACTGAATACATGAGGCGTAACACAAAGAGGTACCTCTAGTAGTATCCTTGAGAATAAACATCTGATACGTGAAGTAGTGCGGCCAATTAATGCGAATTTTGTTCTTCAGCAGATATATCAGATGAACTTCCGCTTGATCGACCTGAGAAAAACCACCTTTCTTAGGCCTTAATACGATCAATTGTTTTCAAAGTTCCCGTTGTGACTGTTTTGGGGAATAGGTTGTTGTTTATCACACTTTCCGAGTACGGTTCGCGTAGCATTGAGTTCAGGGCAGATTGGAACTCATAGTTGTTAACAAAAACAGTATCAGTTACCTGAGGAAGACCTTCAGTTTCTAGCTTAAACAAATGGTTCCAAGTAGCAGCATCCATAGAATAGTTCTCACCACCAATAGTATACTGAAAATATGCACCTTGAAATTTATCCAAAAGCCCAGTGTAAAACAATCTCACCAAGTCTTCATTGTACTTGGTGTCACATTATAGAAATTGATCAAATTTTTAAACATTAAGCAGGTCAATGACTTCAGAGAGGTAATAGTCTTCAGCCATCAATGGGTAGTACACATGCTGCTTAATCACAGGGCGTTTTTGGAAATCTTTGTTGAATACCTCAGACAAATTTTCAGATAGTAAAGAAAGAGTGGTTATTGGTGTTGACGATGGCCCAACCCTTGAGGTTGATGCTCTCATGGACCTTTTTCCAGTGACTCTTTGGGAAGCCATTGTTGAGCAATTTGATTAAGGCAGATGAATAGTGACGAGCTATGAAGGAATGATGAACAGTGCGCGTTTGATGATGATGAGAGGGTTAAGAGAGAATCTTGATTCCAATGTAAAGTGAGAACCCCCTTTTAAGAACTTTGTGGATTGGAATTTTGTGGGTTTTGAATAATGTAGCAATAATGGATTTTTAGGGTAGGAAGTTTGACGGAGAGGAGATGAGAAGACTAAGAAAAATTTAGATTTTATGACATGCAAATAAAAAATAAAAGTGATTAATGATGTAGTGACTTTTCTAGACAAGGTGAAACGGCGCACGCCATCCTAAGAAGAAAAAATCAGGGTTCGTCAGCGATGCGTCGACCGAAGCAGGTCATGCGTCAGCGCACGCTGAACGAATTTTAAAAAATTTGAAAAATTTTGGGATGCATTGACCATAGATCGGCGTGAGCTGACCCGCGCCTTCACTTGAGAAAATGGACCATTCTTGAGTCGACCCATGACATGTTTTGGTCGACTCAACCAAGCATAAAATGGAAAAAAAAATCATGTTTTTATCTACTTATGCACCAAGAAATGATAAATAAATAAGCCAACACAAAAATCAAACATTCAAATGAATAAAAGATGCTTAATTGTGCAATAAACATCAGTTTCAACATTAAACCTGGTACATACATTTAAGAGAAACTTATGAAGCGGAACGATATTACCTTGATCATGATTGACGATGAGTGCCCTCACATATAGCTTAATAATTCTTTGCATTGTTAGTCAAAAATGTAAACAAGTATATATATATATGGAGAGCCAGTGTACTTATGAATTCTCATGCACGATCCGAGATGTCGAGAATGCCTAGTTCCCTACGGATGAGAAAGAAAGGCTCTGTAGCTAGTGATTTTGTAAAAATGTCAGCAAGTTGATTTTTAATATCAACATGCTCAAAGACCACATCATCTTTCTCTACACGATCCCTAAGGAAGTGATGACGTATTTCGATATGCTTAGTGCATGAATGCAATACGGGGTTCTTAGTTAGGTTAATGGCACTTGTGTTATCGCATAAAATAGGAATACGCTCAAGTTTTAAATTGAAGTCAAGCAATTGTTGCTTAAGCCAAAGGACTTGAGCACAATAACTGTCGGCGGCAACGTATTCCGCCTCGGCTGTTGACAAGGCAATGGGAACCTGTTTCTTGCTATGCCAACTAACCAAGGAATTTGAGAAAAAGTGACACGTGCCACTAGTGCTTTTCCTATCCGATTTGCAACCGGCAAAGTCGGAATCGGAAGAGCCAACTAAGGAATAACCACTACCCTTGGAATACCAAAGCCCATACTTTGGAGTACCGGAGAGGTATCGAAGTATGTATTTAACTGCTTTTAAGTGAGATTCCTTAGGACGTGCTTGATACCTCGCACACATGCATACACTGAACATAATGTCGGGTCGTGATGCGGTAAGATAAAGGAGAGATCCAATCATAACCTCTATACTTCTTTACCTCTACATCCTTACCATTTTCGTCACGATCAAGATTATCACAAGTAGGCATCGGAGTATTAATTGCCTTGCAGTTTACCATGTCAAAGCGTTTGAGAAGATCAAGAAAATATTTCGTCTGACTCACAAATGTGACCTCTTCGAGTTGTTTGATTTGTAATCCAAGGAAATAATTGAGCTCCTCCATCATGCTCATTTCAAACTCCCCCTGCATCAAACTAGAAAACTCCTTGACCAAGGTCATGTTAGTAAACCCGAAAATGATATCGTCAACATAAATTTGTACCAAAATTAAATGTTTTCCTTGATGTTTAATAAAGAGGGTTGTGTCAACCTTGCCTCTTGAATACCCTTGATCAAGTAAAAATTTGCTTAGGCGTTCATACTGGCTTGTTTAAGTCCGTACAAAGCACGTTTGAGTTTGTAAACATGATCGGGATATTCATGGGATTCAAAACCCGGAGGTTGGGCCACATAAACCTCTTCATTGATATATCAATTAAGGAAAGCACTTTTAACATCCATCTGAAACAATTTAAAATTTTTAGTGCAAGCATAAGCAAGTAAAAGGCATATCGCCTCGAGTCGGGCAACCGGCGCATAAGTTTCCTCATAGTCAATTCCTTCCTCTTGGTTATACCCTTGTGCTACAAGCCGCGCTTTGTTTCGAGTTATAACTCCATTTTCGTCGAGCTTGTTCCTAAACACCCATCGGGTGCCGATTACTCGATGACCTCGCGAAGGGGGGACAAGGTCCCAAACCTCATTTCTCCTGAATTGATTTAGTTCATCTTGCATTGATAAAAACCAATGCTCATCGAGTAATGCCTCCTTTGCGTTTTTAGGCTCAACTTGCGAAACAAAAGCGGAGTAATAACAGAAGTTACTTAGCTTAGAGCGGGTGGTTACTCCCTTAGAGATGTCACTGAGGATGTCGATGGGATGGTCTTTGGAAGACTTCCAAACTGGAGGAAGGTCATATTTATTAGACGGATGATCCTCCTCACTCTTCATAGGTTGGTGATCATTTTCCTCCTCAATACGCACTGCTTCAGGCTGATCAATTCCTTTATCAGTGTCCTTGAGTATGTCTTCTGAAGATACACCTGCACCATGAAAAGAACTACCTTCTCCGACATTTTTTGGATAAGACTCATCAAAAGTAACGTGTACCGACTCTTCAACAATACGTAACCTCTTATTATAAATCCTATATGCTTTACTTGACTGAGAGTATCCAAGAAAAATACCCTCGTCGGCCTTGGCATCAAACTTACCAAGTGTCTCTTTACCATTGTTCAACACGAAACACTTGCAACCAAAAATGTGAAGGTGAGAGATATTGGGCTTTCTCCCTTTTAAAAGCTCATACGGTGTCTTGTTTAGAATAGGCCGGATGAGCACCCTATTCAAAACGTAACAAGCCGTACTTATGGCGTCGACCCAAAAGTATTTTGGAAGTCCACTCTCATTGATCATAGTCTTTCCTAATTCTTCCAAAATTCTATTTTTACGTTCCACAACCCCGTTTTGTTGAGGGGTACGTGGTGCGGAAAAATTATGATCAATTTCATCGGTTTCACAAAATGCTTCAAACAAATGATTTTCAAACTCACCCCCATGATCACTTTTAATTGACACAATGTTCGTGTTTAACTTTTTTTTAGATGACTTAGCAAATCTTTCAAAGGCCGAAAAGGTATCACTCTTGTTTGCTAAGAAAATAGTCCAGCAAAAATGAGAAAAGTCATCGACTATTACAAAACCATAATAGTTACCACCTAGGCTTTTGATCCTAGATGGTCAAAAGAGGTTCATATGGAGGAGCTCAAGGGATCTCATAGTTGAAACAATGTTTTTAGATTTGAATGAGATCCTTGTTTGCTTCCCCATTTGACAAGCATCACAAAGGTGATCCTTTGTGAATTTGATTTTGGGCAAACCGATGACTAGGTCTTTAGAGACTATTTTGTTAAGCAAATCAAAATTGATATGAGCCAAGTGTCTATGCCATAACCATGAATCTTCATTCATGGTGACTAGACACTTGTCGCCATTCAACGATACCTCATTTAAGTCTAGTATATAGACATTATTCACCCTCAAGCCCTTAAACACATCCTTTTTGTCACTATTTTCAATTATGCAACAATCCTTTGAAAAAGATACTTTATAATTCTTGTCACATAGTTAACTAATGCTTAAAAGGTTATGTTTAAGGCCTTCCACAAGAAGCACATCAGAGATAGTAGTAGATGAGGGGTTACCTACACTACCTTTGCCGAGAATCTGTCCCTTGTTGCTGTCTCCGTAGGTAACAAACCCCTTTTTCTTCGCCACAAAGTCGATGAAAAGAGATATGTCTTCTGTCATATGTCTTGAGCAACCACTATCCAGAACCCATCTTCTTTCGGTGGTCTCAAGACTTTGTACCTACATAGTCAATCAAGGGAAAGTAGGTACCCAATTCTTATTGGGTCCTTTATGGTGAGTGAAACCAGGGTTGCATTTGGGAAACCATTGATAAATGCCTTTTGGAACAAGAAATCTTCTAAAAAGACATTTAGCAATAGTATGACCCCGTTTGCAACAGTATAGGCAATTACGGTTCATTTGAGGTTTACCTTTGCTATCTCTATCTCGAATCACATACGTATACCTTTGATACGGATTATTCATACTTTCTTGATAGTGTGATAGATCAATAGCAAACGTAACTTTAGGCTTTAGAGCCTTGTCTAATTTGACCTTAAGGGTTCTCACCTCTTTTTGCCAAATATGACAAGTATCACAACCTCAATTGAACCATGGAGACTTGTCCTCATCAATCTTAGCTTTTGATGTATCCACCATGGAGTTTTTAAGAGCTTCCAATTCCTTTTCGGAATCAGAAACCTTTTTCTCCAAGTATGAAAAAATATTTTTGTTCGAGGCTAAGCGTTGAAAAGCTTCCTTAGCCTCATGGTGCAACATATCAAAAGCTTTTTGTAATTCTAAATGAGACATATTATTGGAGTGGTCGTATTTAGAGTGTTTTACCTCTTTCTTCTTGTTTCGATGTGCCATAAGACAAAGATTGACGGATTCACTTTCGTCACTTGAGCTACCATCTTTTTCTGACTCGCTATCGCTCTCCCAAGCAATATATGCTCGTCTAGCTTTATTTGACTTTTTGTGTTGACGACTCTTATCCTTATTCTTGTCTTTCTTGAGTGATGGACAACCCGACTTGTAGTGCCCGGATTTTCCACAGTTGTAACAAGATCCTTTCGACTTGCCACTCTTGTTGCCTTCATTTTTTGATTGCCTTCTAAATTTGACGAGATTTTTATCTGAGTGCTGAATTTCATCCTTTCTAATGTATCTATTGTATCTCTTCACAAATAGCATCATGTCATCACTTGAATCATCATCTTCATCATTGTTGGTTTCACTGTCACTTTGCTTTTGAGATGTGGACTTTGAACAAGAAGTCTTAAGAGCAATCGACTTCTTTTCCGTTTCCTTTGTTTTCTCCTTCTTTACACTCTTCTCATGTTTTTCCAAGTTGATGAGCATTTGCTCATGTTCACCGAGTTTGCCAAATAATGTCGTGAGGTCTAGAGTAGTTAAATCATTGGCCTCCTTGATCGCGGTGACTGATAAGTGCAAATTGTACCTATTTTGTATATAAGTTTTATTGCACTTATCGATACTTTTTGTTAATATCGTTTGAATAAACCCCTCTTCTTTTGTAAATACATTTACTTTACGTTATAATGTATATATTGCTTTATCGTGTAAATATCATTGAGTTTAATTAATTTACATTTATTTTTGCAGGTAATCAATCAAGGATATCTTGCCATTGTTGTATAGAGCATTGAATAAGCTTTCCAGCGCTTCAAACCGGGTGAAAAACGGAGTTACGGTTCAAAAGTTACGAATAAATCAGTGCTGGTTTTTTTTGCTATTCTATCAAATTCGCTTGGCAAGTTTTCCTTTCGCCGGGAGAATTTGAGAATTTCTCCGGGCGAGGCTGTGGCGAGTTAAAAGTTGGAAATTTCAATAGCTGCTATCTTGTGCTCGCGTCTTGTTCGCCAGGCGAGTTTTGAGACTTTAGGCGAAAATAGATATTTTTTGCCAGGCTGTTTTATTGCCCAGCTGGTGTGAGAGAAAAAGGGGAATCCGCCAGGAGAATTTGTCTGAACCAGAATTTTGTATTTAATTCATTTTACTTCATTTTTGTTATGTTATGTTGTTTGGGGTGGTTTTTGCTCTCCCAACTTCATCAACCTCATTCTTTGGTAGGAGTAGCTTAGAAAACATCATGGAAGCTTGCATGCGGATGAACCAGGGTGGATTGAGCATCGACCGGCTCTGACAAATCGCGAGATGTTTAGTTCATTTCTCTTTTTCTACATGTCTTTCTTCATTGTTGGGTTTTGTATATGTATTTACTTTGAACTCATGTATATTTGTCGCCCATGGTGTTGTATAAAATCTGCTTTACAAATCTTTATCGGTGATTGTCCTTGATTTTTGCTTTATGCTCGGGGTTTGGGTCGTGTTAGAGATAAACTTCACAAACTTCGATTAAGGATGATTATTTGTTAGTTTCTGGATACTAGAGATAGATTTAGGGCTAACAATCCGTAAGGGTGTCGAAACTTAATGCCTCCGTGTCTTGAGTCGGGTGCGAGAGTGTCGATGAGGGTAGCATGGTTGAGTGTGCCAGAGATGGACATGTGCTGTGAACGATACCGGGTGATATTGAGGAGTATTGTAGGTTGAGTGTAACTGGTCGGTAAGTTTAAGTTTGTGAGGAGTCAATTATGTGCATGTCGGAAAAGTTTGTCTTGCTGAAGAATGAATTTGTTTTATGCTTTAATGTTTACTTTTCCGCATTTACGCTTTACACCATTTAAACCCAAACTCATAAACGCGAGAGATTGTCGAACGACATTCTTTCCCTCAAACCGATCTCTGTGGACACGACATAAATCCCAGAGGGAATTCTTTTCGAAAATAAATATTTTTGTTGCTTGCCCTATTCTGCATTCAACAAAATGATGTCGTTGCCGGGGATTGGTTTTGATATTGAATCGCATTGCGATAGTTTCTTTGTTTTTGAGTTTTGTATATATCGTATATATTGTCTATTTCCATTATGTTTGTTCAAGTGTTGTATACATTTTGTTCCCGTAACGTTTGTTTAAGTGTTTGGTTAGGACACTTGCTTTTGGTTTGCGCGGTGAGGCATCACTATGGCATGAAGGAAGGAAGTTACTAGCTAAGCATTGTAAAGGCGTCGAGCTTATGACGTAAAACAAGCATGGTGTATTCTTTTCTTTTGTTGTTGTTTAGTTTAGGTTGTGTGGTGAGTATTCATTAAATAAGTTGTACTCGGATTTTTCATAAAATTCTCAAATCTTTACTTTTTAACTTGTTTAATGAATTTTTGCCAGTCTTTTAGTTTGTGTATATTAATAGTTTGTGTGTTTGCCTTTGAGCTTGTTTTGAGTAGCTTGAGGAACTTTTGGTGATGTTCCAAGTTTGATCGTTTCAACTTGCAGATGTATGGTAATGATCTTGTTAAGTTTTGTACACGTCCGAGGTATGTATTTATCGCTTTCTATACTTTAGCATATTTATGATACTTAGACTTTTTACAAACTTTCATGCCATTCATTATTTTGTATACTTGTTCTTGTGTGAATCACTTTAGTTCCCACCCTTTTTGTGAGGTAGCCTTCTATTGTTCATATATGCGCGGAGTACCGACTTTCTTGTTTTAACTGGATTTTATTATGTTGAATCTTTTGTTTGTGTTGATTGTATGAAAGCATGAAAATGATCAAGGCAATTTTGTTTCATTTTGAGCACAACTACCTAGCCAAATAGTCATTCACCTTGTGAGTGTGTGAGAATTCGTAACCCCTTTGAGCTTTTTGATCCATGTTTTATTTGAACTTAATGCTTGTCTATGAGTGTTTAGTTCACTTATTTTTTATTGGATTTTGTTTTTTCTTGGACCCTCAACTTTGTGTTGTTGTATGAATTTTTGCCCTGCCTTAGAAAGTAGGGAGTATTTGTTGGCTGCAGAATAGGGCAAGCAAGCAAAAATATTTATTTTCGGAAGAATTCCCTCTGGGATTTATGTCGTGTCCACAGAGATCGGTTCGAGGGAAAGAATGTCGTTCGACAGTCTCTCGCGGTAATGAGTTTGGGTTAGAATCGTTTAAAGCAAGAAAATAGAAAAGTAAACATTAAAACAAAAAGAACTTCATTCTTCAACAAGAAAAACTCGTCCGGCAATGCATATAATCGACTCCTCACAAACTTAAACTTACCGACCAGTTATACTCCACCTACAGTACTCCTCAAAATCACCCAGCATCGCTCACAACACAGGTTATGTCTAACGCAAAGTTGAGCAAGCAACCGTGTCACTCTCTTCGTCACTCTCGCGAGCGAAGCCTCGAAACACGGAAACATGAAGTTCCGACACCCAAACGGATTGTTAGCTCTAAATCTATCTCTAGAGTCCAGAAACTAACCGACAATCGTCCCTAATCGAAGTTTGCGACGGTTATGTCTAACGCAACCCAAAACCCCTCGCATAAAGCAAAAATCAGAGACAATTACCAATTAAGATTTGTAAAGCAAGTTTTATACAACGCCATGGGCGACAAATATACATGAGTTTGCAGCAAATACATATACACAACCCAACCATAAAGAAAAACACAAAGAAGAAGAGAAATGAACCAAACATCTCGCGGTTTGTCGGCGCCGGTCGACGATCAATCCACTCCGGATCATCCGTATGTATACTCCACAGTTGTTTTCTAAGCTAATCCTATGAAGAAATGAAGTTTGATGGAGTTGGAGCAAAAACCCCCAAAACCATAACCTAAAAAATGCAGAAAAATGAAGTTTATAGGAGTTTGTTGTTGCCCAGGTTCGCACTGCGAACATCCATTCGCACTGCGAACATACGCTGCCTTTCCAACGTCAAAAATTGTGTTTTTTAATCATTCAGGCACTATTCATTCGCCCCCGGGTTCGCAGTGCGAGTGCGCCAGCGAGTGCTCGCCACGGGCGTTCGCATTGTGAACATGACAGTATGGCAAAAACTGTTTTGATCATAACTCTTGAACCGTAACTCCGATTGACGCACGGTTTGAAGCGTTGGAAAGCTTATTCAATGATATTTATGAATATGGAAAAATCCCATTGCTGGAACACCTGTAAAAATAAATGAAAATCAATTACTCTCAATGATATTTACACGGTAACGCACTATACACCGAAAACGTAAAGTAAACGTATTTACGAACAAAGCGGGGTTTATTCAACCAATTTTAACACAAAGTAATGATAAGTGCAACAAAACTTATATACAAAAATAGGTACATTTTGCACTTATCAGTATTCACATGATGATGTGGTTGAATTCAAGTTGGGGAGAGAATGGTTGTATACTCATTGGTTAGATTCTATGAGGAAAGAAAAAGAAAAGAAAAAAGAGAAAAATATGGCAAAGAAAAGAAAGAAAGAAAAAAAAAAGAGAAAAGAAAATCCTTGTGAAAGGAAACAAAAAGAGTTCAAATAATTGTGCTAAATAAGTATTGTGTTTTGTGTAACACTTGGGATTCTAGAAGAAGTTGCTTGGAATTTGGTGTTTAAACTTTTGTGAGTTGATCACTCTCTTAGGTTTAGGCAAGTTTTTGTTTCAATTACCTTTAGAAATTGCCTCTTGTTTGTTTACCCGATCACGCTACAACCTTGAAAGTCCATGTGATTCTTGCCTTTGTGTGTTCAATGTGAATTTTTGGATGGTTGCATAATTTAGTCTATTGTTTGCATAATTGTTGTGTGAGTGATAAGTACCTCATTTTGTGTTTTTCATCTACCGATGATTGTTTTTGCTAGGTGTGATTCACGTTGGAACTTGTGTTGTTTTAGGATGTTTGACATGATTTCTGTATTTTGCATTTGTTTCATGACTATGTTATCGTTGTAGTTTAGTGGTAAGTATTTACTTTGTGTGTACCATTTTCATTTGAACCATTCATTTGTCTGATTTTCAAAACCTGTTGATTCGTGATTCTTTGGTTTTCACTCTATTTCTTTGAGTTGTTTGATTTTTGTTTGAGGACAAACAATTATGTAAGTTGGGGAGAGTTTGATAAGTGAAAATTGTACCTATTTTTGTATATAAGTTTTGTTGCACTTATCGATACTTTTTGTTAATATCGTTTGAATAAACCCCGATTCGTTTGTAAATACATTTACTTTACGTTATAGTGTATATATTGCGTTATCATGTAAATATCATTGAGTTTAATTGATTTACATTTATTTTTGCAGGTATTCAATCAATGATATCTTGCCATTGTTGTATATAGCATTGAATAAGCTTTCCAGTGCTTCAAACCGGGCCAAAAACGGAGTTACGGTTCAAAAGTTACGAATAAAACAGTGCTGGTTTTTTTTGCTGTTCTGTCAAATTCGCCAGGCAAATTCTCCTTTCGCCGGGCGAATTTAAGAATTTCTCCGGGCGAGGCTGTGGAGAGTTAAAAGTTGGAAATTTCAGTAGCTGTTGTCTTGTGCTCGCGTCTTGTTCGCCAGGCGAGTTTTGAGACTTTCACCGGGCAAATTTTCATTCGCCAGGCGAAAGTAGATATTTTTTGCCAGGCTGTTTTATTGAGCAGCTGGTGTGAGAGAAAAAGGGGAATCCGCCGGGCGAATTTGTCTGAACCAGAATTTTGTATTTAATTCATTTTACTTCATTTTTGTTATGTTATGTTGTTTGGGGTGGTTTTTGCTCTCCCAACTTCATCAACCTCATTCTTTGGTAGGAGTAGCTTAGAAAACATCATGGAAGTTTGCATGCGGATGAACCGGGGTGGATTGATCGTCGACCGACTCTGACAAACCGCGAGATGTTTGATTCATTTCTCTTTTTCTTCATGTCTTTCTTCTTTGTTGGGTTTTGTATATGTATTTACTTTGAACTCATGTATATTTGTCGCCCATGGCGTTGTATAAAATCTGCTTTACAAATCTTTATCGATGATTGTCCTTGATTTTTGCTTTATGCTCGGGGTTTGGGTCGTGTTAGAGATAAACTTCACAAACTTCGATTAAGGATGATTATCTTTTAGTTTCTGGATGCTAGAGATAGATTTAGGGCTAACAATCCGTAAGGGTGTCGAAACTTAATGCCTCCGTGTCTTGAGTCGGGTGCGAGGGTAGCATGTTTGAGTGTGCCAGAGATGGACATGTGTTGTGAACGATACCGGGTGATATTGAGGAGTATTGTAGGTTGAGTGTAACTGGTCGGTAAGTTTAAGTTTGTGAGAAGTCGATTATGTGCATGCCGGAAAAGTTTGTCTTGCTGAAGAATGAATTTGTTTTATGTTTTAATGTTTACTTTTCCGCATCTACGCTTTAAACCATTTAAACTCAATCTCATAAACGCGAGAGATTGTCGAACGACATTCTTTCCCTCGAACCGATCTCTGTGGACACGACATAAATCCCGGAGGGAATTCTTTCCGAAAATAAATATTTTTGCTGCTTGCCCTATTCTGCATTCAACAGTGACCTTCGGCTGCCATTCCCTGTTAAGACACCTCAAGATTTTATTAGTAGCAACCTCGTTGGGAACCGGTTTACCAAGTATATGTAATTTGTTGATTATATGGGTGAATCGTTTTTGCATGTCAGCAATGGTTTCCCCTTGCTTCATGTAAAAAAGATCGAACTCTTGCGTTAATGTGTTGATTCGTGCCATTTTCACATCATTAGTGCCTTCGTGGGCTACTTGTAAAGCATCCCACATGGCTTTGGCCGTTTCACAGTGAGAGACTCGATAATATTCGTCAACTCCCAAAGAGGAGATAAAAATATTCCGAGCCTTCCAGTTATAGCTGTACTTTTCTCATCCTCCCCATTCCATTGTGCTTCGGGCTTGGGAATGACAACACCATTTTCATTGGTCATGGTTATTTCCTTAAGACCGTTTAAAATGACATTCCAAACCTTCCGATCAATGGAATTTATATGCACGCGCATATAATCTTTCCAGTAGCTATAATTCTCGCCTGTAAAAACTAGAGCTCTATTATAAGCCCTTTTAGGTTCGTTCTCCATTTTCTAAGAAATTATATCGAAGCACCAGATAAACTGGAGCTCATGATACCACTTGTTAGACGATGGCTTGGATCTAGAATGGGGGTTGAATAGATCCCACAATTTAATACAAGCTAATGGTGTTCCAAAAATTGGTCTTAAAAGTTTATTGCGGAAGCAACCACTGAATCAGTTCGTCTACAACGAACCACTGCCGGAAAGATCGGATATGCGTAAAGCCGTTAGGAATGATGCGATGGAAGAGAATTATAGATGAATCAACAGAAACACAATGTAGTCAACCAAATTATATTTACTTAAAATTATCCAATCACCAACGAGATAAGATGATAAACTTTAATCACAATGTGCTTTAGAACTTGTGCTTAATCAATTTATCAAACACTTGGCGTGTGCGGCACTCCAAGTGTGAATTTCTAAGTAATGTGAATGTAGAGCTCATTTCAAATGAAATCCAAGGGATTGTATTGTCTTTAAGAAATGATTATTTAGCTATATACTACACTACACCAGAAATTTTTAGACAATTGATAATTCACAAGTTTAAACAATATCAAAACGTAAAAGAGTAGGGAAATAGAGAACAAACACGATTTGTTTAGGCAGTTCCCCTACCGTCCTCGCTAAGGGTACCTCTACCCCCAATTCCGAACATGGAATTATATATATATATATATATATATATATATATATATATATATATATATATATATATATATATATTGCTGTTTGCAAATTTTTGTACAAGAGAAAACTGAACAATCAAACCCTCAAACGTCTTTGATGTCGATGCAAAGTCTTCTCTCCCCTTGATTCAAAATGAATCAAGTGCCTAGAATTTGGTTGAATAAATCACCGTCTCACGCTACTCGATTGCAAAAATCCGCAGCTCTTTAATCCCCTTCACTCGGTCGATTTCGATCTTCCATAATTCGATCCCAAATCTTTCTTCTACGATCCTCTGACTGTTGATACTAGACTGAACGAACACTCCGTTCTTCAATCACCTCCGCACGGCTGAATCCTTGTAGAGTAACCAATTTGTGCAAAAAAACCCCAAGATCACCCGGATTCTTGGAGGACAAAACCTGGGGTTTTATTCAAGAAACACCTACTGATTCTCAACCCAACACAAAGGATACAACACACCTAAGTCTGAACGTTATCACTTCACACAATGCACGACACTAACAAAAATGGTTATGTGTAGTTGTTAGAGGACGCAAGGTTGAAGATGAAGATGAAGAGAAAAATCAGTACCTATTTCACGTTTCTTGTTATGTCATAAAATATGAGGAACCAACTATATATATGATGCAAAATAACCAACTGAATTAAGTAACAACAAAACAGACATAACAGAATGCAGAAAAAATGACCCAAACAAGCGAAGAGTCGACCACTCGCTTGATGAGGGTCGGCGGGCGCTAACCCGTGGAAGTATCTATGCAAAATGGCCAAGCATACGTCGGCCGCTGCAGGACCATGCGTCGATGCATGGATGTTGAACATGCAGAATTAAGAGACTCAGAAGCATGCGTCGACTGTATGCTTAGAGAGGGGTCAGCGTGCGCTTACCCGGGCGTTTCACAACCTTGGTCACAAGTGCGTGAGTCAACTCATGCACAGGTTTGGTCGACACAAGACATGAAAAATCCCATAAATGGATTTTTCTACAAGTCTGCACCAACTTAGACACTAATCATGCATACCTAACACTAATACCATGATTATACACATGATTATCAATGGTTGTATGTAATGCGAACGACAACGAAGTGATACCGTCCGAATTACAAGCTAAACGCTAGCCTACTTTGTTGACATCATTAAAACAAAAACCAAGTGAGAAGCACCTTGCCCTCACACATATATGATATTGATGTCAAGAAGGCGCTGGAAGCTTATTTTGAGGAAGCCCATATGAGTGCTTCCATTTTCATAGAGTAAGGTTTTGAGAAGGAAAATAAAAAATACTCTTCTTATAGCTCAATATCAATTTGAGCAAGATTGAATTTTTAAGGTGATCAAATAAGAAAGCTGATTGAAGTGGAAGAGGAATGGGTGAAAGAAGTTGAAGGCGAGGAAGAGGCCATGCCGGTTCTTGAAGAAGAGGGTGTACCTATTCCTCATAAGGAGACCACATCTATCATAACAAATTGAATGTCTTTTTATTTTTTATTTTAGCACTTTATGCCAAATGTTTTTTTTATCTTTATCCCTTTCAAGGGTTGAATATTAATGAAGTTTTACTTTTATGGCATTCTCTCGTATTTGTCAATTCGAATTTTGATCAATACTTTTGTTAAGCCTAACTTTAAGTTTAATCATTCAATAAAATACTTGGTTGCCCAATTAGGAGCGACAATATTCTTAGTGGCGAGATAATCCTTTAATGAGATCCTTTAGGGTGTGATGATATCACAGATGACATAATAACATTATATGTGATCTTTAGTAAATATGACACCTCATTAAAAAATCATTGCCCTTGTATGGGGAGAAAGGTTCACCCTACTAATTTATTGATATTTAGAAACAAAACTACAAGAAAATAGGACACCTTTTTGAAAACCATTGACCTTGCAGGGGAAAAGACAATCACTGTACAATTTTAGAAGTGCTAAATTAAGCGAACATAATTTGAATTCTCAATTGGTGATAAAATTTACATATTGGATAGTAGGCGGATTGAATTTCGTTATCTGAGACGATGCATATTGGTATCCCAAATCTGTAGATTATTTGCTTATAGTAAAAGTGTTTCACTCTCTATGACGTGATCTTTGACACTGGTTCAGCTTCAACCTATTCAGTAAAGTAGTTCATACATACATATATTCTGCCTGTTTCAAAATGATTATCTTTTTAGCAAATAAAATTTGTTTTAAAATGATTGTCATTATCTAATTTCAATGAAGAAATGGTTGCTATTTTTTTCAATTGTATCACTTAATTATTACTATGTACACTACTTCCAACATATTAATAGGATAAATATAGTAAAAGGGTGTTGTCTTATGTCAATATTTTGGGTTAATTATACGATTCTCCCCTGCCATTAGGGCGAGATTTTGTTTTGCCCCCCTCAAGTTTTTTTTGAACGCCCCCTTATAAAACAAATAATAGAGTTTTACCACACCTTTGTGTATGTGCCATCGTGGCACTGTGCTCCATATCAAGCATGTGTATCTCATCAATGAAAAGGACACCAGGCACGATCTCTGCCTTTCCTTCTTCTTTCCACGACCTCTGGCACGATCTCTATATTCAATTTTCATACTTGAATATATATATATATATATATATATATATATATATATATATATATATATATATATATATATATATTCAAAGGCATGTAAATGTAAAACGATTTGACAAGGCATTAATGTTTCTTCGCAGATGCAGAAATGTAATCATGCTGAGATATATAAACAAATATCTGATGAAAACTTGGAGTTGATGAGGGAAAGACTCATAGAGACAGTAATATGGCCATTAGATGACAGCAACACAGAAAAGATTGGTTGATATGAATCAACATTGTTCTTTTCTGTCTTCAACCTCTTAATTCCTAGTTTAGGTATAAACATACATGTTTGTTTCCAAATTCAAATATATCTAGAGTTTTTATTACACAAATTAAAAGCAATGCTGAAGAATGAAGCCATTAATTTCGTGTATTCAAATTATTATGATGGCAAGATATTGGAGTTAGAGTTGTCAATTTAAGAGAACAAAAGAGTGAATGAGGATGGAGAAAATGGAATTATAGTTTCATTAAACGGCTAAAATTTTAATTAATCAAGCACATGTGAATGAAAATGAACATGATAGTGCACACATGAGACAACAAATAAAAAAGCCTTGGTAAAGTTCAACCTTAGAAAAACTGCTGGTGCTGAAAATCAAATACAAATGAAGTTCAATGACCAGCCAGATCATGAAATAAATAGCTGCAACTTACATAAATAAAGACTGCTCAAATAATTTCAAACGCTCGAACTGATGAGAATGAATTTCAGAGGACCGTAGCATTGGCATCATCTTCGTCAACCTCGCCTGTTTCACTGAACATGTATTGATTTTGATATTCCATCAAGTACTGTGTCGATCTTTTGACATCCAAAAACAAATTGTAAACCCGATTTATGTCTTCCAATTCCACTGTATTTCCCTTTCGCTTTTGGCATGCCAAAGCAACTGCTGTGATTAGATTAATGGCATATCGCAGGGATCTGATATCCAGAACCTTGTGAATTTCATCCTCGATATAAGGATCAGTTTTGATGATGAGAAGGCGAACAAGTAGATCAACGGGAATCCCGTGTGCAGATTTATTATTCGTGCCACGAATAGTAGTGAAGCCTCTGTTGGTAGCAACAATTAATATGGGACGATCTCTGTCTTTCCTTCTTCTTTCCATTCTGCCACTTTGGTCTTGGTGGTGGAGCACAGTGCCACAATGACACATAGACAAAGGGTGTGGTAAAACTCTATTATTTGTTTTATAAGGGTGCGTTCAAAAAAAAAACTTGAGGGGGGAAAAATCAAATCTCGCCCTAATGGCAGGGGGAATCGTATAATTAACCCCAATATTTTTACATTCTTTAATTTGTGTATAAAAATTTTAAACGACAATCATTTTAAAACATAAAGAGTACGAATTTAATTTTATTTAGAGGAAATAGTCCTAGAATATCCACGACTTAATAAAATGGCCAAATCGATATAAGTGAATGTAGGATCTATGTGTTGAGAATGTAGCAAATGTGAATAGTGTGGGCAATAGTCTCACATTGGTTAGAAATGTGGAAACTTGAGCATTTATAAGTGAGAGAAATCACTCAACTATTACCTTAAGGTTTTGAATGAATATGTGGTGTGTCTTTCACAAAGATGTTGCTCTAAAAAAAATCCACAATATTCATTGTTTCTTAGTGAAAAAACTCCTCAAACACTGTGTGGTAGCGTAATAATCCCTTCGTCCCAAATTATTAATCATGTTACAATTTCAATACAATATTATATTTTTACTAATATATTCTTAATTATTTATTATTATTTCTTTTTTCAATTTCTTTAAAACCTCTTATAATTTGAATATCGGTGGCACTTGGCACCGATCCCAACCCGGACCATCATCATCTAAATTTTGCTTATAAAGAAAAAAAATCAAATTTGAATCAGAAATCAATATTTTGTCGTGGTTTGAATGACAATTAGGAATGAAAATTGATATGAATTTAATACTCCTTTCGTCCTACAATGAGTAATTCAGTTGATTTTTTACACAGATTAAGAAAAAATGAATAAATGAAGGAGAGAGAATGATATTTTTACTAAAGTGCCTTTATGATATATTGGAAATGATGAAAGTAATATTAATTAGAGGGTAAAATAGAAAAAGTTGCATTGAAAATTAAAATGGATCATATATTTTGGGACACCATTTTATTTTAAATGAATCACTTATTATGGGACAGAGAGAGTAATTTATAAGCATGTGATATGGTAAATAACACAAGTGAGAAAGGCGAAGATGGTAATTGAATAGAAGTTGAGTGCTTGAGTTGGTTCAGCGAGGTACGCGGGAGCAATAATTTGGAAGTACAAATTTCTGAATTGTGGTCATCACTCATCACTGCTTACCACTCACTTACCCGATACCAAACAAAATACAAAACCCAATTCACGAGGCTCTCTATTCCTTCCTCACTCACTCACTCACTCAAATTAATATTATAATTACTTGCTTCATTAGTACTTTTAATTCTCATAATCCAGTAAACTAAACTTTACGTTTATTTTAATCACAATGTATTGTTACTATAATACTGTAACATTAATAATTGTCAGGTCCAGATTCTTTACTCCCCCGTCAGAGTTCTGAAACAAATGAATGAATGAGAAGTAAGCAAATCTTATTTTATTTATAAAAAAAAAAATCGGTGCAATAAATTTAATTTAAATTTGGGCCGGTGAGGTTGTCTCACCGAGCTTTCCAAAATGGTGAAAACTTTAAAATCATAACCTTCTTCAACAGAAAACTAGAACCATGAAGTTAAAGCTTGCATCATTTTTTTTACATTGTTAATTACCAATTAATTTCAAGAACAACTAATACTCCATATTCTTAAATATAGGAGTATTATAGATGTTTCCCTTACGCTAGCTCTACTTGTAACATTGATTGATTGATTGATTAATATTTGGTTTAAGTTATTTGTTACTTGTGTCTACCGCGACGACCGCAATCAAGATCACGACATCTGTGTACTGAAATGCAACACCATGGTATGTGTCCAAAAGTTGAAATTTTAGATCCATTCGCATGAATCAAAGCATGGAGAGAGAAGTAGTAATAGATCTAACTAATGACATAACACTTTATTGATGGACCACTTCACATCACGTGCATTACGTGACACAAGCTAATTAACCCATCATATGTTATGGCTTATATCAATATTATGAGTCAGATTATATAATGACCAAACAAAATTACTAGAATGACAAAACATGTACAAAGGAATCTTAAATACATGAAAGAGGTTTCATAAATGTCTAGTTTTTCATCATGCCCAAAACAGACCACAGATTCCCGTGACACTTTAATCTGCACAAAAAATAAAACCTCTCACAACAACTTTGTAATTTGCATTACGTCTCCCCCCACCCCCACATGCCATCACTTTCTCTCTCTCACTTTCTCTCTCTTCTTTCCTGTAGCAGGTCTGTTTTCTCAGCATAGTAAACAAAGCCTCTGCTACACTCTAGCACCCTACTCTCTCTCATTTTCACCTATTCAACTAGCAATTATTGTGGTTACATAAAAAGCTCTCAAATTTCACTTCATAATGCCAACTTCATCTTCATTTTTGAGACAGTTAAGTGCTAAGGAAACTTGGAAATCAACTTCCAGCAGGTGGAGTGGAAAAAACACCTACAACAACAGTTTGGGAGTGACTTGTAGTGACTTTGAAACTAATCTGAACCAAATGGAAGGGTTTAACATAAACATGTATGGAAATGAAGAGAGTAGTGGCATGATGGTGAGGAAAAGAGTTATGGTTGTTGTGGATGGATCTTCACATTCTAAACATGCTATGATTTGGGCACTTACTCATGTTGTTAATAAGGGTGATTTGTTCACTTTGCTTCACATTGTTTCTCCACAAAGAGCTCATTCTGAGTCTTATTCTTCTACTTATCTTGTTAATCATCTTGGCTCACTTTGCAAAGATTGCAAGCCAGAGGTAACTTTCTTTAGTTTTTTAAGATTTTGCTCTTTTTCTGTTTCATTGTACTTTTTAAATCTTGACTCAAAAAATTATGTGAATTTTCAATGTTGTTAGGAGTTAATTAAGTAGGAATTAGGATACTCACTTTTCTTATACAACTTTTCTATTCTTTAGATGGTATTAGCCAGTGTCTGAACTTTGAGATGCATGCACTGGTCCCTAGTGTTTATTTTCAGCTTTTCTTTTTAAGTTTTAACATGTCTACCTTTATGTCTCCTTCTCCTTAAATTAAGGTTTTTGATAATGTTCTGGTCTGACATAGGTGGAAGTGGAAGCACTTGTAATTCAAGGACCAAAACTTGACACAGTGATGAGCCAGGTCAAGAAATTGGAGGTCTCTATCCTGGTACTAGGCCAAAAGAAGCCACCTTCCCTCTTAAGCTGGTAAGAAAGAGTCCTAAAATCCAAACAACAACAATTTGCAACTTTTTGATACCATACTTTCAAAATTTCTCTTGTTACTTACTCATGTATGTATTCTGAGTTTTTTTTCTTAAAATGGTTTAGTGATTGTAATTTATTCATTACTTTTTACAGTCTGTGTGGAAGTGGCAGCTGCAGTAGCACAGAGGAGTTTGTGGAGTACTGTATCAATAATGCAGAGTGCGTGACAATAGGAGTAAGGAAGAGAAGCCAGGGAAATAATGGCTACCTTATCAGCACCAGGTGGCAGAAGAACTTCTGGCTTTTGGCTTAAATCATAGTTTATCATCTGCTAGTAATGGTTTTAGATCTCATTAGAGTGATAAATGGGGAAATAAATTAACCTTCATATTTCTATTGTCATCTATGTAACTAATTCTGACTCTTGTATGGTAACTTTACTAATGAAATAAGTCTTGTCATTTTTAGACATCAAGGTAATTGGTACCCAACTAACTACATGTTTGAAAATCACCACCTGGTTCATGTTTGTGAACAAATAACAATATTTTCATTCATATTTTGGGTTGATTTTCCTGTGCAAGATCTAGAAAATAAAGTCATTGCAGCACATTACTAATTGTACTGCAAATTTTAAACTCACAATTCTCCAGTTTTCTACACTGTCTGAAAATCTCTTCTGAGTTTTTATAAAAAGCAACCTGCATTGATTTAATGCTAATGCTATCTTTGTTGCATATCACATGCATTTGAAACACTAAAGGACAAGTAGCACACTGATAAGAAACATTGAAATAGAAACAGAAAACTTTGGAGTTGAGACTCATGTCCTGTTTGAAGTACTGTTAAGTATGTTTGTCATTGTATTGTATTGTAGCACAATAGTAGTTGTACTGGTAATTGAGCTACAAACACAAAAATAAGTATCTTGCACGTAATGTTAAAACTATATTTGTATCACATGCATCAGAAACACTATTAGACAAATTACTGTTAGGTATGTTAAGTCCAATTCATTAGAAACACTAATAGACAAATTACTGTTAGGTATGTTTAGTCCAACTCATTTGCTATTACAAAATAACAATAACTTAACAATCATCGCCCGTGGGCTACATACAACTCTATGCTAGAAAGAAAGAAAAAACAACTCACAAAGACTTAGGACTAAAGAAACAAGAAAGAATCTTGTATTAAATATTTTGGGGGTAATCTAACACAATAAATAACCAAAGTCACTTTCATATTTTTAGACCTATTGCTATATCTCTGCCTTCCAACTGACAGAAGAAACCTCATATATGTAGCTGAACCAATTACTATTAGAACTTATTTTCTAACTTATCATTTACAAGTGGAAGCAACTCCATCTTACTCCGAGGGGTTCTTGGTGTCCGAGGAGTTCCTGGAACCGGTGGCTGTTGGGAGAGCAAGTGTCTAACATAGCCATAGAATGTACAACCCACAAGAGTCACGGCACACCCAACGGCATTGAAATAGGAAATTGGGTTCCTAAATATCAGCCAAGAAACAAGGACTGCAACAGCAACCTGCAAAAAAATACTTGTTTCGGGTTAATTTTACAAATGCAAAATAACTTAATTGAAAGTTAAAGGGCCGAAAAATATAGCAAGTGGCTTGAACCATTGTGTTAGATCTCACCTTAAGATTCCCGGCAACGTTAAATGTTACAGCAGTGGTGGAGTGGATCACATAAAAAATGGAGAAGTTAAGACAGAAAGCTAACACCCCAGAACTGAAAATAATGATGAGGGCTGACCAAGGATATGGATGAGTATTAAGCCATTCCAGAACTCCATTGCCTTCAAGTAACGTGGCAGGAAGCACCAATATCATGGTTGCATAAGGTGCCATGTAATAAACCGTGTTTATACTAAAGATAACATGAAAAGAAGAATTAGTTTGTGTACTGCAGAAAAATCTTGGCAAAGCAATTTATATAAGCCAATATGTGTATGGGAATAGAACAAAGTAAAGCATGGCTAAGACAAATGCAAGGAATAAAAGTTGAAGGTAATCAGAAAAAATCGAGAAAAAAATCTTGCATCAATGAATTAAAAGAGTATTTAACACATAGTTTGGTGAAAAGAGAAGGACACAGGCATCCAAAAAGCATAATACATATGATAGACTAGGACATTCGATTCGATGCACACATCCAAAATTGTTAGTGATGTTATCTAACGCAAACATGAAAAAGGCATGTAATTTGCAAAAGTTCATTTTCTTCATAAATATATGGCCGCGCCGCCCATGTTCTAACACAAGTTGCAAAAGTTTATACCCAGCAACAACATCAAGATAGAAATGGATTATTTCAAACAAATATGCAAAGAATAAACCAGCCTGGTTTTTATAAGAAAAACGTCTTTATTTTATTGGCCGGTATTATTCCAATTAAGATGCATGTGCAATTGTGTATTGTCTATTCTACAAAACATTCCTTATTAAAGTACTACTGTGCAACACAAATATTGATCACCAATGATTACAAATTTACACTCATTACGTATAGAAGCCAGAATATAATTCTGGTTGAACAGATGAGGTACCATCCTAGGTGCCTCGCCAGTGGCCTATTATTAAATATTATTGGATATATCAATTACTATAAAATTAACAAATATGGTTTTAGACAGACATTATTTTGAATTACAACCCAATCCCCAATGTTCTCTGAGTTATCTACATCTATTTTTTCCGGCATGATGAGAGACTGTCGTTTCTATAAAGAACCTCATCCTCAACACCCAACCGTTGCAATGGTCAGTGCAATAGCGTGCAGACTAAGAATGGAAGCACTACTGAGCCTGAAACCCTGAAAATTAGAGGATAATGTTAATGAGGTAAATTTGTTAGGAGAGAGGATATAAAGAGGGGAGTGGGGCTAGAGTGGAAATTCACTGGTACTCTTTGTATCATTCAGTCATAGCTGACAAGAGGAATGTCCATTATCTGAAGGAGCTTTGTTCTGGGGATTATAGACGGGAAACTCTTGTAATCATATATTTTCCATAAATAGTGGATTTGAGGGATATTTTGTTGAACAGAATGTTCTCTTTTGTACACATTGTGTTTCAAACAAACTGAACAACTTCAAAGGACTAGACATTGAGGGCCATTGCGAAAAGGACTAGGCTGCCACCAAGGCTGCTCCAATAAAAGGTGCTGGCAAGACAGGAAGCACTTCTGAATAGGACATGTGAGACGTGATGTTGAGATGCCGCCTTTATGCTAGGGAGGGTAACCAATTAGGGGGTAGATGGGATTAGACAATCACACCGGGTAGATTGGAGTTCATTGTTGGGAGGTAGCAATTAAAGGGAAGGTTCTAGACATGTGAAGGATAGGCATGAGAGAAACAAATAATAAATGAAAGAATGAGTATTGTGTAATTTCAATTTGGCACACCAGTGAGGTATTGTTATTGGTGCCTCACCCAAGACGGCACCAGCGCAAAGAGATGTGCATTAAATTAAAGCAAAGCTGACAAGGAAAGATCGGAGCCTAAGCTCCTCATAAAATATTCTCTGCCTAATTGACCTAACAAGTTTCCTTCTCTCTATGCGTATACCTCTTAAATTCTCCTTTCCCAAGTAAATCATTTCCCTCCAATGCTAACCACCTGCCACCTCAGTTACTTAACACAATCTAGGACCCCTATTATTCCTTCCAGAACAAACCTTCCATATTGTAGGCCCTTTTGTTGTTGACCCCATTATTGGACCTCTACAGTTACTCTATATCATAGGCCTTCTTTATTATGTTCACACTTCACAACAAAACTACTCATTCACAAGCCACTTTTGTGGAAGGTTATGTTCAATAAATTTTGAATCTTAAAAGACTTTGGTTGTTATGCCTGAAAGGTGCTGATTTCTGACAACATTTGCAGACTTGCTGCTATCAAATTTGGGAGCACCCATAGATGCCCTAACTCCTAAGCTCCAATATAGAAGGAATACTTCCCAGTCTATATTAGAGAGAAGTTAACAAAAAATGGACTAATAAAAATAATGTAGGACTTCAAAGCCATTTGTCCATTATAAAGAGTAGGTATTACAGACACAAATAGCTGGGAAGTGGATAGTCTGCACATATGGGAAAATCCAGAACTCCAGGCAGAAAAGTAGAGAAACGAAAGAAAGAAGGCCAAAGTATAGAGTTGGAAACAATTGAAATTTCTAGCATAAAGATAGTACCTGTCGAACTTGTATCCGTGCAAAAGAGATTCTGCAAGGATGGTCTTTGTAGATGTAGCCAAACAGCCAAGTAAGGCAGCACAAAATCCAAACATGTTAAAGCTCATCTCTGTTACAGATGTGAGAAGAATCCCTCCAACAATGGGTATAAGAGAAGCCCAAATACGCCAGTCAAAATACTTCCTCCACACTAGCCATTGCAAAACAACTGTGCAAGTTCACCAAGTTCAGATGAAAATATCCTAAAGATTTAACATAACACGGGTAGCAAAAATGTAGCAGGAATGTTAACCCTTAAAAACTGATTATGGAACCTTACCTGTGGTTGCAGGTGTGAATGACTTTATTGTCTGCATAAAAGAAACTGGGATGTATCGCAGGCTAACATTTCCCAGCACTATGTTAATACAGAACACAAATGACATAGGTAAGATTCTTTTCCAGCGATCTTCAGGTTCAACAGTTATCAATGGTTTAAGCTTCAGCACCTTAATTACCACATATGCTCCAATGGCTGAGCAGATAAAGTGGACACAGGATACTGATAGGGGAAACTTGAAATCCAATTTCTGCAAATAGAAAATAAAATAAAACATTTGCTATAATCCATATTCCATACAAATCTTTACTATGACTAAAGATGATTGGGTCATAGAAGATCGAAAACATAGAAGATCGAAACAATATTGTAATTAGAATCACTTAGGTCCTAATAATTTGTTTCTAGACTTTAATACCATCACTAAAGAAACCTTTAAATATAACACCCCTCTTCCTTTCTCCTTAAAAATTTTAATTAATAACTCCCTTCTAAATATAGATCTGACTTCAGGGAACAAGGAATGCAACCTAAGAAAACCATCAGACCTTTTTTTACCATCAAAACATAGAATTGGATACTTTAGATACACTGGAAGAAAGCCCAATCTCACAAGGAAAATGATACATTTCTAGAACCACTGAAAATTTGATGCCATATTTATTTGTTTACAAATTAACAACACATCTGATCTGCCAGGATCTATATAGTCAAGATCGAGTACTGGTTTGTAAGATCGTAAAATCTTACATGCTAAGGATGCCTGAGAGTACTACGATCAGAGAAAGATCATTTTCGTCGCTAGCGTGATCAAGATCAAGCATTTTGAAGCAAGATCGTAAAATAAAATAAAATAAAAAAACGTGTTGGGGCTTTTTATTTACGCCTGTATTTAATTCTCATTTTTTTGAATGTTTGTGTATATATATGTATGAAATTACCATTTTCCCTTCAGTAGAATCGTATGATCCATGCTAACGATCTGAGTTTTACGATCTTTCACAAGCCGACCGATCCTATTTAAGATCTCGTGCTTGACTACATTGGCCAGGATCATTTTTAATTCATTTTACAATCACATTTACACTTACTTAAACTAGTTTTATGACACTTACTTAAAGTAATTTTCTATGCATATTTTTTAGTTAGACAGTTTTGATTCATATGATGCAATCCAAGATAGATTTAAACACGAAAATCCGAGATTCCAAATCAAATTTCAAACTCGCCCCGATAGAAAACCAAACCAAAGAAAATCCATATTCAGTTTCACATGCACTGAACAACAAGTAGCACAAAAGTTTGTAGATCAGTAACAAAAACACAACTCTGGAACCATAACAGCTCTAGCTGATTTTGGGAGAAAAATAATATTTTTGTTTTATAATTATAAGCTACTTTTTTTACACAATAATTATAAGCTACTTAAATAACAGAATAATATCCAAACACACATAAAATTTTCTGGAATAACTAAAATTTGGCAAAACAAAAATAGCAATTATCAAATACAAGGTCCCTCTCCCTTTCCCTCTACCTAACTGCCTAACTAATAACTAAAAGTCACGATGGTTAAGAAAATAACTAAATTAAAAAATGATTATTAAAAATCACACCATTAGGTATATATAAGGATTTTAAAATTATACTAGTGAATTAAAAATAACTGAAGCATAGGTTTAACAGTAAAATAAGGGCTAAAAATACGATTAATTAAGATAAAAATTAAGAAAAAATGGAAAAATGAAAGAGAAAATAGAACCTGGAAGATCCACTTGTTGACGATGATAACGGTGACATTGAAAGTCCACCATTGAAGGATAGCCAAGAGAGATCTGATAAGGGTCCAGTGGAAAACAAGAAAGGTTTCTTCCATTAGAAAATAGTGAAAGAGAAGAAGAAAAGGGTGGTGAATGAGGAGGTTTGTGTTGGTTTCTCATGTAATTTGCATCCTCCTCTCTACTCTTGTTCACACCTTTCTCTCTTTCTTTCTTTCTCTGCCTTTTATCGTGAAATTCTTTTCTCAAACGTTTCTATTTGTCACTTTCTATCAAAACTTCGAAAATTATGGCCTGCTTTTATTTTTTTTTTTTAATAAATTAAAGGGTTAAATATGTTTTTAGTCTCTATAAAGTTTGAAATTTTATTTTTAGTCCCTTTTGGGTTTTGGCAACGGTTTTAGCTGGTTTTGGCAATGGTTTTTTTATAAAAACCGTTGCCAAAAGGTAGGGAGGAACTAAAAATGAAATTTCAAACTTTATAGGGACTAAAAACATATTTAACCCTAAATTAAAATTCAAAATATTAAATAAAAACTTGATTTAGGTTACTTGATGAGTTTTTTATTATTATTTGGGTTACTAGTCATTTATCATGTAATATAGATGTGTTTTGATTTACTTCCTTTAAAAAAAGTTTTTTGAATTACTCTTGAGATTTTAAAATTTTAAGTTTTAGAAAAATTACCCCTGTCAAATTTTTTATTTATTTATCCTCCTAGTTTTTACATACTTAGAGGGTATTCCAAAATTTCAGGAAAATAATTCAAAATTATTTTTTAAAGAGAGATAAATCAAAACTTGTCTATATTGCAGGGATAAATGACGATTAACCCTTATCCTTATTATTTTAAGGGGTTTGTGTTGTGGGTCCAAAAGCATTGAGTTACAAGGTTTAGGTCATTTGCTTCTAAAAATGCTACCCTTCTCCTAACTATCTCTATGGTATGGTTGGTTCTCAAAAATAAATTGTAGTTTTGTTTTAACTTTAAAAAAAAAATATTTTTTAACATTTTTGTATAAAAACTTTTCTAAATAATTTAAAATTTCTTTAAACCATTTTTTTAAATTTAAAAAATAACATTACTATCCAATATCATAAATATATATTATTAAGTATTAAAATATAGTGAGAATTACATAATTTTTAAAATAGATATATCATTAAATGATTATTAAAAAAAGTTATTTAAAACAATATTTTTTTTTTTAATTTTGATAGTCATGGTAAAAGAATATAATATCTTAAATAATATTTAAGAAAAAATATTTAAACTAATTTTTATTTGAAGCTTAAAAACAATATTTATAGGTTTTTTAAACAAAATATTTAACATCATAAAAATTATTTTACAAAATTAAAACTCTAATATCATTTTTTAGGTGATGTATTATTTTATACAAGAGAAATGAACGGTGAATATTAAAAAATATATTTAATTTAATTATAAATATAAAATATAATAAATTAGTTATAAATGTTAATCTATCTCATTTAAAAAAAATATTAATAACATGTTTACATTAATTCATAAATATAAATAAATATTATGGTTAAAAATTGAAATTGAGAATAATGATTTATATTTATTTAACTCAATTAACATATATCAATTGATATATATTTTTATTTTTTATTTATATAAAAAATATTATTATAAGAAATTGAACTCTTAATTAATTATTTATAATTATTTAAGTCAAGTAGCGTGTATATTTTAGTATATTTGATCAGAATATTGCTCTTCAACAAAAACTTATTTATTTTTATTGCATCTATTATAAGATTATATTATTTTTTTGTGTCTAGAAGAAATTATGCTAAGGATACACTCTAATTAGTAAAAGTTTAAATTGACTTTTTTAAATTTATGCAGATATCTTAGTAAAAATGTGTATAAAAGTTGTAAGTGTATACAAAACTCATGTCAAGTTTGACCCTAACCCAGAATGGAACAAATATATCATAGAACTTGGCCAAACCATTGGTCCTGTGCCATTAGTTTGTGTGGGCACATAAGTTTTTATTTTATTTGATTCGTCTCATACTCCCTTCAGGATTTCACATTTAAAAATATATATTTTATTTAATTTATTGTGTGTGAGTTATTTTATTATATCATATTATGTTATGTTAAAAATTATTTTTATGTAATTAAAATTTTAAAAGTAGTTTATATTTTACAACATAGCAATTGCACTCCACCTTATGTTAAATTAGAACTAAGGTAGTTTTGCCAATTTGTAAAAGAATTATTATGTCAAAACTTTATATTCATAAATATATTTTACTATTGGACGACTTTAAACCATTCGTTATTTATCTTAAGTGGACCCCTCCTTAAACCTATAGTTTATTGGATAAAGGATTAGAATTGGCCAATTGGTTCTAAATATTTAGTACGATATAATTAGGGGCGACAATTGCATTTATTTAGATAAAATTTATCTAATTTATTCATAAAAAAATCTATTCAATTTATCCAGCACATAAAAAAGGTAAGTTAATGGATTGAAATAAATTCATCAATTTATATGCATGGATTGATTCAATCCATCCAACCTATTTTAATAATTCAATTAATTATTTTTATCTTTGATAGATTTATTTTAAAATAATAATTAAAAAATGGACTTTTTAAAAAAAGAATTGATTTTTGTCCAAAAACAACAAATTTTTTTCCAAAAAAATGATTTTTTTTTCGAAAACTAAAAAATTGATTTTTTAGAAAATACATAATGTTGATTTTTCCGAAAAAAACGATTTTTTTCAAAAAAAAAATCGATTTTAAAAAAATACATAAAGTTGATTTTTTCGAAAATACAAAAAACACGATTTTTTTCCCGACAAAAAGAAAATGTTTTTTTCAAAAATACAAAAAATTGGTTTTTTCTTGAAAATACAAAAAATGATTTTTTTTCAAAAATACAAAAAACGATTTTTTCGAAAAAAAATCAATTTTTTCACGAATATATTAAAAAAACATTTTTTTTAAATATAAAAATAAAATTTTCGAAAATAAAAAAATTAATGGTTTTTTAAAAATACAAAAACCAATAATATTTAATTATAGAATTAAATATGTTTTTATTCTTTTAAATATAATAAATTTTTTTCATCCATCTAAATAAATTAATTAAATACCTTTTTTTTATAGAAACATTACATTTTCAAACTGTGGAAATATAACTTTATTTTATACCATTTATAATATCTATTAATTATTATTAATGTTTTTATAATTTATGCACAGATAAAAAATGCACATGTCCTAGAATATTTATACATGGAAAAAAAAATTAATGCATAAAATAGGTCTAAAAATATTTTATAAAATTTTTAAAATTATAAATAATGTAACATATTTAAACATAATAAATTGTATTAATTTTTTAATTTATCATCAAATGTTACTCTATTTTTTAGTCCATATCTTTAGATTTTATTTGATTTTTTTCATTAAATAAATAAATGCATAAATATTTTTACATTACTCTATTTGTTTAGCCCATATTTATTTATGTTTATCAACGATAGAAAACAATTTTTGAACAAATCACAACTTATCCATACTATCAAAATATTGAACATTAATGGGATTTTGAAGTTATTAATACAAAATTTGAATATTAATGGGAACACGAAGTTACCGATCCAAATATTAAATATTAACGGGAATATGAAGTTATTGATTAAAATATTGAATATTAACGGGAACATGAAGTTACTGATCAAAATATTGAATATTAACAGGGATTTGAAGTTACTGGTGGAAAATTTGAATATTAGCGGGAACACGAAGTTATTGATCAAACTATTGAATATTAACGGGAATTTGAAGTTATTGATAGGATATTTGAATATTAACGGGAACACAAAGTTATTGATTAAAATATTTAATATTAACGAGAACATGAAGTTATTGATCAAAATATTAAAAATTAACGGGAGCATGTAGTTTCTAATCAAAATATTGAATATTAACGGGAACATGAACGCACTAATCAACATATTGAAAATTTTAGGGAACATGAAGTTTCTAATCAAAATATTGAATATTAACGGGAACATGAACTCACTGATCAAAATATTCAAAATTAACGAGAATATGAAGTTTCTGATCAAAATTCTTAGTTGTGAAAAATGGACATTAAGTTGCTGATCAAAATTTTGAACATGGTTATTTTTTTTATTGGTGTTATGATTTTAATTTTTTTTTAATTTACAATAAAATTTTTATATTTTCAATTTTTTTTTATATTTCATATAAGACCTGATAACGTATCCGTGGTCCACACCAGAACCGTGCGGACGCACGAGTTTTCCACTAGTTTGTAAATGAATTATTATGTCAAAACTTTATATTCATAAATATATTTTACTATTGAACGACTTTAAACCATTCATTATTTATCTTATGGGGACCCCTTCTTAAACCTATAGCTTATTGGATAAATGATTAGAATTGGCCAATTAGTTCTAAATATTTAGTACAATATAATTAGGGGTGACAATTGCATCTATTTAGATAAAATTTATCTAATTTATTCATAAAAAAATCTATCCAATTTATCCATCACATAAAAAAAAGTAAGTTAATGGATTGAAATAAATTTATCAATTTATATGCATGGATTGATTCAATCCATCCAATCTATTTTAATGATTCAATTAATTATTTTTATCTCTGATAGATTTATTTTAAAAAAATAATTAAAAATGGATTTTTTAAAAAAAGAATTGATTTTTGTCCAAAAAAATCAACTTTTTTTACAAAAAATTGATTTTTTTTTTTGAAAACTAAAAGATTGATTTTTTAAATACAAAAAGTTGATTTTTCCAAAAAAAAAACGATTTTAAAAAAATACATAAAGTCGATTTTTTTCGAAAATACACAAAACACGATTTTTTTCCCGACAAAAAGAAATTTTTTTTTCAAAAATACAAAAAATCGATTTTTTCTTGAAAATACAAAAAATGATTTTTTTTTCAAAAATACCAAAAACGATTTTTCGAAAAAAAATCAAAATTTTCACGAATATATTAAAAAAACATTTTTTTAAAATACAAAAATCAATTTTTCAAAAATAAAAAAATTAATGATTTTTTAAAAATGTAAAAAAATCAAAATTTTCCAAAAATAAAAAATTTTCAATTATTTTTAAAATATATTAAATTGAGTTTTTTGAAAATATAAAAAAATCAATTTAAAAAAAAAACGTTTGTTTATTTCAAAATTAAAAAAAAACATTTTTTTTAGATTGATGGATATCCATCCACTAAAAATATGTTAATGAATAGATTGGATGAAATTTATTCTTAATGGATGGATTGAATTGAATAATTTAAAAACAAAATTTAGTAAATTATTAATGGATTAATGAATTGTTTTTATTAGTATATTAATAATTCAATCTATATCCATCTATTTTTCCATCTCTAAACCTAATATGATCAGGTAAGAAATATGCACAACTCAATAGTATATTGCCATAAAATATTGAATTTAAACATTTTTCAAATATAATATATTAGAAAATTTTGATTACTTAATAGTATATTGCCATAAAATATTGAATTTAAACATAAGTTTTAAATTTAAATAAGCTTATATAGGTTCAAATATTTTTGTAACATGGTTATATATCGAAGATGTCAATAAGCATGTAGTTTTAGTCAGAAATCACAATGTAAAAGATGTAATACAATAACAAAAAAAAAACTGTTTTATTTAAATAGTTTGATCATTTCTATCTTAAAAAAAGGATTAAAAGGCCTAAACTTAAGGGAAAGTGTTAGATTTTATTTAGTAAAAAATAACGAATTATAACCAATAAATATCTTTTAGTGGATGTTTATAGCAAACTAAGTTAATCAAATCTTTATTTTTCCCAATCCACCAATTCATGCTACAAAAAAATTATGGCAAACATGTACCTTTCATGAGCCAATCGTTATCACCCTGAGTTGAGAAAAAAATTAGAGTGAGCAAAGTTTGCGTATGCCAAAGATTTTTGAAATCATGACAATAAGAGACATAATGTAGGAAGGATTCATTGTCCAAACCACAACAAGTACAAAAAGAAAAGCTCTCAAAATTAAGGAGATGCAACATTGGGAGAGTATGATCTGAGTTGTGCAAGGCAAGCCAAAACAAGAAAAAATTCTTCTTCCAAGAAGCAAAGCTCCAAGACAATGAACGATCACAAGATAGGTTGCGGTTCACGCCTCTAGATTTGTCTTAAAATAATTCACGTGTAGGCTTTTTTTATTTTTTTGTCTAATTACTATTAACATGATATGGCCAATTAAAAACATTCTCAATGTTGTTGTTAAAATTGAGATTCAGGTTGATAGCTTTTAAAGTGCCACATGGGGGAATATTTATGGACTGTGATTTGCTGCAGTCAGTAAACCCTGCAGTCACATAGTCAGACATTTTTGACTATCTGATCATGATCTAGTAATTCTGATTTAAACATGAATTATAAAATAAATAAATAAAACAAACTAATTTATGTGAACTCTGTGATTAAGATCAAACTGCTATGGGTTTTTTGACCGTGTGATTGTGGAAAACTATTGATTGCAGGGGAGAAATTTATAATATTTATGGAGATGAGATAGAGGTGAGACAAATTATTTGAAAAACCGTCTTTCACAGTAAAAGTTTGATCGTGAACATGAACACATAGAACATGTGGGTTGAAATCAGGGTTGAAAATGAGGAACTAAAGGAGGAACTCCAAAAGCCGAAAAGAGGCAAGAAGCACTTCTCCGACAAACTGAAGGAATCTCAGAAGGAAATTGAAGAGCTCAAAGTTCAGGTTGGGATCAAGAAGGCAAAGCTCAGAAACGTCTTTGGAGACGACGATATCGCAGAGCACATTGTTAAGCTGAACCAAGGTATTAGGAAGAGAAACAAGCTGATTAAAGGGCTGATAGAGCGACCAACTCATCCTGACACCGAAACCCTTCTCGAAGAGGTTAAGACTAGTTTGTATGGGTTAGGGGTTTGGGATTGATTTGTATGGGTATCTCTGTATGTTGTCTGTTGTGATTACCATCAGGCTTGTTGATGGACTCACCATTGGTTGTATCAGACTCGTTTGTATGACTTTCTGAAGTATTATATAATGAGATATTTGTTTCAGCCATATTTGTTTCAGCCATATTTGTTTCAACGGTATTTTCTCAACGGTGTTTGTTCCAGCTGTATTTTCTCTGCAATATCTATTTATTCCGGCTTTATTTTCTCAATATTGTATTCGATCCCTCGCCCGGTTAAAACTGAAAGCAAAGTATAGATATACCCTGGAAATGATTAAACATGGCATTTGCATTTGCATTCACGCATTTCATTCTTTGCATAACAGGTGTTTATCTCTGGATTTCCTAACCTTGTTTGATTCACAGGCAAGATTGTTGAATGTTATCTTCACTCACCATAACCAACAGTAAGCAATGGAACAAATTCAAGCTGAGTTGGTAGCAGTCCGTAGCCAAATGGGGCAGTTTATGGTGGACATGCAAGCTTTTTTTCAGGGACAGGAAATGCTGAAGGAAGAAGTCCATCAACTGAAGACTCAGATGGACCTGATTATGGAAGTCGTGAGAAACGTGCTAAGAAAGGAAGGCAATTCCACACTTGAGACTGCAGCAGAAATGGTTCCAGAATTTCCCCGTCAGCATCCATCTCTGGTTTCCCAAGACAATCCCGAGATTAAGAAGTACGCACAGAGGCCAAAGCAGACTGAAAGGATCTTTGATCAGCCTCCTATGCCTTGTACACATCAGATTGCCACTGTAGTCGTCCCGGCTGCATCTCAGCAACAGAATAATGCTCCTCGTCGGTATCAAGATAGACCAAAGATGAACAGGAACTTTGAGACCCCACCAGTACCATATTCTTAACTACTGCCGCAACTACTTTAGCTACAATTGGTTGAACTTAGGACACTGACTCCGCTTACTGGCACTCCCCCGCGGGGTTATGATGTAAGTGTCCATTGCGATTTCCATTATGGGGCACCGGGGCATAATGTGGAGGAATGCAAGGCCTTTAAGCACCAGGTCCAGAATTTGATCGATTCAAAAATAATTGAGTTCACGCCGAGCGGCTTAAGCGTACGAAGTAGTCTTATTCCTGCTGCTGCAAAAGAAGTGAATATCCCTATTTTCTTTCCTGAAGCTACATCAAGTCAGGGGCACGTTTTGCAGTCCTTGGTTCTAGAATCGCCACATCCGCAACTGCTGCCTACTCCTCGATTAGATCTGAGGAGGAAAATGCCTGAGCCAGAGGAACACCCAAGTCGGAATCAGCAGCAGAATAGCTCCCAAAAGAGTCGACGGAGGGCAAGAAATAGACAGTTTGCGTGCTACCAATGTGGTACGGTCAAATATTGCCAGATTTGGTCAAAAGAGGGTTGATTGTGCCAAAGAAACCAGATCCGGTCATTCCTCCATATCCACCAGGGTTTAATACCAATGCTCGATGTGGATACCATGCTGGGGGACGGGGGTATTCAACTGAAGATTGTAAGGCGCTCCTGCACAAGGTGCAAGATCTGATTGATGCATGTGTTATTACTTTCACGGCAGATGGTCTGCACATCAATTGAAGCCTCCCGAAGGGGAACTCAGACTGTAAGTATGTCATCAGAAGCAATAAGTCCAGACGGAGTCAAGCCTCCTCAAGAATGGCAATCTTCGGCTTCTTTACTGCATTTTCATTTGTAATTTTTCATTGTTTGTTAATAATGTGTTTGCATGTGAGAACTTATTTGTTTGTGAATGATGGTTTTAATGCAATGAATATGTTTTTCTTGAAGTGTTTTATTCTTATTTGTTGCGGTGAAAATCGGATAACAAGCTATTAATTAACTTGCATCATATTTCTTTTACAACCGACTTTGATTTATCCAAAGGAAAGGTTCAAGATCGTTAAAAAACTAAAGGGGGAGATCTAAGGTTCGGGGGTTGGTTATACAAAGGGAAGGTATTAGCACCCTAAGTATCTGTAGTACTCTACAGGAACCTCTTGCTAAGTTTGTGTTATGTTATGTTTGCTTGCTAAGAACACGAAATAGAATTAGTCTCATCCTAATCATGATTTAATCGAGGAATCGATAATCAATGATTCTTGACTTTCATCGACTAAAAAGTGAATGAAACTGAAATAAAGAGAAAGCGGTCTCATATTGATCAAAGTTTTGTTGATTCAATGAAGTCAACCAAACCATGAAGTTTGTTATGTCATCGACCAAAATAAAGATAATGAAACCGGAATGAAAAAATAAGGTTAGTCTCGTCTTAATCAAGATTTAAATCGATAAATCGATAATCTTAGATTTTTGACTTTCATCGACCAATAAAAATAAGTAAAAAGTGGCCTCATATTTATCAAGACTTTATTGATTTGAAATAATCAAAGTCAAGATTTGTGCAATGTCATCGGCCTAAAGTAAAGAAAATAGACTCGAAATGAAGAATAAAGTTAGTCTCGTCTTGATCAAGATTTAATCGGTGGATCGATAATCTTTTGATATTCGACTTTCATTGACCAACAAAAAATAAAGAAATGAGCCTCATACATATCAAGACTTTTTAGTCATTTTGCATAAATTAACTAAGTCATGATTTTGTAATATCATTGGCCCAAAAAATCGAAATAAAGATCGTAAGCGAAAAATAAAAATCAAAACAAAATTCGAAAGAAAAAGTTATGAATTCAAGAAATAACATGATAAATTGAAACTAAAAATTCAAAGTGCTCCTAAAATAAAAACTAGAGAAACAAAATTAAAAAATAAATGGAAAATAAAATAAAAATAGTATGAAATAATAAAAGGGTGGTGATGAAGCATGTTTTTTGTCTTTTTGAATTTTTATCTTATCTTTTAAACATCATTCATAATAAAACCAAACAAAAATTATAGGATATTACAATACTTTTTCCAGAAAAATATTAACATGCTAATGAACTTGATAACAACATAGATAAATGATCATGGTACTTTGAAAACGGAGAAATAAAAGAAGTGAATGTTACCTAGTGGAGACGGTCCACTGCCTCTTCAATGACACGAGTTATGGAAAAATGAAGACGAGCTTTCTCTCCAGAAAATTTGCAAGAATAATTGAGGGAGAAAATTAAGAGAGTATTCAGCCTTTGTGTGGGGTGAATCTGGTGTGTCCAAAATGAGAGAATGAGAGATCTTATTTATTGTGTGAATAAAGTGGGAGTGTTGATGTGGCAATCCATGTGACTTTATGAGAATGATTCTTGGCCATTGATAATTGAAGTGTAAGAATGCTTTTTGGCCATTGATAAATCCAAGTTGGCAATCCATGTGAAGTGTTTGTATTGTAGTGGTCCCCACTTACCATGAAGATAAACAAAATAAAAGTAATAATAATAATAGTAAAGCTTAGTAATAATAAAACTAATAATAATAAAACTAATAATAATAAAACTAATAATGATAATAAAACTAATAATAATAAAATTAATAATAATAATAATAATAATAATAAAGAAATAATAATAACAAAACTAAAAATAATAAAAAAGATAATTGAAAATAGTTAGTAAAAAAAAATAAAACAAATTAAACTCTAACGAAAAATGCATGATTATTGATATGTTTACTAAAAATGCGAAAACAGAGACCAATGAAAAGGATATGCAAACGATCAGAATATCGGAGGGTAAAATTTGGGGTACAACAGTTGCCCCTATTTAAATATCTTCACCGGATGACATGAGTGATGATAGTCTTCATGAAATCATGGTGGAAGGTATTTAAATATAGATAACCGAAAATTTTGCCCTCAGACGCACTGACATGCAATGCTATGGACAAAAATGCTGACATGCAATGAACTCTAATATGATGAAAATGATGGAATGCTAAATGCAAAAGGGCAGACAAACAAAACACCAAGGATGAAGGGCAATCCACCACAGGTGAGCTTATTGGGGAAGGATAAAGTTAGCATTCACGAGAAAGACTCACTGGGGATACAGACTGTCCAACGATAGACTCACTGGGGAGACTCTAAGGATGCACCGGGGATAGAAAAATAAAGAGGAAATCCTACAGGCCCTCACTGGGGATGGGAGTCAGAGAGGGGCTCTCCACTAGGGAAAAGTCCAAGGAGATGGACGACAGGTTTATAGGTGACCGGACGACACTGGGGAAGTGAAAGTACACTCTTTACTGGGCATGGAACCAGAAAGAAGACATGATCTCCCCTGGGGATCAATTTGGAATAAAAGGATAGACACCAACAAAAGATTTTCTGGGATTTTCTTATACTGAAGAGTTCAAACGGGATCTTCAAGAAAAACCAGAAAAGACAGAGAAAGACACATCCGGAAAAACATCAGATGGCAAAAAAAACCAGTCATCCAATAATGGCTGTGAATGAAGGGTACAAATCATAATATCTAATAATGGCTTTAGATGAATGTGAACAGAGACTACATTTAAGAATGGCTTTGAATGCAAAGAAACCAGTCATCCAATAATGGCTTTGAACAAAATGTATAAATCACAATATCTAATAACGGCTTTAGATAAAGTGAACAAAGACTCTATCTGAAAAATATCAGAAAGAGAGACACATTCGGATAGGCATCAGATGGTAGAGAAACCGGACATCCAATACTGGATTTGAATGAAAGGTATAGATCACAATATCTAATAACGACTTTAGATAAAGTGAACAAAGACTACATTCAAGAATGGTATTGAATGCAAAGGAACCAATCATCCAATAATGGCTTTGAACAAAAGGTATAAATCACAATATCTAATAACGGCTTTAGATAAGTGAACAAAGATTACATTTAAGAATGACATTGAATGTAAAAAAACACCAGGCATTCAATAATGGATTTAGATGAAAGGTATAACTCATAATATCTGAGAAGGCATCAGATGAAAGTGAACAAGATAGAAATCCAAGAAAGCATTGGACAAAAGGAACCACAGTATTCAAGACAACATTGAATGAATGTGAACAAAGGTGAAATCCAAGAAAGCATTGGATGACTATGAACTTTCAGGAATGGCACTGAAAGTAAAGGTAGATCACTATATTCAGGAATGGTATCGAATGATAGTGAGAAAGACATCCAGGAATGACACTGAATGCAAAGGAGAAAACTCATCCAGGAATGGCACTGAATGGACAAAAAAGACTTTCAGGAATGGCACTGAAAGATATCCAAGCAAATTTGATTGTGGTTACAGAAGGTAGGCAAAACTTCCAGGTATAGCACTGGGAGAAACAAGGGGAACAAGATATCCAGGAATGGCACTGGAGATCACAAGAGACAGACATCCAGGAATGGCACTAGAGATCACAAGAGACAAACATCCAGGAATGGCACTGGAGTGAGAGAATATAAAGATCCAGGAATAGCATTGGAATGAGAGAAGACCAACATCTATCAACAAAATTAGATGCGCAAGAGAATGACAACATTCAGGAATGACACTGAATGAAAAGGACAGGTAACGTTTTGGTAAGACGTGGATAACGACACGACCTCGGGAGAAATGCAAATGAGGATAAAACACTCATGATATGCATATATATATATATATATATATATATATATATGAATTATGCAGATGATATGATCAAATGCAAATGCAGATGCCGACGACATGGCTCGACTCTCTGGGAAGACAAGACTGGAAGACTGATTCTTCTACACGGAGATCACTACCACTCTGATTGGGACTAGAGATGCTAATGCTGAACACATCTCTGCCACACTGGTAAACTATATCTAAATTGATGATCCTTGTAGGAAGGATAAAGCGTTGCTTGGGGATTCTTCAGGTAAACTGCCTAGACTAGCTAATTATTGTAGATGAGTTTATCATTGCTTCAGCTTGATTGATTCTGGAAATGACCGTTTCGTGGTGCTCTTAGAAAGCTTGCCCCAGTCTGAGTCTTGAAAAACTTCTGTATAAACCAATTTTGAGAAGTCGCCATTAAACCAAAAATCTTGAACTGATTCTCAACAGAATATGGAAGGAACTTGCCCCTGATTGGATCACCGACCAAGTTTCTCAATTGTTTGAAAATTCCTTAAGAAGAAAGCTAGTTTGCAAACAAAAGTATTTGTACAAACATGGTAAATGCAAAGTTCATGCAACTTTTGAAATCAAAATCATTTTGAAAGAGGTGCAAAGTATATGGGATACTGGTCAGAACACGGTGGTTCAAGACATTAAAGTGAAACGTTTAAGCAAAGGGTGTAATACCCAAAATAGGTGACCTGCGAAGATCTTTTGGAGTCAGTTTACACAACCTTGCTGTAGTATGCTTTCAAAATAACCTCGCTTCAATTAGGTCTTTTGAGGGTTATAACGTGGCCTGGTTCACGGTTTAAGAAACAAAGGATAAAGGCTCAAAGTTTATTTGTGCCCACCCAATCTACGTGATGAACTCCAGTCCTATGCTCAGCTGACTCAAATTATGCACTCAGGTTCCCATAGGTTATGAATTGCACTGATGACAGTAATGACGATGGTTCAAAATTCAATGGACTTGAGATGGCGATCACTGTTTCCTTACAACTTTTGGTTGTCATACAAGCTTGTTCTTTCTTCTTTTCTTTTCTTTTTTTTTTTTGTTTTTTTTAGTGGCTGTCTGGCTTAAGGATTACAGTGAATCATCATTGGCGTTTGACTTGAAAGACATCTTCGACACTTGCTTGCTGTGTGCGAAGGAACATTTGTGAACTTTGTTGAGAGACGTCTTGAATGCTGCTCTTGTAATTGAATGCACAACCCAGTTAACTGAGAACTACCCTGCCCCAGGTTAAAATTGCGGGTTTTTATTTGTAAAGAAAGAAACTCCTACTTCTAGGCTCGAAGGAGTTAATGAAGGGTTAACTTCCTTATTTCTCCAGTGTTTAGGGATTGAAACAATGCCTTACATCGTCAGCAAAATTTTGATTTGAAAGCATACCAACAACAACTATGGGTATAACATTTTCATCATCCTCCCTCCAATCTTTGCATAATCAAAAGAAAGTGGACAAGAGAAATTTTTTATTTTTCTTGGAAGAGAAAGCATTAAGAAGTAAATAGCAAACACAAATGAATTGAATCAAAAAGTTGCAAATGCTTATTTCATTAACCTGAAAGTACAAACATAATTTGAAAGCAAACAACCATTACAAAATAAAAAAAGTGCAAACAACAAGAAACAAAGGCCTAGTGACTAATCAACACAAGGATGAGTTGTCCTTTCTGAAACAGTGGCTTTTAGGAGGATAGCATGCTGAAGTCGACTGAAGCTTCACTTGCCCTAGTAGAAGGTTGTTCTGACATTCTGCGTCTGATGTTAGCTCTAGTCATGTGTTGGTGTCAAGGAATCAGCTTGACGACTCACAGACAGACTCTGGAATATAGAGACAACTGGAGATGAGTAACTGGACAGACAGACGCATGCAATGAATCATACAAAGATGCAAATGATATGCAATGCGATGCAAACAGTATGTAAAACACACATAGCAGGATCAAGGGTTCGAGATCACAACATGGAGTCTGGGTAGATAACCAACCACAGGGTGTATACTAGGGTTCATAAACTGTAGAACAGGGTTCTAAAAAGTTCCCAGAGTCGACAACCCATCTTTCGGATTTTAAGGATTTCCCAGATGACTTGGTAATCAATAAAATTCTCAAGAGGATCTCGTCTGAGTGTAGTATCGCGTGACAACCAATTCAGAAATAGACTCCATCATGGTCTCCGCACTACATCTAAAAGGCTTAAGTGGGGTTTGGTAACTACGGTTCTCAATATCACGGGCTCCTAGGTCGAGAGTAGCACGCTTTCACAAACGAATTCGTTCAACATAACTAGACTCTCGAGAGGGCCTCAACTGAGTGATGTTGTTATCAATTCAACTTTTCAGGATTCAACTCCCTCAAAGCCTCCTTGAATACCATCGTCCTATCCTAAGTACACTCAAGTCCGGGTTAGGACTTATCTCACCACTCAAAAGTAATACCCTGCACACAGAAGATCCCAAGCAGAAACGGGTATACGGATATATACAGATATAAATATACAAATGTACAAGCAAGCAAGCATATAAATAACACAAACACAAACAAGATAGGCTTAGCCCTCTTAGGGATGATCCCCAGTGAAGTCGCCATTTATGTTGCGGTGAAAATCGGATAACAAGCTATTAATTAACTTGCATCATATTTCTTTTACAACCGACTTTGATTTATCCAAAGGAAAGGTTCAAGATCGTTAAAAAAACTAAAGGGGGGAGATCTAAGGTTCGGGGGTTGGTTATACAAAGGGAAGGTATTAGCACCCTAAGTATCTGTAGTACTCTATAGGAACCTCTTGCTAAATTTGTGTTATGTTATGTTTGCTTGCTAAGAACACGAAATAGAATTAGTCTCGTCCTAATCATGATTTAATCGAGGAATCGATAATCAATGATTCTTGACTTTCATCGACTAAAAAGTGAATGAAACTGAAATAAAGAGAAAGCGGTCTCATATTGATCAAAGTTTTGTTGATTCAATGAAGTCAACCAAACCATGAAGTTTGTTATGTCATCGACCAAAATAAAGATAATGAAACCGGAATGAAAAATAAGGTTATTCTCGTCTTAATCAAGATTTAAATCGATAAATCGATAATCTTAGATTTTTGACTTTCATCGACCAATAAAAATAAGTAAAAAGTGGCCTCATATTTATCAAGACTTTATTGATTTGAAATAATCAAAGTCAAGATTTGTGCAATGTCATCGGCCTAAAGTAAAGAAAATGGACTCGAAATGAAGAATAAAGTTAGTCTCGTCTTGATCAAGATTTAATCGGTGGATCGATAATCTTTTGATATTCGACTTTCATTGACCAACAAAAAATAAAGAAATGAGCCTTATACATATCAAGACTTTTTAGTCATTTTGCATAAATCAACTAAGTCATGATTTTGTAATATCATTGACCCAAAAAATCGAAATAAAGATCGTAAGCGAAAAATAAAAATCAAAACAAAATTCGAAAGAAAAAGTTATGAATTCAAGAAATAACATGATAAATTGAAACTAAAAATTCAAAGTGCTCCTAAAATAAAAACTAGAGAAACAAAATTAAAAAATAAATGGCAAATAAAATAAAAATAGTATGAAATAATAAAAGGGTGGTGATGAAGCATGTTTTTTGTCTTTTTGAATTTTTATCTTATCTTTTAAACATCATTCATAATAAAACCAAACAAAAATTATAGGATATTACAATACTTTTTCCAGAAAAATATTAACATGCTAATGAACTTGATAACAACATAGATAAATGATCATGATACTTTGAAAACAGAGAAATAAAAGAGGTGAATGTTACCTAGTGGAGACGGTCCACTGCCTCTTCAATGACACGAGTTATGGAAAAATGAAGACGAGCTTTCTCTCCAGAAAATTTGCAAGAATAATTGAGGGAGAAAATTAAGAGAGTATTCAGCCTTTGTGTGGGGTGAATCTGGTGTGTCCAAAATGAGAGAATGAGAGATCTTATTTATAGTGTGAATAAAGTGTGAGTGTTGATGTGGCAATCCATGTGACTTTATGAGAATGATTCTTGGCCATTGATAATTGAAGTGTAAGAATGCTTTTTGGCCATTGATAAATCCAAGTTGGCAATCCATGTGAAGTGTTTGTATTGTAGTGGTCCCTACTTACCATAAAGATAAACAAAATAAAAGTAATAATAATAATAATAAAGCTTAGTAATAATAAAACTAATAATAATAAAACTAATAATGATAATAAAACTAATAATAATAAAATTAATAATAATAAAATTAATAATAATAATAATAATAAAGAAATAATAATAACAAAACTAAAAATAATAAAAAAGATAATTGAAAATAGTTAGTAAAAAAAAATAAAACAAATTAAACTCTAACGAAAAATGCATGATTATTGATATGTTTACTAAAAATGCGAAAAACAGAGACCAATGAAAAGGATATGCAAACGATCAGAATATCGGAGGGTAAAATTTGGGGTACAACATTAATCATTCATAAATGTTTGTATGCACTGTGATACTAACTTTTTTGCTTAAATTCTTAGAGGAAGGATGATGAAGTAAAGACGCAAAATCTTTGGTTGTACCTTTTTGGATACACACACACACAAACACACGCACACACACACACACACACACACACACACATATATATATATATATATATATATATTCAATTAATACACATTTTTTTAATTAAGTTAATATGTAGAAAATTGAGAGAAAAAAATTGTTGGGCAAGTAACTTTTAACACAAAACAGTTGTGAGTTGTGATTAATTATTTTTTAAAAGCGTAAAAACAAAATAATAAATTTTTAAACAAGTTTTTAATAATAGTGTAGCGGAAGAATAAGATTGGTAAATAGAGGAGATTAAGAATAAGGAAGACACACGCCCGATTTATTCTTATCCAACCCAAAATCACAAGACTTGCGTCCAGTCCCTAAGGATGACAACTTAAGATTTTTCACAATCAACCAAGCTTTTAACATAAGTTCAACTTGCAATCTTAACGCCAAGTTTTTCACACGGGTTCAGCTTGCATCCTTTTACACCAAGCTTTTATCATATGCTCAACTTGCATCCTTTATACTTTATATGTTCAAAAGAACAACACTTTCTTGATTTTATAATATAGATCACAATGACATCAATAGTTATACAAGTTACTAAATAATGATTTCTCTCTCAACACTAAAAATATTTTTAAAGTATATGAAAATTATGAAAACAGAGTGAGAGGAGAAGAAAATATTTTTTCTAGAATGTTTGTGTGTTTTCAAATGAGCACTATACTTCATTATAGTAGAGCAATCATTAAGATTCATAAAAATAGAAACTTTGAAAAAAGCACAAAATCGGATCATAAATCCATTATGCCAAGGTTGTAATCAATTATGCAAAGGCATTGAAGGAAATTTTTGCTCATATATGATTCATAATAGATTATGCTCAATCAATAATCGATTACAGAGCAAAAAACGCTTCATAATTGATTATCAATACAACATAATCTATAATGCTTTGGTAAGACCAGAGTTTTTAGTTTTATCAAAGAGTTAAAAAAAATAAAGTTTGAAAATTAATTGTGTGTGTGTGCGCGCGTGCGCGAGTGAGCTTGCGTGTGTGAGTGTGTGTGTGTGTGTGTGTGTGTATTTTAGCACTAAGGGAATAACACGCTATATTACAATATGATCCTATTCTTGACTGGCTAAAGGCCCAATTGACCAAGTTCCAGTACATCTCAAACTCATTCCACTTGACCCAAGGTATAAATTAGTTCACACGATAAGACTAAGGTATGATCTCTTATGGTTACTTTCATTACATTCATCTTGAATCTTGAACTTTCTTGGGTATTGGAGTGCACCCCATACAAGTCCACCTTGTGTCGTCGTAAAGGAGATCGGAACCACTGTCCAAGATCACAAGTTATTCAACTATTCGCATTACCGGTTCCTTCGGGGATCTAGATCATCCATTTCTGGTTCTTGAACGAAATAGTGGCGTCGTCTGTGGGAATTAACATCTGATTTCTACGTTTTTCATAAATGTCGTGTTCGCTTCGCAAATACCATCGAGCAAACTCAAAAGTTCTAGAATTGGATTCTTGTTGTTCAAATCCAGATCTCCGATTTACTAGTTCGTAATCATCTAAGGTCATTGAATTAAGAGTAAACTAGCATTTGATTGCTACGTTTTCTGAGAATTCGCATTCGCCTTTCATCTCTACCATTTGAAGCTTCCTTAGATCTCAGAATTTTGAAACATTCAGAAGCATACATGAAGGTTCATCGTAGTCTATTCAATTAATCATTGTTTCTGCTCCAATTCCTTGGAGTTTAGATCTTCGATTTCCTTGAGTACTTCGTGCAAAAGCAAAGAGAGAGTTTCAGATCCAGATCTAGGGTTACGTTTGTGGTCTGAAGGTAATTTCCATGAAGGTCGGGCCGAGGATTTGCAAGCCATCGTCCGACCTGATTGCATCCATATTTCCCGTTGTTGCCAGGGTGATTATAAGGGCGGCATCAGAAGATACCGCAAGTTTATAGTTAATAGCGTCCGGATATCGCAAGTTCATAGTTAACATCGGGCGCCGATCTAACACAAGGTGCATTATCAGATTACCAACGAATTTTCACTTGATGAACCAGGGTCTCCTCAGAAATATAACCATGATTCTAATTGCTAGGAGATCAATCAATAATAACATCCAATAGTTTCTCTGGGTCCCCTTTCCAAAGGAAATACTAGAAAGGCTTGTCAAGGAACACCGTCCTCATTCGACCATAATCCCAGATCCGAGGAAAGCCAATGAATAAGCCAAATTTTCCATAAGGAAGGCGCTTTAAAGTGCGAAGTACGATCAACACGGATCCCCATCTAAAACCAATGACCAAAGACCCCGAATACCATTCATCCATGCCGAAGCCGACAATTGAAAGTTATCTACCTTGTTGTTTCATTATTTATTTGTAACAAATTCAATTCCCTATTAATATGAAAATATGTGCATGTGTGTGTGTGTGTGTATATATATATAATTTTTTTTCTTTTTCTATTGTGTGTTTCTTTGTCTCTCTTTCTGCTATAATGCTTGGGACAATGGGAATAAACACAAAATACATGCTTGTGTATCCGATACAGACTTAACACATTTTTGCGATTTAGATACGACTTAAGCACATTGTATGCCATGTTGCGTACCCGATACAGACTTAACGCATGAATTTGTAATTGATACGGACTTAACATATTTTTGAGATTCTGATATGGCTTATGCACATTACATGCCCCTTTGCATACACGATACAAACTTAACGTGTCTATATTATTCTAATATGGCTCAAACGCACACCTTACATATGAGGCTCATTAAATGCACTTCTGCATAGCTGGCGCACCCTATTTGGATCTAGCCAATCCTAGTGCATAAGTGGTGGAGCCTAGAGACGTCCACCTTGATTCGAGTAAGCCTCGGGATCCGAGACGGGGATCTTACTCTTGGTCGGGGAACAATCCTCTGTGATGCGGAGCACTGTACATAATACGACTACCTAAAATCGACCTTGCCAATCACATGCCCCGTCCCGGAGAACACAAGTAATTTCCCAAACAAAACATACAAATTAATGTTCTACTACAACAATGCCAAATACAACAAGCAAGTTTAACAACAAAAAAACAGTAGCTAACATTATTCAACGCACCAAGTTGAAAAATGTAGGAAAACTCCAGAGGCATATTCTCCATTTCAATACAATCAAATGAATTGTTTCCTATGCAAAGCAAGTTGCTAAGGCTCTCATGCCCAGAGCAGACATCTCGACGTAGTCAATGAACGTCGGTGGTTTGACCCAAATTCTAAAGTAAATAAAGACTTCATATAGAAAAAGAGCAAGCCTAGAGTTATGACAATTTGTAAACGACGATAATGTTAAAACAAAGACCAACACAAAGATCTAAAGTGAAAAACACTTGAATCATCAAGGTAAAATATTCCCCCACTGATAAAGTGGCCACAACATTCGCAAGTTAATCTACCTCGGGAGCAAGAGTAGAGATCTCTACGATCGAGCCAAGAGAAAGGATCTGAATTATAATCGTGGTAGCCGGAGGAGCAGGCCCAGAAGTGGTAACCTTAGTATTCACCACATTCAAAATACCTTGAGCATATGCAAGGTTGTATAACATGTTTAACTTGCTTGTTTTATCCATGTCATCTATAAAATGCAATCACATATGTAAAAAAATCACGAAGGCTCTGCCCTCGCCAAAATGTTTCCTCTTCTCCTCTTGACTAACTATATTCAAGATATCATGAGTATCAATTTGCCTTTTCCTCACATCGGTAGAAGGCACATCTCTAGCTCCGAATTTGTCCTCGTGGCCAATCTCTTGAAACCAAGATTGTGTTTCCTCCTTCATTGTTACTTTGTTCGAAGAAAGAGAAATCAATTGGATACAGAAAGAGTGAGAAAACCGGTTAAAATGGATCTTATACCAATACTTGGGATACAAAATTTGACATTATTGAGAAGAGTTGACAAGGATAGAATAAAAACCAGATCGGACCTCAAGGGTGAGGGGCTTCACCAATATGAAATATTCTAGAAAATCACTCCAATCCAGAGTGAATGGCTCAAACCAAAGATTGACCAGGTGGAAGTATATGAGTCCATCGTCATAAAATTTGTCCAGAGAAGTACGCTTCGGATGGAAGAGATAAAAAAAAACAAGCTAAGATAGGGTTTCTAGGATTTGTACTCAGCATAGAGCTAATAGAACCATATGTATGCCTAAGACCCCAGATGAAGCTACAAAGGAGCAACTTTTAAATGTTTCAAGACATCAAACTTAAATTCAAAAAAAGAGAGCTGGAGTTTTATTCTTGTAAACAAGCACCTGTAAAACTTGACCATGCAATTATAAAAAAAACTACATATCCTCTTCTCCACTGACACCAAAAGGACCAACCATTTTGAAGGACCATGAACTACAATGTCAGCATCGCTTAGGATGGTCTCGGTGTCTGAAGCCGAGGAAGTTCCCACTACCTTTGTGTATACCCAATCATACATCATCACATTTGGCTGACGTCTAAGATTTAATGTTCCAACACCTTAGCATTGCTAGGTCCACAACCTTATGTATGCATACAAATTTGGATGAAATCTCTTGCACATTCCCTTCTTTTCAAATTGGCTTGTATTTCCTCTTCATAAAAGACAAAAGGGGGGCATAAGGACTTTGGCACAATTTATTCTTCAGCCAACATTCGATATATAGGCATCTAACAACCCAAAAGAAGAAGTTTCTTCCTCATAGGAATTCCCATATACCCTTTCTGACCCAGAATAATCAGATATGGGTATAAATTCTAGTATTACATGATAACTACTAAGAGAAAGATGATGATAATTAGGGACGACCTCAATAAAGTTTACACTTTAGAATCACTCACTAAATCAATAGTATTATCACTCATCCTTACAAATAATAGGAAATATTGAAGGTAAAACTTGAGTTAGAAAGGTACTTGGTTATGAGAGATTGATGAAGCAGAAATAATGAAAGAAAGCAAAAGCTTTAAGGAAGCACTGAATCGCTTTTAGTGATACTCTCAAGAAAGAAAGAACAAAGACGTTTCTCTAGAAAATAATTGTGAAAACTAAATACTCAAGGTTGCAAAAAAAACTTCCAAATACTCAACCCACCCTATTTATAGGCAATCATAGTTGAGAGGTTAATACCCGTTATGAAAATAAATCGCAATAATCAATGACTAGATTTTCACTCATGGAAACACGCCAAACTCAAGTGCACTCAATCACTCTAAAAACTGGGCCATTCCATATCTAGTCACGTCAATACACGTTCCAAGAAAGATCGACGAAGCTTTTTAAGGATGGAACCGCATTAAATGCGCACATTCTCCATTACTTTTCCAAAAAACTGATCCCAAGTGTTCTAGCTTCATTTCACCTTGGACCATGAATTGGAGGTAGGTCAATGATACTTAAGGCTTCCCCCCTGCTCCTTTAGTGCCCGACAAAGACATGAGGGCAACTATTCTTGACTAACCAAAGGCCTGATTGGCCTAGGACCAATCCATCTAAAATTCATTCAACTTGAACCAAGGTATAAATCATTTCACACGATAAGACCAATGTACAATCTTTTATCTCCACTTTCATTATAGTCATCTTGAATCTTGAACTGACTTGGGTGTTGGAGTGCTAACCATGCAGGTCCATCCCGTGCCTCTGTAAAAGAGATCGGGGCCACATTCCAAGATCCCCATTTATTCAACTATCCTCATTTTTTGTTCCTTCATGGATCATTATCATCTATTTCTGGTTCCCGAATAGAAAAAATCCAAAATAAAGAAAACACTTAGGCTTTAGATCATATACGTGCTTTAAGATTCATATTCGATTCTTGATGACATTTATAGTATTTTATCTTTGCTAAGTCAATCATTAGAAAGTTTATTTCAAACTTTTTGATTTAGATCAATTCTTTGATGACATTCATAATGTTTGATATTTTTGAGGCAATTATCAAAACTTGTTTATAACAACATTTCCCACTTTTTCAATGATGCCAAAATATATATCAAGGATATGGCTTAGCGAAAAGGTTAAAAAGAAGAAGAAATGAAGTTTTAACTTCCCCTAAGAAATAATGAAGATACTCCCCCTCCCCCGAGAGTATACTTCTCCCCCTTTGACATTATCAAAAAGAGGGAAAATAAACAAGAAGTCGGGTAGGAGATGTACACATAGAACATTTAATTGATATTGTAAAACTGTATGGTGTATGCCAATGAGGTACCTAATAATGTGTTTGACCATAATGAGGTGTGATTCTTTGAGTTTTGCTTGAAAATATGCACATATACAAACATTAAACATGATATCAGAATAAATTGCGATAAGATAAAAAAGAGAACCATTCATACCTTTATATTTACTTTCTTCTACTGATTAGTATACCTCATCTTTATCTAAGTAATATGACATGTTCATAAATGTTGATATTTCTTTAACATATTGCATCCCAAATATTTTGAGAAGTTATTTGCAATACCTTTCATTTTATGAAAGCTCTTTCATTTGTTTGATGTATTTCAACCCCACTGAAATAACGAAGTTCACTCATCATTGACATTTCAAATTTATTTTAGATGATGCTAGAAAAGTCCTTACGTTGAGATTCATTGGCAGCACCAAATATAATATCATCCACATAAATATGAACAAGAAGAATGTGATGCTTATATTTTTTAATGAAAATAATTGTATCAAACTTCCCTCTTTCAAAATTGTTTTCAAGTATAAATTTGCTCAAATGGTCATTCCAGCTCCAAGGGGCTTGCTTTAAACTATATAGAGCATTTTTCAATTTGAAGATATTGATTAGGAGAAGAGAAAATTTTAAAATCAGGAGGTTGATCAACATATACTTCCTCTTGAAAATAGTCGTTTTGGAACATGTTTTAACATCCATTCAGAAAACTTTAAAATGTTTGTTACAAGAGAACACAGTAAGCATACAAATGACTTTTAATCTAGCTACAAGAGCATAAGTTTCATTAAAACCATTGTCCTTATGTTGATTGTATCCTTTTACAACAATTCTTACTTTGTTTCTTAAAATAGTATTATTTCCATCAAGCTTGCTAAAATAATCTTAGGTTTGGAAACAAGTTTCCAAACATTGTTTCTTTAAAACCACTTAAACTCTTCTTGCTTAATAAGTGAACAATTTTTATCAATGATAACTTCGTTTGTCCTTTAGTTTAGTTATGTTCTGAAACCAGAAATGGGAAGAGGAACGTCAGTGATGGCTGATCGTGACCTTTGATGTGATAGAGCGGGGGGTTGCAATGTTTGTAGTCTGATCTACTGCTGCACACAGGTCAAAAATGAATAAATAAAGTTTATTATAAGAAAGCGACACTTTAGTCGTATTGTAAGGACTCTTAGTTAATTTAATCAAAGGAAAGATACAAAAAGGTGGGGGTTTAGGTTTACGGACAATTAAAAATAAAAAAATGATTACAATTATGATGAACAGATTAATCTACTGGTTCAGTAACTTCAGACTTATCATCAGTTATTATATCACCAATTCCCTTAGCGGATTTGTCTGGACTGGACCAGTGGCTAGGCATGGCCCAATCCACTTCTGCTCCCAGAACGGCCCAATTGCCTAAGCCCAATCCACAAAGGGCATAATTTACCTTTCTGCCCTCCAGCCGGGCAATCTTGGACGAATGAGCCTCAGAGACATTCGCTCTTCCCCGGAACACCTGCCCGTCACGCACAGTTTCGTCAATCCCCAGATAGTCATGGGCATGTGTCCGAAACTATGCCTTTGCCCGACATAACGGTTGGTTTTGGGCAGCCTGCCCGACATAACGACTAGTTTTGGGCAGTTACCTATTCTTTGGGAAACAGTTATTTCACCCCGAAAATAGGGACCCTTGGTCACGCACTGGGGGCACTATAAAAACCCTCTCATTCGAGAGGGTCAGGTATCCAATATTCATCCTAAGAACACATTTTGTACTTGCCTCTTTTTCTCTAACCCTTTCTTACTTGAGCGTTGGAGTGCATTGCATGTACACCCCCTCCTCTCCTACAAGCATCATCTGCCCTACGCGAAGGCCACGACGATCCAGTCTGATCACCTCAGATCAGTGGCGCCGTCTGTGGGAACCTAGCTTCCCCGTCTGTTGATTCAAGATCCCTTCTTTTTCATTTCGAATACTAAAGCTCTCTTCAAACCCTTTTCGATCAGCATGGCCTCCACCAAGAATGATGTTGTCCGTCAAGAATCTACTCTCACCATTATCCTCGATAACGCCGACCACATCCTCTCCGGAGTTGCTTTCCTGGAGACAAATCATCGTGACAGGGAGACCGCCTCCCCTACTCCCGATGACGTGAAGCCTCGAGCACAGGCTATTGACCGTGTTTTTGAGCCTATTCTGGTTCCTCAAAATGCTGACCCCAGCACAGCTGCTCTCATAGCCTCCCTTAACAGATCAAAACTCTTGATCTTCTAGCAAAGTGAAAAGATCAACGCTCTCGAGCACGTCCTCCAGGAGCGTCTGTCCTCAGAGAAGCCTCGCAGCCCGTCTCCACGTCCCCGGTCTCCCCCTTAGAAATAAAGGCGTGACAGATCCAGAAGCCTCTCCCCAGAGAGAAGACGTTCAAGATCAGAAGAACCCACGTCCGATCTTGCACGAAGACGATGCCGGTCCCCTCCACATAAATCAAGACGTTCCCCTGCGCCAAAGAAGTCCTGGCCCTAAAAAAAGTACGAGCATCGCCATTCGCGCAGGCATTCTCCATGACGAAGCAGGAGTCGTGGTCGTAGCCATTCCTTCTCCCGTTCCCCGAGCACAAGCAGTGACGATGACATCCATGGCCCCCTCTCGCAGGAGATCATTGACACCAAAATTCCTCGCGGGTTGGAAAAGCCCCCCGCTTTAGCGACCTATGACGGGACCTCCGATCCCGGCGAGCACATAGAGAACATAGAGGCAATGCTCCACTACCACAACGTAAGTGGGGCCATAAAATTCAGGTTGTTCCCAATCACCCTCAGGAAGGGGGCTATGGCTTAGTTCAAGCGCCTTCCCCGAGGGTCAGTCACGTCGTGGAGAGATCTGAAGACCCGGTTTGCCTGGCATTTTACGGCATCCCGACGACATCCCAAGTCAGAGGCCACCTTGGAAGCTATTATACATGGCAAGGACAAGTCCTTGCGGGCATATATTGAATGGTTTAACAAAGAAGCCGTGGAGGTCCGTACTACGGACCACATGAAAAAATATCTTCTCGAGAAAGGCTTGAGACGAAAAAGCGAGTTTTGCAAGGCCTTCGGAATCGAGACTCCTCAAACATTAACAGAACTTCTCCGGAAAGCTGAAGCGTACATGCAGTACGAAGAGAAGGAGGCCGCATACCATGCCCGGGACACGAGAGATCGCGAAAATACCCGGGCACCAAAAAAAGATGAGCCGGAGACATCCCGATAAGGAAAAGATAAGCGACGAGACGCCCTGCCCTTCTTTAAACTCCTCAGAAAGGAGGCCAATTTCGAATGGATGGAGGAATGCGAGCAAGCTCTGACCCACCTTAAGCAAGCCTTGTCCGAGCCTCCCGTGCTTTCTCGACCAGAATGCAGGGAGACCTTGTATCTATATTCTCCGCTGCCAGCGAAGCCATCAGCGCTGCACTCATCTACGAGACAACGGACGGGCAAAAGGCCATCTATTTCACCAGCAAGGCCCTGCAAGGGCCAGAAATCAGGTACGCGCAGATAGAGAAAGTCTCCCTTGCCCTCGTTACCGACACGAGAAGACTCAGACACTACTTCCTATCCCACTCCATGGCAATACGCACGGATCAATCCACAGGCAGTTGCTTCGCCAGCCAGACATGGCCGACATGATGCTCAAATGGTCCCTGGAGTTATCAGAATTCGACATTCACTACGAGGGCAGGAAGGCCCTCAAGGCACAAGTCCTGGCCGACTTCGTGGTGGAGATGACACCTCCATCGTCCCCGCCAAGCGAGACGCAGAGATGAACCATTTACGTGGACGGGGCATCCAGCCCCTCGGGTAGCGGCACAGGTATCATCCTCGAAAATGAGGAAGGAATACTAATCAAGGTATCTTTAGTCCTGTCTTTCCCTACTTCCAACAACCAAGCCGAATACGAGGCCTTCCTCACGGGATTACGGCTGGCAAAGGAGGTGGGCGCCAAACAGGTAAAAATTTACACCGACTCCCAGCTCGTAGCGTCCCAGGTACGGGGAGAATTTCAAGCAAAGAACGACCAGCTGGTCGAATATCTGACGCTGGTAATGGAGAAAATCGCCAAGTTCGACGCATGGGAAGTCCAGCACATCCCCCGCGAATGAAACACGCGGGCAGACGTCTTGTCCAAACTGGCTAGCACCAGGAAGAAAGGCGAAAATAAATCTGTCGTGCAAGAAGTACTTGCCCGACCCAGCATAGAGAAACCACCAGAGCTGCTCGACGTCAACGCCATCGGAGATAGCCACTGTTGGATGACCCTTGTATACAACTACCTCACCAAAGGGGAGCTCCCGAGGACAGCAAGGAGGCCAGCTTGACTAAATGACGGGCTTGCTCATATGTGTTGATCGAGGACAAACTCTACCGACGAGGATTTTCCATCCTCCTCCTGAAATGTGTCGAAGAGAGCAAAGTCCCCGAGATCCTCCAAGAGATCCACAAGAGCATCAACGCCCAATATTTGGGAGGGAGACCATTGGCACGCAAAGCCCTGCGAGCAGGAAACTATTGGCCAACCATGCAGCACGACGCCAAAGAGCACGTCCAAAAGTGTGACCGATGACAGCGCCACGGGGACATGTACTTGGCACCCCCAATGAGTTGAAGGCTCTATCCTTGCCTTGGCCCTTCGCCTGGCGGGGGATGGACATACTTGGCCCCTTTACAATGGGTTCTTATCAAAATAAATTTCTGATCGTGGTCGTCGACTACTTTACTAAGTGGATCGAAGCCGAAGCCCTCGCCAAGATCACAACCTTCAAGATACTCTGATTCTACAAAAGGAACGTCCAGCGCGATTCGGGGTTCCCCAGGCCCTGGTGGCCGACAATGGAACCCAGTTCACGGACAGGAAGTTCCAAGACTTCGTCTCCAAATTAGGCACGAAGAAACACTTCACCTCCATCGAGCATCCCTAGACTAACGGGCAAGCGGAGGCCGCGAACAGGGTAATCCTTCGGGCCTAAAGCGAAGGCTGGGCGAAGCCAAAAAGAGATGGGTCGAAGAACTACATAGCATGCTCTGGGCCTACAGAACAACACCACACTCCACCATCGGGGAAACCCCTTTCCGACTAGCTTACGGAACGGAGGCGGTGATACCAGTGGAGATCAGGGAACCTTCCAGACGAACGGAGGCTCCCCTCGACGAGGAGAAAAATGATGAAGTCATGAGAGAAGAGCTCGATCTAGTCGAAGAGATACGATCGGGGGTAACTCTCCGCAAAGCTTCGCTGAAACAACAAATAACCTTGCACCACGACGCTAGAGTCATAAAGCGCGACTTCCCCGTTGGCAGCTTAGTCTTGCGCAGAAACCAGAAGGATTCGCGCGAAGGAAAGCTGGACGCGAATAGGGAAGAACCTCACATGGTCAAATCCAAAACGGGCACTGGAGCCTACTATTTAGAAACTCTGGATGAAGAATCATTTGCTCGACCATGGAACGCTGAAAAGCTCAAACAGTACTACAGTTAGAACCAACTACTAGGTTGGACTAACTGCCGACGAAATCTCCCCTAAACGGGGAGACAACTCGGTCACAGGATCGTGCCTCGGTGTAAGCATGTTCCATTTTACAACGCCGATCAGTTTTTACTTATGGGACGAGCAGACTCTGCGCACAACGGGATACCTCAATCGAGCTCCGTCGTTGCCACACCAATTAGGCAGGACACCCAGCTCGCGATGGGAACCATCCAAGCCTATGAGATTAGTACCTCAACCGAGATCCTAGTCTCATCACGGGTGAAACCACTTCCCCCGGTCGTTCGACCAGTCCCCCTCACTGTCGAACACATCTACATCGAGCAATTCTATAAATCATAAAACATATCAGTGATCCCTGTTGCGGGCACAAAAGCTTATCGAGCAATAGTAAAACACTTAGAAAAATAAACAGCAAAAGCCACATATACGAATCTGGCCATATTTACCGGACACATACATAAATAAATTAAAGTGACCACGGGGGCCACAAGTTATGCATGTTACAAAATAAGGGGGCGTGCCCCCAAAGAAAATAAAATACATCAAAATACGGCACGCGGGCCGAATAAATTACAACAAGATAAAAAGGAGTCATTCTTCCATCCGCTCCGACTGATCCTAGATAAACTCTGGCTGCTCGGGGATAGGCTGCGGAAACTGGGTCTCCTCGAGACGGGCGTGCTCAGTACCAAGGTTGAGAAAATCAGGGAGAGTTATCTTTCCATCCTTCACCTGGCCAAGAAAGTTGGTACCCTCGGTGGAGATTTGGACGTCGGGGTTCACCAGCCTGAGCTGGGCAACAACATTGTCAAACGACTCCTCCCCAATGGAAAACACGTCCTCTTTCTCCCGAAGCATACGAGCAACAATCTCCACCCTGGTCTTTAGCGCCTTCACGTCTTCAGGCTCATCCTCGGCCGGAGCGCTTGCATTCCTCAGTTGGCCGATCAGCTCCTCGGCTGCCTTCTTCTCTGCCGCCAGCGTGGCATTCTCTCCCTTTAACTTGGTAGCCTCCTCGTCTGCCTTCTTCCCGACGTCACCAACTTCCTTGGCTTCTTCCTTGGCCTTCCTCACTGTCTCTTCTAAAGAGGCTATGGTAGCCCGGGCAGTTCTGAGCTCGGACTCAGTTGCAGAATCCCCTTCAGTATAGATCACCGCCATTTCCAGAACTCTAACCAATGCGGAGGCATCATGCGCCACCAGCGCCCTCTTGGTCGGACGATCCATGCCCTCCAATTGGAGAGACTCTGCCCGCGGCACAACCAGGGACGTCCCCTCGAAGAATTTTCTATCAAGAATACCAGGAGGAAGTTCGAACTTCCCTTTCTCTGATGCCCGGCTAAGGTCCACGATTTCATTGGCCTTCGACCACTTAAACCTGGAGGCCAAGGGCAAGGGGGATCCTTGAGCAGGAGTAGGCGAGGAGCTCCCCACAACTGGCTGAGAAGGAGGAGGAGCATGCTGGGCAAATCGAGTCTTTGGAGCAGCCGCCCCAGGCTTGTTCCTCGCAATAGCATTTCACACCATTCTTTCGTGGGCAGAAGGCATTTCACCTGCGAAAACACAACAAATATATTAGACGACGAAGAGAATATAGTTCGGGCAAGTTAAAATAACTAAAACTACCGAGCATCTTATAAGCGTCCGCGGGAGTCTTGCACTCCAAAAACGCCTTTGTATTAATATATCGGTACTCTACCCGCTAGCTACCGTCCTCCTCAAAAATAGGACTCCCCTTCTTCGTCCAACATTCAGCAAGTCTAAAAGAATTCACATATTTCACCAGCTTTTCGTAGTCGGCCAGATCCTGCCCGTACTGCATGTTCAGCTGAGCAACATAACCATTAGGCTCCTTAGAGAAATGATTCCCACTCCACTAAAAGGGAAATTTGAACTCCCAGTCCCCGATCAGCTTCCCGTTCTCATCGCGCATGTCGTTACCATTCTCGTCAATCGACACCACCCATACATACGTGTTGTCCTGGGGCTTCTCCGACACAGGCTCTATGATGTAGAACCTCTCCTTAAACATCCGGATTGACTTTGAGAAGGGCTTGAACAGCTTGCGGGGCTGCTTCAACGACACCCAGCCATATCTCCTCCCCGTGACCTGCCGCTTAAGATGGAATATGGTGAAGAACAAGGGCAACATGGCTCCTATCTCCAGAAACTCGCAAGTCAACTTAAAGGCGCGGATGAACTCCAACGAATTAGGATGCAACTGCGACGGGGCTAAGTCCAGGTGTAAGAAGATAGACTGCTGGAAATCAGTGAAGGGCAGCCTCAACCCTAGCTCCTTAAAGGCATATTCGTACATGGCAAATCTATCCCCGAAGTCCGAATAGATCCGATCGTCTTGGGAGGGGAAATGCACCTTCCATTCCCCCTCCAGTCCAACATCCGCGAAGACATCCCCGGTGAAAGTAGCAAAGATAGATTCGTGCTCGGCAGGCTCAGCCACCAACCACTCCTCAGCAGGATTCTCTTCGAGCTCCTCCCCGAATTCGCTGGGGATGGTTGAAGCTTTCGTGCTACTGCTCTCCGAGGAGCTCTCCTCAGATGAATCTATTAAAATTTCCCCGTCGGGCCCTGTCGCCATCCCCCGAAAAGCAGAGGACAAAAGTGAATTCGACGCAAAATCAAATCCACCCTTCCACCGCTGGTCAAGTGAAAGGGCGCGCAAAGGGCCGAGGACGTCGTCCCCGGCCTAAGCCCTAAATTAAACAAAAATACAAGAGTCTCCAACGAGGAGGCGCTCGGGGAAGGTCCTTCACACAACGAGGAGCTTCCTCGAGTCACTTCCCAGTTTCCGTTTGGGGCTTCACCAGAAACTTCAAACGTTCACCAGAAGCTTCAAACATTCATCGAAAACTTCATCAGAGTACCAGAACTGAGTAGCCACGACGGTTACTTGTGCGTCATCGTCGCAACGATGCCAGTGACCGCCCTACTCGTAGTCCTCTAAAGGGCTCCGGCGGCCATGCCGACATTAGAAGATGGCCTAGCCTCCGTCCACCACCAACAGCCACCGGAAAAACCACTATGTCTCCTAAATCTAACCTAACCGCATGCATTCCAAAACAGAAATGAAAAAGCTGGAAAAAGACAAGGAGTTGGATGACTTACATGGTCAGAGAAGATGAAAGAAAGTGCTTGAAGCTTGGACGGTGGCTACGGCGGCGAACTAAGCTTTCTGAAGAAGACGGAGAAGAAGAGAGAGAAACAAAAGTGTGAACTGGCTGAACTCTCTCTCCTTTTATACTGTTGAGGAACACGTGCAGAGGCACGCCCAACTAGGTCATAATGGCTACAGACTAGCCATCATTGCCTAGTTACTGCAGCACAGGGCTCGAGGCACACGTGGCACCCCAACGTTTTAGTTCCTCCTAACCGTTGGTCTCCCCGTACGACGGGCAAACAAGACGCAGTTACGGGCCTTACGGACATCAGGGTCCATGGGAACCACGGGACAACTCTCTTCATCACCAAACGAGGACTCTGCTACCATTCCCCGGATCAACGGGCTACCCTTAAGTCATCACTCCCATGCTCGGGAGCAACGACTTGGGGGGCTCCTGTTCTGGACTGGACCAGTGGCTAGGCATGGCCCAATCCACTTCTGCTCCCAGAACGGACCAATTACCTAAGCCTAATCCACAAAGGGCATAATTTACCTTTCTGCCCTCCAGTAGGGCAATCTTGGATGAATGAGCCTCAGAGACATTCGCTCCTCCCCGGAACACCTGCCCGTCACGCACGATTTCGTCAATCCCAGGATAGACATGAGCATGTGTCCGGAACTACGCCTTTGCCCGACAAACGGCTAGTTTTGGGCAGCCTGTCCGACATAACAGTTAGTTTTGGGTAGTTACCTATTCTTTGGGGAACTGTTATTTCACCCCGAAAATAGGTACCGTTGGCCATGCGCTGGGGGCACTATAAAAACCCTCTCATTCGAGAGGGTCAGGTATCCAATATTCATCCTAAGAACACATTTTGTACTTGCCCCTTTTTCTCTGACCCTTTCTTACTTGAGCGTCGGAGTGCCTTGCAGGTACACCCCTTCCTCTCTTACAAGCATCATCTGCCCTACACGAAGGCCACGATGATCCAGTCTGATCACCTCCGATCAGGATTCAATTCCTATTTGATTATAGTAATGATTAATGAGTGCGATCAACACTACATGAATTATATTCTTATTTGCAGCATTAAGCATGACAATTGAAGATTAGGCGAAGTTAACAAATAAGCTAAGTTAACACGCAAAGTTAAGGAACATGCATCGATCAAATTTAATCAATCATATTCTATGAAACTCGAATTAAGGAAACAAGAATACAAAAAACATGATTGAAAGGAATTGAATAAAAACTGATAATATAATAACCTCAAAGTCTTGATGAAATTATGAAATGCTAGATTAACCTTGGAGTTTAGCCGACCATGTAATCCTGATGCTCTATCTAATTCCTAAAAATTGTTTCCTTTACCTAATGATGAGTTTAGCTTAAATAATAAAGAAAATTAGAATTTAAGAGCACCGGCCTGAAAAACATAAGTTAACCCAAAACTTACTAATTTATATTTATTAAGTCTGGCACTAAAATAATAATTTGGCTCTTCTCTGCTCCTATTTGGCTTTTAAATTCAACATAAAACTTTTAGATTATCCTCTTAGATTTTAAATACATATTAGAACGCGTCAACTAAATCTCTTAGCTCAAGTTATGATCTGCACAGTGAGAAGGTATCATACTATAGTTATTCCGGAAATAAGCAACAAAAATAAATTCAAAGTAAATTTAAACTTAACTTCAAAAATATATCAAAAGCAATGAAAATGATACAATAAGTTATAAAATTGTCGTAGCACAAAATAAAATATGGCGTATTAAAATACATTTGAAATTCTGGTACAGATGTGTGATGTCTCGTGCAATGTCACAACATCGCAATCTGCTGTATGAACAAGGCAATAATAGTAACAGTAAATCAACACCAGGATTGTTCACCCAGTTCGGTTCAACAACCTACATCTGGGGGCATACCAAGCCAGGAAGGAAGTCCACTATTAGTAGTATCAAATTACAGACTCAACAGACCAGTTGACAATCTACCTAATTCAATCACTACCCAATGACCCTTCTACCTAAGTCCTCCCTAGGTAAGAGACTCCATCTCACTCCCAATCATCGCAATGATGTCTAGCAGTCAACAACTCCACCACTGCATCGACAGCTTATTTACCAATAACTTTTCTAACACAGAAAACTAGAAGACACACTTCCATGACTCATATTGGAGTTGCTTAACAGCTTCCTCCAAGAACAATACAGTACTCATTACCTACAGGTTTCTGAGTAATGACATAGTGACCATCTCACAACCCAAGTGGTTCACTTAGATAAAGCCCTAATGATCTACATCTTAGACCCGTACCCTTCTTAGGTTCCAAGTATTCTATTTATAATATAATCCCAACTGGATTTGGACCTACAAATCATATCAAATATTCTGTAACAAATCTGCAACAGATCCTGCTTCTAAATAGATCTTTAATTAAATCTTCAATTAAATCTTCAATAATTAACTCTGAATATTCTCCATATCTTTATGCTTTAAATTCGCAACAAACTAATCTTTTTCATAACTGATTGTATCAGGAAATTCGCATTCAATCTGACAGATCACCTTGAATCAACATAATCAGCGCAGCCCATTACAGCCTGATGTTTTAACGTTCTGGTATAGTGATGTTAAGACATCGCATGTGACATCACACTTCAGTACTTTACCTCTTCAATAATATTCACAAACCAGAATGTTAGCCAAAACATACCAATACTGTTAGAAGCTCATGTTGCAACATCAACCATGACATCAGCATTGTTTTAACAAAATTTCAGCCAATTACAAGAACTTACAATCTCCCTCTTTGGCTAATTTTGGCTAAAACAAATATATAGACATTACAACTCAGATTACAGCAGTAATTACAACCCTACACTACTGTTAGATGCCATCTGATCCTAACAATAAACAACAGTAGCTACTGTGTACTGCATCCATGGAGAATCATCTTCTTGGCTAATTTTGAATGATGTTAGAACATCACATCACCTTATAACATCAGTTCCAGGCAGCACATCAGGAGGTGCACATGAGGAAGAAGATATCCAACACTCCCCCTTAATACAACACATTTCTTTTTCCTTTCAACTCAGACCCGGAGTAAATTTAGAAGACTCCTCCAGAAAATAAATGTTTGTCTATTCATCAAAGACCAATGGTGGCATAAGATAATTCTGCACACCTTCATTGATCAGACACTAGGTTTAATCCGTGGCATAAGAGGAAACTTAAGAAGTGCCATTCTGCCAACCCAGGTAACTCAGAACACAAGTCATAACTGTGTTCATAACTCAGGACACAAGTCACAAAGACCTCCACACCAACTTGAGGATAAGACCTCCTTCTGCAACAGATGGAACTGCAGACTCCAGACATACCATCTGCGCAAACCATTTAGTCTATCTCTTCCCTTTCTCCCCCTTTTTAGCCACAAATTGGCAAAGGAAACCCTCACAGAACCAGACCCAAGAAGTGCTCACCCAAACACGAATAAACGCCATAAGACTTATGAGATAAGAACACTCACTGGCTGAAGGAGAACAAAATAACCCCTATAAATAGCTGACCAGTAACTTTGGAATTAACGAGCCTTGAATAAGTCAAGGTTCTTGGTCCAAGAAACGCTATTTTAGGTACCAAAAACAGCATTGAAATTCAATGCCTACCTTCCAAAAACTACCTTGACTGCCTTAAATATTTCACAACTGATCCTTACCATAAATTAGGCCAATAACGCTCCATGCATAGGCAGAGACACGTGTTACACCTTATCCTTGCACTACCGACCAAAACAATTCCTTGTTTGGCTCTAGAGAAACATGTCCTGTATCTTGTTATGACATCACACCAAGACAGCTTGTCTGCTTGCTCATCAACCCAAGGCTCCACAAACACATCCTCTTATCTAATGGATATTGAGACCACTTCTCACAATCCCTTCTAGATTCCTTCAAACCATCAGAGAACAATAAAATCACCCATGTACACCAATTTTGCTGTTCAGACCTGTCCAGCATAGGCACTATCTTCACACAACTATGATATGTCCCATCATCTCACTGCACAAGCTTGACCAGCACACATGCTATAATAGGCTATAGCCAACAGCCTTACATTCAATGTCCTTTATGATATCACACCAATAATGCCACATTCCTCATGGGGATATTAGATGCAAGGTATGCCAAGTCCAATAAACAAAGGCCCATTTGAATGGAGATTTCTCACACAAGATAAGGACTGTCACCACCTTTTACTTGTATTAGAAGGAACCTACTACTGACAACACCCTTCACAAGATCCTAATGAAGTCTTCATCATGAAAGTAGCCATGTATTTCCAGAACTACTTACCATCAAGATTAGAATCTGCCCATTCTAATCCACATTATGTCAGAACTGCCACTTCAGACGATAATGCTGCTTCTTCCATCTTCATAAGTATGGTACATAACCAACCATAATGTTGTAACAAAATGTAGGACATCAGCACGAAACACAAGGTCACACCTTCTGTAGGTCATTTAGGTAGTAACAACCACTTGATCACAATCAACAGCTATACCGAAGGTAAACTAAAGCAATACCCTGGCTCATCCTTTTAGGTACACCAGGACAACTTCTACCAAGGCACACCGTTCAGGCATCCAATGGACAAAAGACTAGGTTCCCAAGACCAAATACCCACGCCAAAGACAACTTTGATTGGTCAGGCGATACAAACAATGACTCTTTATCCATTATAAAGAACCAGCCTCCTTGCTCCTTTCATACCAAGGAAGGAATCATGAGTCAGTCTAACAAGAATGAAGGAAAGAGACACAAGCAGGAAGTCAAGAAGCCAGATCCACAGAGGTTGAAGGATACAACACTGTCCACAACTGGAGCAACTTCAGGAGCAACAAGAACACGCAAGACATCAGAGACACGAATGAAGACCATCAAGAAAAACCAAGTGCATCTTCAAGCTTCTGATGATGAATGGGATGAAGATTGGAAATCTTTTCTTGATTCGGGGGGTTGGGATAATCTTTAGACTCTTTGCTTGTTGTTTTTACTGATCTTGTAAGCTTCAAAAATGCAATAAACTTCTATTTTAATTCTGTTCCATTTATACTAAACAAATGCAATGCACATCTGCACAAGACACTAAATCCTCATGTAAGCACCTTCCCAATAAGTGTCACACCAAAAACTGCAGTAATATCAATCCCACGTTCAGCTGCATAAAACAGTAACAATCTCCCCCTATCAAGGATAACATGTGCTTCTTCGTATCTACATGTCTTCAAGAGCTCACTCTTTTCACAAGTTGAGCTCAATCATCACTTGCACCAATCCTCACATGAAAACAGCCAAATGCCACATTTTGACCTTTTTCACGTTTGCCAGAACGATCCACCAAGAAAACTTGATCTTCAAGTCACTTGCTCAAAAGCAAACACACTTAGACTCCCTAAGCCATGGTCATGTAACATCTTCTCCTTCCTGCAGCTCCTGCAAACTGCCAAGAGAAAGATCTTTTTGAAGCACCCTATTGTTCATTCCTGTAGATCATCCTATCATTAGCTGATGTGCCACTTCACCAGCTGAGACTCCCAAGTGCTTAACCCTTGAAAATACTTCCAAAACAGCCACATAGAGAAAAGTAAATTCTCAATCCTTCTGCAGTCCTGCACTTTTACCTCAGACATATACATAGTCTCCCGTCAATGTATATTGTCGTTAGTTGAATGCCCGACCTCAACAGTTGTCCAGCTAATTATCACAAGAAACACCATTTGATCTGGTCTGACATCCTTTTCCTGCAGACTAGAGGCACTAGTTGATCCTTCTTTTGCTAATCTACACCACTGATCACTTCAGATTAGGCAAGTGGCTTGACCTGATACTTCACCATGAGCATACTTAACTTTCATTGGCTGAGAAAGCAAAGAACTGAAATGATGTTTCAACATCAGTTCCGTCATCACATTAAACAACTGCTATGGCTTTGGAGATTACATCCACACATATCTCTCATATCTCTTGTAGGGAACACATGAGAGCAAATCAAGCTCAGCTTCTTTCTTGATGAAACTTCCTTCTCCTAAGCTTAAGAGATAACTTATCAAGATCTTCACTCCCGCATGAAAGATTTGACAGTGATACTCTTTTGCTTTGGCTCTACCCTCTTTTTTCATCATCTAGAAGGAATCACTGTTCTGAACAGATTGGTCTTCAACGCCTGACTTGAAAAATATTCTTCTCCTAATCCATCCATGTCAACCAGCTTTAGAAGATCCATTCACCTTATGAACACTTCTCTCCAAACAAGAATATGAGATAATTTTCATGCTGAGGAGACCAAACCCTAATGTCTTTCCAAGAGACTATCTCACCACCAGAGAAACAGGGACCAATCAGGGTTACAACAGATGCCATGCAGCGGAACACATACCCACTCCTCAACAACCTTCAGGCACAACTCAAAAATCCTTGCAAACTATCAGTATAAACCACGTGCTAACACATCTTTATCCTGAATAGTCCAATCTTTCACTCAAAGGGATCACACAAGCAACTATATGAACTGACCAAGTCCATAACAGACAAAACGCCATTGCACAGCAAAGCTATCTTCCTTGCTCATGAACCAGAAAGTATCTTCCCTAGATCTCATCCAGAACCAGACAGGATGCCTGCTCTGATACCAATTGAAATTCTGATACAGATGTGTGATGTCTCGTGCAATGTCACAACATCGCAATCTGCTGTATGAACAAGGCAATAATAGTAACAGTAAATCAACACCAGGATTGTTCACCCAGTTCGGTTCAACAGCCTACACCTGGGGGCATACCAAGCCAGGAAGGAAGTCCACTATTAGTAGTATCAAATTACAGACTCAACAGACCAGTTGACAATCTACCTAATTCAATCACTACCCAATGACCCTTCTACCTAAGTCCTCCCTAGGTAAGAGACTCCATCTCACTCCCAATCATCGCAATGATGTCTAGCAGTCAACAACTCCGCCACTGCATCAACAACTTGTTTACCAACAACTTTTCTAACACAGAAAACTAGAAGACACACTTCCATGACTCATATTGGAGTTGCTTAACAGCTTCCTCCAAGAACAATACAGTACTCATTACCTACAGGTTTCTGAGTAATGACACAGTGACCATCTCACAACCCGAGTGGTTCACTTAGATAAAGTCCTAATGATCTACATCTTGGACCCGTACCCTTCTTAGGTTCCAAGTTTTCTATTTATAATATAATCCCAACTGGATTTGGACCTACAAATCATATCAAATCTTCTGTAACAAATCTGCAACAGATCCTGCTTCTAAATAGATCTTCAATTAAATCTTCAATTAAATCTTCAATAATTAACTCTGAATATTCTCCATATCTTTATGCTTTAAATTCGCAACAAACTAATCTTTTTCATAACTGATTGTATCAGGAAATTCGCATTCAATCTGACAGATCACCTTGAATCAACATAATCAGCGCAGCCCATTACAGCCTGGTGTTTTAACGTTCTGGTATAGTGATGTTAAGACATCGCATGTGACATCACACTTCAGCACTTTACCTTTTCAATAATATTCACAAACCAGAATGTTAGCCAAAGCATACCAATACTGTTAGAAGCTCATGTTCCAACATCAACCATGACATCAGCATTGTTTTAACAAAATTTCAGCCAATTACAAGAACTTACAACATTGATCAAATTCTTCCACACTTAAACTTTTGCACTCCGAGCAAAACTCAAAATTTAAAACAGAGTAAAAACAAGAACAAAATAGAGCATGCAATTTCAAAGACTTCGGGTTCACAAAGGGTTAAGTAAAATCCTCATTCTAAACTTCAAGTAATATGGTGTTAGTGAGTAACTTTTTGTGACAGTCAAAGCAAGTAAGAAGACAGTTTACCGAATAGTACATCATAAGCAGCAAGATCCTCACAGGATAAAATTCTCTCAACTCTCAAGTGTTTAGGTTAAGTGTTTACACTAAAAGCACATCATGAAAATTAACACTACCAAAAACTTGAAAAGACTTTAACATTCATATTTAAAATACATGCACACAAATATCAAAAGGAATTTATTCGGGTTATAACATGGCCAAGGTAAGGGTGAAATAAATCCTAAGGGGAACTAGGCTAAAATTTAAAGGGGAAAAAGAGAATTGAAGGAGACTGTGAGAGTTGAACTAAATAAAACTTCATTCACTTTCAAACAACAATCTTGCAGCTATTTCTCTTCTTTTTTCACTTTTTATTCTTCTTTTTTTTCAGAAGGAATATATATTGTCATCCTTCTTTTCTTTTTCCATTTTTTCTATTTTTTTTCTGCCAACTTTTGAAATATCACAAATATACCAATTCAACCCCACATAACTCCAAACAAGACTCCTTCATCCCCCTTAAATAGGGCCATAACATTGTTTTTCAATTTTAGGTTTGTAATGAGTTATAAACAAAAAATGGGATAAATAGGATCAAAAGAGTTTCAAACAAATGATGATAATTTTAGGTTGGCTTTTTGGATAAGTGACTAAAAATAAAACAAAAACAAGAATGCCATTATTATATAAGTTTGCACATGTAACCAAATAGTTTCAACAAAAGTCAAGTCAAATTTTAGAGTAACTAACAAGCATGAGTGAAATCACATAAGAAAGAAAAAAAATAAATGGATTTTTGTATGTTATCCATTATAAGGCTCAAAATATCACAAAGGTTAATGATTTACCTCAAATGATGCACAATTTAGAATTTAGTCTACTCTATCATATTGAGAATGCAAAGAAAGACACTTATATCACACCACAAATTTTTAGTCAAAAGAAGGGAGAAATTACTTACACAACATAATCCCAAAAACCAATGAAAAAGAATGCATTTTTTTTAATTTTTTTAATTTTTTAAAACGAGAAAATAAAACAACAAAAATAATTGATATCCTTCCCCCATACTTAAAATACATATTATCCTCAATGAAAGAAACAAGCATAAAATAAGAGAGAGGAGAGAGAGGAAAGAACACACATGAGTAGTCAAGGCGAATAGATGATTGCATAAGCAGCCTTTCCCAATGAAAGCTCTTCTACAGTTCTCTTCCAATGTAGGGCTCTCATGGAATAACTTATGACGGTGTCCATTGACTTTGAAACTTTTATAAATACCTTCACTTCTTATACCTAGATCAAAGAACATTCTTCTGTAGGTAAAAATGTTGAATGGACAAGTGAAATTGGTCTTCTCTTTATCCTCTAGTTCAATATAGATCTCAATTTTCATAACATCCAAAATCAAGGGGTGGCCTCACTGCTTTTTCTCCATCTTAAAGTAAGATCCGATGCATACACATTGATGAACTAATACTAAGAATATCAGCCAAGGTCTATCCGATTGCCTTCTTATGTTCCCTCAATACTTGTAACGACTTATGTTTCTGTTCATATTCAAGTTTAGATGAAATTACTACAGGAAATTTTTTATTAAATTCTAAGAACACATGGAGTGGCTTTAACTCTAAAGTAAGTGGTTGTTTAATGAATGGTAAAGCTTTGACAGCAAGAGCTACATTTACATCTGAAACATAAACTTTGTCAATAGAAATCTCATACTAAATATCAGTAAAAATATCACCATGTAAAACAACTTTAATTTCAGTACAAACTGAATATAAGTGACTATCAGTACAAACATCATAAGTAGGGCATGTCCGTTTTGCCCGCACTTTAGTGCGGGGCGGGCCAAGAATTAAAGATCTCACCTTCTAGTGTGTCTACCCCGCCTGCCCTGTTTTCTTTGTAGGCTTTTGCGGGCACGCGCATTAATATACAATTTTATTTTTTAAGCTTAAAAGGTACAATGCCCGCAGACTTTCCCTGTCCCGCACTCACATTTTTGCGGCGCGGGCCTAGGTTTGAGGCCCTCATCCTCAATTATGCTCGCCCTTTTTTTGCGGGGCGGACCTAGATGGGGCGGACATACCCGTTTGCCACCTCTAATCACAAGTATAAGTGTAATCAAAATCAGACAAATAAGGAAAATCAACAAAAAGTGAATCAGGTGAAGCGGATTCTCTTGATGTTCTAATTTGATCAACCATGATATGATTATCAAATTCAAAATCAGAATCAAATCAACATAGAATAAAATAAAATCACTGTCATATATGATTAATAAAATTACTAATAAAATCAAAATAAAAACCAAATCAACACAAAATCAAATAAAATCAGTTTCAAATATGACTAATAAAATCACTAATAAAATCTAATAAAAAAACGATTAGAATGAAATCTAAAAATTATGAAAATATGACTAAAAATTAAATAAAATAAAATAGCGAATCTACAATTTTTTTTTTGGATTTTTTTTTGAGAATATAAAAATAGAAAATAAATAAAATAAAACAGAAAATAAATAAAATTAAATCTACTGTTTGTTGAATTTTTTTATGATTTTTTAAAAAATAATTTGGAGAAGTTCGAAATAGTAGCTTACACAATCAATAAACAAAAACAACAAAAAAGAAAAATAAACAAAAAAAAAACAAACAAAAAATTGCTAACAAAACTATAAACTAGGATTCTAAAATTGGCTACAATCAAGAGAGAGTCCCCGACAATGGCGCCAATTTGATCCGCTATCAAACATGGTTAAAAAAGGAGCAAATAAAGTGTAGTATAAGAAAGTGACACTCGAGTCGTATCGTAAGGACTCTTAGTTAATTTAACCATAAGAAAGAAACGAAAAGGCGGGGGTTTAGGTTTTTGGACAATTAAAAATAAAAAAAGATTACAATTATGATTAACGGATTAATCTACTGGTTCAGTAATTTCAGACTTATCATCAGTTATTATATCACTAATTCTCTAAACAGATTCAATTTCTAATTGATTATAGTAATGATTAACAAACATGATCAACACTACATGAATTATATTCCTATTTGCCGCATTAAGCATGACGGTTGAGCCGAACCCCCACCTTAAGCATGATGGGTCAAACCGAATCTCGTAGCTCAAGTTATGATTTGCACAGTGAGAATGTATCGAACTATAATTTATTCTGAAAATAAGCAACAAAAATAAATTCAAAAAAAATTTAAACTTAACTTCAAAAACATACTAAAAGCAATGAAAATTATACAATAAGTTATAATATTGTCGTAGCACAAAGTAAAATATGGCGTAATATAATACACCGATCACACTCCAATGCTTAAGTTGGTATGTGAAAAAGAAGAGTGAAATGAAATTGTGCTTTAAACTTGTTATCTATTTAGCGCCTTCTCTATATATAGAGAAAGAGAAATAACGAACTTACTATTTGTTAGCCGTGAAATCTAGAGAACCGTTGGATGCATTTGCAATTGAGATCTTTAGCGATTATTAGGAGGATAATCTTAGTGCATTGATAAGATTCTAGAAGGAGTGGGATCCCTTCTTGGTGGTCGGTCGAGGTCGATGTGGTTGACCCTGAACATGTTCAATTTGAGAAACAAAATTAAATCACTTCTAGGGTATCCCTGAGTTTTTAGGGTTTTATTTTTTTGGTTGTTTAATTATCTTTCTAGTAATTAAGTATATCACAATTAGTTTTTTACACATCTCCTAAAAAATAGTCGTTTTCTTCAAAATGTCTTTCGCATGCATAAATTAGGCATTTGACTAAAATTCAACACAAGATAATTTAAATCACGATGTTTATGATTAGGGTCAAGAAACTCATGCAGGCATGATTTGAATCATGAAAATTCTCTACTTGAATCATGAACTTTTTCATTTTCTAGATATTTGATTTTGGAGTCATGACTCAAGTAAAGAAAAGTCACGACTAAACTCATGAGCAAGTTTTGGAAAATGGATTTGAGCTCAAGATGCATGACTCGAGTCACACCCTTTCTTGACTCGAACTAAACCTTAACATTTTAATTTGTAATTACTCTATAGAAGTGTGACTCGAGTCACACTTTAGTTTGACTCGAATCAAACACGAGTTTGTTCTTTAGAAGTGTCACTCGAATTCAAGTGGCAACTTCCTTTGACTCAATGAAATTGGCTAAATATTTTTTTTAATCTTGATTAATCATTATCTCATTATATTTGATTATCAAATTTTACACTTGACTGCAGTGTCATTTTTACTCTATTTTAATACTCTTTCTCTAAACATAAAAAATCAGAAGTTTTCTCTCTATTTTATAACTAATAATCTATAGTATTCATTAAAAATATTCAACTTTAATTGCTTCTATATTAAAAACTATATAAATATTCCCTCCATTTTTTATTATAAGTCGTTTTTTACTTTTCACACATATTAAGAAATGTAATAATTATAGTATGGAAAAGAGAAATTATGAATACTTTTACAGAATTGTCTTTTATTAATGATACTGGAAAGATAAATTCACATAATCGAAATGAAAGAATAATAAATATATAAGAATATAAAAAAAGATTTATTGGTATTATAAAGTGTCTTATATTGTAGCATAACTTTTTTTTCAAAACGACTTATAATAAAAAACGAATGTAGTAATTGATTGTGTAAAAGTACAACCTTATAAATTATAAGTTGAGAGGAAAGGACTATAAAGATCGCAAAAATATATGTGTCCCGTTTTCAAGCTTCATAATTAATGTTGTTATCTATCATAGGAATGCAAACCAAAAAAATAAATTATCATAGGAATATTCGTTAGCGATTCGTTAAAACGAATATTCAGCAAACTTGTTAGGTTGCAATTTAATTTGTTTTTCTTTTTTCTTTAGTAGTCCCTTAATAAAAGTTTAATTTTGTAAAATTTCTACTACTAGATCAACATTTTTCTATATAAAACGAATATCAACGCCATCAAGGTACAAGTCCTACCAATTGCGATTGAGAAATAGATGGGTGAACCTATTAGTTTTATTCATACCCAATTTCACGCAGTTTTAAGTTCAAAATTCTACTGTTCTTTTCCAGTTAAATAAAATAAAAAAATAAAAAAATTACAAAGAGGAGATAGAACCAACCGCTAAAGTAAAAATGCTAGAAAAACTTATAGCAAAATTATTGTCTTTTTTTTTTGGTTAAGGTGTCCAATGCTGATTTTTTTTATTTTTTTTATTTTTTTTTAAAATTGAACAAATAAGATATTACATGTTCAAATTCGTGTACTTATATGAAATCTCTACACAACTACTCATTAATTTGATTTTAATAGAATCAAAATTATTGTCTTCTATGTAAAAATGAGTTATATTAAAGAGACATATTAAAAATGACCAGCAAACAATTCAACCATAGTATAACAATTGAATTGACAATATAAAAGTTTTTACACAATTTTAACAATTGAACTAGACGACAACATGATTCGCATATATGGAGATTCACTCTGAATTTGTTGGTGAAAATTTAATTTGATTAAGTTTAGATTTGAATTTCTTTTATTATAAAATATGATGACGAGTCGGATAAACATAATCATAAATATTATGTTTATTTATATTTATTTAGTTTTGATAATTTAAAATATCAAATGTACGATCAAAACTTTAATATTTTTTATTTTGTACTTTATTTTTGAAATATATGTAGGAAATATATTAAAATTATTTTATTTTATTATTTGTAATGTGTTGGAACATGTAAATATTCTAATATGTTGAATTTGAAAAAATTATTTAATTCTCCCACATTGTTAGAAAATTTGTGTGTTTGAGTGTTAAGTGAGAAAATTCCTTAAGTTCCACATTTTTTTTCAGTTTTTATTTTTTGGTTAGCTTACTTCATTATATAATGAATTCACATGTTTCATTTCAAAATACACACAAAATTTATTTTGAGTTTTTTCTTCTTCACTCTCATAATTCTATGTCTTTCAAATTGTCGAAGCACCAATTTCTCCAATTTCTTTTTATTAGTTGAATTTTCCGAATACTTTCTTGAATTCTCTTTAGAGAATTATTTTAACTTCTCCTCATTTGAGTTGAGAAATTATAAAGTATTATTTTTGGATTCTCTTTGGGGAATTAATTGAATTTCTCCTTAATTGAGAAATTATTTTGAGTGGTCAATTGACCATTATTGAATTCTCTTTCGGAGTTAGTTGAATTTCTCATTATTTGAGAAATTATTACGACTAATCTATATATCAGATACTATGAGTGATACACACACACACACACTCTCTCTCTCTCTCCCTCTCTCTCTACCTCTCTCTCTCACACACACACACACACACACACACCCCATATTTGAGTGGTTGTTGAACCATCAGAGAGTATATTTTTAGATTGATTATCTACCGTGCAAGTAGTAATCTTCTAATATAGAACTAAGTTGTTTTATCCTTAATGCATTGTGGCTGATTGACTGCTTTGCATAATTTTGGGCAGCGACGCAAAACATCTTAAAGAGAGCAACTTAGTCTACAACTCGACCCGATAATTTATCGGGTGAAAATTTTCAAAATCGTAAAACAACATAATGTAATTTGATGTTGATTCAACTACAAGGATAATGTTGGGACGAGGATATCCAAACTAAACTCATACTCGTTAGAAACGAAATGTGGATGTCATTGTTGGTGGTGTGGTGGTCGCCTAATAGGTGGGAGTGGTACGAAGTAAAAGCACTCATGCACATTTTTCTTTCCTTTATGTTTTCCCCTTTCATTTCCTTCGACATCTAGTAGATGGTAAAAAAGTGATATGTCCCACAAATTAAAGGGTACAACCAACAAATAGTGATATATGTATAGAAAAAGTAGAATAACATTGTGAGTCCTCCGAATTTAGATGTCATGTCCTAAGGATTTGGTTGCACTAACACATGCCCGATCTTGAGTATGACCAACATCTTATATCAAAAGATTTCGTGACAATGGTGGTTAGATTATATGTTCAGTTGATGGAGCAACGGTGCAAGGTGCACATGTATTTGAAGGAAAATGAATGAATGTATTTACATTTAAGAAGAGATTATTGATGTCTCAAATGTGAGTTATAAATCTCAAATCAAATTTAAAAAATGAAGATTAAACACCATCAAGTAAAATGACTCTTATATTTGATGTTAAATAATCTGTGTGATTATTCACAACTCAATACAAAAGATAATTAAGTGGACTTTCTTAAAGCATGAGAGTGATTGTGGTACATGAGGACAGGTTATATGTACATTAGAATAAGTGATATACATCACTAACTATACTCTAAGAAACGCTATGGTGTTGTAGGGTGTAGAAAGCTTATGGTGCAAGTCACCTCTTTTGTATATAAATCAACTTGTGATCTCCGTATTTTCAATGAGAATTCTTTTCACTATGTTCATTTCGATTCTTTCAATATGGTATCAGCCCAATTAATGAACATTCCTCTTCATCTCATTCACACTTCTTCAACAATTTGATGTTTTTTTCATTTCCTCATCTTCTCATGTTCATATGATCTTGAGATATCTCCCTTTTTGATTCATTTGTGATTAATTTCTGCTTCTACTCCTGTTTACACTACATTACTAATTGTAGTCATCTTTCTTTATTCATCTTTATCAGTATTTGCACCGCATTGTTAGTTCTCATTCTTTTTCCTTCTTCATCTTAATCATCGACCCAACATGCCGCCACACCTAGCACCAAATCACCAACTTAATTTCGATTCCATCTACTACACTCATCCAAGTGAAGGTCCTAACTTTGTAAATGTTACTCTAGAACTTGATGGTTCTAATTATCTATCACGGAGTAGGTATATGAAACGCGTTCTAGGAGCCAAGAACAAGTGGAAGTTTGTTGACGCATCCATTGAAGTCTATGATGATGATCTCAACTTTGATTAATGAGAACGTTGCAATCATCTCATCCATTCTTGAATCATCAACTCGGTTAGTGATCAAATTGCTTCGACAATTATTTATCACGATCATGCGTTAAATGCTTGGAATGATCTGCATGAACGATTTTCCAAAGCTGATCGTGTTAGAAATTTAACTTTGCATTCCACCATTAATAACCTGAAGCAAGATTCCAAATCTATTATGGATATTTTCTTAAGTTAAAGTGATTATGGGAGGAGCTCAATTCTCATCGACCATTACCATTTTGCACATGTGCTCATATATTTTGTTGTAATGCTGTTATAAAGGCTCAAGAACATAGACTTGAGGAACATGCCATTCAGTTTCTCATCGGCTTGAATGACACCTTCTTTTTTGTTAGAACTCAAATCTTGTATGGATCCCTTGTCGTTTATTAATTGCATATACTCTCTTGTGATTCAAGAATAGAGTCATCACAAAAACCTTACACTTGTTAAAGACAATCTTATTTTGGTGAATGTTACATGTAAGTCAGATTTCAAGCATAAAGTTGGTTTCAATAACACTAAGAATGCTCATAGAGTGTGCATATTTTGCAATAGAATTGGCCACACGATAGATTTCTGCTATCAAAAGCATGGCCACCCCAACTTCAACAAAAGCAAGTACTAGTGTAATTAAGGGATTTAATACCAATTTTTTAGAGATTTAATACTTGATATTTTTCGGTGTTGTTCATACCGACATTGTAAGTATGCTTTTGACACTGATTTTAAAGAAGTATGGTAAATCAATTTAACACCGATGATAAATTGATGTTATAAGTGTTACATATTGGTGTTAAAACTAACATTCGACACCTTTTTTCTCCTTCAAAGAGGTGTAAACACTTATAAATTGTACCTACTTTTTCCAAAAACCAGTGTTAAAGTTTAATGGAGAGTAACTTGATTAGAAACCAACTTTTGACACATGTTTTTACCTAAAAAAGATGTAGAACATATGTGTCGTATCAATTTTCTCCAAAATTGGGTGTTAAAAGTTTAACGGAGTTAGTTGGTTAGAAATCAACCTTTCGCATCTGTTTTTTTTTTCTTTTAAATTAGGTGTATAAACTTTTCTTATAATGTTTGGATAGTGTATATATCACACCTGTTCTTTATTGAAGTTAGTGTTGTAAATGGCAATGAGTGTGATTTGATTTTAAATGAACCATCAACAAATATTATTCTCTAAATTGATGGGAAAAAATACATAATATAATTGTTTAATCTTAAATCAAGTTGAGGTCACATATGACACCTGCAAATTTTTTATTATTGTTTCAATTGATCAAAATTAAACTCACAAATTTTGGTTTAAATTTAACAAATTATACCAATGAGTGTGAATCTTAATTCTAAAATAAAATTATATTAAAAAACAATGTTAATTAACAATTCAATATTAATTCTTATAAAACGCCTTCTTTTATCGAATTCTTTGTTTCTTTCTCTTCAAGTTGTTCTTCAAATATTTGAGAAAAGAATTGAGCACAACGTTGTCGGATATTATCAATAACGCCCTTGTAATATGATGATGGATCATCATATATCTACAAATGCAAACAATAAAATAAATTAAATGAGAATATGTTAAAGCATGAAGTGATATTTTTTTTTTGGAAATCAAGCATGAAGTGATGTGATTTACATATTAAATATTGAAATATTTTGTTATTACCTCATGTAATCCTTGAAATATATTCGTCTGGATAATGTCAAACATATTTTGCATTACATAATAACCATACACCCAACTATTATCTTGTTGATCTGCCTACACAAAAATTTAAATAACAATGAAAATCTAAATTGTAGCTTATTAGTAAAAGACAGCTAAAACATAGTTTATTAATAAGAATTTTAAATATTCCTGATAGAATAATATTATTTTCCCATTAATTGTATAACGATTAAAGATGATAAAATTTTATGGGGACAACTTCGTTACCCATCACAAAAAGTTAGGTAGTCTACCTTCAACCAATCTACTAATGCCATATCATTTTATTATACTTAATTATTTATTTAATGATTTAAATTTTGTAAATTTCCAATGCAATGCAACTTAATTTACTCTATGGATAACTCTACCTAACTTTTTGAAGTGGGTAGATAAGAATTCACCAAATTTTATTTAACAACAATATTTCAATAAAGATAAAATTGATTGATTTTATTATCAATTAAATATAAACATTAAACAAAATTGATAGTGATAATTTTTTTGGTACACATTGATAATTTTAATTTAATAAATAATTTTGCATGTTAAAAATTTATTTTATTTTATTTTTTTAAACTTCATGCCTCGCGAGTTGGTTCAAATTGACAATTTATTTCTTCTATTTCGTTACTAGAGACGTTGGATATATGACGAACGAAATGAAGCTACATTAAAAAAAAATCAAAATAAAATAATGTTCTCTTTCTAACACAAATTAGAGGATTAAAACAAAACTAATAATGTGATTTCAAATAGTATTGCATATCAAACGATTGATGAAAGTAGTTGGTGATCAAATTCATTAACTTAATTCCTGTTGAAATCAAATAGAGGAATAATTTCAAGTATAAAAATCACAGCAAATATTACCTATAAATTAAATATTAAATAACATAATTAATATTAAATAACAGAGTTATAACATTAAATCAAAGTGATATGAAATTTCATTTTAAAATAATACAAATTAAACAAAACTAACTAAATTGGAGTGAGGGTTTAAAAAAAATAATAATAAGTAAAATGATATACCACAAGGATCTTGACACGACGGGTGTGGTGGCAAGCAGAAGGAACACCGATTATGTGCAAACAAATCAATAAATTGAGATATATTCTAATCCGATAATAAAATTGATCAGTAAATCCAATTTAAAGAAAGATTAAAACCTAAAAGAGAGGAATTACGTTTGCGGTTATTCAAAACCGATTTTGAAAAAGTATTTTATTCTGAACATTTTTTGAGAGAATTTTTCAAGTTTGATTGATTGAGAGAAGAATTGAAAGAGAAGATGCACTTGTAAATCGTTGGTTATGCAATCCTAATATGAGAGCATAAGGGTTTTATGTGATATGCAACTTTAGGTTTTACAAGCATAGATTTTTTACAAAAGCACACATTTTCTGATGCGGATATGAAGAGGAATTTTTTAAATTTTAGCTACAATTTTAATTATTTATTTATTGTGTATATAATTTTTCGAAATCAAATCACTTAAATTTTAATATCATATTTGATATTTCTAAAAGCAGGTATGAATTTATAAATATATATCTACTTTATCATTTTACTATTTTATACTTATTTTTCTTAAAAGCGGGTATCTTACATTAAAATAATTAATTTGTAATAATAGTAACGGACATTAGACACAAATTTTTAAAAAAATGAGGTATTAATGATTAACATTAAAATTAGGATTTTCATTTTAATTACAAATTTGCCATTGTATATAAATTATATATATATATATTTTAATATAATAGGTATTATATCAATAATTCTAATGTTACTTATGTACTAGTGAAGTCTTCTATCAATGCAACCTAGGTTGAGTGCACTCATTCACCTCAACCAGTTGATGAACCTCAAGATGCTTCTCATACAGATAATCAGATGACTATCCCTCAAGCTCACTATGAACAACTTCTCAACTTACTTCAACACTCACGTGTATCATCATCATTCCTTATTTCCACTACCAATCAGGTTTCTTCTAGTTCTACTCATGCTGATCAAGTTTCAGGTATTGTATGCAATACCATTTCTCACACCAATATATCTTCTCATACATGGATTTTAGACTTAGGAGATAATGATCATGTTTGTTCTTCTCTAGACCTTTTTAATTCTTACTATAAAATAAAACCTAAAATTCTGGCATATCAGATAGCAGATATCCTAACACATGTCAAGACATTGTTCTTTGCACAACTTTAAAACAAGAGCATAACAAATTGATATTCAGAATATCAGCAACAACAGCAAGACAGATGTTTCGACATCTATTACAACATGTTAATCAAAACTGAATTATAAACTGACGAATGATAAACAACACAAAATATGATAACCCAGTTCGATGCAAATCACCTACATCTGGGGGTATACCAAGCCAGGAAGAAGAATCCACTATCAGTAGTATAATTTTATGTAAACAACCTCTGGTTTACCTATCACTACCCAATGGAGACTTTATCATTAGAAGTCACATCTAACTGATAAGAGAAACCCATCTCACTCCCTAAATCACAACCTGTGATTATCTAATAGTTATAGTCACAATAACTGTATCATCCTACTTGAAAGACACCTCTTTCAATACAAAGTCCAATCAAGCATTCTTGACTAACAAACTAACTCGGATTTGCTTAAAAGCTTCATCCAAGAACAATACACGATTCATTACCTACGGGTTTCTGAATCTGTACAAGTATCTAGGTCTTCCACAATGTATCAAATCGATACAGAGGGAGACTTACAAGAAAGCCTACGACTCTCAAAACCCTAAACCCTATTTTACAAAAGTTTACAAAATAAGATTCCTAAGTCTATGTCGTTCTCGCTCTCTATTCTGGCCTAGGACTAGGTCTTCTTTTATAGCCTTTTGCTTTGGGCTTCAAATCTTCTGTTGGCTGATTCTTTGATCCAGTACTGTGATCGCTCCTTGAATCTTGCACCAGATTTAAAACCTGTTATATTTGTCGAATCTGGATGTTGGAACATTGCATTCGACATCTTTGTCTGCAGCATTCTTCATTAAGTTTTAACCAAAATTTAGTCAAACTTCAGGAGCTTTTAATCTCCCTCTTTTGACAAAATTTTGGTTAAAACTCCTTCGGTAGAAAAAGAAAGTCCGGCGTTTGGTGGATATGATTGGAACACCTCTGAGACTCCTTCTTACCCCTGAAATTCCTAGTTGTCTGTTGGTGTACATGAGGAAGAGTATACAATACACTCCCCCTCAAAAATATACTTGCCACGGAGGGATAAATCTTCCTCTTAAGAGGCATAAGAGAACCCACAAGAAGATCTAGAAAGAGCTTAAGAAGAAACATATGTATCATATGTAGCACAAAGTCTATAGAGTATAAAACTCAGATCACAAGACACAACCTGCTTCGTAACTCAGATCACAAAGCACAAGGGAAATACTCAAGAATGTTAGAACATCTCATCTAACATCCTTGCAAAACACAACCTGCAAGAATGAATTCCTCACCAAGAAGAATATCAGCAGTTATGTGTTGTAAGAACCAACACACAACCGAGATGAATACACACCCCTTTATCCCCCATTTTTAGCCAAAAATTGGCAAAAGTAGCCAACACAGTTCCATACCCACATGGTACTTACCCAGACCTAGACAAAAGCCATGACGAAGCCACCCAGAACAAGAACTTGAAAAACCAGAAGCAGACTCCTCCTTTAAATACCCAACCAGTTTTTCTTGAAAATTACAGTCCATAGAAGTTACCGCTGAACAATTCAAATGGAGAAATAAATTTAGGTAGGTAAACATAAATGATTGTGCACCGTTCAACTAGAGTTTGACTATTTCAACTTTAAGAGAAATCGTCCAAAGAATGCACTTGCATCAAGACACATGCTTAACACGCCTTCTCTAAGACACACTCTCCACCGTCCAAAACAGCCAATTAGGACGCACCCACATGTCCTAAATAATGTCCTGACACCTTGTCAGACTTGTTTAGTCCATCTGAAGCATGGTCACCATCCCTTTTAACAAGCCCCAAGAATAATCCTTTCAATCCAGAAGACCAAGAATAACTGACTAAGATGTTAAGACATTTCTTTAAACATCTCTCAGATAGCAGCCAAGACTCTCATGATACTTGTATCATTCTGATTCAATCCATTGACACCCAATGACAAAATCAGAACAACCTGATAAGTCCACCTAGAACTTATACCAGTAGCACAATGTCACGACATCTCGTCTAACATTACATCCTCACCTGAGGCATTCTATCACAAATTGCTTGAAACCACAAACAATCTTGATAAACTACTTGAAATTCTGGTATCAAATATGTGATGTCAAGTGCGATGTCACAACATCAATATCTGTTGTATGAACAAGGCAATAATAGTAATCAGAAAAAGCAGTAAACAACACACATAATTTGTTCACCCAGTTCGGTCAAACAACCTACATCTGGGGGCATACCAAGCCAGGAAAGAAGTCCACTATCAGCAGTATCAAATTACAGACTCAACAAACCAGTTGAAAATCCACTAACTTAATCACTACCCAATGACCCTTCTATCTAAGTCCTCCCTAGATAAGAGACTCCATCTCACTCCCAATCATCGCAATGCTGTCTAGCAGTCAACATCTCAGTCACTGCATCAACAACTTGATTTCCAAAAACTCTCCAAACACATAGAAGACACACTCCTATAACAATACCTAGACATGACCCTCATGACTAAGAACAATACTTAGAGTTGCTTAACAGCTTCCTCTAAGAACAATGACCATCTCACAATCTGAGTGGTTCACACATACCAACTCTCCTAGAGAGTGGCTTACAAACTCGGCCCTTAGAATTTACATGATGGCTGGCTTCATAAAACTAGGTTACAATGCTTCTATTTATAACCTTTTTCCCAACTGGATTTGGGCTTTAAATCTCAGCATATTAACTGCTACAAATCTGCAGAAGATTCTGCTACTAAATAGATCTTCAATTAAATCTTCAATCAAATCTTCAATTAAATCTTCAATTAAATCTTCATATCTTTTAGCCTTAAAAACAACAACAAGATCTGCTCCAAATCTGATTGCAACTGAGTATATCTTTACCAAGATATTCGCCTACAATCTCTCACTCTCTTCAGCAGAATATCTCTCCAATAACAAAAACACGCAGCCCTAATAAAACAACTCAGATTGATGTTTTATCAACTGATGTCTTAACATCGGTTTTGACATCAGCACAGAATCTGCAACCATTTACAACTTAACACAACCAGAATGTTAGAAACTCATGTTGAAACATCAACCATGACATCCACATTGTTTTACCAAAATTCCAGCCAACTACAAGAACTAACAATCTCCCCCTTTGGCTAATTTTGGCTAAAACACTTTTAGCTTGCAGCGGAAAAACACTTACTAACATTCGCAGCACAACCTGCAACAATACCAACCAGCTGCAACAACTAGTAACTCAGCACAAAACAAATTCCCCCTCAAAGCAAGAACCATCATACCAGCTGTTCAAACACGATTACTCCCCCTCAAGCCTATACCAACAAAACTAGGTAACACATGGGCTAACTCTCCCCCTTTTTAGCCACAATTAGACACCCTCTGGATCTGACAACTAACCTACTCAGAACAAAATCCAGACTCAATAGCTGAACAACCATTGGGGTAAATGTATACTGCTGATTTAATCCATTGACATCTTGTCTGACACTATGAAACCAGGTCTAAACTGTCAAGTACACCATGAACTTCACCAGTAACACATTGTCACGACATCTTGTCTGACATTACAATCTTGATAAACAACTTCTTCAATAAAAGATCAACTCCCCCTATCTAAGATAACTAGTGCTCCTTTGCAAGAAGAACACCTTAAATGAATGGAAAACATAAGACTCATCTTCATGTCTTCAAGAGCGCACCCTCTGTTCAACACACCTGCTGAACGCATTCACATAATGCTTAATCTCCAAATAATCCAAGTACCACACTAGTACAGACAGAAGTTCTCCCATTATATTTCACAACTGATGCTCCTTGACCAGTATATCATAACATTTGGAAAATCCAGACATAGTCTTCATTCATCCAGTCAGGAATGCTTCACACAATCATCCATAAATTTTGAAGCACACTCACAATGCCTTCCACTGAACTCTAAGTAAACTCCTCTTACTTAGAATTAATAACACACGTCAAGACAAGTGTGACATCTCCCATCAACAAAGGCCCTCACAAAGCTCTTCCAAAATCTGCAGAGAAAAATAAATTCTCCCATACACAACCAAAGTTGTCCTTCAAACTTCTCCTCAAAAGCATGTGCGCATATGATTCAAACAATTGGCTTCACATGGCTAGAACCATTCATGTCCACACCAACATGTCATCCAACAACCTAATGTCATAACATGTTATCTGACATTATATCCTCATAAGATTCAACCAATCTTCACAATCTTGATCAGCATGCAAGCTTCACAATATATGCACCTTTGCTGCAGAATCCATAGACAAGTACTCCCCCTGTCATGGTTAACTAATGCTCTAGATGAAGATGAACATTTGAGCACACTTGCTGAGCACATGCATTTTGGTACCATTGTCCCTTTCTCCAAAGGCAGTCATTCCCTATCATACTCTTCATCTTCAGACTTCCAATCAATTAATACCTGATCTACTTCAGTCTTCTCTACATTCTTCATCCAAGGCAGACCTTCTACTTCATCATTCTCCCGTATGACTATGTAGATGCTCCTTAGGCATAATGTATGCACCAAGCTTCAGAACAAGAACAAATCATCCTTCACCAAGGATATTCAACCAGATAATGTCCCAACACAAGTTAGAACATTTTCCACACACCAAGATATCATCACCATGTTTCTTGATATGCTCCACCAACTGGACTTACTATTGCATAGTAATCCAAAGAACTAGAGAATTAAACTCTCATCCACCTTCAAGAAGAATAATCTCCTTGAGTCTTCAACTCATCACCCTTCTGCCCAAGAGTAACTTGTTCCAAGACAATCCTCAATAATAACTAGTTGCCACACTCTGATTATCTTGATTCTTCGAATCCACTTCTGAGATCAACCAAATGACACAGTTTGATCACCTCATTCATGAGTCCTCATATGAAAACAACCAAATGCCACATTTTGACATTTTTCACGTTTGTCAGAACTCTCACAAAGATATCTTGATCCACCAAGGAAACTTGATCTTCAAGTCACATGTTCCATTTGCTCAAAAGCAAACACACTTAGACTCCCTAAGCCATGGTCATGTAACATCTTCTCCTTCCTGCAGCTCCCGCAAACTGCCATGAGAACGATCTTTTTGAAGCATCCTATTGTTCATTCCTGTAGATCACCCTATCATTAGCTGATGTGCCACATCACCAGCTGAGACTCCTGATGTTAAGCTAGATGTCAGAACATTATGTCATCCAACTGTTGAATTCAACTCTACCTTCTGCCACTCAGAAGAACCTCCCCCCTTTGCAGAAATAGATTTCCATGCTCTCATAGACTTGATTCAACAATCAAGTTTGAGTAGACAACCTCCATCCTGCTTAGAAACTCCAAAGACTTCAAACCTACCACATCTGAATCTTCAGAAAATAAGTAGTCCAAGACTACCCCATAGCAATACTAAAGAAAGTCACTTCCCTTAGCAGAGCCGTCAGTAGAAAGCCAGAGATAACTGCCACTTATCCTCGACCTTCACAACCAGAGCAAACACCGTGCTCCAAACCACTTAAATCAGAAATAAACTGATCCAAGCTGTAACCATCAAGATTATGATGTCTTCATAGTCTTCCATCTTCATCTTCAACAGCACCACCATCTGGACAAGTCATTCACAATACTTTCTAGGAACAGATGCTAAGCAATAATCCCAGGTCAACACCTAGGCGACTTGTGAGCAAATGTAGAACCCCTCCCATGATTCTCCAAACCTCTGATGAAAAGATGTTACAACAATAGACAGAACATCCTTAATCTTGTCTTTCAAGGATAATCAATTAAATACTTGTGAATTTCACAAATAGAAATTGATCCCTGTGGTTTAACCCTTCTTCAGATTCCAGCATCTTCTGAATCTTCTTCATGACAGACCATTATGACAACCATTCATACCACAAAAGCCTTACAGGTTAGGTCAGTGTCTTGATCTTTTACTCCACCCTGAGCAAAGAACTGAAATGATGTTTCAACGTCAGTTCCGACATTAGTCTAAATCACATTAAACATCTCCTATGGATTTGGAGACTACAACCATATTAATCCACACATATCTCTTGTAGGGAACACACGAGAACATATCAACTTCCAAGATCAGACCAACAAAACTGCAGTAACTTGCATAACACACTCTTCCAGAAGCTTCTTCTTATAAGCACAAGGTTCAGACCTCTTGTCTAACTTAAAAGTGATAACTACCATCCTTCTGCATAAACATACCACAGACAATCTGCTACTTCCAATCCTTCAAGCCACAAAACTGAAAGAGCTCATGCAAACACCAATTGACCACAGGCTGATTTACACTGCTACTGTACACAAACTCTTGGATGCATTTTCCCTATAAAATTGTCCTCAGATATTTTAGCTTAAACATGGATCATCTCCTTCTCTTCTGCTATCAAGATTACTACCTTTTCTTCAACCAGCTCCAGCTGAGATGTTATGACATTATGAACAACATCTCAAAAATTGTTCAACTTCATAGCTTCAGTGATCCTTCAAAACAGCTACAATCTAATAGGTCTTTGACTTAGCATTTACCATAAACTGCTGATGTGTAGCGCGATGTGGAGACATTAGAATTGACATATTAAGCTCAGCTTCTTTCTTGATGAAACTTCCTCCAGTTCATGATTTTGAAAATCAGAAACATGTATCTTCACAAGAGAATTCATCTTCAGATATACCAGAACTACATTTGACATCATAACCAGGAAGATCCTCCTAATTAGGTCACCACAACTAAGCTTAAGAGATAACTTATCAAGATCTTCACTCCCGCATGAAAGATTTGACAGTGATACTCTTTTACTTTGGCTCCACCCTCTTTTTTCACCATCAAGAAAATTGATAAAGAAGGAATCAATGTTCTGGACAGATTGGTCTTCAATGCCTGATTTGAAATATATTATTCTTCTAAAAAAAACTGAAACTTCCATGTCATACAATCTTTAATAAGATCCATTCACCTTTTGATCACTTCTTTCTCAAAACAAAGATATGAGATAATCCTCAAGTATCTTTGGCATCTCTAACCAAACGGTTGAAGCTGTCTTGCATAAACTATAACATCATAAAATATCCTACTGAGGAGACCAAACCCTAATGTCTTTCCAAGAGAATACCTTCCTAGAATCTCACCACCAGAGATACAAGAACCAACCAGGGTTACATCAGATACCATGCAGCAGAACACACAACAACTCCTCAACAACCTTTAGGCACTACTTATTAATCCTTGCACACCATCACCATAAACCAAGTGCCAACAAATCAAATTCACAACAGCAGTTCTCCTGATAACAACAGACAGGTCCAATACATACCCTGTCATGAATAGTCCATCCTTCACTTCAAGGGATCATACAAACAACTATATGAACTGACCAAGTCCATAACTCAGCAAAACTATCTTCCTTGCTCATTAACCAGAAAGTATCTTCCCTAGATCTCATCCAAAAATAGACAGGATGCCTGCTCTGATACCAATTGAAATTCTGGCATCAGATATGTGATTTCAAGTGCGATGTCACAACATCAATATCTGTTATATGAACAAGGCAATAATAGTAATCAGAAAAAGCAGTAAACAACACACAAAATTTCTTCACCCAGTTCGGTCAAACAACCTACATCTGGGGCCATACCAAGCCAGGAAGGAAGTCCACTGTTAGCAGTATCAAATTACAGACTCAACAAACCAGTTGACAATCCACTAACTTAATCACTACCCAATGACCCTTCTATCTAAGTGTCGTACCTCGAAAAATACGATCCTCGCGATGGACGCGAAAAAAAACTGTTCGAAACAGAGTCGCCACCGAACTTTATTTATCCCAAAATAGGGAAAGGAAAATATCGATAAAACCTTCAAAGGGAGATAAGAACATGGTCGTCGCAACCAAATTCGGGTTCGGGAGTCGATTACGCAGAGGGAAGGTATTAACACCCTCTACGTCCGTTGTACTCAACGGGAACCTCTTGATTCGATTCGTGAGAAATGTTAGCTTGGTTTGTTTGTTATCTTCTAAGGTAATCAATTTTAAAGGGGAAATGGGTGGTTTTTTATTATTGTGCTCGGCAAGGATTAGAACCCTTGGGCCTACGTATTCCCTCGTGCAATGGGAAAGTCAGAGCATTCGTAGTTCGTGGGACTACGGTTGGTTTGTGTTTTTTAGGCGAACGGGTGTTTAATTCGCATTCTAACTGCTAAACGTTGGCTTGTCTGCTCGTCAAGGGAGGCTGAAGCACTAGTTCATATGCGCGGAAGAATGGACTAAACAATGTTCTTTTTTTGCGAAAAGTTGTTTGGATAAGGATTAAGTGTGTTAAGGATTTGATTGAGAAAATAGTTTGATTTGCGTTTGTCTTAAGGTTTCGGTTGCATGAGAGATGTTTGGTTTGTTAAGTATTTTGAGGGAAGAATGACGACTATTCGATAAACGAGACGTCGGCCTCGCAACCAATTAATCGGGGCATTACTGAGATGCTAGATCTCAACGACACCTTTTTCATTCTATTAATTATGAAATTGTATTTGTTGGACAATGGGCTTCTTTGTCCATGTAACTAGGGCAAGTATTTTAGGGAAGAAAGTTCGGAATGAACACAACTCAAAGCGTGCACCTCAAGAGCATTCATTCAAGGGCCCAAGAGGTGCTAAACCTCAAAAGTCCACTACTTTCTCAGTTTGATTTAAGAAAAAGATTTGAATTTGATGTATTTTAGTCGCGTTAATTGAATTTGAAGTTGTTAAGATTTTAAAGATGATTAAGTATTTTGATTGGGTTGAAAGTTTTTAAGTTTAGAGATGGAAGATCGAAACGATCACAACCCAAGGCGTGCGCCCCCAGAGCGATCATTCAAGGATCCAAGGGGTGCTAGACTCCAAAAGCCCACTACTTCCATAATTAAGAAAATAGTTTAGTAATATTAACCTAAATATTTTATGATTTAATTTGATTTTAAGAAAATTGTTTTTCAAAGGTTAAGAAAATTAATTAGATTATGTATTTTTTTAATTTGAGAAAAGATTGTATTTTTAGGGATTAAGTGCTTTGATTAAAATTTGAATGGATTAAATTTTTTCTAGAAATGAAAGACGGAACGATCACAACTCAAGGCATGCGCCCCAAGAGCGGTCGTTCAAGGACCCAAGAAGTGCTAGACTTCAAGAGCCCACTACTTTCATTATTAATTAGGAAAAAGATTTTGATTAATCGCCTTAAGAACTATGTAGTTGGATTAAAAAAGACTAAACTTAATTTATTTTAGATATACCAAGCTAATTTTAATTATTGTAATTATAAATATTCTATCAATAAAATTAATATTACAAAGAAAACAATAATATCTAACAAGAATTTAGTTTTAAGAAAGTACAATAATATTTTTACCACATAATAATAACTAGTAAACTAGAAGAGAGTTATTAATAAACCAACATAGGGTGCAATTGAAAACAGGATGCTACAAAAAACGGGATGGGCCGCCCAAACCCGGCCCAAAGAAATCCTAGTGGCTGAGACAATCCAACATTAAAAGTCGGTCAGAAGAGAAACGATCATTATAGCATAGGAAGTGTAAACTTGGCTAATTCCATTTGCATTCTCATTGCCAGGACACCTCATTAATAAATAATATTAAAAACAACCCAAAAATAATAGAATGACATAAATTGTTGTAGCTTATCAAGAAAATGACACGCCACCCCTAAGACTGCTATTGGCTCATCATTAAAGCTTCCCATATGTCATTTATTTAAATGGTTTGGAAAAAATTAAACAATATAAGTGATAAGGAGGATGTTACTAAGACCAGAATATAATTCACCAAACCCAACTGTCACTTTCATTAACACTCTTTCCTTCTCTCTCTCTGAAGCTCTATTTTTAAACAAAAACTAAATTCTCCTCACCTCTTTCCAACGATTCTCGCATCTCCAACTCTTTCTCATTTCAACGCCTCTCTCTTTCTCAATGACCCGTTCCCCATCTTCCCTCACCGGAACCCTAGAAACCCCCGGAGAAGCGGCGGCGGCCACCGTCTTCTCCGGGGATACCGCCACAAAACACCCCTAACCCTCTTAACAAGGGTGCTGAGCTCAAATCGAGGCTCGGTTTACCCAAAAAAAGACCCCTAATCTCTCAAACAGCAGCCACACCAAAACCTAAATCTACTAAAAATTAGAGCAAACAAGCAATTCGTAAAGGGATACAAGATTATGGCATATGAGAAGCTCAGATCAAGTAAAAGAAAGTTCAAAGGGAGAGAAGGATACCTAGATCGGAGCAACTCCGATCAGACGCTTTTTCGGTGAAGGTAAATTCAATCTTCTTCTTCTTTTATTTCTTTGTGTTTGGTGCTCTCTTCTGAACGGCTTTTTTCAGTTCCAACAATTTTGGTCTCAGTGAGAGACTAAAAATAATGTTTATGAGATGAGCTTTTGAGTAGGAATTTTTTTAGGTTTTTTTTTTTCTGATGATAATGGAGGCTCAAATTTTCTCTCTTGCTGTACTGAGAATTTTTTGAACTCCCCTTTTGCTGATAATTGTCTTGGTTTTTATAGCAGAAAATTAGGGTTTCTGTGTTTGAATCCTTGCTGAAAAATCTCTCATTTTGGTATGACTGCTATTAACCTTATTGATGTCAAGAATGCTTTTTCATTTTGGTGAAACTGTCTGCTGTACTTTCGAACCTCTGCATTCTACCCTGAATTTGTCTGGTTGTAATTTGAAACCTTGTGGTCCCCTTGTGAATTTTTTTGTGATACCTGTGAATTCAATATTGAACTTTGACTTTTCTTCATATTTTTATTGTTGATATTACTTGAATGGTGACCTTGTCATTTCTTGGTTCTGAGTTGTGCTTTTGTCTTTAAAATATCATTTATGCCAAATGCTTTCTATACTTTTGACTTTAAACTGATTGCTGCTATACACTGTAATATACTCAAAGACTGTGATTTGATGTTACATTGTACACATGATGCTAGTGTATATTTGGAATAGTCTTGCGCTGGGTTTCAAAATTGATATTATACCCCTTGCTTTTGAATCGCACACTGATCATGACCTTGTTTCTGTTTATTATTTTTCATATGTGCCCTTGATATGATGATGACACAAGCCTGAATGGTGTACTTGGAAGTTTGGCATAAGACCTTATTGGTGATGACAACTTGTATGGCATAAGCATGGTCGAAGAAAGGTAGCTGGAAGCTTCTTGGAAAGATGCGCATCGGTAAAACCATAATACTGCTTGTGCAAATGACCTTTTTGTAACTCATTTCATGAGAGCTCTCCACTAATTTATTTGGATCTTGTGACTTGCTTGTTTTTGGTGTTGTGAATGTGCAAAATGATATTATACTGTTAGTTTCAAGTAGTTTTGTTAAAGGGAATGTAAACTTGATTAGCTTATGGTTTGCTGCAGGTTCCATGAATCATGGCTGGTGTGTTGACATTGGTGTACTGCGTGACGGCAATGTTAGTTGTTGGCTTGACTTGCGTAAGATGTGGTGAGATGGCTTAGATGGGTGAAGAACGTAAGTTGGTGCAAAGGAAGTCGATGATGGCAGTTTGGTATAAAGCAACTTGGCACGAGTGAAGAATACCTTCAATACTTGAATTTAGGCTCATGAAGCTTGGAATGGAGCAAGTTGACATGTGCGTGGACTTGAGCAAATAGGATCATGAATTCCTGAAACTTAGTTTCTTAGGTGTTGTAGGACTAGGTGATATTTTGATCACTATTATGACAACAACATTTGGAATAGCTTAAGAACTTGTAGACTTTGAACTCATATGAATCTTGGTAATTAAACTTGAAGTTTACGCTTATACTAGTTTTGTGATTTTGAATTCAAATATTAAAGTAACGACTTGATGAAAATGCCATGTGACATTTGAATTCTCATCCTGAACTTGGCTCCTTGGGACTTTTGTACTCATTTGAATTCACTCCATAGAATTGTATGGAATTTTGCAATGAAACTTTGGAAATTTAAACTTGAGTTCTCTATTTGAACTTTGACACTTGCTTAGTAAAGCTCACTTTGCCTTGAAACAATCTTTCGTGAATTGCAAAGCCATTCAAAATGTCTTGACACAGTTCCTTCATGGCTTGCTAAATTTTTATCCAAATCTCAACATGGCTTATCCGAATCTCTCAACATGATTTGAGAAAAACTCTAACCATAACTTGCAAACTGAAATTACTAACAATTATGACTTAAAACAATTCTTCATCATGCCCTAAATTGAGCATTCACTTTGATCACGCATTGGTTGTAACGTGGAGTCTTTGAAGCTTTACTTGCATATGCTTTAAAACCATCCACCGATTCTAGAATCAACTTAGACTTATATTAAAAGCAAACAAGACCTAAAGATGTATCATCTTTTCCTTGAATTTAAAATGGCCAGTTCTTAGCTTGTTTTAACCATACAGCCTCAGTGTCACACTTGGAATATGGTAAAAAAATCTTCTTGATCATGGCTTAAAACTTCAAGCGACCTTAAGCCTGGTCTTGATGAAATTGATTCTAATCATTGTACTTGTCCAGCTAGAGTCATCCTGGATGATATCCTAAAATCAATTTGAATCCAGTTGACCATACCTTGACTAATGAGAATGAGGAGACACCTTTCCTTTATCTCCACTTGGAATCAAACACAATTGCAAGAGCTTGTAACCACAATGAACACACACAAGACCCTTATGAACCAATTTTTTCAGAGGACCATGGCTATGATGATCTAGAAAGAAGTCATTAAGCCATGATTATTTGTTATGAGAAGATTAAAAGAGGTAGGACAAATTTGGGGTATGACAGATGCCCCTATCTAATTGTCTTGAACCCGCGAAAATGAACAGCTACAAAGCGTTTATTTTAAGGGTGGAAGTCAATTAGATACAAGAAGACCCCAAAATTTGTACTTAGGGAGTTAGAACTGACAGAGTGAGGTAGTAGGGTACAAAATGAACATAATAACTTGAGATTCTTTAGGTGGTCGAAGCAGTCCCTTATCCATCAAGGTTCCCCGATGATGCCAAAGCAACATCTCTAAAGGCAGACGATTCTCTGGGTCATCAAAGCAGTCCCTTATCCATTAAGGTTCTTCGATGCGCCAAAGCAACATCTCTAAAGTAAATTTACTGAGGAATAGTTGAGCAAGATTCCTGTCGGAGGAAATGTGATGGTTCTGCAGGGGAAAGCTCACAAGAAACTTTCTAGGGTATCCTCTGCTTGGGGAGTAAGAATAGCAACAGCTGCTGGGGATTGTCAATATTAACTACATGGCTGAAGAATGACTTGTTGGGGAATAGGATTCCATGAGCACGTGCGGGGTATCAACTCTTTTTAGAAGAATACTGCCGACTTTGATGGAGGACTGGCCAAGATGCTTGCGAACTGATCCTGGATCCTGTTATGCTATGCTAGGGATGGATATGCCATGCATACAGGAATACAAATGAACTTGTTTTTTTATGAGATATATATGGGAATACAACTGGGCAAGGCTTCATCTCTAGTTTCCGAAGAAGGATTAATGGGGATTAGATGGAGCAAGGTGAAAGACTCACTGGGAATAATGGCCTAATAACTCGGGGGTTGAGAAAAGGAAATACTATCGACTCGGGGGTCGAGAAACATTAATATAAACTGTCATCAACTCGGGGGTTGAAGAAATAAATACAATATCGACTCGGGGGTCGAGAAAATAAAGACAGTATCGACTCGGGGGTTGAAGGAAAGGTAAATATCGACTCGGGGGCCGAAGGAAGTAACAAAATATCAACTCGGGGGCGAGGGCAGAGATAAAGGCAATATCGACTCGAGGGTCGAGGAAATAAAGACAATATCGACTCGGGGGTCGAAGAAGATAAAGATAACAATGACTCGGGGGTCAGTACAAGCAATAAGATGTCAACTCGGGGGTTGAAGATGTAATAATGATATCGACTCGGGGGTCGAGAAACTAAGGCAATATCGACTCGGGGGTCGAGAAAATAAAGACAAAATATCATCAACTCGGGGGTTGAAAGAAAGGTAAACATTGACTCGGGGGCCGAAGAAAATAAAGACGACATTGACTCAAGGGTCAAGAACAAAACAATATATATCAACGCGGGGGTTGAGGAAGAAAATAGGTTATGCTATGTATGCATATGGTGCACGTATGTTGTATGTGATGCATATGTGGATGCAAGCAGGTTATTGGTTTTATGAAGATGCCAGCAGGGTGGACTTTTGGTAGTTGCCAAGCAAGGTTGGACTTTTGGTAGTTGCCAAGCAGGGTTGGACTTTAGGGGGCGCCAATCAGGGTTGGACTTTATGAGGTAAAAGGATTTGATTTCCCGACACTTAGTATCTGATAGTGCCATTATCAGAGGATAGCTGTGGATGCTCTTGGTGCCCCAAGTTTGATCCTTTGCAGAAGTTGCGTGCTTGGTTCATGAGAGAATCTCACTTCTAGCTAATATGCCATAAATGGTTGCATAAGCGCAGCGACGTAACCAATGCATGTTGATTGTGTGAGCGTAGCGACTTATCCAATGCATTCTGATTGTGCATTTGCTCTTCCCCAAGGCTTTTAATACTTGTTGAATTCAAGGGTCGCTTAGTGCATGACATGGCCAGCTTGACCAACTTGAATGTATGAAGGGAATCTGCCCCTGTCTGGAGGGTATTGAGATGATCTGCCCCAGTGTCTGGATTTTGCAGTGATCTACCCCAGTCTTGGCTTTTGAAAGACTTGCCTCAGATTGGCTAAGTATTGCTTTGAAGGACTTGCCCCAGATTCACAAGGTTATGAGATAGTCTCGATTCGAGTCAGTGCCAACGAATACTCAAGTTTCCCTTTGATGGCATTTTGTTGGAGTTTTCGTAATGTCAAATGCTAATTTACAGTTAAAATTAATCATTCAGAAATGGTAATTTTAATGCGACGTTCATGCAAGTTTTGAAAAATCATTTATTGGAATGGTATGAAAGTGTGTGACAAGTGGACCATTAGTCCAAATGCATTGCTAGTTTATCTGGTGTGTGAAAGATACAACAAGAAAATCTGACACCAATACAGAAGATTAGCAAATTCGTAGGAGTCAGTTTACGCAACCTTGCTGTACCATGCTTTCAGAATAAACCCCACCTCAATTAGGTCTTTTGAGGGTTGTAACGTGGTCTGGTTCACGGCTATAGAAACAAAAGATATAAGGCTCAAAATTTATTTTGGTACCCACCCCTTCTTCGTGATGATCTCCAGTCCTACGTTCAGTTAAATCGAAACACGTGCTTAGATTTTAACGGTGTAAGAATGAAGATAAAGATTCAGGATTAGCTTAAAATGGCAGTCATCTTATTTTGTTTTTTGATGGACGTCAGTGACCCTTTGGTTTTGATTCGGTGGTCGCTGTATCTTATTTTTATTGCTTGAGGACTTGAAGATTTTTTTTTATCCCTAATTTTTGCATGGACTGATTTTATTCTACGAGTCCATCGGGATTGCCCTAATTTTTGCCCAAGTCTTCATTTTGAGGTGTTTGACTTAACGGGCTCTCTTCTTTTTTTAAGAGTAACGCTTGTGACTGCCAAGTCAGTAGTCATTGAAGAACAACCATCATAACTTCTGGATTTTGCATGATTTCTTCGTCGTGCATAAAGAATACGGAGTCAGATTAACTGAACACTACCCTGCCCCGAGTTGAGTGTAAGGGTTTGAATATTCGAAGGACACTTCTACTTCTCGGCTCGAAATGGTGAACTAGGGTTTGAATTCATTTCAAACCAAAATTTATCTCATTCTCATTATGCATTGTCCTTAGTATCTCATACTAAACCAAAAACCTAAGCATGAGTGTTGGAAGCAAGATATGCAACTTGAACTTCTAGATCTTGAGAATACTGGTACATGGAAGATTGTGGACCTACCACCTGGTGTTACACCGATTGACTGTAGATGGGTTTACAAAATTAAACATTTAACAAATGGTTCCACTGACAGATTTAAAGCACAATTGGTAGCCAAGGATTATAATCAGATTGAAGGTCTTGATTATTTTAATACTTATTCACCAGTTGCTAAACTTATAATTGTCAGAACCATCATAGCTTTGGCTTCTTGTAAGTAATGACATTTACATCAACTAGACGTAAATAATGCCTTCTTACATGGTGACATTCAATAGGATGTATACATGATCATTCCACCAGGTGTATTTATCAATAAGCATAACCAAGTGTGTAAGCTTGTTAAATCCCTTTATAGGCTTAAACAAGCTAACAGGAGATGGTATAAAAGGCTCACACCATTCCTCATTGAACATCACTATAAGCAAGTTACTTCAGATAATTCTCTATTTGAAAAATGAAGCATCACCCCTCACAATCTTGTTAGTATATGTTAATGATGTAATTCTAGCACGTAGTGATTTGAATGAGTTTAATTCAATCAAGTTGGCATTGGATAACACATTCAAGATTAAAAACTTAGGTAAACTGAAGTATTTTCTAGGCATTGAAGTGGCACAATCAAAAGAAGACATATTCTTAAATCAGAGAAAGTATTATCTTAATTTGCTAGAAGACTCAGACTTCATCGAATCCAAACCAATCACTACTCTATCTGATCCTGCCATAAAGCTGCATCAGGACTCTAACATTCCTTATCATGACATACGTTCCTACAAAAGACTTGTAGGCAAATTGTATTTAAATTCAATAAGACCTGACATTACTTTCTGTACCCAACAACTAGGCCAATTATTGCCAACTCCCATGGTCACACATTTAAATGCTTCTTGTAGCGTTCTCAAATACCTCAAAACATGTCTAACTCAAGGCATTCTTTTCCCTAGAGATTCAACACTACAATTCAATGGTTACTCAGACGTTGACTGGGTAGGATGCATATAAATTAGAAGGCCAGTTTCAGGTCAATGTTTCTTCCTTGGAAGATCACTCATTTCATGGAGAACAAAGAAACAACTCACAATTTTGAGGTCTTCATCAGAAGCCGAATATTGAGTCTTTGCAACAACCACTTGTGAGCTTCAATGGCTCTTATAACTCATGAATGATCTGCACATGAAATGTATCAGAATTCCTGTGATTTATTGTGATAACCAAAGTGCTCTCCCCATTGCATCCAATCCTGTGTTTCACGAAAGGACAAAACACTTGGAGACCGGTTGTCATATTATAAGTAAAAAAGCAAAGCAAAGGTGTTATGAAGTTACTTTCAGTCCAATCAAAGGACCAACTATCTGACTTGTTCACGAAGGCATTACACCCCCCTTTAATAAATTGTTAGCCAAGTTAAAAATGATAGACATCTACCAACTTTCAACTTGTAGGGGGATATTAAAGCATGTCGAGTGATAACAATGTGATACATGAGAACAAGTGATATACACATGAGAACAAGTGATATACATCAATAACTACCTCACTTTTCAATTAGAAAGTTAGTTACAAAGTATTTAATATTAATACATATACTCTAAGAAACACTATAGTATTGTAGGGTGTAGAAACTTATGGTGCAAGTCACCTCTTTTTTATATAACTCAACTTGTGATCTCCTTATTTTCAATGAGAATTCTTTTCACTATGTTGATTCTGATTCTTTCAATATTCTTCATGATCTGACTCTAGGATACATGCAATCCAAATTTTATGTCTATAAATATAAGACCTCTATTTTTTTAGCACGCTGAAATTATACATACGAAAGTGCCATAGCGTGGCTCCACGATGTTTTTGTTGTATTACTATTATTTTTCGTTGGGTGGAGTTTACTAAGTGCAGCATTAACCAATGCAAATCCTCCAAGAAAAGTAAAACAAATACTAAAACATTTTATCTGCCTTGGTTGCCGACAGATCCAAAACAATACTGGTTCACAAACATAACACATGTATTTACAAACAACTAATAATATTTTTTTTAATTAATTAAAAATAAAAAATAATATTTTTTCTCTCCTGCATAATAACCACCATCTCATGATTCCAATTAAAAACGAAATTAAATTTATAATAAATTAAAATTTTTCTCTCTTTTCATTGGTTGTTTCTAACAATAAGGATTTAGGTGCGTTTCCATGCAAGTTTTTCTCATTAAAGAAAAGTACATGCAATTTCTGTAATTGAACGATTAACATTTATAACTTCATAATTGTGCATGCAAATGCAAATAAATATAATTATAGTTATTTATTTTTTGAGATTAATTGAAATACACTGTCAGTGTAAAACTACTTTACACTGACATTCAATTAGAATGAATCATTTTAACACATAATTATGAAATTAAAAATAAAAATAAATAAATCATAATTAAACTATTTTAATAACTACTTCTTCCATGTTTTTCTCTTCTCATGTGTCAAAATAATTCATTCTAATTGGATGATAGTGTAAAATAATTTTACATTGACAGTGTATTCTAATTAATCTCTTATTTTTTAAATTTCATTTGATGAGTCATATGTAAACAAAACTAAATTATATTAAAGTACAACCCATTCTAAAAATAACAGTTTCTGTCACTTTTAGTCTCAACTACGATAATGATATAATTACAATAATTAATCCACTTGCATTAATATACACCCTCGACGTTACATGTCTAAATAAATTGAACCTGATCTGTCAAGGTGTGCATACCTATCATTTTCTATAGTATAATAGTTAGGTATATATTGGTGTGCAGGTTGCATAAACCTTCTGGAGGGGAATGTATCATCTATTTTATATAGATAAGGGACAAACTAACTAGTGAAGTCGATTAAAGTTTTGGTCTATTTAACTAGTTATTTAAGTTGAGACTAGCGGAATATCCGTGCTATCGCACGAGTCTTGTCTATATTCACACGCTACGTTATAAAACATCACTTGTCAATCTTGACATTTTTTTCAGACTTTAAATTTTTTACCGCGTAACCAATTTAATAGGTTAATAAATCCAACAACAATATATTCAAAAATATATAGTAATATCATTCAATAATTAAGACTTCCTACCTATGATATTCAAAAATATATAATAATATCATTCAATACACAATATTTGATTTGAACATCGTACTTCATCGTTGCAACAATAATAAGTTCCTGATGAAAATTTTTATTCCTACAATAGTCTGAATAAATATATCAAACTTAATTCAACGTATGGAAAAATAAAAATAAAATGACTAGTCTATAGTTGATATCTCATAGATTTAATATATAAAGGATGAACATTAAAATGACCAGTCTACAGTTGATATCTCATAGATACTTTCACATCAACCCGTAAATATTCACATAGTTTCAAATATCTACTAATATTATGCACCAACTTTTAAGTATTGATCTGTATTTATAAAAAATCGTACAACCATTTTTCTAACTTCAATTATATAAATCAATATAAAAAAGAAAGATATAAAAGATAGACATTAAAATGACCAGTCTACAACTGGTATCTCATAGATACGTTCACATCTACCCGTGTATCAACATGTAGACTTTTTCTCATTTATAAGCGTGTTGAACCCGTATGTCAATTTATAAAAAATATTTGTAATTTATTTCCGTTTATAAAAATAATTTTATCAATAGTTGAATTTTTCCCATTTATTAAAATATTTATAACTTATTTTCGTTTATAATAAATGATTGTAACTTATTCCTGTTTATAAAAAATAATTGTATCGACATGTAAACTTTTTTCTGTTTATAAGTTTTCTAGTACCCGTGTATCCATTTATAAAATTATTTTTAACTTATTTCTATTCAAAATCCTGTTGATGACTCATAAACCTATTATGAGCATGAATTTAACTTTAGTGCTTTTAATTATAGTATTCATTTTTTAATCTATAACTATATATAAAGAGGATAGGATATTTTGGGCTGCTCTATTTTCATTCCCATTATACCATTTAAAATATAATTTATTTAATTAAAAAAAAATAAAATACTAACAAAAAAAAAAAAGCAGTTTTTTAAGAGGAATTGTGATATTAAAAAAAATACATGTATGTTTGTTTTTCCATTTTTTTATGAACCTTTACAATGTAACTGCTGCAAGTTCAAATTATAAAAGGGTCAATGAAGTTTTTGGTCCTCTTAAATATCTCATATTTCACTTTTAGTCCATTCAAAAATTTCCTTCAAAGAATGGTCCTCATAAAATTTTTAATTTTAACTTTTGGTCCCTCCTGCCAAAATCGTCGCTAAAACCGTCGCCATTTCCGTCGCTAAATAAAAAACCGTCGCTAAAATCGGCTAAAATCGTCGCTAATTCTGTCTCTAAGTTGTAAAAATCGTCGCTAATTGGCAGGAGGGACCAAAAGTTAAAATTAAAAATTTTATGAGGACCATTCTTTGAAGGAAATTTTTGGAGGGACTAAAAGTGAAATTGAGATATTTATGAGGACCAAAAACTTTATTAACCCATTATAAAATAAGCAACTTTTAAGTATTGATTTGTATTTATAAAAAATCATACAACCATTTTTCTAACTTCAATTATATAAAACAATATAAAAAAGAAAGATATAAAAGATGGACATTAAAATGATCAGTCTACAACTGGTATCTCATAGATACGTTCACATCTATCTGTGTATCAACATGTAGACTTTTTCTCATTTATAAGCGTGTTGAACCTGTATGTCAATTTATAAAAAAATATTTGTAATTTATTTCCGTTTATAAAAACAATTTTATCAATAGTTGAATTTTTCCCGTTTATTAAAATATTTATAACTTATTTTCGTTTACAATAAACTATTGTAACTTATTCCTATTTATAAAAAATAATTGTATCGACATGTAAACTTTTTTCCGTTTATAAGTTTTCTAGTACCCGTGTATCCATTTATAAAATTATTTTTAACTTATTTATATTCAAAATCCTGTTGATGACTCATAAACCTATTATGGGCATGAATTTAACTTTAGTGCTTTTAATTATAGTATTCATTTTTTAATCTATAATTATATATAAAGAGGATAAGATGTTTTGGGCTGACCTATTTTCATTCCCATTATACCCTTTAAAATATAATTTATTTAATTTTAAAAAAATAAAATACTAATAAAAAAAAGTGTAGTTTTTTTAAGAGGAATTGTGATATTTAAAAAAAATACATGTATAACTACCCGTGTTTGTTTTTCCACTTTTTTTATGAACCTTTAAAATGTAACTGCTGCAAGTTCAAATTATAAAATAAGCAACTTTTAAGTATTGATCGATATTTATAAAAAATCGTACAACCATTTTTCTAACTTCAATTATATAAAACAATATAAAAAAGAAAGATATAAAAGATGGACATTAAAATGATCAGTCTATAACTGGTATCTCATAGAGACGTTCACATCTACCCGTGTATCAACATGTAGACATTTTCTCATTTATAAGCGTGTTGAACCCGTATGTCAATTTATAAAAAATATTTGTAATTTATTTCCGTTTATAAAAATAATTTTTTTCATGATTATCATTTAATAAAATTTTATTTTTTATTAAAATAACGTGTTATAATAATCATAGGTGAATTTATTAATTATTATAAAAATTTATAAATAAAATAATAAATTGATTTAAATAATGATTAGATATATTACACAAAAACGACATATTTTAAAAACTAATATTTGTAACAATCTTTTAGTATAAATTCTAGTATTTTTGTATAACATATTATACAAACTAAATTTTAAAAATAAAATTTTCCGTTTCTTTCTTTAATAATTATAAATTTATTTAGTACTATACTTATTTTTTTAATGCATAAATTTAGTTATGTCAACGTGTTTTTAATCTATAAATATAATTTTAATATTACTTATTCATAATAAATATAATATTAGAATAGCATTCGTTAATATTAAAAATAATTTATTATTAAAAATAATACAAAATTAATAGTTAATTTTATTATTTTCATATTCATCAATAAATATATAATATTAATAGAATTGAATTATATTAAATAAAATTGAATTATTCCATTTGAATTTTTCATGTATTTATTTTTAATTTATTATTTTTTTCTTGACCAATTTATTATAAAATGGTTTTTTAATTGTAAATTATAAAATCAAAATAAAATTCTTTAATATTAAAAGATATTTCAATTTATTATTAAAAATAATACAAAATTATTACAATTTATTTCAAATCAAAAATTATAAAAAAAATACATTAATAGTACATTTATTACAATTAATTAAATGTAACTATTAAAATAGAAATTGGAAAAAAATATTTATCTTTAATATTTTTTATTTATCACATTATTAGTATTTATTACATTAGTAAAGGTAGTAAATTTCTAAGAGATGGGAAAATGAACGTAATACATTTGTCTTCTATAAAGAAAATCAGATAGAGAATATGGTTGGTACAAACTTCGATGAAATATTTGTTTTAGGAATATATTAGTAGAAGCAAAGCTCCATAAAAAGAATTGGAGAAACTTCACCAATTAAACTTCAGCCCTCAACACCAATTCAACAAAAAGCTTACACTCAAATTCCAAAATAGATGCATCAACATTCCCAACTTAGCATTTATTACAGGATAATAAAAAACAATCCTCAGTGACATTTTTGAGACACCACAACAAATCATTTGTATATTGATTTGTCAATGACTTAACCATGGAATCAAACCACATATCCTTCGTAGAATATGATCTTAAAGACTTTAAAAAAGGAAACCAGAGGCATTACAAAACACAAATCTAAACAGAATCAATAGAGTCAGTTTAAATCCAAAAAATGTGATCGGGTGTAGAAATTCCAGCATAAACCTCTCAACAATTCAATATTATGATGGAATTTCAAGAATAAGAAATTTAGCGAGAACTAAACCCAAATAACTTGTGAGCATGAAGAACCAAGTTAAATGAACACTCAAAATTTCAACACATAGTTGTGCAGTAGAGGCAGATAACACCATTTCTAGAGGTAGGAACAACACAATAGCAGATAAGTAGAAATGCCCCCTCGTTGACCCCCTCGAATCACCTCCAACAGATGCAAGGCAGGCCATCTTCAACACATGCATAAGGTTTAATACAAAGATTGGCATATTAATACCTCTTGATCTGCCTATCATATCTTCAAAAGTAAAGTGCAATCCAAAATAAAACATTTAGCTATGCATTCTTCCAATCGCAACTAAGCTTTTTTGAAGTTAATTAGAACTTTCAACCTTATCACTAAGAACTAAGCAATATAAGAACATTCAAGCATTTCCTATGAAAGCCAAAGAGTAGATACTTCATACTTCAATAAAATCAAACCTGAACAATTTCCATGTTGAAAAGTCCCAGAAACCCACATCTAAAACCAAATCCCATAGCTATTGGAACTCAAATCTCTAAAAGAAAAATCTAAGGATTATTATGATAAAAAAACTATAGAACAATGATTAAGCAAACTATTGGATCCAACTTACAGGATTTTTAAACTTTCCATTTCGCCAATAGAGTCTAAAATAGGACCAGTGCTTAAGCAATTTCTCAATTCCCCGAGTAACAGAAACAAAAAATAAATACAAACAGTTACTAAAATTCTAAACGTGTTACAAAGTTCTTCATATGAAACACGGAAGGAATGATTTCAACTAAACAGTCTCGTCATGTGTTTCAAATCTTTCAGATCAGGAAATGTCATGGTTGTGTTCCCCTCCAAATCAGATATTTTATATAAATGTTTCATCAATCAAAATAAAATCTTCATCTGGTTAACTTTGCATTTCATAACCATGACAGAGAAAGAACTCACAATTCCTTCAAATTTTTCAAGAGTGATATAGCAGGAGGAATCAGACCTTCCATCAACGTGCCTTGCAAATCCCTAAAAAATTTTTTACTCAGATTTAAGCATGATATATCCTTATATCTTCAACAAATAAAAAGCCATGGATGAACCAAAATGTATACTCACAATCTTTCTACTCAAACCAACCTAGTTTGAATCCATCCCCCATACACAATAAAATAAATCGTTCATACTCTACCACAATATACATTTAATAAAAAAATGGCAATCTATGTAAATCCTCATCTACTTGATTTTTTTATTGCTAGTGTTCAAACATGTTTTTGTGCTATAAGATTTTTTTGTAAATTCTAATCACATGCACACGATCTCACACGAGTAAAACATTGTTGAGACATTAGAAATTAGGTGCTAAAAAAGAATGAGGGCAAATTTTATTCAGGGATACTACACAACTTCTGTTACTGTCATTTGAATCACCATATAACAGGTCAGACATATTTAAACCGTGCAAACTGTTGCAACTTGTATCAGAACTGGCTTCTCATTCATTGCTTAACCACCAGAAGATATAAGTTTGTGTTAAAGCTTTAAGCAAAAAGTAATAATGGCATCGGCCACAAATGTTGAAGCAAAATATGCAAATTTATATTTACTACTATGTGTATACCTCAAAGTTGCTTAGAAGTTATGCTTCAGAAGTATTGACTTGACTCGCGTTACAAAGTTAGACAAAGCTACTGAGATGGAACATTGCATATGGATTTTCTGTGAGATTAACATTACAACTACAAAGTTCATAAACTGCACAAACCCAACAAATATGAAACAAAAAATAAATATACAAAAACAAACCTAACCCTAAACACAATGACAAATCATGAACCACTATGAACTAAATAATCACAAAACAAAAAATAATAGAAGAATAGATTTGGGAATCAACAAAAAATGAGATTTTGTTGAAATCAAAATGGGTATTTTGTTGAAACCTAACCCTCACATATTCTATGGATCACGCCATAGTTGCTTCGAAAACTGAAGAAAAAAAACCCAGATGAAGTTAACGTAACTATAACAATGGTTAATACAAATAAAATGATAAAAACAGAGGTAGAGATGAAGGTTCGCGGTGAAACCCAGTAATGGTGGTGTAGGTTGCTAATTTTGACTCCTAGATAATTGTTTAGAACAAATTTGGAAATCTACCAGGGTATTTTCGACAGGAATATGTTTCTGATGGGAGAAAGCCAGTCGAAGGCAATTGTTACTTAAAGGAAAGCATTGACAGATTTTTCTAAGTATTAGAAATATTTCGACAGAGGGGTGATAGGCCTCGTTCGACAGATGTTTGAAATTCAAATTTAGGAGGGAGTTTCATCTTTGAAATAGGACGCATGGAATGCATCTAGTTGACGAATGCATGCAGATTGCCATTTTTCACCATTAGGAGAAATAGCTGTTATTGGTAGTTATTTCGATTGTATATAAATAGGGAGTCTTAGTGTTAGATTGGTGTGTGCATTTCAAAATTGTACAAGTTATTCAAATTACTCAAAGTAACCGTGTGAGAGAAACGAGTCATTATGGAAAAAATGTACGTTTGAGAAAAACACCAGTTTGTTGCTTACAGTTCTTTATGAAATTTCAATTTGTTTACAATACTCTTTAAAATTCTGCAAATTTTTATTCTTGTCATTTTACTTCCGTTTCACCAGTCATTTACCAATTCCAAGTTCAATTTATCTTAGTTAGTCGAATATTACAAATTGTGAAGATAATAATACAACAATGATGAAAAGGTTAGAGTTTTACTCAAATTGTCAACATTTCTAAATGCACTGTGTCCTAGGATTTGTGTGGTCGATCCTGTTAGTAAGCTAATTTCACAAATTAGAAGACCATAGGTTGTTTGCTGAATTTCAAGGCGAACAAATTGGCACAACCGGTGGGACCCTTGTGCGTTTTGACGATTTTTTTGTTAGCCCTTTATTTTTAGATTTTCCTTTCCTTTGTAGTCGTCTTCGTTTTGTTGTATGAAATTAAGGAGCGATAAAATTGCCGAAAATAACGATGAGAGACCCAGAAGGAGACGAGTACGAAGAATGGCGATTCAAAATCCCCCTAACAACCAGAATCCTGCGAATAACGAAGTGCCACCCACTAGTCCTTCGACTGAGGGCAATACGGCCTCAATATCCATGTCAGAGGCTATGCCATCAACAGCGGGTTCGACGCCTGCGCATTCGATTCCCCAAAATGTTCCAAGTTTTTCTACTATGGGGTCTCAAATGCAACAAATGACACCCCCTCCTCCAGGAAGCACGTACATGCCTTTTTTGTCTGGTTTTACGACACCTCTATTAAATCGAGATCAACCATATGGAATGCCGACTACGGTGATGGCAAGTTTACATAATGCGCCACCAATATATTTAGATCCTATGATTAACGTAACTTCGCCTTTGCAAGGATCAGGATCTGGCGCAAACCATATAGGGAGAATGACTCAGCCTTTGGCAACGGGGTATCAAACCTATATGCCAAGTATCACAAACAATTCTGCGCAAGTGATTAGGCAACAAATGGATGAGAGTAACCATGACATGGTTCAGATGTTGACTCAATAAATGGGGGTTGTGTTTAACCCATTGATTCAAAATACCACTCAAACGAACCAACAATTGGCAGCGCAAATGGCACGTATAGCCAATTTTTTTGGTGTTCCCCAACCCACTCAAAGAGAGCAGGTAGCCCAGAACCCAAGGATAGTCGTTGAAGAGGAACCTACTATAAACCAAAGACAAATAAATATTCCTCCGGCAAACCCTAGAGACCAAGAAGTAATGGTCGAACCACCCCGGGTCAAAATGCCTGTTCAGCAAGAACCTGTGAGGGTGATAGTAAATAGGGATCAAAATGCTGATGATGTTGTGCAACGAATACGTTGTAATAACATGCCAGCAGAAATAATTTGGCAGGCATGGTCGAAAGAATAATGGCTCGAAATGGAGTAAATGTAGGACTACAGAGACCTAGTTACACATCATCATTATCTGAATATATATTACAGGAAGATTTACCCCCAAGATGGAAAGTCCCCAAGTTCACTAAGTTTTTAGGAGATACGAGTGAATCGACAGTCGAACATATGGTCTGTTACTTGATCGAAGCAGGCGAAATAGTACACAATGAGAACTTGAAGATAAAATATTTTCTGAGTTCTCTGACGAAAAATGCTTTTACTTGGTTCACCTCTTTGCCTGCAGGTTCGGTCTATACATGGACCCAGTTGGAGAGATTGTTCCATGAACAGTTTTATATGGGACAAACAAAGATAAGTTTGAAGGAATTGGCTAGCGTCAAGAGACAATTCTCTGAGCCAATTGATGATTACTTGAATAGGTTTAGGTCGCTTAAAGCAAGATGTTTCACACAAGTGCCTGGACATGAGTTGGTCGAAATGGCCGCTGGTGGCCTTGATTATTCGATCCGAAAGAAATTAGACACACAATATTTGAGAGACATGGTCCAATTAGCCGATAGAGTTAGACAGGTCGAACGACTAAAGGCTGAAAAAGCTAGAGCAAATACGAATAAAAAAGAGAGAGTGGCTTATGTCGGAATGTGTCAAGATGAGGACGAAAGGGAATCATCAAATTTCGACGAACAAGAAATTGATTTGGCAGAACTGAAACAGGGTCCGCCATATGCTTGTAAAGTTTTGGCCCCGTCGAATGGGAAGGACCCAGTCGAGTCTGAAAAGAATGATAAGTTCCCCAAAAGGACTTATACATTAGACGTTACCAAGTGTGACGAAATATTCGATTTATTAGTCAAGGATGGCCAACTGATAGTGCCACCTGGTACTAAAGCGCCTCCTCTAGAACAACAAAAGAAGAGAGGTTTTTGTAAGTACCATAATTTCTTAGGTCATAAAACGTCTCAATGTTTCCTTTTCAGGGATTTGGTGCAGAATGCTATTTGGGATGGAAGACTTAAATTCGGCGACAAATCAAAGTCGCAGAGGAAAATTGATTCAAATCCAATGCAGGTGGCGGAAGCCCATTATGCTGAGCCATTCACAATGAATATGGTGGAGTTTGAAGAAGGTTTCGACTACAGCGTTGAGATGATTGAGGCTACTGAAGGCTTCGACAACAGTGTGAATATGGTGGAGATCACTGAGATCCCCGCTGATGAAAGTGATGTCGAAGAGGTCTCCAATGCCTTCATCAACCAGTCGGTGATGATCAAGGTTACTGAACACCTTGATGAAGGAGTCATAGAAAACTGCACCAACAAGGAAGCTACTGAAGGCTTCAGTGACATTAACAACAAGGCCACTGAGGGCCTCAACAACATTAATACAGAAATTGCGGAAGTTTTCGACAAAGTCAAAGATGAAGCTGCAGATAGCTTCACCCAAACCAACAAAGGTACTTCTGGAGGTTCCTGCAAACCAGTTGCTGTAGGGATTCTTCGACGGATAATGGAAGACCCTAAGGAGAAAGCGGTCCAGTTTTCCTGCCAACATAATGTCAAAGGCTTGCTTGTGAAGATTCACACAAAAGGTGATCATGAAGATTTCGACCTGGCTAAGAAGATACATGAGGTTGACGAAGGCCTTAGCATGAGAATGAGCAAGTTGAACATTGCGACTGAGCCAACCGCCGATGTGAACATGGTGGAAGTATCCCAGAAAGTCCCAATGCGAATCGACGAGGAGCGTCGACAAGAAGAGTATCAGAAGATGGCATACCCAAAGGAAGAAGAGAACTTGATAGAGTTTATTCAAAGATGCCAGAAGAAAAGATCTGAGGTGATGTTATGCCCTCGCTACAGTGCTGTTTTCGACAAGAAGGCAGCAGAAAACTTGGAAGGAGTCGAGAGGGCTAAAAGGAGAGGAAATTGGGGGGAAGTACCATCTTCGAGAAAGGAGAGATTCGACCCTAGAAGGGGAGATCAGAATAAGCAAAGGCTGGGAGGAAGGTATCCAAACACCTTCAAACCCACAAACAAAGCTCCAGATGATAAGTGGGTTCAACCAATTCGCCAGGCACAGGGCCAGAAGAAATGGAAGAACTTTGAGGTGCTAAGGGGCTCCTCTTTGACAGGGAAGAAAGAAAATGAGAAGCCCAGGAGAATGCCTTACCCTTCAGAGAATTATAAGGGTAAAAACCCATTGTCGAAGTCTCAATGGAAGAGGTTTCAAAGGCGAAAGAAGGCGGAGATAGAGGCTGCAGAAAAAAGTAAGGCGGAAACTAGCAGCAACATCTAAACTGTGAGTCAGAAAGAGGAGTCCATAGACAATGAGCGAAGCAGTGTCCCTGAACAAGTGTCGTCGAAAGAAGATATAAACAGAGATAATGAAATGACTGATGACTTCAAATCAGAATCAGAGGCGTCCTTCGATGTCATGTGTAATGTGGTCTCAGTACTCCCTAGGGAGTACGATCAGGTGATGGAGGTCGAGGAGGAAGAGGAAGTCATGGAAAGTGAAACCACAAGGCACAGACCAGTGTGCTACTATATAATGAATAACGGATGCATCGAAGAGCAGAACACGTTTTTTGAAAGGCCAGACGACTCCATGCGAAGCAACCTTAAACCTCTATTCATAAAAGAAAAGGTGGGGAATGTGGGGGTAAATAAAATCCTAGTCGACGGAGGAGCGGCAGTAAATCTGATGCCGCACTACATACTGAAAAAGATTGGCAAATACGATTCAGACACCAAGCCCCCACAACATGGTTTTGTCGAACTATGAGGGAAAAGTAGGAACAACAATTGGTGTGATACAGGTAGATTTGACAGTCGGAACAATTACTAGGCCAACGATGTTCATGGTGATAGCTTCGAAGGCAAATTACAAACTCCTTTTGGGGAGAGAATGGATACACGACATAGTTGTCGTTCCTTCGTCAATGCATCAGAGGATAACAATCTGGCGCGCTGATGGAATAGTGGAAAACATAGAGGCTGATCAGAGTTATTTTCTAGCTGATGTAAACCATGTTGATCGCCGAAGTTTCGACAGAAATTTGGCCCACATTGCTCCTTGCAGTCCAGCCACATTCGACATGACGGCAACGGATAATGCTTTCTGTTCACTATACCTCCATCCCATACATGGGTTCTAGTGGGATAAGGAGGTTGTTGGTGAGGCGAATTACATCTTCGGCACTGCACACATACAACCAACTGGCTGGGGTAGCGAGTTCAGTGAAAATGAGTGAGTCACTAGCGCTCGAAAAGATCGCGGCTTATGTAGCCGAGAACAAACTCAAAGGGTAATATAGAGGCCGAAGTGAAGTACATGGATGTCGAAGCCAATCAGGTCAAAGACGACCAACAATATCCTCACAAGGATTTGGAGGAAAATCCGCTCGATGGAGAATTGGGCGAATGGAAGAATCAAAGGCTTGATGCTATTTACGACAATGAGCCTCAGGGTTTCGAGAAGGATCTATCGTCAACAGATATGAAGATGGTGGCGCAGGATCCGCTTGAAGAGATCGACTTGGGACTGGGGGCAGAAAAAAGGTCAACCTACATAAGTGCAAAAGTTGATCCCCAGTTCAAAGTCCAAATAGTCCGGCTGCTGAAGGAGTTTAAATATTGTTTTGCGTGGGACTATGACGAGATGCCTGGCTTGAACATGAGTTTGGTCAAATTGCAGCTGCCCATAATGCCTGGGAGGAAGCCCGTAAAGCAAAACCCAAGGCGTTTCGCCCCAGAGATCCTGTCAAAGATCAAAGAGGAAGTCGAAAGGCTTCTCAAATGTAAATTCATCCGTACGACCAGGTATGTCGAATGGATTGCTAACATAGTTCCGATAATAAAGAAAAATGGCAAGTTAAGGGTATGCATTGATTTTCGAGACTTAAATTCAGCTACCCCAAAGGATGAGTATCCTATGCCAGTGGCGGAAATGCTTATCGATTCTGCCGCAGGCCATGAGTACCTCAGTATGCTTGATGGGTACTCTGGCTATAACCAAATTTTTATTGCTGAGGAAGATGTTCCAAAAACGGTGTTTCGATGCCCTGGAGCCTTAGGCACCTACGAATGGGTGGTAATGCCTTTTGGCTTGAAAAATGCTGGAGCCACTTATCAGCGAGCAATGAATTCGGTTTTTCACGATTTCATTGAGACTTTTATGCAGATTTATATTGATGACATTGTTATTAAGTCTGTTTCAGGGGAAAGTCACATTGACCATCTTCGACAGTCCTTTGAAATGATGAGGAAGTATGGTCTAAAAATGAATCCTCTCAAATGTGCATTTGGTGTGCAGGCGGGAGACTTCCTAGGCTTTGTGGTCCATAAGAAGGGGATCGAAATAAACCAAAATAAGGCCAAAGCAATAATGGAGGCAAAAGCGCCATCAACAAAGAAGGAATTGCAGTCTCTACTTGGGAAGATTAATTTTCTCAGAAGATTCATCTCCAACCTTAGTGGGAAGATGCAAGCCTTCTCTCCTCTACTTCGACTAAAAAAGGAAAGCTTTGCATTGGGGCAAGAGCAACAAGATTCTTTCAACAAAATCAAGGAGTACTTGACGCATCCCCCTATTTTGATGTCACCTTGTAAAAGTAGAAGTATGAGGCTGTACATAGCCGCGTCAGATAAGACAATAGGGAGTATGTTAGCCCAAGAGGATGAAAATGGCGTCGAAAGAGCCATTTATTACCTCAGTTGTCGCACCCTAATTTTTGACCCTAAGATCCCCGCCTTGTTCTTTGCATTACATATTAGGTCAATCATTCGTGCATAACTAACCGCTTTACCTAGTTATTGTCTGTTTGTTTCATTCATGAGTACAGGTGCTGCTGTAGAAGGCTCAAAAGACTCGAAGGTTGTATTGTATGCATGTTTGTGGAGGTTTATCTGGCCTTTGCAATATGTGTATGAATTCCCGTGAGAATGCGTCCTTATCCTTTTAGTCCCTACCAAGCCTTTTCCCCTCGAGACTCCTCAGTTTTTCCCCCACAGAACACTAGTTCCTTATACACTTCAAACTTTACTCATCTTCAAGTATTTTTCAAGATCACGGAATCAAGGACTTAAGGATAAATTACTAAAAGCTTGCGAGTACGTTGTGAGAGTTCATTGATGCTTACGAGCTAACATGGATTGAGGGATTAAAGTTTAATTTGAGATATTAGTCCAAGTGATTATATCGTTCAAAGTTTGTTCAGGATGGAACAAAAATTCTTAAGGTACATGTTTTTGTTCATCAAAAGGTGATTCATGATAAGTTTGAAAGAAAGTTCACAAGGATTACTTAAGGAAAGAACAAGGTTGCATATCTCAAGTCATTCCTACATCATTGTTCAAAAATTAAAATAATTGGCTTTATTCATCAAAATCCAAGAGTCCAGACCGCAAAATACAAGTTAAATTCAAGTTAATTCCAAGGAAACTCAAGGTGTACAAGGATACCATGTTCTTTGATTCCTTACAAATCAAATCCAAGCAATTTTAATACAAAATACTCACCATTTACAATCCAACTTTATCCCTAAGTTTTCAATTTTTTTATATTACAAAAATCCATCATTACAATAATTCAAATCCAAAATAAACAAGGCAATACAGCACTACCAAAAGGAACTTCCAAGTTCATCTCATACTTCGAATCCAAACTCTTCATTACCAGGACCCAAAACTCTAAATCCAAAAGGTTGATTTAGTTTACAAATTCCAAGCTTGGTTCCTGAGAAGCTCAATTACAAGAGTGTCAATTAATACAAAGAACTCCAAATATAAATCAAGGAATACAATTTATATAGAGATTCCAAATTTGCTCTCCATGCCAAGGTTGCCAAATTCATCCAAAGATACAAGCATTTACAAGTCCTCATAATCTCACAAAGATCATATTATTCATTCATGAAAATAGAGATTGTCTGCCATCAATCCTCAAGTCGAACTTTGTAAGAGTTGTTACCGTCACCGATATCCGTAACCTATCCAAACAACAACAAAAAGCAGTTCAGGAAGCATGTCCATAATGCAATCCTATACGGAAATGGTGAAGCTAATTTCGTACCTGAAGTTTGTTCGCAATTGACGCGAAACACTTTTTGGCCTCTTATTGAATGTCTTACAAGATTGAACTTGGAGTCTAGGAACTTGCTGCTCAAGTTGTTGCAAATTTACAGGGGGCATCAATTTCGATCGGAGCTGGTTGTGTCTAATTACCTGAAAACATGGATTTCATAAAGGTTTTGACCGATTGGTTTGAAAATATGGGTATGGTTTTACACTGCGGTACATTGCTGAAGGAATATTTATGTAAAATCAGAATGTTGCAGAATATGTGTTTGAACTCACCTCATATAGTCAATTTCCAAGCTTCGCCTTGCTTATGTATGTGGTCTACGGTCGGAATGCTGTTTGCACCTGAAAAAGAAAGGAGATTTAAGTAAAATAGGCATGAGTTTCGGACTCATTCGAATTCAATGAAGTTCTCATTAAAAATACCAAGGTTGAGGAAAACTAGTATTTTATACCTCCAAAGAAGTGTCTGTTATTTGATTCCAAGCAAGGGTCATTAGAGAAATCGGGAAGGGACGCTCTTTGTTTGTCATTCACCTTGAAGCTCTCCCTGATCATGATACCATATAAGCCCCACCAGAAACTTGAGGAGAGGCTGCCAAATTTTTGATCATGGATAGAAACAAAGTGTACACTGTACGTGATCTTGTTACACCACAGGTTCAAAATATTATGTTCTAAAAGATGACTATGATAAAATCTTCTTGTCTTTTTTTCAAAACATTAGAAAAATAATAAGCAATAAAAGAAAAGAAAATGGAAGTGATGATAGTTGAAATTATTTGATAGCACTTACGTAGTTAAAGGAAGGACTAGAGGACTTTGCTTCAGTAAGCACCACTTCCCACGACATATCTCGAATCCAATTTCTGCAGCCAAACACATTTCGATCAGAATGGAAACCAATTCAAGGTGGCATTAACACATTCAGACATAATCCAAGTTTTCTAAAACAAGCCAAACGTATCAGACTTAAAGAGGAAATATCAAGAACAATTATCATGTTTCAAAGGAGTAATAGGCCTCAGATATGTTTCAAATTAGAAAGTTTCTCATCATTTTCAAATGGATTGATGGGCAATATCAGAGATACCACCAGCATCAATCCTTTCCTAATTAAAAAAAAAGAGAGAAAATACAAGGGATCACGTTCAAAGACAGCAAGGGAAATCCAAATCTTTTCCAAATCAAAAACAAACCAGACAATTAAACCTTCCAAAACAAGCACGATAAAATCAAAACCATCAAGTGTGAAATCACGATTTCAAGACAAGGATTAAAGGATTTCAAATCTCCAAATCAAGCACAATAATCAATCGTACAACCAAATTTCCCAAATCGGGCAACAAAATCAGAATTATCAAAGGTGAATCAAGCCTTTATCACATCAATATCAAATCATATCAGAAATCAATAACAACACAGCTTTTCCTTCCAAATCCGTTTCAATCAACATTTAAGAGTTTTCAAAACTCGTACTCATCATTGGCCTATATAAAGAGACGAAGGAGACGGGAAAAATCACAAAAAAAATCACCAGCAAAACGCAACGACAGAGACCGTCAATTCTATTTACCAAACCCACTAAAGAAAACACAGAGACTCAGAAGCATATTGTTCATCATCGTCCCTCAGAAACCAACGGACCAAAGACGAAACAACGCAGAACACGAGAGCTCGCAAAAAGTAAAAAAGGGAGAAGAGAAACATCCCTGATCGGAGGTTCATGGAGCCGCCACGACCATCGCCGCCCCTTTTTTCTTTATTTCCTTGCTTTTCTTTAAATTTCAGCATTATGTATATGTAATCACCATGGAAAGCTAATGAGAATGGGGTATCGGGTTCGATTGGGGATTAGGGTAGTTAGGTTTATTTGTGCTTGATCGAGAGAGAAAATGAAAGAAAGTATGAGAGAAGAAAATAGAGTCTGAGAGAGGAGAGGCATCATTTTTCTTTTGTGATAACATGTGTTTCCCCACACGCACACACCACACAGTAGAGATCAGAGGGTCCATCATGGACTCTCTCTCCATGACCACGCTAGATCCCTTCGCCCTTTCTTTTTTTATTTATTTAAAACCTTTTCATTTCTTTTTTTAATCAAATCTTTTTTATTAAAATAGTTCTTTAGTTAAACCAACTTTTTTTTTCTTTTTTAAAACGATTAATCTAGATTAATTAAAATAAATCATTTTAAATAGTAATTTCCATTAAGAAAAATATTGGATTTTTTTTAGAGGATTACTAATTTTAAAACCTTTTAAAAATCGTTAACCTTTTAAGATATTTCCCTAAACATAATAAAACTTCACCTCTTGTATAATAAACATAATATCTAAGTTAATTAAACCGTTTTTTTTTTAGAAATATCCCCTTTTAATAAGAAGACCTCTTTTTTTTGTAAATCAACAATAAACTATGGCAATTCTAAGATAGTTAAAACCTTTCTCAACGAGAAACCTCTTAACCTTTTTTAAAATAACATGTCAACATAATATTAATAAGCCTTTTACAATTCAATTCCTTTTCTAATCGTACCCTATTTAGAATACCCCACGCGTCCGAGTGAATTATACGCTTGATTGTTATTCTACTATTGCTTGATATCATGTCATATTTTATTGGATTATGTGTTTGTCTGCTACTTGATGTATGTTATCGGCTAAACCTTTCAAAAATGTAAAAAATTTCTCGATCCAACGTCGAGCCCCTTTTATACCCATATAAGTCGATTGCCTTTAGGCATCTCATTCAACCTTTTCGGTCATTATACACTATACTAGCCCACTTCGCTAGTGCGCACAACTAATTTAAGTTAGTCGTCCCCTTAACTCCAAAGGAAAGATACCCTAATATTGACTCAGATGTCATAAGACTAACTCTTAAAACCCTTGGCCTTAGGATTTGGAGTCTTCATACTCCACGTCTCTCTATAGACACTTAGAATCTTAGCCTTAGGATTGGAGTATTCTGTACTCCAAGTAAATGTTTCTCCATGAACATTTGCAAGCCTACCCCTCTTAAACCAACTTTAGAGTCATCGCACTCTATGTAAGGTCTTGCCCAAGACTTTACCTCCCCTTGGAACCTTGACCCCGTCAAGAAGTTCCTCTTTTCAGAACTACGCATTACTCTGATTCTACTCCCGAGGATACGTAGGCACAAGGTGCGATACCTTGCCGAGTATACTTAGATACTAACCCCTAGGGTTTCAACCTTTAGCATAGCACCCTTAGCAAGTGAGTAAGAGATAACATGAATACTAACGAGAGGTTCCCGTAGAATACTACGGACGTTTAGGATGCTAATACCTTCCCTAGGCGTAACCAACCCCTGAACCTTAGATCTTTAGGTTTTTTTTCGACCTTGAACCTTTCCTTTGGACAAATCAAAGTCGGTGGCGAAATAAAAGAAATGTGATCCTAGTTAGCCAATAACTATGGTATCCAATTCTCACCGCGACAGAAATGGCGACTCTGCTGGGGACGTAGAGGGTTAGGCCTAACTTGTTTAATATTCATGTTATATACTTGCTCATTTGTCCTTATATTGCTTGCTTATTTGTACATGTATATTTGCTATGCTCGGTTTTTCTGTATGCAGGGTTATCTTTGAGTAGTGAGATAAGTCCTAACCCGGACTTGAGAGCACATATAAGATAGGATCATGGATATAATCGAGGAGATTTCGAGGGAGTAATTCCAAAGAAGTCGATTTGATTCCACACTCAATTGAGGCCCTCTCGAAGGTGGTATTTATTGAACGAGCTATCGTGAATACATTACTACTTTCGACCTAGGAGCCCGGGATATTGAGAACCGTAGTCACCTTTAACCCAACTTGGCCTTTTAGGATGTAGTGCGATGACTATAAGGGAGTAATTCTAAAATGGTTGATACGCGATACTACACTCAGACGAGATTCTCTTGAGAATATTGTTGACTACCATGTAATTGGGAAATCGATAATATCTGAAAGATGGATTATAGACTCAGGGAACTTTGTAGAACCCGTTCGGTAGGTACAAATGAACCATAGTACATACCTTCTTGGGATGGTTAGACCTTTGGCTCCATGCTCGTGATCTCTAAGCCTAGGCCTTTTGCTTGTTGTGTGTATTTGTGTTTCCCTATATGTGTGTTTGTGCATTGCATCCATGCATCTTGCACATGCCACTTTCGAGGAACTTAATTTTTGTTTTGCAAACCTTATAGGATGGACTTCGGGAGAAGAAGAACAAAGAAATTTACCTTCAAAAGTCCTAAGTTGGAAAAGTTGAAGGAATTAGGGGGATTGATCAAGGACCCTTCAACATTCGAAGATAAGTACGAGAGGATTTCCTCCTTGTTGAAATTCAAGATGCTAGAGGGGATACTCCCAACTCTCGTGCAGTTTTACGACCCAATATACCACTACTTCACTTTCCCTGATTATCAGTTGATGCCTACTTTAGAGGAATATTCTATCTTGGTCAGAATTCCTATCTCTACAGGTCCCCCTTACTCTGGCTTGGAAAGTACACCTAGTGAAAAGGATATTGCCAAAGCTGCTCACCTTAAGCCATCAGACATCAAGGCTAATATGGTTACCAAAAGTGAAATTTCAGGGTTACCCGCTAAATTTTTAATGGAGAAAGCTCGGTATTATGCTGGTATGAAGAATAGGGAAGCTTTTGAGGCTATTTTTGCTTTGCTTATATATGGGCTCTTTCTCTTTCCAAATGTTGATGACTTCGTCGACATGAATGCAATCAAAATTTTCATTATCAAGAATCCGGTCCCAACTCTGCTCGCCGATGCTTATCACGCTGTGCACCTAAGGAAATCTCATGGGGGAGGGATGGTAATTTGATGTGCTACTTTACTATACAAGTGGTTTATTTCGCACTTGCCCCGCTCAAGAACATTTTGGAATCTTAAAGATGGACTTCTCTGGTCACAGAAAATTATGTCGCTCACGCATACTGACATTGAGTGGTATAATCATGTACTTAAAGGGAAGGATATGATTAATAATTATGGTGGTTTCCCAAACGTGCCTCTTCTTGGTACGAAAGGGTGTATAAGTTATAGTCCCCTTTAGCTCGCCGTCAACATGGTTATCCTATGAAAGAAAAACCAAGCAATATATACTTGGAAGGACTGTTCATCGAAGGAAAGGAGAATCCTGCACTCAAGAAAGAGATTGTGCATGCCTGGCGACATGTGCATAAGAAATGAACGATTGCTTTGGGAATGCCTGAGTGCACTGCTTCAGAGTCTTATACCCGGTGGGTACAGGAAAGGGCTATCAACTTGAAGATGCCTTATCCCCGTCATGCACCTATTCCTATGGCTCCCCGAGACCCGGTCTTGATTTTCATGAGCAATGAAGAGGTACTGAAGATCAATTTGGCTAAAGCGGAGCAAGAAAGAGATGCTTGGAAGAACAAATATCAGGTCCTCGACTGTGAAATGGAAGAGCTTCAGAAGGTCTTTAAATAGAAGGAAGAAGAGTCTGCCAAAAGGAGGAAGACACAAGGGGATTTATTTTCTCCTATCACACTGGCGGCACCTGCTGTGAACTCTGATACCCCTCCTACTTCAGGCGCGTGGAAGTCATATGTGGATAAGCTCATTCTTGAGAAGGTGAAGATGCAAGAAGAGATCAAAGGACTCAAGAAGAAGTTAGCTGAAGAAGAGGGATCGTCTCGCCGGATGATCTAAGACCTAGTTTCCTTTTTGCTTTTCCATTAATGCGACTTTTGAATGTGTAATCATTTTTTTTGTAATTTTAAAAGGTCATTATTAATAAAATAAATTTTCTGTTTGAATTCCAAGAGGCGTTACTCATTCGATATGGTTTGCAAATATAAATCTCGAGTTCCTTGATTGTGTGCATGTCATTCGCATTGCATTTGCATTCTCATTCTCATCCCTTCAAGGAACTTAAAGGTTAATTTGCAGGTATCGTAAAATGGATTACGGAAAGAAAGGGGTTTTCCCGTACACCTTCAAGGTCCCTGATGTTGAACAATTAAGGGAACTAGGAGGTCAAATTAAGGATCTAGAGGCTTTTGGTGAGAAGTATGGACAGATCCTCCCGCTGTTGCAAGTTCGAGTAGCTGCTGGCTTATTGGAGACGCTGGTTCAACTTTACAACGTAACCTACCACTATTTTATCTTCCAAGATTTCCAGTTAACGCCTACATTGGAAGAGTATTCCGTTTTGTTGGGTATCCACGTCAAAGACTCACCTCCGTTCTCCGGTGGAGAAGGAAGGCCCATCCAGGAAGACATCGCAAGAGTGACCCGCATAAACCTGTTGGAGATTCAAACTCACATGACGTACAGAGGTGGAATTGATGGCTTGCCTGCTCAATTCCTGTTCAAGAAGGCCCGACACTTCGCCAACATGGGGAATACCAAAGCTTTCGAGAACATTTTCGCATTGCTGACCTATGGTTTATTCTTGTTTCCAAATATCGAAGACTTCGTCGATGTCCACGCGGTCAGAATCTTCATGCTCGGGAATCCCGTTCCTACTTTATTGGCCGACGCTTACCATTCAATTCATTCGAAGGTTCTGAAAGGAGAAGGTCGGATCACGTGTTGTACTGTTATCCTCTATAGGTGGTTTATTTCGCACCTACCGAGGTCTGCAGTTTTCTGGGATGTGAAAGATGGATCGGAATGGCCCGTGAAGCTCATGGCTCTTACCCACTTAGATACTGTTTGGCATGATCCGATGTATGGAGGTATCCCCATGATTCATAGCTGTGGAGACTTTCCCAACGTGCCCCTTCTCGGTACAAAGGGATGTATCAGCTACAATCCCATACTCGCCCGTCGTCAACTGGGGCATCCAATGGAAGAAGTACCTAGTCCGGAAAACCTGATTAGGACTTTTCTCTATCAAGGAGAGAACTTGAATTTGAAAACTGGAATTGTGTTTGCTTGGCGTCGTATTAACAGACAAGGAATGACTGTGACAAATAATCCTGATTGCTCAGTTACTGAAGCTTGCTTAGCGTGGGCACGCGGAAGGGATCTTACCCTGATAATGCCATATCCTCGCCCCAAACCTTCTATAGCTGATTCAAGTGAAATTATGAAGCTGAAGATGGAAATAGAGAAGCTTAATCTCGACAAAGCAAGGATGCAGGAGCAGATCGACAAGCTAACTGAACAACTCCGTGGAAGAGAAGGAGCGTCATCTAGTGGATTAGACTCCTAGTTCCTTTTGTATTCTATTGCTTATTATGATAAAACCTTGAAGGTGTATTGACTGTTATAAAAATTTTAATTTAATAAATAAATTGAGTTTCCGATTACGATGGTTAAAATACACTTTTGAATTCCTTGAAGTGCATGCTGCATCATACGCATCATTCACATTTGCATTTGCATTCCTTTGTGTTCCAGGTTCTCATCCATGTTTCTCTTCTCAGAGAAGCTGTATCATCGATACAATACTCGAGCTGGTCGTAAGATAAGAATGGATCAACTCGAGCAGGAAAACAGAGCACTTCGGGAAGAGGTTTCAACACTGAAGAAAAGTCTAGAGAAGATCAATGGGATGATGGAAGCTTTGATGGCTGCTCAAAATCAGCCATCACATAGTACGACATCACACAACACTGTTATCTCTGAGATAATATCAACACCAATCCCGGTGGTGCTCACTACAAATAAAGTTCAGTATTCTATGCCTCCTGGTTACCCGTGGGGTATGCCTCCTAACTTTACTCCAGCTGGATACCGCCCACCGGTTTCTCAAGTTATTGCCACAACTGCTACGATGACTGTGCCACCACCTGTGGTAAATGCTGTTCCTTTCCATTTTGAAGAACCTGTGTTTCATGATGACCCTAGTGAAAGTATTGGAATGGAAGAACGAATGGATGATTTCCGAGACCAGTTTCTAGAAATGAAGAAAGAAATCAAGGCCCTTTGTGGGAAAAAGCTGTTTGGGAAGAGTGCCTCTGAGCTGTGCTTGGTCCCTAATGTTAAGGTTCCTCCAAAGCTCAAACTCCCTGATTTGGAGAAGTATAAAGGAAATTCTTGCCCACATAGTCACATAGTCATGTACGCCCGAAAAATGTACGCTCATAAGGACGATGACCCGCTGCTGATACATTATTTCTAGGATAGTTTGACTGGTGCAGCCCTCAAGTGGTATATGGGGCTAGATAGTTCAAAGGTCCGCAGTTTTAATGACCTCTGTGAGCTTTTTATTAAGCAATACCAATATAATGTCGACATGGCACCGGATAGAGACCAGCTGAGAGCCATGGCTCAGAAAGAAAGGGAAAATTTTAAAGAGTACGCCCAACGTTGGCGTGAACTTGCTGCTCAAGTTACTCCACCTCTGGAGGAGAAGGAGATGACTAGAATTTTCCTAAAAACACTGAGCCCGTTTTTCTATGAGAGAATGGTAGCAAGTGCCCCTAGTCATTTTACTGAGATGGTGAACATGGGAATGCGTTTGGAAGAAGGTATCCGTGAAGGAAGATTGGTTAGAGAAGGAAGTGCTTCCAACAATGCCAAGAAATATGGAAGTAATTTTGGGAAAAAGAAAGAACAAGAAGTAAGTGATGTGCATCATGGACGACCAAAAGGAAGGTATCAGCAACACCCGCATGTCGCTGCTGTGACCCCAGTTATCAATGCTCCAGCTTACCAACCACAGTTTGCACAACCTTATCAACCACCACCTCAAACTCCACTTGTTTCACCACAACAATAGTATCGTCAGCAAAATCAGCCATCTCCTCAACAAGCCCGACGGCCGTTCAACAGCCCAGGTCGTGTGGTGAGGAAACCAAATTTTGATCCGATCCCTATGCTATATGCAGAACTTTTTCCACCATTATTGCAAAAAGGCCATATCCAGACTAAGTCCCCACCAGCGGTGCCTAAGGACCTTCCTTATTGGTATAGAGCGGATCAGTTTTGTCCCTATCATCAGGGTGCGCCAGGCCATAATATTGAGAACTGTTATGGATTGAAAGCCGACGTTCAGAGATTGGTTAAGAGTGGAATCCTAACTTTCAAGGATTCGAACCCAAATGTGCAGAATAATTCTTTACCACAACACGGAGCTGCCAGCGTGAACATGATCCAGGAGTATCCCGCAGAGGAAGTTGAAGAAGAATTTGTGATAGTCCCACACATCAAAGAGCTGGAACGAATTGAGTTTACTTATGATAGCCGGAAGACTGCTACAACTCCTCTGGTTATTAATGTACCTGGTCCAGTTCCTTATACTTCCAGCAAAGCAATTCCCTACAAATATAACGCTGCTATGTTTGAAAATGGTAAGGAGGTGCCTTTGCCTAATTTGTCATCTGTAGTCAACATTGCTGATGTTAGACGAGTTACAAGAAGTGGTCGAGTTTTCTCTGCACCGAAAGATAAGGAAGTCCCTTCCGAGCAGCCAACCGTGAAGAATACAACTCCAGGGCAGTCTAGTGGGAATGATTCTGTAGACAAATCTAATGAGATTCTAAAGATGATCAAGAAAAGTGAATACAAGGTGGTGAACCAGCTTCTACAGACACCATCTAAAATATCTGTGTTATAATTATTGATGAGCTCAGAGGCCCACAGGCAGGCGTTACAAGGAGTACTTGAGCAGGCATACATTGACCATGATGCAACTATAGAGCAATTTAGTGGAATAGTGGGTAACATTAATGCATGCAACAATCTGGGATTCTGCAAAGAGGAATTACCCGAAGAAGGGAAGAAGCATAATTTGGCTTTGCACATTTCTATAAACTGCATGAATGACATGTTATCTGGGGTTTTGGTTGATACTAGTTCTTCGTTGAACGTGATGCCAAGAACAACTCTCGCAAGGCTGACTTATCAGGGACCACCAATGAGGCCAAGCGGTGTTATTGTCAAAGCTTTTGATGGTTCGAGGAAGACCGTGATTGGAGAAGTGGATTTACCCATGACTATTGGGCTCAGTGTTTTTCAGATCACATTTCAGGTCATGGACATTCATGCCACCTACAGTTGTTTATTAGGAAGGCCATGGATACATGAGGCTGGAGCGGTTACATCTACCCTACACCAGAAGTTAAAGTATGTTTGTGACGGACAGTTAGTCACAGTTTGTGGAGAAAGAGCTTTAGTGGTGAGCCAACTCTCTTCTTTTTCTTATGCTGATGTGGAAGAAGAAATAGGGACTCAATTTCAAGCCCTCTCGATTGCTGACAACAACACCAAGAATAACGGGGGTACTATGACATCTTTCAAGGACGCGCAGCGAGTCGTAGAAAGTGGCTCTCAAGGGAAGTGGGGGCAGGTGTTGGAGCTGCTCGAAAATAAGAACAAGAAGGGTTTGGGTTTCAAAGGTAATAATTCTGAGAAGACCCCTACAGGGAACATGATTATTCTCCCCATAAAGAATGTGTTTCACAGCGGAGTGACTATTCATTCGCCAGAGGTAAATGTCGTGGAAGATGATTCTGAAGATGCTTTTGTTCCTCTCTTTCCTCCGCAACCAGAAGTCCAAGGACTCGAATATAAAGCCAGTTCCATCCTTGAAGATGAGTCTGTCAAAGATTCGCCTAGTTTTGTGACGCATGGGGCAATGGCTTGAAATTGGAGTGCCGTTAATGTTCCCGTTGTGATCCCATTATCAAAGTAATTGTTTTGTTGTTTTTGTTTTAGTTTATTTGCTCTGCCCAAGGCGATAACATTTGTGTGTGGGCTTTACTTTTCATAATTCCCTTTGCTCTGCCCAAGGCAAAGGTGATTTTGTGTTGGGGCTTTTGTTTGAAATTTGCTATCATCAATAAAGTTATCATTTTGCATTCCTATATTTTGTTTCCATTTATTATTACTTAAAGGAAAATGGTAATCGCGATTTTTAAATCACTTTACACGTTTGTACACACACTTTCACTTGCTTAAAATCTAAAATAAAATCACATCACATGTGCAGATTATTGCACGAACTGAACATAAAAAACAATGACCCAATGCCTTCTCCGAACTTTGAGTTTCCCGTGTTCGAAGCTGAAGAAGAAGAAGAAGAGATTCCTGAGGAAATATCCCGGTTACTTGAAAATTAAGATAAAGCCATTCAGCCTCACAAAGAGCCGATAGAGGTTATTAATTTGGGTACAGAAGAACTCTGTAAAGAGGTGAAGATTGGAGCTTTGCTTGCGTCTAATGTGAAAGAAAGGTTGATTGAATTACTCAAGGAATATGTTGATGTGTTCGCTTGGTCGTACTAAGATATGCCTGGTCTTGACACTGCTATAGTGGATCATCATCTACCTTTGAAGCCAGAGTGTCCGCCAGTCAAGCAGAAGCTCAGAAGGACTCGCCCTGATATGGCTTTGAAGATTAAAGAAGAGGTACAGAAGCAGATTGATGCAGGGTTTCTTGTTACATCCAAATATCCGCAATGGTTAGCTAATATCGTGCCTGTTCCAAAGAAGGATGGTAAAGTTCGCATGTGTGTTGACTACAGAGATTTGAACAAAGCTATCCCTAAGAATGATTTTCCTCTCCCTCACATTGACATGTTGGTGGATAGTACTGCCAGGTATAAGATTTTCTCTTTCATGGACGGATTCTCAGGTTACTATCAAATTAAGATGGCTCCCAAAGACATGGAGAAGACATCATTCATCACACCCTGGGGCACATTTTGTTACAGAGTTATGTCGTTCGGCTTGAAGAATGTTGGCGCAACACATCAGAGGGCTATGACTACTCTTTTCCATGATATGATGCATAAAGAGATTGAAGTTTATGTAGACGACATGATAGCTAAGTCCAAGACTGAAGAGGACCATGTCGGACATTTGTTGAAGTTGTTTCAGCGTTTGAGAAAGTATCAACTCCGTTTGAACCCTAACAAGTGCACATTTGGTGTCCGCTCAGGAAAGCTGCTAGGTTTCATTGTTAGCCAAAAGGGAATTAAAGTGGATCCGGATAAGGTTAAAGCTATACGAGAAATGCTAGCACCCGCTACAAAAAAGCAGGTCAGAGGGTTCCTGGGACGTTTGAACTACATATCTCGGTTTATCTCTAACATGACTGCTACTTGTGGACCTATTTTCAAGCTTCTCAGAAAAGAGCAAGGTTATGTTTGGACTGAACAATGTCAGAAAGCATTTGATAGTATCAAAGAGTATCTCTTGGAGCCTCCTATTTTAATTCCTCCGGTTAGGGGCAGACCCTTGATCATGTATCTGACGGTTTTAGAAGATTCTATGGGATGTGTGCTCGGTCAACAGGAAGAGTCCAGGAAGCAGGAACATGCCATTTATTATCTCAGTAAGAAATTCACCGATTGTGAATCCAGATATTCAATGCTAGAGAAGACTTGTTACGCCTTAGCATGGGCATCTCGACGTTTACGCCAATACATGCTTAAATATACCACTTGGCTGATCTCTAAGATGGATCCCATTAAGTACATTTTTGAGAAACCAGCCCTGACGGGAAGGATTGCCAGATGGCAGATGCTGTTATCCGAATACGATATTGAATACCATACTCAGAAGGCAATTAAAGGAAGTGTTTTAGCGGATCACCTAGCTCATCAACCCATTGAAGACCATCAGTCTGTGGAAGATGATTTTCCTGATGAGAACGTGATGTATTTGAAAATGAAAGATTGTGAAGAACCATTACCAGATGAAGGACCTGAACCGAATTCTCAGTGGGGTTTGATTTTTGATGGTGCTGTCAACAACTACGGTAAAGGGATCGGGGCAATCATTGTGACTCCTCATGGATCCCATATCCCTTTCACTTCAAGATTGACTTTTCTGTATACAAATAATGAGCCTGAGTATGAAGCATGCATCATGGGCCTTGAAGAGGCAATGGATTTAAGAATCAAGAACTTGGATGTATACGGTGATTCTGCTGTGGTGATATACCAAATTGTCGCACCCTAATTTTTGACCCGAAGATCCCCACCTTGTTCTTTGCATAGCATATTAAGTCAATCATTTCATGCATAACTAACCGCTTTATCTAGCTTTGTTTGTTTGTTTCTCTTTTAAGGATAGGTGCTGCTGCAAAAGATTCAAGGTCCTGAAGGCTGTGTTGTGTGTATATTTGTGGAGGTTCCCTGGTCCTTGCAAGATGTGTGTGGATTCCTATGAGATTGCGCCCTTTCCCCTTCTGGTCCCTAAGCCACTACCAAACCATTCTTCCTTCAGACTCCTCGGTTCTCCCCCCACAGAAGATTAAATCCTTATACCCTCTGATATGGAATTTGGTACCCTAAGGCAGGTCACTGGTTGTTTACCAAAGGTATATTATGAGATGTTCTCCCCCCTATGTAAGCTCCTCAAGGCTGAGGTATTGTGTTGCTTTATAGTCTTAAATGATGGTTCATTAATGAGTTTTCAAGTAAGAAGGAGTTAGAAGTTTGGAATTCGAAGTGCAAATTCAAGTCCCTTATGTTGTGTCACAAGTTCGCAAGACCAAGTTTGAAGATTCTTATATCACTTCTATGATTCTATTTCAATTGGTTCCATTTTGAAGCTCTTTGCTTTCAAGAGGAATTTTATATTCTTGAAGCTGTCAAGCATTCTTCAAGCAATTTTGAAGACCAATGGGAAATTAAAGGTTCAAGATGTTTTGACCAATGTGGAAAGATTGAATCCTTAAGTTTCGTCAATAAAGGAATGAAATGTTATAACTGGTTTGGTTGGATTTTTTTAGCCCCTAACATTACATCGAACTTCCGCAAAGGCTTATTTCTTGTACTTTTCAAAACCCTTGGAAGTACATAAAATATTGTTTACAAAAACTCAATTTCATTTTGAAGTCCCAAATCCAAGTTCAAATTGCAAAGAAAGTTCAATTTAGTTCGAGGTTTTGGATTTAGATTAAGGTCTCAAGGCTTATTTGGTCTCTTTTCGAGTTAAGATATGTTTAATTCAAAAGGAGTTCGTGACAAAGTTGGACACACTTGCTTTAATTTTAGTTTCATGTTTGCTTCAAGGCCACTTAATCAATTATCTTTGAAGGGTTTGTATGTAAAGCGTACAAGGTTTCAAATTTAGTTCAATTTCTGTATTGAATTTCTAAATCATGTTCAAGTATTTTCATGAGGGCCATGTTACATTGGTTCTTCCAAGTGAAACTCAATTTTAAAAAGAAAAATCCAAGACTACAAAGTACGGAAAGGGTCCAAGTTATAAAAGCAAGGAGTATTTTCTTTCCATGATTCTTCTCTCACATTTCAATGTGAAGATGTAAGGTTCTATTTCCAATCACCAGTATAAGTTATCATGAAAAAATTTCAAGATGGTACAATTTGGTTCCAAATTCAATACTTCTTTGAAAGGTTCACATGACCTAGAATAATGGAAAAGGAGGCGAACAAGGTTCATAACAATTCCAAAGATAACACTTGTATTTTAAACTACAATGAAAGGTGAAATTAAATCAAAGTTTACATAAGAGATTTAATAATCTAAGGACTGTCATTTTACAAGGAGGGAACGAAGCACCACCACCTTCAAATAATCACAACAGCCGGTCATCCTAAAAGTTGTTCCCCGCTGCTTTCTCCATTCACGTGTGGGCTGCTGCTCATATCTTGTTGCTCTCCTTTCCAGTTTGACTCCTTCAAACAAAAAGAACTTAATACATTTAGTTATCGTTCCAAAACCGTTACAATGCAACTTTAAATTATAATCCAGTTTCAGTAATGTATTGATAACTAACAGCAACATATGTTACTTGTCGACACAATACCAAGACATGACCAACGATACTCGCTCACAAACGGAAAACTTCCCAGAGACTATTCTCACACGAGCTCTTAGCTGCTACAAATGGCAATGATATGCATGAGGCCTTAAAGGCCACTTACATCACCCTCTGCTTCTAGCCTCCATAAGAAATTGTGAGACAAGATTCCACAACACAATTGTTAGGCCATCTGAACTTGTCCAACACAAACAAATGCAACATAGGTCATATAATAGGATCAATGTTAAGTTCGAGTACGTTTTGGAAGAGACAGTTAATTAGAACTTTGACAGCAACATTATGGAGCACATGGATTTTGTAGTGCACAGCCATTAACAATAACATTAAGAAAGAAGTAGAAATCGAAGACTGCTTACACATAGAATTTGAACAGAATAAATCGCCCTCTTGGGTATTTTGGCAGTATGCACACACGGAAGTACCCCTGCAGCAGGATGTTAACACTGCACATTCAGCTTCGAAACAAATTAAGAGGAGCATGAGGGAGTTGACAAAGTTTGAGGAAAATCCTGCTGAAGAAAATGAGGTAACGTTTCAAGACAATTCAACCTACACCGCAGTCAATAGAGAAAGGAAAAAGAGGAACATGAAGGACTATATCCAAACGGGTACCCAAACATCAAAAGAATACGTATCAAAATCTTTCATTTCCATTGATTACCGTTTTGAAAACTTCCCAATTATGTCTCATACAATTTTCAACACATAGTAAAAACCTTCTAAAACTAAAATAACATGTTCTAGACAGATTTTAAAAACTTTCCTTTCACAAAAAAACATGTTTCCAAATGGAATAAAGCACATTCAAGCATGATTCAAACTTCAGCCTATAAATACACATACTCATACTCATCAAGGGGGAGACAAAAAAAAAACCAGTCACTCAGTCATATACAAAAGGTATCCCTCAACAAAAAATTTCATCAACACAACCATCCGCAAATCCTACATAGTAATACACCAACTCATCCCATCTATCATAAACCAGAAATACACCAACTCATCCAATCCATCATAAACCAGAAAACAATTCATCGTACCATCAGACCAAACATCAACTCTCAATACACATATGCAAATCTTAGACGAGCTCAGCATACGCACAAATTCTCCAAACACACCACTCAACAAACCAAGAGTTCCAAAAATTCACAGAGCGACAAAATACACACACGCAGGGACGAAAATCAATAGCAGCAGCATCACATACATTCAATAGTTCACAACATACCAACATATCACCAACACAAACGGAGAAATCAACACAAAGACGCAGAGTAAATCAACAAACAACATGAAAAAGGAAGAATTCATCAAAAGGAGGAACGCGACTTATCTTCGACGGAGGTTTCGCTTGAGGTCTCGACCGCTTCTCCTCACCGTCAACAACCGACGACCGGGCTTCTCTTTTTTTTTTTCGTTTTCGCATTTTACTTTGCTCCGTTTGTAACGTGTAATCATCAGTTAAGGTCGATTGATTGTTTGATTGCGAGAGAGAAGAGAAATTGAGAGAGAAATCAAGAGAGAGGGCGAGAGGTTGAGAACGAGTGGCGGCGGCGGCGTAATTTGGGGGTTTATAAACCCTAATTTTTGAGAGAGGGAGAGGAAAATGAGAGTGAGGAATTGAGAGGGTGAGAGTCGTCTGCTTTCTTTTTTCTCTTTTCTTTTGGTTCATTCTAATCCTGTGCACTCACGCCCACACACATGCACCCTCACTCTGTCACCCGTTTTTTTATCAAATCTTTTTTTAATTAAAAATCAATTTGACCATTAATAACCTTTTTTAATATTAAAACTTTAAAACCATTTTCTTTTAATTAACTTTTTGTTTTATTAATAAAGTCTAAAAAATAATCCTTAGTAACATCTCTCATAATAATATTGAACTTCTATTAAAAATACTAAAACTCTTTTAGTTAATAAAACTCTTAACAACTCTTTTTCCCACTTTTAATAAAACCTTACAACTAAAAAATGAACTCTTAACAATTAACCTTTTATAAGAAACTCTAACTAAAAATAATCCTTAACAAGTCCTCACAGTAATAGCCTTAAAATAACTTTTTCTTAATAAACCTTAAAATCAAATCAAACTCTTTTTCTCAATCAAACTCCTTATCAGAATCCCTCACGCTAAATTGTACGCCCGTGTGAGAACTAGTTTAGCCTTAGTTGATGCCATGTCTTGCTTGCTTGTATGTTTATCATTTTGCTTGAATTATGCTTATGTGCTTCAAACCTTTTCAAAATGTTAACAATCCTCGATCCAACGTCGAGCCAATTTTCTACCTATATAAGTCGATCGCCTTAGGGCATCGCATTCGACCTATTGATCACTGGACACAAGTCTAGCATCACCTTGCTAGCACCATCTCCTAAATAATATAATTAATCGCATTAATATCCAAGGGAAAATCCCATGCATGATAACCATGTTATTGTGCATGGTGCATATTATTTGCATTCATAATCGATACCTTAAGATAAGTCAATTAGATAACTTAGGATAGATTTCCTAGGTTAGTTCCCCCTTAATTTTGATTTTTTAATCAAACTTTAGCCCACCTAATTCTCCACACAAGAGAATTAGATGTTAATCATCTCAAAGAAGGGACATACAATCCCATACCCCACAAAATACAAACATTTTCAAAAAACTGTGGTGGTTTTCTTAAGATGATGACTCATCTTTTCTCCTAAACCTTTAAACATTTAGTATCCTTAATAAGGAACTACAAGTGCTCTGATTCCCTCCTGACAGGATATGTAGGCACAAGATGCGATATCTTGTCGAGCACACTTAGGAATAAAAAATAATAAATTACTTACCCTTAAACCCTTAGCAAAACAAATAACAGATAATATAAAAATGAATCAAGAGGTTCCTGTAGAGTACTACAGATATCTAGGATGCTAAAACCTTCCCTAGGTATAACCAACCCCCGAACTTAGAATCTTAAGTGCATTTGCATTGCATTGCATTGTGGGAATTCGGTTTTTCTCCCTTCCCTTGGATAAAATCAAAGACCGGTGGTGACATTAAAAAATGCGATCCTAGTTAATAAATAACTATGGTATCCAATTTTCACCGCGACACAAATCACAGGAGAATGGATGACCCAACAAGACAATTTGGTTCCATTATTATGCAAGAAGAATACTTCCTTTCTTCAACAGAGTCGAATTCCATCACATTCCTCGTACCGAGAATAGGATGGGAGATGCTTTGGCAACCCTGGCTTCTATGATTATGGTGAATCGCTGGAATGACTGTCCTAAGATTAATTTTATGCGCCTCGACAGGCCTGCTTATGTGTTCTTAGTAGAAGAAGTCAGTGATGAAAAACCCTGGTACCATGATATTGAGCGGTTTCTCCGAAAGCAAGAATACCCACCTGGGGCATCTAACAAAGATAAGAAGACTGACTAGTAACTTCTTCTTGAACAATGATGTGTTTTACAAGAGGAATTTTGACATGGTCTTGTTGAGGTGTGTTGACAAGCGAGAGGCGGACATGTTGATGACTGAAATTCACGAGGGATCTTTTGGTACCCATGCTAACGGACATGCTGTGACAAAGAAACTCCTGAGAGCAGGCTATTACTGGATAACGATGGAATCTGATTGTTACAAGTTCGCAAAGAAGTGCCACAAGTGTCAAATCTACGCCGACAAAATTCATATACCACCGACTCTCCTGAATGTTATCTCGTCTCTATGGCCTTTCTCTATGTGGGGCATCAATATGATTGGTATGATAGAACCGAAAGCGTCTAATGGACACCGCTTTATCTTGGTTGCGATTGATTACTTCACCAAATGGGTCGAAGCCGCTTCATATGCAAATGTTACCAGACAGGTGGTCGTCAGATTTATCAAGAACCAGCTTATCTGCAAATATGGTGTGTCGAGTAAAATCATCACTGACAATGGTTCAAATTTGAACAACAAGATGATGAAGGAATTGTGTGAAGAATTCAAGATTGAGCATCACAACTCTTCTCCGTATCGACCAAAGATGAATGGAACGGTCGAAGCGGCAAACAAGAATATAAAGAAGATTATTCAGAAAATGGTGGTCACTTATAAGGACTGGCATGAGATGCTCCTGTTTGCTCTACACGGGTACCGCACTTTAGTGCGCACGTCAACAGGGGCAACATCTTTTTCACTTGTTTATGGTACGGAAGCTGTATTACCAGTAGAAGTCGAGATCCCTTCTATGAGAGTTTTGATGGAGGCAAAGCTTTCAGAGGCTGAATGGTGCCAAAGCAGATATGACCAATTGAATCTGATTGAGGAAAAGAGGTTGACAGCTCTATGTCATGGACAACTATACCAGCAAAGGATGAAGAAGGCTTTTGATAAGAAGGCTCGACCTCGCGAGATCAAAGAGGGAGACCTTGTGCTTAAGAAGATTTAGTCTTTCCTTACTGATTCTAGGGGGAAGTGGGCTCCCAACTATGACGGCCCATATGTCGTCAAGAAGGTCTTTTCAGGGGGTGCTGTGATGTTAGCGACTATGGATGGGGAAGAGATCACCCGTCCCGTGAATGTGGATGCGATCAAGAAGTATTATACTTAGAGGTGAAGAGAAGTAGACTCAGTTTGGTTCATCGAAGCTTACTGCAATAGTCAAAATCAAGACCTTCAAAAGCCTAGCACATGGGAAACTCAAACTCGTTTAGGAAATAAAATTGTGTTGTTTTTGATGTAACTCTTTTATTATTACCATTTTCCGACATTGTAATAATATATGGAATCATGCAATTTGCTGATCACCATTTTATGAAATAAAGTTGCATTTTTTTTATCATTTATGAGCAAATTGTTTTATCTTGCAAAATGATTTTTATCTTTCGATAGTAAATTTCAAATTGTCTTGTATGTGGATTACTTTGATTTATGAACACTAAAGGGATGTTGACAGTCTCCATAAGCCATGACTCACAGAGCTTATATCCCAGGTAATGTGGCAACTCCCCAGTAAGTTTTACTTCAGGCAGTCGCGACTATTCCCCGGTAAACCTTTATTTCAGGAAGTTATAACCTTTGATGCAAGACTTCTCTGGCTGGCAGCCTAAGAATGCCCGGTAAACTTCTTTGGTTTCAACCTTCCCCAGCGAGGCGAGTGTTTATTTCACTCCTCATTGGATTTTCTCACTATCGCAATCTTCTCCGGTGAAGGCAGATGTTTATTTCATGCCCTTGAAATTTTATCTCTGACATTTTCAACTACTATTGATCCTAGCTTCCCTGACGAAGTGAATATTTATTTTATCTAGCTACAGCTTTCACTCAGACTATTTCAGTTCGCAACGGATATTTATCTTATCCCACATGAAGCCTTTTCGATCTTTGAGTTTGATTCGTTCCCAGTGAATCTTCCTCATCGCCAGCGGAATTACAAGGTTCATCTTGACAACCCTAAGCGAAGTCATGACGTTCATCCCCAAATGGAGTGCTCTCTTTTCCCCAAAGAGATTTGAAGCTTTGAAGTGGGACTTATTTTTGTCCCCAGTGATGCTTCTTATATTGCAAAAATTGGTCGCGTACCTGTATCGAGATGCTTGTTTTTATCTCCAGTTTGCTTTTTGTTGTTGTTTTGTCAGTAAGCATAAGCATAGCATGGCATTCTTTCATATAGATTCATGGCATGTGCGCATTCTTGCATCTTGCATTTTGTTTTGTTTGTTTTGTTCCTTCACTTTAGTTGCGTTCATCCCCAAGTGACTGGGTTTTGTCTGCTCCCTCCAAGTAGAATCGTCAGCCCTAGGCAGAAAGAACACACCCTTTCTAATTCCCCACTGAGTTCGATCCTCGTGGAAGATGGTTGCTTCAGTTTTCTTTTCCATTTTGGATAAAGATAAACCCGTTGAGGTTAGTCCTCAATGGACGGAGTCTTGTTTGACCGTTTCTTTCCAGTTATTCCCTGGACTGAACTTTGGTCCCTGACAATCACAAATTTTGGACATCTCTGAGATGTCGAACCCGGACTAAGCGTGCATTTATTTTGCACTTTGTCTCCCCAAGAAGAGTTTACTTGAAGATCTCTATGGAAGACAGAAGATGTTTCTCCAACAGTTATTATTACATCTCCTTGGAATGTATGCCATACAGCAAGTCGCAACTCTTTATTTGAGCAGTTTGGTTATCAAATTTTCTACGACAAATGGCAGTCCCCTCAAGACAGTTTGTCTATCCCCAGCAAATTATCAAGATTTTCCATTTATTCTCCGTCAGATGTTACATCCCCGAAAATCCGTCAGAGAAACTTGTTGAAGACTTTACAAGCATTCTCTTTATTTGAGAACTCCCATGCAAGAATTCCATTTACTTCACTGAAATTTCAATTACCGCAATATTGCTCTACGGTGGTTATCTCCAGTGAATCCACTATTCAAGCTACTCCCACCAGATGATATCTCTTTGAAGAGCGTGGGAAATTCAAGACTTTGTTTGAGGCAGACAACCTCGCAACAAGTTGTTGCAAATTTACAGGGGGCATCAATTTCGATCGGAGCTGGTTGTGTCTAATTACCTGAAAACATGGATTTCATAAAGGTTTTGACCGATTGGTTTGAAAACACGGGTATGGTTTTACACTGCGGTACATTGCTGAAGGAGTATATATGTAAAATCAGAATGTTGCAGAATATGTGTTTGAACACACCTCATATAGTCAATTTCCAAGCTTCGCCTTGCTTATGTATGTGTTCTACGGTCGGAATGTTGTTTGCACCTGAAAAAGAAAGGAGATTTAAGTAAAATATCAATGAAGTTCTCATTAAAAATACCAAGGTTGAGGAAAACTAGTATTTTATACCTCCAAAGAAGTGTCTGTTATTTGATTCCAAGCAAGGGTCATTAGAGAAATCGGGAAGGGACGCTCTTTGTTTGTCATTCACCTTGAAGCTTTCCCTGATCTTGATACCATATAAGCCCGACCAGAAACTTGAGGAGAGGCTGCCAAATTTTCGATCATGGATAGAAACAAAGTGTACACTGTACGTGATCTTGTTACACCGCAGGTTCAAAATCTTATGTTCTAAAAGATGACTATGATAAAATCTTCTTGTATTTTTTTCAAAACATTAGAAAAATAATAAGCAATAAAAGAAAAGAAAATGGAAGTGATGATAGTTGAAATTTTTTGATAGCACTTACGTAGTTAAAGGAAGGACTAACACCACTTCTACAGCCAAACACATTTCGATCAGAATGGAAACCAATTCAAGGTGGCATTAACACATTCAGACATAATCCAAGTCTCCTAAAACAAACCAAATGTATCAGACTTAAAGAGGAAATATCAAGAACAATTATCATGTTTCAAAGGAGTAATAGGCCTCAGATATGTTTCAAATCAGAAAGTTTCTCATCATTTTCAAACGGATTGATGGGCAATATCAGAGATACCACCAGCATCAATCCTTTCCTAATTAAAAAAAAAAGAGAGAAAATACAAGGGATCACGTTCAAAGACAGCAAGGGAAATCCAAATCTTTTCCAAATCAAAAACAAACCAGACAATTAAACCTTCCAAAACAAGCACGATAAAATCAAAACCATCAAGTGTGAAATCACGATTTCAAGACAAGGATTAAAGGATTTCAAATCTCCAAATCAAGCACAATAATCAATCGTACAATCAAATTTCCCAAATTGGGCAACAAAATCAGAATTATCAAAGGCGAATCAAGCCTTTATCACATCAATATCAAATCATATCAGAAATCAATAACAACACAACTTTTCCTTCCAAATCCATTTCAATCAACATTTAAGAGTTTTCAAAACTCGTACTCATCATTGGCCTATATAAAGAGACGAAGGAGACGGGAAAAATCACAAAAAAAATCACCAGCAAAACGCAATGACAGAGACCGTCAATTCTATTTACCAAACCCACTAAAGAAAACCCAGAGACTCAGAAGCATATTGTTCATCATCTTCCCTCAGAAACCAATGGACCAAAGACGAGACAACGCAGAACACGAGAGCTCGCAAAAGGTAAAAAAGGGAGAAGATACTTGTTGTACCTCGAAAAATTTGATCCTCGTGATGGACGAAGAAAATCGTTCGAACAGAGTCGCCACCGAACTTTATTCATTCCAAGGAAGAAATAGGAAAGTATCGATAAAACCTTTAAAGGATAAGAGAATGGTCATCGCAACCAAATTCTAGGTTCGAGAATCGATTACGCAAGAGGGAAGGTATTAGCACCCTCTACATCCGTTATACTCAACGGGAATCTCTTGATCCGATTCGTGAGATAAGCTAGCTAGGTTTGTTTGTTATCTTCTAAGGTAAGGGAAAAATAGGTGGTTTTAGGATAGGGTGCTCGCCAAGGATTGGGGCCCTTGTGCCTACGTATTCCCTCGTGCAATGGGAAACTCAGAGCATACGTAGTTCGTGGGACTACGATTGTTTGATTTGTGTTTTTTATAGGCGCCAATTGTCCACACACGAGTAAGAGAACTCGTACCCAAATAATTAAGGAGAAAGGTCAAAGACTTGCCCCCCTTGCATCAGCTTTTAGAAAGTTGTGTTTGAATATGATTAAGTGTGTTAAAGAGTTTGATTAAGAAAAGAGGATTTGATTTGAATATGTTTTAAGGTTTCGATCGCACAAGGCGAGAAAAGAGAGTTTTAGTCGTATTGGATGTTTTAGAGGTGACAATTGTTCACACACGAGTAAGAGAACTCGCACCCAAATAATTGAGGAGAAAGACCAAAGACTTGATCCCTCTCACTTCACTTTTTAATGAAAGTGTATTTGGATAAAAGGTTAAGTGTTTTAATGAGTATTTAGAAAATGGTTTGAATGTTATCGAGTTGCAAGTGTTTTAGAGGCATCAATTGTCCACACACGAGTAAGAGAACTCGCACCCAAACAATTGAGGAGAAGGATCGAAGACTCGACCACCCTCACATCACCTTTTTATGAAACAATGTTTAAGTATTGTTAGATGTATTGGTTTGATTTATAAAATGCTCGATGTGAACCAAGGTTTGAATTTGCATACGAAAAGGTTGAGGACTAAGTGGTAAGGAGCTCCTAATGGTTCAAGGTAAGGTTGATGGCGAGGCAAAAGCGCTCGACGTACAAGAGGTAAAGGGACTTGATGTATGGATCAAGTGTGCTTGAGGATAGGTTAGTGATTGATGGAATTTGTTTTAAAAAAATGCTTGACGTTAGATCAAGCTTTTTGTTCTTTTGAAAAAAAGGTTAATTTTAATCTTATGGAAGAGGGATACACTTACTCAAATGGGAATAATCAAGCCACAATTAAAGAGAGTCAATCATACATATGCATACAAACGAAAGTGTAGGAGGTGCAACAAGTATCGTTGTATAAAGCCCAAGAGGGGGCTATGTGAGGTTGATGGCGATCGTGAAAACAATCGACTTACAAGGTATTCGAAAAGGGCTTGACATCAAGTAAAGGTATTAGTTTGAAAAAGGTTTGGACAAGCATAAGATGAATGCCATATATATAATCAAGGCATGATAATAATCCATAAGAGAAGAGAAAAGCATAAACACCACACAAAGATCACAAATTAAACAAAGTGGGGGAGGAATATAATCAAGCATGTTAGTTTAGTAACTTAATTCTAAGGTTAGCTTAAAGGAGAAACTCAAACTAATTTGTTTTAGATTTTTTTGAGAAAATGGTGAAAATCAAGTAATTAATCAAATTAAACTAAAATATTTAATAATATTAACTATTAAAGTTAATTAGTATTAAATAAAGTGGTTTAATAAAATTAATTAGAAATTTAATTAATTAACAAGGTTTCAAAAAGTATTTTTGGATTTTTATATTAAAATGTGCTAAAAAAACAAGGGAATGGGCCTGTATGATTGTTAACAGAAAAAACAGGGGTTGGGAATATCAAAATTCCCCAGGCCCATGAGACAAAAAGCCCAATGCAGGAAATGAGGGTCCATTGTAGACCCTTAGTTCAATGCTGACCTCCGACTAACCACGCGCGTTGGATAGAGGAAGAGTCAAAGCTGACTCTTGATCTGATGGTTGAAAACGAACGCATACGGTGGGGAATCACAGAGGGGGATGCGTGGGAAGACCCAAAGATCAAGACCGGTGACACTTGTCACCGGTACTGCTTGCCATATCCACCAAACTGTGTACGCGTGGTAAGGAAGAACAAAGAAACAAAAGGGTGCATTACTTCACTTTCACCCAGACTTCTAATCATTTCCTCGCTCTCTCATACCATTCTCTCAACACTCTCTGTAAGATAGTCTCACCGGAACCAAAATAATACCTCCGTAGAAGACGGTGGCGCACGGTGGCCGCCATCATCTGTCTCCTGCCAACCTCTTAACCAAAACCAGGGTGCTGAGTCTAAATATGGACTTAGTTTTCCCAAATTCTACTCCCAATTTCTTGAATCAGACAGCAATCCCAAACCCTAGATCTATCGAAGCACAACCAAACCAAGCAATTGAAAGAGGGATTCAAGGCAACAAAGCAAGGCGAACAAGGATCAAGGTTCAGAAAATACGAACGAGGAGAAGAAACTTACAAAATTGGAGCAAGTCCAAGTTCAGTCTCCGACGAAGGTAACTTTCTTGAACTCTTCTCTTTCTTTCTACGTATTTTCTTCTTCTCTGAGCGTAATATTGTTGAGTGTTGTGGCATGTATGATCGTATGAAAATGGGGGCCAAGCTCACCTATATCAGAGTTTCAGTGTGAAACTCTGATTAGTTTTTTTTTAATGAAAACGAGCTATAGTGAGAGGGTGAGGATTTTTGCTGTGGATAGTGATTTAGGGTTTTCTGTGTAAGAATGGCTTAGGGTTTCTTTTCAGGTGTATTCTCTGTTATGTGTGAATCAACAGTATCAATATATAGGAAAATGGTACGTACGAATTAGGGTGGAATTCAGAAAAAAATATCCTCTTAGTACGTGTGATTTTGTTAGGAAAATGTGTGAGGTGGAATTGATCCGTCAGAGAATTGGGTGAGGTGGTACGAGCCTGATTTTATGGGATATTCGGGGTGTGGATTTGAGGAATTTCTGTTGTGTGAAAATTGTTGGACTTTGTCTTATTCTGCTATACCTTTGATTGTGTGGTCCCCTTGGCAGTGTGACTCACTATTTTCTGTTTATCAGTAGTGAAACAAAATCCTTCTAGAACGTGTGATTTCTTGGTTTATTTTTCACTGCATGAATTTGCTGCTTATACCCTGCTATTACTTTGATTTTTATGAATTGAGAATGATGTCATCTGAGGTATTGTGACTGTTGTTTTTCGTTGATGCCAATCTCACTACTTTTGTTATTAAAGTCATCTTTAATTTTGACATTGTACATACTTTGAACATGGTTGATATAATGGTGCCTTGTGTGAAAAACCTCTTTCTTGTATGCTGTTGTACCTTGGCTTGGTTTGTGAACTGTTTGCATTTATTTGGCTTGAATCAGTTGGTGTATACTATGTCAAATATCCTGCTTTACTGCTGCTAGATACTCTTAAGATGTCCTTAAATTGCGTTAATTTTGAATTATCCATGCTATACCTGTGGGTTAACCATTGTTTCCTTTTCCTTGCATGTTCATTGGTTTTGGCATGAGAAAAACATATTGGCATGAAGAAAATAGAGTTTTATCTTACTCGATAAGTAACTTGGTTGGAGACCATGGAAGTTTTGTCAAGAATACTCAAGGTTTGGTAAGTTTCCTTGGCAATTTGTTTCACTTTTGTTTACTTGCTCAATGATATATAGAATCCTGCCTTCACAAATGCTATGTATGGATGTAATTCGAGTCTATGTATTTCCTTTAAAAGTTCACATATGTCATCACCCTGCTTGTGTTACCGCCCTGCACTTGAATCCACTTTCTTTGAATTGCATATGTGACTTGTTTGCTAATATTGATGTAGGGAATGTGTCCTTGCCATGCTGTTAGTTGGTGTGGAATTTCCATTTGCTGCAGTTGAGTTACTTTTTGCTTGAATGTCAAATTGGGTGAACTAACATGCTCTTATCATATTATGGACTTGATCACTTAGATTTGTTCACGACCTTTTGGTATTGACTGATGGACTGATTTTGTATGTGTGTCTTTTTTTGCAGGTTTTGGAAAATATTTAAAAGGTTGGCTCATGAACCATGTAACGTATCAAACATTGTCTTGGAAAGGTGATGACGGTTTGGTGCATTGCTTGATGTGGTGATGGAGAAGCTTGAATTCTGGCATGAAGAAGGAGAGTCCAAAAGCTATTTTTGAGGTCTGTCATGAAAACTTGGAGTATCTTGGTTGAGGAATGGAATTTGACACATCCTGGCTCAAGTGGAGCAGATTTTCCAAGCTTGAGTTTTAACTCAACATTTGGTCCTTTAGGCCAGGTAGAGTTATGATGTTATATCGATTACAAATGGTAGGATTAGACTTGTACCTTCTTGTAACAAGACTTGGCATTCAAAAAATGAAAATTTTTATTGATCTTTCAAATTCTAATTTCTTGTAACACGTATTCCAACCTTTGCTTCTCTTTGGAAAAAAATCTGAACTGGTTTTGTAACCTTGAGTATTGATGAGATGATTTGTATAATTTGGACTTAGATTGACCTTATCCATTAATTTCAATTTATGCACCTAGTCCATGAAAAAACTTGAATCGTTAGTTTTGTAAACAGATTGGACCCTTCAACTTGAAATTCTCCTGTTTGTAAGACCCTAATTTTTGACCCCTAAGATTCCACATATCATTCGCATCTCATTTTGCATCCTTACCACAAACAAGATCACTCATTGGTTCCCTTGTCCCTCTCATCTTTGGGTTTATGCCTTGCAGGGTTTACCGAGCATCTGTGTGTTTCCTATTCACTTTATTGCTTCATTTGTTTATATTCTACTAACCTTAACCAAAACCCAAAAATATTTTGTTTTCTCTTTATTGACATTTTCAGGGGAATAACAGGTTAAAAATGCCAAAATAACAATCCCACGGCTCGAATGAACTTTATCTGAGAAAAGTCAAAGTTGAACAACAATCATGTCAAATTTATCTGATCAAGACTTCTCAAGTTTTTAATTGATTATTATTTAAGAGACTCCAAGGTTCATGTGTTTATTTCCATGCCTTCTTTGACGAGCAAAAGAATCGGGCCAGAACCACAACATTGCAGCAAAATGCTCATTTTTCACAAATTTTGCACTAAGTAACCGGTTAGCAGATATGCTGTAACCGGTTACCCTCGTGAATTTTTGAAAAATGGCAGCAAATTCAAAATTCAGCAATTTGCACCAATCTCATCCCTTGATTACATTTGGAATATTCTAGACCATCTCATTTTAATTCCCCTACACCACTTTGATCATTTCCTACCATACACCTTCACTAATCACAACTCTTTTATGAATTTCCCTCCAAATTTGAATTCCAAGCCTAATTCCAAACCACCAAATTTCCATGCCTAAACTCTATAAATAGAGCCCTCATTTCATTCATTCTTCAAGATTTTGAGAGCCAAAGAACCTCTTGCAATTTCTCTCCCCAACCACAAAATTCACCAAAGCTCACTTTTCTTCTTTTGAAAGTTAACAAGAATTCACATTGAATCTTGTTCAACTTTGAGCTAAACCTTCATCCAAACTTATTTTCTTCATCAATTCTCATAGATCAAGGCTTTGGAGTTTGGATCTTGGAGTAATTTGAAGCAATTTTTAGATTTGAAGAGGTAATTCATCTTTCACCATTGTTGAAGCTTCAATTTCATCTTCCATAATATAGATCTTTGGAGATCTTTGTTACTTGATCCTTTGGATCTTGTAATTGTGTTTAATTGATGTTGTTCACTGATGTTTTACTTTAAATTTAGTGCAATTTCAGTTCCATGATCATAAGGTGTTTGTACAAAGTTTTAAAAATGGATCATGCTGAATTTTGCATATTTTTCCGCATTCTGGTGCAACGTAACCGGTTAGCAGATATGCTGTAACCGTTTACTCTGTGTTAATTTTGAAAAACTACACTATTTTAAACTAAGTAACCGGTTAGCAGATATGCCGTAACCGGTTACTTCGAAACAGAATGCACATTTTACCTGGTTTTTGGGACTGTTTTGATTCCTTTTCCATTTTCTTCCCTTTCCTTTTGTTCTTAGCCTTAGATAACATAATTGTGTGGTTTAATTTGGCTTTCTCTTCATCTATTTCTCTTTCCTTTTGATCGATGAAAGTCTTATGGATCATAGAATTCCTTTGTTGAATTTTGATCAAGACTAGATCGCTACCTTATTTTCTTTTCGTGCGGTATTGCTTTCGGATGACGATCTACATATCATTCATCTAGCATGCATTAGCATAAAGAGCTATTGGCCGGCCTCATTGTAGGGTAATTACTCTGTAAATTACTCGGCGATTGTTTAACATAGGGCAACATTATGTCCCTTATCGAAAAACAACTCAATGTTGATTGATCTTTTGTATTAGGTTCAAAATCTATGAAGCTTATTGTTGTAGAGGCTTTGATTCTATCAATCTTCTAACAAGTCTTCATTAACCTTGACCTAAGTACATTATTCAATCATTATTGATCACTTACTCTAACAACTAACAACTAATTACTAACTTCTAACTTCTTTACAATTCCTTCTCGCTCCCTATCTCTCTTTTACTTTTATGCAATTTTTCCTTTGTCTGTTGGACACATGTTTATGTTTCCGCATATTTTTCCTTTGTCCGTTGGACACATGTTTATGTTTCCGCAATTTTTCCTTTGTCCATTGGACACATGTTTATGCTTATGCCTTTTTCTCTTTGTCCACTTGGACCAAAAATATTAATAAAGGCCAAAACCTCTAAAAAACTTGTACTTCTAATCTTGGACTATGGTTACTATCCTTTGCAATGGACATGGAGTTTTGCACTAGACCTTGGACTTCAATGCTATTCTTGGATCCTTGGACTTAGAACTAGGACTTTCTCCCTTGAACTTGGACATCCAATGCTATTCTTGGAACCTCGGATTTAGAACTAGGACCTTTTCCCTTTGCTTTGGAATTATGGTTTGAAGACTTTGAAGACTTGTGCTTTTGCTTGGTTTATGGTGAAGATAGCTACATTTGTGGTTAGATCTTTCTTATCTTTAGCTTTTACTTTATGCTTTAGGATAGTCACTTCTTCTCCACCCCTTCTTCAATTTTCAAAACTTTCTCCCTTTTTCAAAACTTTATTGATTTCAAACTTGAATCTCTTTCATAATCAAACCTTGACTTTGTCAAGTGATTTTACTCTTTTCTTTTCATTTCTTAACAAATGCTAAACTACATAAGCATATTGACACCTTTTTCAAAAGACTTTAAAAAACATCAAACTCATTCAAACTTCTTTTGTGCCCTCGTGCATTTTTCTTTCAAAAACCTTTTCATAAGTTTAGATATGATTCATTTCTTTAAGCGGAATTATTTGCTTGGAAATGACGAATTGTCTTTACATTTTAAAATCAACCAAAACAAATAAATTTCATTCTTTGTACCATGAACTACGGGGTATTGATCCTACATTGCACTTCGTGGGTACGTAGGCATGAGGCGACAAGTCTCTCCAAACACAGAAATCTTAAAAAAATACTTCTCTTCTCATCTCCTCAATGACTTTTCAAGCAAACTTTTTTAGACCAAAAGCGTAAATATTTCGAAGGGTTCCTATAGAGTACTATAGACGTTTTGGGTGCTAACACCTTCCCTTAACGTAACCAACCCCCTTACCCAGTCTCTGTTCACTTGTTCTTATTTTAGAGCTTATGTAGGTTTTGTTCGCTCTTTTTCCTTTCATTTTGGATAAAATAAAAGTGCGGTGGCGACGCTTGCTTTATGAGTTAAGTTAATCAATAACTTACACTCACGATTTTTCCGCTACAGAAAAGTGGCGACTCTGCTGGGGACTCTGGTTCTTAGTGGGTTCAGCCTACTTTGATTTATTTACGCTTTATCTGATTAATTTGACTGTTATTGGTTGTTCTGCTTGGCGATCTGTGTGGTGAGATAAGTCTTATACCCAGGCTTGAGCATACACCTAAGATTAGTGTGGAAAGTAGTGAGACTTGTGTGGCATTTGGCCAGACTTAGTATACATGAAAACTCCACATCCAGACGAGGTTTTCTTTGGTAATGTTCTATCCTGTGCATTAGTGCAGATAATAGGATGTAACCTAGAAAACTGTCGACTCTGGCGACCATTCCCGAGAACTCAGTTGAGGCACTCCTCTCAGGAGGTAGTAATGGCATACCAGAAATGGAAAACCCGTTATGCTTCTTGATCCGAGGACCCGAAGCTGAGGACTTTAGAACCCTTTAACCCATCTTGGCCTTATTAGGACATAGTGCGGTGGCTATTTAGGTGCAGACTTGAATCAGTTGTTACGCGATACCACACTCAGACAAGACTCTCTTGAGAATATTATTGACTACCAAGCAGTTGGGAAATTGATAATATCCGAAATATGGGTTGTAGACTCTGGGAACTTCTTTAGAACCTTGTTCGGCAGGTGTTATACCCTTAGTACACACCATTGTGGGAGGTTCTTAACCTTGACTCCATGCTCGTGACTCGAACCTTTGAACCTGTGTGCTTTGAGTGATCTTGTTTGTGGTTGTTGCATCCATGCACTCTTGCATCCATGAGCATACATATGCATTTATCCAAGTTGTCCAGAAACTCATTTCAACTGTCTTCTTCTTCAGTTATCTGTCCACCGTCAAGCTGTTTCCTCAACACAACTACAGAACTAGAGCTGCTGTCAGATTGAGAATGAAAAACCAAGAACAACACAACGCCGAAGTCAGAATGGAAATTGATGAGTTGAAGGCCGGTATGACCAAACTCAAAGAAATGATGCAAGTTCTGATTGCTAGAGGTAAACCACATCAGAGGACTGTGATCTCTGAAATCTCACATTCTGCTATTGACCCTCCACTGACTCAACAACCAGCTTCTACTTGGCCAGAATTTGGGTTACCTCCGAATTACTCGCCACCCTTTGCAACTACTCCTGTGTTTGTCCCGTCTGTACTGCCAGTATCTTCAGCCGCATTGTTCACTGAACCTCAGCCTCTTGTGCATTCTGTTGCTCAAGCCATTCCTGAGAATCCTCCTTTCGTGTACCATGCTGCTTGTCCACAATCTGAAAGTCAGGGAGAACCTGGATACATTGAAGAAGTCAGAGAGCAATGGCAAACTCTAGACAAAAGGATAAGAGCCATGGAAGGAAGTGATGTCTTTAGTGCTGCCGCAATGGACATGTGCTTGATTTCAGATTTGGTTATGCCTGCAAAATTCAAAACTCCTGATTTTGAGAAATACAAGGGGCACACCTGTCCCAGAAGTCACTTGGTGATGTATTGCCGCAAGATGGCTGGTCATGCCAAAAACGACAAACTGCTCATTCACTGTTTCCAAGACAGCTTGAGTGGGGCTTCAATGAAATGGTATATGGGACTTGAGAAGAACCGTATCCAAAGCTGGAAGGACTTAGCTGATGCTTTCTTAAAGCAATATAAGTATAATCTGGACATGACACCTGATCGCTGTCAATTGCAAAACATGTCTCAGAAAGAAAAGGAATCCTTTAAAGAGTACGCTCAGTGCTAGAGAGAGCTAGCTGCTCAAGTGGAGCCACCCTTGGCTAAAAAAAAATTGACTGGATTGTTCATGGACACTCTTCAGCCACTCTTTTGGGAAAAGATGATAGGCAGTGTATCATCTGGTTTTGCTGACCTAGTCACTATTGGAGAAAGACTAGAAGAGGGTATCAAGAAAGGAAAGATTACCAATGCTGAAGCCTTTAGTGGTGCTAAAAAGTATGCTGGGAATTTTCAAAAGAAGAAGGATGATGATACCCATGCTGTTTCAGTTGAAGGGAAACCTCGTCACAGACAACAACAATATGTAGCTGCAGTTGCTCCTGTTGTCAATGCTCAAACAACTCAAGCTCCTCGTCAGGCTGTTAGACAAAATCAGAACTGCAATAGGGTTAACTTTGATCCTATCCCGATGTCATACACTGAGTTATATCCATGTCTTGTAAAGAAAGGATTGATTACAACGAGGGATCTACCTCCTCCTCCAAATCCTCTCCCAGCCGGCTATAGGGTTGATCTTCACTGTGAGTTCCATCGAGGTGGGTGTTAGGTGCTAAAAACTGTTAATATTTAGTTTAGTTTTTAGCACCTTTTTGTGATCTTTATTTGTTAATCTAAGTCTTTTCCCATTGTTTCCGGTTAATAACCGTTTTCTAGTTAATTGCATTAATTGACTAATTTATTTAACTTTTGTGTTTTTATAATAGATTTTTGCATGGAAGTGTAAAGATTGGAGCAAGGAAGGCCCCACAAAAGCAGTTTTGGAAAATAAGCATTTTTGGAGCATGCTTGAAGCGTGCTCAACGCGCTCCTAGCACAATGGTAGAAGTAGTTACAGAGAGTTACGCACTCAGCGGGGTCCTTAGCGCGCTCAGGACGCTCTTTAGGCGGTTTATTGTAAAGTGCAGCGCGCTTAGCGCGCTCTGCGATCCTCAGCCCCTTATAAACAGACTATTCTGTATTTTTCATACTCTCCTTGATACATTTTAGAGCAAAACACCTTATGAACACTATAGCATCCATTTTGGAAGATTGGAAGCATCATTCGTCGAGATATCGTCATTGATGCTTGATATTCTTCTTCATCTTCTTGATTGTTTAGCTTCCATGACAATGGAGAGCTAATTTTCCTTTTATGTCAAGGTTAGATGGTAGATAAACCTTTCTTTTGCATGTATATCTATTGACTCTAGCTTGTGAACTCTTGGATGATGAATGTATGATGAAAAACTTTGTTTCTATTGTTTATTCTTTGTGTTGGTTCATGATTAAGAAATGTGTTCTTACACTTTACCTAGGTTTTTCATCCATCAATGTACATTGGCTAGAGATAGTAATGTGTGTTGATGTTCATAAATATTGAACTTTAATGTTGTTATTTTGATAGTTTGAGTGAGAGATCATCAAAGGATCAAAATGGTAAAACTCACAATATGTGTTAGAAATAAATGTATTGGGAGGATATGTGATTACATTTACCGTCTAAACGAGTTCATTCACTTTGTCGATTCTATCCGTGCAAAATGGTTTGTCGAACCCTAATCTTGACATGCTTCTTATAAATCGTTAAAACAAATCTTTTTACCGCTTATACTTAACTTTGAATGCAAACTTTTCGATTAAAAACAACCAAAACCCCTTGTTACTTTGAAGTTTAAAACGTATACAACTGTAGAACGGCTGCGATATCACCGAACAATCTCTGTGGATCGATAACAAAACCCTAACTCTATTTGTATTTCAACAAATTGGTGCCGTTGCCGGGGATTGTTAATTGATATTGCAAGCATTGCAATAGTTGTGAAGTTTTAGACTTGTTAAAATTTTTCTTGTGCTTGTTGATTTGTTTTGTTTAGTGTGCAGACTTTGTTTATGCGAGGGCAACTACCGGCGGACCAACTTCTATTCGATCCCGAGATTGAAAGAACCGCTCGTAGACTCAATAGCAGAACTAGACGGAGGAGGCAACTAGCTAGACAAAGGCAATAACAAGGAGAAAGTTCGATTTCTACACCACCACCAATTCCACAGTTCACGCCAATCATGGAACCACCACCACCACCACCCGCTTCCACACCATGTGTAAATAGCCCACGTCACACCGCTCAGTTTGCTAACAATGATCAATGAAGGCAAGCTGAGATGAAAACTGGAACTTTGAACTTATTGTATGGAAGTCCGTTCACGGGAATGGATCATGAAGACCCTTACGCTTTTCTCACCAAATTTTATGAGATAGCGTTAGCGGTCGGAGTCGATCAAGCGCAAAAGTTACCTCTTTTCAAGAGACTATTTCCTCATGCTTTGCTTGGCAAGGCTAAGGATTGGTATCTTGATCAAACTCCCGCTGTGATGACCGATTGGAATGTTTTGGAGGAAAAATTTATAGAACGGTTCTTTTCTCACAACCGTTTTATGGAGTAAAAAACTGCAATTTCTGTGTTCTCTCAGGGCACTAGTGAATCTCTGAATGAAGCATGGGAATAATTCAAATCCATGCTTTGCAAATGCAAAGGCCACGGGTTTGACGAGTTAACACAAATTCACATCTTCAAGAATGGTCTCCAACCAAATTGTAAGACATTATTGGATGCCACTTCTGGAGGATCTTTGTTATCAAAGAGTGCCGAAGAAGCTACGAATATCATCAATAGAATGGCTCTCAATGATCTTCAAAGTCAAAGCCGTAACAACTCGCAAAAGAAGCCCGGTGTACTTGAATTGGGAACTAATGATGCAATCCTCGCACAAAACAAGCTCATATCTCAACAAGTGGAACTTTTGACTCAACAGATTAAAGAATTGAAGGAACCTAGCAAGAGTAAACAAGTTTCTTGTTGTGAACTTTGCAAAGGAGAGCATGACACCGGATTTTGTCCTCCTCCGGGATTTGAAGAAGTGAACTACATGAATAATCAACGAGACTATCAAGGAAGACAACAACAACAACAACCTTATCAACAACAACAAAATCCTCAACAACATTACCAAGGCAATCAAGGATATCCGCCGAGGGCGAACTATCAACATAACCAAGGTTATGGTGGCGGTTCTTCAAACTGGCAAAATCCTTATCAACCTCCACCACCTCCGGTTGCTAGCTCTAAGTTGGAAGACACTTTGACTCAATTCATGCAAATGTCTATGGCCAATCAAAAGAGTAATGATGCGGCGATAAAGACTCTAGAAAATCAAGTGGGGCAACTTGCCAAGCAACTTGCCGAGAAACAATCGGGTCCTTCATTCTCCGCAAATACTCAAGTGAATCCTAAGGAGCATTGCAAGGCAATCGTTACAAGAAGTGGGAAGGGGTTGGTAACTGAAAATGAGAAAAAGGTAGATGAAGAAAAAATTGATGGTATTGTGGAGGAGGATAATGATCAGGAAGTGGTTGAAAATAAAATTGAAAATGAAGGTGTAGTTGAAAAGAAAGATGATGAAATAGTTGAAATTGAAAATAAGAGTGGTGAGGAGTTGAAGAAAAAGGAGAGACTTAGGAGAGTGAAGAAGGGAAAGGAAGTAGTGAGCACTATTCCGATCCAACATTTACCATACCCCCATGCTCCTTCAAAGAAAGAAAATGAACGGCATTATGCTCGTTTCATGGATATTTTTAAACAGTTACAAATTAACACTCCTTTTGCCGAGGCTTTGGAGCAAATGCGAAAATATGCTAAGTTTATGAAAGACATTCTCACAAAGAAGCGGAGGTATTCGGAACCGGAAACTATTATCCTTGATGCAAGTTATAGTGCCATCATCCAAAGAACTCTCCCGAAAAAAGAAGTTGACCCGGGGCGTGTTACTTAGCCGGTAACAATTGGTGATGTCTATGTTGGCAAAGGCCTAATCGTTTTGGGCTCAAGCATTAATCTAATTCCTTTGTCCATTGTAAAGAGGCTTGGGAACATTGAGATGAAATCCATTCAGATGACGTTACAATTAGCCGACAAGTCCACAACTCATCCTCATGGGTTAGCTCAAGATGTCTTGGTAAAGGTTGACAAGTTTTTCTTTCCGGTTGATTTCGTTGTTATCGATATGGAGGAAGATGAGGATGCGCCTTTAATTCTTGGGTGACCTTTCATGAAAACCACACGAATGATGATTGATGTGGATGACGGTTTAATGAAAGTGAGGGTTCAAAACGAAGAAGTTTACTTTGATCTTTTTGAAGCAATTAAACATTCTCGAGACAAGCATGATAGTTTTCGTATCGATACAATTGAAGAAGCAACTTTAGAGGTTTCAAAGCATGTTCATATATTATCTCCTTTGGAAATGGCTCTTGATGAATCTTTTGAGGTGTAAAGATTGGAGCAAGGAAGGCCCCACAAAAGCAGTTTTGGAAAATAAGCATTTTTGGAGCATGCTTGAAGCGCGCTCCTAGCGCGATGGTAGAAGTAGTTACAGAGAGTTACGTGCTCAGCGGGGTCCTTAGCACGCTCAGCGCGCTCTTTAGGCGGTTTATTGTAAAGTGCAGCGCGCTTAGCGCGCTCTGCGATCCTCAGCCCCCTTATAAATAGACTCTTTTGTATTTTTCATACTCTCCTTGATACATTTTAGAGCAAAACACCTTGTGAACACTGTAGCATCCATTTTAGAATATTGGAAGCATCATTCGTCGAGAAATCGTCATTGATGCTTGATATTCTTCTTCATCTTCTTGATTGTTTAGCTTCCATGACAATGGAGAGCTAATTTTCCTTTTGTGTCAAGGTTAGATGGTAGATAAACCTTTCTTTTGCATGTATATCTATTGACTCTAGCTTGTGAACTCTTTGATGATGAATGTATGATGAAAAACTTTGTTTCTATTGTTTATTCTTTGTGTTGGGTCATGATTGAGAAATGTGTTCTTACACTTTACCTAGGTTTTTCATCCATCAATGTACATTGGCTAGAGATAGTAATATGTGTTGATGTTCATAAATATTGAACTTTAATGTTGTTATTTTGATAGTTTGAGTGAGAGATCATCAAAGGATCAAAATGGTAAAACTCACAATATGTGTTAGAAATAAATATATTGGGAGGATATGTGATTACATTTACCGTTTAAACGAGTTCATTCACTTTGTCGATTCTATCCGTGCAAAATGGTTTGTCAAACCCTAATCTTGACATGCTTCTTATAAATCGTTAAAACAAATCTTTTTACCGCTTATACTTAACTTTGAATGCAAACTTTCCGATTAAAAACAACCAAAACCCCTTGTTACTTTGAAGTTTAAAACGTATACAACTGTAGAACGGCTGTGATATCACCGAACAATCTCTGTGGATCGATAACAAAACCCTAACTCTATTTGTATTTCAACAAATTGGTGCCGTTGCCGGGGATTGTTAATTGATATTGCAAGCATTGCAATAGTTGTGAAGTTTTAGACTTGTTAAAATTTTTCTTGTGCTTGTTGATTTGTTTTGTTTAGTGTGCAGACTTTGTTTATGCGAGGGCAACTACCGTCGGACCAACTTCTATTCGATCCCGAGATTGAAAGAACTGCTCGTAGACTCAATAGCAGAACTAGACGGAGGAGGCAACTAGCTAGACAAAGGCAATAACAAGGAGAAAGTTCGATTTCTACACCACCACCAATTCCACAGTTCACGCCAATCATGGAACCACCACCACCACCACCCGCTTCCACACCATGTGTAAATAGCCCACGTCACACCGCTCAGTTTGCTAACAATGATCAATGAAGGCAAGCTGAGATGAAAACTGGAACTTTGAACTTATTGTATGGAAGTCCGTTCACGGGAATGGATCATGAAGACCCTTACGCTTTTCTCACCAAATTTTATGAGATAGCGTTAGCGGCCGGAGTCGATCAAGCGCAAAAGTTACCTCTTTTCAAGAGACTATTTCCTCATGCTTTGCTTGGCAAGGCTAAGGATTGGTATCTTGATCAAACTCCCGCTGTGATGACCGATTGGAATGTTTTGGAGGAAAAATTTATAGAACGGTTCTTTTCTCACAACCGTTTTATGGAGTAAAAAACTGCAATTTCTGTGTTCTCTCAGGGCACTAGTGAATCTCTGAATGAAGCATGGGAATAATTCAAATCCATGCTTTGCAAATGCAAAGGCCACGGGTTTGACGAGTTAACACAAATTCACATCTTCAACAATGGTCTCCAACCAAATTGTAAGACATTATTGGATGCCACTTCTGGAGGATCTTTGTTATCAAAGAGTGCCGAAGAAGCTACGGATATCATCAATAGAATGGCTCTCAATGATCTTCAAAGTCAAAGCTGTAACAACTCGCAAAAGAAGCCCGGTGTACTTGAACTGGGAACTAATGATGCAATCCTCGCACAAAACAAGCTCATATCTCAACAAGTGGAACTTTTGACTCAACAGATTAAAGAATTGAAGGAACCTAGCAAGAGTAAACAAGTTTCTTGTTGTGAACTTTGCAAAGGAGAGCATGACACCGGATTTTGTCCTCCTCCGGGATTTGAAGAAGTGAACTACATGAATAATCAACGAGACTATCAAGGAAGACAACAACAACAACAACCTTATCAACAACAACAAAATCCTCAACAACATTACCAAGGCAATCAAGGATATCCGCCGAGGGCGAACTATCAACATAACCAAGGTTATGGTGGCGGTTCTTCAAACTGGCAAAATCCTTATCAACCTCCACCACCTCCGGTTGCTAGCTCTAAGTTGGAAGACACTTTGACTCAATTCATGCAAATGTCTATGGCCAATCAAAAGAGTAATGATGCGGCGATAAAGACTCTAGAAAATCAAGTGGGGCAACTTGCCAAGCAACTTGCCGAGAAATAATCGGGTCCTTCATTCTCCGCAAATACTCAAGTGAATCCTAAGGAGCATTGCAAGGCAATCGTTACAAGAAGTGGGAAGGGGTTGGTAACTGAAAATGAGAAAAAGGTAGATGAAGAAAAAATTGATGGTATTGTGGAGGAGGATAGTGATGAGGAAGTGGTTGAAAATAAAATTGAAAATGAAGGTGTAGTTGAAAAGAAAGATGATGAAATAGTTGAAATTGAAAATAAGAGTGGTGAGGAGTTGAAGAAAAAGGAGAGACTTAGGAGAGTGAAGAAGGGAAAGGAAGTAGTGAGCACTATTCCGATCCAACATTTACCATACCCCCATGCTCCTTCAAAGAAAGAAAATGAACGGCATTATGCTCGTTTCATGGATATTTTTAAACAGTTACAAATTAACACTCCTTTTGCCGAGGCTTTGGAGCAAATGCCAAAATATGCTAAGTTTATGAAAGACATTCTCACAAAGAAGCGGAGATATTCGGAACCGAAAACTATTATCCTTGATGCAAGTTATAGTGCCATCATCCAAAGAACTCTCCCGAAAAAAGAAGTTGACCCGGGGCGTGTTACTTTGCCGGTAACAATTGGTGATGTCTATGTTGGCAAAGGCCTAATCGTTTTGGGCTCAAGCATTAATCTAATTCCTTTGTCCATTGTAAAGAGGCTTGGGAACATTGAGATGAAATCCATTCAGATGACGTTACAATTAGCCGACAAGTCCACAACTCATCCTCATGGGTTAGCTCAAGATGTCTTGGTAAAGGTTGACAAGTTTTTCTTTCCGGTTGATTTCGTTGTTATCGATATGGAGGAAGATGAGGATGCGCCTTTAATTCTTGGGTGACCTTTCATGAAAACCACACGAATGATGATTGATGTGGATGACGGTTTAATGAAAGTGAGGGTTCAAAACGAAGAAGTTTACTTTGATCTTTTTGAAGCAATTAAACATTCTCGAGACAAGCATGATAGTTTTCGTATCGATACAATTGAAGAAGCAACTTTAGAGGTTTCAAAGCATGTTCATATATTATCTCCTTTGGAAATGGCTCTTGATGAATCTTTTGAGGTGTAAAGATTGGAGCAAGGAAGGCCCCACAAAAGCAGTTTTGGAAAATAAGCATTTTTGGAGCATGCTTGAAGCGCGCTCCTAGCGCGATGGTAGAAGTAGTTACAGAGAGTTACGTGCTCAGCGGGGTCCTTAGCACGCTCAGCGCGCTCTTTAGGCGGTTTATTGTAAAGTGCAGCGCGCTTAGCGCGCTCTGCGATCCTCAGCCCCCTTATAAATAGACTCTTTTGTATTTTTCATACTCTCCTTGATACATTTTAGAGCAAAACACCTTGTGAACACTGTAGCATCCATTTTAGAATATTGGAAGCATAATTCGTCGAGAAATCGTCATTGATGCTTGATATTCTTCTTCATCTTCTTGATTGTTTAGCTTCCATGACAATGGAGAGCTAATTTTCCTTTTGTGTCAAGGTTAGATGGTAGATAAACCTTTCTTTTGCATGTATATCTATTGACTCTAGCTTGTGAACTCTTTGATGATGAATGTATGATGAAAAACTTTGTTTCTATTGTTTATTCTTTGTGTTGGTTCATGATTGAGAAATGTGTTCTTACACTTTACCTAGGTTTTTCATCCATCAATGTACATTGGCTAGAGATAGTAATATGTGTTGATGTTCATAAATATTGAACTTTAATGTTGTTATTTTGATAGTTTGAGTGAGAGATCATCAAAGGATCAAAATGGTAAAACTCACAATATGTGTTAGAAATAAATATATTGGGAGGATATGTGATTACATTTACCGTTTAAACGAGTTCATTCACTTTGTCGATTCTATCCGTGCAAAATGGTTTGTCAAACCCTAATCTTGACATGCTTCTTATAAATCGTTAAAACAAATCTTTTTACCGCTTATACTTAACTTTGAATGCAAACTTTCCGATTAAAAACAACCAAAACCCCTTGTTACTTTGAAGTTTAAAACGTATACAACTGTAGAACGGCTGTGATATCACCGAACAATCTCTGTGGATCGATAACAAAACCCTAACTCTATTTGTATTTCAACAAATTGGTGCCGTTGCCAGGGATTGTTAATTGATATTGCAAGCATTGCAATAGTTGTGAAGTTTTAGACTTGTTAAAATTTTTCTTGTGCTTGTTGATTTGTTTTGTTTAGTGTGCAGACTTTGTTTATGCGAGGGCAACTACCGTCGGACCAACTTCTATTCGATCCCGAGATTGAAAGAACCGCTCGTAGACTCAATAGCAGAACTAGACGGAGGAGGCAACTAGCTAGACAAAGGCAATAACAAGGAGAAAGTTCGATTTCTACACCACCACCAATTCCACAGTTCACGCCAATCATGGAACCACCACCACCACCACCCGCTTCCACACCATGTGTAAATAGCCCACGTCACACCGCTCAGTTTGCTAACAATGATCAATGAAGGCAAGCTGAGATGAAAACTGGAACTTTGAACTTATTGTATGGAAGTCCGTTCACGGGAATGGATCATGAAGACCCTTACGCTTTTCTCACCAAATTTTATGAGATAGCGTTAGCGGCCGGAGTCGATCAAGCGCAAAAGTTACCTCTTTTCAAGAGACTATTTCCTCATGCTTTGCTTGGCAAGGCTAAGGATTGGTATCTTGATCAAACTCCCGCTGTGATGACCGATTGGAATGTTTTGGAGGAAAAATTTATAGAACGGTTCTTTTCTCACAACCGTTTTATGGAGTAAAAAACTGCAATTTCTGTGTTCTCTCAGGGCACTAGTGAATCTCTGAATGAAGCATGGGAATAATTCAAATCCATGCTTTGCAAATGCAAAGGCCACGGGTTTGACGAGTTAACACAAATTCACATCTTCAAGAATGGTCTCCAACCAAATTGTAAGACATTATTGGATGCCACTTCTGGAGGATCTTTGTTATCAAAGAGTGCCGAAGAAGCTACGGATATCATCAATAGAATGGCTCTCAATGATCTTCAAAGTCAAAGCCGTAACAACTCGCAAAAGAAGCCCGGTGTACTTGAATTGGGAACTAATGATGCAATCCTCGCACAAAACAAGCTCATATCTCAACAAGTGGAACTTTTGACTCAACAGATTAAAGAATTGAAGGAACCTAGCAAGAGTAAACAAGTTTCTTGTTGTGAACTTTGCAAAGGAGAGCATGACACCGGATTTTGTCCTCCTCCGGGATTTGAAGAAGTGAACTACATGAATAATCAACGAGACTATTAAGGAAGACAACAACAACAACAACCTTATCAACAACAACAAAATCCTCAGCAACATTACCAAGGCAATCAAGGATATCCGCCGAGGGCGAACTATCAACATAACCAAGGTTATGGTGGCGGTTCTTCAAACCGGCAAAATCCTTATCAACCTCCACCACCTCCGGTTGCTAGCTCTAAGTTGGAAGACACTTTGACTCAATTCATGCAAATGTCTATGGCCAATCAAAAGAGTAGTGATGCGGCGATAAAGACTCTAGAAAATCAAGTGGGGCAACTTGCCAAGCAACTTGCCGAGCAACAATCGGGTCCTTCATTCTCCGCAAATACTCAAGTGAATCCTAAGGAGCATTGCAAGGCAATCGTTACAAGAAGTGGGAAGGGGTTGGTAACTGAAAATGAGAAAAAGGTAGATGAAGAAAAAATTGATGGTATTGTGGAGGAGGATAGTGATGAGGAAGTGGTTGAAAATAAAATTGAAAATGAAGGTGTAGTTGAAAAGAAAGATGATGAAATAGTTGAAATTGAAAATAAGAGTGGTGAGGAGTTGAAGAAAAAGGAGAGACTTAGGAGAGTGAAGAAGGGAAAGGAAATAGTGAGCACTATTCCGATCCAACATTTACCATACCCCCATGCTCCTTCAAAGAAAGAAAATGAACGGCATTACGCTCGTTTCATGGATATTTTTAAACAATTACAAATTACACTCCTTTTGCCGAGGCTTTGGAGCAAATGCCAAAATATGCTAAGTTTATGAAAGATATTCTCACAAAGAAGCGGAGGTATTCGGAACCGGAAACTATTATCCTTGATGCAAGTTATAGTGCCATCATCCAAAGAACTCTCCCGAAAAAAGAAGTTGACCCGGGGCGTGTTACTTTGCCGGTAACAATTGGTGATGTCTATGTTGGCAAAGGCCTAATCGTTTTGGGCTCAAGCATTAATCTAATTCCTTTGTCCATTGTAAAGAGGCTTGGGAACATTGAGATGAAATCCATTCAGATGACGTTACAATTAGCCGACAAGTCCACAACTCATCCTCATGGGTTAGCTCAAGATGTCTTGGTAAAGGTTGACAAGTTTTTCTTTCCGGTTGATTTCGTTGTTATCGATATGGAGGAAGATGAGGATGTGCCTTTAATTCTTGGGCGACCTTTCATGAAAACCACACGAATGATGATTGATGTGGATGACGGTTTAATGAAAGTGAGGGTTCAAAACGAAGAAGTTTACTTTGATCTTTTTGAAGCAATGAAACATTCTCGAGACAAGCATGATAGTTTTCGTATCGATACAATTGAAGAAGCAACTTTAGAGGTTTCAAAGCATGTTCATATATTATCTCCTTTGGAAATGGCTCTTGATGAATCTTTTGAGGTGTAAAGATTGGAGCAAGGAAGGCCCCACAAAAGCAGTTTTGGAAAATAAGCATTTTTGGAGCATGCTTGAAGCGTGCTCCTAGCGCGATGGTAGAAGTAGTTACAGAGAGTTACGTGCTCAACGGGGTCCTTAGCACGCTCAGCGCGCTCTTTAGGCGGTTTATTGTAAAGTGCAGCGCGCTTAGCGCGCTCTGCGATCCTCAGCCCCCTTATAAATAGACTCATTTGTATTTTTCATACTCTCCTTGATACATTTTAGAGCAAAACACCTTGTGAACACTGTAGCATCCATTTTAGAATATTGGAAGCATCATTCGTCGAGAAATCGTCACTGATGCTTGATATTCTTCTTCATCTTCTTGATTGTTTAGCTTCCATGACAATGGAGAGCTAATTTTCCTTTTGTGTCAAGGTTAGATGGTAGATAAACCTTTCTTTTGCATGTATATCTATTGACTCTAGCTTGTGAACTCTTGGATGATGAATGTATGATGAAAAACTTTGTTTCTATTGTTTATTCTTTGTGTTGGTTCATGATTGAGAAATGTGTTCTTACACTTTACCTAGGTTTTTCATCCATCAATGTACATTGGCTAGAGATAGTAATGTGTGTTGATGTTCATAAATATTGAACTTTAATATTGTTATTTTGATAGTTTGAGTGAGAGATCATCAAAGGATCAAAATGGTAAAACTCACAATATGTGTTAGAAATAAATATATTGGGAGGATATGTGATTACATTTACCGTCTAAACGAGTTCATTCACTTTGTCGATTCTATCCGTGCAAAATGGTTTATCGAACCCTAATCTTGACATGCTTCTTATAAATCGTTAAAACAAATCTTTTTACCGCTTATACTTAACTTTGAATGCAAACTTTCCGATTAAAAACAACCAAAACCCCTTGTTACTTTGAAGTTTAAAACGTATACAACTGTAGAACGGTTGCGATATCACCGAACAATCTCTGTGGATCGATAACAAAACCCTAACTCTATTTGTATTTCAACAAATTGGTGCCGTTGTCGGGGATTGTTAATTGATATTGCAAGCATTGCAATAGTTGTGAAGTTTTAGACTTGTTAAAAATTTTCTTGTGCTTGTTGATTTGTTTTGTTTAGTGTGCAGACTTTGTTTATGCGACGGCAACTACCGGCGGACCAACTTTTATTCGATCCCGAGATTGAAAGAACCGCTCGTAGACTCAATAGCAGAACTAGACGGAGGAGGCAACTAGCTAGACAAAGGCAATAACAAGGAGAAAGTTCGATTTCTACACCACCACCAATTCCACAGTTCACGCCAATCATGGAACCACCACCACCACCACCCGCTTCCACAGCATGTGTAAATAGCCCACGTCACACCGCTCAGTTTGCTAACAATGATCAATGAAGGCAAGCTGAGATGAAAACTGGAACTTTGAACTTATTGTATGGAAGTCCGTTCACGGGAATGGATCATGAAGACCCTTACGCTTTTCTCACCAAATTTTATGAGATAGCGTTAGCGGCCGGAGTCGATCAAGCGCAAAAGTTACCTCTTTTCAAGAGACTATTTCCTCATGCTTTGCTTGGCAAGGCTAAGGATTGGTATCTTGATCAAACTCCCGTTGTGATGACCGATTGGAATGTTTTGGAGGAAAAATTTATAGAACGGTTCTTTTCTCACAACCGTTTTATGGAGTCAAAAACTGCAATTTCTGTGTTCTCTCAGGGCACTAGTGAATCTTTGAATGAAGCATGGGAACAATTCAAATCCATGCTCTGCAAATGCAAAGGCCACGGGTTTGATGAGTTAACACAAATTCACTTCTTCAAGAATGGTCTCCAACCAAATTGTAAGACATTATTGGATGCCACTTCTGGAGGATCTTTGTTATCAAAGAGTGTCGAAGAAGCTACGGATATCATCAATAGAATGGCTCTCAATGATCTTCAAAGTCAAAGCCGTAACAACTCGCAAAAGAAGCCCGGGGTACTTGAATTGGGAACTAATGATGCAATCCTCGCACAAAACAAGCTCATATCTCAACAAGTGGAACTTTTGACTCAACAGATTAAAGAATTAAAGGAACCTAGCAAGAGTAAACAAGTTTCTTGTTGTGAACTTTGCAAAGGAGAGCATGACACCGAATTTTGTCCTCCTCCGGGATTTGAAGAAGTGAACTACATGAATAATCAACGAGACTATCAAGGAAGACAACAACAACAACAACCTTATCAACAACAACAAAATCTTCAACAACATTACCAAGGCAATCAAGGATATCCGCCGAGGGCGAACTATCAACATAACCAAGGTTATGGTGGTGGTTCTTCAAACTGGCAAAATCCTTATCAACCTCCACCACCTCCGGTTGCTAGCTCTAAGTTGGAAGACACTTTGACTCAATTCATGCAAATGTCTATGGCCAATCAAAAGAGTAGTGATGCGGCGATAAAGACTCTAGAAAATCAAGTGGGGCAACTTGCCAAGCAACTTGCCGAGCAACAATCGGGTCCTTCATTCTCCGCAAATACTCAAGTGAATCCTAAGGAGCATTGCAAGGCAATCGTTACAAGAAGTGGGAAGGGGTTGGTAACTGAAAATGAGAAAAAGGTAGATGAAGAAAAAATTGATGGTATTGTGGAGGAGGATAGTGATGAGGAAGTGGTTGAAAATAAAATTGAAAATGAAGGTGTAGTTGAAAAGAAAGATGATGAAATAGTTGAAATTGAAAATAAGAGTGGTGAGGAGTTGAAGAAAAAGGAGAGACTTAGGAGAGTGAAGAAGGGAAAGGAAGTAGTGAACACTATTCCGATCCAACATTTACCATACCCCCATGCTCCTTCAAAGAAAGAAAATGAAGGGCATTACGCTCGTTTCATGGATATTTTTAAACAGTTACAAATTAACACTCCTTTTGCCGAGGCTTTGGAGCAAATGCCAAAATATGCTAAGTTTATGAAAGACATTCTCACAAAGAAGCGGAGGTATTCGGAACCGGAAACTATTATCCTTGATGCAAGTTGTAGTGCCATCATCCAAAGAACTCTCCCGAAAAAAGAAGTTGACCCGGGGCGTGTTACTTTGCCGGTAACAATTGGTGATGTCTATGTTGGCAAAGGCCTAATCGTTTTGGGCTCAAGCATTAATCTAATTTCTTTGTCCATTATAAAGAGGCTTGGGAACATTGAGATGAAATCCATTCAGATGACGTTACAATTAGCCGACAAGTCCACAACTCATCCTCATGGGTTAGCTCAAGATGTCTTGGTAAAGGTTGACAAGTTTTTCTTTCTGGTTGATTTCGTTGTTATCGATATGGAGGAAGATGAGGATGCGCCTTTAATTCTTGGGCGACCTTTCATGAAAACCACACGAATGATGATTGATGTGGATGACGGTTTAATGAAAGTGAGGGTTCAAAACGAAGAAGTTTACTTTGATCTTTTTGAAGCAATTAAACATTCTCGAGACAAGCATGATAGTTTTCGTATCGATACAATTGAAGAAGCAACTTTAGAGGTTTCAAAGCATGTTCATATATTATCTCCTTTGGAAATGGCTCTTGATGAATCTTTTGAGGTGTAAAGATTGGAGCAAGGAAGGCCCCACAAAAGCAGTTTTGGAAAATAAGCATTTTTGGAGCATGCTTGAAGCGCGCTCCTAGCGCGATGGTAGAAGTAGTTACAGAGAGTTACGTGCTCAGCGGGGTCCTTAGCACGCTCAGCGCGCTCTTTAGGCGGTTTATTGTAAAGTGCAGCGCGCTTAGCGCGCTCTGCGATCCTCAGCCCCCTTATAAATAGACTCTTTTGTATTTTTCATACTCTCCTTGATACATTTTAGAGCAAAACACCTTGTGAACACTGTAGCATCCATTTTAGAATATTGGAAGCATCATTCGTCGAGAAATCGTCATTGATGCTTGATATTCTTCTTCATCTTCTTGATTGTTTAGCTTCCATGACAATGGAGAGCTAATTTTCCTTTTGTGTCAAGGTTAGATGGTAGATAAACCTTTCTTTTGCATGTATATCTATTGACTCTAGCTTGTGAACTCTTGGATGATGAATGTATGATGAAAAACTTTGTTTCTATTGTTTATTCTTTGTGTTGGTTCATGATTGAGAAATGTGTTCTTACACTTTACCTAGGTTTTTCATCCATCAATGTACATTGGCTAGAGATAGTAATGTGTGTTGATGTTCATAAATATTGAACTTTAATGTTGTTATTTTGATAGTTTGAGTGAGAGATCATCAAAGGATCAAAATGGTAAAACTCACAATATGTGTTAGAAATAAATATATTGGGAGGATATGTGATTACATTTACCGTCTAAACGAGTTCATTCACTTTGTCGATTCTATCCGTGCAAAATGGTTTGTCAAACCCTAATCTTGACATGCTTCTTATAAATCGTTAAAACAAATCTTTTTACTGCTTATACTTAACTTTGAATGCAAACTTTCCGATTAAAAACAACCAAAACCCCTTGTTACTTTGAAGTTTAAAACGTATACAACTGTAGAACGGCTGCGATATCACCGAACAATCTCTGTGGATCGATAAGAAAACCCTAACTCTATTTGTATTTCAACAAATTGGTGCCGTTGTCGGGGATTGTTAATTGATATTGCAAGCATTGCAATAGTTGTGAAGTTTTAGACTTGTTAAAATTTTTCTTGTGCTTGTTGATTTGTTTTGTTTAGTGTGCAGACTTTGTTTATGCGAGGGCAACTTCCGGCGGACCAACTTCTATTCGATCCCGAGATTGAAAGAACCGCTCGTAGACTCAATAGCAGAACTAGACGGAGGAGGCAACTAGCTAGACAAAGGCAATAACAAGGAGAAAGTTCGATTTCTACACCACCACCAATTCCACAGTTCACGCTAATCATGGAACCACCACCACCACCACCCGCTTCCACACCATGTGTAAATAGCCCACGTCACACCGCTCAGTTTGCAAACAATATTCAAGGAAGGCAAGCTGAGATGAAAACTGGAACTTTGAACTTATTGTATGGAAGTCCGTTCACGGGAATGGATCATGAAGACCCTTTCGCTTTTCTCACCAAATTTTATGAGATAACGTTAGCGGCCGGAGTCGATCAAGCGCAAGAGTTACCTCTTTTCAAGAGACTATTTCCTCATGGTTTGCTTGGCAAGGCTAAGGATTGGTATCTTGATCAAACTCCCGCTGTGATGACCGATTGGAATGTTTTGGAGGAAAAATTTATAGAACGGTTCTTTTCTCACAACCGTTTTATGGAGTGAAAACTGCAATTTCTGTGTTCTCTCAGGGCACTAGTGAATCTCTGAATGAAGCATGGGAACAATTCAAATCCATGCTTTGCAAATGCAAAGGCCACGAGTTTGATGAGTTAAAACAAATTCACTTCTTCAAGAATGGTCTCCAACCAAATTGTAAGACATTATTGGATGCCACTTCTGGAGGATCTTTGTTATCAAAGAGTGCCGAAGAAGCTACGGATATCATCAATAGAATGGCTCTCAATGATCTTCAAAGTCAAAGCCGTAACAACTCGCAAAAGAAGCCCGAGGTACTTGAATTGGGAACTAATGATGCAATCCTCGCACAAAACAAGCTCATATCTCAACAAGTGGAACTTTTGACTCAACAGATTAAAGAATTGAAGGAACCTAGCAAGAGTAAACAAGTTTCTTGTTATGAACTTTACAAAGGAGAGCATGACACCGGATTTTGTCCTCCTCCGGGATTTGAAGAAGTGAACTACATGAATAATCAACGAGACTATCAAGGAAGACAACAACAACAACAACCTTATCAACAACAACAAAATCCTCAACAACATTACCAAGGCAATCAAGGATATCCGCCGAGGGCGAACTATCAACATAACCAAGGTTATGGTGGCGGTTCTTCAAACTGGCAAAATCCTTATCAACCTCCACCACCTCCGGTTTCTAGCTCTAAGTTGGAAGACACTTTGACTCAATTCATGCAAATGTCTATGGCCAATCAAAAGAGTAGTGATGCGGCGATAAAGACTCTAGTAAATCAAGTGGCGCAACTTGCCAAGCAACTTGCCGAGCAACAATCGGGTCCTTCATTCTCCGCAAATACTCAAGTGAATCCTAAGGAGCATTGCAAGGCAATCGTTACAAGAAGTGGGAAGGGGTTGGTAACTGAAAATGTGAAAAAGGTAGATGAAGAAAAAATTGATGGTATTGTGGAGGAGGATAGTGATGAGGAAGTGGTTGAAAATAAAATTGAAAATGAAGGTGTAGTTGAAAAGAAAGATGATGAAATAGTTGAAATTGAAAATAAGAGTGGTGAGGAGTTGAAGAAAAAGGAGAGACTTAGGAGAGTGAAGAAGGGAAAGGAAGTAGTGAGCACTATTCCGATCCAACATTTACCATACCCCCATGCTCCTTCAAAGAAAGAAAATGAACGGCATTACGCTCGTTTCATGGATATTTTTAAACAGTTACAAATTAACACTCCTTTTGCCGAGGCTTTGGAGCAAATGCCAAAATATGCTAAGTTTATGAAAGACATTCTCACAAAGAAGCGGAGGTATTCAGATCCGTAAACTATTATCCTTGATGCAAGTTGTAGTGCCATCATCCAATGAGCTCATTTACTCTCATCTTGCTGATGTCTTGAGCTTCTTCAATAGCAGTCATTTTCATCTTGTACCTCTTAGGTAGGGACCTAAGGATCTTCCTCACGAGCTTTTCCTCTGACATCTTCTCACCAAGAGCACTGGATGCATTAGCCAGCTCCAGAACACTCATGTGGAAATCATGTATAGTCTCATCTTCCTTCATCTTCAGGCTTTCTAATTTTGATGTTAAAATCTGAAGTCTTGACATCTTGACTCTAGATGTTCCTTCATGAGTAGCCTGCAAGATATCCCATGCTTCTTTAGCAACTTCACAGGTATTGATTAACCTGAAGATGTTCTTATCCACTCCATTGAAGATAGCATTCAGAGCTTTGGAATTTCCAAGGGCAAGCTCATCTTCCTCCTTGGTCCACTCTTCTCCAAGCTTTGGCTTAGAGGTGCCTTCTTTATCTTTGCCAGCATCATCCTTCTCACACATGACAGGAGCTTTCCATTCTTTAACAACAGCCTTCCAAGCCCTACTGTCCAAGGATTTTAAGAAGGTGGTCATCCTTGGCTTCCAATAGTCATAATTGGAACCATCCAAGATAGGGGGTCTGTTGACGAATCCTCCAACTTCTTTGTCCATCTTTACACCAGAAAGTAACTTCCCTAGATCTCACCCAGAGACAGACAGGATGCCTGCTCTGATACCAATTGAAATTCTGGTATCAGACGTGTGATGTTAAGGTGTGATGTCACAACAACACACTCTGCACTATGGACAGCAATAACAGTAAAATAACACCAAGAATTGTTGACCCAGTTCGGTTACAACCAACCTACTCTGGGGGCTACCAAGCCAGAGATGGAATTCACTACTTGTAGATATAATTTACAGACTCAACGACCCGTTGACAATCTCCTAAACTTATACTCTACTAATGACTTCCTACCTAAGAAACCACTTAGGTATGAGAACACCACTCAATCCCTTACAAACACTCAAAGAACCCACTTTGAGTACCCTTGATCTTACTTCACAGTTTCGATCAAATCACACAACTCTCTTTGCTTCACAGCTTTAGAGAGGACATAAACTTAACACCTATTCAAACCCTAGAATAGTGTAAATACAAGCACTTTAAACAAACTCTAGACACTAAGCCTTCTGCTCTTGTTCTTCTGAATGTTTTCTGTCGCTTTTTCCTTTGGTCTTGTGCGCTTTATATAGCTCCTGAATTGGGCTTGGACTTGTCACAATATTTGATCAGATTTGTTAATTAAAACTGAATCTTCAAAACAGATTTTATCCCCAAAATCTTTTTAAATCTTCAACCTTTTAATTCTCCAACAGATCTGCAATCAAATCTCGCATGTAACAGAAAATATCTATCCCAAGATATTCTCATCCAATGAGTTAACCACTCTCCACAATTCCAGCTAATACGCGTGCCCTAATAACATATCCTGCTGTTATTAATTATACAGGTCTGATGTTACAACATCACCTGTGTGACATCAGACATCCATATTCAGCATTTAACAACTTAACACAATCCAGTGTTAAGACTTCAATGTTACAACATCAGTACCTTGACATCAACATTGAATAACCTTTGTTTTACCAAAATTCCAGCCAATCCAGGAACTATCAATCTCCCCCTTTGGCTAATTTTGGCTAAAACAATCTCTGCACTCTGCAATCAACTTCTGCACTCTGCACCTTCAGAGATTTCAGCAGCGGAATAATCTTCAATTAATTTGAAACTCATTAGCAGCAGTTTGACACTTTGCATAGTCTTCATCACTAGATCTGCTGCAGCACCATCTTCATTATTGACAGCATCCAATTGGTGCTCCTCCTTGAAAACATGAACCAACATCACAGCTGTTCAGTAGCTCATAATGTGCAGCAATGAACTAGCATCACAGCTGTTCAGTAGCTCATAATGTGCAGCAATTTTACTCCCCCTAGATTGTCTGCTTGGCTGCACTCTTCACATGTCATGATATCTTCAATACTCCCCCTTAATAACTGCATCACCACTTTTCAACTAAACACCTTTTAGCAGCATCAATCTATCTCCCCCTTAATCTCTGCATCACATCAGCAGCATATGGCAATAATCCTCTTGACTATCTTGGCTATCTTCTCCCCCTTTTTAGCCATAATTAGGCAAACTTCTCCTGGTAGTTGACTACACATTTTCAGAATCACCCCAACTGCCCACAACCCCTCTAGCAGATTCAGTCTTCATAAATGCAGATTCCCAATTTGCTTCTTAACCTTTCAAATTGGTTTGCATCCAAGGCTTTAGTAAATATGTCAGCCAGCTGGTTCTCTGTGGCTACATGTTCCAAGGTAACAACTTTTTCTTCTACCAGATCCCTTAAGAAATGATGCCTTATGTCTATGTGCCTTGTCCTACTGTGCTGTATAGGATTTTTAGATATATTAATTGCACTCAGATTATCGCAGTACAAAGTCATAACATCTTGTTTAACATTGTATTCACTCAACATCTGCTTCATCCATACCAGCTGAGAGCACCTACTTCCTGCTGCTATATACTCCGCTTCAGCAGTTGAGAGAGATACACAATTCTGCTTCTTGCTGAACCAGGAAATCAGATTGTTCCCTAGAAAGAAACATCCTCCTAAAGTGCTTTTTCAATCATCTGCACTTCCATCCCAATCAGCATCACAGTATCCTTTTAAGACTGTCCCAGAATCACGGCTATATAACATTCCATAGTCACTTGTGGCATTTACATATTTCAGAATCCTCTTCACCTGATTCAAGTGACTTACCTTAGGATCAGACTGATATTTAGCACACACTCCAATAGCAAAGGAAATATCAGGTCTGCTTGCTGTGAGATATAGTAAACTCCCAATCATACTTCTGTATAAGCTGTGATCCACACTTACTCCATTCTCATCCTTGGATAGCTTCAAATGGGTGGGAGCAGGTGTCCTTTTGTGATTGGCTTTATCTAGGCCAAACTTCTTTACTATGCTCTTGGCATATTTGCTTTGAGAAATAAAGATAGAATCCTCCATTTGTCTGACTTGCAACCCAAGGAAGTAGCTAAGTTCTCCAACCAAACTCATTTCAAATTCTGATTGCATTTGTTGGACAAACTGTTTTACCATAGCATCTGACATCCCCCAAATACAATGTCATCCACATATATCTGGGCTACCATTAATTTTCCTCCTTCTTCCTTGACAAACAAGGTTTTGTCAATGCCTCCTTTTCTATACCCATTTGCTACTAAGAATTCTGTCAACTGCTCATACCAGGCCCTTGGAGCTTGTTTTATGCCATACAGTGCCTTCCTCAGTTTGAACACATGATTGGGGAAGTTTGGATCGGTGAATCCTTTAGGTTGATCCACATATACTTCTTCATTCAGATAGCCATTTAGAAAGGCACTCTTTACATCCATTTGGAACAGCTTGAATCTTAGATTACAAGCCATACCCAAAAGTAGTCTGATGGATTCTAGTCTCGCCACTGGAGCAAACGTCTCATCAAAGTCGATTCCCTCCACTTGAGTATAACCTTGTGCAACAAGTCTCGCTTTGTTTCTTGTAACCACTCCAAGCTCGTCTGACTTGTTCTTGTAGATCCACTTTGTTCCAATAACATTCACCCCTTCTGGTCTTGGCACAAGATCCCAGACTTCATTTCTCTTGAACTGCTCCAGTTCTTCTTGCATAGCATTTATCCAAAATTCATCTGTCAGAGCTTCCTTGACATTTTTTGGCTCAATTTTGGATACGAAGCACGAGCTGGCTATGATTTCTCTGGACCTAGTTCTTACTCCAGAATTTGGATCACCTATGATCAGCTCCTTAGGATGATCCTTCTGAATCCTGATAGAAGGATCCTTCTGAGGTTGCTCAGGCTCAGTGTCAGTAGTACTTGGGGATGGATTTCTTTCTTCAACTTCACCAGCTACCTCATCAGTTAATGTTCCAACATCTTCTATGACATCCTCAACTTCATGCTTTTCTTCATCATCAATCACAACATTGATTGACTCCATCATCACTTTGGTCCTGGAGTTGAAGACCCGATAAGCTCTGCTGTTGATGGAGTACCCCAAAAATATCCCTTCATCGCTTTTGGAATCTAATTTCCTTCTCTGCTCTCTATCTGTCAGAATGTAACATTTACTACCAAACACATGGAAGTACTTAACATTAGGTTTTCTTCCCTTCCATAGTTCATATAGAGTGGATGAAGTGCCTCTTCTTAGGGTGACTCTGTTGTGAATGTAGCAGGCAGTGTTCATGGCTTCAGCCCAGAAGTGATAAGGTAGTTTCTTGGCATGAATCATTGCTCTAGCCGACTCTTGTATAGTTCTGTTCTTCCTCTCAACAACTCCATTTTGCTGAGGGGTGATAGGAGATGAAAACTCATGACTTATACCTTCAGACGAGCAAAATTCTTCAAACTTACTATTTTCAAACTCTCTTCCATGATCACTTCTAATTCTGATGACCTTACTCTCCTTTTCTCTTTGGAGTTTAAGACAGAGCTCTTTAAAGACATCAAACACTTCAGATTTGTCTTTGATGAAATTCACCCAGGTGTATCTTGAGTAGTCATCCACAACTACATAAGCATATTTCTTTCCACCCAGACTTTCAACCTGCACAGGTCCCATCAAATCCATATGAAGGAGTTCCAATACTTTGGAGGTGGTGTCATGTTGAAGCTTCGGATGAGACATCTTTGTCTGCTTTCCTTTTTGACAATCTCCACACACCTTTCCTTCCTCAATACTAAGCTTGGGAATCCCTCTGACTGCTTCTGAGGAGATAATTCTCTTCATTCCCTTAAGGTGAAGATGTCCCAGCTTCTGATGCCATATTTTGACATCATTTTCTTTAGCAAGCACACACGTGGAGGAATTTAAATTTTGCGGCACCCAAAGATAACAGTTGTCCTTAGATCTGGCTCCCTTCATAATGACTTCTCCTTTGTCATCTTTCACATTACATTCGGACTTTGTGAAGTCTACTTTGAATCCTTGATCACAAAGTTGACTAATACTAATCAAATTAGCTGCTAGTCCTTTAACAAGAAGAACATTCTCCAGCTTGGGAGTACTGTCACAGTTTAGTCTTCCAATTCCCTTTATCTCTCCTTTGATCCCATCACCAAATGTAACATAGCCAGAAGACTGAGGTTTCACATCAACAAGCAGATTCTTTACTCCAGTCATGTGTCTTGAACACCCACTGTCAAAATACCAGTCATCTTTGGTAGAAACCCTCAAGGACGTGTGAGCTATCAAGCTGGTAACTTTAGGTATCCATTTCTTCATCACCTTAGGCCTAACCTCTTGCTGTTTGGGTTGAGGAGTAGAATTAGGATATCCGTGAAGCTTGAAGCACGAGGACTGCATATGACCCATCCTGCCACAGTAGAAGCATCTGACTCTGCCGTTTCTAAAGTGGTTAAATCTTCTCCCACTTTGATAATTCAGTGGCTGCCACCCATACTGTTGTCTCCTTATTCCATAGTTGAATTGTCTTTTGCTGTATTGATGATGCTGTCTCTTAGGCTGTCTTCTATGGTGATGAGGTTTCCTTCTTCCATAAGTCACAGCATTGTTGTACGCATAACCATACCATTTTTCCTGATGTTGATATCTCTGCTGAGACATGTTCTGCTTAAACTTGACAGCTTGCATATTCTGGTGAAATTGGGGAGGCATATACTGACTAGCTCCTTGGGGCTGTATCTTCCTCTGATGAGGGCCATTCTTCTTCTCAGCATTTTGGGGCTGAACAATCTTCTTTGGGGAAGGGCCCTGTTTCGTAGGTTAATGTTGAGACAACGGTTGAGACATCTCCCTTTTTGTTCCTGAACTGCTAGCCACATATCCTATGCCTGATTTATCTCCAGTAGATTTCTCTAACTGAAGAATTTTATCAAGATCAGCAGTACCACTGTTCATCATCCTAATGAATTTAGTCATCTGATCCAGTTGGGACTTAACTAGCACAACTTCGTTTTCCCGATCAGCTTTTTCATTTTCAAGCTGAGTAATCTGTTGCTTATGATACTTATTTTCTAGACAAATCTCAGCACTTTTCAAACACAGCTCTCGATAAGTAGAAGCTAGCTCTTCATAAGTTATTTCTTCATCACTACCATCATCAGACACAACAGTTCCTGTTAAGGCTCTAGCATGCTTTGCTGACTCACCATCACTTTCACTATCAGATTCAGACCAGGAAACTGACATGCCCTTCTTCTGCTTCTTCAAGAATGTGGGACATTCTTTCTTGACATGTCCATACCCTTCACATTCAAAGCACTGAACACCTTTATCCTGAGCAGTCTTCTCTTCATCTTTCTCTTTTGAATTGGTGATGTCAGAGGAACTGTTCTTGACACTAGGCTTGTAGTTATTGTTCCATCTTTTTAACACCTTTTTGAACTGCCTTCCCAACATTGCAATGGCTTGTGACAAATCTTCCTGAGAATCTTTGACAACCTTATCTTCTACAGGAGAGGAGACCAAAGCAATACCCTTGGGCTTCTTTTCTGGTTCTTCTTCATTTAAACCAAGTTCAAAAGTCTGAAGAGATCCAATGAGCTCATCTACTCTCATCTTGCTGATGTCTTGAGCTTCTTCAATAGCAGTCACTTTCATCTTGTACCTCTTAGGTAGGGACCTAAGGATCTTCCTCACGAGCTTTTCCTCTGACATCTTCTCACCAAGAGCACTGGATGCATTAGCCAGCTCCAGAACACTCATGTGGAAATCATGTATAGTCTCATCTTCCTTCATCTTCAGGCTTTCAAATTTTGATGTTAAAATCTGAAGTCTTGACATCTTGACTCTAGATGTTCCTTCATGAGTAGCCTGCAAGATATCCCATGCTTCTTTAGCAACTTCACAGGTATTGATTAACCTGAAGATGTTCTTATCCACTCCATTGAAGATAGCATTCAGAGCTTTGGAATTTCCAAGGGCAAGCTCAACTTCCTCCTTGGTCCACTCTTCTCCAGGCTTTGGCTTAGAGGTGCCTTCTTTATCTTTGCCAGCATCATCCTTCTCACACATGACAAGAGCTTTCCATTCTTTAACAACAGCCTTCCAAGCCCTACTGTCCAAGGATTTTAAGAAGGTGGTCATCCTTGGCTTCCAATAGTCATAATTGGAACCATCCAAGATAGGGGGTCTGTTGACGAATCCTCCAACTTCTTTGTCCATCTTTACACCAGAAAGTAACTTCCCTAGATCTCACCCAGAGACAGACAGGATGCCTGCTCTGATACCAATTGAAATTCTGGTATCAGACGTGTGATGTTAAGGTGTGATGTCACAACAATACACTCTGCACTATGGACAACAATAACAGTAAAATAACACCAAGAATTGTTGACCCAGTTCGGTTACAACCAACCTACTCTGGGGGCTACCAAGCCAGGGATGGAATTCACTACTTGTAGATATAATTTACAGACTCAACGACCCGTTGACAATCTCCTAAACTTATACTCTACTAATGACTTCCTACCTAAGAAACCACTTAGGTATGAGAACACCACTCAATCCCTTACAAACACTCAAAGAACCCACTTTGAGTACCCTTGATCTTACTTCACAGTTTCGATCAAATCACACAACTCTCTTTGCTTCACAGCTTTAGAGAGGACAGAAACTTATCACCTATTCAAACCCTAGAATAGTGTAAATACAAGCACTTTAAACAAACTCTAGACACTAAGCCTTCTGCTCTTGATCTTCTGAATGTTTTCTGTCGCTTTTTCCTTTGGTCTTGTGCGCTTTATATAGCTCCTGAATTGGGCTTGGACTTGTCACAATATTTGATCAGATTTGTTAATTAAAACTGAATCTTCAAAACAGATTTTATCCCCAAAATCTTTTTAAATCTTCAACCTTTTAATTCTCCAACAGATCTACAATCAAATCTCCCATGTAACAGAAAATATCTATCCCAAGATATTCTCATCCAATGAGTTAACCACTCTCCACAATTCCAGCTAATACGCGTGCCCTAATAACATATCCTGCTGTTATTAATTCTGCAGGTCTGATGTTACAACATCACCTGTGTGACATCAGACATCCATCTTCAGCATTTAACAACTTAACACAGTCCAGTGTTAAGACTTCAATGTTACAACATCAACACCTTGACATCAACATTGAATAACCTTTGTTTTACCAAAATTCCAGCCAATCCAGGAACTATCAATCTCCCCCTTTGGCTAATTTTGGCTAAAACAATCTCTGCACTCTGCAATCAACTTATGCACTCTGCACCTTCAGAGATTTCAGCATCGGAATAATCTTCAATTAATTTGAAACTCATTAGCAGCAGTTTGACACTTTGCATAGTCTTCATCACTAGATCTGCTGCAGCACCATCTTAATTATTGACAGCATCCAATTGGTGCTCCTCCTTGAAAACATGAACCAGCATCACAGCTGTTCAGTAGCTCATAATGTGCAGTAATGAACCAGCATCACAGCTGTTCAGTAGCTCATAATGTGCAGCAATTTTACTCCCCCTAGATTTTCTGCTTGGCTGCACTCTTCACATGTCATGATATCTTCAATACTCCCCCTTAATAACTGCATCACCACTTTTCAACTAAACACCTTTTAGCAGCATCAATCTATCTCCCCCTTAATCTCTGCATCACATCAGCAGCATATGGCAATAATCCTCTTGACTATCTTGGCTATCTTCTCCCCCTTTTTAGCCATAATTAGGCAAACTTCTCCTGGTAGTTGACTACACATTTTCAGAATCACCCCAACTGCCCACAACCCCTCTAGCAGATTCAGTCTTCATAAATGCAGATTCCCAATTTGCTTCTTAACCTTTCAAATTGGTTTGCATCCAAGGCTTTAGTAAATATGTCAGCCAGCTGGTTCTCTGTGGCTACATGTTCCAAGGTAACAACTTTTTCTTCTACCAGATCCCTTATGAAATGATGCCTTATGTCTATGTGCTTTGTCCTACTGTGCTGTATAGGATTTTTAGATATATTAATTGCACTCAGATTATCGCAGTACAAAGTCATAACATATTGTTTAACATTGTATTCACTCAACATCTGCTTCATCCATACCAGCTGAGAGCAACTACTTCCTGCTGCTATATACTCCGCTTCAGCAGTTGAGAGAGATACACAATTCTGCTTCTTGCTGAACCAGGAAATCAGATTGTTCCCTAGAAAGAAACATCCTCCTGAAGTGCTTTTTCTATCATCTGCACTTCCAGCCCAATCAGCATCACAGTATCCTTTTAAGACTGTCCCAGAATCACGGCTATATAACATTCCATAGTCACTTGTGCCATTTACATATTTCAGAATCCTCTTCATCTAATTCAAGTGACTTACCTTAGGATCAGACTGATATCTAGCACACACTCCAACAGCAAAGGAAATATCAGGTCTGCTTGCTGGGAGATATAGTAAACTCCCAATCATACTTCTGTATAAGCTGTGATCCACACTTACTCCATTCTCATCCTTGGATAGCTTTAAATGGGTGGGAGCAGGTGTCCTTTTGTGATTGGATTTATCTAGGCCAAACTTCTTTACTATGCTCTTGGCATATTTGCTTTGAGAAATAAAGATAGAATCCTCCATTTGTCTGACTTGTAACCCAAGGAAGTAGCTAAGTTCTCCAACCAAACTCATTTCAAATTCTGATTGCATTTGTTGGACAAACTATTTTACCATAGCATCTGACATCCCCCAAATACAATGTCATCCACATATATCTGGGCTACCATTAATTTTCCTCCTTCTTCCTTGACAAACAAGGTTTTGTCAATGCCTCCTTTTCTATACCCATTTGCTACTAAGAATTCTGTCAACCGCTCATACCAGGCCCTTGGAGCTTGTTTTAAGCCATACAGTGCCTTCCTCAGTTTGAACACATGATTGGGGAAGTTTGGATCGGTGAATCCTTTAGGTTGATCCACATATACTTCTTCATTCAGATAGCCATTTAGAAAGGCACTCTTTACATCCATTTGGAACAGCTTGAATCTTAGATTACAAGCCATACCCAAAAGTAGTCTGATGGATTCTAGTCTCGCCACTGGAGCAAACGTCTCATCAAAGTCGATTCCCTCCACTTGAGTATAACCTTGTGCAACAAGTCTCGCTTTGTTTCTTGTAACCACTCCAAGCTCGTCTGACTTGTTCTTGTAGATCCACTTTGTTCTAATAACATTCACCCCTTCTGGTCTTGGCACAAGATCCCAGACTTCATTTCTCTTGAACTGCTCCAGTTCTTCTTGCATAGCATTTATCCAAAATTCATCTGTCAGAGCTTCCTTGACATTTTTTGGCTCAATTTTGGATACGAAGCACGAGCTGGCTATGATTTCTCTGGACCTAGTTCTTACTCCAGAATTTGGATCACCTATGATCAGCTCCTTAGGATGATCCTTCTGAATCCTGATAGAAGGATCCTTCTGAGGTTGCTCAGGCTCAGTGTCAGTAGTACTTGGGGATGGATTTCTTTCTTCAACTTCAACAGCTACCTCATCAGTTAATGTTCCAACATCTTCTATGACATCTTCAACTTCATGCTTTTCTTCATCATCAATCACAACATTGATTGACTCCATCATCACTTTGGTCCTGGAGTTGAAGACCCGATAAGCTCTGCTGTTGATGGAGTACCCCAAAAATATCCCTTCATCGCTTTTGGAATCTAATTTCCTTCTCTGCTCTCTATCTGTCAGAATGTAACATTTACTACCAAACACATGGAAGTACTTAACATTAGGTTTTCTTCCCTTCCATAGTTCATATAGAGTGGATGAAGTGCCTCTTCTTAGGGTGACTCTGTTGTGAATGTAGCAGGCAGTGTTCATGGCTTCAGCCCAGAAGTGATAAGGTAGTTTCTTGGCATGAATCATTGCTCTAGCCGACTCTTGTATAGTTCTGTTCTTCCTCTCAACAACTCCATTTTGCTGAGGGGTGATAGGAGATGAAAACTCATGACTTATACCTTCAGACGAGAAAAATTCTTCAAACTTACTATTTTCAAACTCTCTTCCATGATCACTTCTAATTCTGATGACCTTACTCTCCTTTTCTCTTTGGAGTTTAAGACAGAGCTCTTTAAAGACATCAAACACTTCAGATTTGTCTTTGATGAAATTCACCCAGGTGTATCTTGAGTAGTCATCCACAACTACATAAGCATATTTCTTTCCACCCAGACTTTCAACCTGCACAGGTCCCATCAAATCCATATGAAGGAGTTCCAATACTTTGGAGGTGGTGTCATGTTGAAGCTTCGGATGAGACATCTTTGTCTGCTTTCCTTTTTGACAGTCTCCACACACCCTTCCTTCCTCAATACTAAGCTTGGGAATCCCTCTGACTGCTTCTGAGGAGATAATTCTCTTCATTCCCTTAAGGTGAAGATGTCCCAGCTTCTGATGCCATATTTTGACATCATCTTCTTTAGCAAGCACACACGTGGAGGAATTTAAATTTTGCGGCACCCAAAGATAACAGTTGTCCTTAGATCTGGCTCCCTTCATAATGACTTCTCCTTTGTCATCTTTCACATTACATTCGGACTTTGTGAAGTCTACTTTGAATCCTTGATCACAAAGTTGACTAATACTAATCAAATTAGCTGCTAGTCCTTTAACAAGAAGAACATTCTCCAGCTTGGGAGTACTGTCACAGTTTAGTCTTCCAATTCCCTTTATCTCTCCTTTGATCCCATCACCAAATGTAACATAGCCAGAAGACTGAGGTTTCACATCAACAAGCAGATTCTTTACTCCAGTCATGTGTCTTGAACACCCACTGTCAAAATACCAGTCATCTTTGGTAGAAACCCTCAAGGACGTGTGAGTTATCAAGCTGGTAACTTTAGGTATCCATTTCTTCATCACCTTAGGCCTAACCTCTTGCTGTTTGGGTTGAGGAGTAGAATTAGGATATCCGTGAAGCTTGAAGCACGAGGACTGCATATGACCTATCCTGCCACAGTAGAAGCATCTGACTCTGCCGTTTCTAAAGTGGTTAAATCTTCTCCCACTTTGATAATTCAGCGGCTGCCACCCATACTGTTGTCTCCTTATTCCATAGTTGAATTGTCTTTTGCTGTATTGATGATGCTGTCTCTTAGGCTGTCTTCTATGGTGATGAGGTTTCCTTCTTCCATAAATCACAACATTGTTGTACGCATAACCAGACCATTTTTCCTGATGTTGATATCTCTGCTGAGACATGTTCTGCTTAAACTTGACAGCTTGTATATTCTGGTGAAATTGGGGAGGCATATACTGACTAGCTCCTTGGGGTTGTATCTTCCTCTGATGAGGGCCATTCTTCTTCTCAGCATTTTGGGGCTGAACAATCTTCTTTGGGGAAGGGCCCTGTTTCGTAGGTTGATGTTGAGACAACGGTTGAGACATCTCCCTTTTTGTTCCTGAAGTGCTAGCCACATATCCTATGCCTGATTTATCTCTAGTAGATTTCTCTAACTGAAGAATTTTATCAAGATCAGCAGTACCACTGTTCATCATCCTAATGAATTTAGTCATCTGATCCAGTTGGGACTTAACTAGCACAACTTCGTTTTCCCGATCAGCTTTTTCATTTTCAAGCTGAGCAATCTGTTGCTTATGATACTTATTTTCTAGACAAATCTCAGTACTTTTCAAACACAGCTCTCGATAAGTAGAAGCTAGCTCTTCATAAGTTATTTCTTCATCACTACCATCATCAGACACAACAGTTCCTGTTAAGGCTCTAGCATGCTTTGCTAACTCACCATCACTTTCACTATCAGATTCAGACCAGGAAACTGACATGCCCTTCTTCTGCTTCTTCAAGAATGTGGGACATTCTTTCTTGACATGTCCATACCCTTCACATTCAAAGCACTGAACACCTTTATCCTGAGCAGTCTTCTCTTCATCTTTCTCTTTTGAATTGGTGATGTCAGAGGAACTGTTCTTGACACTAGGCTTGTAGTTATTGTTCCATCTTTTTAACACCTTTTTGAACTGCCTTCCCAACATTGCAATGGCTTGTGACAAATATTCCTGAGAATCTTTGACAACCTTATCTTCTACAGGAGAGGAGACCAAAGCAATACCCTTGGGCTTCTTTTCTGGTTCTTCTTCATTTAAACCAAGTTCAAAAGTCTGAAGAGATCCAATGAGCTCATCTACTCTCATCTTGCTGATGTCTTGAGCTTCTTCAATAACAGTCACTTTCATCTTGTACCTCTTAGGTAGGGACCTAAGGATCTTCCTCACGAGCTTTTCCTCTGACATCTTCTCACCAAGAGCACTGGATGCATTAGCCAGCTCTAGAACACTCATGTGGAAATCATGTATAGTCTCATCTTCCTTCATCTCCAGGCTTTCAAATTTTGATGTTAAAATCTGAAGTCTTGACATCTTGACTCTAGATGTTCCTTCATGAGTAGCCTGCAAGATATCCCATGCTTCTTTAGCAACTTCACAGGTATTGATTAACCTGAAGATGTTCTTATCCACTCCATTGAAGATAGCATTCAGAGCTTTGGAATTTCCAAGGGCAAGCTCATCTTCCTCCTTGGTCCACTCTTCTTCAGGCTTTGGCTTAGAGGTGCCTTCTTTATCTTTTTTAGCATCATCCTTCTCACACATGACAGGAGCTTTCCATTCTTTAATAACAACCTTCCAAGCCCTACTGTCCAAGGATTTTAAGAAGGTGGTCATCCTTGGCTTCCAATAGTCATAATTGGAACCATCCAAGATAGGGGGTCTGTTGACGAATCCTCCAACTTCTTTGTCCATCTTTACACTAGAAAGTAACTTCCCTAGATCTCACCCAGAGACAGACAGGATGCCTGCTCTGATACCAATTGAAATTCTGGTATCAGATGTGTGATGTTAAGGTGTGATGTCACAACAACACACTCTGCACTATGGACAACAATAACAGTACAATAACACCAAGAATTGTTGACCCAGTTCAGTTACAACCAACCTACTCTGGGGGCTACCAAGCCAGGGATGGAATTCACTACTTGTAGATATAATTTACAGACTCAACGACCCGTTGACAATCTCCTAAACTTATACTCTACTAATGACTTCCTACCTAAGAAACCACTTAGGTATGAGAACACCACTCAATCCCTTACAAACACTCAAAGAACCCACTTTGAGTACCCTTGATCTTACTTCACAGTTTCGATCAAATCACACAACTCTCTTTGCTTCACAGCTTTAGAGAGGACAAAAACTTAACACCTATTCAAACCCTAGAATAGTGTAAATACAAGCACTTTAAACAAACTCTAGACACTAAGCCTTCTGCTCTTGATCTTTTGAATGTTTTCTGTCGCTTTTTCCTTTGGTCTTGTGCGCTTTATATAGCTCCTGAATTGGGCTTGGACTTGTCACAATATTTGATCAGATTTGTTAATTAAAACTGAATATTCAAAACAGATTTTATCCCCAAAATCTTTTTAAATCTTCAACCTTTTAATTCTCCAACAGATCTACAATCAAATCTCCCATGTAACAGAAAATATCTATCCCAAGATATTCTCATCCAATGAGTTAACCACTCTCCACAATTCCAGCTAATACGCGTGCCCTAATAACATATCCTGCTGTTATTAATTCTGCAGGTCTGATGTTACAACATCACCTGTGTGACATCAGACATCCATCTTCAGCATTTAACAACTTAACACATTCCAGTGTTAAGACTTCAATGTTACAACATCAGCACCTTGACATCAACATTGAATAACCTTTGTTTTACCAAAATTCCAGCCAATCCAGGAACTATCAATCTCCCCCTTTGGCTAATTTTGGCTAAAACAATCTCTGCACTCTGCAATCAACTTCTGCACTCTGCACCTTCAGAGATTTCAGCAGCGGAATAATCTTCAATTAATTTGAAACTCATTAGCAGCAGTTTGACACTTTGCATAGTCTTCATCACTAGATCTGCTGCAGCACCATCTTCATTATTGACAGCATCCAATTGGTGCCTCCTTGAAAACATGAACCAGCATCACAGCTGTTCAGTAGCTCATAATGTGCAGCAATGAACCAGCATCACAGCTGTTCAGTAGCTCATAATGTGCAGCAATTTTACTCCCCCTAGATTGTCTGCTTGGCTGCACTCTTCACATGTCATGATATCTTCAATACTCCCCCTTAATAACTGCATCACCACTTTTCAACTAAACACCTTTTAGCAGCATCAATCTATCTCCCCCTTAATCTCTGCATCACATCAGCAGCATATGGCAATAATCCTCTTGACTATCTTGGCTATCTTCTCCCCCTTTTTAGCCATAATTAGGCAAACTTCTCCTGGTAGTTGACTACACATTTTCAGAATCACCCCAACTGCCCACAACCCCTCTAGCAGATTCAGTCTTCATAAATGCAGATTCCCAATTTGCTTCTTAACCTTTCAAATTGGTTTGCATCCAAGGCTTTAGTAAATATGTCAGCCAGCTGGTTCTCTGTGGCTACATGTTCCAAGGTAACAACTTTTTCTTTTACCAGATCCCTTATGAAATGATGCCTTATGTCTATGTGCTTTGTCCTACTGTGCTGTATAGGATTTTTAGATATATTAATTGCACTCTGATTATCGCAGTACAAAGTCATAACATCTTGTTTAACATTGTATTCACTCAACATCTGCTTCATCCATACCAGCTGAGAGCAACTACTTCCTGCTGCTATATACTCCGCTTCAGCAGTTGAGAGAGATACACAATTCTGCTTCTTGCTGAACCAGGAAATCAGATTGTTCCCTAGAAAGAAACATCCTCCCGAAGTTCTTTTTCTATCATCTGCACTTCCAGCCCAATCAGCATCACAATATCCTTTTAAGACTGTCCCAGAATCACGGCAATATAACATTCCATAGTCACTTGTGCCATTTACATATTTCAGAATCCTCTTCACCTGATTCAAGTGACTTACCTTAGGATAAGACTGATATCTAGCACACACTCTAACAACAAAGGAAATATCAGGTCTGCTTGCTGTGAGATATAGTAAACTCCCAATCATACTTCTGTATAAGCTGTGATCCACACTTACTCCATTCTCATCCTTGGATAGCTTCAAATGGGTGGGAGCAGGTGTCCTTTTGTGATTGGCTTTATCTAGGCCAAACTTCTTTACTATGCTTTTGGCATATTTTCTTTGAGAAATAAAGATAGAATCCTCCATTTGTCTGACTTGCAACCCAAGGAAGTAGCTAAGTTCTCCAACCAAACTCATTTCAAATTCTGATTGCATTTGTTGGACAAACTGTTTTACCATAGCATCTGACATCCCCCAAATACAATGTCATCCACATATATCTGGGCTACCATTAATTTTCCTCCTTCTTCCTTGACAAACAAGGTTTTGTCAATGCCTCCTTTTCTATACCCATTTGCTACTAAGAATTCTGTCAACCGCTCATACCAGGCCCTTGGAGCTTGTTTTAAGCCATACAGTGCCTTCCTCAGTTTGAACACATGATTGGGGAAGTTTGGATCGGTGAATCCTTTAGGTTGATCCACATATACTTCTTCATTCAGATAGCCATTTAGAAAGGCACTCTTTACATCCATTTGGAACAGCTTGAATCTTAGATTACAAGCCATACCCAAAAGTAGTCTGATGGATTCTAGTCTCGCCACTGGAGCAAACTTCTCATCAAAGTCGATTCCCTCCACTTAAGTATAACCTTGTGCAATAAGTCTCGCTTTGTTTCTTGTAACCACTCCAAGCTCGCCTGACTTGTTCTTGTAGATCCACTTTGTTCCAATAACATTCACCCCTTCTGGTCTTGGCACAAGATCCCAGACTTCATTTCTCTTTAACTGCTCCAGTTCTTCTTGCATAGCATTTATCCAAAATTCATCTGTCAGAGCTTCCTTGACATTTTTTGGCTCAATTTTGGATACGAAGCACGAGCTGGCTATGATTTCTCTGGACCTAGTTCTTACTCCAGAATTTGGATCACCTATGATCAGCTCCTTAGGATGATCCTTCTGAATCCTGATAGAAGGATCCTTCTGAGGTTGCTCAGGCTCAGTGTCAGTAGTACTTGGGGATGGATTTCTTTCTTCAACTTCAACAGCTACCTCATCAGTTAATGTTCCAACATCTTCTATGACAACCTCAACTTCATGCTTTTCTTCATCATCAATCATAACATTGATTGACTCCATCATCACTTTGGTCCTGGAGTTGAAGACCCGATAAGCTCTGCTGTTGATGGAGTACCCCAAAAATATCCCTTCATCGCTTTTGGAATCTAATTTCCTTCTCTGCTTTCTATCTGTCAGAATGTAACATTTACTACCAAACACATGGAATTACTTAACATTAGGTTTTCTTCCCTTCCATAGTTCATATAGAGTGGATGAAGTGCCTCTTCTTAGGGTGACTCTGTTGTGAATGTAGCAGGCAGTGTTCATGGCTTCAGCCCAGAAGTGATAAGGTAGTTTCTTGGCATGAATCATTGCTTTAGCCGACTCTTGTATAGTTCTGTTCTTCCTCTCAACAACTCCATTTTGCTGAGGGGTGATAGGAGATGAAAACTCATGACTTATACCTTCAGACGAGCAAAATTCTTCAAACTTACTATTTTCAAACTCTCTTCCATGATCACTTCTAATTCTGATGACCTTACTCTCCTTTTCTCTTTGGAGTTTAAGACAGAGCTCTTTAAAGACATCAAACACTTCAGATTTATCTTTGATGAAATTCACCCAGGTGTATCTTGAGTAGTCATCCACAACTACATAAGCATATTTCTTTCCACCCAGACTTTCAACCTGCACAGGTCCCATCAAATCCATATGAAGGAGTTCCAATACTTTGGAGGTGGTGTCATGTTGAAGCTTCGGATGAGACATCTTTGTCTGCTTTCCTTTTTGACAGTCTCCACACACCTTTCCTTCCTCAATACTAAGCTTGGGAATCCCTCTGACTGCTTCTGAGGAGATAATTCTCTTCATTCCCTTAAGGTGAAGATGTCCCAGCTTCTGATGCCATATTTTGACATCATCTTCTTTAGCAAGCACACACGTGGAGGAATTTAAATTTTGCGGCACCCAAAGATAACAGTTGTCCTTAGATCTGGCTCCCTTCATAATGACTTCTCCGTTGTCATCTTTCACATTACATTCGGACTTTGTGAAGTCTACTTTGAATCCTTGATCACAAAGTTGACTAATACTAATCAAATTAGCTGCTAGTCCTTTAACAAGAAGAACATTCTCCAGCTTGGGAGTACTGTCACAGTTTAGTCTTCCAAATCCCTTTATCTCTCCTTTGATCCCATCACCAAATGTAACATAGCCAGAAGACTGAGGTTTCACATCAACAAGCAGATTCTTTACTCCAGTCATGTGTCTTGAACACCCACTATCAAAATACCAGTCATCTTTGGTAGAAACCCTCAAGGACGTGTGAGCTATCAAGCTGGTAAATTTAGGTATCCATTTCTTCATCACCTTAGGCCTAACCTCTTGCTGTTTGGGTTGAGGAGTAGAATTAGGATATCCGTGAAGCTTGAAGCACGAGGACTGCATATGACCCATCCTGCCACAGTAGAAGCATCTGACTCTGCCGTTTCTAAAGTGGTTAAATCTTCTCCCACTTTGATAATTCAGTGGCTGCCACCCATACTGTTGTCTCCTTATTCCATAGTTGAATTGTCTTTTGCTGTATTGATGATGCTGTCTCTTAGGCTGTCTTCTATGGTGATGAGGTTTCCTTCTTCCATAAGTCACAGCATTGTTGTACGCATAACCATACCATTTTTCCTGATGTTGATATCTCTGTTGAGACATGTTCTGCTTGAACTTGACAGCTTGCATATTCTGGTGAAATTGGGGAGGCATATACTGACTAGCTCCTTGGGGCTGTATCTTCCTCTGATGAGGGCCATTCTTCTTCTCAGCATTTTGGGGCTGAACAATCTTCTTTGGGGAAGGTCCCTGTTTCGTAGGTTGATGTTGAGACAACGGTTGAGACATCTCCCTTTTTGTTCCTGAAGTGCTAGCCACATATCCTATGCCTGATTTATCTCCAGCAGATTTCTCTAACTGAAGAATTTTATCAAGATCAGCAGTACCACTGTTCATCATCCTAATGAATTTAGTCATCTGATCCAGTTGGGACTTAACTAGCACAACTTCGTTTTCCCGATCAGCTTTTTCATTTTCAAGCTGAGCAATCTATTGCTTATGATACTTATTTTCTAGACAAATCTCAGCACTTTTCAAACACAGCTCTCGATAAGTAGAAGCTAGCTCTTCATAAGTTATTTCTTCATCACTACCATCATCAGACACAACAGTTCCTGTTAAGGCTCTAGCATGCTTTGCTGACTCACCATCACTTTCACTATCAGATTCAGACCAGGAAACTGACATGCCCTTCTTCTGCTTCTTCAAGAATGTGGGACATTCTTTCTTGACATGTCCATACCCTTCACATTCAAAGCACTGAACACCTTTATCCTAAGCAGTCTTCTCTTCATCTTTCTCTTTTGAATTGGTGATGTCAGAGTAACTGTTCTTGACACTAGGCTTGTAGTTATTGTTCCATCTTTTTAACACCTTTTTGAATTGCCTTCCCAACATTGCAATGGCTTGTGACAAATCTTCCTGAGAATCTTTGACAACCTTATCTTCTACAGGAGAGGAGACCAAAGCAATACCCTTGGGCTTCTTTTCTGGTTCTTCTTCATTTAAACCAAGTTCAAAAGTCTGAAGAGATCCAATGAGCTCATCTACTCTCATCTTGCTGATGTCTTGAGCTTCTTCAATAACAGTCACTTTCATCTTGTACCTCTTAGGTAGGGACCTAAGGATCTTCCTCACGAGCTTTTCCTCTGACATCTTCTCACCAAGAGCACTGGATGCATTAGCCAGCTCCAGAACACTCATGTGGAAATCATGTATAGTCTCATCTTCCTTCATCTTCAGGCTTTCAAATTTTGATGTTAAAATCTGAAGTCTTGACATCTTGACTCTAGATGTTCCTTCATGAGTAGCCTGCAAGATATCCCATGCTTCTTTAGCAACTTCACAGGTATTGATTAACCTGAAGATGTTCTTATTCACTCCATTGAAGATAGCATTCAGAGCTTTGGAATTTCCAAGGGCAAGCTCATCTTCCTCCTTGGTCCACTCTTCTTCAGGCTTTGGCTTAGAGGTGCCTTCTTTATCTTTGCCAGCATCATCCTTCTCACACATGACAGGAGCTTTCCATTCTTTAATAACAGCCTTCCAAGCCCTACTGTCCAAGGATTTTAAGAAGGTGGTCATCCTTGGCTTCCAATAGTCATAATTGGAACCATCCAAGATAGGGGGTCTGTTGACGAATCCTCCAACTTCTTTGTCCATCTTTACACCAGAAAGTAACTTCCCTAGATCTCACCCAGAGACAGACAGGATGCCTGCTCTGATACCAATTGAAATTCTGGTATCAGACGTGTGATGTTAAGGGGTGATGTCACAACAACACACTCTGCACTATGGACAGCAATAACAGTAAAATAACACCAAGAATTGTTGACCCAGTTCGGTTACAACCAACCTACTCTGGGGGCTACCAAGCCAGGGATGGAATTCACTACTTGTAGATATAATTTACAGACTCAACGACCCATTGACAATCTCCTAAACTTATACTCTACTAATGACTTCCTACCTAAGAAACCACTTAGGTATGAGAACACCACTCAATCCCTTACAAACACTCAAAGAACCCACTTTGAGTACCCTTGATCTTACTTCACAGTTTCGATCAAATCACACAACTCTCTTTGCTTCACAGCTTTAGAGAGGACATAAACTTAACACCTATTCAAACCCTAGAATAGTGTAAATACAAGCACTTTAAACAAACTCTAGACACTAAGCCTTCTGCTCTTGATCTTCTGAATGTTTTCTGTCGCTTTTTCCTTTGGTCTTGTGCGCTTTATATAGCTCCTGAATTGGGCTTGGACTTGTCACAATATTTGATCAGATTTGTTAATTAAAACTGAATCTTCAAAACAGATTTTATCCCCAAAATCTTTTTAAATCTTCAACCTTTTAATTCTCCAACAGATCTGCAATCAAATCTCCCATGTAACAGAAAATATCTATCCCAAGATATTCTCATCCAATGAGTTAACCACTCTCCACAATTCCAGCTAATACGCGTGCCCTAATAACATATCCTGCTGTTATTAATTCTGCAGGTCTGATGTTACAACATCACCTGTGTGACATCAGACATCCATCTTCAGCATTTAACAACATAACACAGCCCAGTGTTAAGACTTCAATGTTACAACATCAGCACCTTGACATCAACATTGAATAACCTTTGTTTTACCAAAATTCCAGCCAATCCAGGAACTATCAGTTAAAACAAATCTTTTTACCGCTTATACTTAACTTTGAATGCAAACTTTCCGATTAAAAACAACCAAAACCCCTTGTTACTTTGAAGTTTAAAACGTATACAACTGTAGAATGGCTGCGATATCACCGAACAATCTCTGTGGATCGATAACAAAACCCTAACTCTATTTGTATTTTAACAAATTGGTGTCGTTGCCGGGGATTATTAATTGATATTGCAAGCATTGCAATAGTTGTGAAGTTTTAGACTTGTTAAAATTTTTCTTGTGCTTGTTGATTTGTTTTGTTTAGTGTGCAGACTTTGTTTATGCGAGGGCAACTACCAGCGGACCAACTTTTATTCGATCCCGAGATTGAAAGAACCGCTCGTAGACTCAATAGCAGAACTAGACGGAGGAGGCAACTAGCTAGACAAAGGCAATAACAAGGATAAAGTTCGATTTCTACACCACCACCAATTCCAGAGTTCACGCCAATCATGGAACCACCACCACCACCACCCGCTTCCACACCATTTGTAAATAGCCCACGTCACACCGCTCAGTTTGCTAACAATAATCAAGGAAGGCAAGCTGAGATGAAAACTGGAACTTTGAACTTATTGTATGGAAGTCCGTTCACGGGAATGGATCATGAAGACCCTTTCGCTTTTCTCACCAAATTTTATGAGATAGCGTTAGCGGCCGGAGTCGATCAAGCGCAAGAGTTACCTCTTTTCAAGAGACTATTTCCTCATGCTTTGCTTGGCAAGGCTAAGGATTGGTATCTTGATCAAACTCCCGCTGTGATGACCGATTGGAATGTTTTGGAGGAAAAATTTATAGAACGGTTCTTTTCTTACAACCGTTTTATGGAGTAAAAAACTGCAATTTCTGTGTTCTCTCAGGGCACTAGTGAATCTCTGAATGAAGCATGGGAATAATTCAAATCCATGCTTTGCAAATGCAAAGGCCACGGGTTTGACGAGTTAACACAAATTCACATCTTCAAGAATGGTCTCCAACCAAATTGTAAGACATTATTGGATGCCACTTCTGGACGATCTTTGTTATCAAAGAGTGCCGAAGAAGCTACGGATATCATCAATAGAATGGCTCTCAATGATCTTCAAAGTCAAAGCCGTAACAACTCGCAAAAGAAGCCCGGTGCACTTGAATTGGGAACTAATGATGCAATCCTCGCACAAAACAAGCTCATATCTCAACAAGTGGAACTTTTGACTCAACAGATTAAAGAATTGAAGGAACCTAGCAAGAGTAAACAAGTTTCTTGTTGTGAACTTTGCAAAGGAGAGCATGACACCGAATTTTGTCCTCCTCCGGGATTTGAAGAAGTGAACTACATGAATAATCAACGAGACTATTAAGGAAGACAACAACAACAACAACCTTATCAACAACAATAAAATCCTCAGCAACATTACCAAGGCAATCAAGGATATCCGCCGAGGGCGAACTATCAACATAACCAAGGTTATGGTGGCGGTTCTTCAAACCGGCAAAATCCTTATCAACCTCCACCACCTCCGGTTGCTAGCTCTAAGTTGGAAGACACTTTGACTCAATTCATGCAAATGTCTATGGCCAATCAAAAGAGTAGTGATGCGGCGATAAAGACTCTAGAAAATCAAGTGGGGCAACTTGCCAAGCAACTTGCCGAGCAACAATCGGGTCCTTCATTCTCCGCAAATACTCAAGTGAATCCTAAGGAGCGTTGCAAGGCAATCGTTACAAGAAGTGGGAAGGGGTTGGTAACTGAAAATGAGAAAGAGGTAGATGAAGAAAAAATTGATGGTATTGTGGAGGAGGATAGTGATGAGGAAGTGGTTGAAAATAAAATTGAAAATGAAGGTGTAGTTGAAAAGAAAGATGATGAAATAGTTGAAGTTGAAAATAAGAGTGGTGGGGAGTTGAAGAAAAAGGAGAGACTTAGGAGAGTGAAGAAGGGAAAGGAAGTAGTGAGCACTATTCCGATCCAACATTTACCATACCCCCATGCTCCTTCAAAGAAAGAAAATGAACGGCATTATGCTTGTTTCATGGATATTTTTAAACAGTTACAAATTAACACTCCTTTTGCCGAGGTATTCTCACAAAGAAGCGGAGGTATTCAGAACCGGAAACTATTATCCTTGATGCAAGTTGTAGTGCCATCATCCAAAGAACTCTCCCGAAAAAAGAAGTTGACCTGGGGCGTGTTACTTTGCCGGTAACAATTGGTGATGTCTATGTTGGCAAAGGCCGAATCGTTTTGGGCTCAAGCATTAATCTAATTCCTTTGTCCATTGTAAAGAGGCTTGGGAACATTGAGATGAAATCCATTCGGATGACGTTATAATTAGCCGACAAGTCCACAACTCATCCTCATGGGTTAGCTCAAGATGTCTTGGTAAAAGTTGACAAGTTTTTCTTTCCGGTTGATTTCGTTGTTATCGATATGGAGGAAGATGAGGATGCGCCTTTAATTCTTGGGCGACCTTTCATGAAAACCACACGAATGATGATTGATGTGGATGACGGTTTAATGAAAGTGAGGGTTCTAAACGAAGAAGTTTACTTTGATCTTTTTGAAGCAATGAAACATTCTCGAGACAAGCATGATAGTTTTCGTATCGATACAATTGAAGAAGCAACTTTAGAGGTTTCAAAGCATGTTCATATATTATCTCCTTTGGAAATGGCTCTTGATGAATCTTTTGAGGTGTAAAGATTGGAGCAAGGAAGGCCCCACAAAAGCAGTTTTGGAAAATAAGCATTTTTGGAGCATGCTTGAAGCGCGCTCCTAGCGCGATGGTAGAAGTAGTTACAGAGAGTTACGTGCTCAGCAGGGTCCTTAGCGCGCTCAGCGCGCTCTTTAGGCGGTTTATTGTAAAGTGCAGCGCGCTTAGCGCGCTCTGCGATCCTCAGCCCCCTTATAAATAGACTCTTTTGTATTTTTCATACTCTCCTTGATACATTTTAGAGCAAAACACCTTGTGAACACTGTAGCATCCATTTTAGAATATTGGAAGCATCATTCGTCAAGAAATCGTCATTGATGCTTGATATTCTTCTTCATCTTATTGATTGTTTAGCTTCCATGACAATGGAGAGCTAATTTTCCTTTTGTGTCAAGGTTAGATGGTAGATAAACCTTTCTTTTGCATGTATATGTATTGACTCTAGCTTGTGAACTCTTGGATGATGAATGTATGATGAAAAACTTTGTTTCTATTGTTTATTCTTTGTGTTGGTTCATGATTGAGAAATGTGTTCTTACACTTTACCTAGGTTTTTCATCCATCAATGTACATTGGCTAGAGATAGTAATGTGTGTTGATGTTCATAAATATTGAACTTTAATGTTGTCATTTTGATAGTTTGAGTGAGAGATCATTAAAGGATCAAAATGGTAAAACTCACAATATGTGTTAGAAATAAACATATTGAGAGGATATGTGATTTCATGTACCGTCTAAACGAGTTCATTCACTTTGTCGATTCTATCCGTGCAAAATAGTTTGTCGAACCCTAATCTTGACATGCTTCTTATAAATCGTTAAAACAAATCTTTTTACCGCTTATACTTAACTTTGAATGCAAACTTTCCGATTAAGAATAACCAAAACCCCTTGTTACTTTGAAGTTTAAAACGTATACAACTGTAGAACGACTGCGATATCACCGAACAATCTCTGTGGATCGATAACAAAACCCTAACTCTATTTGTATTTCAACAGTGGGGCAGGCCATAACTTGGAAGGTTGCTATGCATTGAAAGCTAGAGTACAAGAATTGGTGGACTCAAAGATTCTGACTTTTCTTGATGATAATCCCAATGTTGTTAACAATCCTTTGCCAGAGCATGCCAAGTGAAATTTGAATCAGTTCAGACGGATCATCGCCTAAAGCCAGTGCTTCAGACAAGACAACTCATACTTGTTGCTGATTAATCACTAGGTCTGGTTTCTTTCTGTTTGCATTTTTATTTGATTGTATTGTTTGCTTGCTTTCGAACTTTATTTGTACTTTCATGGTAATTTCAATGAAATGAGCATTGCAATGTTTTGATTCAATTCATTTATATCCACTGTGTGCATTTTTATGCTTTCTTTTAAAAAAATATATATATATCTCCTGGCCAGTTTCTTTATCAAAGCTTTTGTTTATGCAAAGATTGGAGGGAGGATAATGAAAACGAAATACCTAAAATTGCTGAACTGTATGCTTTCAATTGAAACTTAGCTGATGATGTACATGCATTATTTCAACTCCCAAATACTGGAGAAATAAGGAAGTTAATCCTTTGTCAACCCCTTCGAGCCTAGAAGTTGGAGTTTCTTTCTGTACGAAAACCCGCAATCTTAACTTGGGGATGGGTAATTCTCAGTTAATTTGACTGTGTATTTAAACACAAGAGAATCATTGCAATCACAAACTTTCCTTCACACACATCAAAGAAGTGTCGAAGATGTCTTTCAAATCAAAAGCCAATGATGGTTCACTGTAATCATTAAGCCAGGAAGTCACTATCTTTAAAAAAAAAAAAGAATGAAAAAAATCAAAAGAAAAGCCCGCTAAGTCGAAACCTATGAAGGAGACTTAGGCAAAAAATTGGGGCATCCCGCTGACTGTAAACTCAAATGACACAGTTCAGGCAAAAGTTGGGGATAAAAAAAGAAAAATCAAGAGGTTACCAAAATCCTCAAAGACAAAACAAGTTGACTGAGGTCCTCATCAAAAACAACAAAATGTTGTAAGAAAGAGTGACCGCCATCTCAAAAATCCTTTGGCCCTTGAACCATCATCATTAACAGTGTTGCAATTCTAAAATCACTTGGAACCTGAATGCATAGTTTGAATTAACTGAGCATAGGACTGGAGATCATCATGAAGAATGGGTTGGGTACAAATAAATTTTGAGCCTATATCCTTTGATTCAAAAAACCGTGAACCAAACCACGTTACAACCTTCAAAAGACCTAATTAAAGCCAAGTTTCTTTTGAAAGCATACTACAGCAAGGTTGCGTAAATTGACTCCTAAGTTCGTTGCCAATTATTTTCTTTGATTTTTGAATGTCTAAACTGCCGTGTTTTGACAAGTGTTTCATTTGCTTTACATCAATAATACCATTTCAAAAATGATTTTTAATTTCAAAATTGCATTGAGCTTTGTATTAAAATTACCATGTTTGTTTGAATGATCTTATTTGCAGGCAAACTTTCCTCATCAAGAAATTTCAAACAGTTGAGAAACTTGGTCAGTGATCCTATCAGGGGCACATTACTTCCAAATCCTGTTGTGAATCAATTCAAGATTTGTTGCTCAGTGCTAGTTATTCTCATATTTGGTTAGCCAGAATATCTCTTTCAAGACCCATACTGAGTTTAGCCTTCTCAACAGTTATTTCAAGAACTGAAGCCATGATCAATTCATCCCCAGGAATAGTCAAGCTGAAGCCATGATCAGTTTATCCTCAGCATTCATTTCAAGAATTGAAGCCATGATCAATTTTTCCCCTGCAGCAATCAAACTGAAGCTATGATCAGTTTATTTTCTTCAGTCAATCAATCTGGGGCAATATTCTTCAAGAATCCTCAAGATGTCTTTCCTCAAAAGACCATCAGCCTGATATAATTCATAAGTGTGACAGAGATGTGTTCAAGATCTTCTCTCCAAGCAGAGTGGGCAGTGTTCATGTGTTGAGGAATCAGAGTTCCATTCTTTCCTCACAAAAGAGTCTATCTCAGTTGTCCCAATCATCTGCATTGCATACATAAATCATTCATCTATCATACAGAAATATTTTCATAGCTCGAAGTGTGCTTCGCGCTCATATGCATTTTTACGAGGTCCTGTTGTTATCAATATCTTACCTTGTGATCAAAGTCCAACTTACTTGGCACCTACCAAACTTTTACCTGCCTTTTCATTCAGTGTTATTCCTGAATGTTGTCGTTTACCTGTCTTCTTTCTTTCCAGTGCTATTCCTGGATATTGTCGTTTCCCTGTGCATCTTGTCCTATTATTAGATCTTTGTTTGTCTTCTTTCATTTCAGTGCTATTCCTGGATCTTTGTTTTTCTCTCACTCCAGTGCCATTCCTGGATGTCTGTCTCTTTTGATCCCCAGTGCCATTCCTGGATATCTTGTTCCTCTTGTTTCTCCCAGTGCTATTCCTGAAGTATTTTCTCTGTTCTGTAATCCCCATCAGATTTGCTTGGATATCTTTCAGTGTCATTCCTGAAAGTTTTATCTGTTCATTCAGTGCCATTCCTGAATGAGTTTTCTCCTTTGCATTCAGTGCCATTCCTGGATGTCTTTCTCATTATCATTCAATGCCATTCTTGAATGTAGTGATTTGACTTTACCTTTCAGTGCCATTCCTGAAAGTCCCTGCTCACTTTATTCAATGCCAGTCTTGGATATTGTGAACTCTTTTTATCCAATGCTATTCTTGGATGCTCCTGATGTATTTTCCGGAACTTTTCTTACTTCATTCAATGCTATTCTTGGATGTTGAGATTCTTCTGCCCAATGCCATTCTTGGACACCTTTTACCCAGCCAAGTCCAACGTTATTCTTGGATATCTCTGATGTTTAACCTTGCCATCTAATGCCATTCTTGGGTGTCCCCAGTGAAATTTTCAAATGGAATTTTGTTTATATCCAATGTTATTCTTGGATGTTTCTGATGTTTGTTATTGCCTCATTCAATGTCATTCTTGAATGTTGTAGTTCCATTTATCCAATGCCATTCTTGGATATCTTATCTCCAATAGAGTGTTCTTTTTCACCTCCATCCGATGCTATTCTTGGATGACACTGTTATTTTTATCAGAAACTTTCTTGTTATTGTCTAATACCATTCTTGGACATCCTCTGACATACTTTTGTCTCGTTTGTAGTTTCCATCCAATGCTATTCTTGGATGTCACTACTCGTCCTCCAGGGTCTTGCCCCTCTCTTTCCAACTATTGATAGATACTTCTCGTCACCTTGACAGATCTCCTAAAATAGCTTGTGTTCCCCGGCGTGTCCTTTTGCGTCATCTCTCTCAATTTACCATACATTTTGTTTCAAGTTTCCCCGCAGTCTGTTTCATCCTTTGCATTCATATCATCTTGTGGTATCTTAGGGCTAAAAAATGTCGCTTTTTGTATTTAAGTATCTTCATATCTCCCGATAGAAGAGACTTAAATAGGGGCAGCTGTAAGACCCTAATTTTTGACCCCTAAGATTCCACATATCATTCGCATCTCATTTTGCATCCTTACCACAAACAAGATCACACATTGGTTCCCTTGTCCCTCCCATCTTTGGGTTTATGCCTTGCAGGGTTTACCGAGCATCTGTGTGTTTCCTATTCACTTTATTGCTTCATTTGTTTATATTCTACTAACCTTAACCAAAACCCAAAAATATTTTGTTTTCTCTTTATTGACATTTTCAGGGGAAGAACAAGTTAAAAATGCCAAAATAACAGTCCCACGGCTCGAATGAACTTTATCTGAGAAAGTGAAAGTTGATCAGCAATCATGTCAAATTTATCTGAGCAATAGTTCTCAAGTTTTTAATTGATTATTATTCAAGAGACCCAAGGTTCATGTGTTTATTTCCATGCATTCTTTGACGAGCAAAAGAATCGAGCCGGAACCACAACATTGCAGCAAAATGCTCATTTTTCACAAATTTTGCACTAAGTAACCGGTTAGTAGATATGTTGTAACCGGTTACCCTCGTGAATTTTTGAAAAATGGCAGCAAATTCAAAATTCAGCAATTTGCACCAATCTCAGCCCTTGATCACATTTGGAATATTCTAGACCATCTCATTTTAATTCCCCTACATCACTTTGATCATTTCCTACCATACACCTTCACTAATCACCACTCTTTTATGAATTTCCCTCCAAATTTGAATTCCAAGCCTAATTTTCAAATTCCAAGCCTAATTCCAAACCACCAAATTTTCAAGCCTAAACTCTATAAATAGAGCCCTCATTTCATTCATTCTTCAAGCTTTTGAGAGCCAAAGAACCTCTTGCAATTTCTCTCCCCAATCACAAAATTCACCAAAGCTCACGTTTCTTCTTTTGAAAGTTAACAAGAATTCACATTGAATCTTGTTCAACTTTAAGCTAAACCTTCATCCAAACTTGTTTTCTTCATCAATTCTCATAGATCAAGGCTTTGGAGTTTGGATCTTGGAGTAATTTGAAGCAATTTTTAGATTTGAAGTGGTAATTCATCTTTCACCATTGTTGAAGCTTCAATTTCATCTTCCATAATGCAGGTCTTTGGAGATCTTTGTTACTTTATCCTTTGGATCTTGTAATCGTGTTTAATTTATGTTTTCACTGATGTTTTACTTTAAATTCGTGCAATTTCAGTTCCATGATCATAAGGTGTTTGTACAAAGTTTTGAAAATGGATCATGCTGAATTTTGCACATTTTTCTGCATTCTGGTGCAGAGTAACCGGTTAGTAGATATGCTCTAACCGGTTACTCTGTGTTAATTTTGAAAAACTGCATTATTTCTAACTAAGTAACCGGTTAGCAGATATGCCGTAACTGGTTACTTCGAAACAGAATGTACATTTTGGCTGGTTTTTGGGACTGTTTTGATTCCTTTTCCATTTTCTTCCATTTCCTTTTGTTCTTAGCCTTAGATCACATAATTGTGTGGTTTAATTTGGCTTTCTCTTCATCTATTTCTCTTTCCTTTTGATCGATGAAAGTCTTATGGATCATAGAATTCCTTTGTTGAATTTTGATCAAGACTAGATTGCTACCTTCTTTTCTTTTCGTGCGGTATTGCTTTCGGATGACGATCTACATATCATTCATCTAGCATGCATTAGCACAAAGAGCTATTGACCGGCCTCATTGTAGGGTAATTACTCCGTAAATTACTCGGCGATTGCTTAACATAGCGCAACATTATGTCCCTTATCGGAAAACAACTCAATGTTGATTGATCTTTTGTATTAGGTTAAAAATCTATAAAGCTTGTTGTTGTAGAGGCTTTGATTCTATCAATCTTCTAACAAGTCTTCATTAACCTTGAGCTAAGTACATTATTCAATCATTATTGATCACTTACTCTAACAACTAACAACTAATTACTAACTTCTAACTTCTTTAGAATTCCTTCTCGCTCCCTATCTCTCTTTTACATTTATGCAATTTTTCCTTTGTCCGTTGGACACATGTTTATGTTTCCGCATATTTTTCCTTTCTCCGTTGGACACATGTTTATGTTTCCGCAATTTTTCCTTTGTCCATTGGACACATGTTTATGCTTATGCCTTTTTCTCTTTGTCCACTTGGACCAAAAACATTAATAAAGGCCAAAACCTCTAAAAAACTTGTACTTCTAATCTTGGACTATGGTTACTATCCTTTGCAATGGACATGGAGTTTTGCACCTAGACCTTGAACTTCAATGCTATTCTTGGATCCTTGGACTTAGAACTAGGACTTTCTCCCTTGACCTTGGACATCCGATGCTATTCTTGGAACCTTGGATTTAGAACTAGGACCTTTTCCCTTTGCTTTGGAATTATGGTTCGAAGACTTTGAAGACTTGTGCTTTTGCTTGGTTTATGGTGAAGATTGCTACATTTGTGGTTAGATCTTTCTTATCCTTAGCTTTTACTTTATGCTTTAGGATAGTCACTTCTTCACCACCCTTTCTTCAATTTTCAAAACTTTCTCCCTTTTTCAAAACTTTCTTGATTTCAAACTTGAATCTCTTTCATAATCAAACCTTGACTTTGTCAAGTGATTTTACTCTTTTCATTTCATTTCTTAACAAATGCTAAACTACATAAGCATATTGACACCTTTTTCAAAAGACTTTAAAAAACATCAAACTCATTCAAACTTCTTTTGTGCCCTCGTGCATTTTTCTTTCAAAAACTTTTTCATAAGTTTATACATGATTCATTTCTTTAAGCGGAATTATTCGATTGGAAATGACGAATTGTCTTTACATTTTAAAATCAACCAAAACAAACAAATTTCATTCTTTGTACCACGAACTACGGGGTTTTGATCCTACATTGCACTTCTTGGGTACATAGGCATGAGGCGACAAGTCTCTCCAAACACAAAAATCTTAAAAAAATACTTCTCTTCTTATCTCCTCAATCACTTTTCAAGCAAATTTTTTTAGACCAAAAGCGTAAATATATCAAAGGGTTCCTATAGAGTACTATAGACATTTTGGGTGCTAACACCTTCCCTTAACGTAACCAACCCCCTTACCCAGTCTCTGTTCACTTGTTCTTATTTTAGAGCTTATGTAGATTTTGTTCGCTCTTTTTCCTTTCCTTTTGGATAAAATAAAAGTGCGGTGGCGACTCTTGCTTTATGAGTTAAGTTAATCAATAGCTTACACTCACGATTTTGCCGCCCTTAAAATAAGAATTACGCATGTAAAGGTGATCACATCTTCATGAGTTGGAAAAATAAGTTGACCACATGGCTTAGAAACTAATGGGTCTTGGCTTGAAAGCTTGAAATTCACGTCTAAACTTGTTTTGTGACAACATAGTGACTTATTGATTTCCCAATTCCAAACTCTTGCAATAATTCGTACTCTTATTTTGAACTTTGCAATTTGTAAGGCTTGTACTTATTTAACTTTGAATGTAAGGAATCACCAATCCAAACTTTGATCATTTTGAAATTCCATTTAATCGTCTATCTTTGCAATTCTCACCTTAGACATCTTGAAATCCATTCGTATATTGGAATTTGAATCTTGTTTCTTAAGCCTTGTAAAATATGTAAACCACAATCAGTATTCAAACTTGTACCAATTGAACCCAACTATGGAGTTCCATTCCTAAGATATCATCTTACGAAAAAAAGAATGTTGCATGAACTTAGCTTTCTCATTTGGACCGTGATGCACAAGTACCTTAGACAAAGGAGACCAAATGAACTTATCCTCTCCATTGTGCCCATCTCACACCTATATTCTTCTAACAATACATCCATCATGAATTAAGTCAACACATTCCTTTATCTAAATTGGATTAAATCTTGCAAAAGAAGATTGTTGAGAAAACGAAGACAAACTCAAACTATAACCCAACATAGGTAAAAAAGTCCATATGTTATTCTTAGGAATCATGACCAAAGGCCAAATTATTTCCTAAAGAATGGCCATCCAACCTTGCTAATGCTTAAAAAAAGGTAGGACAAATTTGGGGTATGACAATACTGTGTTGTAAGTGAGAAATCCTAAATTTTCTCGCCTCTTCCTAATCTCTTAAAACTCCATCCTAACTTCACAAAACTCCAACATAACTTCTCAAACTAGTATGAATCAATGGAAGGTATCATGAGACTCCAACATAACTTCAACATATATTTGTTTTCATTTTCTACAAATCGTTTCAAGTAAAGGTAAGTAAGTATGTTAACTGTTTCTTTTCAAAACTCCATTCTTCAGTGTTTCCAGCCTGAATAATGGCATTTGCTCCTTTCCAGAAAGCTATTGAGGGTTTTTATTTGTGGTGTTCTGCCACTGACTAGATTGCTACAACACTTGCAACTTCTAAGGCTTCGAAGGGAGTTTCGATCGTTTTTCCTTCTACAATAATGTAGAAAAAAGAAGATAGATGGCTCACCAAGATGTCCCCTTCTGTGATGAATTTAAGCTTTTGGTGGAGCGCTGAAGTCACTGCCCCAACATCATGGATCCATGGTCTTCCAAGTAAATAGTTGTATGCTGGATGGATGTCCATAACTTGAAAGGTTATGAAAAAGGTGTGCAAATCAATCTTTATGGAAAGATCTACCTCTCCAATCACAGCTCGCCGAGAGCTATCAAAAGATTTTACGATTAGAGCATTGGGCTTCATCGAAACTCCTTCTAGAGTTAACTTTAACAAGGTAGTCTTTAACATGACATTTAGGGAGGATATTTTGTCAACCAAAACTCGGGATAGGATTGTGTCTACGTATTTCATAAAAATATGCAGGGCTCTGTTATGGGATCTCCCTTCTGTGGGAAGTTCATCGTCACCGAAGCCCAAGCATCTTCCTGCCGTGATTTTAGCAATAACTCCATAAAATTGATCTACCGTTATATCCTTGGTCAAATGGGCAACACCTAGGAATTTCATTAGTGATTCTCGGCGAGCTTCTGAGTTTAACAATAAGGATAATATCAAAATCTTTGAGGGGGTATAGTTTAGTTAGTCCACCACTCGATAATCACTCTTCTTTATAATCTTCAGGAGCTCCTTAGGTTCTTTCTAAGAAGCTGCTGCTTTGGGAGAAGATGCCCCCTTTGGAGATTTTGGATTTTGAGCAATACAAGTAGTTTATTTCCCTTTTTCCTTGGCCAGGTGTTCAGTATTTCTGCTCCGAGTAAGGGAGAAAGTGAAATTTCGACCACTGCGGGTCATCCCTTTTGGACCGGTGATAGTGGTGACACTAGGATAATTAATTATCAATGGTCTATTTTCTTGTCCATGCCCTTGTATGTACACTATAAACTCGTACTTCCATGGTACATCTTTAGTGCTCTCAAAAGGGAATGGAGCAGGAACCTGGATTTTCAAGGGAATTACTGGTATTTGAACCTCGACCACTAGATACAGAATTTCCAATGTGGCAACTTCTTCATCTTTGGTCAAGCGCCCAACATGGACGGTCCCTTGATCTATCAATTATTGAATAGAACCCTTGGAGACACAATCTTCACAATTAAAATGGTTTGTTGGGATCATACCAAGTTTCACTAATTGTTCTCGTATGACCAACATAGATGTTTGTATTACCTCCACCACAGTGACCAGTTCTTGGTTGACGGATTCTTCGATGACACTAACACATTGGCCCACATGCGTCAGTATGGGGTTATTCTTAACGTTCAGACAGTTGGCATAAATGTAACCTCTTTAAAATAAATTAGCATTTGTACTTTATACTTGAGCGCTTTGCAGTTGTCTCTCGTGTGCCCTAATGCACTCATGTGGATGTCACACCGAGCGTTAATATCATAACCTGGTGGATGTGGAGGATAGGCTGGCTTCAGCTCTTTTGGCGCTACCAATTCTTCTTTAATCAAGTATGTCAGAATTTGACTATATGGCATTAGCAGCAACCAAACAAATTGCCGCTCAGGCTTCTTAGGCCTGTGTTGGGCGTACTCGCGTTGTTGCTACAGAGTATACTATTGTTGATATTGCTACTGGGGTGGTACCCATGGTTGTTGTGCTAGAGGCCCTGGGTACGCTTGCTGTTGGTATTAATTTGGCGCGACGGATGCAACCTGATAGTAAGGTAGTGGAATAAGTTGATGAGCTTTGTTCTTCCTCTTGGCCATATTTATTACATTTGTTTCCCCTTCTTTCTTTTTGTGGAATTTAGAAGAGGGCTTCTTAGTCCCGTACAGGGCGGCAACATGACTTGGTAGTGTTAGTTCCTGGATTGGCTGGAATTTTGGTAAAATAAAGTATGTTCAATGTTGATGTCAAGGTGCTGATGTTGCAACATTGAAGTCTTAACACTGGGCTGTGTTAAGTAATTAATAGCTGAAGTTGGATGTCTGATGTCACATAGGTGATGTTGTGACATCAGGTCTGCAGAATTAACAACAGCAGGTTGTGATGTTGTTAGGGTTGCGTATTAGCGGGAATTGTGGAGAGCAAGCTGTCTCATTGGATGCGAATATCTTGGGATAGATATTTGCTGCCGCATAGGAGATCTGTTGCAGATTTGTAGGAGATTTAAAAGGTTGAAGATTTAAAAAGATTTTAGGAGAAAATCTGTTTTAAATATTCAGTTTTAAATAACAAATCTGGGAGATATTGTAGCAAGTCCAAGACCAATTCAGGAGCTATATAAAGCGCACAAGACCAAAGGAAAAAGGGACAGAAATACAGAGAGAAGATCAAGAGCATAGGCTGAGTGTCTTGAGTAGTTTGTACGAGTTGTGTAACTAGAATTCTAGGTTGAATTGCTGTGTCGTATTCTGTCCTCTCTAGAAGCTGTGAAGTAATAGAGAGTGGTTGCTTGATCCAAGCTGTGAAGTAAGATCAAGGTTACTCAAAGTGGGTTCTTTGAGAGTTTGTAAGGGATTGAGTGGTGTTCTCATACCTAAGTGGTTTCTTAGGTAGGAAGTCATTAGTAGAGTATAAGTTTAGGAGATTGTCAACGGGTTGTTGAGTCTGTAAATTATATCTACAAGTAGTGAATTCCATCCCTGGCTTGGTAGCCCCCAGAGTAGGTTGGTTGTAACCGAACTGGTCTGGAAAATGACCAAGTCTGTTAGGATGCTGAGCTGTGGTACAGACACACTTGACAAGATCCTTCAGTCAGAAAAAGCTGCTGGAGACAAAGCTGGGATAGGTTATGTGGCTGAGGATAAGGGAACTTCAGAAGAAAGCACTTCAGGTTCAAAGAAGGAAGTGTCACAACTTTCATCTCAACATCAGCCAAAGAAGCAGGATCCTACCCCTAAGAAGGCTGATGTTTCACAACCTAAGAAGATTGAGAAGAAGACTGGTCTCTATCAGAAGAGAAAGCAGCCACAAGGAGCTAGTCAGTATATGCCCCCACAATACCACGAGAGCATGCAAGCTGCTCAGTTCAAACAGCACATGTCTCATCAGGTGTCTCAACATCAGGACAACTGGTATGGTTATGGATATGGATACACCAATGCTATTCCTCATGGAAGAAGAAAACCACACCATCATGGGAGACAATCCAGGAAACAACATTCTCAGCCTTCTTATGGGAGAAGATACCAGCATAATAGATGGCAGGGCAGTTATGGTAGGAGGAGACCACATTATGGATGGCAACCTAAGCAATCTCATCATAGCAGAAGATTCAGAGATGAAAGGGTGAGATGCTATTATTGTGGAAAGTTTGGACATATGCAATACTCTTGCTACAAGCTACATGGATACCCTCAACCTCAAAACAGATGGAGAGAGTACAGGCCCAAAGTTGTTAAACAATGGGTACCTAAGGAGAAGGTGAAGTGCTTATTGGCTCACATGGCTGATAGAGAGTTTAAAGAAGGAACATGGTATTTTGACAGTGGATGTTCCAAACATATGTCTGGATGTAGATCCATGTTTGCTTAAGTCAGTCATTGTCCCTCTCATGAGGTTATATTTAGCAATAGAGAAATAGGTATTGTTGCAGGAGTTGGGAAAATGAAAGGTGATGGTAGACCTGAACTTGACAATGTTCTGTTTGTCAGTGGTTTAAATGCAAATTTGATCAGCATAAGCCAGTTGTGTGATGAAGGTTACAAGGTAAACTACACTAAGCATGAGTGTGTGGTTTCTGATGAGCATAATCAGATTGTTATGAAGGGTGCCAGAACCAAGGATAACTGCTATCAGTGGATTTCTCTTGAAGGAAATTCAACTAATAATGTTCAAGTTGATGTTATAACATCAGACTATGACGTCTGGATGCTGAAAGGTCACTCAGAGTTAATGAGTTCTGATGTGAATCCTTTTAAATTTTTAAAAGGAAAGTCTTTATGGAGGGAAAACATTAGTGATTGGACTTTAAGAGGTACCCAAAATCAGGCGCCTTACCATATTGATTCTACATCAAGATTTATCAAAGGGTTCTCATCTCAACGATTCGTCTCCCTCAACATAATAGAAAAACCCTCTCTAAACCTAGTCTGTTACAAAGGAACGACGTCTTTCCCTTCCAAGAACTTTGAGCAGGTACGAACTAGGGTTTCTTCTGAAAAAGAACTAGTTAACGAAGAACACATTTCTATTGCTCTTCCCGAGTCAGGTAACCATAAACCCTCAACCACGGTGAATAACACTGAAGCTAGGTCATCATCCTCTCAAGCTGTTGAGGAGAAGTTTGATGTAGACATGCATTTGGAACAGCTTGCCACCAAAATCCTTGAGAAAGGGATACGTGTGAAAGGGATTTCTGTCCCTTTAAGGCAAATGCCTGCTGAACAGGTCGACTCTCAAGGTGAGGACAAAAATCTTCAAAGACAGGCCCTAAGTCAAGAAGCTGAAGGTGAAGATCCTGATGACACTGATGTCAGCTTTGATGTCAGAACATCGTCCCCTAGGAATGAAAGTCACAGGGGTAAAGGGAAGGAACAGGTTGAGGTTATAGAGATTGAGGACTCATCTGATGATGATAGAATTGGAAGAAGGAAGGATAAGAAAAGGACTTCAGTTACAGACTCTCCCAAATCGTGGACCAAAGTTGCCAGGTCTGGCAAGAAGAGGAGAATCAGGGAAGAGTCAGATTCTGAGAGTGATGCTCAAGACATCAACCCAGCTACTAATCAAGCACCTGATCACATCTCATCTCACTGTGCATCCATGTGGAATTGTGTGAGCCAAAGAAGGATAACACTGGAAAGAGAGGTAGTAGCAGAAGACTTAGAGTCTACTGAAATTGTAGACCTAATTAAGGCTGCTGGTCTCATAAGGACTATGTCAGGGTTGACTAATTGCTATGATAGACTGGTCAGAGAATTCATAGTTAATATCCCTGAATCTATAAATGACAGCAAGAGCCTAACCTTCAGAAGAGTTACCATCAGGGGTAAGTGTGTCTGGTTCTCTCCTAAAGTGATTAATGCCTACTTAGGAAGAAGTGAGGAAGATTATGGAGAATTAGAAGTCTCCAACAATGTTATATGCAAAGAAATCACTGGTGGTCAGGTAGATGTTTGGCCCGAAAAAGGAAAGCTGTTAGCCAGTTTGTTGAGTGTCAAATATGCTATTCTGCACAAAATAGGAGTTGTCAACTGGGTTCCTACTAGTCACAAGACCACAATTTCTGCTAGATTGGGGAAGATAATTTATGCATTTGGGACAAAGCAAAGAATTGACTATGGCTCCTACATCTATGATCATACTATTAAGCATGCTGCTACAAATGCTGTGAAGATGCCCATTGCTTTTCCCTCTCTCATTTGTGGGATTATCTTGTCCCAACATCCTGGAATTCTACAACATTCAGATGTGGCTTGCAAAAGGAAGCCTGCCTTGTCAGTCCATTCCAAGTTGTTTGAAGTGAAACATGTTCCTGACAGTGTCAAGACATCTGCTTCAACATCACAACAGTCACCAGCCAAGACTGGGTTGGTTACAGAACTAGAGGAGGCTTGCAAGGAGTTAGATGAAGTCATAAGAGTTAGTACTGAAAGGAAACAAAAATTTGAAAGACTTGTCATGACACTGAGATTGGCAGCAAAGGAAGGTAAAACAGCCAACACAAGGAAGGATGTTGATGATAGACCTGGTGATGAAGAAGATAATGATGATCTCAGCTCAGATAATTCAAGCTTTTAATGTTTGCCTTCTTATTTAGTAGTGTTAGCTTTATTTTCTGTCTTTGTTTCAGCACTGAATGTGCTTGGTTATGTAATTTGAATTTTGTGCTGTTATATGCACTAGTTTTGTTTTCTTCTATGATTTGTTTTGCCTGGTGAGGCTAACAATGAGAGCTAGGGTGTACTGACTATAGTTTATAGGGCTTCTAACTGAAGTTTGCCTAATTGTGGCTAAAAAGGGGGAGATTAAAATAGCCAAGATTTGTAGAGTATCAAAGATTGTTACTACCATATGCTGCTAATGTGATATTAAGGGGGAGATAATTTGAAGAGTGCAGCCAAGCAGACATCAATGGGAAGAAAAGTGCTGCACATTGTGAGCTACTGAACAGCTGTGATGCTGGTTCATATTTTAGAGGGGGAGCACCAATTGGCTGTTGTCAATAATGAAGATGGTGCTGCAGCAGATCAAGTGATGAAGACTATGAGTGTTGTCAAACTACTGCTGATGAAGTTTCAAAATTTTGAAGTTTTTCCGCTGCTGAAGTCTCTGAAGATGCAGAGTGCAGAGATTGTTTTAACCAAAATTAGCCAAAGGGGGAGATTGTTAGTTCCTGGATTGGCTGGAATTTTGGTAAAACAAAGTATGTTCAATGTTGATGTCAAGGTTCTGATGTTGCAACATTGAAGTCTTAACACTGGGCTGTGTTAAGTAATTAATAGCTGAAGTTGGATGTCTGATGTCACATAGGTGATGTTGTGACATCAGGTCTGCAGAATTAACAACAGCAGGCTGTGATGTTGTTAGGGTTGCGTATTAGCTGGAATTGTGGAGAGCAAGCTGTCTCATTGGATGCGAATATCTTGGGATAGATATTTGCTGCTGCATAGGAGATCTGTTGCAGATTTGTAGGAGATTTAAAAGGTTGAAGATTTAAAAAGATTTTAGGAGAAAATCTGTTTTAAATATTCAGTTTTAAATAACAAATCTGGGAGATATTGTAGCAAGTCCAAGACCAATTCAGGAGCTATATAAAGCGCACAAGACCAAAGGAAAAAGGGACAGAAATACAGAGAGAAGATCAAGAGCATAGGCTGAGTGTCTTGAGTAGTTTGTACGAGTTGTGTAACCAGAATTCTAGGTTGAATTGCTGTGTCGTATTTTGTCCTCTCTAGAAGCTGTGAAGTAATAGAGAGTGGTTGCTTGATCCAAGCTGTGAAGTAAGATCAAGGTTACTCAAAGTGGGTTCTTTGAGAGTTTGTAAGGGATTGAGTGGTGTTCTCATACCTAAGTGGTTTCTTAGGTAGGAAGTCATTAGTAGAGTATAAGTTTAGGAGATTGTCAACGGGTTGTTGAGTCTGTAAATTATATCTAAAAGTAGTGAATTCCATCCCTGGCTTGGTAGCCCCCAGAGTAGGTTGGTTGTAACCGAACTGGGTCAACAATTCTTGGTGTTATTTTACTGTTATTGCTGTCCATTGTGCAGAGTGTGTTTTTGTGACATCGCACCTTAACATCACACGTCTGATACCAGAATTTCAGGTAGTTTTTCATTCTTCTCATTACTTTCAATTTTCTTGCAAATGATGACAAGATCGAAAAATACTGAAGAAACGCTTTCGATCATCTTCTCAAGGTATGAGGTATGTAGTGTGCCCATAAACATATCAACCAACTTTCTGTCAAGTAAGGGTGGTTGGACCCTGGCAGACAGTTCTCTCTACAGTTGTGCATATTATTTAAATGATTCACTGTTTCTTTGCAAAAGATGCTGCAGCTGGGTGCGATTCAGAGCCATGTTTGTATTGTACTAGTAATACTTAAGGAACGCCTCAACGAGGTACCTCCAAGTTTGGACATGACTTCTATCTAATTGCATATGCCATTCTAGGGATACCCTCACTGAGGATGTCCTGAAAGTAGTGTATAAGCATCTTGTCGTCATCCTAGTATGTATCCATCTTCCTGCAATATGCCCTTAGATGGGTTTTGGGACAATTGACTCCCTGTAACTTATCAAAATCCGGTACCTTGAATTTTCGAGGGATTATCAGGCCTGGAACCAGACACATATAAACAACGCCAATCCAAAGAGTGTCGTGCACCTTCATGGCTTTGAATTTCTCCTCAAGGGTGCAGAGTCTCTCATCATCAGGGTTAAGCAGTGGTTCATTTATTTGCATGGTTGGGTGATGTGCCTGAGTTGGCATGAAATATGTATACCACGGGTCATCTTCATCGTATTGAGATCCTTGTCTCGTTGAAGCGAGGTAATGTTCTTAAGCATCCAAGTTCACCATCGGAATTTTGACTGGTGGTGGAGCAGTAACCCCTTTAGGAGGGGAGTATCTCTGTGGAAGCCCAAACTCGGGATCAACCACTTCGGGTATTCAGAGTTAAGAGGAGCCAAACTGAGAAGCAATGTTCCTAGCATCCGCAACCACCAATGGGTTGTCCTTCTTCCTTACAAGAGTCACCATGGCCTCTAAGAGTTGATCAATCTTTCCCTTCATAGCATCCATCTCTTCTTTCATTTACGCTTGGTTGAAGTCAAATTGCTTCATTCTATAATGGTAATTACTTCTCATCTCGTAGCAATGTCGGGAAGTCAGGTTTCGTTCTAAAGAAGATGGACAAAGGGTATGAGTTTTTTTTTTGTTGAAAATGGAATGCATGTAAATGCTGATATATGCTAATGCATGCTAAATGTTTTTATGTTTATTTTTATTTTCAGGGGAGTCTTTGGGTTCCTTGGTTGTTTAAGCATTCAAAAGCGTGAGAGAAGTAAATAAGACAACAACCATAAACAACCCTTTCATTCATTGATCATATGCAAGTACAATGTTTGATAATGTAGGTACAAGAGCAACTAGTCGTTATAGTTGGCTCGTGCCTTCTTAAACAATCATGATTCTACAAAATACGGTAAAGTAAAAAATAGCTAGAGGAGTGTTTTCAAGTGTCATATCATCAAAGGCATCCCTCAACTTTCTGAGCATGTCTTGTATCAGACCATTGACAAACTCTACCACTTGGACACACTTTCCATGCCACATCTTCGACTCTTTGCGGACGTGCTGGATAATTTCTTGGTTTTATTGTACGAGACCCTCTAAATGTTGGACCTTGTCTTCCCATTGTTTACCTTCGCCTTTCAAGGTTTCACAGGCGTCTTTCAGATGATGATTGTAAGCTTTGATGTTTTTAAGTTCCTCTTAGGCCTTTCTCATGTTGGCTGAGAGGTTTCTAGGCATCCGCTCAACTTCTTCTCAAAGATGAGACTCATGAGATGCATGGGCTTGGGCTTTTTGGAGTAGTCAGGTGAGTTCTTGGATTCGTGTTTTAAATCCTTCCCTAATTTCCTTCTAGCTCTCCAATGTCTTTTCCCAAAGACATATCCACTAGTCATTTCTCTGTTGAACTTTTTTTTATAGGTTTCGATGATCAAGATCCAACCCTGCCCCTGCTAGGAATTCACCAACTATCTTCCTATTTTTATTCTCATATTTATCTGTTTCCTTGCTCTTGCCGAGTTATTATTCTCTCTGACAGAGATTGAATCTGAGCTCATTTCTTTCTAGGGTAACCCGATTGAGTTTTAGATTTAACTCTTCGTTCTACCTCTCAAGTTTTGAGATAACGACTTTGAGTCCCTCAACTCTTTGTATGGGAACTTATGTAGGATCAGGTATTTGGGGTGGAATAGGGATTTGAAAGATGAAGGGTAGCTTGATTTGTTGCACCCTTTCCTTCACCCACATGCAGTAAAGTTCCTTAGCCACACAATTCTTCTTGCCAAGCTCGTCATTCCCTTTACGACTATTTCTTCCCCAGGCTCTTCTAATCCTTCTCAACATGACTTGGTCTTCTATATCATATAAGATGAAGTCTACCAATAACCGGTCTTCGGGTGGGCCTTCCATTGGGTACCAGAGTTACCTTAGAGATAACATAATATTATAGTTGATGCACCCCAAGGATATTTTGAGAGGTACATTAGGAAAGTCTCAGCAGTTCAGGATAATGTTTTCCACTCCCCAATCCCACTTATACAAGATAACAGAATTAGACGAAAGGGATGCCCGCTTCTGAGGCCACTTGAGTTTTTCTGCAATGAATGGGCCCTCTTGAGGCATGTGTGATATGATCCATGTGTATAGTAAGGGATCATAACAAATGACAATGCATTTCTTCTTCTCGTGTCTGACATGGAGGTAATAGTAGACATCGGCGAGAAGAGCTGGGACGAGATTCTTTGTTAGGAAGATGTTTGTAGCTGGGAAGTCTACGAAATCATCGATATTTGGGAACAAGACAATTCCATAGATGAGAAAGGCCAAGACGATTGTTGAATACTTTCCAGTTTTTAGATTTTTCCAGTGTTAGGGATTTGGTTTCAAAGAATTTCCTCGAGAACACTTGAAAAACCTCTTTGACCTCTTGATTTTCTGCGACATCTTTCACAATAAGGTTCAGAACTAAGGTTATCATCTCTGGTGAATGAGTCTCTTCTAAGCTTGTGAACGAGATGTGATATTTCAGGTAGCGACCAAAGATTCTCTCAAACTCCTCTATAGTCGGGGCCAACTGAAAGTCTTGAAAGGTGAAGCATCGGAGACCAGGATTATAATATTGATCCAAGGAAACAAGAGCTCCTACATTCTTATTCACTGTTAGTAGGCCATGTATCTTCCCATAGTCCTTTATGAAGGCTTCCTCATTGATAGGGGTCAATTTGGTACACAATGCTATCAAGATCTCAACTTTATGTACTTTGAACTTAAACGATGAAGTGATTTTTCTTTTTGAACTCATTCTAGCTTTGAATGCTCACAACCTCAGTTCGTAGATTCCCTAAAAAACAAAAAGCATATGCTAAGTTTTTTTTGTATGCAAGGAAAATGCAATGCACACATGTTAGGTTTATGGAGCCAGGTGGTTCCAATCAAGTCCAATTACCTCCATTTCGACTAACATTCCTTCCAAGAATTTCATCTCAAACACTGGTTTCCCCATGCTTGAAGAGAACAACCCTGAAGAAGCTTAATGTCATCACATGAAGGCCAAAAGATCTCCATATTACATATATTTAATTCAAGGCTGAATCCTGGACCTACCTCTCAAATGATGTCGATGACTTTAACCACCTCCTCTAAATCCCCTACAATGGTCCTATCATCAAGATACCAGACGTGAAGAAGTAACTTGTAATTGTCTTTGATCTTATGAATAAGAGGGTGTAACACAAGAAAAAAGGAGCGGATTTAATGGGTTGCCTTGTTCCACTTTAATAGTTGACATAATATGACCATTGCCAAGGTACAACCTCAGTGTTTGAACATAAAAAAAACTCAACCCATAAAGAAATATATGAACATCTCACCCTTAACTCGCACAACATGGCCGATCGATCTACCATGTTAAAGGTAATTGAGAAATCTATCGTGAGCATAGCCAAAAAAATCATCTCCATGTTGTTTACTAAACACCATGTTAGCACCATGCAAAATGACCTTAACATCATTCGATACCCAGACCCCAAACTAGAAGTCATTGAGATATTGTGCCATATATTTACCAACTTCTTTCATAGTAAAATTGGATGCCAGACACCTCAAAATAAAATCTAAATCAATTGGTCAAATCCCACCACCAGACTTTAATAACGACACCAAAGGTGTGGAAGCTGCAAACTCTGTCAATCTTATCAGGCATCTTCCTCCTAGCCTTAATTTAACAGCTAGAATATGATTGCACATGAAAGATCTCTTGCCACAGCAGAACCTTCACCTCACACAAAGTCTAACATGTGTGGGGCTCGCAAGCTATTTCTTCCACAAGATGTCCCTTTAGAAAACAATTTAATGCATCTGAGAATAATGTCAACTTCAACCACTAAGGGAGCTTTAGAGAACTAGCTGGTCGCATGGAGGGAGGTGACATGTATGTGTGTTTAGCCTCCAAAACCTTCACTGTATCTCCAATATAGAGAGTCATTCAAGATAACCCAACACTTTCACAATCGTTGTGAAGTGGCCATTTGCAATCTTGCAGGCATTGTCAGCTATCATCTTTTTATCTTCCTTCTTAATATCAACTCCCCCATGATCCAAATTATCTTGTTTAGAGCTGCTCAATACATGTGATGCTGTTACAAGGACCTCTGATTCTCAAACCTTCGATCCCGCTTATTCTAAGGTTTGACCACCTTTAAAATACAAAGAAGTAGAAATAACAACCGAATTCAAACACCTTACAAGCTTCGGCTCAACGACCACTTTATACATACTTTAAGAGAGTATGATGACAACGAAGAGGTGAAGATAGGTGTTATTAGCACCTATGTCCATTGTACATTTTCCTTTCAAATTTTATTCATTCACAGACAACTCAACGAATTATTCACTCCATCATAATAATAACTGAGTCTAGCCTATTATAAATCAATACGAAAACAGAAATGCCGACAAACAGCAGGCAGCCATCGTACCTGTCTTTACAAAAATGCAGCAAGAAACCAAAAGGTGTATTTATCACATGAAAACCTCGTAACAGATCTGATCCAAAGTTTCATAATTGCTAATATCTAATCACATTAATTTTTCTATAACATTATGAACTCAATTATTAGTTCCCTTATTAAATTGATTACTTTAGCAATGTATTAATATTAGTCTCACACTTCAACAATTCTTTTTATAGTTTCATTGCTAATTGAGTATAGCATTCAATATACTTTTTGTACAAGTATTCAATATTTATGAACCGGTTGGGTGGAATAATTAATATTTAATAGGACTCCTTCTAACTTCATGTGATGGTGTACTTTATTTGAGAGTGGATTCTAATCATATGTTTTAGTTCAAGTACTTCATTTTTGGTCAAATAAGTGCTTATCTCATAAGTGCTTATATATAAGTCTAATGTATCTACTATCTATTGATCATAAGTTTATACCATACGCATATTATTAATTTTTATCATGAGAAATGACATCAATATTATGCATGTTTCACACATCAAACTCCCAACAAACATCATTCTAAGCAAATAAACAACTAAAATTTCAATGATTTTCTACAAGATGTAAATCATCTAAACAACAACCATAGGAATTAAACTAAAGTGCACCATGGCTTACAGTTGCTTTCTTCATACTTCCAAAAGGATAGCACCCTCTAAACCTTTTTGAAATCTTGTTTTTCAAAGACCTTGTGCCGCGAGGAGATCTCGATAAGCTTCCGTCTCTCATCGAAAACGAAGAGGACGACGAAGACGAGGACGACGACCAAGACGAGGACGACGAAGAAGGCGACACATGAGACTTTCTCGATCCAACAAGCCTAGGAAAAATGGTTAAAAACCTGTTGAGTTTTGAGTTTCTTCTCTTAGCATTGGAGTTATTAGTACTAGAATAAGAAGGTGGAGGTGTGAGAGGAAGTAGAGAAGTTTCTGACAAAGGATGTTTAGGTGTTCCAGGTTGTGCTTCCCAAGTGAAAGGAACAGCAACTGATGTTTCACCATAATAGAACACTCTCCTTGAAGATGAGTTTGCATTTGAAGTTTCCTTGGACATTAGCCTAGAGAAGAATCTACTATCTTGTGTTATTCTAAAGGACATTTCAGATGAATGATGATGATGATGATGATTGACACAATCATTCAAAACCATTTTAGAGTGTAGCACTCTCTATTCTCTAGCTTAAAAACTTAGATCTAAGAAAATTGCCTCAAGATTGGAGTCAAAAAACAGCTACATGTGTAGACTCTAGAGGCATTATTTTTTTAATGGTTATGACTCTTAGGCAATATAAATAGAAATTTCACGTTGTTCAATGTGATGAAGAATTGGATTCTTAATAGGGGAATGGAGTAATTTTGAAATACTTTTACATCAAGAATGTGGGGACTTTGTTGAATATATGTTTTGGAATGGGACCAATTTAATTGTTAGGAAATTTAATGCCTGAAATTACTCCTTTCCTACTTAATCAAATGGGTAGCTGCACCATTATTTTTGGAAGCTTACAAGACATTGAGTAAGAGATTGGTGCATATATACTTGTTGTGGAGCATATAGCATTTATCAATCAGTAAATTCTAGCATATCATGGTAGTTAATAATAGGTAACGATTGTATGGTTGAAGATGACACTTATTCCGGGGCCAAAATAGGCTCCATTGCGAGGGTACATAATGATATCCATTGCGAGGGTCTTTTATCTAATGTTAAGAAATATGGTTGAATTTAATTCATCTTTATAAAATTGACTTGTATGAAAAAGATTGCATCCAATAATAAAAAATTGATAGTGTAACGCCCTGTATAATAGATATCTAAAATAATACTATACAAGTGTTTTATTTGGTACTGACACCATCATAAGTGTCTAATGGCGTAATTCACATACTTGACCATTTCTAAAAACATAATACAATCTATGGTATAAGACATGGAAATTAACCAAAACAATAAAAACTAAGATCATTATAGAATATTCCTCATTGTACAAGAAAAAAATAATACAGAGCGGAAATAAGCTCAACTAAGCTTCTCTTGAAACATCCAAGCATAACTCCACTTGTAAATCAAACCTGTAAATACCTCCTGAAAATAATCAACAATAGTGGGGTGAGATACATCAAATCTCAGTGAGTTCCCTATCTTATGGATTCTCTCGGCTTTACAAGGTTCTAACAATCCTAACTCAAGTCAAAGGGGAAGGGAAGTGACCTTGAGTTCTCAATCTCACAATTTCACAATCTCACACTATATGAAAACATGTCTTGAGTCCATCAACTCATAATATCACTAATCGATAACCACACCAAGGCATCCCCTTTTCCCGTCCGCTTCTACATCTAGAAGTCGACCCGAGTCATGGATCCTGGTAACCTACTTGACATACGAATGAATTCGGGTTCTACGGGCCATTACCCGTTATGAACCGTCACTTCACACAGGCCATTAACTGTCACAAGCATACACTCCCTGAGCGCCATTTGTACTGCACGCGGGAATCAAACCTGCCAAGTAGTCATGCCTATGTTTCAGAGGAGCTCGAGACTCATGAAACTGCAACTCAAGATAAACGGTTACGATTACGTGATTTCACACAAAACGTGATTGTATTCGACAATCACAAGGCCACAATGCCTTACGGCCACATTCGCCTTTTCTCATAATCACAAAAGTTCAACATGTTCCATACTAGTGTTTCACTCTCTCCTAGACCAATACTCGTCACGGATGCACCTTTCGACATCGAGTGCCCGAGCATCGCCATCTAGGTTTTCTATCACAATTCTATTCACAACCTAGAATCATATCATTAGGTTTGGGGTAAGTTTTCTCACTCTTACTAATTCATTTTAAGCATGTTATTCTCTCAATTATGTTCAACAACAATATTAGACAAGCATATTACAACATCAATCATAAAACACACAAGATAGCATAACATATCAAACATAATCCACATAGTAGTTCACACACAATTTTAAGGCATACAAGCCACTACTATCCTCTACCAAGCATCCTTGGTTAAATCATGGTCTCACATTACCATTTAATAGCACATTGGATTCTCTTTCCAAGGCTTCAAGTCTCATATCAATCGGATTCCCGATTCATGAATTTTGGTGGAAACGAGGACTACAATATTCACACATACATTACTTGTCCATGTTTTTCTTATTAATCCATAGCATATAACTATGTTTCTACCTCACCATCACATAGAGCATAAAATTAGCTTTCCAACGCTTCGGACGGGGACCAAAACGGACTTACGGTTCAAAATATACGCCCGTTTTAATTTTCATTTTTTGGTCAATAACAGTGGTAACCGGTTACTTGATCAAAAATAGCCCAGAAACGTCATTTTTCAAAGTCGTAACACCTTATCTTGGTTCGGGATAACAAACACTCATCAAATCCTCGTGAGGTAATTCGGTGATCCCTTTCCTTTATTCAATTACTGACAACTATCCTTTAGTAAATCCTTTAACATTCGACCCACTTCATAACTAGTCAAACGACTTCTTTACCAGTTCCATCTGGTCTGATACTAAACATTGTAACCATTACATCCAATATTTCCTTTCTTTCGTATTACACCAAAAGATAAAACACTTAGAACGAGATCTTCTTATTCTAAACTTGTAAGCAACAATCCCTCGAATCCTTATTATTCTGACTTAACTCTTTCATCTGTCACTTTCGACTGCGCAATCCAATTTCTAACAGTGGAACACCACAAATTCTTAAGCACTACAAAGTAACTAACAGTCAACGGAGAAACACACTTACCACTGGGGTCCTTACTAACCAATGGTAAAAGAATCTTACAGACGTCCTATGGTAAAACAATTTCCTTGCCGACACACAATATTATAACATCGGTCCAACACTCTCCAGACGATAAAGGTACATGAGTTACACTGCTACAACCATAACATACACAACTCCAAATCCATTCCAAACTCGAAATAATATATCCAAAATAGTTTAACAACTTTCATTCCTAGTTACCACATTCCCTATTAATTCTTCTTACAGGTTTTTCTGACTCACTCAAGGTTTCTTGTTGATTTTGAGATCTCAATCAATCAAATGTAACACCTTCACGAAATTTCAACCATGTGCGAGTCACCCCTTATAAAACTTAACCCATTCATCCATACTACTCACCAATTCACATACAACACTCCATATACTCCCACCCTTCCGAAGGCCATGCCACGTTTCTTAATTGAATCCACTTTTCTTAATCGTTCTGTTCCATAAACGATCCAAGTTATATGATTAACTTCTTAACGTCCTATCCTTACTCGTACTTGGAAGGATAACTTTCCAATTCCTTCTCTGGTAAAACACAACTGTCCAAAACTGGTACCACTCTCACAGAGCCTAAATCCAATACCATGAACAAACGGAAGATAACAATTACAACTATAACCAACCATTCATACCTTACTAATACCATTAATACACACCGAAATATTCCTTACAAGAACAATACTTCGTGAGTATTCTCCAACTTCGTCCTTAAGACTCGCAACGGTAATGGTAGTAATACACTTACAACTTTCTCACACTCAACACAATTCACAAGATTACTTCTCCCAAAAGTTAACTCTCTTGTCGTCTGAACAAATGGTCAACTACGCAACACCTTTCCACAAGTTCCAATTTTCAAAACACAATTTCGTCTTTCATTTACTCGCAATCCTGTTTTCCATTCGCACAATACTCTCTACTCGGAGCAACATAAGGTAACAAAACACAGATGATGGTTCTTAAGGGACTTCACAATTTATACACGTGTTAATCGATTGCCCGCTTGAGGTAATCGGTTAACTTCTCCAAAATTCAACGTAAAACACCTTTCATGCACGTGTTAATCGGTTAACCACATTGTGTTAGTCGGTTAACACTGTTGCAGAATAAAAAAAAACAGTTTCTTCTTAATTCAAAGCCATCCCCACTCAAACCATCAATCCGATTTGTTCTAACTTGAAATATCATTCTCATCTCGTGGTTCCTTAACTTGTATAACATTCACTAACCATGATCCACTCAAGGTAAAACAAAACAAAGTTAAAACATTCAGACGACACACTCCAACCAAGTGACAATGCAAAATTCCAAATTCTGACGCGGTCACACTACAAAACTTCACCGGGATAGTCCATTTTTCTGCTCAAACAACTATACTAGCGGGAAGCCAATAATGATGACATCCTAGGGTTTTAGTCACAACTCATACTTGATTCGTCCATAAGCAAAACCCAACACACAACCATTATACAATACCATAAAAGCGATGGACGTAACATGCCAGCACACAACCTTGTTCCCTCACTTGAATTTCTTGGTGAGAACTAAAACAACTACGTCCTTGGTTCAACAAAAGGTAGATTCCAAATATTCCGATTATTAAAAAATACAGAAGTTTCTCTATACTTGAAAATAAATCGGGGCAATGCATCCTCTTGAAGAACCTTTCCATCACTTCGCACACATTAATCGGAATTTTTTATCCTTCAATATCCATTGCACACCACACTTAACCAAATTACTTAATGGAAGATTCACAACCGATAATTCTCATCAACTATTTACAAAACCCTCATGGTATAAACCATTCCATGATTTATACTTAGTCCGTAATAAGTCCTGATTTGCTTCTCGTTGTTTACCGCAATCTTACTTCTTAAAATACAATATTCACTATTCCACAAAGTACGTCCCTTCACACTTGTCTCAAGAATAAGAATCCATCACGTACACTTGTGACTACGGTGCTACTACTACGCTTGCTCTTAATACCAAAGTGTAACTTCTTCAGTTCAGCTCGTACTACTAGGGTTCACGTGGGTGAATCATCTTTGATTACACTTCCTTAATTTTAGCTTTAACAACATCTTAATAACTCTATTGCACATTCGTCCAAGATACTATTGCGACCTTAGAACAGAAACACCAATAACTATCTCACTTCCGGACCTTACGCCACGCGTTCCACAAAATAACTTTTCTTTTCCATGGAATAAGATTACTTAAAATTCTTATCCATACTAATGGTCAATCCAGCTCTACGAGCGATTTACATATTGCTTGATACCTTGACCAATCGTCCGATAGAGATCCTTAACTTTCAGACTCCATCAATTCCAAAGGATTGCTTGAATAACACACCACTCTTTAATTCCATGCTACCCAAATCACAACTTCTACTAAGACCTCAACTGAGCTGACCAAAACTCCTCACTACTAATTCTTGGCTTGAGCCTTCCCTCACAGCATAAGTTCCGATAACACTTCGGAGTCCTCGTGGTCGCTCAACCATGATTCTACCTATCACATACATAGTATTAGGTTGATCAGGCCCAACACTACCTAGTATGATATTAAGAGTCATGCTAGCAAGACACACTTAAGAGGCAGGAATAGATTTACTTATGATGTTTCAAGGCTAGGTCGAGGACACAACCTGCTCTGATGCCAACTGTAACGCCCTGTATAATATATATCTAGAATAATACCATACAAGTGTTTTATTTGGTACTGACACCATCATAAGTTCCTAATGGCGTAATTCACATACTTGACCATTTCTAAAAACATAATACAATCTATGGTACATGACATGGAAATTAGCTAAAACAATAAAAACTAAGATCATTATACAATATTCCTCATTGTACAAGAAAAAAATAATACACATCGGAAATAAGCTCAACTAAGCTTCTCTTGAAACATCCAAGCATAAATCCACTTGTAAATCAAACCTGTAAATACCTTCTGAAAATAATCAACAATAGTGGGGGTGAGATACATCAAATCTCAGTGAGTTCCCTATCTTCTGGTTTCTCTCGGCTTTACAAGGTTCTAACAATCCTAACTCAAGTCAAAGGGGAAGGGAAGTGACCTTGAGTTCTCAATCTCACAATTTTACAATCTCACACTATATGAAAATATGTCTTGAGTCCATCAACTCATAATATCACTAATCAATAACCACACCAAGGCATCCCCTTTTCCCGTCCGCTTCTACGTCTAGAAGTCGACCCGAGTCATGGATCCTGGTAACCTACTTGACATATGAATGGATTCGGGTTCTATGGGCCATTAACAATTATGAACCGTCACTTCACACGGGCCATTAACCGTCACAAGCATACACTCCCTGAGCGCCATTCGTACTGCACGCGGGAATCAAACCTGCCAAGTAGTCATGCCTATGTTTCAGAGGAGCTCGAGAATCATGAAACTGCAACTCAAGATAAATGGTTACGATTACGTGATTTCATATAAAACGTGATTGTATTTGACAATCACAAGGCCACATTCTCTTTTTCTCATAATCACAAAAGTTCAACATGTTCCATACTAGTGTTTCACTCTCTCCTAGACAGATACTCGTCATGGATGCACCTTTCGACATCGAGTGCCCGAGCATCGCCATCTAGTTTTTCTATCACAATTCTATTCACAACCTAGAATCATATCATTAGGTTTGGGGTAATTTTTCTCACTCTTACTAATTTATTTTAAGCATGTCATTCTCTCAATTATGTTCAACAACAATATTAGACAAGCATATTACAACATCAATCATAAAACACACAAGATAGCATAACATATCAAACATAATCCACATAGTAGTTCACACACAATTTTAAGGCATACAAGCCACTACTATCCTCTACCAAGCATCCTTGGTTAAATCATGGTCTCACATTACCATTTAATAGCACATTGGATTCTCTTTCCAAGGCTTCAAGTCCCATATCAATCGGATTCCCGATTCTTGAATTTTGGTGGAAACGAGGACTACAATATTCACACATACATTACTTTTCCATATTTTTCTTATTAATCCATAACATATAACTATGTTTCTACCTCACCATCACATAGAGCATAAAATTAGCTTTCCAACGCTTCGAACGTGGACCAAAACGGACTTACGGTTCAAAAGATACGCCCGTTTTAATTTTCATTTTTCTGTCAATAGCAGTGGTAACCGGTTACTCACCATAGGGTAACCGGTTACTTGATCAAAAATAGCCCAGAAACGTCATTTTTCAAAGGGTAACCGGTTACTTACCATAGGGTAACCGGTTACCGTCGTACCAGAACCCAAAAAAACATGTTTTTCTTCATTCTAAACCATTCTAACTCATACCTAAACATGTTGGGACATCAAAACAATTATGGTAGGTTCAATCCACACATAACCCGGCTATACTACGCATTTTATACCGCGTTCCATCTGTTAGATTTCATTTTCTCTCAAATCTAACCTAAGTTCTAAATCCTTAATTCTAGAACTTAGAGTTTCTAAGTAGAATCCACCTGATAATCGAAGAGGAGTTTGAAGAAGATGGTGAACAATGGTGATGATCCAAGCTTCTTCCTTCTTCTTCTCTTCCTTTCCCTTCTTTCCATTTCTCTTCCCCTCCTTTCTCTGTTTTGTTCTTTTCTTCTTCTTACTACTTCTTTTCTCACTTTTCTCTTATATATACATAATCATTATTATATAATATAAATCTGATAGAGTAAAATATCTCCGATTCATATTTTATCGTCTAACACCAAATGATCAATTATTACCGTTACCATAAAATTCTCTCTTGGAATAATAATTATTGATTTGTCTCTTTCATTAAATAATCTAACTCTTCAGAGTTCATCAGTTGCTTTATTGATCCCAATTGACCATACTTAAAACACTTAGAGAATTCCATTATTCCAATTAATCATGGATAGAGCACATAGACACTCATCTGATATCCAATTGAGCATTTAGATAATATGGGGTATTACAGATAGCAGGTGATTAACCGAATTTTAACCGAGGCTCTTGATACTATGTTAAGAAATGTAGTTGAACATAACTCAACCCTGTTACACTAGTTTGTAAAGTGAGGATTTCTTTCACTTATAAGCCCATATTCCTGTCATATATTGTCCGACGTATAATGATTGAAAAATCTTCATTGTTTATCAAAGAAGTTTACATGAAAGTTATATAGAAGTATCAATGGTGTATGATAGCTACGGTAGTGCAACTCTACAATAGAAACTTCTAACTATCATAACTAACTAAAATAACAACCTCTAACTAATGTTTTAGTAAGTGTAACAAGTCACTACTTTTGACTATCTTAGGATTACTTGAGGAACAAGTTAGTCTTCTCTAACTACGCCCTCCCCCACAAGTTTCAGAATAGATGTTAGTCATGCCAAACTTGGATAATAGAGTGTGAAATGGTTGTGGTAGAAGTGACTTGGTGAAAAATTCAACCAATTGATCTTTGGAAGAAACCAAAAGTAGCTTGAACACTTTAGCTTGTAGTTTTTTGCGGACAATGTAGAAATTGATCTCTAATGTTTGGTAGGCTCGTGGAAAATTCGATTAGCAACAATGTGTAATGCACTCAAATTGTCGCAATATAAAGCTGGAAGCTTTGAAGTGTGAATTTGAAGATCATGGAGAAGATATATCAACCATCGTATTTCACAAGTGGCTGCTGCAAGCGCACGATACTCAGCTTTAGATTAGGAATGTGATACTTTGAGTTGTTTCTTCATGTTCCATGAAATGAGAGATTTGTTGATGAAGAAACATTAGTCGAATATGGATTTATGTGTGTCTGCACAACCTGCACAACTAGCATCCGAAAAACCAAGCAACTACATGTGTTAATCTCTTGAAAAAAATAATCCACAAGCAGGGCATTTCTTTAAGTATCAGAGGACTCGTGTGACTGCTTTATGACGAGTAACTGTGAGATTGGTGAGGTATTAACTCAATTGTTGTGTGATAAAAGTTATATCTGGTATGGTGGTTGTGAGATAAAGTAGTAAACCAACTAAATGTTTGTATGCAGTTATGTCACTATATGTAGGACTAGAATCATGATGGTGTTTAATGGCTGGATCAACAGGTGTGGAAATTGGCCTAGTGTGATTCCTTGTGAGGAGTGTGAAACTTCAAGATCAAGAAAATATTTAAGCTGGCCAAGATTTTTTATTTGAAAATTTTGATGAAGGACTGACTTGATGTGATCTTATTCAGTCATATAGTTGTCTACAATGATAATGTCGTCAACATATACCAAGAGAAGGGTGAATGTGTTACTAGTTTGCTTAGTAAAGGGCGATTGATCTGAATTGGCTTGTTTGTATTGTTGAGCAAGAAGGAGTGATGTGAGCTTTTCCTGCCATTTGCGACTTACTTGCTTAAGACCATATAAGGACTTTATGAGTTTACACACTTTGATATCCGGTGATAGTTTCATAAAGACATCTTCTTGCAAGTCTCCATGCAGAAATGCATTGTTGACATCTAATTGGTGAATGAACCAATTATGAATGGTTGTCAATGCAATAACCATTCTGAATGTGATCATTTTGGCCACAGGTGAGTATGTATAAAAATAATCGAGTCCCTCAATTTAGTTGAATCATTTGGCCAATAATAGGGCTTTGAATATTTCAACTGATCCATCTGCATGAAATTTTACTTTGTAGATCCACATGCACCTAATTGGCTTAATGTTTGACAGTGCATCAACAAGTTCCCACATTCTTATTCTTTCAAGAGTTGATAATTCAGCTTGCATAGCTTGATTCCAACACTTAAAATTGCTAGATTCATCATATGACTTTAGTTCATAAAGAGTATTTATAGACATGATAATATGATGATATATGGGAGACAATGAAGAATAAGGCAAATAGTTAGAAACAATATATATTGTACCTGATGATGATTGTTGCATCTAATCAGTGAATGAGCTACACAAAATAGAATTTGAGGTAAGATTGTGTTTGTTTGGCTCGTGTGGGCTGTTTAGAAATATGGATGGTTTGGTCAGTCTGATCAGGTGGAATGATCAGTCCATCTGTTATGGATACAAAGATAGTGTCTTCATCATCCAGTGTAATATGTGTTGGTGAAGTGATAGTTTTGAAAGTGTGTGTTTAATAGGTGGAGGTGTGTTGGTGAAAGGTAGGTCATTTGTTGTGGTTATATGCTTAATGGATGATAATGGTGGAGTGTGGTTAAGTTTGTGACTTTGGTAAATTTTCTAATTTATGGTAGGTGATGAATGGTGTGTAACATATGAAATCATGTGTTGATGAAATGATATGTGTCTTGCAACAAAAATTTCTTTTGTGTGAAGATCAATAAGTATACTTCCTTTAATACCTGCCTTGTACCCCAAGAAAACAACTTTTCTAGCTCATAGGACTAGTTTTGATCTATAAGATTGAATGCTAGTGGCATAGGGAAAGAATCCAAATATTTTGAAGTCTTGAATATCAGGAATTTTTTTATATAAAATGTGGTAAGGTGATTTTTTTTAGTAAAGGTGAAGTGATCATATTCATAAGGAAAACAACATGTTGAAGGGCATATGACCAAAACATTTTTGGAAGTTTGGTTTGATAAAGAAAGGTTCTTCATATATTAAGTATGTGCTTGTGTTTTATTTCCACACAACCATTTTGTTGTGGTGTTTCAACACATGATCTTTGGTGTTATATGCCTTTATAATTATAGAATTGGTTCATGATGAACTCAGACCAATTCTCAGACTTGACTGCTTTAGATGTGTTATTGTATTGAGTTTCAATTATGGTGATGAAGTCTTTAACATGTGAAGTAACATCAACTTTGGAATTTAAACATATAATACAAGTGAATCTACTATGGCCATTAAGAATTGTGAAAAAATATTTGTCGCCATGAACAAATTGAGTGGATATAGGGCCCCAAATATCAAAATGCAACAAATCATATTTGAATGGAGCATGACATTTGCTGGTTTGAAAAGTTAACTTCTTTTGTTTAGAAAAATGGCATATACCACAAATGTTTGATTTACTATGAGAAATATTAGAGTACAACTGTGTCACTTATGTCAAATATTGCCAGATAAGTGGCCACGTCTAAAATTCTATAAGGAAGATAAATGAATGGACAAAGTACAATGAAATACATCTAATGTGTTTACATTTTTCAGGTCCTTAGGGATATGATGGTTGAACTGGTCGGTGGATCTAATGTTCATGTGTAACTTGTATAACGCATTCACAATCTCAGCCAAACCAATCAACTGCAAGGTCTTCATATCTTGTATATGACAAGAATTTTGTTGTGAATTGGACTTGACAATGTAGAGACTACACAATTTTGATATAGATATGAGATTTAGTAGAAATTCAAGTGAACATATAACATTATTAATGTTCTATATTGAACTAAAACTGAGTTTCCATTAGGTTTGATTCGATAAAATGAAGTAAAACAAGATCTAGAAAAGAAAATGTAATAATTTTCTCCTGAGTCAAGAAGCCAAACCTTATTATTGTTACTTACAGAATAAGAAATGAAAATAGGAATACCTGAATGGAGAGACTCATATAATGAATGATCAATACGAGCAAAAATGGATGTGTTCTGGTGGTTGGTGCTTGAACCAATGACATGTCATGCTGACAGAATCAAATTTGCTTGTTGCAACAAGAACATAAGTTGATCATACTTTTCTTGAGTAAAACCAGAAGTAGTGGTGTCTTGATGATTGACTTATGAATTAGAATTATATTGATGAGAGTCATTGACATTACTGCTAGATGAATTGGCAGATAAATTAGGTTTGTTGTTATTGGGATAACCATGCTTATGGTAGCAAAATTCCATTGTATGGCCATATGTGTGACAATTAGTGTAATATCTTGGATTGTTTTTTCCATGGTTGATGCCTTTTCCTCGACCATAAATCTTCTTGGTGTCATATGCATTAAAAAATAAATGATCATCAACAATAGGTGTAGAGTTACACTTACTTTCTTCTTAAACCACTAAAAAATACACCTTATTGAGTAAGCATTCCATTAATAAAAATTGAGTCTTGACCACTTAAAAATTGATCATTCAGTCATGTTAGGAACTGAATAATTTGGTCCTCAAGAGTATATTGCCTTGTTGACCTCATAGCCTCACATCTACAAGGGTGAGGACAAGTGCACGATGGAATTGGTCGATAAGCATTGATTTCATCCCAAAGAGCTTTCATCTCAATGAAGTATTCAAGAACAGATTTTGCATCGTGTTTCAAGTTATTCAATTCAAAATGTAGACGAGCTACACAAAATCAATCAATCTTAGAAACCTTTCTTTAAAATCATTCCAAACATCAATGGAGTTTTCATGAAAAATGATGGTTTGTGCAACAGAATTAGAAATATGGAATCTCCAATCTTAGAACCTTTCTTTAAAATCGGTCCCATGTTGATCAATTCAAGTCATCGAAATATGGAATCTCCAAGGTTCCATTTATGGTTGGAAGATTGTACTTAGCTCTAAGGGCTCTGCGCATGGATCTACTTCAAACTGCATAGTTGTTGCCATCAAGCTTAGATGCAATGGTAACTTAGTTTGGACCATCACTCAGGTGCACATAGTATGGTGAATCAGTTTATGTTGGTGTTTGAGCTTTTGGAGGCATGGTGAAATGGTGGAAGTCAAATCAAAAGGATCAAAGAGGATAATGAAATGCAGCAGATGAATCAAAAGAAAACACAAGTTTCAGAAAGAAACTTGGAAGGTGAATAACTCTCAAGAATATTAAGGAATAAAGAAGAATAAATATCAAAGAATATCTCAAAGAAAGATCTCTAGATATCATGTAATGAATAAAAAATCTTCATTGATTATAAAAGAGGTTTACATTAAAGTTATATAAAAGTATCAATGATGTATGATAGTTATGGTAGTGCAACTTTATAAAATAGAAACTTCTAACTACCATAACTAACTAAAATAACAACCTCTAACTAACTTTGTAGTAAGTATAACAAGTCACTATTTCTAACTATCTTAGGATTACTTGAGGAACAAGTGAGTATTCTCTAACTTGTTCATGGTGTAATAAGATTAACATCTAATAGACTCGTCTTATGGGTTAGACTATCCTCACATGCTTATATCATAATAATTAGTGTTTTCATAACGATTGAGACACAAAAATATCTACCTACAAGTTATATTAAGGAGTTCCACCGAATACTGATGATGAGTGATGGAAGGGACTGCTATCATATCTTTGCTGATAAAGTGAAAATTGTCTTAGATGTCGACACTTTTCATTAAGCGCCAAGGAAATCATACTCTTCTTATTCGAGTTTATGTCAATGATATTATTTTTGGATCTACTAACATGCAACTTGTACACGAGTTTTCTAAGCTTATGCATGGAGAGTTTGAAATGAGCCTTAAGGAGGAGTTGAATTATTTCCCTGGTCTTCAAATTAAACAACTCAATGAAGGCCCTTTTCTGTGTCAAACCAAATATTGAAAAGAATTGCTAAAGAGGTTTGGTATGAGAGATGCAAAACCCATTGATACTCCTATGGCTACAAATGGTAAATTGGAAAGGAATGAGAATGGTAAGGATGTATATGTGAAGAATATAGAGGTATGATTAGTTCTCTTCTATATCTTACTGCATCTTGGATGGACATTATGTTTAGCGTGTGTATATGTGCCCATTATCAATCGACTCATAAGGAATCTCACATAAAAGTTGTAAAATGTATCCATAGGCATCTTTATGGTACTTTTAGTTACGGGATTCGTTATTCTAAGGGAAGCGATTGTAAGTTGGTTGGGTATACCGATTTTGATTTTTCTGATTGCAAATCAGTTAGGAAGAGTACTAGTGGAACTTGCCACATGATTTTAAATGCCTTAGTAAGTTGGCATAGCAAGAAACAAGTTTCCATTGCTTTGTCAACCGTCGAGGCAGAATACGTTGCGGTTGGTAGTCGTTAGGCTCAAATTTTGTGGCTTAAACAACAACTATTTGACTTTGATATAAAACTCTAACGTATTCATATTATGTGCGAAAATACTAGTGCTATTAACCTAACCAAAAATTCGACGTTACATTCTCGCACTAAGCATATTGAGATTCGTCACCAATTCCTACATGACCATGTTGAAAAAGGGGATGTCGTATTTGACGATGTTGATAGTAAAAATCAACTTGCGGATATTTTTATAAAATATCTTGCAGCCGAGCCATTTTTCAACATTCTAAGGAAATTGTGGATACTTGATATCTCAAATCTTGCCTAGCATATGATTTGTTGCATGGACTTTATATATACTCTCGCTCTAACTTTCCTTGAAAGTTGTACTACATAAGAGTGCATTATTCATCAATTCATACGAAAGGTAATATTGTTCCTTTTTTTTCCGCTAGTAAGCTTTTACCTTTGCATGTTGATAGTGTTCCAAATGATTGATATTCTTGATGTATTAAGTTGTTCATGAATATTCACTTTCAAAAATTTCTATTGATGTAAGTCAATTATATGCTTATGCTGATGTTGTACTATTCCATCTATATGCTTGAAATATACTCTTGGTGCATTTAGCTTGTTATGTATTATTGCATGAAGTATGGTTGAACATGTTATAATGTTAGCAAAATTCTTGTTGTGTGTCATTATTATGATAACATCTCTATTTTTAGTTTGAGTGGTGATAAAATTTTGTATCGCCTTGCTAGAGCACATGCGTGTGCAGCATTTTGGGAGTACCAAAAGCATATGTCACGTAATCGTGTCGCTTTTGTAGAAAACTCAAGATTTTTTTATTACATTGTATCCTTCATGTTTCATGTTTGTGTTGTGTTATTTGGCATAAAGTGTGACAATTATATTCTATTGTTGTTTAGTATGCTTGTATTTATGTTTAAGCATTCTTGTTCAATATGTATATCATTCTATGTGAGTGTTATCATGTTGATGTTCTTATCTTTGCAAATTGCCTTTGTATGGTATATTGGTTTGTATGTGATATAAGATACTTCTCATGGTTTGCTTTGTCTCTTTTTGATGTTGTCAGAGGGGAAGAAATATACAAATGAAGTTGGATGCATCAATTTAGGGGGAGTCTTCATGAAACATAAAACGTCGCGAAATGCATCGTCTCAAGTTTTTCCATCATAAAAAGGAGGAGCATGTGAGTACAAATTTTCGTTCGATGTGTTTTGAATGATGTCAAAACTTGGATAGTTTAGAGGTAATGTATATTAGACGATATCCTCTAATTCTAGATGTGCATCTTAACATTAGGAAGCATTAAAATGGTTTAGAAAAGGTACATACATCATAAATGCATTGAAAATAAAGTTTTTGTGAAAACCCTACAAGATAGGTCAACACATGCATGTTTAGGTCGACCTATAGAAGCTTTTTCTTGAGCATAGGTCGACACATATTCTTCTTAGGTCGACATCATGCATCAATAATAAAGTTTGTAGCCACTGTCTATAAGCTGACCAACTTAGGTTGACACATGGTCGTGACAAGGCCTTTATAGGTCGACTTAAGACCTTTACAGGTCGACTCATTTGGCTTGATCGGTCGACCTATAACTTTTATAGGTCCACATATTTGATGTTTTCTTTCAAAAATTCATATTTTCCTCCATCCATGAGCATTACTTTTGCTTTAAAACTTGCATACTTATAAATACTTAATACATGCATCATTTTCTAGTAAGGTTCTAGTGTAAAACTTATACTAAACCGGGATTTTAAAGCATACTCATCATCTTCAACCTCTCTTCTATACATACATAGAATTAGACTACACATAATTATTTTTTGATTGACTGACCATCTAGATTAGGGTTGATAACGTCCAATTAGGTTGGTGTACCGAGAATATTGGGTTGAGTTCTTTGAGGGTTTCAAATAAGAAAACTGAGCTAGGGTTTTCCTTCAAGATCATTAAGGATTTGAAGGTTTGGACAAGATTACACAATTCAGATCCGATCGAGAGAAAGCATTGGGACAAGGTGGTTCCTTGCAAGGGAGTAGCATGAGACGGTGGATCATGTTGGTAAATCATTGGTTTCCATAAGTGTGCTCTTGGGATTAATTCGACCGTGAGAAAGTCTTGGAATAAGGTGGTTCCTTGCAAGGAAGTAGCAAGAATTGGTGAGTTGAGGCATCATTATTGGTGACTTAATCAATCTTTGATCAAGGGTTTTCGTGGTGATAAAATCAACAACAACCATAGGGTTTATAGGGTTAGAGTTCTTCATCTCTTGTATATACACTTTTTTCAAAGTAGTTAATTGCAAGTATCTCAATTAGATTTCGAGTTGAGGGCAGACGTACCCATAGCAAGGCCGATTGGGGAACTGCCTAAACAAATCCTTGTGTCTGTCTCTCTATCTCTTTCTCTTTTAATTTTGTGTTTACAAATTATTGAATTCATTGGTTGTTTGATCAATTTGATTGGGAATTATTTTTCACTACGCTAAACAAGGGAAAAGAGGGCGCTTTTTTTGGCCTATGACAGCGCTTAAAAGCGCTGTCTAAGGCTGCGCTGTCGTAGGTAAAGACAACGTTTTTTTATTTATGAAAAAACGCTCTCTAAAAGGGGGACTTTAGACAGCGCTTTCAAAAGCGCTGTCTAATGTATACGTTTAAAATTTTAAAGAATTTTTTTATATACTTTAGAGAGCGCTTTTGAAAGCGCTGTCTAATGTATACGTATAATGATTTTTTTTATATACCTTTAGAGAGCGCTTTTTCCTTAAAAGCGCTCTCTAAAGAGAGACTTTAGACAGCGCTTTTCAAAGCGCTGTCTAATGTATACCTTTAGACAGCGCTTTTTTCTCAAAAGCGCTGTCTTTTGTCTACGTATAATTTTGAAGATTTTTTTTGAAAATCCCATTTTAACCATTTTTTTATGCAACAACCTGTATAATTCACATTTCCATAAACCTGTATAATTCACATTTCAATAAACCAGTATGGATACGCATTTCCATTAACAAATTCTATTTCAAAACTAGAATTTACATTAATGCAGAATTTACATTTCAATAAACTAGAATTTACATTCACAAAACTATACATTTGATCCGGAGTATTCGAACAGGTCCACGTATTATTAGATGTCAAACATGTTATATATTTGGATGTAAAAATTGGCATTTTTCATGACTTTCCTTGTGTAATTGATTGCTTTAAGTGGGTAATTGTATTGTAGTGTGCACATTGGAATACATGTGTGGAGCTTGTAATTTGTGTGTTAATGTGCAGGAGTAGGCACCAAAGGATCAAAATTGTGAGACATGCAGGTTGCCATTGAAAGTGTTGCTGCAACAGAGCATTCGCAGTGCGAAGGATCTGGCGAAGGCCCAGCGAAGGTTCGCACTGCGAACATCAGTGAATGCGCCAGCGAATGATGGCAGTGAGTTCCAGTTTGAGATGACAAAGAGTTCGCACTGCGAAATCCTGGCGAGGGTCCAGCGAAGGCTCGCTGGTTGTTTCGCAGTGCGAAGATGCTGGCGAAGGGAGGCAGTAAGTTCTGGAATTTAATTGTCCTGGCTCGCTAGTTTATTCGCAGTGCGAATGAGCTAGCGAGTGATTCGCTGTGCGAAGGAATGGTTCGCACTGCGAACGCGTGATTTCTGCTTGGGGCGGTTTAAGTCTCAGAGGCACTTAAAGTGCCATTTTCTCTCATTCGCAGTGCGAATGATGCACTCGCAGTGCGAATCATGCAGAATTCAGAAGTGTATAAATAGATTTTTACTTTATTTGTTTGGGATCTCTTGTTCATTTTTCACTAAAAAGCATAGTTTACAGTATTTTGATCATCAAAGAGTGGATTTTCACTTGGAGAAGCTGAAGTCGCATCCATTCTGGATTATTCGTCGTGGATGCTCATTCATCTCCTCTTTTTACTTGTTATCCAATCTACCATGAGAAGTGGTAGCTAAACACTCAATGTTGAGGTTAGAAGTAGTTGATTCTGATTTTATGTATTGCTGTTGATCTATTGTATAAGAACAAAGTCTTTGATCAATATAGATGATGTTGTTTTCTCTTAATGATCCATGTGTGATTTGTTTTACTCTAGACATAGATTCTACAAATCATGACCTAACAATTTGATCTCTTAAAAACCAAACTCTAGACATAGATTTGGGATTTGTTATTCGCATTGTTGATCTTTATGATCGTTGTTTAGATTGTTAGCGTGAGACATCATCTAACGGTCTAAACAACGATACTCATGACTTCGCTTTAGACATAAACGTAGTCGGGAGGATACGCGGTTATATTGGTCGGAAACCAAGTTCATATGCTTGATTAATTGTTTATACGTGAAAAGGATTGGCGAAACCTAACCTTGACATGCTTTTATCAAAACTTTTACAAAATCTTTGTCACCAATTAATCTTTGCTACAAGTGAATGTTAACAACAATTGAGAAACTTTTGAAACCATTGAACTTAGAATATCACAACTATTGAAAGGCCCGCATCAAATATCAAACAATCCCTGTGGATACGATTAAAAACAACCCCCACTATTACTCTACTAACACGTATGCTGGTCGTCAGATGGGCAAGGTGCTCGGAATGTTGATGAGAAAAGGAGGGGGTGTACCTGCAAGGCACTCCGACTCTCAAGTAAGAAAGGGTCGGAGAAAAGGGGCAAGTACAAAGTGTATTCTTAGGATGAATATTGGATACCTGACCCTCTCAAATGAGAGGGTTTATATAATGTTCCCCAGCGCGTGGCCAACGGTCCTATTTTCAGGGCGAAATAACTGTTTTCCTGAAGAATAGGTAACTGCCCAAACTAGCCGTTACGACGGGCAGGATGCCCAAACTAGCCGTTATACCGGGCAGAGAGGTAGTTGCGGGCGTCTGTTCGTCAGCTGTCAGGGAGTTGTAGTCCGTGCGTGACGGGCAATAATTTCGGGCAGGACTGAGCAGTCCGTGACCGGTTATAGGGGCAAAAGGGTACTTTTGTCCCCTTAATGGACTGGATCCAAGCGTTTGGGCCGTTACTATAGCAATCATGGATTGGGCCGCGCATGGCCGTTGGCCCAGTCCAGAACAATAGCCCCCCAAGTCGTTACTTCCGAGCGCGGAGGTGATGACTTAAGGATAGCGTACAGTCCCGGGGAAGGGGAGTGTTTTTCTCGTTGGCTGTGGATGCCCGTGGTTTCTATTGCCCGCTGTGGCTATTGGTCGTGGTCGTTAAGCGTTGCCCATTACAGATGGATACCAACAGTCTAGTGAAATATGAAACGATACGGGGGTTGCCACGTGTGTGTTGGAACTTGTGTCGCTGTCGCTTAGGCATTGATGGCTAGTGGGTAGTCATCATGACCTATGTGCGCGTGGGGCTGCTCGTGACCTCCTGTATAAATAGGAGGGAAAATTTTCATTATGAACTTTTTCCTTCAATCTTCACCAAATTTCCTGCTCGCGAAATCTGCCCGTTGCCTCCTTCGCTGTTTGAAGCTCCGAGCAACTTTTTCAGTCTTCTATTTATAAGTAAGTTGTCTCTTTTCTTTGTTTTGCTTCTTATTGATGTTTATTTAGACATTGCATGCGGTTAGGTTAGATTTTAGGAGACTTAGGGTTGTATATGTGGTAGTCGCTGGTGGTGGATGATGGCTCCGCCGTCTCCACCGCCGTTAGCATGTTGTTACGCTGTGCGTGAAGAGTCTGTCCGTGACGTCGTCGCGATGGTGACGTGCACGCAACCGTTCTAGCGTTGCGTTTCACGGAGTTGTGAGTCGAATGAAAACCTTGTGATCTTGCTTTGGAGAAGTTCCTCGTGTGATAGGAGAGTTCCGGGCACTGTCTCGCGGGGAAACTTTTTTGTAGTGTTGTCAGGGCTTAGGTCGGGGACGTCGTCCTCAGCCTTTAGCGCGCCCTCTCACTTGTTCAGTGGTGGAAGGGTGGATTTGATCAGCTGTCGAATTCACTGTCTTTCTCTGCTTTTCAGGTGATGGCGACAGGGCCCCGTGGAGATATTGTATTAGATTCGTCCGAGGAGGAGTTTGGTTCCTCGGGGAGCAGTAGCACTCGGTCCTCGAGTGGGTCCACCGAGCAGGACATGGACTATGAGTAAGAGGATGAACTGCTGGACGATGATCAGGAAGAGGTGCCTGAGGAGGAGATATCCGAGGAGGGTGCAGCGGAGAATAAAGCAGAGGAATGGGAGGTGGCGGAACCCTCTGAGCATGCGTCTGAATTCGTGATCTACATAGGGGATTGTTTCCAGACGGTGGGAGATGACGGGGACTGGAGAGTTCATTTCCCCACCGCTGATGAGCGCGTTTGCACGAATTATGGGGAGCGCTTTACGATGTACGCATATGTTTTCAAAGAGCTGGGCTTTAGGCTTCCATTCACGGATTTCCAGCAGTCTGTCTTCTTACATCTTCGCTTGGCCCCCACTCAGCTCCATCCTAACTCGTAAGCCTTCCTGCGAGCGTTCGAGTTGGTGTGCGAGCACCTGCAAATAGGGGCGACCATCCCCTTCTTCTTCACCATCTTTCACCTCCAACGACAGACTTCTGGGAGGAGTTACGGTTGGGTCTCCCTGAAGCAGCCGCGCAAGCTATTCAAACCTTTCTCTGAGTCCATACGGACATTTAAGACGAGGTACTTCGTCATGGAGCCCGTGTCGGAGGCTGCCCAGGATAACACGTTCTGCTGGGAGGTTGAAGTGGACGAGAACGGCGAGGATAGGATTAATGAGGAGGGGAAATACATCGGGCGGAGGTTGTTGAAATATCCCTTCCATTGGACCGGGGAACATTTTACGAAGCCCCCAAAAGGCTATGTTTTTGAGCCTGCGAATTTGGACAAGGGGGGTGCTGCTTCATATGAAAGGTTTTTGCAGTACGTGAACTCGTTCCTGATGGCCGAGTGCGCCACGAAGAAGAAGGAGGCGATCCTCGAGGCCGATGGTAGCCCTCGGGTGGAGCCTCGTTTTATTAATGTTAGGGCACTGCTGGGGTGCAAAACTTAGAGAGATGCCATGGATCTGCTCGGTATCTGACCTTAACATATTGCTTTGCATTGCTCGTTATTTTCTATTGTCTGACGCCTGTTTTTGTCTTCTGCAGCCACTATGCCTTCAGCCCACGAAAGGATGGTGAGGAACGTGGCCGTGCGGAAACAAGCTGCTGTAGCTGCTATTACTAAGGTTTGTCCTTCCCCTGCCTGTGAGGTTGGTCCTTCCCAGTCTCCTCAGGGGAATGCTTCTCCGGCCAATGTTCAACGGTCTCCAATGCCCCTGGCGACCAGGTCTAAGCGTCCGAGGAACGAGGCAGTGGATCTGGGCAAGGCGCTAGAGAAAGCGAAATTCGAGCTGCCTCCTTGTGTATTGGATAAGAGGTTCTTTGAAGGGACCTCTTTGGTGATTCCTCATGCTGATTCTATGCACCTGCAAAGCCTGGACCGTCCGAGCAAGAGGGCGCTGGTGGCCCAGGCTGCTGGAGATGGCGGTCACCTACGCCGAGGGGGACACGACCACTGAGAGTGAGCTGACTATCGCCCGAGGGAAGGTGGCCACTCTTGAGGAGAGCTTGAGGAAGGCCAGGGAGGAAGCTAAGGTTGCCAAGGAGGCGAAGGAAAAGGAGGGCGAGGAGGTTGCCCGGTTGACGGGGGAGATGGTTACACTTGAGGCTGAGAAAAAGGCCGCTGAGGATTTGGTCGCGCAACTGCAGGCGACCAATGCTCCTGGCGAGGAGGAGCCTAAGGACGTGAAGATGATAATGACAAGGTCAGAGTTAGTTGTCCGACTGGTGGTGGCTGAGGATGACAACGTAGTGCTTGGCAAGGAATCCTTCAAGAACGCAGTGTCTCAGCTTCAGGTGGTGAATCCTGGTGTTGATTTGGTGACCGAAGGCACCAATTTCCTGGCGTACGTTAAAGACTGGCAAATCGTGATGCTAGAGTTTATCCTTGCCGGCCAAGCTAGAACCCAGACTTCTCCGCCCAATGATGAACGAGTCGAAGACACCGAGGAATGATGTTTGCAGATGATGATATTTTGCCGGCCTGCGTGCCATGTAGTTTGTTGTAATTTTATTTGATTTAGGGGGTGTACCCCCCCTTTTTATGTAATTCGTACAATCTTTGGCCCTTGTGGCCTTTTTTACTTTATGTCTGGTTTGTGTTGGCCGGTTTTGTTACTTATATGATTTTTGTTTATATTGTTGTGCTTTACATTAGCGGTGCATGTATGACTGCCCGTCGGAGGGTGTATCTGTTAACAGAGCTTTCTTTTGAAAGATTGCTCGTTATGTGTGAACTCGCCAGTGTGGAGAACTGGTCGAATAGCCGGGGAAGGTCCTGGCGAGGTTGCGGATCTCAGGTCGCGATTGAGGCCTGAGGTCGCGGCGTGAACGTCCCATCGCGAGCTGGGGTTCTGCCAATCGTGGTACCTGGGCGAAGGCGATGCTCGATTGAGGACCGCCGATGAGCAGAACTCCGGCTCATTTACTTGAGCGGGATTCCACTATGTGCGTATGCATCGTTTGTACCTGAACGAGCATGATGACCGTTAGGTGGTCCTTTGACACAAGGAAGCCTATTGTGACTTTAGCTGTAGTACTGCTTAAGTTTTTCAGCGTTCCATGGTCGAGGGATTTCATCCCCATTGAGGGTCTTGAGGAAGTAGACACCATTCTCCGTTCTGGCACGGACTCTGTACGGCCCTTCCCAGTTGGCTGCTAGTTTGCCTTCGCGAGAGTCCTTGTGGTTTCTTCGCAGGACAAGGCTGCCTACATCGAACTCTCATCGTAAGACTTTAGCGTTGTGCCTGATTGCTATTTTTTGCTTAAGAGATGCTTCGCGGAGGGCTGCTCCTGTTCGGATTTCCTCGACAAGGTAGAGCTCCTCTCTTATTGCTTCGTCATTCATTTCCTCGTCTAGAGGTGATTCGGTCCTCCTGGACGGTACGTGAATTTCAATGGGTATAACAGCCTATGTGCCATATGCTAAGCGGAAAGGTGTTTCCCCGGTGGTAGACTGAGGAGTGGTGCGGTACGCCCATAAGACGCTGTGGTGCTCCTCGACCCAGGCTTTCTTTGTTTCATCCAGTCTTCGCTTGAGGCCACGAAGAATGACACGATTGGCTGCTTCTGCCTGCCCGTTGGTCTGGGGATGTTCTACAGAAGTGAAATATTACTTTGTTCCGAGATGGGCGACAAAGTCTTGGAACTTCTTGTCTATGAACTGCGTTCCATTGTCCGTGAGAATTGCTTGGGGAATCCCAAAACAGGCAAGGATATTCCGCTTGTAGAAGCGTAGAATGTTAAGTGCTATTATCTTTGCTAAGGCTTCTGCTTCTATCCACTTTGTGAAATAGTCTACGCCCACTATCAGGTATTTATTTTGGCCGGACCCCGTCACGAAGGGTCCTAGGATGTCTAGGCCCCACCAGGCGAATGGCCACGGGGAGGTCATGCTTTTCAGTTTGTTAGGTGGAGCTAGGTGTATATCCCCATGTCGTTGGCATTTGTCGCATCTCTTCACATGCTCCTTGGCATCGTGCTGCATGGTTGGCCAATAATACCCTGCTCGGAGGGCCTTGCGGGCAAGGGACCTTCCTCATAGGTGCTGGGCGTTAATGCCTTCGTGGATTTCTCGTAATACGTGAGGGACAACTTCCTCCTCTATGCATTTGAGCACTGGGATGGAGAAGCCTCGTCGATATAGTTTGTTTTTAAGGATGACGTACGACCAAGCTCTTCGTCTGATGGTGCTGGCTTCCTTAGGGTCATCCAGAAGCTCGTCCCTGGTGAGGTAGTTGTACACGGGTGTCATCCAGCAATCGCTGTCCCCGACCGCGTGTACGTGTAGGGTCGAGGATCCCTTATCGATGTTGGACCGGGGAAGTATCTCTTGGATGACTGACCTGTTTCCGCCTTTTCTCTTAGTGCTAGCTAGTTTGGACAAGATGTCTGCTCGCACGTTGTGTTCACGTGGAACATGCCTCACTTCTACCGTTCTGAACCTCGCCATTTTTCCCTTGACCAGGGTTAGGTATCCAGAGAGACTGTCATTTTTGGTCTGATATTCTCCTGATATCTGGAGGGCTACGAGCTGGGAGTCCATGCAGATGATGATTTCTTCAGCCCCTAGGTCTTCGGCTATGCGCAAACCGGCGAGAAAGGCTTCATACTCGGCCTGGTTGTTCGACGTGGGAAAGGACAATGTGAGAGAAGCCTCGACTATGGTCCCTTCGTCGTTCTCTAAAATTACCCCTGCCCCGCTGCCGGTCGAGCTGGATGCTCCGTCTACATAGATGGTCCATCTGTTTGCTATGTGGACCGGGGAGTCTGAGAACGTCATTTCCGCTACGAAGTCGGCCAGAGCTTGGGCCTTAAGAGCTTTCCTGCTTTCATACTGGATGTCGAACTCAGACAGTTCCAATGACCATTTGAGCATTCTGCCTGCCATGTCTGGTCGTCCCAGTAATTGCTTTATGGGCTGATCCGTTCTTACCACGATCGTGTGAGCCAAGAAATAGTGTCTCAGTCGTCTGGCAGTGTTGACGAGGGCCAATGCTACCTTCTCTATCTGTTGATATCGCAACTTTGGGTCCTGCAATGCTTTGCTCGTGAAGTATATTGGCTTTTGTCCGCCAGGATTCTCGCGAATGAGAACGGCGCTAACGGCCTCGGCAGTGACGGCGAGGTATAGGAACAAGACTTCCCCAGTATCTGGTCGCGATAATACGGGCGGTTTCAACAGAGCTTGCTTCAAGTGAAGGAGGGATATTTCACATTCCTCGGTCCATTAAAACGTTGCTTCTTTCCGCAAGAGCTTGAAGAAAGGAAGGGTGTGCTGGGAAGATTTTGCCACGAAGCGGGACAACGAAGTAAGCACCCCGTTGAGGGATTGGATGTTCTTCTTAGACGTGGGCATTGGGAACTCAGAGAATGCCCGACACTTGTCGGGGTTAGCTTTGATTCCTCGTTCTGTTAGGTAGAAGCCAAGGAATTTACCTGTCCATACACCAAACGTGCACTTCTCTGGGTTAAAACGCATTCGATACTTTCTTGCTTGCTCGAAGATTTTGCGAAGATGGGCGACATGATCTAGTTCCTCGTGGGACTTGACGATCATATCGTCCATGTATACTTCGAGCATGTCGCCTATTTGTCCTTGGAAGACTCTGTTCATCATTCGTTGGTACGTAGCGCCGGCGTTCTTCAGCCCAAAGGGCATTACGTTGTAGTAATAGTTGCCCGATTCGGTCATGAAGGTCGTGTAAGTTTTATCGCTCGCAGCCATTGGGATTTGATTGTAGCCCGAGTAGGCGTCGAGGAACGATAAAAGCTTAAAACCCGCTGAGTTATCTACGAGCTTATCGATATTGGGGAGGGGGTAGGCGTCCTTCGGACAGGCCCTATTAACATCAGTATAGTCAACACACATCCTCCATTTTCCATTATTTTTTCTTACAAGTACAACGTTTGAGAGCCATGTAGTGTATTTGGCCTCAGAAATAAACCTAGCCTCTAGAAGGTCTTTGACAGCTTTCTCCGCAGCTTCCATCTTTTCCGGGGACTGTTTCCTTCTGCGCTGGGCAACGACCTTGACGGTCGGATCAATTGTAAGCTGGTGGCAAGCGACGGATGGGTCCAATCCTGGAATTTCAGCAGCGCTCCATGCGAACAAGTCTGCGTTCTCCCGGAGGCATGCTTTTAGTTGTCTCCTGGCCAGGTCGGGGAGGTCTGCTCCGATCTTTACTCCCTGTTGGGGGTCTTCTCCGAACGGAACGATCTCGAAGTTGCCATCTGGGACGGGGCGTAGGAGATGGCCGGTGTTGTTGGACTGGCTGCTCGAATTCGTTGGGTCCTTGGCATGATCTTCCTCGCTGAAACGGTTGTCCAAGTCGATAGATTTGACCTGGGGGAGCGGTTTTGGCTGCTCGGAGCTGCTGGGCAGGGGGGAACGACCAGAAGTCCTTGGTCCTGCTGAGATGGTGCTTAGTCCTTTTGATGCTGCTTCAAAGCATCGACGGGCAGCTTCGATGTCGCCGTGGAGGGTGGCGACCATCCCTTTAGAAGTGTAGTACTTCATCTTGAGATGTACGGTGGAATGTACATCAATCAACTCTGCTAGGGTTGGCCTTCCAAAAATGCACTGGTATAGTGACGGGCATTCAATTACCAGAAACTGTGCTTTAATTGCTCGGGTTGTCTCTCCTGAACCAAAGGTTACGATGAGCTCTACGTAACCCCGAGGCTTTGTCACCGCTCCATTGAATCCTTGCAGGTCGGATCCAACGCATGGAGTAAGGTGATAGTCATTCAGCTGCAGCGTTTCGAACAGGTGGTTGTACATTATATCTATCGAGTTTCCCTGGTCCACGAGTATTTTGCGAACGTCGAAGTTCGCCATCTTTGCTCGGATAAGCAGCGGAATGCTTGAGTTCGGTGTTCCACCAAGGAGCTCTTCCTTGTAGAAGGAAATAGGAACGGATCCTTTGTGAGTGGTGTCCAGCGTAGTGACTTCATTGGAGTTTTTACTGATCAATTGATCGAATCTCCTCTTGACGGAGCCGACCGTGATTTTGTTGAATCCACCACCAGAAATGACCATGGCTGACGGGAAGGCCTCCCACGGGCTGTGAGCAGCGAGGTACGTGAAGACGGACAGACTATCAGGGATGCGGAAGTCCTCTGGCCGAGTTATGGACATAGCGACCTGTACGTTGGTGTCATCAAAGGGCGGAGTTTCTTCTGCAACCTTTTTGTTTTCCTGGGTTTCCTGTCGGGGAGCATCTTTCTTTTTCGCGAACTGCTTCAGGTGGCCGTCGCGAATAAGGATCTTTATTGCATCTCTGAGGTGGATGCATTCTTCCGTCGTATAACCGTGACTCTTGTGGAAGCGGCAATACTTGGATTTTTCTACACCTGGTCTGGCCGACAGCTTTTTGGGGAAACGGACTCCCGCTTGCTTGAATTCCGAGTTGGCACACTCGGACAAGATTTTCTCCCTCGAGGCAGTGAGGGGGGTATAGTCATGGAACCGCCCAGAAGGTCCCTTCTGTTCGCGTGCATCGCGAGGCCGATCGTCGCGTCTTTTATCTCCTCGACGGGATGTCAATGTTTCTTCAGCTCTGGACGAGTGGGCACCTTCATGGTGTCGAGAGGCCCGGACAGAGTGTGCAGCAACCTTCTCTTCGTACTGTATATGCGACTGGGCTTGGAGGAGAAGGGCGTTAAGGTTCCTTGGTGGATCGAGGCCGATGGCTTTCGCGAAGTCTGAGCCAGGACGTAATCCCTGCTCGAGCAGGAATTTCTTCATGTCGTCGGTCGTTGGCACTTGGACGGCCTCCTTGTTGAACCGTTCAATATAAGCCCGAAGAGGCTCATTTCTTCCCTGTACGACAGCTCCGAGGGACGCCTCGGTCTTTGGATGGCGTCACGATGCAGTAAAGTGACGGGAGAAAATCCTCCCCAGCTGCCTCCAGGATGTAATGGATTCTTCTGGCAGTTACTTGTACCATGTCATAGCTCCCTTCCGGAGCGTGGTCGGGAACAGGCGGCATTTGATGGCTCCTCGTACCCCTCTGTAGTCCAAAAGAGCATTTATGTTTTCTATGTGCTCGTCTGGGTCAGTGGTTCCATCGTAAGTCCCTAGAGACGGAGGCTTCTCTAGTCCTTTAGGGAGACGGGTGGCCAAGATCCTGCGGGACAACGGGCCGCGAGGCTCGTCGTCGCTGTCTGAACTTGGAGTTGATGGTGACCGTTGTCTGCGCTCGCGACGGTGGTCTCTGCGAGGCGATGGTGAACGTAGCCGGTCACGAGGTCTGACCAGTGGAGAATGCCTATCCTGCCTCGTTCTCTTGTGTCTTAGTGATGATCGATCTCGAGGGGAGATTTGGTCGCGCTTGCGAATGTGTTGTGATTCAGGCTCATGCCTCGATCTATGGTCTTCCCCACGCCTAGGTGGCGGGCTTCTTGATTTTTGGTGCTTACTCTTTGGAGGAGAGGATCTTGGAAGATATGCTTCCTCGAGAGCTCCTATTCTCTCTCCTTGCTGCAAGATAAGGAGGTTTGTGTGGTTGACAGCTTCCAAAAGAGCTGCAACGGCCAGGTCGGCGCTGGGAGGGCCAGGAATTGGTCGTTCACCCGACGGTAGCTGTTTGCCTCCTTGCTCGGTGCGAGGAGGAGTTGGAGACGCAGTAGCCCCGTCTCGAAGGAAACGGGGATCAGAAAGTAACAAAGATCTACCGTCAACGTCCATCTTGTTTATGGGAACGAGAACCGTAACGTCAGCACCTTTTGCGGAGTTCTGAGCGGCCATATGTGAGCGGATAAAAGAAAGTATGTTTTGATCTTTTAGATTCCGAGGAGGAAAGAAAGAAGGGGAGAACAAGGAGTTCCCACAGACGACGCCACTGATCCGGAGTATTCGAACAGGTCCATGTATGTTGGTCGTCAGATGGGCAAGGTGCCGTTGGCCCAGTCCAGAACAACATTCAAGAAAGAATTCTTCTTGCAATAAAGAATTCGCACAATTCCTCCTTAGTATCTTGCAATTGTTTCCTCGTGTAATAAGGACACGCCATATCATCGAAATACTACATAACAAAACAAAATACGCATTATTTAGTTAAAAATAATAAATTATATGACATATCCGATAAATATTAAAATAAATCCTAAGTTATAAAACCATGCATACCGCAATAGGAATCTCCAATTGTCCCATTTGAAGGATTTCTCTCATGAACCTCAAAACGAAGTACCCGCAGTCTATGCCATTACGCTGACGAGGGCACTACACATAGACAAACAAATAAGAAATAATATATAGATGTTTTGTGTTATCAAGTAGTATCACTAATAAGCAATATTGTGAAAATTAATATACCTCCACTTTGACCCATGTAATATTGGTTGATCTAGCCCGTGCTACTCGAGTCTCTCTTTGTGCACGGTATAGTAGTATAGCTCTATAAAAGAAAAACGGAAACTTAGAACAATGTCACAGAAATAATTAAATATACAAATACACACGAATATTTCGAACAATCTCACTTACGTGTCAACCACATCCTTCATATTCTGATATGTGGACCAATCAGTATCCAATGAATTAAGATAATAGACCACTTCTGTTATAGGATTAATGGCAACCAAAAACCAGTGTCCAATGTAAAATATAACAAAAGTTTAGATGGATAATTTCTACACAAAAGATACAAATTAAAGATTAGAATGAAATTAGAATGAAAATCTTACCCGTTTCCAGTATTATACGGTAAAAGAAACAGACTTTATGTGTTGCTGGCCATAAATCGCTCAAGTAAGTGGTTGCTTATATAGGGAAGATGGAGTCACACCAAATCCTTTACCTCTCACCCGACCGGGATACTCAGGAACATTTAGTACTCGACTAAGAATGCTCCTGCAATCATCCTCATCTGTGGGTAAGGATTTAGATAGATTCTCCTGAAATTCATTGACAAATCGAAAATTATTAGTGGGGATTAAAAATTAATTATATTTTAATAAAATTTCGATTAACTTTGAGACATAATGTTATACTTACACATTCGTCATAAACATGCTGAACATCTTCTCTAACAGCTCCATCCTTACCCACGCGAGCTTCCTTCCACAAAACATGGTCCGGAAGTGATGATTCTTCACTTTTAGACTCTTCTAACTACACATTTAGTTAAATAATAAGTTCATCAATTATAACACAATAATACAATTAATAAAATCATAGCATTAATATATACTTACCAATTTTTATTGTAACCGTGCATATCCCAAACGCCCTTTCCTTTATGGATACGCGGGTTTTGATGCTCTTTCGCGGTTAGTGGCACTCAATTTCTGGATAAAAAATTTTAAGTCATATCAAAACAAACTAATGAAACAAATATATAATACAATCAATAGACATGACAAGATAACATTACATTGAATTCTTCGGTTTTCCGTTTGTCTACAAAAATGCCTCATTCTTCCGGTGTAATCACATCCGCATACAACGGTGGAAGTTCTGCTTCAACAAAATTTTTGTCCTCATCCCTAAGATATTTGTTTGATAATAAGGCTCTAAACCCTCTGTGTCTCTTTTCGGCCAATTGAAGACAATACTTTTTCCGGCTTTCTTCAATATTAAAGGACCTCTACGAAAAAACATACACATATAAACATAAAGTGTGTTAGTATAAGTAAATTAAAGACTTAATCGTCAACAAAAATCTAATAACATCAATCATATTTGGTAAGTACCTGTATCTCAGTCCATATCTTTTCTTTACCGGCATCCAACGATTTACTCCTCCAATTATCACTAGTGATTGGAATGTGCTGACGGACAAGTGAACCAATGTATGAAGACAACATTGAACCGTTAGGCTCAACTAGTTGGTTCTCGTCACTCCAATGTACATCAAATTTCGTCCCTTTATCTCTAGCGCGGATGATTGACTTCATAATGGGTTTTCCTCGTTTTATTTCATGTTCTACTTTCGAAGCTTCATTCTGAGCTTCATGTGTATCATGTGTCTCGTGCGTATCTTCCTGGTTACTAGACATTTTACCTGTAAGAAAGAAAAAAACAAAAATTAAATGACAAAATATTCAGTACAAAACTCAATCGCTTCTTCAACAATGTCTAAAACTTTGAACTGATGTTTTAAACTACATTATGCAGATTTCAATAATGCATTGTACTACCCTGTCACTTATTTTATAAGTAATGAAAAACTTAAGGTTATGAAATTATACTACACTCCACATAAGTTTAAAATAATATATAAAATGTTATAAGTTATTTTGATAAAATCTTTTAAATATAAAAATATCAATTAACGATTTTTAAAATGGTGCCTGGTTTTTGTGTTAGAATGAATATGAAACACCAACACCAACATCAACAAATACTACACCAGAAATATCAACAACATCTAACAGGGAGAACAAACAAAGTATCAGAACCATACATCATCACCAACAATAACACCAACACTACAAGCAGAACAACAGAACAACATACCATACCATACCATCATTTTTCATACGAATACCATACCATCAACAAACTAAACATCAACAACAGAACAATAGAACAACATACAATGAAACTTCACGAAAGCAATGAATCTTAATTAAGCAAGAACAACAAGAAGAACAATGAAACTTAATGAAGCAAGAACAACGTACCTCTTCTTCGTTTCGTCTTCAATGGCAGTGAAACTTCACGTCTGACAATGGCAAGAACAACAATGAAACTTCACGAAAGCAATGGCAGAGAAGAACGACGGCAATGGCGAATGGGTTTCAGCAGAGAAGAAAGAAAGCAAGGGTTTTCTAAAACGCGTGGTCAAGAGAAGAATATGAATAAAAGTTTCAGAAAATGAAATAACATGTAACCATTATTTTAATTCATAAATTACCTTAGAGGGCGCTTTCCTTATAAAGCACTTTCTAAAGTTGGAGAATTTAATTACCTTAGAGTGCGCTTTCCTAAAAGCGCTTTCTAAGGTTAACCTTTAGACAGCGCTTTTATAAAGCGCTTTCTAAAGTTGGAGAATTTAATTACCTTAGAGGGCGCTTTCCTAAAAGCGCTTTCTAAGGTTAACCTTTAGACAACGCTTTTCTAAAGCGCTTTCTAAATTATTATCTATAGCAGCGCTTTCCAGAAAGCGCTTTCTAAGGTGGCTACCATTTAGGGCATTTAACAGCGCTTTTGAAAAGCGTTTTCTAAAGTCTATCTATTACAGCGCTTTTTTTTAGCGAAATTTTTTAAAGACCTATAGCAGCGCTTTGTCTAAAAAGCGTTGTCTTTGTTGCGCTGTCTTTGTCCAGTTTTGGCGTAGTGTTTGATCAGATTTTTGAATTAAGTTTTGTTGATAGAATCACAATCTGGTTGATTGTGATTTATTTTTAAGATCAACAAAACAAAGTAAATTTCCAAACAATATCGATTGCACACAAAGTGTTTGATAAATTGCATTTACTGTTTTTGTGTATTTTCGATAATTGGAAATAAGCTCTACATATAGCTTAGCATTTGATTGTGTTGTGATTAATCGTTGTTGAATAATTTATGCTCATTATTATTCAATTGTGTAACTTTACGCATATCTGAGCTTTTCGATAGTAGGTTCGGTTAGACGATTCAATTCGAGTTGTTTTCGCTGTGCCATAAAACTTTTGAAAACCATTTTTTCCAAAAGTTTAAATTTTAAATTCGTGATCTATTCACCCCCCCCTCTAGATCGAAGTCTATCATCTAACATAAGCAATGAAGTTCTTCCATTCAATGGACTAATCTTTTAGGTTGGACTTCCCTTGTATGCTTGAATCCCTACATGAGTATTGACCAAAAGATTCTTGATTCTGAAGAATATTCTAAGTGATGTGGAAATGGATTACTGAATTGGATGCATGAAGTTGGGAAGTAAAAAATCATAAATTTATTTAGCAGAGTGTTACATCAGTCTAGCAAATTATGATGTTTTGGTGACTCTAAAAAGACAAAGTGGAATTACTTAATGGAGGTGAAATGACTATTCACTAAGAAAACATCGACATGTTTAGTAAAAATTCAAGTTTTATTCCTCTATATAAAGGAAAATATTGAATAGTTTGAGGAGATCATATTTAAAAAAGTCCTGCAAAATGGAGTGCAATATACAATGAGAGAATATTTGGTGATGTTAAGGTGAATTCAAAAACAAGGAATCGATGAATTGATTATTGATAAAATATTAGTCATCTTCTTCTTATTGTGTACCTCTATGAGAGTATGTGCATCTACGCCTCTCATTTGTTAGGAGTAGTCTCTCATTTGTTATGAGTAGATGCATTCATCTATATTTTGATGCATTACTTTTGACCTTGTAATTACATATATTCTCATTATTCATCATATCATTGATTATCATCGTCCTTGATTCTTTTATGAACTCATTCATAATCTGATTTTCAAGATTAGACTGAACTGAAAACTCTTTTTTAAATTCGGATCTCTGATTATTCGTTTGTTAAACTAATTAAACTCTAGGAATATATTTAGGTTGAACAATCACACATACCCTTGAATCACTAATGCTATCGTATTTGATTAAGTTGTCGTGGAATTGACATTTAAATAATCACTCAAACTCAATAAGATTTTAAACCTATAATTCTAAATAATAAGGTTGTTGTTTCAAACATAACTAACGCACTAACGAATTATCATGTATATCAATTCTAACTTTATCCATATTTCTGTTGTGGTCTTTTTTAACAACCTCCATAAAAATTTATATCTAAGACATCAGATATTAATATTTCTTGCTTTATCTATCATCTTTGTTTTCTTCAATTGAGTTAGAGAGACCAAAATATTTTACTCACCCTACAAAATAACTTCTCATTTTTTTTTGAATCAAGATATCTTTTATCTTCATTTTCCATAGGCTGTCATCTTTATAAATTAAAAATATTTTTATCATCTTTATAAATTGAAAATATTGATTTTATCACCCTATAAAGCAACAACTCATTATGTTAGTTTTTTCAATTAATAAAGATTGTTATCATCTTTATAAATTGAAAAAACTAACATAATTAAATTTTATTTGAATCAACCAAATCAAGTAGATATGATTCGAATTCAAAAGTGCAAGAAACTAGAAACATGAGTTAACAACATCATATGAATAACATGTTCAAACTAATTTAAATAAGTAAGCTCATTTTGGATAAACACTAAGGTTTAAAAGAATATGCACCACAATATTGTTGAACAAGTGACTCCAAATACAAGAGGGGGTGAATTATGAAGTGCATAAATTGTAATTAATTTAAAAAAAATTATTTTGAAAACAATTTATGTTAGTATAAAGATGAAAGCAGCAGAAAATAAAAGAGAGGGAAATAGAGAGATTGCACCAGGATTTATTGAGGTTCGCCCTAAGCACTTGGTCTATGTCCTTTCATGAAGAATTTCTTCTTGAGAGTTCCACTTTAAAATATCTAGAGCTTTATGGATATGACCAAAAACTTTATTACAAAAATGAGATATTTTACACAGGTTGATCCCCGAAACCAAAATGATCTTTTGACGGTTGACCTCACAAACCAAACAACGATTTTATCGACTAATCTCAAAAACCAAACATGAATTTTATACGAACAATCTCAAGAACCAAATATTTCAAACAAGAGTATCACACTCTTGATGAGATAAAATTCAACACGAACACTAGTACAACAAAATACCTATCTGAAGTATTTTTTTCACTCACAAGGCACTAGAGCAATTTTTATTAAAATAATATAAAAGAAGAGGAAAGTGAAAATAAGAAAAGGATAGTAGAAATCTAAATTCTGGAGTGATTTGAGATGAGGAGAAACCTCATTTATATAGGAAAATATATAGCTCAAAAAGGAAAATGATCCACGGGCTTTTTAATGCTCATAATAGAATACGATAGCACATAATCAATTATGTAGTTAAAATATAGAAAACTTTCAAATTCTATGTTACAAATCCATTAGAAGAAAAAAGCATTGATTATGAGGCGTTACAAAAGAGATAATCGATTAATCCTAATGCGCGGATCAATTCTCTAGTGTAACTACATTCCTAAGAGATTATTCAAGTCAATAATCAACTAGTTACTTGCGCAAAACATTTTATGGTGATTTTATTAAAGCAATGAGGCTTTTAAAACATTTGTGTGTGTGTGTGTGTGAGAGATAGAGTTTCCTTAGTATCTCATGAGATACTCTACTACTTTTACAATGCACTAATAACTCATACCCAAGACCAAATGAGTTTTCACACTTCCTCTCTTTACAACCTTGAACCTTCAAGATCCATTGCTATATTCACCATTGATTCTAAACTTCATTTGAGACTTGACTTCTTCTATCTGATGAAGCTTTATATGACTTCTTTGATAAATTCCATCACCAGAGGTTGCATGATCAGAGATCTTTAATGACTCCATAGAGTGCCGATTTAAATTAGATTTTGTTAGCATTAAAACCACCAAGGATCATCTACAGACGACTGTACCTGCAAGCACAAAGACGTTCAAGAAGTGACTCTAAGCACAAAAGGGGAAGTGTGAATTGTGGTATTTAAAAATCGTGATTAATTTAAAAAATTATTTATTTAAAATAATACTTTGTGATAGTATTGAGATCAAACAGAGAAAATTAGCGCAAAGAAATAAAATTGAGAAAATAAATGATAGAATATTTAGAGATATGGTTATAGAGATATCATCGAGATTTATAGAGGTTTAGCCAAATCTTGTACCATTCCTATACCCAAGAGATCTTGAGAGTTTTGACAATGACTTGAGATTTTTCAAGTTATGCCCACGAACCTTTGTTACAAGCGAATTGAGAGATTTTTTAATTTATGCCCACAAACCTTGGTCAGTCAGACATACACAACCTGGCGAGCTTTCACACTCCCTCTCTTTCATTACTCTGAGACTTCAAGATTCTTTTCCAGATACATAATTCATATAAGCACTTCATTCTCGAGTCTCTTTTCGTGATAAGGATTGAGATGTTTCTATTATTGGGTCATCATCATCAGAGAGTTGAAATCTATTGCCACATACTTCAAAATCAACAATTGTTGTCATCATCAAAGCATAAGAGAGCAACTTTTGTGATATTATCAACTATATACTTACAATCATATAGATTCACACCTCTTTGATGTAAGTGTTTAAGGATGCACCCTTTACATCAATTAGGAAGAGATTAAATCCATGATGTAAGAAAAGGATAAAAGAATCCTTATAGTCTGTAATCAAGCTATAAAAGCATATGTTTCATTGAAATCTTTTCCCTCTCATTGATTGTATCCTTTCACAACAAGACTTCCTTTATTTCTCAAAAATTTTCCATATTCATCAATCTCGTTGTGAAAAACCCATCAGGTTCTAATCTGAGTACACTACTACAAAACACGCATTCAACAACGCCATGGTCACCACGATTTTTCCCTACACCGTGGTGACATATCTTAATTAAGGCGCTACCATATTTATTTTGTTTTTTGATTAAAAATTATTTGTATATAACAGCGGTTACAAAACCAACCGTTGTGATACACTCAAACTTTCGTCGGTTCGAACCTCAGCGCCATAAAATATTTTATTCCTTTAACGTTAAGGCGCACATTTTCTTTTTTATTTATTTTAAAATTCACAAATAAAAGGGTTATCACTACGGTTTTTCTGGTTAACCGTAGTGATATACTTATAATAAATAAATACCTATATATACGATTGGTATTATTAACCGTTGTGAAATAGTTTACCCATATATAAGCGAATTAACTTTCACTTATTGATAGTAGCGTCGTTGCCTTCACAGTGAAACCCTAGAACCCATTTTTTCTCTTGGTTTTCACCATTAGCCGTGAATCTTGTGCTTCATACATTAAGGTATTCTTCTTCTTCCATCTATTGTTAGATATTTCCCATTATCTCTTTTGTTGCATCTTGTTTTTGTTGATTGTTCTCATTTTTTCAGATTCGTTTTCACTACCTTAACAAAGACCATACTTTGGAAACTTCATAATGTTTGTGTAGCTATGGAAAAAAGTATAAGAAGCATGAAGCTATGATGGAAACTTCATTCACCTTATACTTTTTTTCATAGCTTCACGAACAAGATGTTAGTAAATAAAGAAACAACAGTGTAAGCAAACTTCATCTAGTTTTAGAAACAATGAAAAGAAATATAAGAAGTATGAAGCTTTTGTGTAAGCTTCTTCCTCCTTGTATTTCTTTTTCATTGCTTCCCAAACTAGTTGAACATCATAATTGATTCCTGTTCTGTGATTAGTTTTATTAAAAGGTGCATTATTCCTGTTCCTTTCTTTACTCTTCACTGGATTATGGTTTTAGGGTTTGGTTTCAACTGAGGATGCTCATTTTTTAAGTTTGTTGTGTTTCCTTACATGTTAAGGGGATGATACAGGGTGATGATGCTGGTGGTAGCAAGCGTATTATATGAGTTTATAATATCTAGATCTGGTATAGAATGTTGTTTGAGTTTATTATATTCTATGTAGATTGTTTGTTTCACTAACCCTCACTTAAAGTTTGCTGGTGGTAGCAAGCGTATTATATGAGTTTATAATATCTGGATCTGGTATAGAATGTTGTTTGAGTTTATTATATTCTATGTAGATTGTTTGTTTCACTAACCCTCACTTAAAATACATTCATTTAATTTGACATAAATACTTATAATCTGCAAATTAAGTTGTATTTGAAAACCAACTTATATGAATCAATATTTTTGAATTGCATCCCTCTCATCGTTCATCTCACGATGTTTAATATATATATATTATGGTACAATGATCTGGATCCTTAGATGCATCGCTATCTTCCATTATAGTTAAATTTCATAAACAACAAATTATTAATTAATCTACCTCTCCATCAACACTTATAATCGTAAAACTTCCGATTATAAAAATTATGATGATAAGTGATGATGATGAGGCAGATTATCCAATGTCTTGTTCTTATGTAAATTTAACTATAATAGAAGATAGCGATATATCGAAGGAGTCAGATCAATAAACCACAACATATATGTAAAACAGCGTGAAATGCACGATGAGACGAATGCAATCTAAAAACATTGGTTTGTTTAAGTTAGTTTTCAAGAATAGTTTAATTTGCAAATTATAGACTTCTTCATCAAATTGAATCCAAGTATATTTCTTTAGTGAGGTGTTTGGAAAACAAGCAATCTACATTTAATATAATAAACTCATGGTATTTACAACAACGATTATTTATTGTAACCGAGATCAAAGATAATCTCGGAACTTTCAACAACGGTTATCTATTGTAACCGAGATCATAGATAATTTATGTTTTACATAATTCACTGCTGATGGATTTCGAACCCAGTACCTAAGTGTATATATCACAACGGTTTATTATCATAACCGTTGTGATATATGGCGCGCGTCCTGCCTTTCAATAACAATTTCCAGACTGTTGTAGAAACAACGAACTTACAACGACACTCTACTTAACAACGGTATGTCAGGCGTGATGGTACCCTTTTCAAACCGTTGTGAAAAGGGTTTTCCGTAGTAATGGTAGCTGAAGCTTTGGGGATGAGTTCCTAAAAACTGTTTCTTTCAATTTTTTTTAACTCTTCTTACATAGCAAGAGACCAATGTTTTTCGATTATGGGCATCATTAACTTTATTTGGATCAATTCTATACACAAAGGCCATATGATTACATACCCTAATAAGGGAATGTCGAGGTCTAACTCCCTTATAAATATCTATAATAACATTCTGTATTAAATGGTCCTGAGTGGTCCTCTATTCTTTGGGTAAAATTTTATTTGCTAAGTTAAATTCTCCAGCTTGAGTCTCTCTATTTAAACTTTGATCTTGATATTTATCTTGATCGTCATCTTTGAGGGATGTATTCTCAAGGATACTTGCACACTAAAAAACATCTACCTCTATAGACAAGAGGTTATACTCATCAAAGTAACATGTATGAATTATTCTATAGTGACGGTCTTTTCGAGAAAAAATGTTTTAATAGAGGATAAAAACAAATTTTATTTCAGAGTTGTTAAAGACAATTCATATATAGCAATAAGATGATACTCTATCACCTTTGTCATACAACTTACTTAATACCAACTAACTTTTGCTACAAAACTTCAAAAATTAAAACAACTCAACGATAGATATGTGGCCCTTACCAATACTCCTAGATCCAAGAATTTTACTTTAATTATATGAAGAAAATTATTTTCTCGTAGGAATGAAATAAGAGAATGTATTTATTTCTTCATTCATATGATTTGAACAACCATTATCAATACAATATTTTTAGTTCGAATTGTCAAGTATATCTGCATCACAATTTGTATTTTCAACCTTTGGACTTAATTCTTTTTGGATCTTCTTCTGTTAGCAAAATACATATTATATATATTGAATTATGAGCATGCATATTTCTCATTTTCATTTCAAGATATTCTTTATAGAAGTGATAAGGAGAAAATACATTTTTGCTATCATGACTTTTCTTAACTAAGCAATATCGAGAGATATGGCCATTAGTATTGCAATAATTAGACTTAAGAGTATTGCATTTAGAGATCTTATTTTCAAGGTATCTATTTCTAAAACTTTTGAAATTATTTTTAGGTTTATAATCTAATTCAAGATTTTTATATGATGCTCCTTGATTTTCAAGAAGGAGATTCAAGTTCTCTCTTCCTTTTGTGAATCTTTCAAGTGTGTTTTTCAAATGTTTTTTTTTTCATTTTTTAAAATATCACATTGACTACACTTGATTGATTCATCTAATATTTATGAGAAGGGGAAGATATTTGAATTAAAACATTTTTCCTTTCTTTTAGATTTTCTATTTCTTCCAAGAGGATTTTATTTTTAAATTCAAGGGAAGAAATAATATCTTTAGAAGTGTAGCCAAATTATTTCAAGTTACTTGTTTCTTTATTTAACTTCATGCAAATAGGAAATAAATCATGATAGGAGAAATGTGAAGGTACCTCTTTTTCTTCATGATCTTCCATGAGATAGATGTTAATTCCTTATTTATATGAGGATTCCATGTCATTGTCATCCCAAGATATGTAGGCCCTCTTTAGTTCTTTTTGAGGTTTCCTGACCTCTCTTTGATTCTCATTCTGGTTCCTTCTCTGGTTCTGCTTTTGAGGAAATTTTGGTATTATATTCCCTTTATTTCCACATTTATGGCATTTAGGAATGAATGAGGGTCTTTCTTTACTTTGCTTCTGGAGCTTTGAAGTTTGTTTTTCGTACCTTAGGAATTTCTTGAATTTTAGAAACATGAGCTTCATGTTTTTTATTACTTTCGCTTTGGGAGTCTTCCTCACCTGACTCCACTTTGATGTTTGTATATTTTATAGCAAGAATTTTCTTCTTCTTTTTGTGACCTTCTTCATCATATGCATTTCTTTTTATCTCTATCTCACATTCCTACAATTTACCAAAAAAGGCTAGCCAAGTCCATGGATGACAAATCCCTAAACTCAGAAATTGCAATGACTTTGGGTCACCAACTGTGATTTGTGCATCTAAGAACTTTTACAACTTATTCCTCTTTTTTTAAAACTTTTCCTATGATTCTCATGTGATTAACGATGTGGATAAAGTGTTTTTGCATATCACAAATATTTTCTTTAGGTTCCATTCTAAAGAATTCATTTTCATGAGTCAATATGTAAATCCTAGCCCTATTTACCTCGTTTTTACCTTCATGGTTAACTTGGAGGTTGTCCAACACTTCTTTAACAGTATTGCAGTGAGAAACGTGTAAAAACTCATTAAGACCAAAAGCAGTAGTGATGATAGTTTTAGCTTTTAGACTGAGTTTCCCATTTTCTCTTACCTCTTTGGTCGAAAAATCTTCCTTTTTGTTTACCACAACATCATTGAATTCATGTGTGAGACCAAATGGACCATTTTTCACAGCCTTCCGCAATTCAAAATTCATCCCTTTTATGAAGATTCTTATCTTCTATTTCTATAAAGCATATCCTTCTCCAATAAAAAGATGATTATTTGTTAAATGAGTAGTTTGAAATCAATTCCTTCCTCATGGGATGATTAGTCTTGAATAAGAGTTAGACTCTGATGCCACTTATTGAACACGTGTATCCAAACACAAGAGGAGAAAAATTGAATTATGAAGTGTAAAAATCGTGATTAATTTAAAAAAAAATACTTTGAAAACAATTTATGTTTGTACAAAGATGAAAGCAATGGAAAATAAGAGAGAAGGACATTGAAAGGAAATAAAATAAAACAATAGAAATAAAAGAGATATGGTTTGAGAGATTGCACAAGGATTTATAGAGGTTCGACCAAACCACTTGGCTTATGCCCTCTCCAAAATATTTTTTCTTGAGAATTTCACTATAAATTATCTTGAGCTTCAATGGATATGCCCATAAATATTATTACAAAGAATAGAGATTTTACACATGCCGATCCTTTAAACCAAATTGGGCTTTTGGCAGTTGAGCTTACCAAATAAACAAAGATTTTACTGGCTAATATCAAGAACCAAACTGTGATTTTATATGGACAATCTCTAAAACCAAATTTATTAAAACAAGAGTATCACACTCCTGATGAGAAAACGACTCAAAACTAACACTAGAATAACAAAACACATTTCTGAAGTATTTTTCAATCAGAAGGCACAAAGGCAACTTTTAGTGAAAGAATATAAAAGAAGAGAAGAGAGAGAAAAAAATAATAATGGGATAGAAAAATTTAAATTCTGTTGTGATTTGGAATAAGGAAAATCATCATTTATATAGAAAAAATATAGCTCAAAAGAAAAACGATTCATGGATTTTTTTAGTGCTCATAATATATTATGCATATCACATAGTCGATTATGTAATTCAAATATGGAAAATTTTCAAATTTGACGTCACTAATCAATTAGAATTCCTAATAATTTATTAGGAGGCCTTAAAAAATAGATAATTGATTAACCTTAATGTGCTATTCCATTATCTAGTGTAAAACTCACTCCTAAGAGATTATTTAAGCTAGTAACCAACTAGCTACTTGCGTAAAACGTGTTCTGGTGATTTTTAAAAGCAAATAGGTTTCTAAAACATTTGAATGTTTGTGTGTGTGAGAGGTTTTCCTTAGTGTCTCGTGAGATACTCTAATGCTTTTACAATACACTGATCACCCAGAAATATGATCGGGCAAACTTTCACACTTCATCTTTTTCACAACCTTTAAGCTTCAAGATTCCTTGCTATATTCACCATGGATTCAAAATTTCATTTGAGGTTTAACTTATTCAATTTGATGAGGCTTGATGTGAATTATTTTATTTATTTTATTATCAGTGATTGCTTGATCATAGATCTTTAATGACTCCATCGAGCTTCGCTTGACATTAGGTGTTATCAGCATCAAAACCACCAAGGATCATCTGCCAAGTTCATATGCAGATGATTATACTTGTATTGACATAGCTCCACAAATGTTACCCTACACATTCACTTCAATTAAAATTAGTTTGAATATTGGAGTATTTGCATGTGCAACACTCTCACAAAGGTTCTACAGTGTCGCCTTCCATTGTGTTTCATCAAATTTGGCAGTTGTTTTTAGTGTATATGAAACTAGTATCTTAGTTCATAAAGATCTATTTAAAATTTTATTTTCCCCCCATTACATACTTTTTATTGGTATTTGTCATCATGTTTTAGCAAGTGTCATTTTTAGTAAAAGTGTTCTAGAGATGGAGGTACAGTTTGACATGACCATACTGCAAAAATGAATTTTAGTTGTTGGCAAACATCATTTGCTTATGATTTTCTTCTAACTATTCCCATTGATAGCTTAAGTAATCATATGTCACTAATAGATTAACATACTATCTTTAAATATCTCCTTATGATTATTTTATTTCCTATTGATGAGGTTTTTTCCCATTTTTTGTAAGATTTGGTTTGATACATTTGAGGAACACACAATTCATTCTAGGTAGCTTCTATAATTTAAATACTTTATAACTTTTTTAGAGATGTCATATTTTATATATTTTAATGAACGGAAGTATATTTAAAGAGACTCTTGTAAAATTTTTTACCGACCCACAAGATGAAAGATAAACAGTAGGCCAATAAGTGAAACATACATGTGTGAACTTGACTGAAATTTTCTCTCTTGTGGAACTGAGGACCGAATATTTTACTATATGGCGTACAATCGTCAAAGTAATTTAAGTAAAGTGGTCAAATATAAAGAATCATGTTTAGATAATCAACAAGTTTTCATACCCTTTATATTTGATATGTTTTGCTTTCTAGCACCAAAGACAATTTAGCTTTTACATAGAGTTCAAAGATTCATGTTTAACAATGTTATATATTCTAAAACCACAAATAGTTTTCTAAAAAATTGATTTTATCATTAAAAAAATATAAAGCTTTTTCATTTATGTTTATTTTCTTAAAATTCTATTAATGAGAACAAAATATTTCTGATAATAAAAAAATCTCTTTAACCCTTCAATTAGACTATAACCACGTATTTAAGGGATCCAATGATTTGACAATTATGGATCATGTAACTCATGTTCGATGCTAAAACATGTGTAGTTGTCCACACACTCCACCAAATAAAAATGGATGGTTACAAAGTTTTGTTGAGTAGGGAAGATGAATTTGTTAATTAGGTTACAGAAGAACATTAATGAATGAAAACATGTCGTGGTCCATGGCCCCATATATGAAAAAGCTTTGTTGGCTATTTATTAGTTAGTGTAGGTTACTAGTACCGTAAAATGTACAAAGAAAATCAATGCTTTTATTACAAATCATTAACATTAACATTATATATCCCGGATCTAAGCACAATTAAAGTAGTTCATATATGATTAATCTTTCTTATTACATGTTCATTAAGATGATTAGCATGAGGGTCTTTTTTATTTTTTATATTTAAATAAAATGTTTTTCCAACACGAGTTATAATAAAAATAATAATAATAATAATAATAATAATAATAATAAAAGAAGAAGAAAAGGTTGTACAGAAATTAAATCCATTAATAAGAAAACGAACTGTGATGCTAACAATTCTCCCTCATTAATGTGATAGTAATGAGATGAGCTGTATGATCAGCTTCTGCTTTTCTATTTAAGTGATATTGCTTTGCATTGTCTTGGGTTCTTAGATTAGAATATTTGAACCCACCCTACCCCATCACATTTAATGTCATATCTGATTTTGTTGGAGTTTTGCACATATTCAATACAATACAATGCATACTGATATCTGGTTTTTTTTTTAAGCAGAAATATATTTCTGCATGCAACTATAGATATTAATTTTTAAGATTTGCGATGATCATAATTGAAGACAATACTCTATCTCAAAGAATTTAAAATTATTGTATATCTGAATTTGAATTCAAAACTTTTAATTAGATGGTGAATAATTAATAAATTTATAATATAAGAAAATAACATGTCGTGGGAATTTCTCAATTGCCCTTTTCTTTAAATCTTCCACCTCACCAAAATGAAGGTAATTTTGGTCCAAAATGAAGGTAATTTTGGTCCAAAATTTAATTTTTCCAACTAATGATGTCATATTGTTTAATTCGAACTACATGTTTATTGTATTGTGCCTTTGTTGGTTAATTTTAGTTCAATTAATGATGTCACATGTTCTATTTGGTTCTAAACCAACCAAGCCAATTCAATTTTTTTCAGCTTTTCTCTATTCGCAATGTCTGTCACATGACTTTTGTACTTGAGCTTTTCCTCCTTTCTCTCTCCGAATGTTCATCTCACTCTTCCTCTTCTTCAAACTTCTCTCTTCCTCTTCTTTGTTCATGTTCTTCTGTTCTTTTGATTCTTTCTTCTAACATGGTTTTTCTTCTGTTCTTTTGATTCTTTCTTTTAACATGGTTTACGAAAATGTTTTATGATGTGTAGTGTGCAATTAACGGCGGTGGTAGATCTGTGTTGGAGGCAACACGTTTCCAGCGACGAGGGTGGTGGTGGTCGGATTCGAAATGGTTGATGTGTTCTACTGACGTTGTTGCTTAAAACTGTCTCTTCTCTTTTGAAATTTATTGCTTCTTTTTGTTTCAGAAATGAAGACGAAATTGTTTTCTCTTTTTTCAGATTGCAATGTTTTTTCGGTAAGTCAACTTTATTTGTTTTTGTTTTTGATTTATTGGTTTTTTTTGTGTGATTACACATAATAAATGTTTGTTTCCTCTTATCCTCTGCATCTTTGTTGGTTTTGTATTTTATGAAGGAAGAAAACTCTATAAAGACGTAAATCCATTTTCTGCAACGGCGAGATTGTTTCTTACAGATTTCAAATGTAGTGGTTCAGTCTATCGCCAGTGATGCGTCGGGGAAAGGAAGGGCGAATCTGTTATGACCGGTGGTGGTTGATTTATGAGTTAAAACATGGGTGGTGGCTTGAGCGTTTTACAGTGGTATGCAGTAGATATGTGGTAAAGCTCCAAACTTTCTGCGCATGTCTGATTTGTTTTGATATATCTCATTCAGGTGTTACTGTTTGTGACTTCAAATGATTCAGATATCTACAAATCGACGATTTTTAAGGTAGATATTCTATGTTTGAGATGCCTCTGTGGAGTTATATGTTGCAGAAAGTGTCTCAGTATTTGGTTGATTGAGATATATGGTTCCTATGTTACATTTTTTAGATGACGAAATACCATTTTTAGGATCAAAACTTTCTAGCAATGTTTAACATGTGATAAGGTGTTCAATAATTAAGAATGACTTCAAGTCGAGGCTACTAAAATGGCGAATTAGATTTAGTGACTTGTCGTTAACCTTTTTGTTTGTCTTATTGTTTGATAATCTCCTGTATATTTAGTTGCAGAATATATGTATAAAAGTGGCTTTCTTGAGTATGAATCACTATGGAGGTAGCTTTCATAATAACTGCCGATGGTCATTTTCATAAAGCTGATTGAAACTTTACATTGATTTCAAGTTCTAATGATACCCAGTGTCGTAGGTGGTGATGCTCTCTTTGGTAATGCTTAAGTATCTCTGGTGTTGTATTATATTCTATTGGGAGATCTTCATATATCATGCCTTTCTCTTAGTTCAGGACAAAATTTGAACAGTAGCACTGGCTTAGAAGTATTTTTGGGTTACACGGACTCACTAATCAGAGATGATTCCCAACTTAATGATTTTGCATTTGTTGAAACATCAACTTTGTCATTCTCAACAAATGAGTTTATTTCTTGTGAGGACTTGGAAGATGTAGGATCTTTTAATACAACATGCTTGCTAAGCTCAACTCATTACTTGAAATCTGATATTCTCATATGTGGTAGCAGGTTGGATCATAAAACTTTATTCTTCTCCTTCTTTTCTGCTTTTCTTTTATCTCTCAAGAAACTTTTATTGAAATTGAATGCCTTTGTGCTTTCTAATCAAATTATGGCTGAGCAAAATTAAGATTAAAGTTTTACCGGGTATAATTCATCACCATTACTATTTGTTTGTTAAAGTCTCAAATATTGTGTGGATATTAAAGGTGTTCACTTCCCTCTTCTGTTTTGTTAAGCATCATACAGTTGTTATTCATTAGAAGTTTTGTACATTAACATTTGATTTATCATCAATATTCATTATGGATATTGTAGTGTTTTTAGCTGTATCATATGTTTTCTTTTTACTTCCATCTTGAGAGTATTCGTTATTGGAGAAAGACAAGAGAAAGGGAAATAACTCTCATCACACAATTACAATTCATATTCAATTCACTGTATGACATTATAATTATAGCAGTGGCAACAACATAAAAACCTAATTATTTTTTAACAATCTCACTCTTCTCCATGTACTATCCTACTTAACAAGCACCCCTCTTCATGTATTATCCTATTATAGCATTATTTGATTTATTTATATTTACTTACAGATCTCCCATTTTGATAATAAATATGGAAACTTTGTGTTGTTGGCTACTATATATGCATTGCAAGGAGATATATCTGGAACCATCTGTGGATCAGATTCCAAAAGCAATGGAGTCAGTGATGTGATGAACTTAAATTGTGAATTATCTGAAGACATTTCTTCACAATTGCACATGGGTGTAATGAAAGTTTCCCGAAGAGTTGTGCCAGATGAGATTATTGTCGATATCATTTCATAATTTGTTAGTGACATATAAATGCAAGAATCAAAATCTTGAGTCTTCTGATCGAACTTCTGAAACTTTCAAGTTGGACACTAAAACGGTAAGGTTTAAATGCTTTGTACAGTTGGTTCTCAAGCCAGGTTCTTCTACATGCAATGTTGATGCTGATATTCAGTCTGGTGTGATGACGGCAGAAAAAGATTGTCATCTTGAGTTATTTTTATCTGCTAATAATCTCAATAGCCGAAACATAGCCGAAGTTCAAAGAGTTTCATGCAGTTATCCTAATTCTAAAGTTTTGACATGCATTCTTGAACGTGAGGAGAACGATCTTATCTTGAACGTGTGGAAAACGATCTTAACTTCTCTGCAAAAGTTCTTTGTTGCTCGGGTTTCAAAGACAAAGTCTATAAATGTAGATTTTAGGCTTTCACCGGGAATAGCAGAGGTTTGTTTCTGCAACTGCTGATTTGCAGTATTTATCTATTTAATTTCATAATTGATATATTGATTATTTGTTGGTTAAAGAAGGGAAATATGGTCATGCTATATCCATTTTTGACCAGGTGCAGTGTTGTTCTCCATAGTGATACTTTTGGCATGTTCCTTTAAGGTAATTGTTATTGTATTCACTTTATATTGATCATTGATATTTGACTTGTCTCCATCAAATACTCAAATATTGAAAGAAAACTCTGCGTATCTTGAGGCACTGATAGGAAGATGTACACATGGGCTTGCAGTTTTAATTTTACCTTACCAAACAGAGCCATATATGTTTCTTAAGGATTCCTAGCAGATAGTTTGTCTTGAGTTGCCATTGTTTTTCCATTGGAGACAAAGCCATACATATGTAGATTGAATGTTTTCATTGTGGCTTGCACATTGTTTGAGTTGTATGGTCATGAAGCTGTTGGCCAAGGAACTAACCCCTCTGCAAGGTATTGGTTCCCAAACATGTAATACATTTAGTGTTGATGAATCTAAATTTGCTGCTGGTGGGTTGGTAAGTGTCACCCTAGATTCTAACACATTGTATTTTTTTCTTTGGTACTTTTGAGTCCCTTTACTGAGTCTTGTATGTTTTACTTCGGTCCTTAACTTATGTTGGACGAACATCTCAGAATTATTGTGTGGCCTAGCATGGGCACAATTTTGGATGAACGAAAAAGAACATAAATCTGTCCGGGATATGGATTTCAGGTAGAAAATTTCTGAGCATAAAAGATCTGGATCTTTCTAAAAATGCTCGCATTTATGCATCCATTATAATTTTATGTAGACACAATGTTTTAGACAGTTAAAATGTGCTTATAGTATAAACATCTTGATCCTGAAACTTTCAATGACATTGATACTTACTCTATTGCATTTTTTTGTCTTACTTCGTTCTAGCACCTGTTATTTCTGGGCATTTAACTATGCGCTTAATCTGTAAAAAAGGTGGAAATCTGTAGGGTTCATAACCGCACATGCTAGAAAATCATCACCGAAAACAGCCATTTATGTATTCTTGAGGTGCATAAGTGACCATGGTCCATTGTTAACAATCTCATCTTAAAATTATTTTAAAGTATTACACGACTGAGTGGTCTCTGATGCCATTGTAGATGCGTTATCACAAATAATAGAGCAACTTCATATGCATATCTTGGATGACTGTGGGAACCTTTTGGAAGGGTGGTTTTTGCGTAAACTAGACAAGTTGGTTGAGATAAGTGTGGTAAATCCCCTAAGGTTAACTATTCCATGCTGAAATGGTTAGTGACTGTTCTGATAACTATTGCTATTTGATACAGATAACTATTACATGTTGATATGGATATATCTTCAATTTGAACTTGGTTATTGTTGCTAATTTTTGTCGCATCAAACATTGCTTCGAGTTCTGAAATTGATGCTTTTAATGAAATAATTTTTGCTTCTATAAAGAAGATCCATGGGCATCTTAAGTAGTCTCCTGCAGAGTGATTGTTCTGAACAACGTTCTGAATTCTACAATCAACCATGGTAAGCATTATGCGACTTCGCCCATTTTGATTTGTGTTCTGACTAAGAGGCATCCATGGATTGTATTTAATTTACATCTTGGTTTACCGTGACATTAATGTTTGTGTTTATATGTTATATTGAGGCATGCCTTAAATTAAGTACTTCAAGGAATCAACTATCTTTGTGTTTGGCACTAATTTTAGTGAATAGTTTTAGAGATGATGTGACTTTTTTTAACCACTATATATGTGAGCCTAGTAGGATAATCAAAACCTTACATTATGGTGTGTAGGTGACATTCAGTGCTAATGAGAAGATTATTGTATTTATGGTTCACCTTGCAACTATGTCAATCAGTGGTAGAAGAATTAACCCTGCTAGATGTTTTGGTGCTGCTGTTATCTTAAGAAATGGAAAAGTTTGGGATGACAAATGGATATTTTGGGTTGGACTGTTTGTCGGAGCGGCTGCGGCGGCTGCATATCATCAGTACATTCTGGAGGCTCTTTTTGAAACAATTCTACAACTAAACATGCATAGATTATATCTTATCTCTCCAATATAAAAACAAACCTAACCTCTCTATATACTTCACTCCTTCCATACTTAGCTCTCAAATGGCGGTACCTCTCCTTTCAATATTCTGTCTACCTTTGCTATTCATGTTCGTGCGTATGTAGAATTGATGTGTTGGCTAAGTTCCATAACACCAATTGGCTGGCTGAACAAAATGATACAGTTTAAAGAGAAGTCTCGCAAGGCAGTGCGTTTATATTTTTTATGACTACTGGCACTTTCGAACCAGAATTTCATGTGCCCAAGAAAAATGTTACAGTTCATTAATTCAGTTGTTAACCATTATGTGCAGATGTTGATATAATGCTTTATAAGTATAGTCATTTGCTTTCAAGTTCTATGATTATGCAAATGCAAATGGATTATGCATGTCGAAGTTGCTGAGAGCTTTACATGTTGTGGTAACCGAATATTACTTGTCGGAGATGCTGCTCATCGATTTCCTCTTGCTGGTGGATTTGGTTAGTTGTTTTAATCTTTTTGCAGATAGTATAGATGCTTACTGGTCTAAAATAGAAAATGGTTTTCACGATATCACTTAATATTTATGCTAAATAGGGAAGAATTCAATTTTTCTCTTTTCCCATGGCTACATGTGATATGTTCGTGTCTTTCTTTTTCAGAACATGGCATTGTCATTTTCCTATACATCGGACGGAAGATCTTAAAGTGAAAGGCGGAGTGGGGGAATTTTTTCATTTTAAAACAAACGTTCTCATATTTCTAAAATAAATTAATTGTGATTAAAATGTTATACAACTATCTATCATGTTTTTCTTTAAAAAATATTAAAATTTCAACTATGGTTTCCAGCGACAACTACGGGCTTTTTTTAGAATGATTCAGATACTTTATAATATCTATTTTTTTATATATGAAATTATAATATCAGTTTTCAAAATATTTGCATAGTAATTTTCTAAATTATTTTAAAAGTGAATAAATTATATTTAAAATATTTGACATAGTAATTTCTTAAATTATTTTGAAAGTACACTTGTATTAGTGTGCCTTTTAGCTATGACTCCTTTTAGCATGCAATTCAAGTGGCAGAGAAAATGCAGATGCTGCTATGGGATGACTATATCAATTTGGTTATGGAATCATCACTATTATTGAAGATACGGTTTCATTCATGAAGAAGTTGATAAGATAGATTGCATTATGTGATCTCTCTTATATATTTTAATCCAATACTGTTTTTAGCATTATGACATCAAATTTATAATTTTCTCTACCTTACTGAAACTTGAATAGCCAGGCTAAACGTTCCCATCAAGATTCTAATTTGTAAAAAAAAAACATATATTGTAATATGTAGTATGAATTGTCTATCATTATCTAAAAAATTTGCTTAGTCTAATAGGATAGGATCCTAATACTTTCAATTTTTACTTTTAATATTAGATTTACAGCTTTAACACTTAAATTTAATATTTAACTAAATGAGTAATGATTATTTTGTTTGGAAAAATGTGTTTCCGTTTTCCAATAACTGGATTCTTAGGGATTTATTCAATGTACTTTTTAGCTGATAGTATTTGAAAAAAGATAGTTACTATATTATAACATGTCATGTCTTATGAAATGCAAAAGCTATAAATTCTTACCAGCCTAATGACAAAGTCAAAACATCATTATCTTTATTCTTATTTAATTTAACTATCCATCACCTGTCGTAATACTATTATGATAAACATACTTCTGACATAGTTTTTTTTCAACTAAAGCCATAATACTTTAGTCTATAAACATTGGAAGCTTTCACAAACCTTGACAAAGCATACATTTATGATAGGACTGTAATAATTATATTAATGAGTTTTATTCTAAACAAAAATCATACTACAACTAGGGTGGGAATAGGCTGGCCCGAGCTAGGCTTTGCCAAGCCCGAGTCTGACCTGCTAAAAAATTCAAAGTCTAAGTTTGGCCTGTAGCCTATTATAGGCTTATTTTTAGGCCTAAGTCTGGCCTTTTCAAAGGCCTGATTAGCCTGCTAGCCTATTTAAAAGCCTACTTCATTTAAACATCTGTAAATAAGAAATTCAACTAATGTTAAATAGACTAACAAGTTAAAAGATCAATGAGAGTAAATGTTTGTTTTCATTGTCTCGTTCAAGTTTTCTTATTAGCATAAGTTTGGTGATACTATTTTTTGAAGATAACTTATGAGAAAAACTTATGACAACAACTTATGACATTGTATATAATGTTTTTTCAACTTATTTTCATAAGTTCTTCAAGATAACTAAGTTTTATTTTCATATTTTAATTCAAAGTACTAAATAGAATATAATAATAATAAATTTATTGATTTTTTCTTAAATAGGTCAACCTGATAGGCTTAAAAGACTTTTCTTACAGCCTATGGCCTAACCTCTTTAACTAAATAGGCTTATAAAAAAGCCTAGGCCTTTTCTATTTAAGAAAAAACCTGGTCTGACCTGAGCCTATGTAGGCTAGGCCGTAGACCCCTGTTAGTTGGTCTGGCCTATTCCCACCCCTAACTACAACTATAAAACTATAAAGCTATGCCAAATCAAATCAATTAGTGTACATATTAAAACCCTGATACTTTGTCATTAACAATTTAATTATGTGATCATTTTGGTATTAGATACTAAAATATTTGAAAATATTAATATAACATTTAATGTTAGATTTACTTTTTTTTCACTTCAACAATTATTAATTTTCTCTCAATTTTTTCTGTCTTATCTTATTTCAAATTTGAATTTTTTTTCCCTTTATTCATTTACTTTAAAGGTATTAATATACCTTCTTTCATATTATTATTTTTAAGTTATATTCTTTCTCTACAGTCCAATCACAATGGTTGGATTTTATTTATTTACCGATATTATATTAGTTAAAATTTTATTTATTTATCGATATTGAGCGAGGATTAAAATTGATTTCAGATATTATATTATATTAGTTTTTCAATTTGGTATTATTTATTCAACAAAATAAGTAAACAATTTATCATGACAATTTTTTTTTAATTTTACCAAAACTCAATCTTTATCTTAATGTTTATCACAATTTTTATCAAATTGGTCTAAAACGATAATAAATTAAATATAATATATATACGGAAAAAAATAAATTGTTAATTCAAATATTTTTATATACGGGAATAAATTTACAATTGATTAAACGATTTTTATAAATTGTCAAAATAAAAATAATACTTATACACGGGAAAAAAAAAACATCGTTGATTCAAAAAAATTTATACACGGGAACAAATTTCTATTGATTTAAATAATTTTATAAATATTGTCAAAACAAAAATAATATTTATATACGAAAAAAAATACATTGTTGATTCAAATATTTTTATATACGGGAACAACTTTACTATTGATTTAAATATTTTTATAAATATTGTTAAAACAAAAATAAAATTTATATACCGAGAAAAATACATTGTTGAGTCAAAAAAAATTATATACGAGAACAACTTTACTGTTGATTCAAATATTTTTGTAAATAACGTAAAAACACAAATAATATTTATACACGGGAAAAAATAAATTGTTGATTCAAATATTTTAATTACAGAAAAAAATTCTATTTTTATAAATGGGGACATCTTTACTACTAATTCTTTTTCGACCAATTTTTTCAAATATGTGCAAAAATTAAGGGAGCTTTAAAATGATTCAATATATATTTTAAAATTGTATTTTCTCTTATAAAATATTTGTCTTATTTGTAAAAAAACTAAAACTGATTTATTTAAAACAAGTTTCAATAGTTTTTATTTTTAATCAATTTATTCTTGATAATATTATTTACATTTCATCTTCTACATGTATTATGATTTCAACTAAAATTTACTATTATTCTTAAGTTTTTTATTTTTTCAACATCTTATATTTATGGCAGTTTATAGACAAATGTGTGTCCAAAACTATATCTCACCCAAAAATGTATCTCGTGCGTGGGCACGGGTTTGTTACTAGTTTAATTGAATAAAAATGCTAATAACAATTAAATAAAAGAGTTTAATTACTATGCACTGACAGTGTAAAAAGTTTTACACTGTCAATACATCACCATCATCCATTTGGGTTACTTTACAGATTATTAAATTAAAAGTCAAACTCCTATTTACATCTAACCGTTATAATTAACTGACAGTGTAAAATCCTTTTACACTGTCAGTGCATTTCAATTAATTCCTTAAATAAAAATATTAATCATTAAACTATATTCAATATAAATAATATAATTTAGAGAAATTTAAAAAAAAATATTCTTTGAGTAACTAGAACGATATATATATATATATATATATATGACTTCTATTATAAGACCGAAAAAGTAATAAATAAGGATTGATTCAACATCAACCACCTTATCGACCTTATCGATTTTACTGTAATTTCATATGCCTTGTTTGCTTGTGAGAATTGCACAGATGTGGCCCATTGAAATGTTACAGAATTAATTAGTGTGCATTGTTAATATTATGATATCATCTCTTTTCAGACATCAAACCAGTACCAATATTCAGAGCCGATGTAAATGTCCTACTCTGGAGCAAGAATTAAAGGCAGGGAATTTCTTTCGTTTCTTATCTGAGTTACATATATGGTGTTAATTATACTAAGATAATTTATGCATTAAAAGATATTAGAGAATAATATTATTAATTTATGGTTATTTGTTAGTTGTTTCTAAGAGTAAACCCTAATAGATGATTTATACAAGTCCCAAAATTATTATCACATCTAATAAATTATTTGTTTTAAAATAAGTTTTGCTTTTAATTTATACAAATTATAATTTAAGTATGAGATATTAGTATCAAATAGGCTAAAAATTAAAGAAATAATGGGTATATTTGAAATTTGAACTATATACATATTGCTTTATGGTTTTGGGTGAGGATGTGACATTTCTCTCTTATGGTCATAAAGTATTTGTCCATTGTTGCCTTTGATTCTCTCTCAAACTACCTAAAAGTTAGATCATGACACTAACTCGACTTGGTTAATGTTATATCATGACACTAACTCGACCTGATTATGGAAGTGAGATCCAAATGTTAGGTCAAGTATTAGACATGAAAAACTCATACTTGAGAGTATGATAATTTGATTCAAGTGTGTGGGATTTGTCTCGTATCAACTGTGAATGAGAAGAATGTTGGATATATAAGAAGTAATATGTATTCTTAATAACTTAAGATTCTATGTTAAGATGTGGTACCAAGGCCTCTTATGAGTTCATAAGGTTTAATAAGTTGTTGCTACGTGCTGACACTTCCTAGACTTTTCAACAAGTGATATTGGCTTGGTGGGTGAATGAGAGCAAGATCCTAATGCAGATAAGTTCATTGATATTCACTAGTTCAAGCTATTATATTAATTTAAGTTGTTCGTCAACATTTTGTAAAGAATGAAAGTAGAGATATTAAAATGAACCTGAATCATTGGGTCGACCAAATGGTCCTTGATCGTACCTGGATCAGACAGTATTTGGTGGCCAGCAACGCCTTGTGGACTTCAGCTCCAGTGAGGTTGAAAGACCGGGGGGGGGGGGGGGGAGGGTATACCTGCAAGGTACTCCGATGCTCAAGTAAGGCAAAGGTCAAGTAAAAGCAAGTATAAGGTTAGAGTGTAAGAGAGTGTGTAACCTGACCCTCTCAAGTGAGAGGGTATTTATAGAGAGCCCCCAGCGCGGGGCCAACGGTCACTAGCACTGGGCTGGATTGCCAGGCCCAATCCAAGTAACTGCCAGGGCTTACGTGGCGTAGTGAAGACCAGCACGTGGTCTTCGCCCTGGGGTAACCGCTCCTAGATCTCCAGAATTAGGACAGACCGATTCCATCGGGAGTGGGCGGTTACATGAGAACGTGTCCTCGCGGGGAGGAGTCTTGCGTGTCGGGGAGAGATGTGTCCTCGCGGGGAGGATATGTATAAGGAGATGGCTCCTCGAGGGGGAAGCACCTGAGTGTCGAGAAGGAGCGAGCCCGGAGAGGCTTAGCGCCCTGCCCGATGCTCTATGTCGTGCTTGTGCCCGACAATGTTGAGGAGGGGCATGAGCTCGACATGGGTCGTGCTAAGAGGCCTTTGTTGGGCCATCCCAGGACGTGTGGGCTGGGTCTGCTCGATTGAGGTGCAGACCCCGACCCAGTCCAGAATAGGAGCCCCCCAAGTCGTTGCTCTGAGGTGTCAAGGAAATGACTTTAGGGTCAGCACTACGTCGAGGACATGTCCAACCGGGGAAGGAACTCTAAACGAGGAACAGTACGTCGACCGGGCAAAAACTAATCGATCTGCTCTCGCTAGACTGGCCGCGGATGGGCGACGTCGCGGGAATACGAGAAGTCTGAAACGAGGTGGATGAAAGGACGTGTGTTGGGGAATGAAACGACATGCTTGGGAGAATGCGTGTCACGTGTCGCCACTCATCATTGCCTAGGGCGGCTACGCTAGGGTAGCGTAATTGATTGCCTAGGAGCCCTCGAGACTTGTGAGAGCCCTATAAATAGGGGTCATCTCGTCCCATTTGCACTTTTGCTCCCCTTTTGCTCAGATTCACTCTTTTCTTCCTTCTCTATTTCGCCACCGTACGCCGCCGCCAACTGCCGTGCCGGAACCCTACCGAAAGTGCGTTTCAAGTAAGTTTCTCTCTTTTTTCTCCTTTCGTTTGCATTTATAGGGTGGTTTCATGGTGAACTGATGAAGTCCTCATGGAAATCACGAAATCTCCGGTGAAAACGGCGAGATTTCATAGTTTCTTGTTGCATATCGCGGGGAGAAGGGATGAGTATCCCGGGGACACGAAGAATGTCCCGAGGACACAAGATGAAACTCTTGGGTTTCTCGCCAATATCCCTTTTGTGTGAAGGAATCCTCCCCAAGTGGCGCACCGGTGACCTGAGGATGGTCTCGCGGACGCTCGTCGGTTGTCTCGGGGACGCGGACGAGCGCGACCGTCTCGAGATCTCGACGCTCCCTCTTTGCCCTTTCACTTGAACAGCGGTGGAGGAGTGAATTTGATATGGATCATCGAATTCACCGTTTCCTTCTGCTTTTCAGGTATATGGAAGCTTCGTCCATTTCTGTGGCCGTGGGATCGTTGGATGTCGACGACCAACCCGACTCTCCAATGGCGCCAATCACTAGGGTCGAGGAACGTCCCCTCGCGGAGTGGGTCAGCGATGAGCCGCTGAACATGGCTTCCCATTTTGTTGATGAGGACGATGACACTATTTTTTGCACAGTTGAGCACCAGCTGGTGGGTTCCTCGAAGTCGTGGAAGGTGTTCCGACCTCAAGCACACCATCGCATATGCTCGACGTACCGAGGGATAAGGTTCCCTCTTTACGAGTTCATGTTCGACAAGGCGGGGTGGCGTCTGCCCTTTACAGATTTTCAACAAGCGGTATTCGTTTAGTTGTGCCTAGCGGCTTCACAGCTCCACCCCAACTCCCTCGCTTTCATTCGAGCCTTCGAGCTCGTCTGTAAATATCTCTGAATCGGGGTAACCGTGCCTCTCTTATTTCGCATCTTCCACCTCCAGCGACAGGCCTTCGATGGCAGACACGGCTGGGTGTCTTTCAAACAAGCGAGCAGTCTCTTCCACACCTACTTGGATTCTGTTCGTGACTTCAAGTACCGGTATTATATCGTGAGGCCGATCACGCTTGAAGCTGTGAATTCGGTGTATTGCCGAGTTTCCCGCGAAGTGGACGGGCAGACGGAGGAGGTCCTCGAGCCAAGATTCCCCTTGTTCTGGACGGAAGAACACTTCAAAAAGGGGACGGACAGCTACAAAGTCAGTACTGGCCGTTTGGACGAGGGGGATCGCCTGGCTTATGAGAGAATAGTCGCTTTTGTCAACGGGTTTAATAAAGCCAAGGTTGTGACGATGGATGGGGAACCTGTCCGAGGTGACGACGGTCAGTTGTTAACGAAGCGGCGTTTAATCAATACGAGGGCCCTCCTCGAGACGTTCTCCGATGATGAAGCCCTCGAGCTGCTGGGTAGTGACATCCTCCTCGACTCACTTTTTCCTTCGTGTCTTGGTTTCTGATTTACTGACGCTTACTTTCTTTTTGCAGGTAAGATGTCGACTACCGAGGAGTGCTTCAAAAAGTTGAAAGCTACCCGCCTTTCGAGGAAGGGAGGTAAAGGCCACATCGAGCAGATCCGAGCGCCGGACTCCGTTCCCACCCCGACAACCGGGGGTTCTTCTGGCTCTCACTAGGACAGTGATTTTCCCAGCACTCAGGGCTCCCTGAAGAGGCAGCGGGTTGCAGATCAAGTGTACATCGACCTTACTGAGAACGAGAGTCCCCCTCTTGTAAAATTTGTGCTCCCGCCTTGTCATTCGAGGCCGAACTTTTTCATGGGGAATAATTCCCTATGCGTGGGTGCCCCCGAAGCTCAGGCCATCTTAGGCGTCGATAGGGTTTTCCGGAGAAGGGCGCTGGTGGAGGATGTGTTCGCAGTGATGCGGGTTTGCGCGGCTGCCTTGGTTCTGAATGACGAGGCATGCCCCAAAGATGAGCTGAACAAGTTGCGAGAGAGTTTCAGGTCCATCTCAGCCGAAATGGTGAAGGTGGGCAAGGAGCTGGCTGACTGCAAAAGCCAGAACCAGTCCCAGGTCGAGCTTCAAGGGCAGCTGGAGGAAAGGTTGAAGAATGCTGAGGAGGAGCGGAAACGTCTCTTGGCGAGGGACGTCGAGTTTGAAGAGGAGACGAATCGTCTCTTGGCCAGGAACGCCGAGTTGGAGGAGGCTGTCCACCCGGCTGATGAGGAAACCGAGGAAGACATGTTGTTGACTTCACGGGCAGCGCTGATAGCGAAGCTCCGGGAAGCCGAGCAAGACAACCTCGAGGCGGCTGACATAGGTTTCAGGAATGCCGTGCAGCAGCTTCAAGTTCTCAACCCCGACCTCATAACCGAAGGGACTGACCCCGACTACGAGGTGGTCGACGGTCAGATCGTGCAGTCCGAAGGGACCGTCACCGAGTAGGTTTTTCATTCTGTTTGGCCTGCGAGCCATTTTATTTATTTTTTGATACTTATGCCCGGCCTATGTGCCAGGGGATTTTTGATACTTGTTTGTAACATCTGTACAATGGGCTTCTGCCCGCTTCGATGCATTTTTGTTTATCTGCTCGTGTGCTATTTGTATGTTTTCAATTGTGTGTGATGTTATTGTATTTGCTATACTTTGTTTATTTTTGTCTAAGTAAATATACTTTGGGGGATTTGCACGAGTTTGATAGTCCCTGACCGCGTGGAGAGCTGGCCGGGTGGTCGGAGACGTATTCCGACCTTCAACGAGGCTAAAAACTCGGTTGAGGTCTTAGCTTCGTGGCGTGAACTTCCCATCGCGAGCCGGGTGTTCTGCCTAATTGGTACGACGACGCAGGAGCTCGATCGAGGTGTCCTCGTCGTATCAAAGTGCTCGCGCGCACACAACGCAGCCCTTGACCATCATGTTTCATATAAGGGTGTCGCGCTTGTACCTTAGCGCGTCCCCGTGACCGTGATGCTAGTGTGTCGTGGGCAGTGCTTAACTATAATATTGTTTTAGCTTTTCAGCGTTCTATGGTCGAGCAAGTTCTTCCCCGTGCAGATTTTCTAGGAAGTAGGCTCCTGTCCCCGTTTTCGCGCGGACGCAGTACTGGCCCTCCCAGTTCGCGGCGAGTTTGCCTTCTCGCGAGTCTTTCTGGTTCCTTCGTAGGACGAGGGTGCCTACTTGAAAATCACGTTTGATGACTTTGTCGTTATAACGCAAAGTTATTTTCTGTTTAAGTGAAGCTTCTCAGGGAGAAGCACCCGAACGAGTCTCCTCGACGAAGTCGAGTTCTTCCCGCAGGGCTTCGTCATTCGCGTCTCCATCGAGGGGGGCTTCCGTCCTCCTCGAGGGTTCCCTGATCTCCACGGGGATCATCGCTTCCATTCCGTAGGTTAGACGAAAATGGGTCTCCCCGGTCATGGAATGCTGTGTAGCTCCTCGACCCACCGTTGTTTGGCGTCGCCTAGTCGACGTTTCAATCCTCGGAGGATTACTCTGTTCGCTGCTTCAGCCTACCCGTTCGTTTGAGGGTGCTCGACCGACGTGAAGTGCTGCTTCGTGCCTAGCTTGGTGACGAAGTCTTGGAAGTTCCTGTCGGTGAACCATGTTCCGTTGTCGGTGACGATAGCTTGGGGTACGCCGAATCGGGCGAGGATGTTCTGCTTGTAGAAACGTAGTATGTTGAAGGCCGTGATTTTGGCCAATGCTTCCGCCTCAATCCACTTAGTGAAGTAATCCACCCCGACAATGAGGTATTTGTTTTGATACGACCCCTGGACGAAAGGTCCGAGGATATCCATCCCCCACCACGTAAACAGCCATGGGGAGGACAGTGTTTTGAGCTCGTTAGGAGGAGCGAGGTGCATGTCCCCGTGTCGTTGGCATCTATAGCACTTCTTGACGTGTTCCTTGGAGTCCTGTTGCATGGTGGGATAGTAATACCCTGCCCGAAGTGCTTTACGGGCTAACGATCGTCCACCTAGGTGATGTGTATTGATTTCCTCATGGATCTCCTGGAGTATGTCGGGGACCTTGGTCTCCTCGACACATCTGAGGAGGGGAATAGAAAACCCTCGCCGGTATAGCTTATCCTCGACTATGGCGTACGAGCACGCCCGCCGCTTGACCATTCCTGCTTCTTTGGGATCTTCGGGCAGTTTGCCCGTCGTGAGGTACTCGTATACAGGGGTCATCCAGCAATTGCTGTCACCAATGGCATTTATGTCCGCCACCGGAGCAGGTTTGTCGATGCTCGGGCGGGAAAGCACTTCTTTTATGACGGATTTGTTCCCGCCTTTCTTCTTTGTGCTTGCCAATTTGGACAAGACATCTGCTCGGGTATTGTGCTCGCGAGGGATGTGAGTTACTTCCGCGGAGGTGAACTTTTTCATTTTTTCTTTCACCAAGGTCAAGTATTCGATGAGGTTGTCGTTCTTGGCCTGGTACTCTCCTCGGACTTGCGAGGCCACGAACTGGGAGTCGGTGAAGATTTTGACCTCCCTGGCGCCGAGGTCCTCGGCCAGCCTAAGTCCGGCGAGGAAAACCTCGTACTCCGCTTGGTTGTTCAACGTCGGGAAGGATAGTTCGAGGGATACCTCGATCAGGATGCCTTCCTCGTTTTCGAGGATGGCGCCCGCCCCGCTTCCCTTTGGGCTGGATGCTCCGTCGACATAGATCGTCCATTTTTAGGATCTGTTGGTCGAAGGTTCCGGGACGGTCATCTCTGCCACAAAGTCGGCCAATACCTGAGCCTTCAGGGCTTTCCTTCCCTCGTATTGGATGTCAAACTCGGCGAGTTCGAGCGACCACCTGAGCATCCTTCCTGCCATATTCGGTCGTCCAAGGAGTTGACTTATAGGCTGTTCCGTCCTTACGACGACAGTGTGGGCAAGGAAGTAGTGGCGTAGCCTCCTGGCCGCGGTGACGAGGGCCAGAGCGACTTTCTCTATCTGCTGATACCTGAGCTCGGGGCCTTGGAGGGCTTTGCTCGTGAAGTAAATTGGTTTCTGCCCGTCCGGGGTTTCCCGAATGAGGACGGCGCTGACTTCTTCACTCGTGATTGCGAGATACAAGAAAAGTGTCTCCTCGCTCTCAGGCCGTGAGAGGACCGGGGGTTGCGATAAGACTTGTTTTAGGTGGAGGAGCGCCTGCTCGTATTCTTCGCTCCATTCAAACTCCGCTTTTTGTCGAAGAAGTTTGAAAAATGGGAGTGTGTACTGCGCAGACTTGGCGACGAAGCGGGAGAGGTAGGTGAGCATCCCGTTCAATGATTGTATTGACTTCTTTGAGTCCGGAGTAGGGATCTCGGAAAAAGCTCTACACTTGTCGGGGTTGGCTTCGATTCCTCGCTCTGTGAGGTAGAAGCCGGGGAACTTACCTTCCCGAACACCGAAGGTGCATTTGTCGGGGTTAAACCTCATGCGGCATCTCCTCGCTGTGTAGAACACCTTCTTGAGGTGCGCGGCGTGGCCGACTTCTTCTGCGGATTTGACAATCATGTCGTCCATATAGACCTCGAGCATGTCGCCGATTTCAGCCCGGAAAACCTTGTTCATCATCCGCTGGTAGGTCGCACCGGTGTTCTTCAGGCCGAAAGGCATCATGTTGTAGTAGTAATTGCCCCACTCGGTCATGAAATTCGTGTGCTGTTTGTCGACCTTGTCCATGGGAATTTGGTTGTATCCTGAGTAAGCGTCCATGAAGGATAATAGTTTGTAACCTGCAGAATTGTCGACCAGTTGGTCGATGTTAGGCAAAGGATAGCAGTATTTCGGGCAAGCCCGGTTAAGATCAGTATAATTAACACACATCCTCCATTTTCCATTATTCTTTTTGACGAGTACAACGTTGGACAGCCAGGTTGTGTACCTCGCCTCCGAAATAAAATTCGCCTCTAGGAGGTCTTTTACAGCTTTTTCAGCAGCCTTCGCTTTTTCGGGAGACTGCTTACGCCTACGTTGAGCTATGGCCCTAGCGGTCGGATCTACTGCGAGCTGATGGCAAGCCACCTCAGGGTCAAGGCCAGGCATCTCAGAGGCGCTCTATGCGAACAGATCAGCGTTCTCCCGGAGACATGCCTTCAGCTGCTCCCTCGCCAGGTCGGGGATCCCGGTGCCAATCTTCACGCTACGGTCGGGGTCGTCCCCGAGGACCACGAGCTCAAAGTCTCCGTCGGGGATGGGGTACATTGGGTGGAGAGACCGCCCGTTGTTTTCTGCCTGCAGGTCGAGGTCTTCTGCCCCGTCTTCATCAGGTTCGCCCAGGAACCTGCTGTCGAGTTCGACCGCGTTGACGCGCGGGAGAGGTACCTGTTCGGTGTCCGGGGGTGGCTTTGCCACGGTCTTGGGTTTGGTGTCGATGGAACTCATGCCTTTGATGGCGGCGTCGAAGCATCTCTTGGCCGTATCTATGTCCCCGTGCATCGTCACTACTCGTCCCCTGGCCGTGTAGTACTTCATTTTGAGGTGGACCGTTGATGGTACCGTCGTAAGCTCGGCCAGGGTGGTCCTCCCGAGGATGCAGTTGTAAAGGGATGGACATTCAACCACCAGGAAGCGGGTCTTCACCTGTCGGGCAGTGTCTTCGGCCCCGAATGTGACCATCAGCTCAACGTAGCCCCATGGTCTGGTGGTGGTTCCGTTGAATCCCTGCAGGTCTGAGCCGACGTATGGGGTCAGATGTCTCTCGTCGAGTTGGAGAGTCCCGAAAAGGTGAGCGTGCATGATGTCGACCGAGCTGCCCTGGTCGACAAGGATCCTTCGAACGTCAAAATTCGCCATCTGTGCCCTGACCAGGAGGGGGATAGTGACGTTGGGTGCTCCGCCCGGGAGTTCCTCGAGATAGAAGGTGATAGGGTTTGAGTTCCCTCGCACCTTCTCAAGAGTGGTTGTCTTCGCCGACGTTGTTGATTCCAGTTCGTCAAATTTCCTCTTGATCGACCCGAAGGTCAACTTCTCGTAACCACCCCCGGAGATGACCATTGCCTTGGGGAAGCCTTCTCAGGTTCTACGGGCAGCGACGGGGTCCTCGTGGGGGAAGGTTGCCCACATGTTGCGAATTGCTTCGTGGTCCTCAATGATTACGGGGACAAAGAAATCTTCGGGTCGAGTGACACTGAGGGTGACCTGAAGCCGACTCACGTCGGGAGGAGGTGTCGTCTCCTCGACGTTCTGGGCTTCTCGGGAGCTGGGACGAGGAGTATCATTCTTCTGGGCATATTTATTCAAGTGTCCTTCCTTGATTAGGATTTCTATTGTATCTTTGAGATGGATGCAGTCTTCTGTGACATGTCCGTGGCTCCGGTGGAACCTGCAGTACTTCGACTTGTCCGTGTTTGATTTGGGGGTAGCCGGCTTCGGAAAGCGAATGCCTCCTTTCAGAAATTCCGAGTTCTGGCACTCGGAGAGGATTCGCGCGCGGGGAGCATTGAGCGGGGTGTATTCCGTGAACCGGCCAGCTGGTCCGCGTGGTTCACGAGGATCACGGGGGCGATTTTCTTTCTTTATTTCTCCTCCTCGTCGGGGAGGAGAGTCTTCATCTTTGTGGCCGCGGGGGCCTTCCTTGCGTCTCGACTCAAGGGCGATCTGCGCTGCCTCCGACTCCTCGAGCTCGATGTACGACTGAGCTCGTTGGAGGAGGTGCTCCAGATGGCGGGGTCTGCGGAGGCCCACAGACTTGGTAAAATCGGATCTGGAACGTAGTCCATGGATGATTAAATACTTCTTCATGTCATCGGTCGTATAAACCTCGACAACTTATCTGTTGAATCTCTCAATGTAGTTCCGGAGAGATTCGTTCTTCCCCTGGAAGATGCTTTCTAGGGCAGCCTCCGTCTTCGGGTGTCGACGAGATGCAGTAAAGTGTTTGGTGAAGCGTTGTCTAAGTTGCTTCCAGGATGTGATCGACCCGGGTGCTAGACCCTTGTACCAAGTCATGGCGCCCTTCCGTAAGGTGGTGGGGAAAAGCCTGCACTTAATGGCCCCTCTGACGTTTCTGAAGTCGAGCATGGCTTCAAAACTTTCGACGTGGTCATCTGGGTCGGTCAAACCATCGTAGGTCCCCAGCGGTGGGGGTTTCTTCATGCCCGCGGGGATTGGGGCGTTCATGATCTCCCATGACAGGGGGGTCCTCTGGTCGTCGTCTTCGCTTCCGGCCGGGGATCTCGAAGGGGATCGGTGATGCCGTGGAGGGGAATTCCTCGAACGGTTCCTCGGTCTCTCCTCAGTAGTTTTGGACTTCTTGGTAGTTGCGGAGGGCTTGGGTTTCTTCCGAGGCGGGGAATGATGGCACTTCTGGGAGATCGCTGGCTGGGGGTGTTCGAGGCGTGTCCGACGGCCTTCGTACACCGGCGAGGGGGTTCGAGATTCTTTGGAAGGAGTCCTTCGCAGGGAAGGAGAGCGGCGAGGTGAGGGTGGGCGACGATGTCTTCGCGGGGAAGATCGTCGTGTCCGCCCTCGCTCTAGTGCTTCTATTCTGGTGTTCTGGTGTGCGATCATCTAATTGGTCTGATTGATCAAGGCAAATAGGGCCACGGTGCTCGAATCTGCATTGGGCGGGGGAGAAACTGGCTGAAAGATGGCCTGCTGGTCATCTTGGCGGACGGCGTTCTAAGCCATGTCTTGGGAGTCGGGGAGGTGGTCTGCCCGTCCCTAACGTCACCTTCTTCGACGTTGAGGGCGGTAACGTCCTCATGGTGGTTTCCGTTCTCGAGTTGCGCAAGGACGGTGTCCAGAGCTTTGGTAACAGACGGGTTGTTAGCCATGCTGGGGAAGCAAGGGTTCCCACACACGGTGCCACTGATCGTACCTGGATCAGACAGTATTTGGTGGTCAGCAACGTCTTGTGGACTTCAACTCTGGTGAGGTTGAAAGACGGCCGGGGGGTGTACCTGCAAGGTACTCCGACGCTCAAGTAAGGCAAATGTCAAGTAAAAGCAAGTACAAGGTTAGAGTGTAAGAGAGTGTGTAACCTGGCCTATATTTTTCCACATCCTATATATGTGTTGCACATATCGATCAAAAAGTTAAAATAAATTAAAACATTTGAGGAATGATACAAAACTTTTTAGTTTTAATTTATGTGTTGTTAGAGAAGTCCCTGTAAAAAGTTAGCGCAAAATTTGATGCATATGCAAAGGTTTATGTTGTTTCTGCTTTTTGAATAGTTAATTCTCAAAAATCAAAATAAATTGAGGCATTTTCAAAATGCTACGAAACTTTGCAATTCTTTTCTATATGTTGTGAGAAAACTCTGTGCAAAATATTATCTCAAATTTTGATGTATAGACAAAAAATTTCATTGTTTCCTCCTCTTGAGTACTTGATGCTCAAATAATTCATTCCTACGTATTGCATGTATAGATTAAAAAATAAAAATAAATCGAGACATCACGAATTTTTAAAAAAAATGTACAGTTCCTCTCTATGTGTTGTGGGAGAAGTCTTTGCAAAACAAATTGGCTCAAAATTCGATGAATAGGCCAAAGTTTAAGTTGTTTCTGCCTCTTGAAAAGTTGATGCTAAAAAATAATTTCTAATTCATCCCACATCAAAAAATTTCATTTTTTAAAAAAAGATTCCTATAATGTGATAAACTTACATATAAAAAATCATGAAAAATAATCAAAATTTAGATCACTAAATATTCCTCTTATATATAAAGGGAAAAATGCTCCTTTTTTACTACAAAACTAACAATGTTTATGAAACATATATATGGGAAATGTAACACCCACTTTCTATACCCCCAAATAATCACAATACATCCTTTAGGTACATATTAAAAATTTCGTCAGAGTATAATTATAAACATGGTATAAAAGAGGTATGTCACATTATACATTAAATCAAGACATACAACACCTGCTCAAACATTGATATGCAACAGTGGGGTAACTTGCAACAGAGGAACCTTGTCCTTACACCCACATCTCAATATTTAGAATAAAAACGGAAAATCTAAACATTGAATAACATCAAACATATATACATATATATACATGCGTCATCGAGTATCCTCCATCAACATAATTCATGTTTACATAAATATTCATCAGCAGGATACATATACATTCCTAGCTACCCGGTGCTACATATCAGAGCCAACCGACCAAAAGAATGAAGACACGCTTCACAAAAAGACCTCCAGCATACCTACTCTACAATGCCTCATAGAGCATCATCAAACAGCAGAAGGGTGAGAAATATTATCATAATAACAATGCATATAATTATATATATCTTACCATAAAAATACACATATTCCACATTCTCACCACAATTCATCAAAACTCACCCATATACATCACAATGTATATATATATATATACACAACCAAGCATATTCATCATACATACTTTCGCGATTCTCAATCATTCCACATAAACATACACATTCATGTTTATTCATCAATGCACAAATACAAAGATGATAAATGCAAATCATAGAGACCGACTCACGACTCTATGCAAATGCAATGCGGTACCGACTCAATCATCATTAGTTCACTCAGGAACTCTGCTGGAACCATCGCTCGTTACCAATGTGATAACGAGAAATCGTATCATATAAACACCGTATTTTTAGTCCATTTTCATAGTGCATTAATCCGTTTAACTCCCGATTGTTTTGAATTTTTATGTTTTTCCGCAGGTACAATGGTTTTCTACTCAAAAGTGTGCAAAAAGATCATATGAAGGAATTCAACATGAAAAGAATGAAGAATTCAACAATCTGCTGAAATCTGCAATTTTTGTAGCCGTGACGGTCGTAACAGATCTCTTACGACCGTAATACACTTCTAGCGCGTTACGACCGTCATACATGGCTTACGACCGTAACACGCGACTTATGGTGAAAAATGCCCGTAACAGATCTCTTACGATCGTGACAAGCCCAATATTAGTTTTACGAAAAAGGTGAGGACGTGGCTAACGAAAGGTGGAGGAGTCTTCAGTGACTCCTGTTTTCTCTCAACCTCAACGACCGAAAGGAGCTGCCCAGTCTCCTGATTTCTCTCAACCAACATCATGCTGAAGCCCACGAACCTTCTCCAACTGACAAACACAAATGCCTATAAATACCAAAGAATCAGATGAAGAAGGGGAGGGAATTTTTTAGAGAATTTTCTTGCGGAAGCTCTGCCGAACTTGCAACCTAAATTTCCAGTTTTATTTCAGTTCTTAAATTTCTTTTTTTTTTTTTCATTTGCTGTTTTTCTCTTTACCGTCAAATAGCAATTTCCAACATCAGGAAATTGCTATCGTAGTTAGGATTTATTTGTTTTAGCCTCAGAACTTGTTAATTTCCAATTCCAAGAGTTCCAAACTTGCCATCATCTGTGGAAGAGGGAGCTTGAGGAATAGTGCACTGTATCAGGTTTTGAACCGTATTAATATAACTGTCATTTGTTTTATGATAAATTATCATTATTTAATTACTATGAGTATTCTACTGCATCTAAATTATATCGTTTGTTTATCTGTTTTGATTAGCATGTCTAGCTAATTCTCTAGAGTCGGTATGTATAAGAGTAATTGAACGGGTAAAATCGATCCTAAGCTAAAATCCTAAATAACTTAATTTTCTGGCTGTGACTTTTTATTATGAAACCGAGCTTTTTGTTACGAGAGTAAGAAAAGTAGAATAGGTTAGGATCGAGACCACGAGAGTGTGAGGTTTTAACCGGATAGCTAAAGTTAGGCATTTGATTTAAATACGGCGAGAGCACTTTAAAATGAATTGGACTTTATTAAGTTTTCAAAGAGTATTTTCTAAACACTTATGGGTTAGCGAGAGCAGGCATAGGGCTTTAGGAGTATAATCTAATACAAGACCACGAGAGTGTGAGTTGAGGGTTTTTAAACTGATAATTTCTACAGAATAACTTAAGTGAGATATTTTCATATGCTTAGTTTCGATTAAATTCGCATAGGTTCACTACACTACATACCGACTGCTTTATTAATATTTCTTAATCCAATTTAGTTTCCCGCTTTAATTCTTTAGAAATTAAAACCGTGACATTATCCGCCTTAGCTAAACATAGTAACTATAGGTAACACTAGATTGATAATCAAGTCCTTGTGGGTTCGATATCTTTTCAAAACTACGCGATAGGACTGTGCACTTGTAGTCAGAATATATAAACGTACTAAGTCGCGATCACAATGTAACTCCCCGTCGGGCCTACGATGTTCACCCATTGCTCACACCCCACATGGGCACACAATGTTTATGGATCGCTCACACCCCACACGGGCACACGACCCGATCGCTCACACCCCACACGCGGGCACACGATTCGATTGCTCACACCTCACCTAGGCACACAATCGTTTGAAATCATCGCTCACACCTCACATAGGCACACGACGTTACAACGGATTCTCATTAGAATCGCTCAACACAAGAATGTACTTCATTATGCTTCACATGCAAAATGACTCAAGACATTCTTGAAATGCATACATATTCACAATATATTCATGCATTCATCTCATGCAATCGCATACAATCTATATACATTCACATCAATGCACTATTGTATGATTCACATTCAAACACACAGTCAAAATGGTAAAAGTCGCTAAGTAGCACTATTCCCGACTTTCCGACATAATAAAATCGGCCAACAGTTTCCACACCATCATAACCACAAAGTACAGCTCAATAGATTTCCAACGATACCAGGAATGTAAGAATCGGATAATCGAAACAAAAGTTACGGACGAAAACGAAAACGGCATTTTGAAAAATCCCATTTTTACATTCCTCCTGTCCATACGCGTATCACCCATGTCCATACGCGTATGGGCAGAACCCATTTCCTTCACAATTTCACGTTTTCAAAACCCATACACGTACGCCCAACACCCATACGCGTATCACCAGAGGGTCGGGAAAAGCCACCCCCCCATACGCGTATCGGCCCAAAAACAGGCCAATGATACGCGTAACGCCTGGCTCATACGCGTATGGACATGCCCCTTACGCATATGGCCAGGGGAAACCCAGAAAAATTCTGCAGAACCAAGTTCTGCGTTTTCTCCCCCAAAATCCTCCAATTTCATCATCTACACACAGAAAAATACCAATTTGATATCCAACAACATGTATCATTCATGTATCAACAACAAGGGATCCAAAAATATCACCTTCAACCCGATTTAATCGATTTCTACCATTTTCTACACAAATGGGTTTATACCAAAACTCATGAAAATCAACAAAAACAACAATACAATCATACATAATCATACACATTGCTAAGATAACAAGATTTCACACCCTTACCCGGATTCCAAACTCGCTAAATGATCGTTCTTGATGATTCTCTAGTTTTCCTCTTTTCCTCTTCTCTTCTCTTCCTCTTCTTTCTTTCTATCCTTTTTCTTTCTATTTCCCTCTCTTTTTCCTTTCTATCTATTTTTTCTTTCTTTTCTATTTCTTCTCTCTCAAATACAATTAATTCATTTTCTCACATAATTCTAATTCCACTAAATTTCTAACTTATCATTAATTGAGAAAAGTCTAAAATACCCTCCATTCTAATTTCTCCGAAAACTCTCAAAAACGGAAAAATAACATTTAACACACCAATTTCACAAATAAAATGATTTATCACTCAATTAAAATAAAATACTCAACAAAAGGGAAATAATCAAAATCGGGGCGTTACAACTCTCCCCCACTTTAGAAATTTTCGTCCTCGAAAATATTACCTGATCCAAACAACTCCGGATACGACTCTCGCATCTCACTCTCTAGTTCCCACGTCATATTGCCTTCCGCAGCGCCTCCCCACGCTACTTTTACTAGCGTAATATCCTTGCCTCTTAGCTTTTTAACTTCACGGTCCAAAATCCTAATCGGTAAAGCTTCCACCGTAAGGTTATCTCTCACTTCAACCTCGTCCATAGGAATAACATGTGACGGATCCAGAACATAATTCCGAAGTTGCAAAACATGGAATACATCATGCAAATTCGAAAGATTCGGAGGCAACGCCACACGGTAAGCCACAACACCAACTCGTGAAGTAATCTGATACGGACCAATAAAACGAGAAGTCAACTTCTTCGACTTCAAAGCACGACCCACACCCGTAACCAGTGTAACTCTCAAAAACACATGGTCGCCTTCTTTAAATTCAAGATCTTTCCTTCTCTTGTCATGATAGCTCTTTTGTCTACTTTGAGAAGCTTTCAACTTCTCCCGAATAAACTTCACTTTCTCCGTCGTTTGTTGTACCATCTCCGGTCCAACTATCGTCCTTTCACCGGTTTCATGCCAACACAAAGGTGTTCGACATCTCCGACCATACAAAGCCTCAAATGGTGCCATACTTATACTTGAATGAAAACTGTTATTGTAGGTGAACTCAATCAACGCCAAATAACTATCCCAAGCACCACCTTGCTCGAGCACACAAGCACGCAATAAATCCTCCAACGATTGAATCGTCCTCTCGGTTTGACCATCCGTTTGCGGATGATAAGCCGAACTCAATCTTAGCTTGGAACCCAAAGCCTTTTGTAAACTCTCCCAAAACCTCGACGTGAATTTAGGATCTCTATCCGATACAATACTCTTAGGAACTCCATGTAACTTCACAACCGTAAGAATATAAATCTCGGCTAATCTCTCCAAAGGATAACTAATATCAATTGGAATGAAGTGAGCAGATTTAGTAAGCCTATCAAAAATTACCCAAATAGCATTATGACCTCTTTGCGTACTCGGCAATCCCGTAACAAAATCCATCGATATACTATCCCATTTCCACTCCGGAATGTCCAACGGTTGCATTAATCCACTAGGCTTTTGATGTTCCACCTTCGACTTCTGACAAGTTAAGCACGCATACACAAATTGAGCCACATCTCTCTTTAATCCGGACCACCAAAAGATTTTCCTCAAATCTTGATATATTTTATTCGCTCCCGGATGAATACTTAAGTTACTTCGGTGTCCTTCTTCCAATATCATCTTTTTCAACTCCGCATCATCGGGAATACAAATACAACCACGGAATCTCAAAACTCCAAAATTATCAACCTTGAAATCCCCATTCTCATTCATCATCAAATCAACGAACTTCAAGTCCAACTTTTGCTTTTCACACACGGTTGCAAGAAAATCATTCGTAACATGTAGCATACCCAGTCTCACACTTCTCGGCGTCATTTCACAAACCAAACTCAAGTCTCTAAAATTCTCCAAAAGTTCTCATTCTCTCATCATCAATGCGGACATATGTAACGACTTCCGACTCAAGGCATCGGCCACCACGTTTGCCTTACCCGGATGGTAATTCAAACCAAAATCATAATCCTTCAAAAGCTCTAACCACCTTCTTTGTCTCATGTTCAATTCTTTTTTATCAAATAAATATTTCAAGCTCTTGTGATCTCTAAAAACTTCAAATCTTGCACCATAAAGATAGTGCCTCCAAATTTTCAAAACAAACACCACGACCGCTAACTCCAAGTCATGTGTAGGATTATTCTTTTCATGCACTCTCAATTGTCTTGAAGCATAAGCCACAACTTTTCCATCTTGCATCAAAACACCACCTAAACCAACCAAAGAAGCATCACAATACACAACAAAGGGTTCCATCGGATTTGGCAAAATCAAGATCGGAGCCGTTGTCAACCTTCGTTTTAGCTCATTTAAACTCTCTTCACAATAAATATCCCAAATGAAAGCCTTTCCTTTACAAATCAATTGCGTTAACAGAAGTGCCAACTTCGAAAATCCTTCAATAAACCTCCGATAATAACCCTCCAAGCCTAAAAAGCTTCGAATCTCCGTAACCGATCTAGGAGCCTCCCATTGCATTACCGCATCAATCTTGGATGGATCAACACTAATACCACCACCGGAAATAACATGCCCAAGAAAACTTACTTCCGACAACCAAAACTCACATTTCGACAACTTAGCATACAATTGTTTCTCTTTCAAGATTTGTAACACAATCCTCAAAGGCTCTTCATGCTTCTCTTGAGACTTAGAATAAATCAAAATATCGTCGATGAACACAACCACAAAACGATCCAACTGTTCATGAAAAATACGATTCATGTATTCCATAAACACACCCGGCGCATTAGAAACCCCGAATGGCATCACGGAATATTCGTAATGGCCATACCGTGTCCTAAAGGCCGTCTTTTGAATATTCTCTTCTTTCACACGAATCTGGTGATATCCCGATCTCAAATCAATCTTGCTAAAAACACGCGCACAAACCAATTGGTCCAACAAATCATCGATCCTTGGAAGCGGATACTTGTTCTTAATTGTCACCTTGTTCAGTTGTCGATAATCAATGCATAACCGCATACTTCCATCCTTCTTCTTTACCAACAATACCGGAGCACCCCAAGGAGAAACACTTGGCCTTACAAATCTCTTGTCTAACAAGTCATTCAATTGTTTCTTCAATTCTACCAACTCCGATGCCGACATACGATACGGTGCCATCGAAACTGGTCTAGTACCCGGAACTAGATCAATAGAAAACTCAACTTCCCTTTCCGGCGGTACATTCGTAATATCCTCAGGAAACACTTCAGGAAAATCACACACAACAGGAAACACATCAAGTGACACTTGACTATCCACAGACAATGATGCAAACAACCCGAACAATTGAGCTTCGTCCGCTAAAAGTTTCTTCAACTCTTTAGTGGATAGGAAACTCGAGTCTTCGTCCTCTTCCAAAGAAGGAAACCTCACTAACTTGTGATAACAATCTATATGAACTCTATTAAATTGCAACCAATTCATACCCAAGACCACATCCAATCCTTCCAACGGCAAACACACTAAGTCCATCTCAAAGTCCTTACCATAAATGGGTAAAGGACAACTTAAACAAACCAAAGAAGTAGTTACTGACCCCATTGCTGGAGTATCAATAACCATCTTACCATCCATCAGAGACAACACAAGATTCAAACGCTTCGCGCACTCAGACGAAATAAACGAATGAGTCGCTCCCGTATCAATTATGGCAACTAAAGGTGTACTATTAATAAAGCAAGTACCTTTAATCAGACGGTCTGCACTTGAAGTCTGAGTCCCTGCCAAAGAAAATACCTTCCCACCAGTTGGAGCTTTCTTCGGATTCGGACACTTCGTGCTAATGTGGCCAGGTTCCCCACAATTATAGCACTTCACCATATTCCTTCTACAATCTGTAGCAACATGCCCAAGACCTCCACAGTTAGAACATTTCACCACTGGCTTCCCACACTCAAATGATTTATGACCCATTTCACCACACTTGTAACACCTAATAGAACCGGGACCTCCTCCTCCAGATCTCCTATCAAAGTTTCCCCTATGCTTGCCCTTATCAACGGGTGTCACATAAGGTCCACTTCTAGCTTGTTGCTTTCCTTTCCTCTCATTCAAACTTTTGTAATGTGTAGAACGAGCCTTGCTATCTTCCTCGAAGATTCTACAACATTCCATCAAATCCGAAAACCTTCTTATCCTTTGATACCCCACGGCTTGTTTAATCTCAGGACGCAAACCATTCTCATATTTAATACACTTTGAGAATTCAGCAGTAATCGCGGCATAATGAGGATGGAATTGAACCAACTCCACAAATTTAGCAGTATAGTCCACCACAGACATACTACCTTGTTTCAATTCAAGGAACTTCATCTCTTTCTTCCCTTTCACACTTTCAGGGTAATACTTCCTTAAGAACTCAGTACGAAATAAATCCCAAGTTACCTCCTCATCATCCACCTCAAGAATTTGACGCATACCGACCCACCAATCGTCGGCTTCTTCCTTCAGCATGTGAGACCCAAGCCTCACCTTGTTCTCCTCCGCACAGTCCATGACTCTGAAGATCCTTTCAATCTCTTTCAACCAAAGTTGAGCACCATCGGGATCAAATCTTCCTTTGAAGACCGGTGGTTGATTCTTCCTGAACTCGTCATTAGCATTCACATTCGGCGCACCTTGCACCGCCCTAGCCATTGCTTCCAAAGCAGCAACCATCGCATTGTCGTTCCTACCAGCCATATTCTGATCATTCCCAAAAATGACAACAAAGTTAAACAACAGTTCAACCAACACAACAACAAGACAGACACAACTGACTCAACTCTGGCTCTGATACCACTTAATGTAACACCCCCTTTCTATACCCCCAAATAATCACAATACATCCTTTAGGCACATATTAAAAATTTCGTCAGAGTATAATTATAAACATGGTATAAAAGAGGTATGTCACATTATACATTAAATCAAGACATACAACACCTGCTCAAACATTGATATGCAACAGTGGGGTAACTTGCAACAGAGGAACCTTGTCCTTACACCCACATCTCAATATTTAGAATAAAAGCGGAAAATCTAAACATTGAATAACATCAAACATATATACATATATATACATGCGTCATCGAGTATCCTCCATCAACATAATTCATGTTTAAATAAATATTCATCAGCAGGATACATATACAAATGTATCACAAGAGAATCGTATACATTCCTAGCTACCCGGTGCTATATATCAGAGCCAACCGACCAAAAGAATGAAGACACGCTTCACAAAAAGACCTCCAGCATACCTACTCTACAATGCCTCATAGAGCATCATCAAACAGCAGAAGGGTGAGAAATATTATCATAATAACAATGCATATAATTATATATATCTTAACATAAAAATACACATATTCCACATTCTCACCACAATTCATCAAAACTCACCCATATACATCACAATGTATATATATATATATACACAACCAAGCATATTCATCATACATACTTTCGCGATTCTCAATCATTCCACATAAACATACACATTCATGTTTATTCATCAATGCACAAATACAAAGATGATAAATGCAAATCATAGAGACCGACTCACGACTCTATGCAAATGCAATGCGGTACCGACTCAATCATCATTAGTTCACTCAGGAACTCTGCTGGAACCATCGCTCGTTACCAATGTGATAACGAGAAATCGTATCATATAAACACCGTATTTTTAGTCCATTTTCATAGTGCATTAATCCGTTTAACTCCCGATTGTTTTGAATTTTTATGTTTTTCCGCAGGTACAATGGTTTTCTACTCAAAAGTGTGCAAAAAGATCATATGAAGGAATTCAACATGAAAAGAATGAAGAATTCAACAATCTGCTGAAACCCCACATTGCTCACATTCAAACCATTGCTCACCCATTGCTCACACCCCACATGGGCACACAATGTTTATGGATCGCTCACACCCCACACGGGCACACGACCCGATCGCTCACGCCCCACACATGGACACACGATCCGATTGCTCACACCTCACCTAGGCACATAATCGTTTGTAATCATCGCTCACACCTCACATAGGCACACGACGTTACAACGGATTCTCATTAGAATCGCTCAACACAAGAATGTACTTCATTATGCTTCACATGCAAAATGACTCAAGACATTCTTGAAATGCATACATATTCACAATATATTCATGCATTCATCTCATACAATCGCATACAATCTATATACATTCACATCAATGCACTATTGTATGATTCACATTCAAACACACAGTCAAAATGGTAAAAGTTGCTAAGTAGCACTATTCCTGACTTTCCGACATAATAAAATTGGCCAACAGTTTCCACACCATCATAACCACAAAGTACAACTTAATAGCTTTCCAACGATACCAGGAATGTAAGAATCGGATAATCGAAACAAAAGTTACGGACGAAAACGAAAACGGCATTTTGAAAAATCCCATTTTTACATTCCTCCTGTCCATACGCGTATGGGCAGAACCCATTTCCTTCACAATTTCACGTTTTCAAAACCCATACGCGTACGCCCAACACCCATACGCGTATCACCAGAGGGTCGGGAAAAGCCACCCCCCCATACGCGTATCGGCCCAAAAACAGGCCAATGATACGCGTAACACCTGGCTCATACGCGTATGGACATGCTCCTTACGCGTATGGCCAGGGCAAACCCAGAAAAATTCTGCAGAACCAAGTTCTGCGTTTTCTCCCCCAAAATCCTCCAATTTCATCATCTACACACAGAAAAATACCAATTTAATATCCAACAACATGTATCATTCATGTATCAACAACAAGGGATCCAAAAATATCATCTTCAACCCGATTTAATCGATTTCTACCATTTTCTACACAAATGGGTTTATACCAAAACTCATGAAAATCAACAAAAACAACAATACAATCATACATAATCCTACACATTGCTAAGATAACAAGATTTCACACCCTTACCCGGATTCCAAACTCGCTAAATGATCGTTCTTGATGATTCTCTAGTTTTCCTCTTTTCCTCTTCTCTTCTCTTCCTCTTCTTTCTTTCTATCCTTTTTCTTTCTATTTCCCTCTCTTTTTCCTTTCTATCTATTTTTTCTTTCTTTTCTATTTCTTCTCTCTCAAATACAATTAATTCATTTTCTCACATAATTCTAATTCCACTAAATTTCTAACTTATCATTAATTGAGAAAAGTCTAAAATACCCTCCATTCTAATTTTCCCGAAAACTCTCAAAAACGGAAAAATAACATTTAACACACCAATTTCACAAATAAAATAATTTATCACTTAATTAAAATAAAAGACTCAACAAAAGGGAAATAATCAAAATCGGGGCGTTACAGGGAACACCTTGAAGGTCATGGTTGTGTCATTCCAGGGACATGACATGTTTGTGGGTGTTTGGTCCTTTATTTTAAAATGGGTCGGGCTATGAAAAAAATTCTAAATTTTGGGTCAGCCCACCACGCCTATATTTTTCCACATCCTACATATGTGTTGCACCTATTGATCAAAAAATTAAAATAAATAAAAACATTTGAGGAATGATACAAAACTTTTCAGTTTTAATTTATGTGTTGTTAGAGAAGTCCCTGTAAAAAGTTAGCGCAAAATTTGATGCATATGCAAAGGTTTATGTTGTTTCTACTTTTTGAATAGTTAACTCTCAAAAATCAAAATAAATTGAGGCGTTTTCAAAATGCTACGAAATTTTGCAATTCTTTTCTATATGTTGCGAGAAAACTCTGTGCAAAACATTATCTCAATTTTTGATGTATAGACAAAAAATTTCATTGTTTCCGTCTCTTGAGTACTTGATGCTCAAATAATTCATTCCTACATATTGCATGTATAGATTAAAAAATAAAAATAAATCGAGACATCACCAATTTTTTTTAAAAATGTACAGTTCCTCTCTATGTGTTGTGGGAGAAGTCTTTGCAAAACAAATTGGCTCAAAATTCGATGAATAGGCCAAAGTTTAAGTTGTTTCTGCCTCTTGAAAAGTTGACGCTAAAAAATAATTTCTAATTCATTCCACATCAAAAAATTTCATTTTTTTAAAAAAAGATTCCTATAATGTGATAAACTTATATATAAAAAATCATGAAAAATAATCAAAGTTTAGATCACTAAATATTCCTCTTATATATGAAGGGAAAAATGCTCCCTTTTTTACTACAAAACTAACAATGTTTATGAAACATATATATGGGGAACACCTTGAAGGTCATGGTTGTGTCATTCCAGGGACATGACATGTTTGTGGGTGTTTCGTCCAACACACCATGACCTTCAACCCCCCCTCCCCCAGTCGTTCTCAAAATTCAATTATGTTTTAATTTATTCTTTGACAAAAAAATCAAAATTTTATCGAATTTTATGATGGAAGCAAAGAGAAGATCATAATGAGAGTTACAAATGGCTCATCCATATGATTGTTTATGCCATGACCTCTTGAGTGTATTGCCTAAATATTTCTCATTTTGATTTCAAATAATTTGATCATTGTGAACAAAATATTAAAAAAAAAATGGATTGGATTTCTCGTGGAAAATGAGGATCAAAGCGTTTTCTTGACTAGGCCAAGCCTTGTCATACATTGTTTGGGTTTCCCCATACACAATCCCAAGATAATCCTTCCATGGCATCAAAGCGTTTTCATGGAAATTTAGCACGATCAGGCAACTTGCTTATGCTTTTGTCCGACAAGGCAAAAAGTCACGTGTATATATTTCTTCTTGGAGTTTTTGTTGCCTTCTAGCACACCAAAGCTTCTTTCTTCTGTTTTTTCTCCGTATTTTAAAAATTCGTGATGATGTCCCTCATAGGATTTGTTATGTCCCTTTTTCACAACAATGGTGGAGTGCTTATGCTTTTGCCTAACAAGTGAAATAGTTACAAAGATGTGCTTTATAGGCATTTTCTTCGTCTTCTAGCAAGGAGGGGATATTTTCTATTTTTCTTTCTCGGTAAGTAAAAAATTATTGTTGATACCCCTTATTAGATAATTCGTTTTGCATGTACGTTGTGCTTTGTTAAGAGTAATATAATTGTACTCTATTTAGTTTTTAATTCTTAGTGAAGTGGGTTCGGTGTTGTTGGATATTTTCATATGATTGTGTGCATTGGTATTGTTGGGTGTGGCACGTTCTACGATTTTGAATCTTGATTACTTAGGGGTATGTAGGTTGCATTATGGATGTTTCTGTTTTCAAGCTATATGCTTTTACACTAAATGATTTTTATATAATCCTATTCATTTTTTATTGTTTGTCTTTATGCCTTAGGATTTTTGTTTTTGTTCCTATTAAGCTTACATATATAATTGTAAAAAGTACTTGATTATGCTTAAACCATCTCATATCATTGCTTGGTATTGTGGTAACTTTTGAAGTGATACATATGTGTTGTTATAGATGTCCTACACGGTCTCTCTTGATCTACGCATATATTCACTGATTTCTTGATGGATGTACTTGATATGCCCTTTGATTTATCTCTTTTTGTCCTTTTTGTCATACTCTTTTGCATGTTTAGTTCCCCTTTGTGGGTGCAAAATTTGCACTACATTAGAGTCTTTAATGGATGCTAACTAGTTTATCCTATAAGTAGTCATATGTTTGTCTCAAAGATTAAGCCATACATGGGTAAGTATAAATAAATTTAGAATATGAAAATGTGAATGTCTCTTAAATCAAGTATAGTTTGTTTGATGCTATCTACTACTTAGATAAGTGTAATAATTATAGAGCTAATACATGCAACAAATTCCAAAATTTGAAAGGGATGTATTTATTAGATAACAGTCATACACAAGTGTTTACATTGAAAATTGGTAAACAACCGTTAGTCTCTTAATAAAGGTTACTTGCAGGATCAACTAGGGAATTCTAGGACATAGTGCCAAGACCTTGTTTTATAGTTTTCAATAGAGAAAAAACTAATTTCGACTTGGTTGAAATAGTGATAAAAAGGTTGTAAAAATGTTTATTTCGACGGTAGTGAAAGTAAGAAATGTTGTAAGAACCGAAAGTAAAAAAAATACAATGCAATTGAGTAAAAAAGAAAGTAATTGGGCAAGAATAGTAAATTGAATTTAAAGACTTTGCATTGGAATAAAACTGGTGTTTCAAGGTTCATACATTCTCTCAAGTGATAACTCTTTTCTCTAAACGTTGGTACTTCGAGTGTAAGTGAGATTTTGTAATGAAATGAACATACCGAATTCTAAAATTGAAATTCCTATTTATAGTAGTATGAAATAATTGCTTCCAACGTTCACATCTTCAGCTTTCGCCACGTAAAAGTCAACATGCACTCCGCTTTTGCATTCTTTCCACGTGTCCTTCAGAATAGAACACAAAAGTAGTTATGTGTATTTGAACGTGATATCCCCGCGCCCAAATAACTGCATCTTCGAAGCCTCAAAGCTGTCGAGAACATTGTTGGCAAAATGTTTCCAAAACATTTATAAAAAAACACTAAGTCCCATTTTCCTTCATTTGAGACCTCAACCACATACACGTCATCGAAGGTCCATATGTCTTTAACTTTGACATGTACTGAGGTTTTTGCCCTTGTCGAAAATCCAAGCTAACAAATTGCCCACCAAAAATGCCTTTTTCGACGAACTAAGAGATATGGGCATTTTTTTTACCTTCTCAGACACTATTCAGCTAGTGGGTTTATGTCAAGATCATCATGGCATTTCACTCAACCGTCACCTCAAAAACGTGCGTGTCCCACTCCCCCATAACTTTCCTCATCATGGCTCCGCCTTCGTAGGGTGTCATGGCTACGTGCATCGGATTGTTTTGATCCTTCCTCTAAGGAGATGACACATGCCACCTATTTCGCGCCACTTGTCAAGCGTAAAGACTGGATAGTCTTTTTCTTCTTCACTATAAATAGTACTTCCTTCACTTTTCTTATCTTTTCCTCCATTATCTTCAACACTTCTACTCTGAAAAAAATTCTCCTTTCAAAGCTACTTGAATTTCTAAGCCCATAATAATGGCCTCCATAACCAAAAACACCAAAGATACCAAAGGCTCTCTCCCAATAGCCAACGTGCTCCCCTGCACCACTGTGATTGGGAACCAAGAATACGTTTCGGAGCCACCCAACTACGATGAGAAACTGTGCATTTACAAATCTCAGGTAATCATCCCTTACTCTATCTCTGAAAACACCCATGCACTCATAGGCCCAATGGTTGATCCTTCTGTGGAACTTGCCAAACTTAAGGATTTTTTCCCTCTTACCATAGGACCAAACCCATAGTTAGCATTCAAGGACCCTTGTACTTAAATTATATGACCACCCCTTTACGTGTCTTCCGTTCAGCTCCCCCACTAAGAAACGCGGGGATTGCATCCTCTGGTTGAACAGGATTGAGGCAAAAAAGGTGAATTTTGAAAGGAAAGAGGCATCTTCGACCTCATCAAGTTGTCGAGAAATGGCCCCGCATATTGTCAGAACATGTTAGTTTCATCCCTATACTTCTGGGAAAGCACAACTAGCACCTTCCAACTTCCTTGTGGAATGATGACACCCACTCTCTTCGACGTGGCGGCCATCATTGGCTTTCGCCCAACTGGTGAAACTTTTGACCCAAATGAGAGTGGCGAGGACACCATCAATTTAGACCCAAACCATGCAAGCTTTAGAAAATATATCGAAGACTACCATGTTTTTTACGCTGAAGTTTCAGACGTGGAACATATTGTATTCCTTGCATTTTGGCTATCAAGGTGCATTTTTTGTTTTAGGTCCTTAAAAGTGGCAAAGAGATATTTAACTCTAGCCAACCAACTGTATGAAGGTTAAGATGTTTACCTTAGCCAATTAATTCTAGGATCCCTTTACGAATCTCTAGCACTGGCCACTGAAACTTTGACGAATATCCATTCCAAAGATGGTTTGTTGCTATCTGGACCTTTTTTGTTACTCCAACTCTGGCTCAATGCCAAATTTGAGATTTCTCTAGACATTAAGTAACCCAACGATGCCGACAAAGCTATTAGAGATCGACACATAGAAGGTGCTCGTTTAAACCTGGTAACCCTGACTGACAAGAACATATCAAATAGAGAGGCCTTCTCATCCTACATTTTAATGTTCGTCAAACGCTATCATTTCAACGCAACGATGGTTCCTTTTTCAAAAAGGACTCATAGACCTGAATGGTTCACTCGTGGGTTCCCAGACATCGGAGATCATGAAGCCGAGTCGAAGAAGATATGAGCAACTTTCTTAACTCCCAGACTTCTCTCCACCAGACTTAGAACTTCCAAGGACAGTGTGAAGATTCTCTGCTACCAACCCAATTTTGTGTCGCTCTATTTTAGGATTACTCATAATACACCCAGTCCCTTTTTCAATCGAAAAAATGAATTGTGCCTTTGCACCATTGATTACTCTGAAGATGACTATCTTCGACGAATAGCTCGACATGCTGTTGAGACTCCACTCGCTTTCCAACCATCGTTATATTCTACCCCAGAATTCAACACCCGGTGGAAAGCATATTGATGACTTCTCGTCAAGTGTATCAATAATGTCACAGTAATAAAAGATCGAATCCACAGGGACTGTCTTCGAACAAGACAGTAATTATGCAATGTCACAGAAAACAACAAATAAAGGGGGGAGGGTTCGAGTTTTAGTGTGAAAAGTAAATAAACGAGTAAACAATATCACGAAAGCGATTAGGTTGTGTTGTAGAATCCCATATTCCTCTATTATTGATGTTTGATACTCTGTATGAATGATCTAATCACTATAACCCAACAGCAAATTAACAAAACCCGTATAGCCAATCCCTCACGAAATAACTAACTAACCACTACTCAGAGCTTTATATCCCTAGTCCGCCAGCATAAGCAGGGTTAGGCAATGTATAGAACGTTAATTCTCTATGCCACTACTCAAGGTCTCCTATCCCTATTCAACAGGCGTAAGTAGAACAGTTGCCCTAGGTCCAACACATAGGCTAAAGGTCTGTAATCCTTATGTGTCCAATATCAAATTAATAAAGTATCTCAAATAAAAAGCATTACGAACAAGAAACAATTGAATAAGATTATAGATCAATAAGTTCATATAATGGTCAAATTAACATATAATCCAACAATGTAGAAATAGGTTCATCATAACACAACCTAACCTAGAAGAATTTGGCCACTCATAGTGCAATTAATAGACAAAGATAACATAAGAAATCCCTTGAAGAGATGACCTCCAATGGCTTTAAATTCTCTAAAAATCACCCCTTGTGCTCTCTAATTCGTGCTTCAATCTCCACATTTCATAACCCTTGTCAAAATGCTGAAAATCCCCTTAAAAAGAGCTCAGAACGGGTCATAACGCGTCAGAAAAAGCCCAGAAAAGTGCCCATCGCTCGCATTATATATGCATCGCACACACTATGTAACTTACTCATCCATATCGTGCACATGATGGCGTGCGATAGTGCGCGTGATTATTCCAGTAGTTGCGTTAAAAAAACACCCTTTTTCACCAAAATTTTCACTAAGTCTCATTCTTCCATACTTGAGTATTTTTCATTCATTCTTGGGTCTTTCTTCTTCCTTTTGGCTCTTCTTTCACTTAATTTTCACCGATTGTTTGCCTAATTTCATGCAATGAAGGACTGTCATCACAACCCCGAACTTGAATATTTGCTTGTCCTCGAGCAACTCACCTTTAACTGCATATTTCAACAGACAACAAGTCATACAATAACATTTGAACATCACCATTTTTTTTTGTTAGCTGACCATTGCTCCAGCTTCCAACTTTCATCCAGCAAATTCGGAAAACGTCTTCAATCATTGACGAGTACTAAACTTGTATCTCAGCTCACTTTTACTCGCTCAATGGATAAGGTTATCACTTAATCAACATGAAAAATAAATTATACTTCGCTTGATCATGTTCCAATATAGTTCATCATAGAAATCATAACAAACACGTTAGAGGTTTTTTCAAGTTGTAACTTGGCTTGTGTTTGGGTAGGATATTTTTAGGAAAGTAGGTTTAAACCTTTAGAGTTAGGTGCCTAGTCCTAATTAAGAAAAGAAGAAAAAAAGTAAAAAGGTAAACCGGACCATTTTAGGGGTGCAAATAACAATTAAAATAAGGCCCAATCCCTAAAAAGGCTCACATGATCAGTTTCGTCTTATTCTTATTTTGTCTTTAGTGATTTTTCTTTAGTGCCGAGACAACCAACTAGAAAGCGCCACGTGGTGCGGATTAAATAAAGGAAAAAAAGAATAGAGCAGGACACATGTCGCTGTCTGGTGCATTCTGGGTTGCAACTTCAATGTTAATCATTTTCTCATGCATTCTTGAATTTAATTCGCCAAAATTACCAAATTAAATAAACAATATGTAAATTATATATCACTGGACTCGATTTTTCTCAAGGAATCCAAATATGCGATCGAATTTTACAAACAAGCCACGAATTTTAAAGAATCGGGCGAAATGAATAATTTTATTCACAAATAAGCGTTTGACATCAAGAAAGTTTCAACAATGAGCATCAATTGAGAAGTTTGATCATACTAAGGATAAAACCCCTGAAAACTCTGTAGAGTAAAAGGGAAAGTTGCTTCAAGATTCAGTTAATCTGGGGAAATCACGTTGAGATTCGACAAATCTCTCCAAAAATTGGTTAATCAGGGGCACTACTCCAAGTTTCAAAGTACTAGGGCATATCATCTCAAGTCATTATGGTACTAATGTCCCAGATTTCCTTTCAAGGAAAATTCCTTCAAAGACCCTACAGACTGGGGCAAGAATGGCTATAGAGCGACATTTCTTCTCCATACTTTCAATGCTGCTCAAGAAAGTTCTATTGTGCATAAGCAACCTCTAAGTTCAAGACGAATATCAGGAAATCATGCTAAGTGCATCCCATAACTTTTTAACAAGAAGTCTTGTAGCCAAGCAAGATACTTCCCGGTTTCAACCATACAGGGGCACTTGTTGGACCTTCAAAACCATTACATAAATCAAAACCATGCATTAATTATGTCGCTTCGTTCATGAATATTATTTATCTAACATATCATGAAGCCTTGTAAAACAAACAGGAAAAGCCAAACCCCAGTCCTTATTGGCACCTCCAAGAAAAATAAAAGTCCAACTTTGGTTGACACCCTTAAAAGCCCAATTTGTATTGGCACCTTCAAAGCCCATTCTTTATTAGCACCTGTAAAGCCCAATCGTTATTGGCACCTCCAAAATAGATCAAAGCCAAATATGTATTGGCATCTTGAGAATCTAATCGTCATTGATAATTCGTCTTCATTGACACCAATAAAGAGGTGTAATACCCTAATTTTTACCCCTAAGATCCCACATGTCCTCTTGCATTTCATGCCACAAACAAGATCACACATTTGTCCCCTCTTTTGTAGGATTGTGCCTTGCAGGGATCTTTGAGTTTGTGTGCGTTTGTTAGTTGTTTTATTGCTTAATTTGTTGATGTTTACTAACCATTAATTAAAATCCAAAAATATTTTGTTTTCTTTCACTAACATTTTCAGGGGAAGAACAGGTTAAAAATACCAAAAATCAGTCCCTCAGCTTGAACGAATTTCATCTGAACAAAGTCAAAGTTGATCTGCAATTAATTCAAGAATTATCTGATCAAGAGTTTCCAAGATTTAATTGATTATTGTTCAAGAGACTCCAAGGTTCATGTGTTTATTTCCATGCCTTCTTTGAAGAACAAAAGAATCGAGCTGGAACCACAATAGTGCAACAAAATGCTCATTTTTCACAAATTTTGTACTAAGTAACCAGTTAGCAGATATGCTGTAACCGGTTACCCTCGTGAAAATTTGAAAAATGGTGGAAAATTCAAATTCAGCACTTGGTACCAATCTCAGCCCTTGATCACATTTGGAATATTCTAGACCATCACATTTTAATTCCCTACATCATCATAATCAATTCCCACCATGTACCATCACTAATCACCACTCTTTTGTGATTTCCCTCCAAATTTAAATTCCAATCCTAATTTTGATCATCCAAGCCTAATTCCAAACCACCAATTTTCCCAAGCCTAAACTCTATAAATAGAGGCTTCATTTCATTCATTCTTTAAGCTTTTGATAGCCAACAAACCTCTAGCAAATTCTCTTCCCAACCACTAAATTCACCAAAGCTCACTTTTCTTCTTTTGAAAGTTAACAAGAATTCACATTGAATCTTGTTCAACTTTGAGCTAAACCTTCATCCAAACTTGTTTTCTTCATCATTTCTCATAGATCAAGGCTTTGGTATTTGGATCTTGAAGCAATTTGAAGGAATTTTCAGATTTGAAGTGGTAATTCATCTTCCACCATTGTTGAAGCTTCATCTTCATCTTCCATAATGTAGATCTTTGGAGATCTTTGTTACTTGATCTTTTAGATCTTGTAATTGTGTTTGATTGCTGATTTTTGCTGTTATTTTACTTTAAATTTTGTGCAATTTCCGTTCCATGATCACAAAGTGTTTGTAAAAAGTTTTGAAAGTGGATCATGCTGAATTTTGCACAATTTTCTGCATTCTGGTGCAAAGTAACCGGTTAGCAGATATGCTGTAACCGGTTACTCTGTGTTAATTTTGAAAAATTGTGCCTATTTTTAACTAAGTAACCGGTTAGCAGATATGGTGTAACCGGTTACTTCGAAACATAATGCATATTTTCACTTGTTTTTGGGGTTGTTTTGGTTTTTCTTCCCCTTTCTTCTTGTTTTAGCCTTGAAATGCATTGTTGAGATTAATTTCTCTTCAATTTCAATGGACTTTGGATATGGTTAGAGTAATTAAACATTCATTAGTTCAAATCTATCTTTTAATGGATTGTTGAATTCATTTGAGGTGCTTTGAATTAGTGATATGTTTTCACACTTAAACTTATCAATTAAAGGTTATTGAACTTGAAGATGAAAGGTTCTTGAATTTGCTATTCAATTTGGCTTTCTCTTCATCTATTTCTCTTTTCTTTTGATCGATGAAAGTCTTATGGATCTTAAAATTTCTTTGTTGAATTCTTGATCAAGACTAGATCGTTACCTATTTTCTTTTTGTGCGGTATTGCTTTCGGATGACGATTTACATATCGTTCATCTAGCATGCATTAGCACAAAGAGCTATTGACCGGCCTCATTGTAGGGTAATTACTCTGTAAATTACTCGGCGATTGCTTAACATAGCGCAACATTTGTCTCTCTTTATCAATTCAGAATTTGAACTTTCGTGGTCCGGACCTTGATTGGTCGCGTCAACCCAATGTTGGTTAATCTTTTGTATTAGGTTCAAAATCTTTGAAGCTTGTTGTTGTAGAGGCTTTGATTCTATCAATCTTCTAACAAGTCTTCATCAACCTTGACCTAAGTACATTGTTTAATCATTATAGTTCAAGACGCGAAACGGAATAATCGGTGAAGGCTTATGGCACTAGAGCCTTGTGCTACTAATTACTAATTCTAACTTCTTTATATTTCCTTCTCACTCCCTATCTCTCTTTATTTTTTATGCTTTATGTCATTATATCATATTCATGTTTATGTTTATGTCATTTTTCTTTTGTCCACTTGGACCATTTTATCTTGTGCTTTGTTTTTCTTTTGTCCATTTTGGACTCAAAAACATTAATAAAGGATTAAACCACTAAAAGACTCTGTTTTCCTTGAGTTAAGTTAATCAATAGCTTACACTCACAATTTTTACCGCTACAGAAAAGTGGCGACTCTGCTGGGGATTGTCCCTTGAGGGGTTTAGCCTAGTTTGTTTTATTTACTACTTTTTGTCTGATTTGCTTGTTACTTGTTTGTTCTGTTTGGGAGTTCCTCTGTGTGTGAGATAGGTCCTATACCCGGACCAAAGTGTACTTTGAGATAGGAGGATAGTATAGTCAAGGGAACTTTGAAGGAGTCGAATCCTGAAAAAGAAGAACTTGAGAATCTATCCACTCGGTGGTTGCCTCTTTGGAATTACTGATGCTGATCGAGCGATCGAGAAGGCATTACTTTTTCCATAGAAGCCTATAACACTGGGAACCGTAGTAACCCTTAACCCATCTTAGCCTTTTAGGATCGTAGCGCGGAAGCTATGAAGATGAAAATATGACTTAGTTGTCATGCGATGCTACACTCAGGTTAGATTCACTTGAGGATAACTACCAACCTCCGAGCAAATCGGTGCGCTGGTGTGTCTGATAGTGGATTCTGGACCCTGGGCACTCTGTTAGAATCGTTGTTTTCTGCAGGTACAATGAAGACAAAACCTTAGTACATACCTTTGTGGGATTGGTTCTTACCCTTGGCTTCATGCTCGTGACTTGAACCTTGACCCGTGTGCTTTGTGTGATCTTGTTTGTGGGTGTTGCATTCATGCACTCATGCATTCATGAGCATTCTTTTGGAGGGTTTCAAGGAACTTAAAGGTGTTATTGCAAACATTGCAGATACTTTTGTTATGGATTTTGGAAGGATAAGTACAAAGAAGTACACTTTCAAGAGTCCTAAGTTAGAGGGTTTGAGAGAGCTAGGATCTTTGGTTGCTGATACCAAGGAGTTCGAGTACAAATATGGAAGGCTTTTATCTCTCTTGAAGGTTGATATGGTTGAAGGATTACTTACTACTTTGGTTCAGTTCTATGACCCTTTGCTACATTGTTTCACCTTTCCTGATTATCAGTTGGTACCTACGCTAGAGGAGTATTCTCTCCTTCTTGGTTTGTCTGTTTATGGTCGGATTTTCTCTAGTTTGGACCCCGCTCCCGAGCATGATGTTATTGCTAAGACTACTCACTTGAAGGTTTCCGAGATTAAGGCTCACATGGATACCAAAGGAAAAATTCTTGGGTTACCCGCTAAGTTCTTGATGGATAGAGCTCACCATTTTACTAGTGTGAAGAACACAATCGCTTTTGAGGCTATTCTTGCCTTGCTTATTTATGTACTGTTCCTCTTCTCGAATGTTGAGAACTTTGTCGACATCAACGCTATTTAGATCTTCTTGATTGGGAATCCAATTCCCACTTTGCTTGTCGATGCTTACCATTCTATTCACCTCAGGAATTTCCATGGTGAAGGGATGATTATCTGTTGTGCACCTTTGCTTTACAAGTGGTTTATTTCTCACTTGCCGAAGTCTGCAACTTTCTGGAATCTCAAGGATGGTTTATATTGGTCGCGAAAGATTATGTCTCTCACTCATTCTGATATTGATTGGTGTGGCCTTATTCCTTCTGGAGCGATGATTATTGATAGTTGTGGTGATTTCCCAACGTGCCTCTTCTTGGTACAAAGGGAGGAATCAGCTACAATCTGGTGTTGGCTCGTCGTCAGTTGGGATATCCTTTGCGACAGGTACCGAAGAACATTCATTTGGGTGGTCTTTTTTCAAGGAAGAAGAATCTCTGGTTGCTCTCAAGAGAGAAATTGTGGAAGCTTGGCGCAACATTTGTAGAAAAGGAAAGGAAAGTTTGGGAAATCCAAGTTGTGTCTCTTCGGAACCTTACCTCCAGTGGGTTAAAAATAGAGCTATTACTTTGAAGATGCCTTATGCGCGTCAGGAGCCTTTGTCTCTAACTGCTAAGAAGCTTATTCTCTACTTTATGGAAGACACAGAGAAGTTTCAGATCGCTTTGGCCGAGATGCAACAAGAGAGAGATGCTTGGAAGAATAAGTATCAGATTATCGAGTTAGAGAATGCAAGACTTCAAGAGCACTTCAAGAAGAAGAATGAAGATGAAGTTGCCAACAAGAAGAGAAAGGCGCAAGAGGATTTATTTTCCTCTCGCATTCAGCCAGTTTCCCATATTCCGAAGAGTTCAGAATCTCCTTGGAAGTTGATCGTTGATCAGTTGCTGATTAAGAAGACTCAGATGCAGGCCCACATCAAGAAGCTAGAAGATAGAGCTGGGACTTCTTCTCATAGGATTCTCTAGGGATCTAGTTTTCTTTACTCTCTATTGTTTTAGGATTCTTGAATCTGTACTTATAAGATGTAATCTTTTCCATCATTAATGAACGAGATTTTGGTATTTCAAATAACAATGTTTGCAATATGCCTTATAATTCCTTGAAACTTTGAATTTGTATCTTGCATATCAAGCATCATTCTGCATTGTTTCTTGCCTTTTCCAGGTGTCTTATGTTTCATTTGGTCTTCATTCAGCCAAGCTGTCGCACCAGTATAATACTCGGGCTAATCTGAAGAAGAAGATGGATCAATTGCAACAAGAGAACCGTGAGCTTCGTGAAGAAGTATCAACTCTGAAGGATGGTTTGGAGAGACTCACTGCTATGATGGAAGCGCTGGTGGCTGCTCAGAATCAGCCACCACCACCTCCTCCTCCGCTTTCAACTCTTGTGCAAAGGACAGTCATTTCTGAGATTGTCTTTACGCCCATCTCTGTGGCGCCTGCTAGCGTTCCTTAATACTCCATGCCTCCTGGTTTCTCCTGGGGCATGCCTGTTAATTTTGTCCCTGAGGGTTATCAACCACCACCGCCTCCTGAAGTTCCATTTGTTCCTACCGTTCAACCTGTGATGACTGTACCACCGCCCGTGGTTCATGTCGTTCCTTTTGGTGAAGAGCAGATTTTCCATACTGCTCCAAGTGAAAATGCCAGTGCTTATGATAGAATGGAAGAGATTCAAGACCAGTTTGCTGAGATGCAGAAAGAAATCAATGCTTTGAGGGGTAAAGAGCTATTTGGAAATAATGATCATGAGTTATGCTTGGTTCCTAATGTGAAGATCCCGCATAAGTTCAAAGTCCCTGACTTTGAAAAGTATAAGGGTAACTCTTGTCCGATGAGTCATTTGACTATGTATGCTCGTAAGATGTCGGCTCAGAAGGATAATGATCAGCTTCTCATTCACTACTTTCAAGATAGTTTGTCTGGTGCATCTTTGAAATGGTATATGGGACTCGACGGTACTCGAGTTCGCACTTTCGAAGATTTGGGTGAGGCATTTGTGAAACAGTATAAGTATAATGTGGATATGGCTCCTGATCGTGACCAGCTTCGGGCAATGGCTCAGAAAGATAAGGAGATATTCAAAGAATACGTGCAAAGGTGGCGCGAGATTGCTGCTCAGATCAACCCTCATTTGGAAGAAAAGGAGATGACCAAGATTTTTCTGAAAACTCTGAGTCCTTTCTATTATGAGCATATGATTGCTAGTGCCCCAGTGATTTCACTGAGATGGTTAATATGGGGATGAGATTGGAAGAGGGTGTCCATGAGGGACGTTTGTCGAAAGATGGCAATTCTACTAGAAGTTCCAAAAAATATAGTGGAGGATTTGCCAAAAAGAAAGAAAGAGAGACCAATGTCGTTTCTCGAGAAAGGTATAGAAGACCTCGCAATAGAAATAATCAGTGTCAGCAACATGTTGCATATGTTACTCCTGTTATCAATTCAACTCCTGTTGTTCAGACAGTTCCTGCTCAACAACTTTCTAATCAACAGAACAATAACGGGACCGTTTTCGGAAAGATTTTGATCCGATTCCGATGACCTACACAGAATTGCTTCCTTGTTTAATTAAGAAGAATCTTGTTCAGACCCGTCCACCACCTGCTGTTCTAAAAGATGCACCATGGTGGTATAAGCCTGAAGCTCATTGTGCTTTCCATCAGGGAAGAGCTGGGCATGACACTGAGAACTGTTATCCATTGAAGATGGAAGTGCAAAGGTTGGCTAGAAGTGGTATTTTGTCTTTCAAAGATTCCAATCTTAATGTCCAATCGAATCCGCTGCCTAATCACGGCAAGGCGTTTGTCAATATGGTTTATGGTTATCCTGGTACATTCAAAATTTTTGATATCCGTTAGATCCGAAGATCTCTTGTGGAAATGCATGCACTTTTGAGTGAATACCATGATATTGATCATGACTATGCGGCTTGTTCTATCTGTTCCGTGAATCCACGTGGTTGTGTGATAGTGAAGAGGGATATTCAAAGGATGATGGACGAGAATTTGATTGAGGTCACTGCTAAAAGAGATGAATATCAGAATGAGGTGAATGTTATTGCACCACGCTTTAATATTCCTGAAAGAGTTGTTATCTCTTATGATAGTCAGAAGACCGCTGTTACGCCCTTGGTTATTCGGTTGCCCGGTCCGGTATCCTATGAATCTGACAAAGCTGTTCCGTACAAGAACAATGCTACCATGGTAGAATATGGTAAGGAAGTTCCCATTCCTTCTTTGTCTTCTGTGGTAAGCATCACTGATGTGAGTAGAGTGACCCGAAGTGGTCGTGTCTTTGCTCCTGAGCCTCCAAAGATTATGGAGAATGTTGTTGCTGGCAAACAACATCAAGATGAGAGTAATGTCGATGCTTCTGGTCAGTCCAGTGGTTCGAAGGTTTACGAGGATGAAGTTTTGAAATTGATCAAGAAGAGTGAGTACAGTGTTGTAGATCAACTCTTGCTTACCCCGTCCAAGATTTCAGTGTTGTCCTTACTGATGAATTTTGAAGCTCATAGGAAATCTTTGCAGAAGGTATTGGAACAAGTGTATGTTGAGCATGATGTGATTGTTAATCAGTTTGATGGCATTGTTGCCAACCTCACCGCATGTAATAATTTAAGTTTCTGTGATGAAGAGTTACCCGGGAGGGGAGAAATCACAATTTGGATTTACATATCTCCATGAACTATCAAGAAGATGCACTTTCCAATGTGTTGGTTGATATTGGTTCTTCTTTGAATGTGTTGCCAAAATCTAATTTATCAAGGCTTTCTTACCAAGGTCCTCCCATGAGGTATAATGGAGTTGTTGTTAAAGCTTTTGATGGATCTCGAAAGACTGTGATTGGAGAAGTTGATCTTCCGATCAAAATAGGACCGTGCTTCTTCCAGATTACTTTTCAAGTAATAAATATCCATCCTGTTTATAGTTGTTTTCTTGTCCGACCATGGATTCATGAAGTTGGGACAGTGACTTCGACTCTCCATCAGAAATTGAAATTTGTTAAGAATGATAAGCTGGTAATTGTTGAAGGTGAGCAAGCGATGCTGGTGAGCCACCTTTCATCCTTTTCGTATGTTGATGCTGATGAAACTGTTGGAACTCTGTTCCAAGCTCTTTCTGTTGATGACAAAGCTGTTAAGAAGAATGAGTTACCCATGTCTTCTTTGAAAGATGCTCTGCATGTGTTAGAGACTGGTCGGTCTGACGGTTGGGGTCGAGTTATTGATGTGGTTGATAACCTGGGAAAAACTGGTTTAGGCTTTACGCCTGGTACAGTCAGAAGAGATTTGAAGCGTATTAATGAGGCTTTTCACAGCGCTGGATTCATCCACAAAGATCACTCTACTGCTGCCATCATTGAAGATGATGAAGAAGAAGAACTTCCCAACTTCGTGACACATGGACAGATCTGCCAGAATTGGATAACTGTTGATGTTCCCACTGTTGTTCAGATTTCAAAGTAATTTATTTTTGTTTCTTTCAAAAAATCCTTTCATTCTGCCCAAGGTGAAAGTGAATTTGTGAGGGCTTTGTTTCAAATTTTATCATCATCAATAAAATGTTATTTTGTTTATCCATATTATGTTTTTCCCTTTTTGCTTTATTTCTGAAAAATGGTAACATAAAAAACCAAAAAATAATAATGTGTTAATCACTTTTATCTGCATAATACTTGCACTTCTTGTTCATATTCTAAAATCAAACATAAATATTTGTGCAGATTGATTGTTAAACCCATTGAAAATAATGACCTTATGCCATCTCCCAACTTTGAGTTCCCAGTGTTTGGAGCTGAAGAAGAGGATATTGAGGAGATTCCAGATAAAATTTCTAGGTTGCTTGAGCACGAGGAAAAAGCCATTCAGCCTCATGAAGAGCCGTTGGAATTGGTTAATTTGGGTTCAGATGATGATTTAAAAGAAATCAAGATTGGGGCACTGCTTCAGTCAGATGTTAAGAAGAGGATTGTGAAGCTTCTTAGAGAATATGTTGACGTGTTTGCTTGGTCCTATCAAGACATGCCTGGTCTTGATATTGATATTGTGGAGCACCATTTGCCATTAAAGCCTGATGCTGACAAAATTCATGTACCACTAACTCCTCTTAATGTTATTTCTTCTCCATGGCCTTTCTCCATGTGGGGCATTGATATGATTGGAATGATTAAGCCTAAAGCGTCGAACGGGCACCGTTTCATATTGGTGGCTATCGTCTATTTTACCAAGTGGATTGAAGCGGCATCATATGCCAATATGACCAAGCAAGTAGTGGTCTGGTTTATCAAGAACCAAATCATCTGTCGGTATGGTATTCCAAGCCAGATTATCACTGATAATGGGTCGAATTTGAATAACAAGATGATGAAGGAATTATGCGATGAGTTTAAGATTGAGCATCATAATTCTTTTCCTTACAAACCTAAGATGAATGGGGCTGTTGAAGCTGTTAATAAGAATATTAAGAAGATTGTTCAAAAGATGGTTGTTACTTACAAGGATTGGCATGAGATACTCCCTTTTGCTTTGCATGGGTATCGTACATCCGTCCGCACTTCAACAGGGGCAACCCCTTTTTCTCTTGTTTACGGTATGGAAGCAGTGCTCCCAGTAGAAGTTGAAATCCCTTTTATGAGAGTTTTGATGGAAGCTGAATTATCTGAGGCTGAATGGTGCCAAAGCAGATATGACCAGTTGAATTTGATTGAAGAGAAAAGAATGACGGCCTTGTGTCATGGCCAAGTGTATCAACAGAGAATGAAGAAAGCTTTTGACAAGAAGGTTCGACCTCGTGTGTTCAGAGAAGGCGACCTCGTGCTCAAAAGGATCTCGACTTCTCCCAATAATTCTAGGGGCAAGTGGACTCCTAATTATGAAGACCCATATGTTGTTAAGAGAGCCTTCTCTGGCGGTGCATTACTTCTTGCAACTATGGATGGTGAAGAGTTCACTCGTCTTATGAATGTCGATGCTGTCAAGAAATATTTCGCCTAAAAAAATAAAAGAACAGCTCGCTAAGTTGAAAACCCGAAAGGGCGGCTTAAGCAAAAATGAGCGTCTCGGTGGGTTGAAAACCCGAAAGGGCGGTCCAGGCAAAAATTAGAGACAAAAACAGAAATAATCATCCTGGTAGATTGAAAACCCGAAAGGGAAATCTAGGCAAAAGTTAGGGATTATGGCAAGTAACTGCATCTGGCCAGTCTTGATCATTTGAAAGCAACATTGTCCATTAAGGATTCTGCTACAATCATCCTCAACTGAAGTTTTGAGCACAACGGAATTCAAAGTTGTTAGGGAGAATAGTGGTCATTGTATTTCAATGTAACCCTTTCCATGTATTTACCATTTTTCAAACTTTGTAATGATCCATGGAGTTAAGCCATTTGCGGACTTCCATTCTATTAATAAAATTTGGGCCTTTGTCCCTTTGTTTGCAATTCTTATTTTGTTTCTGTTTGCAAAATTTCATTTATTGCTGATGATGATTTTTGAAACAAAATGTGAATAATTGATTTAAATTATTAAAAATTATAAAAAAAATTTCCTTTGATTTATGAATATAAAAAAAAAGTGTCAACGGTTATTCCAAGAATGGTAGGATCAATGTTTTCCTCAACAGGGTTCGTTCTCGCTCCTTTGGCAGAATTTACTAATAGATCCCCAATAGAGTTTGTTGATATTTCCTCAGCAGAGCTTGTTCCTATGAATGTGATCAGTTGTTGACAAGATGATGGGTTTGTTATGATGTGTTGAATTCATAAGGTCCGATGCTGTTTGGTTTTCCCCCAGCTAAGTCTTGATCTGAATCCTCTCCAACTGATTATGTTATGGTCAGGCAGTTGAGTAGTTTTAAGGTCCACTTCTCCTTAATGGTGGTCCTCACCCAGAGATTCATTTTTGCTGTCCCCAGCAGAAATCATATGAGGAATCTTCACTCAGAGTTTTACCCTCTAGACGTGTTGTTGTTGCTTTGGATGTCCCCAAACAGAGAGCGATGTTATTCTCTTCTAAGAAGCATTGACGTGGTGATCGCTTGTCGTGTTTCATCTTGTCTTATGGATGTTTTTCTCTCCAGGTTGTTCTACCCAGGGATTTATCCTTGATGATTCTCCAATGGAGGCAGTGTATTATCATTTCCAATCATAAAGCAGTGAGGTTAATTTCTCATTTCCCCCAGCAAGTCCAAGATGTACTTCTCTCCGTATTGTTTTTCAGAGATTTATCCTCCTAGTAAAGATTATGCACCACTATTGTGGCTATTCCCCAGTAAAGTCGCTCATGATAACTATATTCAAGGAATATTAATATACTAGTCACCTGTTGGGTTTTCTCTCATTCATGATGAGTATGGATCTAAAATCCCCCATAGTTTGACCTTTTGCTATTTTCCCAGCAAGTTCAGGATGCTTTGCTCAGAATTGGTTAATCCTCTGAGAATGTTCTCGTATCTTCAGCAGATCTGCCTTGTTTTCCCAGTGGATTTTTGTATAGATGTTTATATGTCTATAATCCCTAGGGGATTCATTTTTTTCGCAGCAGATCTCTTCATCCTTTTGAAATGGAAGTTCCTGTGAATTTTTACGATTCCCAGGAAGATTCAGAAAGATTGGGTTTGTATGATTCCCCAACAGCTTTCCTGCCATCCTCAAAGCAGAGTTTATGTTGTTATCCTCTTTTTGGATCATCGATGTTAGAAGATGGATATTTAGGTTTCTCCCCAAGGAGTATCTTCCTCTCCAGCAAGATTTGAGCCTTGTAGTAGGATTTATTTTCCTTTGATGGCTTTTGTTTATCTCTTGCAGGATTTCTTCAGCTAAATGCCTAGCAGAGTTGCTAATAACATCTCCATCTTGTTAAGATTAGCCGAGTATTCGGTGGTGTTGTGATGTTTATTTCACCCTCTGTTTATTCCTTATGTCTGTTTTGTCAGCATATTCATACTCATAAGCATCGCATGCGCATTCATTTGTTGTGCATAGCATATTGTTGTTGCATTTTGCATTTTGCATTTATGTTGGTGCTTTTTTGCTCTCTGGTGTTGTTATCCCCGTAGAGCGTGTGTGTCCTCTCTCCATTTAGAGTGTCGACCCGTAAGCAAAAAAATGCCTATCTTTGTTGATTCCCCACTGAGTTTATTTCTTGTGGAAGATTTTGATTCAGTTTCCTCTCCAGTTCATTATCTGGATGGAATTAGTCCCCAGTTGAGATATTTCCTCCTCGGGATGAGTCTTGTTTGACCGTTTCTCTCCAGCTTGTTCTTGGATTGAACTTTTGTTTGGATCTCTAGGTTGTGAAACCTAGATTGAGAGTGCATTTATTTTGCACCTTTGAGGATTCTGCACCCTTCAGCTGAAATCTGCGTATGATTCCCCTTTTGGAAAGTTCAATACTTTTTCGTGGCTTTCCTTTATTTGAGAAGCCTAAGGCGATGCAGTTAATACCTTTTGTGACTCCAATGAATGGTAAGTCTCTTCGGTTTGATGGGACAGTTTGTTGTTGAGATTTTGTGAGTCCAATGAATGGTAAGTCTCTTCGGTTTGATGGGACAGTTCGTTGTTGATATTTTGTGACTCCGATGAATGGTAAGTCTCTTCGGTTTGATGGGACAGTTCGTTGTTGAGATTTTGTGACTCCAATGAATGGCAAGTCTCTTCGGTTTGATGGGACAGTTCGTTGTTGAGATTTTGTGACTCCAATGAATGGTAAGTCTCTTCGGTTTGATGGGACAGTTCGTTGTTGAGATTTTGTGACTCTGATGAATGGTAAGTCTCTTCGGTTTGATGGGACAGTTCGTTGTTGAGATTTTGTGGCTCCAATGAATGGTAAGTCTCTTCGGTTTGATGGGACATTTTGTTGTTGAGATTCTTCCACTCCGATGAATGGTAAGTCTTTTCATTTAGATGGGATAGTTCGTTGTTGAGGTTTTGTCACTCCGATGAATGGTAAGTCTCTTCGGTTAGACAGGACAGTTCGTTGTTGAGATTTTTGTTACTCTGATGAATGGTAAGTCTCTTCGGTTAGACGGGACAGTTCGTCGTTGAGGTTTTCTACTCCGATGGATGGTTAGTCTCTTCGGTATGCTAGAGATAGTTCATTGTTGAGGTATTGATTTTCCCCAGTGGAGCCTTGCTGTGCTAGGTCTTCCCTGTTGAGTTATATCCTTGTTGTGTTGTGGTTTATTTCCATATACAGTTATCCCCAGTTTGAATCTTTTCCTCAGCTGAGTTCCGATAGTTGTGCGGTGTGTTCCCCGGCTAGTCAGTGGTCTCCTGTGATGTGTTTCCCCGGTGGAGTTTCTTTCTCTCGTTCTTCGTTTTGTTTGTCTCCTGTGGCATTTTCTCCCCACAGAGGTCTTGTGTCTGCATACCATTTGCATAATCATATCATTTTGTGATCTCTTAGGGCCAAAAATTGGGTTTATTGTTATATTTAAGTCTCTTCTATCTCGTCGAGACAAAGATGTCAATCATCTTATCTCCGAATAGAAGAAACTTAAATAGGGGTAGCTGTAATACCCTAAATTTTACCCCTAAGATCCTACATGTCCTCTTGCATTTCATGCCACAAACAAGATCACACATTCGTCCCCTCTTTTGTAGGATTATGCCTTGCATGGATCTTTGAGTTTGTGTGCGTTTGTTAGTTGTTTTATTGCTTAATTTGTTGATGTTTACTAACCATTAATTAAAATCCAAAAATATTTTGTTTTCTTTCACTAAGATTTTCAGGGGAAGAACAGGTTAAAAATACCAAAAATCAGTCCCTCAGCTCGAACGAATTTCATCTGAACAAAGTCAAAGTTGATCTGCAATTAATTCAAGAATTATCTGATCAAGAGTTTCCAAGATTTAATTGATTATTGTTCAAGAGACTCCAAGGTCCATGCCTTCTTTGACGAGCAAAAGAATCGAGCCAGAACCACAACAGTGCAACAAAATGCTCATTTTTCACAAATTTTGCACTGAGTAACCGGTTAACATATATGCTGTAACCGGTTACCCTCGTGAAATTTTGAAAAATGGTGGTAAATTCAAATTCAACAATTAGCACCAACCTCAGCCCTTGATCACATTTGGAATATTCTAGACCATCCCATTTTAATTCCCTACATCATCATAATTAATTCCCACCATGTACCATCACTAATCACCACTCTTTTGTGATTTCCCTCCAAATTTGAATTCCAATCCTAATTTTGATCATCCAAGCCTAATTCTAAACCACCAATTTTCCCAAGCCTAAACTCTATAAATAGAGGCTTCATTTCATTCATTCTTCAAGCTTTTGATAGCCAACAAACCTCTTGCAAATTCTCTTCCCAACCACAAAATTCACCAAAGCTCACTTTTCTTCTTTTGAAAGTTAACAAGAATTCACATTAAATATTGTTCAACTTTGAGCTAAAACTTCATCCAAACTTGTTTTCTTCATCATTTCTCATAGATCAAGGCTTTGGTATATGGATCTTAAAGCAATTTGAAGGAAGTTTCATATTTGAAGTGGTAATTCATCTTCCACCATTGTTGAAGCTCCATCTTCATCTTCCATAATGTAGATCTTTGGAGATCTTTGTTACTTGATCTTTTAGGTCTTGTAATTGTGTTTAATTGCTAGTTTTTTGCTGTTATTTTACTATAAATTTTGTGCAATTTCAGTTCCATGATCACAAAGTGTTTGTAAAAAGTTTTGAAAGTGGATCATGCTGAATTTTGCATAATTTTCTGCATTCTGGTGCAGTGTAACCGGTTAGTAGATATGTTGTAACTAGTTACTTTGTGTTAATTTTGAAAAATTGTGCCTATTTTGAACTAAGTAACCGGTTAGCAGATATGGTGTAACCGGTTACTTCGAAACAGAATGCATATTTTCACTTGTTTTTTGGGCTGTTTTGGTTTTTCTTCCCCTTTCTTCTTGTTTTAGCCTTGAAATGCATTGTTGAGATTAATTTCTCTTCAATTTCAATGGACTTTGGATATGGTTAGAGTAATTAAACATTCATTAGTTCAAATCTATCTTTTAATGGATTGTTGAATTCATTTGAGGTGCTTTGAATTAGTGATATGTTTTCACACTTAAACTTATCAATTAAAGGTGATTGAACTTGAAGATGAAAGGTTCTTGAATTTACAATTCAATTTGGCTTTCTCTTCATCTATTTCTCTTTTCTTTTGATCGATGAAAGTCTTATGGATCTTAGAATTTCTTTGTTGAATTTTTTATCAAGACTAGATCGTTACCTATTTTCTTTTCGTGCGATATTGCTTTCGGATGACGATTTACATATCGTTCATCTAGCATGCATTAGCACAAAGAGCTATTGACTGACCTCATTGTAGGGTAATTACTCCGTAAATTACTTCGTGATTGCTTAACATAGCGCAACATTTGTCCCTCTTTATCCAATTCTGAATTTGAACTTTCGTGGTCCGGACCTTGATTGGTCGCGTCAACCCAATGTTAGTTAATCTTTTGTATTAGGTTCAAAATATTTGAAGCTTGTTGTTGTAGAGGCTTTGATTCTATCAATCTTCTAACAAGTCTTCATCAACCTTGACCTAAGTACATTGTTTAATCACTATAGTTCAAGACGCGAAACAGAATAATCGGTGAAGGCTTATGGTACTAGAGCCTTGTGCTACTAATTACTAACTTCTGACTTCTTTATATTTCCTTCTCGCTCCCTATCTCTCTTTATTTTTTTTGCTTTATGTCATTATATCATATTCATGTTTATGTTTATGTCATTTTTCTTTTGTTAACTTGGACCATTTTATCTTGTGCTTTGTTTTTCTTTTGTCCATTTTGGACTCAAAAACATTACTAAAGGATTAAACCACTAAAAGACTTGTGCTCTTAATTGTTGGACTATTGCCATTATCTTTTGCATTGGAGGACCTATACTCTTGATTATGGACTTATGGACTTAGAATTAGGATCCTAACCTATGCTTGGGAGTTTGTGATGGAAAACCTTGGATTTTGGATACTTGGAGTCCTCTTTTGAAGACTTATTTTTGAATCAAGACCAAATCAAAAAGGAAAAAATGCTTATGCTATGGAGCTTGTCCATGTGGTTAGATCTTTCTTATCCTTAGCTTTTACTTTATGCTTTAGGATAGTCACTTTTTCTCCACCCCTTCTTCAATTTTCAAAATCTCCTCTCTTTTTCCAAACTTTCTTATTTTTAAACTTAAAACCGCTTTCATAATAAAACCTTGACTTCGGTCAAGCGATTTTTTTTTAAACTTTCTTTTCTTTAATAAATGTTAATCCATATTAATCATATTTTGACCATTTCATAAAAACATAAAAAATACAAAAACTCATCAAACTCCTTTTGTGCTTTGTGCACTTTTTCTTTTTAACTTTTTTCATAAGTTTAGACATGATTCATTTCTTTAAGAGGAATTATTCGCTTAGAAATGACGACTTGTCTTTACACTTAAAATTAACCAAAACAAACAAATTTTTGTTCTTTGTACCACAAACAACGGAGTTTTGATCCTACATTGCATATCGTGGGTACGTAGGCATGAGGCGATAAGTCTCTCCAAACACAAAAAACCTTAAAAAATATTTCTCTTCTCATCCCTCCCAATCTCTTTCAAGCAAACCATTTTCAAACCAAAAAGCGGTAGATATTTCAAAGGGTTCCTGTAGAGTACTATAGACGTTTTGGGTGCTAACACCTTCCCATTGCGTAACCAACCCCCTTACCCATTTCTCTTTGTCTTTTTTAGCCTTTGCTTTTTTAGACTTCTTAGGATTTATTCGCTCTTTTTTCCTTTTTCTTTGTGGAATAAATAAAAGTGCGGTGGCAACTCTGTTTTCCTTGAGTTAAGTTAAATAATAGCTTACACTCACAATTTTTACCGCTACAATAGGGGTATACAAAAGCCTTGCTTCATTTTGATCCCTTTTGACAAAAAACATTCGACCCTGTATAGCCCATACATACCCCAAATCCCAACTATGTTGGCACTCTGCATATAATAATCATCACCACATAAAGATTACATCCTCAAACGTGTAGCATATCCATCAATATGGAGCATTGCGCCTTACAAATTCAAACATGCATACGAAGGATAAGCCAGACTTAGTACCTTGTACGAAATACCCAAATCAATCCCCGGTTAGACAATGATATACCTCTAGAGAAAATATTATCCCCACAAATCTCCCAGCTGATATTCCTAGTAAATTTCCTTTGAAATACTTCATTTTGATGTCCAGCCCCACATTGATATTCTCTTTTCTCCAGCCATCGTGCTAATGTCATTGCTTCTTTTCAGTCGCCGTACTGATATATCTTTTCCAACACTCGTCAGTGTTGATTTTTTTTCCAACACTCGTCCATGTTGACCATATTTTTTCTGACACTCGTTAGTTTTGACTATATCTTTCCAACACTCGTCCGTGTTGACCTTTTTTTTCAACATTCTTCCTTGTTGACCATATTTTTCTAACACTCGTCAGTGTTGACCATATTTTTCCAACACTCGTCCATGTTGATCATATTTTTCCAACACTCGTCCGTGTTGATCGTATTTTTCCAACACTCATATGTATTGACCGTATTTTTCCAATGCTCGTCCGTGTTGGCCGTATTTTACCAACACTTATTCGTGTTGACCGTTTTACTCCAATGTTCGTCCCTGTTGGCCGTATTTTCCAGCACGCGTCCGTGTTGATCATTTTTTTCCATTACTCGTTCATCTTGACCGTATTTTCCCAACACTCGTCCATGTTAACCATATTTTTCCAACACTCGTCCGTGTTGACCATATTTTTCAAACACTCGTCGGTGTTTAACGTATTTTTTCCAACACTCGTCCGTGTTGGCCGTATTTTTCCAACACTCGTACGTGTTAACCGTATTTTTTCAACAGTCATCTTGTTGACCGTATTTTTCCAACACTTGTTCGTGTTGAACGTATTTTTTCCAACACTCGTTCGTGTTGACTGTATTTTTCTGATACTCGTCTATATTGACCGTATTTTTCCAACACTCGTCTGTGTTGGACGTATTTTTCCCAACACTCATCCGTGTTGACCGTATTTTTCTAACACTCGTCTGTGTTGACCATATTTTTCCAACACTTGTTCGTGCTGACCGTATTTTTCCAACACTCGTCCGTATTGACCGTATTTTTCCAACATTCGTCCGTGTTGACCGTATTTTTCCAATAATCGTATATGATGGCCTTATTTTTCTAACACTCATCCCGGTTGATCCTAATCTTTCCAGTACTCGTCTGTATTATTTTCCAGCACCCATCTGTGTTTATCTCATCTTTCTAATTCTCGTTCGTATTATTTTTTAACACTCGTATGTGTTGATCTTACCTTTTCAATACTCATTCGTATTGTTTTTCAACTCTCGTTTGTGTTGATATTACCTTTTCAATACTCGTCCGAATTGTTTTTCAACAGTCGTCCGTGTTGATCTTACCTTTTCAATACTCGTCCATATTGAATTCCAACACTCGTCTGTTTTGGTCCTACTTTTTCGATACTCGTTCGTATTGTTTTTCAAACACTCGTCCATGTTAATTTTACCTTTTCAGTACTCATCCGTATTGATTTCCAAACACTTGTCCATGTTGATCTTACCTTTTCAATACTCGTCTGTATTGATTTCTAACACTCGTTTGTGTAGATCTTACCTTTTTATTACTCGTTCGTATTGATTTCCGACACTCGTCCGTGTTGACCTTGTTTTCCCAGCACTCGTCTATTCTAACTAATTTTGATCCCCAACATTCGTCAGTGTTGATCTCGTCTTTCAGTACTCCACCGTATTGATTTCCAATGCTCCTCCGTGTTGATAAGCATGGCAACAAAACCCATACCCGCGGGTACCCACCCGAACCCACCCCAAAGTTGACGGGGAAAACCCGCTTTGACTGGGTTTGGGTTTTCCCCGATTAAAAAATATGGGGACGGGTCGGGTAATGTGGACACTAGTACCCACCCCGAACCCGTCCCCGTCCCGTTTATTATATTATGTACATTATTATTTAATTTTGTTAATTTGGAATATTAAATATGTGGCCAATGTTTTGATATTTTGATTTGTATTATTTATTTAAAATATTTCAAATGTATGTAAGAATTTTTTTTGAGATTTTTTTTATTTTATTATTTGTAATGTAATTTGATTTTGGAAAAGATAAATATGTCTATTAAAAAAATTGATTTTACTAAATGGATGGTGGCGGGGCGGGGATACCCGAACCCAACCCGAACCCGTTTGGGACGGGTTTGGGTTTTAACTCCCCATCTCCGTTTGGGTTTGGGGAGGGGAACGGAAATTGTTTGGGGATTCGGGTTTGGGTTTAGGGGAGGTAAAAACCGTCCCCGACCTGCCCCGTTGTCATGCCTACGTGTTGACCTTATCTTTCCTACCTTCCAATACTTGTCTGTATTGGTGTTGATCATTATTGTTCTCACTTACCGTGCTGACTCCATACAATTTACTCTCCCAGCCACAATGCTGATGATTACTCTTTCTCATAATCCCCACAGTGTCTTCTCTCCGCCTTTTGTGCAAGAATCTTTATTCCTAAGCAAAGTCTCACTTGTCTTTTTCAAGATGTCTCTGCCTTTCGCATGAGAAAATATCAATAGTTTCCTTTAACTAATTACCTCTATACCCTCTATTACTTGCCTTTTGTAAAGTACACAATTGATCCTCATACCTTTGTGGAATACTACGGGAATATCTCAACCACCCATACTTGTCGAAACTTGTTAGTGGATGCAAAACAAATATCATAAACAGTTATACCTATCTTTTCTCTTCGGAGAGCAAATTTTTAGGTCTTTCTATTTAATATTCTTCTACCTCGAATGCCTAAAAGTCATTGTTATTCATAGCTTCAGGTTTAAGAAGATTAAATAGGGGTAGTTGTCATACCCTAAAATTTGCCCTACCTATTTTCATTTTCATCTGGCTCATGCTTAAATCATCTACATGCATGGTTATCGAGTTGTCCAATTAGGTAATTCGTTTTAGTGTTTCATTCATCGCATTTCGCATGATTCGTTAGTGGGCCTGTTGACACTGGATTTCGACTGGCGGTGGGGTTTAGAGACTCCCAGTGCGTGTCGACGCAAAAGAGGTACGATAAGGTGTCGAGTCGACGCCAGCAGAAAGACGTGTCGGAGAAACGTCGACAAGCTTTGGCGTCGGAAGGGAGTGAGGTGACAAGCTGATTTCAACTTCAAGGAACAAGTGTTTAGGCGGGAAAAGTTTGAAACTTCCAAGACTATGGGAAGTTGAAAAGAGAGTGGGGTGCCACGTGTCAGCTTCAGAAAGCATTTGAGCAGACAAACAGTTATTTTTTAGGCCTATATAAGACGTTGTTATTTTCATTTTAGGGGTCGCATTTTTTCACATTGTAAGGGGAAAAAACTCAAAGTACCAAGCTTAGAGAGAAACGAGTTCACTCCCGCAAACAAATGTACACTTGCGTCCAAATCTTACTTAATGCAATTTATTTTCCGCATATAATTTAAAGTCTTTACTTCTCTTGTTTTCTCGCTCAGCTTTTCCTTGTATCTCTTTGTTTGTTTTGCATCCAACTCGCAACCGTTAAGAAACCCTTTGCGTCACCCAGGTCACTTCAGTGTGACACTTGCACTAAAAAACACAGACAAACTAAAACGCAGCATAAACTGAAACGCCGGCGAACAAAGTGGCACGCCCGGTGGGACTCGTGTGAATTGAGTATATGTTTTTGCGTAGTGGTAAGATGGTAATACCACGACCAAACGAAGAACCGTCTCCGATAGAAACTGCGGTTGGGACACACACAACTGATGTTGGCTCTGGTACCATATCAGCAGTGTCAACCTCTCCTAGCGGACCAATTACAACCCCGCGTCGAAACGACCCAAGGTCGACAATGGCTGGGACTACGGGGCAATGTATGCCTAGTATCACCATGCCCATACCTAGATCGTATGGAATGCCACCAGAGTTCATGTCAAGTGTGCATTCTAGCGGACATTTGTTTGGAGAAAGTTCGTCCCCAGTATTTTCGACTTATCAAGGGATAGGACACTTGTCAAACCCGATGGTTCGACCTCCAGGATTCAACCTATCCTCTCAATCCATACCGACCTTTACCTCTAGTTCTGTCGTGGTCATGAGGCAACAAATGGACGAGAGTAATCATGAGATGGTTCACATGTTGACTCAGCAAATGGGTACAATATTAAGACCACAGATACAAGAATCAACCCAGAGTTACCAGCAACTGGCGACTCAGATGACACGAATCGGTGATTTCTTAGGCGCCCCTAGAGCTCAGGGTCGACAGACCCCACCGCCGTGACCGGTGACGCCCCTTCGTCAGGATGAAGCCTTCGACGAAACTATAGAACAACCCTGCGAGTTCGAAGAAACTCCTAGGAGGGTTCAAAGGCCACCTATAATTGTCCATAGGCACCAAGATTCAGATTTTGTTGTCCAACAGGTTCGACAGGACGCCCTGGCTGGAGAACATAACTTGGAAGCTGTGGTCGAACGTATCATGGTCCGTAATGGGGCGAACCCTGGCCTTTGACGGCCAACATATACATCCCCTTTACCAAATTTTGTCTTACAAACAGAGTTACCCAGGGGATGGAAAGTGCTAAAATTTACCAAGTTCGCTGGGGAAACAGAAGAGTCCACCGTCGAACACATCGCGAGGTATCAAACCGAAGCGGACAACATAGCGAACAATGAGGATTTGAAAATGAAGTATTTCCCAAGTTCCCTCACAAAGAGTGCGTTCACGTGGTTCACCACGTTGCCCCCTCAGTCCATTCACACATGGGCACAATTGGAGAGGCTATTTCACAAACAATTCTATATGGGACAGTCAAAAATAAGTTTGAAAGAATTGGCAAGCGTCAAACGCAAGGCCACGGAGTCGGTAGACCAGTACTTAAATAGGTTTAGACTTTTGAAAGTACGTTGCTTTACTCAAGTCCCTGAACACGAGTTAGTCGAAATGGCCGCTGGCGGCCTGGACTATTCGATCAGGAAGAAATTGGACACACAATATCTTAGAGATATGGCGCAACTGGCTGATCGGGTTCGCCAGGTCGAAAGATTGAAAGCTGAAAAAGCCCAGTCTAACAGATATCGTAAAAAAGAAAAAGTAGCTTATGTGGCTGCTGACGATTACTCGTCCGACGATGAAGAATCCGTCGACGAAAGTGAGATCCACGTGGCTGAGCTTAAGCCAGGACCTCCCTATACATGCAAGCTATTGAAACCATCGAATGGGAAAAATCCCACCGAAACTAACAAGACAGATAAATACGTTGCTAAAACTTATACTTTTGACGTTTCGAAATGTGATGAAATATTTGATTTACTGGTTAAAGATGGTCAAATTATTATTCCGTCTGGTTTGAAATATCCCCCTCTAGAACAAAAGAAAAAGAGGGGATTTTGTAAGTTTCATAATTTCCTTGGTCATAAAACAGCTCAATGTGTTCTTTTCAGGGATTTGGTGCAAAAGGCTTTGAAGGAGGGTCGACTCCAATTTGGCGAGAAGCCGAAGATGCAGGTTGACACCGACCCACTGAAGGTTGAAGAGGCTTTGTATTCGGAAGTGTACGAATGTTTGATGGTCGAAGCTACTGAGGGCCTCGACAAACCACCAATGGCTGAAGTGGTAGAATGCATGATGGTCGAAACTACTGAAGGTTCCGACAAGAAAGCAAAGGGCAAACTCGAAGCAGTATACCCCCAGGCTGGTGAAAGTTTGGAAGATTTCCAGGATAAGTGCAAGATAAACGGCTCCAAAGTCGCGCTATACCCCAGGTGCAATGATGTGTTCGATGAGAAAACTGCTGAGAGGTACGAGGCAAGCAAGAAAGAAGTGCTGCCAGAGAGTGAGCAACCTGTCCCAAGGTTTGTGTTCGACAGGAGCGGGGTCCCTCGTCGAAATGAAGAGTACAGGAAGTTGTTCCAAGGGGCAAGGCCTAAAACTTTCGTGCCCCCATCATACTCCCCACAGGAAAGGTGGATGGCACCGGTAAATCAGAAAGGAAGCAAAAGACCAAAGTGGAAAGCTCTTGATTTGGAGAAGGAGGCGAATGTAGCTGGTGAAAGGGTCGAACAAGCAGGATATAAGGTGTCCCCCAATTACAAAGGAAAGAACACTATGACTAGGACCCAATGGAGGCGCTATCAGCGCAATAAGAAAGCTGAAAGAGAGGCTACATCTTCAAAAGTAAAGAATGTCAGAATATCTGTACAGAAGCGCCAGTACCCAAAGGGAAGATGGGTAGAAAAGAGCAAGGTGGCGACAAACCAGACCATGGCAGTAACTGTGAATGCTTCAGGAGAGAAGGAAGTAGTGTCGACCCAGAGCTCAAAGTGTACTTCGTTGGCAGAAAGTAAGAAAGAACCAGAGTATACTCCTCAGTCACATGAAGAGGAGCCAAAATACTCTCCTCAGTTCGATGAAGAGTATGACCCATCACATGAAGGGGATTTTGATGAAGACATGTACGACGACACCAATGACGACACCTATGGCGAAGATTTTGTGGTAAACTGTGGTATCATGTCAGTGCTACCGGCGGAGTATGATGTGGTATCTGAGATCTCTGAGACTGAAGAAGACTTTGTCACAGGGGAAAATGCGGATGACAAGCCACTATGTTATTATGTGATGAACAGTGGCGTGGTCGAGGAACAAACGGCTATGTTCGAACGTCCCACCCCTGGGATGATGTATCATTTAAAGCCATTGTTCATAAAGGAAAAGATTGATGGGGTGTCTGTCAACAAAGTGTTTGTGGATGGTGGAGCGACTGTGAACCTAATGCCTCACAGTTTGTTTAAGAGAATTGGAAAGACGGAAGCTGACCTCCGACAGCACAACATAGTCTTGTCCAATTACAAAGGCAAGACCAGTAACATCCTGGGGGTTGTCCAAGTGGACTTGGCAGTGGGTACAACCAACAGGCTGACACTCTTCAAGGTCATCAAATCGAAGGTAAACTTCAATCTGTTGGTGGGACGTGAGTGGATCCATGGAATTGGGGAAGTACCATCAACTATGCACCAGAGGTTGATCATTTGGAGGAAGGATGACATCGTCGAAAATATTGAAGCAGACCAAAGCTATTACAAAGTCGACGAAGCTAAGGGTACCAAGAAATCTTTTGACCAGCACTTAGCCAATATGGCTCCTTGTGATGACGGATCAGGATCTTACACCTCCGTCGACACGGGTCGTGTCCTGAACCTAGACCCCGACTATGGGTTCATCTGGGACGCTGCCGACGAAGGTATGGAGCCAATGGAAATGCCACCAATAGGGTGGTCCACTACTGGTGAAGATGACTGCTGAGTCAGAAAGCATGACTCGGATTTCGGCCTATCTGGCTGAAAACAGAAAAATGTAGGCACTCGAAAAAGACGAGACTCTCCAAGCAACTAAGGGAGCCGACCATGACAAAGAAAATCAGAGGCTTGATGGTATTTACGATGATGAGCCTCTAGGGTTTGAAAAGGGGCCAGATCATGAACTGCAGAGAATGCAAGCCCAAGACCCGCTTGAGGAAGTCGACTTAGGGGATGGAATAACAAAAAGGCCCACCTACGTGAGTACCAAGGTAGGACCAACAATGAAGGCTAAACTGGTTAAAGTGTTGAAAGAATACAAGGACTGTTTTGCCTGGGATTATGGCGAAATGCCTGGTTTGAGTCAGAGTGTAGTTGAGCATCGTCTCCCAATCTAGCCAGGCAAAAAGCCAGTAAAGCAACCCCCTCGACGTTTCGCCCCAGAAGTGACGTCGAAGATCAAGCAAGAAATTGAAAGATTGCTCAAAAGTCGATTCATCAGAACTGCGAGGTATGTAGAGTGGATAGCAAACATAGTTCCTGTTATTAAGAAAAATGGGACCCTTCGAGTATGCATTGACTTTAGGGATTTGAACAACGCTACTCCTAAAGACGAATATTCAATGCCCGTGGCAGATATGCTAGTCGACTCAGCTGCGGGATTTGAGTATTTGAGCATGCTCGACGGCTATTCCGGTTACAATCAAATTCTCATAGCCGAAGAAGATGTCCCCAAAACTGCATTTCGATGCCCTGGAGCTTTGGGGACATATGAATGGGTGGTGATGCCTTTTGGGTTGAAAAACGCTGGGGCAACCTACCAAAGGGCTATGAATGCTATATTCCATGATTTTATTGAGAATTTCATGCAGGTATACATTGATGACATAGTTATAAAATCGTCATCAGAAGATGGTCACCTCGACCACCTCCAATGCTCATTTGAGCGAATGAGAAAATATGGATTAAAAATGAATCCACTAAAATGTGCCTTTGGTGTTCGTGCAGGGGGTTTCCTGGGGTTTGTAGTCCACAAGCGAGGCATCGAGATCAACCAGAACAAAACAAAGGCAATCTTAGATCTCAAGCCTCCGACAACAAAGAAACAGCTCCAGTCTTTGTTGGGGAAGATAAATTTCTTGAGGAGGTTCATCTCAAACCTAAGTGGCAAGACGAAAGTGTTTTCACCACTGCTCAAGACCAAGAAAGAAAGTGAATTCCACTGGGGGCAGGAACAACAAGAGGCTTTCGACGTGATCAAAGAATACCTTACGAAGCCTCCAATCCTATTACCACCTAGTATAAATAAAAGCATGAAGTTGTACATTGCAGCGTCGGATACGACCATAGGCAGTATGTTAGCACAAGAGGATGATGGTGGCGTCGAAAAACCCATATATTACCTTAGTAGAATATTGATAGATGTTGAGACTAGATACACTATGATTGAAAAGTTGTGCCTATGCTTGTACTTCTCATGTATGAAATTGAAGCAATATATCAAACCAGTTAATGTTTATGTTTCGTCGCATTTTGATGTCATTAAGCATATGCTGTCCAAACCTATTTTACATAGTCGAATTGGGAAATGGGCACTAGCGCTAACTGAATTCTCCCTGGCATACGTCCCTTTAAGGGCGATGAAGGGGCAAATAGTGGCGGACTTCATTGTCGACCACGCTGTAATCGAAACGTCGATACATAGCATCGACGTCGCCCCATGGAAATTGTACTTTGACGGGTCGAGGCATAAAAATGGGGCAGGTGTTGGAGTCTTAATAATCTCCCCACAGGGAATTCCAACTACCTTTAAATGCAAAGTCGATGGCAAATGTTCAAATAACGAGGCAGAATACGAAGCCTTAATTACTGGTCTTAAGATACTCAAAGACTTGGGAGCCAAAGAGCTGGAGATAAAAGGAGATTCAGAATTGGTGATTAAAAAAATTACAAGAGAGTATAAATGCGTAAGGGAACATCTTTTAAGTTACTTTTCGCTGGCGAAGTGTTTACTGGAACATTTCAAAATTGTCAGCATCTCGCATGTGCCAAGGATGGAAAACCAGAAAGCTAACGAGTTGGCACAAATTGCTTCTGGGTATAAAGTGTCGGAAGGTAAGTTGAAAGGCTTCGTCGAAACTAGGAAAAAGATAGTGTCGAATGTACACGCACCACCAGGCTGGTCGATACCCAAAGTCTCGATGAGCTTGGTCGAAGGTTTAGAAAGTTGTGAGGTTTTCGTTAACGATATGCCACCAACAGACTGGCGAAGGACAATTATAGAGTATCTGGAGAACAAACTGGGCAGTACCGATCGAAAGACCAAGTATAGAGCCATGAGCTATGTCCTAGTGGGAAACGAGTTATTGAAGAAAACTCCAGAAGGGGTATTGGTCAAGTGTCTGGGGGACACTGATGCATACCTGGCAATTTCTGAGGTTCACAGTGGGGCTTGTGGGGCTCACCAGGTTGGCCAAAAAATGAAATGGCTTTTGTTTCGACAAGGTTTCTACTGGCCCAGCATGCTTAAGGATTGTATAGATTTCGCGAAAGGATGCCAGGATTTCCAAAAGCACGCCAACATTCAGCATGTCCCAGCCAGTGAATTACATGTGATTGTCAAACCATGGCCTTTTCGAGGATGGGCTTTGGATGTAATAGGAGAGATTCGGCCAGCTTCGTCAAAGCAGCAAAGATTTATCCTCGTAGGAATAGACTATTTCACGAAATGGATAGAGGTTGTGCGTTTAGTGAAAGTGGATCAAAAGGTCGTGATAGACTTCATCCAGAATCATATCTTGTATAGATTTGGGATACCCGAGACAGTCACAACAGATCAGGGTTCTGTGTTTGTGGGACAGAAGATGCAAGAGTTTGTGGCAGAAACGGGTTTCAAGTTGGTTACTTCGACGCCATACTATGCTCAGGCGAATGGTCAGGTTGAAGTAGCCAACAAGATAATAATTGGCTTAATCAAAAAGCACATTGCGAACAAGCCAAAGAACTGGCACAAGACATTGAGTCAAGTGTTGTGGGCTTGTCGGACATCACCCAAAGCGTCGACAAACTCGACTCCATTCCGTCTAACCTACGGACACGACGCTGTGTTACCCGCAGAAGTACACTTGCAATCCGTCAGAGTGTAACGACAATATGAGATTCCGTCGGAGCAATACTGGGAGATGATGTTAGATGAACTTGTAGACTTAGACGAGGAAAGAATGGTAGCTTTAAATGTGTTGCTGCGCCAAAAGGCTCGAGTCGCCAGGGCATACAATAAGAAAGTCTAAGGGAAAACCTTTGCCGCAAATGACTATGTTTGGAAAGTGGTGTTGCCCATGGATCGACGAGATCAAACGATGGGAAAATGGTCGCCTAACTGGGAGGGACCATTTCAGGTGACACGAGTGTTTAGTAACAACGCATACGAAGTACAGGAGTTGGGGGCAGACCAACGAATATTAAGAGTAAATGGGAAATATTTAAAAAAAATACAGACCCATGCTGCAAGAAGTTCACATCAAAACATAATTTTCATTAAATTTAAGGCCAAGAATGGCTTACAAAAATGGTGCATTACATTATACCAAAATACAACCTAAGGGAATTCAGGGAATCTAGCCTTAAAATCATCAAAGAGGACCTTCTCGTGAGTTATTTTGCTCTCAAGAATAAACTTTCGTCGTTGCATGCGGCTGATAGCATCCTTAATCTTCATAGCCGCTTCGACATGAACAAGGCCTTGAGCGACTTCGTGGTCGATGGTTTCTTGAGAAGGCAAGGGCTCAGCTGAGTCCAAAGAGGCTTTTTGATGTTCGACTTCAGCTATTCTTTTTGTCAGTTCCGTGATCTGGGCTTGATACTCAGATATCTGTTGATCGAAGGCTTGGCGTTTGTTGGAATGCTCTTGTTTCTTGGTTTCATAGTCTCCAAGCTTCTGTTCACAGACGGAGCTAAGATGCCACTCACGCTTCATGTCTGCATGTCGGAACCGAATTTGGGCGTCGGCCTGATGATGCGTCGAGAGGTCCTTGGCCATTTGAGTAAAGAAAGCTTCGAACTCAATCAGATAGGTGGCCATGGGGGCAGGAAGCTGGAACTCATAGAGTTCACTCAGAAGGTTGAAGACGTCATTAGCTATGTCGGATTCCTCAGCAACAGCCGCCAGAAACTGTTCCTCAAAAAGGTAAGACCGCAGCTGCTGAAGTTTGAGGTTGAAAGAAGCATCCACTTCTAGAGTGGGGATTGAGGTCGAACTGGTGGATCGAATCTCTTCGGCTGTCTGTCGAAGTTTGTGTAGCGCTCTTAGAGTCGCCGCTGGATTTGTGGCCTTGTTTGCTAAGAGTGCCTCTGGGTAGGAGATTCCTCAACAACAGGTGAAGCCTTCTCTGGTTGGTGTTCGGGGATCTGGAGGTTCTCTCCGACGACAGTATCCACGGCAGGCGAAGGAGTGATAGTGACCCCAGGGAGTGTATCATCAGGCTTGACGTTTTCAGTTGAAGCAGGAGGTGTCTTCGCCAAGCTTTCCTCAGGCACGAGGGAATGAAATTCATCAATCTTTTGGGGACTTGGTGTAATGGTTACACTAGCAGTAGGAGCGTATGTGGCCGATCCGGTATCACCCTCACCAACAGTGGTCGAAGTGACCACATTTTCCTGCAAAAGATAAAACACCAGTGAGCTTCATCACCCCCAAGGTCATTTGGGACGTAAATAAAGTTGGATTACCTGCGCAAGAGTTGTTGTCTTGGGGAGGGCGACAGAAGGAATTGGTTTGAAAACGTCCTCAAGGTTCCTCGGGACGACTGGGGCTACTGTCGAGACGCTGGTTTTCGAAGGTGTCCTTCGCGTTATAGCCTTTTTCTTCCTCACCAAAGGGGTAGAGGGAGGAGACGCTGGAGCTGTTGCAGTAAAGACTCGGGAATGAGTACTCTCATTCGATTCAGTCCTTTTGGGGGAAGTTGTTTTCTCAGAAACCTGTGCAGAAATAATGTGAGAACAAAGGGAGGACAAAGGCACAGAACAAGAAAATAAGCATACCTGTACAAGGTTGGCCCTAGGTTTTTTGGCAGGTCTGGTGGAAGTCGACGCAGTGGTCGTTTCTCGTTTGCGCCCTTGAAAGCAACACTGCCACTATTTAGTACAGACTTACGAAAAAACAAGATCAAGAGTCCGGGATCTACCATTGTCGAAATTTCATCTGCAGGGACGACATCTATTGTGGTCGATGGTTTAGGGATGCCAACTGTAGAAGCAAAGGCGTCGACCACGTTTGCCAGGAAGAGACTGGGAGTGAAAGCTTGAGTCTGGTACTCCAACCACCAAGCCTCAAATTCCTGAGTAGTGAAAAAGGAATGCCGGAAGGAGAAAACTGGTAGCTCCAAGTGTTGAGAGGCTCTGACAAACCTCATGCAAGCTTTGTGACCAACGTGAGTTAGGCGTCGACCAGATCGGACTATGTCCTCAGGATGCCTCACTAAGGGTTTTGGCAACATTTGGTTCAAGCCAAATTGTCGGGCCACCAAATTTGGTCAATAGTTCATAAAACCATACCCATTGTTCCCTGTTTCGATACGGAAAGAAATCATGGTAGGAGTATGGAACGCCCGCCATATAGCATTCGACAGCGCAGCAGCTTGAGGTGAGACTCCAGGGAACGGGTTTCTAAACCAGTCAGGCCCAAACTTACGCTCCACAAATGGCGCCATGTCAGGGACGAAAGAGGAAGTTTCGACAAACATACTGAGATACCTCATAAAGAGGGCTTGTCTTGGAGTTTCTTGGGTGGTCACCAAGGCTAGTCGCAGTCCCTTGACAGAACGTACTTTGTTGAGACGCTCCATCTTTGCAGAGGCTGGATACCCTAATTTGTGCTCGAAGGTGGCGTTGAGGCAATGTTGCAACAACCACATAGGCCCTGAGATGTTTAAGGCTTTAGTGGTTTGGTGGAGGAGTTTAGTCTCATGGCCGACAGGCCAAGAGAATGATAAAGGGAAGCCAACAGAAGTTTGGCCAGAGATATTTGTCGGCCTTCATGAATCTGAATGGCCAAATTGATGAAACTTTTGGCTATTTGCAAAGAGCCAGGGCAAAACATGTAGTAAGATAAACAGAGGGTTAAGAAGGCAATGTGTTCCTCGTTTGGAGACTTCTTAGGAGTGTTTGTCATGATGATCCTCGATGTAGTTTTGAAAACTAGCATGCTCGAAGTCGAAGGAGTTCTCCGTCTCCCAAGTCGGGTCGAACGTTTCACCCAGTGGTGAAAGGCGAGTGATAGCCGCCACATCAAAGAGTGTCGGCGTGAACATGCCGCAAGGAAGGTGGAATGTGTTTGTCGACCCTTCCCAAAAGTACATCGACGCCAGCAGCAAACAAGGGTTAACCTTGTGGGCGGTTCTAGAGAGTTGGATGGCGTCGAAGATACCATAATCCTTCCATTATTGTTGACGTTTCCCTTCAACTTTGTCGAGCCAGGCGAGATAATCTTTGTTGCCTGGAGTTGGCATAGACCTAAAAACTCTAGACTTTGGTGCCATGTATTTAAGATTCAAGGTACCCCCTTTCTTGAAAGCGGGTGGGATCGTTTGGTCGAAGCAAAGGAAGAACTTTTGAAGCTCTTGAGGATTAGGTTTGTTGTCTGGAAGGGGACCATGGAAACCACACAGCGTGTTCTCCACTGCGAATGGAACAACCATTTGACGGCACCAGTTGGCCACCACCGTCTCATCAGCTGAAGATGGTTGAGGAAGAGGATGATGTGTTTCCGCTTCTGAAAGTACGTACGCAACCGGGTTGTTGTCAGTGGTTTGAGGAATGCGAGTGGTAGCTGCTCTTGATGAAGCCATTGGAAGAAAGAGACGCAGAAAGGTGCAAAGCGTTAGGAAAGAAAAATCAGAGTCTGAGTTTAGAGCAAATAATGGTTTCGTAAAAGAGGAGTTACGAAAAGTGGAAAGGGTTTCTAAAGAGGACTATTTATATGGCACATGCAGAAAATGAAATATCAAAACTTTTCAACTTCTGAAAGTAAGTGGGGTTTGGTGTCAAAGCCCATAACTTGGACGAGAATAGTCATCATGGCATTTTTCTTGGAAATCGTGGGATGAGACTGCCATCATCGTGTCAGGCGGCGCTTGCCACGTGTTGAGAAAGAAGACAAAACGATTGGCAAAAGTGCCAAAAGGAAAGCCGTCGAAATCCTGCGCGAAACCAAAAAGCCAGATTTCTCCATCGACATAATATTCAGTCGAAACTGGCCTTTTGAGGGGGCAATTTATTGACACTGGATTTCGATTGGCGGTGGGGTTTGGAGACTCCCAGTGCGTGTCGACGCAAAAGAGGTACGATAAGGTGTCGAGTCGACGCCAGCAGAAAGATGTGTCGGAGAAACGTCGACAAGCTTTGGCGTCGGAAGGGAGTGAGGTGACAAGCTTATTTCAACTTCAAGGAACAAGTGTTTAGGCGGGAAAAGTTTGAAACTTCCAAGACTATGGGAAGTTGAAAAGAGAGTGGGGTGCCACGTGTCAGCTTTAGAAAGCATTTGAGCAGACAAACAGTTATTTTTTAGGCCTATATAAGACGTTGTTCTTTTCATTTTAGGGGTCGCATTTTTTCACATTGTAAGGGGAAAATACTCAAAGTACCAAGCTTAGAGAGAAACGAGTTCACTCCCGCAAACAAATGTACACTTGCGTCCAAATCTTAATTAATGCAATTTATTTTCCGCATATAATTTAAAGTCTTTACTTCTCTTATTTTCTCGCTCAGCTTTTCCTTGTATTTCTTTGTTTGTTTTGCATCCAACTCGCAACCGTTAAGAAACCCTTTGCGTCACCCAGGTCACTTCAGTGTGACACTTGCACTAAAAAACACAGACAAACTGAAACGCAGCATAAACATACGCTTTCAATTCCTTGTTATGGGATTTGTTTGGCCGATCCCGCAAGCGAACCTGCGACGGAAGGCCAGCGGTTGTTCGCGCCGGCAAACAGGGCCAAGGGTTCGGTAATAATGGATTTAATCAGTTTAAGTGGATTTTCGAGGTGAATATTATTTGGTGATTATTCGGGTTTATTTTCCATATTACTTATGGTCCGAATCATCTCTTTATTCGAGATTCATGGATAGAAGGGGGATTGGAATTATTGTAACTTAATTCAGAAGTTTGCTTGAATTCAAAGAAAAAGGCAAAGTTGGAATAAAAATAATATTTCATTCATTTATTGGAAATTCGTGGTACAATGCATATTTCTTGAGATACAAATTAAAAGAATGGATTATAAGGAAAGAGTGTAAAAAACTACATCTTTAGGGTACAATTGACTTTTTGGTCAATTGTTGACTTTTGGTCAACTGTTGACCATTGACTCAATTTTGACTCCTGAATTTTCCTAGACATATTCTACAAGAATTTGAGCAAAGGATTCATCATTATTAAAAAAAAAAAGACTTATGTCATGATTATGTTAAATGCTAATTTCCAACAAATTTTATCTTCCATCAAGCTTCACTTCCATGGCTTGTTCTTCACTTTCTAATGTTGCTTCAAGTTCATTTTTCCCCCACAGTGCTCACTTTGCTACAAGTAAGAAGGTACACTAAGTTAGACGTTCATATCATGAAGTTAAATCATCAAGAAGTCATGGAAAAGTCATGAAAAACTCAAGAAACAAAAGGAAAATTCTGCATTATTCTTTAAATCCAATACTTGTTTTTTCAACACTTTCCAACATTGATTCCTACCGCAAAAAATATCAGAATTTGATCCTTTCACCATTCAAATGTGCTTCTTTTCAGCACAAAATCACTTCTCAAAAGCACTTAAAGTTATGGGATAATTCACCAAAAAGATTCAAAATTTTCAAGTTTCGTGCATAATCACCAATGACTTTCTATCTTACATTCCAACTTGGCACTTTTGCAAAAACTAAGCATCATCTGTCTCTAACTACCTATGCATCCACAATCATTCAATTACACAAATAACCATTAACTACCATAACTACCAAACTAACACAAGTCCTACCAAACTAACACAAATTCTAATTTCCATTTCCAATCAAAATTTTAATTAAAACCTATTCATTCATAACAATTAATACAAGGGTTCAGATTAGTGATCCGCAATTAAGGCTTAAATTAATTTCCAATCATTGATAAACCTCTTACTTGGATTATAATCCAAGGGTGCTCATTCATTTACAAAACCCATACAAACATTCCATTTTGAAGATGATAATTCTAATGGTATGCTTATGTCAGTTTTATTAAAATGATGTTACGACATTTAGTGAATGAATCACTGGTTAGAATGCCATATTGATACCAACACAAATGATAAGAAAATTTTTAGGAGTTAGTTTTAACACGATCTTGTTGTAGTATGCTTTTGAAATAAACCCTGCTTCAATTAGGTCTTTTGAGGGTTGTAACGTGGCCTGGTTCACGGTTTCAAAATACAAGGAATTTATGGCTCAAAATTTTATTTTAACCCACCCATTCTCCTTGATGTTCTCTAATCCTAATTTCAGTTAGTTTAACCCAACCGTTCATTTTTCAAAAGGGTTTTGATGGTTAAGGAACACAAATTTGTTCTTGTTGAGGATATTGTTTGACTCTTTCATGTTCTTTTTATTTTCCCTAATCTTTGCCTATACTGACTTTTCGAGTTTGCAGTCCATCGGGATGCCCTGATTTTTGCCTAAGTAATTTGTTTTCAAGTTTTCGACTTAGCGGGATTTCTCTTTTTTTTTGTTGGAACAAATCATCTGACATTTGTTCGATTGATTTATTAAAGGGTTACGACTGCCTCGTTCCTTTTTTTGGTGAGGGAAAACCATTGTGGATTTGATATTATTGACCTCTCGTGAGGGATAAGATGTGGTTGATCCTCGTAAGGGATACTCCTCTTTTTCCCTTTGCAAATCTGAACGCACAGTTAAATTAACTAAAGACTACCATGTCCCTAGTTAAGATTTAGGTTTTTTCGTACAGAAAAAAAAACTCTTACTCCTAGACTCAAAGGGGTTGACTAGGAATTATCTTCCTTATATCTCCGGTGTTTGGGGATTTGAAACAACGCCTTAATTGTCAACAAGGTTTTATTCAAAAGTATACGGCCAGTAGTTTCATCTATTTCGATTTCATCATTCTCATTTTGATTAAACAAGAGTTTGATACTGATGAATAAAATATGAGTCAACACGAATGGATTGATTCGAAACATGCATATTCATTTCACTATTATTATCATTCGAAAACAAACAAGTTTTACAAGTGAATAGTACTTAACAAACAAAAAAGATTACAAATGAAAATGATTGAACAGTCTAATGATCGCCGACGTGATTAGCCTTTGTATCCACCCACAGTTTGGGGTTATCATGCTTGTAAGAGTTATTGTGATAGTCCTCAAGGAGGTTCCCCTTCAGACTCTTCTAAAGGATGCAATCTCTTCGAATCTATCCTCGCTTCCACTTGCACTAGTTATGGAAATGCAGGCGTGCCTGCATGCGAGGACATGGGATTTTTTAGTATGTTTGGGTTGTTTAGTGTGAGCGTGATATCATTTGAATAAATCAGGTCTTGTACTTTGTTCTTTAGGGCTCTGTGTTTGAATTGTAATATAAGTGGGTTTTTGTTATCGTCTTCACAGGGATTGTCTGACTTCTTGATGCTTGTCGTTCAATAGTTTATCATTTCAAGAAAAAGGGTTTTCAAAGTTTTGTTCATAAATTGTCACGTTTTTAGTAGCAAAGCTTATAAATTCTAAAGTGTTTGATTAACAAAGTATATCAAAAGTAGTTTTCATCTACCCTAACTTATATGTATTCTTTCAATCTTGCATGTGAAGTCAGATCCGATTAATATCGTCGCATATTCTCTCAACACCGTCTATCTCTAGAGCGGCGTCGTGAGAAATACTGTATTCATCACTACACGATCTCTCTATATAACAACCAATATAGTAAGCTTTAAGTTCAACACAAAGAAACTATCAACCATAAACCGATCTCTCCAATTTATAAATCGATAGATGAATATCTTAGGTCAAGTTTCACAAAATCTATGTCTAGAGTTTTACAAAACAAGAATGGATCATTAAGAACAAAAATATTCATGATATATTAATCATCACTTGTTCACATACAAGGCCAATCAAAAGAAATACATAAAGCTAATGGTAGACTACCTCTACCTTTGATACAAAGGAAATCAGCTACCCATAACCATGGTAGCTTGCTTTACAAGTAATGGAAGAAGAGGAATGAGCATCCACGTCAAAGAATCGAACTCGGATGCAAATCCAGCTTCTATTTGCAAAATATCACCATTTGGTGAAGAAATGCTGAGAAATAAAGTTTAGGGTGAAAAATGGGTTATGATCCCCAAAAAGTGTGAAAAGTACTTATATAATACTTTTAGAATCTGCCAAGTTCTCCCAGCGAACTCTTTCTTCGCCCAGCGAAATCCATTTTATGGCACCTGAAGTGCCTCTGAACAGTTAAACCGCCCCTGAGGAAATACAAAGTTTGTTGTGCGAGCAATTCTTCGCCCTGCGAACTACCTCGCTACAAGTTCGCACAACGAACTTAGGGTTCTTTAGCACCTGACTTCAGTCTGAGATAACTCATTGTTCCTTCACTGTAACTTCATCCAGCGAATATTAGCTACAGGTTCTCCCAGCGAATATTCGCTATGAGTTCTCCCAGTGAACATCCGCTGCTACTCCTCACTGGCAGTTCACCCAACGAACATGCTGAATCTCTTCTTTTCCTTTGGCTTCCTTGTCCGATTACTTGTGTCTTACACTTTGATGTTTTTATGCCTAATTTCTGCACAATAACACATAAATCAAAAAACCAAAGTGTCATACCCTAATTTTACCCCTAATATTCCACCTCATTTACATCATTTGCATGACATTTAGCATTACATATGTGTGTGTGTCTTTATGCATCACTATCCCATTACAAATACAAGAAATGTGTGCTTGCTTGCTTTACAAGTTAGGTTGTGCCTCAAGATGTTTAAGCTGATGATTAGCCAGGGATTGGTGTGATCTTCAACACCTCAAGTCTCTCATTTATTCATAAAGATTAAGATTTTCCCTTCATCAACTATCAAGTACAATATTGCATCATTTCAAACTCACCAAGCTTCAAGTTCATTAGATGCACCAAATTAGGGTTTTGACTGAGTGAGGCTTACAATTGACTTTTTCATCTGAGGATGATCCTACACTTCAAAACATGATTCAAGGACCTCAAATACATCTTTTAAGGCCATTCATAAGATCCTAATTACCCAAGAAACTTGATTCATTGGCAATTACGAAGTTGAATTCATCTGATACAAAGTGAAACAATTGATCAAGTCAAAGCCTGATTTTTGGCATCTTTGGGTTAAACATGATTTCCTCAAGTCAAATATCATGAAAATATGATTTGTGGATGCATTTGATCATGATCAATCAAGACAATCAAAGAAAATTTCAAAATTTCAAAATTAGGGTTTGTGAAAATTTCACTAAGTTATGAAAATCCTATGATTTTTGCCCTACTTCCCAAGTTCATAACTTCCTCCCGAAGCAACCATTTTCTTTGTTCCAAAGATCAAATTGAAGATCTTGCTTCATACTCCAACTTTGCCCTAGGGGATGGATTCCAAAAAATGCATGGATAAAAAGATATGATGCCATGAAGTGGAAGGTCCATTAGTTTTTGAACAAAAACACTTAGAAAAATTTTCAACAAATTCTGAGTATGCCAAGTGACTGACTTTATAGGTTTTTTTCACCATGATCCCAATTGAATCAAGAAAAGTTGTCAACATGAAAGTTGTAGAGGATGTTTCAAGCTTTCCAAAGAGTCCAAGAACAAAGATTTATCTTACTTGAGCATGAAGTTATGATTTTTTCAAGAGGTATTGATGAAGCTGAAATTCAAGACAGATTCTTGTGGCACACGATTTTGGATACACTTTTGATCACTTTGCAAGCCTTATCTCTACACAAGATCAACATGAATCTTGTAGTATCCCATGAGATCTTTAAGATAGTACCAAATTTGCTGAAGTTCTATCCCTTTGCATAGTAGAAAACCTCATCCCAAGGCATGAACTTAAGTTTTGTTTTGGTGCATTAAGTGAAATGCCAATTAGTCAAGAAACTTGTCCACCAAGTCAAGACTTTGGTTTAAGCATCAAGACTAAGTTGCAATCTGAATGACGATGGTTCAAATTATCAAGATTTAGCCATGCTAGAAAGGAAGCTAATTGTACCTTGGCATTCAAGTTTAGGAACATGTCCTAATTCATTGGAAAATAGAATGCATCTTGATCCAAACTTTTCCTCCAAAAAACTAACTTGTTTTTCTATAAATAGAGGTCATTTCTGGTCAATTGAAGGACACAACAAGAAACCAAAACCTCTCCACATCAAAATTGCATGTTCTTGCAAATTTCAAAATCCATTGAAGTGAGAATTTAAAACTTCAACTCCAAACACTTTCCATTCAATCTCAGCATCCAAACACCTTCTATACACTTAATAGAAGTGATCCAAAGCCTTGAAATACATCTGTAACGCCTCAATACACAAGAGCAGAATTCACTTTCTTCCAACTGCATATTGATTCAGATAGAGAGTTTTAGAGGGTCTCAGCTTAATTCAACCACTTCAACACATTCCTTGGAGGTCAATGAAGCTTTTAGGACCATCATCTTGCTTCTGTAACAACTCCAAAGCCAAACTCGATTTTCACTTTTGAAGGTAAGTTGCTCTTTCTCAAACTCTATGATTCATGCATCATTCTTGATCATTTGAGTTACAAACCTGTTTGTCATATTTTAAGGATCATTTTCCCCATGTTAATTGCTATGTATCTGTAGCATATTGAATTTCATATTTGATTTTCTTGTTTTAGGGTTTTTATGTTCTTGCGTGTTCATTTAAATTCTATGAAAAATAAATAAAATTGATTGATACCATTGGATTCCTCATAACAATCCAAGCAACTTTCATCTTTATATCATTCAATTTCATCAAGAAATGAAGAAGTTAGCATTTTGAAAAGTATGAAAATGGTGATGAAGCTCGAGGAAGAAGATTATAATGGCTGGCGCGAAATTCATTTTTTTTAATAACTTTTTAATATATTTTTTATTATTTTCAACTTATAAACTGAATTGGCATTGCGCCGTGTTGGTAGAAGGGATGGTTTTAAGGCGTTTGTGTGTACAAAGTCCAGGGTTCGAATCCCTTTCGCCCCAGACTTTTGTTGTTATATTTTTTTTTTAATTTTTTCACATGAAAACTTTCTATATTATGTCATGCACGCAGTATATAGACACCACATAGTGCGTGGCCCGGTGGCTAGTGTTTTAGGCTCATCACCATAAGGGCGCATGTTCAAGCCTTGTGGGAGACATACTCTTATTTTTTAACACTGATTTTTTATGATTTCTTTCAATTTTCTTTTAATTGATTCTATATGCAAAAATAATTATTTTTGACTGATTTTTTTCATACTTGTCATTTATCCCATCTATTTTGATAAAACATCAAAAAATACCAAAAATAATATTTATTTTATATATTTTTGTGTAGTTGAAAACTAGTGCCTTTTATGTGTTTTTAAACCATTTAATGGTGTTCTTTAGATTATTTCTTTGATCTAATTGGACATATGTGTTTATATGACCATAGTATGCTTTTATTGAGTCTTGTTGATGACTTATACCATGTTTAGTTGTCCTTTTTCTTTGAAAAATATGTGATTAAATAGTTTGTCTAAGTGGTACCTTTAGGGTTTAGTCTTGTTTGATCTTTTGAAACACCTTGATGCATGACTAGGGCTTCCACTTGAGTTTGGTTACTTTCACCCTTGATTCAACCATGTTAAATATCTTGTTCATGTGCTTACCTTAATTAATTTGTGAAAAAAATAACATGTTTCCTTCATAAATTTTCTTTAGGGTTTTGCCTTACCATGTTCATTTGATCCATGATTCATTTTGAACATGTACTTGCTTAAACTTGTTTGTGATGTTTCAATTGATTAAATTTGTTCTCACATATTCAAGTATTTCCTTCATAAACTTCCACAATGTCAAGCATGTCTATTTATTTTATGATTTGCTTGTTATACACATATCTTGATACCATGCTTAATCATACTTGTATATTCATTTCATTCTTGATGTTATACTTGTACACTTGATAAACTTTGTCTGTTAAGTTTCTCTTGACATTAGTGTTTATGTTCATCATACCCTAAACCCTAATTTGATAGAATCATATTGCTATGTGATTTTCCTCTTAGCATTTAAATTGTGATTAATCTTAGGCTATAACACTTCAATTGTAGCAGATCCAAGGGAAATGATATTTGTTGACTTCATATCATATGCATACATATAAGTTATTTCATTCCCCTCACCCTTTGTTTAGACTTAGTTCAAACATTAGGACTCCCCTCAAAATTCAACTTCAATCAAACCCTAGCCATCTTTGGCTTCAAACTCAAAGCTCTTCCCCAAGAGATTAGACATGAGTCATCTCTATAGAAGAGATATCTCTTTTATCCCCACAATATAAATCAATCTTTTGAAACTTTCTCTTTCATTTAAGTGATGTAAGTGGCATACTTGTTGATTATATATCCAAGTTGATGTCCCTCTATTATTATGGTGTAGAGACACTCTTTCATTTAAGTGATGTAAGTGGCATACTTGTTGATTCTATATCCAAGTTGGAGTCCTTCTCTTATTATGCAAAGATCCCTTATCTTTCTATGTTTGTGGTGGTATAGTTGAGCAGACCCTTTTAAGATGACAACTTGTCTCTTCTCCTAAAAACCCAACAAACATTGTTTTAACCCGTAGTTTCCCGAACCTTAGATCTCTTATTGCATTGTTTCACATTGCATATTTATGGGTTATTTAGATATTTTCCCCTTCCCTTGGATAAATTAAAGTTCGGTGGCGATATTTGATTTGCGAGTCAAGTTAATCCAATAGTCTGGTCTCTGAATCTCACCACGCTACACAAAGGTATTTTCAACAATATTGAAGAATAACATGAAAGCATGGAGTAAATCCAACAAAACATAACAAATGAGATGAAAATACTAATAAATATGGATCAATTTAAAGCATGTTTGACATTCAACACTCTGTAATCCCTGATTGTGTGCTCGAGTGCCCCTGAGTGGAACTCACATCTAGAATTCACATCGTATCCCTGAGGAAGAGGTGTTGGAGGAGGCTCATGTTCCTTTAATTGAACCAATGAGCTATTGAGCAAATGAAGGAGTAGTTAACTGTAAGGTATAGGAACCAGGTCTATCCTTCTTTCTGATTTCCTTTGTCTCTGTTTTCCCTTTTGTTGATAATTTTGTTTTTGTAGAATGTACGGTTGTTGATACTGAACTGGCTGTTGTGGAGACATTATTTAGGGTTGTCGGTTGGTAGGGATTGCATAGGCTTGTTGTGGATACTTATTTGGCGTTATCGTTGCTACCTGGTAATAAGGAACTTGGTAAGCCTCAGCCTTCCCCTTGGCTATTGTGGCAGTGTTATTTATCCATTCCTTCTTCTTTGGAAAGTAGGAATAACGTTTCTTCGCTCCATTGGAGGTTGTGGCAGCACCTTGAATTTTGTCGTTCTTGAGGCAGTTCTAAATTTGTTCCCTTGTAACAACTAGATCTGAAAAATCTGGATGAGGCACTTCTAACCATTCTGTCCCAATAGGGACCCTAAAGGGTACCTATAAACATGTCCACAAGTTCTCATTCCAGTAAAGGAGGTTGTACTCTGGCAGCCAATTCTCTCTATCTCTGTGCGTACTCTTTGAAAGACTTGTCATTCTTGTGAGTCAAGCTTTAGAGTTAGGTCCTATTGGGAGCTATATCAGTATTATACTAATAGTGCTTAAGAAAAGCCTCTGCCAGTTCTCTCCGTGTTTTGATGTAGGTACGCTTAAGTTGCATGTACCATTCGAGGGACGCCCCATTAAGGCTATCTTAAAAGAAATGCATCAGCAACTTCTCATCGTCTGAATAGGCAACCATTTTCCTACAGTATAATTTGATGTGAGTTCTAGGACAGTTAACTCCCTTGTATTTTTCAAAGTTAAGGACTTTGAATTTTGCAGAGATTTTGACGCCTGGAACTAGACACACGTTAGCAGCATCTAGACCAAAGGCATTGGAACCTTCCATAGCTTTCATCCTTTCTTCTAGGACACATAACTTCTTCTCAACTTTAATAATTGGGATCCCAAAGGCATCTAGTGCCGAATCAGTTTTTGGGATGAAGAAGGCATGATGATGATCGTCCACTTCAAGCTGATTGACAAGAATCTCGAATGTGGTCCCAATATTTTGATTTAGGAGACCTCCTTCTAGTGGTGGAATGGTACCGACTGGTGGATTCACCAGTAGTTGTACAGAAGGATTAGCAGTATTGGGCCTCAGTGTGGCCTGTCTTATCTCCTCTTGACCTCTAGCCATAACTTGGAGGGTCTCCATGATCTAGCCCACTTGAGTCCTCATGGTGATCATGTCTTCCCTCATCAAAGTCTGGTTTTGTTCTAGTTGATCCATTAACAACCTTTGATTGTTGCGAGTACCGTAGCGATGTCGGGAAGTCAGATTTACGATCAAAGGCTCTGAGTAAAAGGACAGATGATAATGAGTTTTCTTTGTTTCGTTTTTATGTAATTCATAATGATGCATGGATGTATGCAAAAAAACTCTTTTATGTTTTCCATGGAAATGGTAAAGCGTAATCAATTTCTCTGAAAATGGTATGCATATGCTAAATTTATTTTATATGATGTAATGAGATACAACATCATAGGTTCAAAGGTTCGACACATTCTAGATAATATGTATATGATTCTCAATGCAGGTTCAAAGGTCCTACGTATTCATGATTTTCAAGGTATGTAGAGTTGTAGGTTTCGTGCAAAAACTCATATCCCCCTCAGAGGTAGGTATTATTCTTCAAAGAAGGAGGTTCCTAAAACGGTCCCTAGAGTCATGAACCCATAATCAGGACATAAAGTCAAGGAGGTCAACACAACTCTACCACTTAATATCCTAAGCGTGTACTCAAGCTCGGGTGTAAAGCTTTTCTCTCATATAACATCTTGAATCCTAATCCACAACATAGAATACAACAGATATCCAGAATATAATGAATATATAAAAGCATTAAAAATGCGATAAAATAAATCAAGTAAAGCAATAAAGATGAATACCTAAACATACAAAGAAACACACAAAACTAGGCTTGACTTGCTTAGGGAGATTAGTCCCCACTAGAGTCGCCAACTGTCGCGCCGCAAAAAATATAGAGTTGCCCCCAACTTTATTTCTTCCCAAGGAAATGGAAAATATCGATAAAACCCTTAAAAGGTAAAGAAAATGGTTGTCGCAACCAAGAGCGGATTCGCGAGTCGATTATGTAAGGAGAAGGTATTATCACCCCTCACATCTGTTGTACTCAACGTGAACCATTTTGATTATTTTTCGTGTATAAGGGTATTATTATCTAAAGGTTACTTGCGGTTGGTTTCTCATAGTGCAATGAGAAAATCAGAGCTCTGTAATTCGTGGAGTAGAAAATAAATGTTTTTTTTATTATTTTTATTGAACGATGTTAACGTTCGTGTTCTAGCATTTAAATGTTGCTTGTATACTCGTGCATGAGAGGTTTAAACATTGTCTGTATTGCACTAGAACGGTAATAATATGTCCTTTATGAAAAGCTTTTGAATGCCCTAAGACGAAAAATTGAATTTGATTGGTTGTGATTGATTTCATTCTGAAGGCGGATATTCAGACAGAGAGCTCTACAACATTATCTGAACATTCGGGGAGAGAGAATCTACATCCTCCTCTTTTTTCTTCCTTTTATTATGAAAATGTCTTTGATTTGAATTGCACTAAAGTCTATGAATAGAGGTGAATACTTTGAATAGTTTAGTCTTACGTCCCGTATTCAAAGGTATTCAGAACAAGGATATAAATGCTCCCTCTCATTCTTCTTCATTTCTTAAGGCTCGTGGCTTGCAATTCATACTGTATTCTTAAAAGTGTTTTGCATTTATTTGCAGAAAAGAGATTTTGGTTTTAAATAAATGAGAAAATGACATGGTGAAATTACGGAGTCAAATGGAAATAATTCCTAGTTTTGTTAAGTATTTAATCAATTAATCAATCAAAAGAATTAATTAAATGACTAAACAAAAATGTAGAAGGATTAATTAAATGGAAATAATTTGCATCGTATTGGTTAAGGTTTTTTTGAGTTTTGAGGAAAAAAAAGAGTTTTTGTTTTATTAGACATGTGAGAAAATTAAGTTCTAAATGGTGCACAAAAACAAAATTGAAATTGAAATTAAAATCGGATAAAGAATGAATTGGTAATGAAGAAAAGAAGAAAAAAAAGTAAAAAGGGAATCAGGACCATTTTGGGGGTGCAAATAACAATTAAAATAAGGCCAAATCGCCAAAAAGACCCACATGTTCAGTTTCGTCTTATTCTTATTTTGTCTTTAGCAATTTATCTTTAGTGTCGAGATAACCAACCAAAAAGCACCACGTGGCATAGACTAAATAAAGGAAAAAAAGAAATAGAGCCGCACACATATCGCTGTCTGGTGCATTCTGAATTACAACTTCAATGTTCAACATTTTCTAATGCATTCTTGAATTTAATTCGCCAAAATTACCAAATCAAATAAATAATATGCAAATTATATATCACTGGACTCGATTTTTCACAAGGAATCCAAATATGCGATCGAATTTTACAAACAAGCCACAAATTTTGAAGAATGAGGTGAAAAAGTGAAGAACAAAGTGTGTAAAGAATCAATCGATTCACATTCGTTATAATGATTCGTGAAAAAATAATCGCATATTTAGATTTGTGACGAAAAATTGCTTCTAGTTATATATTCACATGTTATTGACAGATAAGAATTATAGAATCACCATTTTCAAGTTTGAAGGTTCATACATGTTCTTGGTGGAAAATTCCCTAAATCCAAATAACTCATGATTTCATGCAATCAACAGTTGAATTATGTTTAGCCAACATGCAGCAACTTAATCAAGCAATAAGATTGCAAGAAAAGTGATAACTAAGTTTACTTTGAGTACAAATTACTCAAGAACACAATGAAGACGATGAAGGTTCCGACATAATTACAGTTTATGTTGTGGTTTGATTATAACTCAGTTTTGGTACAAAATTTGATTTAAATTATGATTAGAGCAAGCATATAACATCAAAGAATAAAAGTGGATGAAAGATTACTGTAAAAGTGAAGAAAAATATGGAATTCTCTATTGCAAGCAAGGTGCTCGATAAAATATTTCAACCAATTGGGAAGCGGTAATGTGAAAAAGAGAGGTGAAATATCTTACCGACGGAGCGGAGGTTTGCCACGGTTAGTGTTGAGAATTGTCGATGAATTTACCAACGAGAAACCCGGAAAACTTCAAAGTAAGCTCCTTTTGCTATGCTTCCAATAATTTCCAAACTTGATGATTATTTTTTATGATGAATGAATATAGAAGATGAATCTTTAATGTAGAATATTGATGAATACACTTGAATATTGATGAACTTTGGATGATGATTGTTGATGTGCATTGTTGAAACTTGATTAATGATTTGTTGAAATTGGATTGTGGTTAAGTTCCACCAAATTTAGAACTTCAATGTGAAGTTCTAGATGGTGATGAATATGAACTTTGGTGATGGTGAGGGAGTGAAGAAAAGAGAGAATTATGAGAGAACTTGAGAAAAAAATGGTGGTAAAAATGGTTCCAAAAGGTTCATATGAATTAAACCTAAAATTTTGAAAAATGGCATGTTTATATAGGTTTTGTAAATGAATGAGCACCCTTGGATTGTGATCCAAGTAAGAGTTTTATCAATGGTTGGAAATTAAGTTAAGTCTTAGTTGCGGATCACTAATCTCAACCCTTATATTGATTGTTATGAATGGTTAGGATTGAATGAAAATTTTGATTGAAAATGGAAATTGAAATTTGTGTTAGTTTGGTAGGATTTTTTATAGTTTGTATTAGCTTGGTTTTTACAAAAGTACCAAGTTAGAATGTAAGATAGAAAGTCATTGATGATTATGCATGAAACTTGGAATTTTTGAATGTTTTTGCCTTTGATTTTCTTACCATTTTTGCCTTGAATTTTTGGTGAATTGTCCCATGACTTTAAGTGCTTTTGAGAAGTGATTTTATGTTGAAAATAAGAACTTTTGAATGGTGTAAACTCATGTATCAAATTCTGATTTTTTTTACATGAATCAATGTTGGAAAGTGTTAAAAAAACAAGTATTGGATTTAAGGAATAATGCAGAATTTTTCTTTTGTTTATTGAGTTTTTTATGACTTCATGATATGAATATCTAACTTGGTGTACCTTCTTCCTTGTAGCAAAGTGAGCACTGTGTTGGAAGAATGAACTTGAAGAAAAATTGGAAAGTGAAGAACACGCCAAGGAAGTGACGCATGCTGAAAGATAGAATTTGTTGGAAAATTGTATTTAACATAATCATGACATAAGTAATTTTTAATGAATAATCATGAATCCTTTGATCAAATTCTTATTGAGTAGGTCTAGGAAAATTCAGGAATAAAAAACGAGTCAATGGTCAATAGTTGACAAAAAAGTCAACTATTTGACCAAAAAGTCAACTGTACCCTAAAGATGTAGTTTTTTTATCCTCTTTCCTTGTAATCCTTTCTTTTGATTCGTATCTCAAGAAATATGTATTGTACCATGAATTTCCTATAAATAGATGAAATCTTATATTTATTCCAACTTTGTCTTTTTCTTTGAATTCAAGTAAACTTCTGAATTAAGTTACAATCATTCTAATCCCCTTGCTAACCATGAATCTCGAATAAAGAGATGATCCGCACCACAAGCAATATGGAAAATAAACTCGAATAATCACCAAATAATATCCGCTTCGAAAATCCACTTAAACTGATTAAATCCATTATTACCGAACATTAGGCCCACTAACAAATTATGGGAAATGCGATGAATGAAACGCTAAAACAAATTACCTAATTGGAAACTCGATAACCATGCAAGTAGATGATTTAAGCATGAGGCAGATGAAAATGAAAATAGGTAGGACAAATTTTAGGGTATGGCAGAAATCACCTCAATAAAATGGATGCGTTAAAAGAAAATACCTACACATCCTAAATGTAGGTAGAGCCTTACTTTATAGTCCAAACTTCCAAAAACATTTTGGTCATATGATATTTCTTATGCCACATTCATTTTTATTAGAGTCAACACTCACATAAAAATTCTTTGCCTTATATGAGTCAAATAAAAGTTTTTGACTCACTTTGTTATACTTCTAGTTTAAAAATTCATAGAATCAAACTCATTTGTATAGCAAGAAAGTCCTTATCTTTAGGCTATGTTGTTGGTTTTAAAGATTTTGTCCTTCTAGATCTTCATTCTCAAGAAGTGTTCATATTTAGGAATGTTACTTTTCATGAAAAAAATTTCCATACAAAATCCAAAATTTATTTGCTACACATAATTAAGAGTATTTTAGTGACTTGTATCAGAAGTTAGAATTCAGTTTTCCTAATAGCATACCTAATCCATTTGTCCAAAATTCTAGTAATCCCTCTCGAATCACAGACACCATTAATCCAACACATGAAAATGTCCAACCATGTCCTTATCCTCTTATTCCAACAACTGGTCTTGATCAATTACATGCATCACAACCTATTCATCTTGTTTCATTAATAATAAGGCATTAATCTTCACTTATCAAATACTATTTATATGTTTCATCCAATGACACATCAAATCAATCATCTTCAATTACTCTTTATCATTTGTTTGATTTCATTTCTTATTCCAATTTATCTCTTTCTCGATGTAGTTTTAGTCTTTAACTTACCACACATATTGAACCGAAAACATATAATGAGGCTAGTAAATTTAATTGTTGGAATCAAGCCATTAAAATTGAGCATGATGCTCTTGATAAAACTTGAACTTGGGAACTTATTGATCTTCCACCTAATGTTAAACCATACGAGTTTAAAAAATCAAGCACAAATCAAATAGCGCTATAAAGAGATTTAACGTAAAGTTAGCTTTGATTATTTGATACATATTCTTGAGTTGCCAAACTTACCGTAGTTAGGCTTGTTATATCACTTGCCTCCATTCATAGATGATATTTACCCCAACTTGATGTAAATAATGCATTTTTGCATGGTGAATTACATGGAGATGTTTGCATGGTCATTCCACCTGATGTTAAAACTTTAAAACCAAATCAAATATTGAAATTAATTAAATCTCTCTATATCCTCAAGCATGCTAGTGGAAAATAGTATGGAAAATGGATTATATACTCGTTCAACATGGATATAAACAAGCTACATCATATCACTCCGTGTGTGTTAAAGGTAAAGATGCAACATTCACCATTTTACTTGTCTATGTTGATGATGTAATTTTAGCTGGAAACCCTTTATCTAAATTTCAGCACCTGAAATATGTCTTACACCAACCATTCAAGATTATGGATCTTGGATTTCTCAAGTACTTCTTAGGTTTATAAGTTGCACATTCTAAATAAGGCATTTTTCTCTACCAAAGAAAGTATTGTCTTGATCTATCAACTAATTTAGGGTTGCTTGGCTCAAAACCTGTCACCACTCCAGCTGGTCCTTATATAAAGTTATGACATGATAACAATGCTCCTTTTTTAAGATATATCATAATATAGAAGGCTCATTTATCTCAACACCACTAGACCAAACATTACTTTCATTATCCAACAATTAAGTCAGTTTTTATCCAAGCCATCAATTGTTCGTTACAATATTGCATGTAGAGTTTTAAGGTACCTAAAGCATTGTCCTGGTCAAGCGTTATACTTTCTTAGAGGCTCGTCTATTCAATTGTTGAGTTTCTTAAATGTTATTTGGGATGGTTGTGGTAACACTAGAAGATCAGTATAAGGATCATGCTTTTTCATTAGACCATTAATCATTTCATGGAGAACAAATGAATAAAGCACATTATTAAGGTCATCCTATGAAGCTAAGTATTATGATTTAGATGTTGCATCATGTGAGCTTCAATGGACACTTTATATGTTGCGTGACTTACAAGTTAATTGTTCGAAACCTCCAATTTATTATATTGTGATAATATTAGTGCTTCGCATATAGCTTTCAATCATATTTTTCATGAAAGAACCAAACATCTTGAGATATATTGTCATCTTGTTAGAGAAAAATTTCAAGTTGGTGTCATGAAGTTGTTACTTGTGTCTTCTCACAACCAAGTTACAGACTTCTTCACTAAGTCTTTGCTGCCAAAATTTTTCTCCTTACTATTAGCCAAGTTGAATTTACATTTATCAAGGTCCAAGTTATGGGAGGCTATTGCCAAATATAGAATATAATTAGGTAAGGAGTTAGTTAGGGAGTTAAAAAGTTAGTTACATTGACAAAGTAACAGATTTTAATGATAATATGATATAACCATAAGTGAGCCTAATGTACTTAATAATCAACAAGTATATATGATAGAGGGCCAGTTTGTTTATGTAACACCCACATATAATATCATACATCAAAGCATAGATACCATACATAAATCCAAGTATTTGGTACTGAAATATACAAGTTCCTAGTAAACACATTATATACATGATATGCCCAACACACTTAATACAAAAAAACTAATAAGGCATAATGTATATAAGATGTTCAAAAGATAAATACTAAGAACTAGATCGACAATGATCTCAAAAAAACTCCACAACGGAAGCTAAGCCATCAAACAAGTAAGGATAATCACACGCCTTTATCCTTACCCTTCGCGGAACCTGAAGTACCTGAAATATAATCAACAATAGTGGGGTGAGATACATCAAATCTCAGTGAGTTCTCTATCGTATAGATTCTCTCGGCTTTACAAGGTTCTATCTTAGCCTAACTCAAGTCGGGGGAAAGGAACTAGACCTTGAGTTCAAACATTTCTGAATAGAGAACCAATCGCACAATTCACAAAATGACAACTAGTTAAGGAATTTTCTCCCCGGCCATACCGCACAAGGGAATTAAACACGGGTCACGGATCCTTAACGTACATAACTTCTCCCCGGCCATCCCGCACAAGGAGATTAAACACGGGTCACGGTTATCTACAAATGGTACTTCTCCCCGGCCATCCTACACAAGAGGATTAAACACGGGTCACAGTACCAACCACTAAGTAACTTCTCCCCGACCATCCTACACAAGAGGATTAAACACGGGTCACGGTTACTTACTTAATAAATACTTCTCCCCGGCCATCCCGCACAAGGAGATTAAACACGGGTCACGGTATTTATTAAGGGATAGTCTACAAACCGGAGGAATTACGGTACCCCACTAACAACTACTTAACAAAGACACTCTTCTAGTATCGATGTAAGCATTGCCGCACAATTCTCTAAGTCATTCTATTGTACTAAGGTTTCCTCACTAACTCACCTCTTGAAGCTTTTAAATTTTGAAAAGTTCCTTTTTGCATAAATCACTTAATTCCGTTTATTAACATAATTGAATAAATTCCATCTCATAAACAATATTTTCACTTTCCATAGAATATAACACTTTCATAGCTTCACATCGGTATAAAGAACGCTTAAATCGGACACCCGAGTCAAAAGATATGGAATTTTAAAAGAAAAGAAAAGCATTTGAAAAAGTCCCAGTAGCGCCCGGCGTTACAAATTTTCGCCCGGCGAAGCAGCGGCGTAAGTCCCAATACCAAAAATCATAAATTCCAGCAACGTTCCATGCTACGCCTCTTGACTTTCGCCCGGCGCAAGACCGCGTCGCCCGGGGCTCAAAGCGCCGCCCGACGGTGCGTACCAGAAGCAGAAATTTTCTACTACGCTAATGGGGTTTCAAGGGTCCAAAATTCACCCTCTCCACACCAAATCAACTCCAAACCACAAAACAAGTATCAACAAATGATCATATACATGTTACGACTATACTACGCAGTTAATATCAATTTTCAACCGTTATATTCATGATTTTAGCAAGATTACTCATTTTCTCAAAATCCAACATAACTCTAGAAACTCAAGAAGTCTACAACTAAAGCTTCTATCTATAACCCACCTGGATTAGAAGATGATGAAGAAAAAGATGATATGAATTGATGAAAAGTAGAGGATGATTCTTGATCTTGAGCTCTTTGGAATTTCTCTTCTTTCCTTTCCTTTCCTCTTCCTTCTCTCTAACTTCTCTTTCTCCAAATGTTTCTATCTTTGGAAATGAGGGAAAAAGAAAAGATATAGGAAATACTCATTAGTTAGTAACACTACTAAATGTCCAAATTATCTCTAATGCACCAATTAATAAAACCTTAGGATGTGTTTGTTTTAAGGATTGAAATTACATTTTCAGGAATGTGACATTGGAAATGCAACAATCCCATGTTTGTTTCATGTTTTTAAAAATTATTTTCAGGTACTTTTTATTCCCAGGAATGTTGTTTGCACATAATTCTTATCATGTTTATTCCCATGCATAAAGGGTGGGAATCCAACATTCTCCTGGAAATAAATTCAACTTCTTATAACTTCTCACTACTACTCACATATTATTATTTTTTACTATTTTTTAATTTTTAAATTAAATAAATATGTAATCATTCCTAGGAAATATATTTTTTATCCAAACACATAAGTGGGAATATTATTCCTAGGAATAATAATCCAAGCAATATGATTCCAATGAATGATTTTTTATAACTTAAAACAAACACACCCTTAGAGTTAGATAATATTAATCTGATCAGCTTGGAGTTCATCAGTTACTCTAATTATCTTAACAGATAAATACTCATAGCACACTGGATCTCAACTGGTCTCCACTAATATTATCCTGAGCGTTTATAAAATACGGGGTATTACAGTTTCAGCTTTAAAAAAATAGTTTTTTTCTTTGTATTTTTGAAAATGGATTCTACAAAAACGTTTTTTAAAATATTACAAGTTTTTTTTTAATTTGTTTTTTATAAATTAAAAGACTAATTTTGACATTCTATAACATTAATATACATTATTGAAGATCAAAATATAGTCAAAATCACAATTTTTTCAAAAAGTTGTATTTCAAAAATGATTTTCATGAAAAGGTATTTGAAATAGCTTCAAAATTAAGTGATTTTTAAAATTTTGATATCCAAAAAAAGTTTCGATAAAATGATAAAATATCTAAAATAACATTTTAAGAATAACTATTCAAACCAAATTTTCATTTGAAGCTTTTATGAAAAGTTTTTTTGTAAAAAAATTTTCTACAAAATTATGTTACACTATAAAAATTATTTTAAAAAAAAACAAAACAAACGGGCCCAGATTGTGCCATAATAAATCTAAAAAAAAAAATCATTTATGCATTATTTCATTTCTTAAGAGTGATCTGAGTTTCTTAACTCATAATAATTCGTAAGATAAGCAACGTGAAATATTTTAAAATATGTTTTGAGAATGACAAGTAATTAGATTTCTTACACTAAAATCAATTTCTCAATTTGAAATGCATGCAATAGATGTTTCGTTCTGATCGATGGATTTTACACAAAAGTGCATATATTTTTTTAGATAAGATGCAAAATGTTATGAAACAAATTATATGCTCGACAGAAATATCTAAAAAATGTAAAGAGCTTAATGTTCCATACACAAAAGCAATAAAGTAAATTAAATGAATATAAATAGTATCCACCGAATATGGTGCTTTTTTTTTTTTTTAATTTAATCCATTTCCTCGATTTTCCCTTATACATGACATAAAAGTTCTATTTGCATGAATCTTTAACTTTTCATTTACCTATAAACACTTCTCGTTTCATTGTCATTCTCTTAAAAAATTCTAAGCAATTTTTATTTTTATCAAAACACCTTAAACTTATATTCCATCATCTCTTTCAACATCAACTCTTCCAATCTAACTCGAACAAAGGTTCGTCATCGCGTTTTCGGTAAAATCACTTTATCTAGTGTTAGTTTGAGGAAATTGTGTCACCGACCACTGAAATATTGATATAAATGTTGTTTTTCTTAAATAGTGTTAGTTTGAGAAAATGGTGTCACTGACCACTGAAATGTTGATAAAAATATTGGTTTTCTTGAATAGTGTTAATTTGAAAATATGGTGTTACGTACTTACCACTTATCTAAAGAGTGATATTCTTGAATAATTTTTCTTAAATAATGTTAGTTTGAGAATATATAGGACCCTACTTATCTAAGGAGTGGAATTGTTGAATGTATGTTCTTAAACATTTGTAACACTTGATGTACTAATAATAAACTATTTTATGTTTGTTGTTATTTTTCTCGATCTTTGTTATAAGCTTGACTAGTATAGTAAAATGTTGATGTTGTTGACCTTGTTTCAATTTAAATGTTCTTAGGAAGTGTACCGTGAGTATAGTATAGTTCACATGCATTAGGTGCTTTTGAAGAGATTTGTTGATTTGAGTTGTATAGTTCTTTTTTACATAGAGATGGGAAATTTGACCAACATCTTTCATACAAACTCTGCTAATTCTAACAGTAAAAGAAAAAGTAGAGGTGTCATGATGATGATCGAGGTGTCAAAATTCTACGAAAGCAGTGTTCGCTTCTCGGATGTTTTTTGTCTAAGAAGTGGTAAGGCTTATGGTGAACATGGTGATAGTTTTAGGAGTTACATGTCAATACAAGGTATAAGCAAAGTTGGCATTTTAATAGATAATTAGCACAAAGTTTTTATTGATTTGAAAGATCAATTATGAACCGATATTACGGTATTTATTTTAAATTTGAGTTAAATATGTTTGTGATCCTCATAAATATCCAAATTTCGTTTTTAGTCCCTCAAAATATTTCCTTCAAAGAATGGTCCTCCTAAATTTTTTTATCCACACTTTTGGTCCTCACTGCAATTTAGCAACGGTTTTTACAATTTAGCGACAAAATTAGCGACTATTTTAGTGACGGTTTATTACTTGGCGACTGAATAAGCGACAGTTTTAGCGACGATTTTAGTATCGAGGACCAAAAGCGGGGATGAAAATTTTAGGAGGACCATTCTTTAAAGAAAATATTTTGAGGGACTAAAAATGAAATTTGAGATATTTAGGAGGACCACAAACATATTTAATCCTTTAAATTTTATGATTTGTTTTACAAGTATATATGACCATTTATATTATGTAAACGTATGAAGTGTTTATTGTTCTAGAGGATGATATGTTGAAAAAGAAATGAATTTGAGTTTACAATTATTAAAGCATTTGACATAAAATGTAAGCATCCATCAACACCAAAAATTCTTCAAAAAAATTGAATTATGCCTAGTCTTGGTTGGATCAAGTGCAATATAAATGGATTTTTAGAGGAAATCTGGAACCTCAACATATGGTGGCATTTTCAGAGATTATTTTGCCATTTTCCTTGGAGTTTTTTCCGGCTAAATTAGAAATAACCACCTCATTCATGCAAAAATGCATGGTTATTTTAGCCATCCCCAATGCAAACACAAGGGGGTGGAACCATCTATGGCTAGAGAGTGATAAATCCCTTGGAATTCAAGCCTTTTACCATGAAAAGTAAGTACCTTGAAAGTTATTATCTAATTAGAGAAATAACATGCACATTATTCATGCATTTAGCTAAAACGGTGGGCAAATATATTTGTTTGGATGATAATACATCGAAGGGAATCTGCATGGACGTCGCTCGTATTATGGTTAGAACAAGGTGCGCTGTTGTGTTGAATGAGATTTTCAAAGTTAGAATTTCGAACGAGGTTTTTAGTATCAAAATAACAGAGGATATTGTCGCATCTGCGAAAATCAACCGGCAAAAAGGAACAAAAGAGTCGCCATCGAACATTATTTATCCTGACGCAGGGAAAGGAAACGATCGAAGAAAACCTCAACAAAGGGAAAGGAATGGTCATCGAAATCATAGTCTGGATTCGGGAGTCGGTTACGCGAGAGGAAGGTATTAGAACCCCCTCGCGTCCAGCATACTCGATGGGATCCAGGCTTGTTGTTATCGATCGAATGGTGTAGGTTTTCTAAAGCTCAACTGCTAACTGGAAACGAAACAGGAGAAAAGGGAAGGAAAGAGAAAGAGGACTCGATAAGACATCGTCGTCCTAGGCCTACGTATTCCCTCGGGAGAGGGAAAGCCAGAGTCAACGTAGTTCGGAGGACTACGGGATTTGTGGGGGAAGTTTGCTCGCCAAGACATCGCCGTCTTGTGCCTATGTATCCTCAATCTAACCAGAGATAGGAAATCAGAGCAGTCGTAGTTAGACCGACGGGTCGCTAAAGAGGGAAGGATGCTCCTACTACCTGTCAGAATCGGAGGAAAAGAAAGGAGAAACGAAGAGGTTGAAAAACACAGACGCCGGAGCTATGCTCCGGTCGTCTTCTCCGGCGACCATCCACCGTGGTAGATAATGCCAAGTACCATAACTGAAAAAGAAAGACACCATCCCACTCGTTTTTTCGTGCTGATTCCAAATATGAGCTTAGAATTTCCATTAGGTGGCTTTATCATGCTAAACGAACAAGAATAACTTAAACCCTAAAATCCAAGATCTCTACATTATGCCCTAAACTAACAACAAATAGAGCCTACAAGATGTAGGACTTCAGATGCAACTATCTACATGCTTCTAATCCTCACAATTCGTTCTAAAATGATGTTGAAGGTTTCAAGAAAATTAACCTGGCCGGAGTGGACCTTCAAGCTTCAAGAAACCCAAAAAAACATTATGCACGGTCTTGTGATCTACAATGGAGCAAAATAAATGCTCAGAAATCCTTGCAACTCATTTGAAACCTGAGTTTGATGATGCTGAAGAATGCACTCGTGGAAGAGGTTATGGAAGTTCCAAACGAAATCTTTTGCAAATAGTAGGTAGCTTGGATATTGAGGATGATGACTGTGGAAAGAAAAAACCAAAAACTTCAAGGAATGGTGAGATTTGAAGCTCTGAAATTGAGAGCTCCAATGGTGGAGTTTTGGATCTGTTTTGGTGAAAATGGGTGTAACTGAATTAGTTAGGGGTTTATGAGTATTTATATGGCTGGTTAATGCACGGTTAAGGAGTTAATCATGATTACAAGTTTGTTGGAGCATGGTTAGTGAAAAAGAATGAAGGAGTTAGGATGAGGGTGGCACGGGTTTGTGTATTACACGTACGCATGGTTGTTGTCATGGCATGCTATATGCTAATGAAGTGTGATGGATGTGATAATGAGCTGGTGCAAGTCAGAATTTACAGTTTGTCCATTAAGTTTTTCTTTCTTTTCTCTTTCATGGCATATGAAGTAAGTGTGGGAATATGCATGGTGTGTAAAGTTTTTGTATGGTTATTTGTAGTAATGTGAAGGTGACATGAAGTGTGTCATGCGCAGCAAGGGATGGTGCAAGATTCTAGCAATTTGAATGGAAGATTATGGCCTTGACCACTTGAAAACATATTCATAATGATGACTTTGGAGATGCATAACTTGATGAATAATGACTCAATTTGCATGACCTGGATATCAAGTGAAAGTTCTCATGGGAAGGAACAATTTCTATGTTAGAAATAAGATGAGATGAGATCTAGAACATCAAGAAAATGTCATCAAAGTCAAGGGCGCTAAACTAGATTTTTGGACTTAGAAAAATTCTAAGAGTTTTTTATGTTGAACAACTTGAACATCCCATCTTCAAATGATCATAACTTCTTCAATAATGATCCAAATGAGACGAATCACATATGGTTGGAAAGCTTGAAGAACACTATACAAATTTCATTTGAAAAGACTTTTCAAAAAAGGCTTGTAACGTGATGAAAACTGAGCTTGAACATGGCTAAAAAGTGTGAGAACTTTCCCAAAATGGAAAGTCTCTAAAAACTCTATTTTCCTAAAATAGCAATTTTCACCCTCCTTGATTTTTTTATGATTCTTTTGACACTTTCTTGGTTAAATTTCACTCCTTGATCATGTTTGACATGGAGAACCTGGTTTTGACCTTAAAAGAGTCAGGAGTTGACTTTTTTCCTGATTAATTGACTTTTTCTCCAAATTTCTTGATTTTCAATCAATCCTCCAATTGGAACCCTTGTGAATGCAACTGATGGCTCAAATTCCATTCATAGACACTTGTGAACATGTGAAATATCATATAATCAAGTCTTGCCCAAAAATCAGAAACAAACTGACTTTTATGCAAAACCCTAATTTAGTCCCCAAAAATTAGGAGGAAATGATTGATCCTCAAAACCCAAATTCCTCTGACTATGATGTAGATTGCCTTAAACCAAAATGATTCCTGTGATGAGATGATGTTAAAGACCCAAGAACCCTACTCATGGTGGTGTCTCAAGCTCAAAAGGTCAAAACCCTAGTTGATGACCAACCATCATGAGAGTGCACTCTTCCTTCATTCTTTTGCCAAATTTAAAACTCTTGATGACATGATGGGCCATATAAGTTGTCTTTGAGGTATGGTGAGCCTTTTTAGCTTGATGAATTAGTGTATATCATTTTCCTTGCCTTGCACAATATAAAGATGGTGACACCCCTGCCACCATGCCTTGAGAAAACCAATGATGTATGCAATGTTTATGACCTAAATGTAAATGAAGTGTGAAGCATAAGCCACTTATTGGGTATAAATAAGAGGGAAAATTTTGAGGTGTTACAGCTGCCCCTATTCAATCAACTGTGGACCTGAAGGGATGAAAGTTGTGGTTGTCATACATTCAAGGTGAATAGGGATTGAATACCGGAAGAACCAGAAAATTTGCGCTTTATGGGTAGAAGAAAATGTGTGGTAATATGTTTTTAATTCTGGACAGATGTCAACCGAAGGTGGTCTCTGCGGATAATTGGCTATCAACCTAAGTTGGATCAAGCAAAGGATACGAGAACATCCGAAGGCGGATTCGAAAAGAAAGACCGTCTGAAAGCGGACTAACAATCAAAGAAAACGAGAACGACCGAAGGTGGACTCGAAAGGGAAAACCAACCGAAGGTGGGCTAAAAACAAGAGGTACGAGAACGGCCGAAGGCAGACTAGAAAGGAAAGACCAGACGAAGGTGGTCTAACACATAAAGGATACGAGGACGGCCGAAGGCGGACTCGAAAAGAAAGACCAAGCCGAAGGTGACCTAACAACAAGAGGTACGAGAACGACCGAAGACGGACTCGAAAGGAAAGACCAGCCGACGGTGGGCTAACACATAAAGGTACGAGGACGGCCGAAGGCGAACTCGAAGGGAAAGACCGGCCGAATGCGGACTAACATATAGAGTAGACGGGGACGGTCGAAGGCGAACTCGAAATGAAAGACCAAGTCGAAGGTGGACTCTCAAACAAAGGATACGAGGACGGCCGAAGGCGAACTCGAAATGAAAGACTGGCCGAAGACGGGCTGACATATAGAGTAGACGAGGACGGCCTAAGGCGAACTCGAAGCGAAAGACCAAGCCGAAGGTGGACTCTCAAATAAAGGATACGAGGACGGTCGAAGGCGAACTCGAAAGGAAAGACCGGCCAAAGGCGGACTGACATATAGAGTAGACGAGGACGGCCAAAGGCGAACTCGAAACAAAAGACCAAGCCGAATGTGGACTCTCAAACAAAGGATACGAGGACGGTCGAAGGCGAACTCGAAAGGAAAGACCGACCAAAGGCGGACTGACATATAGAGTAGACGAGGATGGACGCAGGCGAACTCGAAACGAAAGAGCAAGCCGAAGTTGGACTCTCAAACAAAGGATACGAGGACGGTCGAAGGCGGACTCGAAAGGAAATACCAGCCGAAGGTGGACTAATAATTAAAGAAAACGAGAACGGCTGAAGGCGGACTCGAAAGGAAAGACCAGCCGAAGGTGGGCTCTCAAACAAAGGATACGAGGACGGCCAAAGGCGAACTCGAAAGGAAAGACCGGCCGAAGGCGGACTGACATATAGAGTAGACGAGGATGGCCGAAGGCGAACTCGAAACGAAATACCAAGCGGAAGGTGGACTCTCAAACAAAGGATACGAGGACGGCTGAAGGCGAAATCGAAAGGAAAGACCGGCCGAAGGCGGACTAATAACAAGTGGTACGAGAACGGTCGAAGGCGGACTCGAAAAGAAAGACCGGCCGAAGGCGGATTGACATATAGAGTAGACGAGGACGGCCGAAGGCGAACTCGGAAGGAAAGATCGGCCGAAGGCGGACTCTCAAACAAAGGATACGAGGACGGCCGAAGGCGAACTCGGAAGGAAAGACCGGCCGAAGACGGACTAACAACAAGAGGTACGAGAACGGCCGAAGGCGGACTCGAAAAGAAAGACCAGTCAAAGGTGGCCTAACACATAAAGGATACGAGGAGGACCGAAGGCGAACTCGAAACGAAAGACCAATCCGAAGGTGGCCTAACATGTAGGGAATATACCATACAGGATAACTCTACTGGGGATAACAAATAACGAAGGGTAAGAGCCATAGTTCTACGACCCTCAAGTTTGTCTGAAATCACTGCTGGGGAACTGGCTATGCCTTCACTCTGGGGGTACACAGTCTAATAGAACCCTTTTTGGGTATTCGAATAAAGTACCAACTGGCTTATGCTTCGTATGCACATGTTTGAATTCTTCCATGGCGTAATGCTCCATATCAATGGAAATGCTACGCGTTTTAGGGGATGCAATGCAATGATCACTATAGGCAAGATGCAAGGAGGCTCCTCAGCAAAATAAATGGTGAGGACATGAAGGCAACTCCGCTTGGGATAACAATAGTAACTCTGCTGAGGAAACAACCACCGATCTGATCTTCTGACTCTCTGTGGGAAAATATCAACTCAGCTGGGGATAACGTTGACACCATCTGGGCTCTGAATTACCAAACTTGTTGAGGATTACTGTAAGGAATGATGATCTTACTGGGGGGAAGGACTATAACCACAGAACTTCGCTGGGGAAATGACAACCTCCAGGCCTGGCTGCTAGGGAGTTGAGATCAAGCGAACTCTTACTGAGGAAGAAAATACCTGCTGAGGGACTGAGATCAACCATATTTCTTGCTAAGGGAAAAAACACTTGCTAAGGGACTGAAATCAACCAAAACTCCTGCTGGGGATAACCTCTGAACAACCGATGGGTCTGAATTGTCAATAACCATTGGACTTTAATTACAGGCAACATCACTGATCTGATATGCTAGAGGAGGAGAACACTCTGACTTTCTACCATTTTTAAAACTGCTTGGGAACATTCCATAACTTTGCGCTACGGGGAATGAGGAATCCTTATACAATGCTAGGGATGACAACCTCGAGGAAGAACTCTTCTGCTGAGGGACCTGTTTTTGCTTGGGGAGAGCCATGACCATGGACTCCACTGGGGAAATCAAACTTCCTGATGTCTTGCTAGAGGAGAGACATTTTGATACTCTGTTGGGAAGAGGAAATCCATTGAATTCTGCTGGGGAAAAGAGTATAATGTTACTGGCGAGATTATACTTCTTGATTCGACGAGGAAAGTAGGCATCGAGACTCGGTGGGGAACATAGATCTCTATCAAGGAGAGACATCAAACTAATATCCGGCCGAAGATGCAACATTATTCTGTCTGGAACAATCAACTTTTGAATACTAGCTGGGGAGCAACAAACCACTCTGACCCAGGAAACAGTTCTCTGCACTCTTGCTAGGGAGAGAGAAATTTTCAATGCTCTGCTGAAGATGCTAGGTCTTCAATGCTAGAGAGAAAGGCTCTACTGGGGACGGGATGTCAAATGAGCCTCTTGATGGGGGTGCCGACTTGCTTTGAGAGCAAGAACAAACCATCTTCACCCTATCTAGGGTTTGAAATTTTGTTGGAGAAAAGCTAATTCTGGCTGGAGGAAACAAAACCTCTGGACTCTCGCTAGGGAGAATAATCAGAATCTTCATAATGTCCCTCTGGTGCCTTGCTGAGGAAGAGAAACCCCATACTGGGAACTACTTTGGCGCTTTACGCTCCTTCTGATCAACTGCATGCCAAATATCATAAGCAAACTCTCCACTTGCCTCAGACCACTTGGTCTACTGGGGGAAATCGTCTTAAGAGGATTTTACAAAAAAGCCGGTATTCAAAATGCCCCAGGATCTTCAAAATCTCAGAGAGATTTATGAATTTCGACGTAACTGCCCCAGACTGCATAGTTTATGAAGGAATTTGCCTCGAGATGATTCGCAGTGATTTGAAATACTCTGCCCCAGTATCCTGAATTTTGAAAAGGTGCTTTTGATTAACCGTCTTTTGGAGGAGGATAACTTCTCGTGCTCTTAAGGTGGCCTGCCTCGAAACGAGCCTTGAAGTGATTTTTCCCCTGACTAATTGATCTTCGAGATATTTGCCTAATCTCGATGTGATTGCCCCTGTTCGGCTGAACTTTAGAGAGATTCCTCGACGTGGCTGCTCCAGATTAGCTGAATCTTGGAATAAATCGCCCATTTGGCGTGATCATTTGATGACTTACCCCTAATCAACGAAGTCTTCTAGCGTTTGCATCTTATCTTGATCAATCTTCCCATTGTAGAAACTTTCCTGAGTCAAGTACTTACTCGCAAGTAAAACAATTCGCTTTGAGAAGATAATTTTAATGCAATGCATATGATAGTTTTGAAATCCAAGTTTGTTTACTAGAAAAGTGTTGTGACATATAGTGAATCAATCAATGTTCAGACTGTCACATCGATACCAACATGAATGGTAAGAAAAACCTTTTAAGAGTCATAATTGACGCGGTCTTAACCGAAGTATGCTTTCGAAACAACCCTGCTTCAATTAGGTCTTTTAAAGGTTGTAACGTGGCCTGGTTCGCGGTTTGAAAAAGAAAGGATATAAGGCTCAAAGTTTTGTTTCAACCCACCCATTCTCCTTGATGTTCTCCAGTCCTACGTTCATCTAACTCGACACAGGCGCTCATCTTTCAAAAAGGTTAATGAATGGTAAGAGGATAGAGGGAACCCACACGGTTTTCGGAGTGACAGTCGCCCTTTTTGTCTTTGTGTTTGTATTCACACGACTTGTTCTTTGCTTGAGGATTTTTCTTTTGTCATCCTTTTCGCTTTTCGCTTTTCCTTCTTTTGTTTTTTGGTTTCCCTGATTTTTGTCTGGACTGGTTCTTTTTTAATCTTTCAATTTTGAAGTCCAGTGGGATGCCCTAATTTTTGCCTAAGTCACTTTTTTCAAATTTCGACTTAGCGGGCTTTCTTTTTCTTTTGATTTTTTTTTGGAACGAATCGTGTGACACAGGTTTGTCTGACTTGTTTGAAAGGGTTGTGACTGCCTCACTCTTCGGTTGGTGAGGGATAGCCATAGATGTAGTTGATCCTCGAACGGGACACTCCTTTTGAAATTTGAACGCATGGTCAAATTTACTGACACTTACCCTTCCCCGGGTTAAGATTGAGGGTTTTTCATTTTCAGAAAGAAACTCTTACTACTAGGCTCAACGGGGTTTACAAAGGATTATCTTCCTTATGTCTCCGGTGTTTGGGGAGTTGAAACAATGTCTTCGGTGTCTTAAACTTTGGAGGCAACACAAGGCCAGGCACCAGACACATGCTCGAAGCATTCAAATCAAGAGTATCACGCCTCTCCAGGGCTTTAATTTTCTCGTCCAACACACGATATATTTCATCAAACTTAACAGATCATGGGTCCTTAGGTTTCATCTTTGGAACCACAACTTGGAAATCTAGCACATAGAAAGCAAAACTCTGATATTATGCAGCATCAAGAGAAGATGAATGTCCACCTCGGACAATGGGATGTTCTTGTAGAATAGGATCCTCAACAGGAATCCGCACGGGCCGAGCTTGGGCAACATTATTCACCGGAGGTGGAATGACATTCTCAGTTCTCTGAACATTGGCCTCTCTCCTTGTCATGGCGGCCATAGCCTCTATAAGTTGACCCAACTGATTCTTCATCAATTCAACATCGGCCCTAGTCACAAACTGGTTTTGTTCTCCTGAGTTTATGATTCTTCCCAAAATACTGATTCAAGTCCAATACGAAAGTCAGGAAACCAACTGCAGGTCGAGGCAAAGGGTGGATGAGCTCACTGTTCTGGCTTGGAGAAGGACATGCAAGATGCAAATGCAATGCAATATGAATGCAACAGACATGGGATCAAAGCTTCCATATATTCTGAATAGCGACTGTGCTGCTGATGCACTGAGTTCAAAGGCCTGTTCTGATAAGAAATCCAGAATACCAGAATATCAGATTAATCAGAATACCGGCCTAATCAGAATACCGGGATAGTCAGGGTGCCGGAATAATCGGAATACCAAAATATTTGAATAATCATAATACTAGAATGCCAGAATATCGGCATAATCAGAATACCGGAATAATCAGAATACCAAAATATCTGAATAATCAGAATACCATAATACTGGGCTGATAAGTCCATACTGATAAGAAAACCAGAGTACCGGGTATGTTGAGGGTCAAGGTTACCTGCAAACCTGTAAACACCCATCCCCCCTCACATGTGGTTCATAGAAAGCGGGATTCTCAGTTTCGGATTCTCAATTTGAGAAGCAATAGTACATTCATCCCTCGGGGTACAATACTATCGCCAAACAAAAAGGTTGTCCACTGATTCCCCCCAAAAAAGGGTCATCCTATAGCAAGTTCCCAGTTTCGGGTCCTCGGCAGGATACGTAATGGGTTTGCTATTTTTGGTCTGCCATTATCGCTCCCTGAAGGAGTGCCTACGCTGAGTCCTCGGGAAATGGTCACCAGGTATCGACAATCCTCTTCAGACCGCCTAGCCACTACATACGCATGTAATGACCAAGCATCCTTAGAAAGATCTCATCTGGTTTGTGAGCTTAGGCCAGCAACACGTGTCACACGCCACGCGTACCAATAAAATCCCACACTAAAAAACTAGGTACACTCGAGCCTGGGTACTGGGCTCACCACTAAAAACACCCTGCCCACCAAACAGAAAAGTCCAGCACAGAACAGTCCAGTATATGGCAATAATGAAATGCAATAAAGCAAATAAACATGCGATAATGCAGATAATCATGCAATAAAACAGTAAACAAAGCATGTAAAGCATAAAGATAAACACCCAATAACCGAAAGCACACAAGCGCTAGGATTGACTCGCATAGGGGATGGACCAGCAAGAGGTCAATCTGTCCCTAGCAGAGTCACCAGCTGTCGCATCTGCGAAAATCAACCGGCAAAAAGGAACAGAAGAGTCGCCACCGAACTTTATTTATCCTGACGCAGGGAAAGGAAACGATCGAAGAAAATCTCAACAAAGGGAAAGGAATGGTCATTGCAACCATAGCCTGGGTTCGGGAGTCGGTTACGCGAAAGGAAGGTATTAGCACCCCCTCGCGTCCATCGTACTCGATGGGATCCACGCTTGTTGTTATCGATCGAATGGTGTAAGTTATCTGAAGCTCAACTGCTAACTGGAAACAAAACAGGAGAAAAGGGAAGGAAAGAGAAAGAGGACTCGATAGGACATCGCCGTCCTAGGCCTACGTATTCCCTCGGGAGCGGGAAAGTCAGAGTCAACGTAGTTCGGAGGACTACGGGATTTGTGGGGGAAGTTTGCTCGCCAAGACATCGTCGTCTTGTGCCTACATATCCTCAATCTAACCAGAGAGAGGAAATCAGAGCAGTCGTAGTTCGACCTACGGGTCACTAAAGAGGGAAGGATGCTCCTACTACCTGTCAGAATCGGTGTAAAAGAAAGGAGAAACGAAGAGGTTGATAAATAAGGTTGTGCTCACAGAGATCTCGCACGATCTCCTACCTACGTATCTCCATTAACCAATGAAGAATCAGAGTGACGTAGTTCCCCTCACTAAGGGTGACCTCTGCTTTGTTTGTGTTTTTTAACTGGCCAATGCTAATGTTTTAGCTTAGGTGTTACGACTCACTGAATTGAAGCTCGTATTACCGGCTTGCAGTAGAACAAGGAGAAGCATGCCCTTATGTCGAGTGAGAGTTTGAGATGAGAAGAGAAAGGCGTTTGTCTGTTTATTGTTTTTAGAAGAAGTGTTTTGGTTTTTTTGTTTGCGATATGCAAAGTGTTAAAGTCTATGACATAGTGAACACTTTGCGTAACGAGTCACACGCCTCGCGCGACAAAGCATACTATGTACTTAAGGCTCATGGGACACAAAACACATCTTTATTCATTAAGTGTTTTAGCTTTTCTTTGAGAGGGAGAAGAGACTCAAGTTGTAAAGTAAAATCTAAGGGGAGACTAATTGTAGTCCTAATGTTAGCATGCATTTGTTGGTCCTAGGGGTTGAGTTAAGAGGAAGAAAGAAGGAAATTCTACCTAGATTAACAAGTGGGGATTGCATTACCTAATGCTCATCCTACCTTAACCTTAATAAAAAATTAAGGTTAAGCTAAGATCCCAAAGGGGTGTAAAAGAGTTATACAAACAAGCATTATATCACAAAATCCACTAATGAAAGAATAAGAGAAAGTAAAATAGAAAAAGATGAAAGAAGAGTTGAGTAATCATATACTTAAGTACCTTACCTTGTAAGCCAACCTAGGCAACCCTGGTTAAAAGAAGGTAAATCACAAGCACTAGTTACCAATTAATTGAAAAGTTATGCATTAAGTTCCTAAACTAAGACTATGTGTCCTATACTTATGTTAGATGCAACATACAACTATAAACAATGCAAGATGAGTTCTAAGAGTGAAGTAACATGCATAGGTCAGTAAGTATACCTAATTAACTTATACTTGTGTTAACATGTCAAAAGAAATCAAACTAGGTCACACTATGCACCAAAACACCACACAATTGCATATTGTTCACAAACTAAGTGAGAGGAGTGGAGTAAAACATGAGTATTCCTCAAAGTCATAAGTGAATAAGGTGTATTTATGTGTGTAAATGTCATTGGGTTAACATGGAAGTCATATATTAAAGCATTCACAATGGTTAAGCAAGTTATGCACAAGTATAGTCAACTAGGATGCAACATATAATTGGTGCTTATGCAAAAGACATGTGAGGATGAATGCATGCTATGGTATGGTATAAGGTCAGAAGTGATATCATGTTAAGGATGCATAAAATAACTCTCAATCATCATAGAAGTTTCACAACATTTAAAGTTTTATAAGCTATAGCAAGGCAAACACAAAACAATGTTCAAGTAAGTCCTAGAAGTTAGCTACTTGTGACACAAGTAAAAGAGAAGTGTGAAGGGTGCATACACATGTTGAGTGAGCTAAGGTCAGTACCTAATGACCCCTAGTAGGTCATGTCTAAAGCCTGCAAGAGTTGGGAAAGGATGGAACATGAAAGAGTTAGACAACTAAGCAAACAAAGTTTAATTGAGAGATGTAAGTCAAGTTATATTTTATGAAACATGGAATGCAATTGTGAGTCATTATGCTTTATGCAAGTTAAGGTCAGTATTAGAAGTCATGCAAGATGTATTGAGATGTAGATTAGATGCATCATGTTATGGCATATTAAACAAACACACAAATGAACACAAGTTTTAACATTGGTGCAACATTTATAAGTCATACAACTTCAAACAAATGAGAAGGAATTAGAGGTCAAGTGGGAATGATCAAAGATGTTATAAGTCAGTAGCTACAACATATTCAATTTGATTTTCAAGTCCTATAAGAGTTAGTAAAAGAATGTCCTCAAAGGACCTAAGAAGGAGAAGCAAATCAAAGAAGCAATTCATGTTCAATTCAAACACATTACAAGTCAATCAACATTTACCAATTAGAGACCTATAAATGTGATCTAAAGACCTATAATTGTGCCAAAATAATTGGGTAAAGATGCCTTAAAAGGTCATTAAGAAGTAACATTGCTACATCATACAAGCTCCTTAGGAAAAGGCCTCAACAATCAACCAATCAAAGTAGTATTAAGCAAACAAAAGAATGGGATTAGAAGTCCTAAAAAAATAGGGGAAACTATTAAAGTTATCATGAAGTCATTGGTTATGCATATCCAAAATATAGACTCAAAATTCATCTCTTAACATGCTCAAACTAAGCCAAACAAGTCACTTATGACCAATTGTAAAACATTCACAAAAGGGCACCACAAACACATCCAAAATTGGCCTAAAAAATCCCCAAGAATTGGACAAGGTCTATAAATGTATCATAAAATCAAGTGTCAAGCCTCATGTAAAAATTCAGTTCACAACTCTTTGTAGAAAATCAATTATGAACCATATAGCACAAAGTATGATCATAGGAATACCTCACAAAGGAAATTCAAAGAAAAATACCAAAACTAATTAAAAATGGAAATAAAAATTACAAAAAATTATTTGACGTATTTATTAATCCACATGAATTTATTTAGGATTTTTAGGACTTGGGTTCTATTTTTAATAAAAGGATTTTTGAGCATGTAAAAAAAAGAAATAAAAATGCAAGGATTAGGACCAGGGGGTGCAACATTAGTAAATTCCCAGTTCATACGTCATTGGGCCAAGCTACCAGGGGTGGGAATAGCAAACCATGCATGGCCCATCCAATATAAATATTTTTTAGCATTTTTATTATCTCAGAAAAAACAGAAAAAAAGAAAAAGAAAAAAGAAATGAGTCACGTGGGGAATGGGGTGTACATCATTAATGCGTTGTTGTGATCTTATTGGTTAATTTTGAACTACCATGCACACACAGGAATTGAATTACACTGGATCCAAGTGGCATCCATGAGTAATGAAAACTTCACACGCGTGCATTGACCAGCTAGGGTTTGAAAAGCACAGACACCGGAGCTATGCTCCGGTCGTCTTCTCCGACGACCATCCGCCGTGGGAGATAATGCCAAGTACCATAACTGAAAAAGAAAGACACCATCCCACTCATTTTTTCGTGATGATTCCAAATATAAGCTTAGAATTTCCATTAGGTGGCTTTATCATGCTAAACGAACAAGAATAACTTAAACCCTAAAATCCAAGATCTCTACATTATGCCCTAAACTAACCACAAACAGAGCCTACAAGATGTAGGACTCCAGATGCAACTATCTACATGCTTCTAATCCTCACAATTCGTTCTAAAATGATGATGAAGGTTACAAGAAAATTAACTTGGCCGGAGTGGATCTTCAAGCTTCAAGAAACACAAAAAAAATTCGTGCACAGTCTTGTAATCTACAATGGAGCAAAACAAATGCTCAGAAATCCTTGCAACTCATTTGAAACCTGAGTTTGATGATGCTGAAGAATGCACTCGTGGAAGAGGTTATGGAAGTTTCAGACGAATTCCTTTGTAAACAGTAGGTAGCTTGGAGATTGAGGATGATGACTGTGGAAAGAAAAAACCAAAAACTTCAAGGAATTGTGAGATTTGAAGCTCTGAAATTGAGAGCTCCAATGGTGGAGTTTTGGATCTGTTTTGGTGAAAATGGGTGTAACTGAATTAGTTAGGGGTTTATGAGTATTTATATAGCTGGTTAATGCACGGTTAAGAAGTTAATCATGATTACAAGTTTGTTGGAGCATGGTTAGTGAAAAAGAATGAAGGAGTTAGGATGAGGGTGGCACGGGTTTGTGTATTACACGTACGCATGGTTGTTGTCATGGCATGCTATATGCTAATGAAGTGTGATGGATGTGATAATGAGCTGGTGCAAGTTAGAATTTATAGTTTGTCCATTAAGTTTTTCTTTCTTTTCTCTTTCATGGCATATGAAGTAAGTGTGGGAATATGCATGGTGTGTAAAGTTTTTGTATGGTTATTTGTAGTAATGTGAAGGTGACATGAAGTGTGTCATGCGCAGCAAGGGATGGTGCAAGATTCTAGCAATTTGCATGGAACATTATGGCCTTGACCACTTGAAAACATATTCATGATGATGACTTTGGAGATGCATAACTTGATGAATAATGACTCAATTTGCATGACCTGGATATCAAGTGAAAGTTCTCATGGGAAGGAACAATTTCTATGTTAGAAATAAGATGAGATGAGATCTAGAACATCAAGAAAATGTCATCAAAGTCAAGGGCACTAAACTAGATTTTTGAACTTGGAAAAATTCTAAGAGTTTTTTATGTTGAACAACTTGAACATCCCATCTTCAAATGATCATAACTTCTTCAATAATGATCCAAATGAGATGAATCACATATGGTTGGAAAACTTGAAGAACACTCTACAAATTTCATTTGAAAATATTTTTCAAAAGAGGCTTGTAACATGATGAAAACTGAGCTTGAACATGGCTGAAAAGTGTGAGAACTTTCCCAAAATGGAAAGTCTCTAAAAACTCTATTTTCCTAAAATAGCAATTTTCACCCTTCTTGACTTTTTTATGATTCTTTTGACATTTTCTTGGTTAAATTTCACTCCTTGATCATGTTTGACATGGAGAACCTGATTTTGACCTTAAAAGAGTCAGGAGTTGACTTTTTTCCTGATTAATTGACTTTTTCTCCAAATTTCTTGATTTTCAATCAATCCTTCAATTGGAACCCTTGTGAATGCAACTGATGGCTCAAATTCCATTCATAGACACTTGTGAACATGTGGAATATCATATAATCGAGTCTTGCTCAAAAATCAAAAATAAAGTGACTTTTATGCAAAACCCTAATTTAGTCCCCAAAAATCAGGAGGAAATGATTGATCCTCAAAACCCAAATTCCTCTGACTATGATGTAGATTGCCTCAAACCAAAATGATTCATGTGATGAGACGATGTTAAAGACCCAAGAACCCTACTTATGGTGGTGTCTCAAGCTCAAAAGGTCAAAACCCTAGTTGATGACCAACCATCATGAGAGTGCACTCTTCCTTCATTCTTTTTCCAAATTCAAAACTCTTGATGACATGATGGGCCATATAAGTTATCTTTGAGGTATGGTGAGCCTTTGTGGATTGATGAATTAGTGTATCTCATTTTCCTTGCCTTGAACAATATAAAGATGGTGACACCCCTGACACCATACCTTGAGAAAACCAATGATGTATGCAATGTTTATGACCTAAATGCAAATGAAGTGTGAAGCATAAGCCACTTATTGGGTATAAATAAAAGGGAAAATTTTGAGGTGTTACAAATATCCATGGTCTATTGAGGATTATTAATGAACCAGTGAGAGATAAGAAGGATGTAGATTCCTCCTCCTCCGATTCGGATGATATTTGGAGTTCAATGGGTGAGGAAGATTTGGCAAATAGGAATGGTGGAAGCTCTGTCCAGGGTACAGGTATGGAGGATGGCGAGATTCACTCAACTGCTAATAGGGTAGTGGTGGAGGTGAGAGAAGAGGAGGACAATAGGGAAGGAAGGTATAGCAGCAGACCTATGGTTGGCATAGATGGCTCGATTAATGAAATTATGGTGTAGAGGACAGGGTTTGATGCAGCAATTGAGGCTGTAGTAGCTAGTAGAGGGGGTACAGTGGTTGCAGGTGGCAGCTCTGATGTTGTGAAAGACACTTTTAGGAATTCAGATCCTTTGTTGGGGGGTATCCCTCTGATCGAGGAAGGAAAACGTGCTTTGGAAGATAAGGGTATTAACGAGAAGTTTAAAAAGGCGATGACTAAAAAAGTGAAAAAAGTTTTTGACATCTTGGGCCTAGGGAGCAAACCCAAAACCAAAAGGAGAAAGGCCAAAAGGCAGTTGGGCCAGGTTAATATTGCTAGCCCGATTTCCACAGAGGAACCGATAGAGGAATTTTCTATTCCTTCTATCTTTGCTCCATTGAGAAGGAACTTAATTCCCCCTGCTACTCAGTGTTTCGGGAGTTGTGAAGCTGGCTCAAGTAACACTGTAATCTTTTCTGCAGGAACTGTGTTGTGTTATAAAGAAACCTCGGGTAATGATGTTCGTCTTTGTAATTCAAAATTCTTGAACCAGACGGGAATGGAGGTGGGAGGCAAAATCTGGAATACAGTCTCAAATTTGGGGGTTAGGGCAAAGGATTTGATGATAGATTACCAGAAGAAGATCAATGAAATGGAGGCATACGATAGAGGAAGAATTGTTAGCAAGAAGGCGAATTCCAACACTGTCCAATGATTATAGGTTCGTTGAATATCAGAGAAGGGGGAAATTTTTCCAAAAAAAGAAGAATTTTTAATCTTATCAAAGCAGGTAAAACGGATGTTTTTTTCATTCAAGAGTCTAAATTGAGAGAGGTAGATCAGGCTACTATTAATTGCTTCTGGAACATTGGTGAGGTTGGTTGGTCTCACTGTGAATCTCAAGGCCAATCTGGAGGGATTATTACGATGTGGAAGAAACCTCTTATTAAACCTATCATGTCTTTCAAGGGAAAAGGGTATCTAGGAACAAAAGTTTTGTGGAATTCTGATATCTTCTACCTAGTCAATGTTTATTCGGGTTGTGATATGCATTCTAAGAGGAATATTTGGAGAGAGTTGTTGTATTTGAAACATAAAATGTCAGATGGTATGTGGCTAATTGGCGGTGATTTTAATGTTGTAGCTATTAATTCAGAGAGGAAAGGTCGTAGCAGTTCTGTTAACAGGTTAGAATATAGAGAATTTGCTAAACTTATTATTGATTCTGATATGACTGATCTTCCTGTTATCGAAAATGCTTATACTTGGTATAGTGGCGACGGGGGTTCCATGAGCAGAATTGATAGGTTTTTGGTGGACCATGCTATCATCAACAAATGGGGTATGCTTGGGCAATCTGTTGGATTAAGAGACATGTCTGATCACTGTCCCATCTGGCTTAAGATCAAGGTTGTCGATTGGGGCTTGAAACCTTTCAAATCCAATGATGTTTAGTTTGATAACTCTTCCTTCTTACCTTTTGTGGAGAAAGAATGGAACGGGATTCAAGTGGTTGGTAGAAGCAATTTTGCAATCAAAGAGAAATTCAAAGCGTTGAAAGTTAGTATCAAGGACTGGAGCAAAAATGTTTTTGGTTGGTATGGTCTTAAGGTGGAAGAAGGAGTGAAAGAGATGAATGACATAGATTTTAGGTTGGGAAATTGTGATAGCTCCAAAGTAGAAGACTTGGTTAAGTTAAGATCGGAGGCTTGCAAGAAGATGTGGAGTAATTTGTTTATCAAAGATAACTTATTTCTGCAAAGAACTAGATGAAAATGGCTCGTTGAGGGAGATGGGAATACAAGACTCTTTCACAACTATATTAAAGGTAATCTTAAAAGTAAATTTATAGGAGGTGTTGTACCGGATTCTGGCTTCGTAGAAGAGGTGGCAGCGGTAAAGGAAGAGGTTAGGAATTTCTTCAAATTAAAATATTTGGAAACAGATAAATTCAGGCCTGTGATGGATAGTGGTTGTTTCAGAGTTTTGTCTTTGGAAAAGGCTGCTTCTCTGAAGATACCTTTTACGGATGCGGAAATCAAAGAAGCAGTGTGGAGTTGTGACGGTGCTAAGAGCCCCGGGCCCGATGGTTTCAATCTTAACTTCATTAAAAACTGTTGGTCCTTCTTGAAAGTGGATGTTTCTAGGTTTCTTAGAGACTTTCATCAACACGCCCATCTCCCTAAAGCGATCATTTCTTCATTCCTGACTCTAATTCCCAAGATTGATAATCCCATTAATCTTGGGGATTACAGGCCGATCTGTTTGGTAGGGAGTTTATATAAGATTTTGGCGAAGATTTTGGCTAGCAGAATTAAAAAGGTTATAGGTGATTTAGTGTCACATAATCAGATGGCCTTTGTGCCCGGGAGACAGATGATGGAAGGAGTAGTAGTTGCAAATGAGTTTATTGATATGGCTACAAGGGAAGGTAGGGAGTGCATCTTATTCAAGGTAGACTTTGAAAAAGCTTACGACTGCGTAAGTTGGAATTTTCTGAGATTTTTGTTGGATTCGATGGGATTTGGTAGAAGGTGGAAAAGGTGGATGGAAGCTTGCATTTTCAACGGTCATCTTTCCGTCTTGGTCAATGGAAGCCCAACGAAATATTTTGAAGCTGAAAGAGGTCTCAGACAGGGAGACCCTCTCTCCCCATTTCTCTTCGTTTTAGTCACTGAAGGCTTGACTCAGCTGATGATGAGGGCTGTTGCTATAGGTGATTTTAGAGGTTTTAGAGTAGGTCCTGCTTGTTCAGTGGAAATTGTCCAATATGCGGACAACACTCTTATCATTGGTGAAGGAGGGTAGGTTAACCTTTAGAGCATTAAGTCTTTGTTGAGAGGCTTTGAATTAATATCGGGCTTACGGGTTAATTTTAACAAAAGTAGGATCATGGGAGTCAATGTTAGCCAACATTTCATGGCAGCCACTTCGAACTTTCTTTGCTGCAGGGTTGATTTTCCTTCTTTCAAATTCCTTGGTATACATATTGGGTGTAATCCAAGAAGAATCAGTTCTTGGAAATTCTTGGTGGATATCTTTTCCAAAAAATTGGCTCCTTGGAGAAGGAAAAGTTTATCAATGGCGGGTCGTGTTACTCTAAGTAATTCTGTTCTTTCGAGCCTTCCAATTTTTTGGCTCTCTTTTTACAGGGCACCGATAGCGATCTTACACCAAATTGATGGTATCAGGAAGAGATTTCTATGGGGAGGGAATGATATGGTTAGGAAGATCCATTGGTTGGCTTGGGATGTAGTGTGTAGTCTGAAGGAGAATGGGGGATTAGGAGTGGTAAACTTGACAGAATTCAATGCAGCCTTGTTAATGAAGTGGAAATGGAGGATGTTAGATAACAAGCAAGCCATTTGGAAAGAGGGGCTTCGTAGTCGGTATGGTTTTATAGAGTAGAAAGCCTTGAGGGGAAGCGGTGGAAGGGACAAAAGATCTTCCCATTGGAGGAAATATCTGATGAAGATGGGGGAGGATTTCACTAACGACGTTTTTTCTTTTGCAGGTTCGGTGAGACATAAACTGGGAAACGGGAAATTAATTCTGTTTTAGACGGCAAATTGGCTGGACTCGAATACTATTCTGGCTTATCGGTTCCACAATCTCTATGAAGCTTGCAATACCAAGAACTTTTCTGTTTTTTCTTTAGGATCTTTTGTAGAAGGCAATTGGCAATGGGGCAATTTTGGAATAGATGAATTCACTCAGCAGGAAGTTTCAAGCAACCTGCATTTTCTCAATTCTCTTTTGTCAGATATTGCGCCAACAATGGATGTGGAAGATTCAGCCCTTTGGAAGTCAGGAATTCAAGAGGGTTATGTCGTAAACAATGTCTATATGCAACTAATGGAAGGCAGACAGAATTGGTTGGTTCATTCTGATCAGAATAAAGCTTTCGGTTTACTTTGGAAGCTCATAATTCCGCCGAAAGTGGCGACGTTCGGATGGAAGCTTTTCTGGAAAAGATTGGCAACAAGAGACCAACTACAGATTCGAGGTATTAATGTAGCTAATCCAATCTGTATTTTCTGCAATTTGGAAGATGAAAATCTAGAACATCTCTTCTTCTCGTGCCCTTTCGCTGTTAAAGTTTGGGACAACGTTGGTGTTTGGTTGGGAAATACGGTGCTTTTTACTGGATGTGTTTGGTCTTTTTTCAATTCCTAGTGTGATATGGGAAGGAATCATGTTGAAACTAGCAGGTTGGGCTCCATTTGGTTCTCAACAACTTGGTGTTTATGGCTGGCTAGAAATTCTGTTGTTTTTAAAGATTCAATGGTTAGTATTAATGATTTAAGTTGGAACATCAAACTAGTAGCATGGAAATGGATCTTAGTGAAAAATATTGCCTATTCCAACTCTTTTTTCTTAGATTTTTGTATGAATCCTTTGGGAGATTGATCTAGGATAGAGTTGGTAGTGAATTTTTGTGATCTTGATCTTGTATTGGTTAGGAGAATACCCCTTGTATTCATATAATTCCATTTGATTTTCAAAAAAAAAAAGATTAAAAATCTCGCATATCTTTCACAAACGAATATCTATGCGAATAAATTATCTCACATGGGATATTTTGTGGATAATGACACGTGGTGAACTACTTTACCACAATGTGCTTGGAATAGCTATTTAAAAAATCGTTTTACTTTAGCTAATTACCATTTTGTTACTTTATCAATCCTATTTTTTGTTTTTTTTTTCATTTTTGAATAAAATAACTTTATTAAAAAAACATTGTTTTTAAATTATCTTTTCAACATTAACTCCATGAGCAAAGCAAATACAACATTTTCTTAGACATCTTTTAACAACGAGAAAGAAAAATGGCTTAATTGCAGTTTTGGTCCCTCTATTATGATTTTTCTAACTTTTTAGTATCCCTTTAAAAAAATCAATTATTTAGTCTCTCTTTATCATATTCCGTGTTTTTTGGGTGGCCCCCTTTCACTTGGCAGCCAAAACTATGACATGGCACATTGAAATTGGCCCTACTCACTAAATAATTTTCCCACGTCATTAAATTTATATTATTCAAACATTTTTTAATCATTAATCTTGTTGTGTAAAATGATGTCTTTAAGCAAAGTATAAAACGGTTTCTTGATGATCAAGAACCAAACAAGGGTTAACGGAAAACCAAGAAAGAAAACACAAGAAGAAGAAGAAGAAACAACAAGGATTGGGCAAATATAAATTCTGTTTACTATTCACTTTCTCATTAAAGTCACAAATGATTACAAGTGAATATCACAATTTGCCACACTCCACAAACTGAGTGTACTAGCCTATTTATAAACTAACTGGGTAACTTGCAGTCCAAAAAATCTAAACAATTGGATCCTTAACACAAGGCCCAATTCGACAGAATAATTCGATAGTACATATTAGACCAGACTTCGACTACAATATGTAACAATCAGGCATCAGCATGTGAACAAGCTTCGACTGCATGCTTGCCTCCTGTCGAACCACATGAAAGCTCTCCTTCAACACAGCATGAGTTCGACCCAAATCTCACAAATCTCCACCTTGGATCTAACTCAGCAACAAAGGAATCAACTAGCTTTCATCATGCAGCTTTATCAGCTGCATACAGTGGAAAAACTTGCAACTTGGCAACGTCTTGGTGATCATATCAGCAGCATTGTCTTCAGTCGAAACCTTCAGCACCTGGACTTCACCATGCTCGATTATCTCTCTGACGAAGCGCAACCTCACATCGATGTGCTTAGTTCGCTCATGATAGGCTGAATTCTTCGACATGTGTATTGCACTTTGACTATCACATTTAACAATGATACTTTGACCTTGAAGTTTCAGCTCCTTTGCAAAACCTTCAAGCCACAATGCTTCCTTCACAACTTCAGTGAGGTCAATATATTCAGCTTCATTGGTTGATAAGGCAATAACCTTCTGAAGCATCGCTTTCTAACTGATTGTTGTGCCAAACATTGTGAAAACATATCCAGAAATAGACTTTCTGGAATCCATACAACCTGCATAATCAGAGTCAACAAATCCTTTGATTTCGACTATGCTATCACCACCACAGGCTCCACCATAAATCAAGACTCTTTTCAGAGACCCATTTATGTACCTGAGAATCCACTTTACAGCTTGTCAGTCCGCCTTTCCAGGATTGGCCATATACCTGCTCACAAGGCTCACTCCATATGCTATGTCTGGCCTCGTACAGACCATAGCATACATCAAAGAACCCACTATACTAGCATATGGAATGTTATTCATATAGATTCTTTCAGCTTCAGTACTCGGACTTTGAGTAGTACTAAGCTTAAACTGAGGATTTGTAGGTGTCACAATAGGCTTTGAATTCGACATACCAAACTTGTCGAGAAGCTTCCTTAGATATGTCTCTTGAGATAAGCACAACTTCGACTGCTTTCTATCTCTCCGGATGTCAATCCCAAGAATCCTGGCTGCAGCTTCCAGATCCTCCATTTTGAACTCCTTACTGAGTTCAGCCTTCACCTTCGTTACATCCTCAACACTGTTGCTAGCTATGAGGATATCATCCATATACAGCAGCAACATAACAAGTGAGTTTCCAGGTCGAAATCTAAAGTAAACACAGTGATCGAACTGACTTCTAGTGAAACCAATGTGTGCCATGAACTTGTCGAATCTCCTATTCCAGTATCGAGGAGATTGTTTCAGGCCATACAAAGACCTATTCAGCTTGCACACATAATCTTCTTTTCCCTTTTCTGCATACCCTTCAGGTTGACGCATCAGGATCGTTTCATCTAGATCACCATACAGAAATGTTGTCTTCACATCCATTTGTTCAAGTTCCAAGTCGAACTTTTCCACCATGGCCAACAGCATTCGAATGGATCTATGATTTACAACAGGTGAGAACACATCATTGAAGTCGACTCCTTCTTTTTGAGTGACCCCCTAGCAACCAGCCTCGCCTTAAAGCGCTTCGACATCACTCATTCGATTCCTTCCTTGACCTTGAAAATCCACTTACAACTGACTAACCTTGCTCCTACAGGTTTCTCAATCAGCTCCCAAGTGTTATTATCATGAAGAGATTTCATCTCCTCATCCATGGCTTTTTGCCATTCAGTCTTGTTTCGACTCTTTATAGCTTCCTTGTAATCTCTAGGTTCTTCGTTAAGTACCTCACTTGCAGAGATTAAAGCAAAAGCTATAAGATCTGCATAACCAAGTCTCTGAGGTGGCTTGATGACTCTTCTCGACCTATGTCTTGCCAGTAGGTAGTCATCGACAGTTTCCTCAACCTCTTCAGCATCTTGCTCTTCTTCTTCGACTTCATCTGGGCTATGCACTTCAGCATCACTATGCTCTACCCCAACAGGCATCTCTACCTGTTCTAGCTCCTCTTCTGGGATTTCTGCACTTCGACTAACATCACCAGTTTTCTTGAACGCCATTTCGACTTCATTGAAAACTACATCACGACTTGTGATACATCTTCTGTGACCTGGTTCTAGGCACCACAGCCTATAACCCTTGACTCCCTCAGGATATCCAAGGAACATGCATCTCAGAGCTCTAGGTTCGACCTTGTCTTGCCTAATGTGAGCATAGGCTAAACAGCCAAATAATCTCAGTTTGTCGAGATCTGGTGGATGACCCGACCAAACTTCTTCAGGTGTCTTCATTCCCAGCGTAGTCGAGGGACATCTATTTATCGGATAAGCTGCTGACGAAACAGCCTCTGCCCAAAACACCTTCTTTAATCCAGCACTAACCAACATGCATCTAACCCTTTCAAGGATTGTTCGATTAAATCTCTCATCTAAGCCATTTTGTTGAGATTTCGACCTTTTCAAGGATTGTCCCATTGTCCTTACCTCCATGATTATTCAGGCGCTCAGGGCACACCTTTCTTGTGTGACCCTCCTTCTTACAATGATAACATTTGATACTAGACATATCACCACCATAAGACTTCTGCTGAGCCTTTCTTTTCTTCTTGTCAAACCTACCATCTTTCTTTGACGATCTTCCTTTCACGGACAACCCTTCGCCAACTGATGAAGGTTTCTTCTCCTTTCTTTCGTTCAAATCCTTCGAATACAAGGCTGCTTGAACTTCTTCAAAGGTCAAGGACTCTCTTCCATACAAGAGTGTTTATTTGAAGTGAGCATGCGATCTGGGCAAAGCACACAACAGCAACAGTGCTTGATCTTCATCATCGACCTTCACATCAATGTTTTCAAGATCAAGAAGCAGCTTGTTGAACGAATCCAACTGCTCAGTCAAAGCTTTGTCTTCACTCATCTTGAATGAATACAAGGCTTGCTTCAGGTAGAGACGATTCACCGAAGATTTGGTCATATACAAACTTTCAAGTTTAACCCATAATCCTGACACTGTAGTCTCCTTTGATACCTGCCGAAGAACCTTATCACCAAGGCTCAACAAAATCGCGATGTGGGCTTTCTCGATCATTACTGTCTTCTCTCTTTCCATCAAAGCAGCATCCATGGCTACCTTTCCCTTCAACGCTTCCAAACATCCTTATTGTACCAGTAGGGCTTTCATCTTCAAGCGCCACAGACCGAAATCGTTCACTCCGGTGAACTTTTCAATCTTATACTTTGTTGAATACATCTTCTCCATGCTCACCGCACCAATTTGTTGTGTAAAACGATATCTTTAAGCAAAGTATAAAACGGTTTCTTGATGATCAAGAACCAAACAAGGGTTAACGGAAAACTAAGAAAGAAAACATAAGAAGAAGAAGAAGAAACAACAAGGATCGGGCAAATATAAATTATGTTTACTATTCACTTTCTCATTAAAGTCACAAATGATTACAAGTGAATATCACAATTTGGCACACTCCACAAACTGAGTGTACTAGCCTATTTATAAACTAACTAGGTAACTTGCAGTCCAAGAAACCTAAACAATTAGATTCTTAACACAAGGCCCAATTCGACAGAATAATTCGACAGTACATATTAGACCAGACTTCGACTACAATATGTAACAATCAGGCATCAGCATGTGAACAAGCTTTGATTGTATGCTTGCCTCCTGTCGAACCACATGAAAGCTCTCCTTCGACACAGCATGAGTTCGACCCAAATCTCACAAATCTGATATTAAATTAATATATGTAATAATTTAAATTATTAGTATTATAAAATCCCATGTATCATCGTGTTCATCCCCTTTCATACAAAACAAACCTTAAAGTCCCAGGTATCATCGTGTTCATATCCTTTTCTTGTTAGCATTTTGTTTCCATCTAATTAACGCAACTAATTACTACCTCCATTTTTTATTATAAGTTGCTTTGGGAAAAACATTTGTACCACAATATAAGTCGTTTTATAATATTAATAAATTATTAATGTTATTTTTCCTATTATATACTTAAATATTTATTATTCTCTCCTTTCAATTATGTAAATTTGTCTTTCCAATATCATTAATAAATGATAACATTTGTACCACAATATAAGTCGTTTTATAATATTAATAAATTATTAATGTTATTTTTCCTATTATATACTTAAATATTTATTATTCTCTCCTTTCAATTATGTAAATTTGTCTTTCCAATATCATTAATAAATGATAATTTTGTACAACCATTCATAATTTCTCTTTTCCATACTACAATTATTACATTTCTTAATACGTGTGAAAAGTCAAAAACGACTTATAATAAAAAACGGAGGGAGTATGTCTCAATGCACGGAATCTAGAAACCAATCCCTTGGTAGTTCATTTTAAAACGAATGCAGGTGTGGCCTTAAATCTCCGTTGATGACATCATGGACCGATTCTAATTTAGGTCGTCGTTTTTTTGTGTGTGTGGGACATGTTGTGAATCGATGTCGTCAAGAACAAATCAAAATATGAGAAATATTGAGTTTCTTGAACAAACACAAGAAACCCTATTAGGTTTTACAAAAGAGAAAGAAGAATGAAAAAGAAGAATTGAAATTGGTTAAAACTGTTTTACTATTGACTTACTCAATAAGAGTTAAAATATTACAAGTGAATAACAACAATTAACCTCTCTCTCAACAACCTGAGAAAACTAGTTTATTTATAGACTACTAAGCTAAATTTGGCTATTATCTAACTTAATAATTAGGCTTTCCAGCAAGGCCCAATTCGACATGCTAACAATCCTAGCATTTCGACTACTGCATGCTTGTGCATACTTCGACTACAACATATAGGATCAGCATGTGAACAGACTTTGACTGCTAGCTAAACCTTTGTTGAACCATGAAGATATCCCTATTGAGACTAAAGTTCGATCTAAATAACACAAATTTCCACCTTGGAACAAACTCTACACCAACAAGGGAACAAACTAGCTTTCATTATACAGTTTTATCAACTGCATACACTAGAAAAACTTGCTGCTTGGCAATGTCTTGGTGATGATATCAACAACATTGTCATCAGTCGAAACCTTCAGTACTTGGACTTCTCCATGCTCTATTATCTCTTTGACTAAGTGCATCCACATATCAATGTACTTGGTTCGCTCATGATAGGCTAAATTCTTCGACAAGTGTATTGCATTTTGAATATCACATTTAATAATGATAACTCGACCTTGAAGTTTCAGCTCCTTAGCAAAAACTTCAAGTCACAATGTTTCTTTCACAGCTTCAGTGAGGGTAATAATATCTGTTTCAGTGGTTGATAAGAAAGCAACCTTCTAAAGTGTTGATTTCCAAATGATTGTTGTGAAAAACATAGTGAACACATATCCTGAAATAGATTTTATGGAATTCATATAACCTGCATAATCAGAGTCGACAAATCCTTCAATTTTGACTTTGCTATCATCACCACAGGCTCCGCCATATACCAGAACTCTGCTCAGAGACCCAGTTATGTACCTTAGAATCCACTTTAATGCTTTCCAGTGCACCTTCCCGAGATTAGCCATATACTTGCTTACAAAGCCCACTTTGTACACTAAGCTTGACCTCTATCGCGGCACGAAAAATACCCGAGTGCATCGCATGCTCGAAGATACAACAGAGTCGCCACTGAATTTTATTTATTCTAAGAGAAATGAAAAATATCAATAAAATCCTTAGGAAAGAGAAACGAGTAAGGGAAATAGTTATACGAGGGGAAGGTATTAGCATCCCTCACATCCGTTGTACTCAACGGGAGCCATTTTGATTGTTCTTTGTGCGGATAGGTGTTATTATGTAAAGGTGTTTGCCTAAGCACGAAGCTTACAGAGCATGCATGGAATGGTTTCCTAAGCACGGAGCTTACAGGGCATGCATGAAATGGGTTTCCTAAGCACAGAGCTTACAGGGCATGCATGACATGGATTTGCCTAAGCACGGAGCTTACAGAGTAGATATACATGAAAATGGGTTTTAACCATGAAAAGGTGATTAACCCAAAGAGAGGGGTATGGTTTAAAGATGTGTGATTAACCATGAGAAGGAGATTAACTCATGAAGGAGGTGATTAATTACGAGAAGGTGATTAACTTCAAGAGTTGTATGGGTGTCCAAAGAGTATTGTGTTTCGTTTAAAGAGAAAGATTTTGTTGATGGGGATTGTTGATGTGTTGGTATGAAGATGAAAGTTTGAAAGTTGTTTGATTTTAATTGCACTAAAGTCCATGAACGGAGGCAAGTACTTTGAATATATGAGGCCTACGTCTCGTACTCAAAGGTATTCAGAACAAGAATATGAATGCTCCTTCTCATTTTTCTCCATTTATTAAGGCTCGTGGCGCACAATTCACATCATAATTAACAGGTGTTTTGAAGTTTTAAGAGAAGTTTTTATTTGAAAAGGATGAGGTGAGGCGTGATAGAATGGATGAAGCTCGACATGATCAAATCTTAATGTCCTTCTTTCTTCATGGTCTTGAATGAGAAAAGACTTGAATTAGACTTGATGGATCAAGAGAGTGCAAGTGTGAAAATATAATTTAATCAAGTGATCAAGGAACTTATGACCACTTGAATGAATAAGTATCCTAAGGGGAGCATGCAATTATTCATGAAAATCACACAAAACAAGTCTAATTTACAAAAGGTAATTAATTGATCAAAAATGAAATTGATCAACTAATCCACCAATAAGGGATCATGCGAAGAATCACACAATAAGAACATGAAATTTAAAAAAAACAATGGCATTAAATATTGAAATTAATTATGCTTAAGCCCTAATCTCTAATTTATTACTAGTATAAATTAAAAAAAAAAATTCTAACAAAAATGGAACCAATTAAAATATAAATCTAATTAAAATCTAATGAGATGGATAATATTTTTATGTGTATTTTTTATGTATTTATTATGTGTACTACAAGAAGCTATCAAAAAGAAAAATAACAATAATAATTAAATAAGTAGATCACTCTGCATGGGGTGTATAGCTGAACCAAAGGGTTTGGACCATCAAAGGCGTTGGGCCCATGGTCAGAGGCCCAAGGTCAAGGTTTTTGTTGAATTCAGCATGGTGGGGGTGAAGTAGTAAGAAGGGCATGCTAAGAGTAAAAGCCCTTTTGGATTTGAATTTGAGGCCCATGAGCGTAAGGGGCAAAGGAAATGAGAGTGAATAAGATTTCCTCTTGTTTCAGTTTTCACTCCACAGCCACTCTCTTTCTCTCTTTCCACTTGCCTTGGCCGAAATCTCTCTGCCGCACCGGAGGCGGCGGAGCAACCCAGAACCGATCAAAACCAAAACCAATGTTATTATCTATTCTCCCTCTTCCTATTTCTTATATCTATTTACCTCAAAATGATCTACAATTCTTCAAACCTCAAAAAATAACTCAAGAACCCTAACGTTTTAAATTTGAAATTAAATCTTACACCTACCTCAATCTAAATCAAGACCAAGGGGCTTTGATTCCCTATGCCACATCCTACATCCTAGTAACTAAATTAGAGTGAAATAAGGAAGAAAGCAATAGATTCTACCTGCAAGGCCGAGATTTTCCCTGGGAGTTGTTGAAGATTGAAGATGCTGATGGAGCTAAGAAGACCAGAGGTAAATGCTTCACTCTTTTGCTCCTTGTATCAATTTTTTGTTCCTTTTCTTCTCAATCTAGTCTGTAGGACATGTGTTTATTATAATTGATTAGGAAGAGTGAATTGATAGGGATGATAGGCCAATCTCGGTTGATGCAAAACTTCAATGTGAAGTTTTGGTCAACAATGGTGATTTGAGAGCTTTGAGTGTTGGTGAGATTATGAAAAGAGGGTAAATTGGAGAGAATTTGCATAATGAATCATTGTGACTTCAAAGTGAATTGTGGTTGTGATTGATGTTGATCATTGCAGAGTGGTTGGGTTATATAGAGATTGAAGTGGAAGGATATCATAATTGTTTAGGGCAGCTGTTATGGCAAGTTGGTTAGAGGTTTGGTCGCTGTTAAAATGGATGAGAGTTAGTTAATTCCTGATCATAGTAAGTTAATAGGACTAATAATGTTAGTTTGATGCTTAGAAATAAGTGTTGTTAGTTATGTTGAACTGAGTTAGTGATTAGGAATTAGTTAGTTTGATTGGGGGAATTGTTATGTGACTTGTGTTAGTGAATTGTGATAGTTAGTTAGGAGGTAGGTTAATCTGTTAATTAAGTTATTTTGGATTGATGTTAGAATGTGGAATTAACTTGCTAGGTTAACTGAATTAGTGTGTTTAGTTAGAAAACTAGTTGATGCTAGAAGTTAGAAAATGTAGAGGTTAATTGAATTAGAATGTTAGAGGTTGGGAAATAGTTATGGTTAGCTTGAGCTGTTAGAGATTATGTTAAACTGTTATGGAATTTTGGAATTGGAAATTGGTCGACAGTTAAAGACTTGTCCGGTAGTGATTTTGGAATAGAATTTGACTGTTAGAGAAAAAGAAACAGTTAGGATTCTTTTAGCTGTTAGTTGATATTTGCTAATTAGAAACTATGATAGTTAGTTAATGAATTTGCTAGTTGTAGCAACTTTAATTGATATACTCATGACAACTTGTTAGTCATGTTATTGGATTTTTTAATTGTGTGTAATTGATACTTGCTTTGTTAATTAGTGCATCAATTAGTGTTAATGACAGTTAAAGTTGTATGTTGTTAGGTTAAACTTTTAGGGAACTTGTTTAATGTCGTAGTTAGGGTGTAGTTAGAATGGTTTGATGTTTGACAGTTATCATGAAAAATCTGTTAGGTTAGAAAACCTAGGATTATGTTAAAACAAGTTTATATTACTAAATATTGATGACAGTTAGGTAATGGATGGTGAATGAAAAGCTGATTACAATGTGGTGTAACTGATAGGTTTATGATAGTTAGGATAAGGACAGAAATTGTTAGAAATCAATTTACTAATGAACTATTTAGACAGGGCTTGGATGATGCCTTTGAATTAGTAAGCTAACTTGGATGATTAGCAAGAATTTCATTGTATGTTTATGCTGAATTTTTGGAATATGCATTATGTTTATGTTTGTGTGTTGGATGTGACTTGGTTTGCATGTTGAGATTGTGTATGATGATAATTCATTCTCCTTGCTACATGGCTGATGTCCATTTGATAGGATGAGACTTTGCTTGGCATGGCATAAAGGAGACTTGGTATGGGATTATCAAGGTGCGCATGGCATCATGGTGATGGAGGCATCATTAAGGTGTGGCATGACATCAAGAACAATAAGAGATTTTGAAGTTATTGGAGGAACAAAGATGGAAGATCTTGAGGAAAAAGTAGGATTAGGTGGTTAGTTTGACTTTGGTGAACTCCGTGACCAAAAAGTCAACAGTTGACCAAAAGTCAACTCTAGGTCAAATGTGATTTTTTTTGTGTAATTTGTAATTTTGGCCTTTTTGTAATGAATTTTTAATGTTTGAAATGAGATTTGGATTTTGAACATGACTTATAACTTCTTTTCCAAGATATGAAACTTTTCCCTCCAATTTTCAAATTTTGAAATATGTAATCCTTGAATTGAATTTGAATTGCAATGAATGTGAGTGTCTAAAATCCAAAATGAAATTCTGGTATGCAGATATCAGATGTCCTAAGAGATGTCGAGACACTGATGTCTGTTTAAAACACAAGGACAAAATAAAACACAATTAGAGATACAGAAAATAACAGAACACAAAGAGTTGTTAACCCAGTTCGGTGCACAAGAACACCTACGTCTGGGGGATACCAAGCCAGGAAGGAAATCCACTAAATATTATCAGTTTGTAGATCTTCAACAAACTATATCCAGTCTACAATCTACTCACCTAATCACTACTCGTGGTTAACTTCTACCTAAGACTCACCTAGGTATGAGACCCCTCTCACTTCCCTTTTAATCACCACCGTGACAAAATTATAATACTTTAAATGTTTTTAGAAGATACACTTCAAATACACGCAATCACTCAATGCTTAAAAGCTTAGGAGTGATTGACATAACTTACAACTCAATAGAGACAATCCTACTCTTATATCAAGATGATATTAGAGAGGCTCACAATTAACAAGCACACACAAACCCTAAAATATCACTTAACACACAGTACATTCCACACTAGAATTAGGGTTGTGCCATCCTATTTATAATCACCGTCTGGACTGGATTTGGGCTTCAAAACAAACGCAGCAAGGCAACTGCTAAAAGTCTACAGAATATTCTCCATAAAAATATGTCTTCAATCAAGGGTTTCCTAAAATGTCTTCAACATTTAGAAAAAGTAGAATATCTTTAAATTCAAACAGAATCTCCAATTCCTTAATCTTGGACGCCACATAGGATTACTTAATATTCACAAAATATTTAGTAACCTGTAATTACACCAGCTGTATCCAAACTGCAGAATTGTAACAGACAAGATGTCGAGACTTCGTGTTAGGACATCTTGTTCAACATGTTTTTCTTAATGTTAGAACATCTTGTTCAACATGTTGCTGCCAAGTTAGTTTTACCAAAATTACTGCCGATCACAAAAACAGAGACTTAACACAAAAGAGCAAATGGCTAATCAACTGACCATGTAAGACCTCATAAGAAAATGATCGATAAAAAGTCAAACCTTCCATTGTTGACCAAAGTCAAACTTGAAAAATAACTTCCAAATTCATTTGCCCATTGTTAGTTTTGCAGCTATGCAGTATGTATGTTGGCTGAATTTTGTTAAAACCTTTATGCTAGCTCTTATGTCACTGAAGGTGTTTTAACATGTTGTATGTGTATCTGCCATAATAGTTTAATTGCAGATTGTGATATGTCAAGTGGGATGTCGTGACATTGTGCTGCACTAATCTAGTATGAGTGCATGGTTATTTTATGGTGTGACAGAATTCCATTCTGCGGGAGTTTTCTGAGATGTCATGACATGTTGCACTTCACTGAACCTGAAGGTTAAGGTTCTGTGACGTGGCTGTTTATGCAGGGATGCTTCAGGATTTCTGTGTAATGTATTGACTGATGTATGATGCGCATTTTCCAAGATTGAAGCAGCTGCACATCAGATAAATACAACTCTCAACCTATGCAACAAGTGGGGATTTTGGACTGAATGGTTTTATTGTGAGGGAGATTGTTAGGTCCTGACTTGGTTGATCAGACATCAGTACAGATGTGGTTATAATACTTGGCAGAATGTCGAGTAAGATGTTGAAGCATCATCAACTGTCATGGCAGTACTACTGTCTTATGTCATAACATCTTGATCTGGTACAACACTATGTGGTTCAGACAGATGTCGAAGACAGATGTCATAACATCCTAATCTGGTACAGCAAGTGTTGTTGTTTTGCTGTCATGTGATGGTTAATCAAGATGTTAAAGGAGATGTCACAACATCATTGTCTATTACAGCAGGTGCTGCTATGGTATATCTCTTAACAGATTTGATTTGATCTGATGAGATATTTTTGGATATACCTCATCATTATACACAGGTCAAGGAGATTTATTAGGAACAAAGTGCAGATTTAATTGGATTTCATCAAAAGGATCTTGGAGACTTTTTAGGAAACTATTTGGAGATTTGTTCCTATTTTTATGGAGAAGATCTTGCAGCTGAATGTGGTACATCAAGATGTCTTGCTTGATGTCTTGACATGTGATTCTAATCTTCTGCAGGTGGTGTGTTTTTAGTATTGCAGGATTTGTGCATGATGCCAAACACGATGTTCTGACATCAGTAGACAGAACTTTCAGTTCAGATTTTTAGGTTTTATTTGCTGCGCTATTTTTAGCAATCTTTTGTGTGTTTGTGTTGAGTGATTGCATGCGTAATTCTGGGAGTAAAATTATGTTGGAGTGAATATATTTGGAAGCAATCTGTTTGTGAAGAATAGGGTTGGCTATTTTCATGCATAAAGATTTGGAGAATAATTAGTTTTAATTATTAATTAAAACTAAGATCTGCTAATGCCCAAGCCCAATGTAAGGAATGTTTCTGGGAATATTATGTGGCGCTGTTTTATAGGTCTGGAAGATTCAAGTCAGAATCAAGAAGAATATTGAAGAGTAATGACTTTCTAATTATGGAGATAAATTAGGAAGGAATTGATTGAAGACCTATTATGTAGCAGAAGTTTCTGCTGATTTGTAGCAGCTGTTATGCTGTGATTTGAAGCCCAAATCTAGTTGGAAATAAGTTATAAATAGAATGCTTGTAACCTAGAAAAAGCACGAGTCCAAGATGTAGATCATTAGGGTTTTGTCTAAGTGAACCACTCGGGTTGTGAGACGGTCACTGTGTTCTCACTCAGAAACCTGTAGGTAATGAGTTTTGTATTGTTCTTGGAGGAAGCTTTGAAGCAACTCCAAGGTGTGTCTTTGAAGTGTGTCTTCTACTTTTCTGTGATTGAAGAGTTGTTGGAAATCAAGCTGTTGATGCAGTGGCTGAGGTATTGACTGCTAGATATCATTGCGATGATTGGAAGTGAGATGGAGTCTCTTATCTAGGGTGGACTTAGGTAGAAGGTTCATTGGGTAATGATTAAGTGAGTAGATCATCAACGGGTGTGTTGATTGTAGGGTCTATGAATTGATATTGCTGATAGTGAACTTCCTTCCTGGCTTGGTATGCCCCCAGATGTAGGTTGTTAGACCGAACTGGGTGAATAATTCTTGTGTTATTTATGCTTTTCAGTACTGTTATTGTTTATACCTTGCCATGTTATCTATAACAAACCAGATGTCTCGACATCCTGTAGGACATCTGGGATCTGTCATACCAGAATTTCAATTGGTATCAGAGCAGATATCCTGTTTGTTTTTCTGGGTGAGATCCTAGGGAAGATACTTTCTGGTTCATGTGCAAGGAAAATAGTTTTGCTGAGAAGTTGTATGGACTTGGTCAGTTCATATGTTGTTTGAATGGTCCCTTGAAGTGGAGGATGGACTATTCATGATTGAGTGTGTATTGGCTCTGTTTGAAGTTGTCAGGCATGGTGAGCTGCTTTGTAGGGTGATTTATTTTCAACCTATGCTGACCTGTTGCACCTGGAGTGTGGTGTTTGTGCATTGGTTATTAAGTTTTGCCTAAAGGTTGTTGAGGGGTTTTCTTTATTTGTGTATTCCACTGCATGGTATCTGATGAAACCCTGGGGTTTCCTTGTGTCGCTAGTAAAGGAAGGGTAGTAGGGTTAGTCTCCTCAGAAGTGTTGATGTGTGATGATGTAGTGTATGCAAGACTGTTTCAACTAACTGTGTAAAGTGACCAAGGATACTTGAGGGTTGACCCAAGTCCACTCATAAAGGCATTTTTAAGAAGTTTGTTGATCAGAAGGATGCAATTTATTTTTGCTCTCTTCTCTGAAAGACCATCCACAGGTCTAAATTGAAGGTTCTCATGGTGTTGTTCTTGAATGATGTTCATCCAATTGTTGGAACATCAAACCAGCAGAGTGTATAGAATCTTGTTGATGGCCATGGAGCAGATTCTGTTTGAAAGGAGTTATATGTGTGTACTAACCACAGGATGTGCAGCTATTGGATGGGAGAATGAATAAATCCCTTAGGAGTTCTTAGCAGTTAATAAGGGGGAGTCCTTAATCTGATGCTGGAAGAACTCAAAGAAATGTCAGACATAATGCCTTAACATCTTTGTATTGAGAATTTATTTTTCTCAATATGTTTGGTGGTGTTTCTCAAAAACAGGATGGAGGTTGTTTACTCAAACTTGATATCACTATTAAGTCTCTGAGAGCATGAAACTCTTGTTCTAGTGGAAGAGAAACTCAAAGGGCTGTGCATAGAGGAGGTGTATTAATCTAACTGGTTGGATGGTGTCTTCATTGTTGGATTGTCATCCAAACCATCTAGGATGAGCATTTCAGATTTGTGTTTGGAGCAAGGAGGAGTTGGTGTTTTTTTGGACCAAAAGATGATGGTTCCCTGGTATTTGCACGAGAAGGTTACCTTATCACATATGATAAATACCTTGACAGGAGTTGAGTATTTGTCTACTTTTGATAAGGATGTGCATCTAACTGATAATGGATACTCTGACGGGAGCTGTGTGTGTATCTAAGGTGTTGTGCTTTCAACTAATGACAAAATACATTGACGGGAGACTATGTATATGTCTGATGTAAAAGTGCAGGACTGCAGAAGTGTTGAGAATTTACTTTTCTCTATTTGGCTGTTTATTTCTTTTCATGGTGTGTGGTGTATGTGATGTGTCAAGAATGTCCTAACAGATATTAGAACATTTTTGGGGTTAGTTATCCTTGGAGTAGGACTCTGAGTTCACATCTTATCTAAGAAGTATTTATCTTGTCATACGGGAGAATGATGGGTAAAGGATTGTCTTGGAAGCCTGATGTGAATAGGACATGCTAGAAGTGGATAAGTTTAGTGCTTATGGAACAATTGGGCTGAAAATTCCTGGAACTTTGATCTCAAGTCTGTTGGTCGTAGTACACGGATGGGTTATGGGCATCCACACACTATATGATCATGAAGCTATCATAGGATATCATGTAGTAGTTTTGGGGTGGTTCTTGCTGAAGAAGCATATGTTGAGAAAGATAGGGGGAGAGTAGAGAGTGTTGTAGTGTAGAATTCTGTGGTGGTTGTTTGGTTTTCTGGTTTTCTGGTTTTTTTGGTTCCTTGGCTTAAGTGAGAGCTTGGAGATTCTGTTTTTATTTGGAATGTGGTGTTTTTCTTAGTGCAGTTGGATTCTAATCATGATGTCAAGACTGATGTCTTAACATCTGCTGACAGAATATTCTGTTCAGAATGTTATGGTTTTTGTCTCCAGAGAACAGAAGCTTCTATCTGATTTATGTACTGTTATGGTACATGGTTTGCTTGAGGGTCAAGCAGTAGGTGAATGTGTTCAGCAGGTGTGTTGAACAGAGGGTGCGCTCTTGAAGACATGAAGGTGCATCTTGTGTTTTCCATTCATTTTGGGTGTACTTCTTGCAATGGAGCATTGGTTATCCATGACAAAGAGAGTACTGTAACCTGTCAGATAGTACAAGCTTCTGAGTAGGATGTGTTCTGCTACTGACTTGCTTGCTTTTGGTTGATTGTCCTTAAATGCATAGTTGTTTGGTTTGGCATATTATGGCTAATAAGGGGGAGATGGTTGTAAGTTGTAGTAGAGTTCCTTGGTTGTCTCCTTAAGGGGGAGCTGGTTGTGTTATCCAAAGGTTGTATGGATATTGCTCTAGTGTGCTATTGCTTTTCCAAATATGGCTAAAAGGGGGGAGAGTGTGTGATGTGATTGCATGATGTGCTGGTGTCTCTGTTTGTTGGTTTTAGCCAAAATTTGCCAAAGGGGGAGTTTGTTAGTTCTGCAGCTATGCAGTATGTATGTTGGCTAAATTTTGTTAAAACCTTTATGTTAGCTCTTATGTCACTGAAGGTGTTTTAACATGTTATATGTGTATCTGCCATAATAGTTTAATTGCAGATTGTGATATGTCAAGTGGGATGTCGTGACATTGTGCTGCACTAAGCTAGTATGAGTGCATGGTTATTTTATGGTGTGGCAGAATTCCATTCTGCAGGAGTTTTCTGAGATGTCATGACAGATGTCATGACATGTTGCACTTCACTGAACCTGAAGGTTAAGGTTCTGTGACGTGGCTGTTTATGCAGGGATGCTTCAGGATTTCTGTGTAATGTATTGACTGATGTATGATGCGCATTTTCCAAGATTGAAGCAGCTGCGCATCAGATAAATACAACTCTCAACCTATGCAACAAGTGGGGATTTTGGACTGAATGGTTTTATTGTGAGGGAGATTGTTAGGTCATGACTTGGTTGATCAGACATCAGTACAGATGTGGTTATAATACTTGGCAGAATATCGAGTAAGATGTTAAAGCATCATCAGCTGTTATGGCAGTACTACTATCTTATGTCATAACATGTTGATCTGGTACAACAGTATGTGGTTCAGACAAATGTCGAAGACAAATGTCATAACATCCTAATCTGGTACAGCAAGTGTTGCTGTTTTGCTGTCATGTGATGGTTAATCAAGATGTTAAAGGAGATGTCACAACATCATTGTCTGTTACAGCAGGTGCTGCTATGGTATATCTCTTGACATATTTGATTTGATCTGCTGAGATCTTTTTGGATATACCTCATCATTATACACAGGTCAAGGAGATTTATTAGGAACAAAGTGCAGATTTAATTGGATTTCATAAAAAGGATCTTGGATACTTTTTAGGAAACTATTTGGAGATTTGTTCCTATTTTTATGGAGAAGATCTTGCAGCTGAATATGGTACATCAAGATGTCTTGCTTGATGTCTTGACATGTGATTCTAATCTTCTGCAGGTGGTGTGTTTTTAGTATTGTAGGATTTGTGCATGATGCCAAACACGATGTTCTGACATCAGTAGACAGAACTTCCAGTTCAAATTTTTAGGTTTTATTTGCTCCGCTATTTTTAGCAATCTTTTGTGTGTTTGTGTTGAGTGATTGCATGCATAATTATGGGAGTAAAATTATGTTGGAGTGATATTATTTGGAAGCAATCTGTTTGTGAAGAATAGGGTTGGCTATTTTCATGCATAAAGATTTGGAGAATAATTAGTTTTAATTATTAATTAAAACTAAGATCTGCTAATGCCCAAGCCCAATGTAAGGAATGTTTCTGGGAATATTATGTGGCGCTGTTTTATAGGTCTGGAAGATTCAAGTCAGAATCAAGAAGAATATTAAAGAATAATGACTTTCTAATTATGGAGATAAATTAGGAAGGAATTGATTGAAGACCTATTATGTAGCAGAAGTTTCTGCTGATTTGTAGCAGCTGTTATGCTGTGATTTGAAGCCCAAAACTAGTTGGGAATAAGTTATAAATAGAATGCTTGTAACCTAGAAAAAGTACGAGTCCAAGATGTAGATCATTAGGGTTTTGTCTAAGTGAACCACTCGGGTTGTGAGATGGTCACTGTGTTCTCACTCAGAAACCTGTAGGTAATGAGTTTTGTATTGTTCTTGGAGGAAGCTTTGAAGCAACTCCAAGGTGTGTCTTTGAAGTGTGTCTTCTACTTTTCTGTGATTGAAGAGTTGTTGGAAATCAAACTGTTGATGCAGTGGCTGAGGTGTTGACTGCTAGACATCATTGCGATGATTGGAAGTGGGATGAAGTCTCTTATCTATGGTGGACTTAGGTAGAAGGGTCATTGGGTAGTGATTAAGTGAGTAGATCATCAACGGGTGTGTTGATTGTAAGGTCTATGAATTGATACTGCTGATAGTGAACTTCCTTCCTGGCTTGGTATGCCCCCAGATGTAGGTTGTTAAACCGAACTGGGGGAACAATTCTTGTGTTGTTTATGCTTTTCAGTACTGTTATTGTTTATACCTTGCCATGTTATCTGTAACAGACCAGATGTCTCGACATCCTGTAGGACATCTGGGATCTATCATACCAGAATTTCACCCATGATGTAATCCCACATAACCAATATGTCTAGACATATATTAGGGTTTCCCAACGACTTAGTCCAAGAACAATGATCAACCAAAAGTTTGTTTTGCCCACAATTAAAAAGTCAAGATGACGCATAATGAAATCCATAAACTTGGATACAATAATTCAGTGCCTTGTATCTTAAATAATAAGAAACCTTTAAATCAAAGATGTTATTTGAAAAATGCAAATGCAAATGAATTCCTTGTGAAGACAAGCTTCTCCAAATGATATTTTTGATAAAGATAAACTACAAGAATGTACTTGATCTTAACGGCTAATCAGAACCTGAAGTGGGCCAAGGATGACGTCTGTGATGCTGGGTGTGCGAGATGAGGATGGGGTGTACCTGCAAGGCACTACGATGCTAAAGTAAGAATCGGTTGAGAGAGAGAAAGGCAAGTATAAAGTATGTATTTCGTAGGATGATTTGGAATACCTGACCCTCTCAAGTGAGAGGGTTTTTATAATGCCCCCAGCGCGTGACCAACGGTCCCTATCATCAGGGTGGAATAACTGTTTCCCGAAGAATAGGAACTGCCAGAAACTAGCCGTTGGGACGGGTAGAGGTGCCCGAAACTAGTCGTTGCCACGGGAAAAGGCTCAGTTGCGGGCATGAGCGTCGTGACTGTTTCTGGATGGTGGAGTCGTGCGTGACGAGCAGGAACTACCGAGGAGGGGTAGATGACCCACGGGGTCATCCGACCATATTTGCCAGGTAGGGGGCAGAAAGGTAAATGTTGCCCCAAATTTGCTATACTTAGGCAATTGGGTTGTTCTGGGAGTAGAAGTGGATTGGGCCATGCCTAGCCATTAGTCCAGTCCAGAATAGGAGCCCCCAAGTCGTTTCTCCCGAGCATAAGAGTGATGACTTAAGGGTAATTCAGAGTCCAGGGGAGATCTAGGAAGGAGTCGTCACTTGTCAATGAGATAGATTTGTTCTACGATGCCCGAGGGAGTTGGTGCCCACAGGATACGTAACGTTGCCTGGCGTGCCCGACATACAGGGAGCTCAACGGTTGATGTGATTTGAAGAGGTGAGGCGCCACGTGTGCCTCGATCCCTGTGCAGCATTAAATGTGTCATGATGGCTAGGCTAGGGTCATGATGATGCCCCTAGCCACGCGTGCTCGTGCACGTGCCTTTAGAACACCTATAAATAGAGGGAGAAGCTGCTCATTTTCACTTTTTGCTTCTCTCTCCTCCTTCGCTTCTCTGTCTGAGCTTTTCTGTTCGCTGTCGTTCAAGTCACCGTCAACCGCCGTTCGACCGCCGTAGGAGCTCCGAGCACTGTCTTCGACCCTCTGATACTTTCTCGACCACGTAAGTTTCTCACTTTACTCTAGTTTCCAGCTTTTTTGCTTTCTATCTTTCTAGAATACATGCGGTTAGGTTGATTATAGTTAGTACAGTAGCAGTTTTCGGCTAGTGTTGGTGGCACACGGTGGCTTGGCCACTTTTTACCGTTACCGTAGTCGCCAGACCTTTAGGAGCTTAGGTAGTTAAGTCGTTTCTGGTGCCGTTGCAACGACGGGCACGTTAGTCGTCAGCGGAGCTCGTGAACTTTATAGTGTACCTATGAGTTTTCTGACAGGTTCATGAGTTTTCCAATAGGCCTTCAAACAGAATTCTGGGTAGCGAACTGGGGAGAATCTCCCCGTGTGCGTTGGAGGGGTTTCCCCAGGCATCTCCTCGCGCCACACTGCCATTTGAGTAGGGATTAGGCCAGGGACGTCGTCTTCGGGCCTTCGCGCGTCCTTTCACTTGACTAGCGGTGGAAGGGTGGATTTAATTTTCTCATCGAATTCACTTTTGCCCTCTGCTTTTCAGGTGAAGGAGATGGCCCGTGAACATGAAGAAATTTTTATAGACTCATCCAAGGAGAGCTCCTCGAAAAGTAGTGACACTGAAGTTACATCCACTCCCAGCGATGTCGGTGAGACTCCACCTGAGAGGACTTCCGCAGAGGAGTGGATAGTTGCAGAGCCCGCGGAGCATGCCTCAGTTTTTGCCTCATTTCCCGAGGATGATTTAATGACCGTGGGGGATAAAGGGGAATGAAAGGTGCATTTTCCTGATGAAAACGACCGTATTTGCACAGATTATGGGGAGAAGTTCCCGAATTATGAGTACGTCTTCAAGGACATAGGCTTGAGGTTTCCCTTCACTGACTTCCAGAGATCTGTATTCGTGCATCTGGACCTGGCCCCCTCGTAGTTGCGTCCCAATTCCTTAGCATTTATACGTGAATTTGAACTAACATGTGAGTTCCTGAAGATAGGGGTCACCCTCCCCTTATTCTTCACAATCTTCCCTCTCCAGAGGCAAGTATCGGGGAAGAAGTTTGGCTGGGTCTCGCTGAAGCAGGCGAAGAAGTTGTTTAAACCATTCCCTGAGTCCATTAGGACTTTTAAAGAGAGATTCTATGTTATCAAGCCCGTGTCAGAGACGGCACAGGACTCCACGTACATCTGGGAGGTGTCTACGGATGAAAACGGGGAGAATCTTCTTGACAAGCAGGGCAAAGTAGTGGCTGATAGGTTGCTGAAGTTCCCCTTCTGCTGGAGTGGGTCTCATTTTTCCCAGGGAACCGACCAGTATCTTATCCAGCCGGAGATGTTGGAAGATGATGACAAAGCCGGCTATGCGGCATTGGTGAATTATGTCAACAGTTTTACCCCTGCGGAGTGCTGGACCAAGAGCGGGCAGAAGGTGGAGAGTCGCTACATCAACACGAAAGGGATTATTAAGTGCAGGACTCACGATGACGCTCTAAAACTGCTCAGTAGTCTTTATGTTTTAGTTTGTTTAGATTATTGTCTTCCCCATTTGCTAACGTGCCCGTTATGTTTTTGCAGGTGAAATGCCTTCTGCACATGAGCGGATGGTAAGAAATGCCTCGGCGAAGGGCAAGGGCGGCGCAGCAACTGCGAAAGGCCGACTTCCCCAACGAGTAACACCTCCACAGACGGGGTCGGGGAGCTCCTCGCCGACGCCGCCTCCTGTCCAGGGTTCCCCGGTGCCCGGAACCTCGAGGTTCAAGCGAGTCTGGCAGAACGAGTTGGTGGACCTCAGCCAGGCGGGGGTGAAGAGCAAGTTCGAGCTTCCTCCATGCCTTCACAACAAATTTTTTTTTGAAGGCTCCTCCTTAACGGTTCCTCGGGCGGAGTCTCTAAAGCTCGAGGGAATTGACCGTTCGAGCAAGAGGGCGATGCTGGCGTAGAACGCCTCTGCCCTGATCAGGGTCCTGAAGATAGCGTCGGTCTACGCCGAAGAAGATTCCCCTCATGAGTCTGAGCTGAAGAAGGTCCAGGCTGCGATATCAGCCCTGGAGGAGAAGGTGAAGAAGGCTAAGGAGGAGGCCAAGTTTGCCGAGGATGCGAGGAAGAAGTCTCAGGAGGAGCTGACTAGGATCCAAAGGGAGAAAGACACCCTGGTCGCGGAGAAGAAAATCGCGGAGGATTTGGTCGAGCAAATGTGATCTGATGCTGCCCCTGACTTCCTCCAGATCAACGAGGAGCATGTCCGAACCCTCCAGGAGGAGTCTCAGCAGGCGCAAACTATCCCCGAAGAGGCCTAGTAGATGGAAAAGTGATATTTATTTCTTCTTTTTTTTATGTACTTTTGACATGTGTGCCGTGTAATTGTAACTTATTATTTGTATGGGGCATGGCCCCTTTTTTATGTAACAAGTACAATATGTGGTCCTCGTGACCACTTATTATCGGGAAATATATGTTTTCGGCCGCTCTGGTATGCTTTGTGTGTTTTATATTCGCGCATGGCTTTATCTGTTTTTATTTTCGCTAAGTGTAGTAACATTGCATGATACAAGTGTGTGCCCTTACTAAGGGTGACTCGAATGATTAGTTGTTTCGTGTTTTACTCGATTTAGATGTGTTCCTCAGTGAGGGGGGCTGATCAAACGGCCAGGGTAGTTACCGGGCATGAGAGCAAAGCTCAGGTCGCGTTTGAGGCCTGAGTTTGCGGCGTGAACTTCCCATCGCGAGCTGGATGTTCTGCCTATCATAGTACTTTGACGAGGGCAGGCTCGGCCAAGGAACCGCCGTCGGACATGGGTTCTACTCGTTCTTGAGCGAGCCTACCTTAGTTTGTATGCAGCGCTTGTACCTGGGCGCACATTCGTAGTCGGGACGTTATGCTCGTCGCACCGATGATGCAAGCCGACGGTCAGGTCCTTAACTATAATATTGTTTTAGCTTTCCGGAGTTCCATGGTCGAACAAGGTCTTCCCTGTTGAGGTATTCTAGGTAGTAGGCCCCATTCTCCATTTTCGCCCGGACGTGATAAGGTCCTTCCCAGTTTGCGGCGAGTTTTCCTTCTCGAGAATCTTTGTAATTCCTTCTTAAGACAAGGTTGTCCACTTGGAATTCTCGCCGTATCACTTTGGCATTGTGCCTGATTATAATTTTTTGTTTTAGTGAGGCCTCGTGGAGAGCTGCTCCTGATCGGGCCTCTTCGACAAGGTCGAGCTTCTCCCTTAGCGCCTCGTTATTGGTCTCTTCGTCCAGGGGGGATTCAGCCCGCCTGGAGGGCATGTGTATCTCGATGGGGATCACTGCCTCAGTTCTGTAAGCTAAACGGAAAGGGGTTTCCCTGGTCGAAGAGTGGGGCGTACTGCGGTAGGCCCAGAGCACGCTGTGTAGCTTCTCGACCCAAGCTTTCTTTGTTTCATCCAGCCTTCATTTGAGGCCTCGCAGGATTACCCTGTTCGCCGCTTCAGCTTACCCGTTAGTCTGGGGATGTTCGACGGACGCGAAGTGTTGTTTCGTGCTCAGTTGGGCGGCGAACTCCTGGAACTTTCTATCTGTGAACTGTATCCCTTTATCGGTGACTATTGCTTGGGGGATACCGAAGCGTACGAGGATGTTCCGCTTGTAGAAGTGAAGTATGTTGCGGGCCATTATTTTGGCCAGAGCCTCTGCTTCTATCCACTTGGTGAAGTAGTCAACGCCCACTATTAGATACTTGTTCTGGTTTGACCCTACGACGAAGGGTCCCAGGATATCCACCCCTACCATGTGAAGGGCCACAGGGAGGACATTGCTTTGAGTTCGTTGGGTGGCGCCAAGTGCATGTTCCCGTGCCGTTTGCATTTGTCACATTTCTTCATATGCTCTTTTGCATCGTGTTGCATGGTCGGCCAGTAGTATCCTGCTCGTAGGGTTTTCCTGGCGAGGGATCTTCCCCCGAGGTGTTGGGTGTTGATCCCTTCGTGGATTTCACGCAGGGCATGGGCGACCATTTCTTCCTCGACACATTTGAGTAGAGGGATGGAAAACCCTCTCCTGTAGAGGTTATTTTCGACCAGGATGTATGATCAGGCCCTGCGCCTGACCATGCTGGCCTCTTTGGGGTCGGATGGTAGTTCATCCTTAGTGAGGTAATTGTAGACATGGGTTATCTAGCAGTTGTTGTCGCCGATGACCTGCTCGTCGAGGATCACTGACATTTTCTCTATGCTGGGTCGAGGAAGTATTTCATGGATGACGGATTTGTTTCTGCCCTTTTTCTTTATACTCGCCAGCTTTGACAAAACATTCGATCTGACATTATGTTCGTGGGGAACATGTTTTACCTCTACCATCGCAAACTTCATCATCTTCTCCTTGACCAGGGACAAGTATTCAGACAAGTTGTCGTTCTTGGCCTGGTATTCTCCTCGAACTTGTAGGGCCACGAGTTGAGAATCGGTGCAGATGGTGACTTCCTCGGCCTCCAGGTCTTCGGCTAGGCGTAGACCAGCGAGGAAGGCTCCGTATTCAGCTTGATTATTGGAGGTAGGAAAGGATAAGGTGAGCGAGACTTTGACAATAATTCCTTCGCCGTTTTTGAAAATGATACCTGCCCCGCTTCCTGCCGAGCTGGATGCTCCATCGACGAAGATTGTCCATTTACGCGCCCCGCAGGCGAGGGAATCGAAAGTCATCTTTGTGACAAAGTCGGCCAATGCTTGGGACTTGAGGGCTTTCCTACTCTCGTATTGGATGTCGAATTCGGATAGCTCTAATGACCACTTGAGCATTCGGCCGGCCATGTTCGGTCGTCCCAACAGTTGCTTCACGGGCTGGTCTACTCGGACCACGATTGTGTGGACCACAAAGTAATGTCTTATTCTCCTCGCGGTGTTGATGAGGGCCAGGGCTACCTTCTCTATTTTTTGGTATCTCAGCTCTGGTCCTTGCAAGGCTTTGCTCGTGAAGTATATGGCCTTTTACCCGTCGGGCGTTTCACAAATGAGGGCGACGCTGACAGCCTCGGTTGCCACGACGAGATAAAGGTACAGAGTTTCACCATTATCTGGCCAAGAGAGAACTGGCGGTTCTGACAATGCTCATTTTAGGTGGAGGAGAGCCTGGTCGCATTCCTCTGTCCATTCGAAAGCTGCCACCTTGCAGAGGAGTTTGAAAAAGGGTAGTGCGTGTTGGGCAGACTTGGCCACAAAACGGGATGGTGACGTGAGCATCCCGTAGAGGGATTAGATGGATTTCTTCGAGTTAGGAATAGGGAACTTGGAGAAGGCCCTGCACTTGTCAGGTTTAGCTTCGATTCCTCGCTCTGTCAGATAGAAGTCGAGGAACTTGCCTGCGCGTACCCCAAACGTGCACTTTTCCGGGTTGAAACGCATTTGGTATTTTTTGTCCTGCTTGAAGACTTTACTCAAATGGGTCGTGTGATCGGATTCCTCGTGGGACTTTACGATCATATCTTCCATATAGACTTCGAGCATGTCCCCGATTTCTCCCCTGAAGACCTTGTTCATCATCCTTTGGTAGGTAGCGCCAGCGTTTTTCAAGCCGAAGGGCATTACGTTGTAGTAATAGTTGCCCGACTCGGTTATGAAGGCTGTGTACCTTTTGTTACTTTTTGCCATTGGTATTTGATTGTAGCCCGAATAGGTGTCCATGAATGATAACAGTTTAAAACCGGAAGAATTATCAAGAAGTTTATCTATATTGGGGAGGGGTAAGCATCTTTAGGGCATGCCCTATTGAGATCAGTATAATCAACACATATACACTACTTTCCATTAGATTTTTCGACGAGTACGACATTGGATAGCCAAGTAGTGTACTTGGCCTCCAAAATAAAGTTTGCCTCGAGGAGGTCTTTTACAGCTTGTTCGGCAGCCTCCGTTTTCTCCAGAAACTACTTTCTCCTGCGCTGTGCTACATCCCTAGCGGCGGGTTCAATAGTGAGTTGATGGCAAGCGACAGCAGGATCCAGGTCAGGAATTTCCGCGACGCTCCAGGCAAACAAATCCGCATTCTCTTGGAGGCAAGCTTTGAGTTGTTTCCTCGATAGGTCGGGGAGTCCGGTCCCTATCTTCACTCCACGCTAGGGGTCATCGCCGAGCTGGACGAGTTCGAACTCACCATCCGGAATTGGGCACATCAGATGGGAGATGTCTCTAGTTCTGGTTGAAGCTGATGAGCTGCTCGAGCAAGTCTGGTTCTCCTTTTCGTCATCTTCGGAGAAGCGGCTATCGAGGTCGATAGAGTCGACACGGGGCAGCAAATTGGCTTCCTCAGAGCTGTTGGGCAGGGTCGGCTTGCTGGAAGTCTTTGGCTTGGCGGCAATGGTGTTGATTCATATGGTGGCCGCTTTGAAGCATCTCTTCGCTGCCTCGATGTCCCTGTGTTGAGTAGCGACCAGGCCCTTAGAAGTGTAGTACTTCATTTTTCAGATGCATAGTTGATGGTACGGCCACCAATTCGGCCAAGGTTGGTCGTCCAAAGATGCACTGATAAAGAGAAGGGCAATCTATAACCAGGAATTGGACTTTAATAAACCTGGCCGTCTCTGTAGATCCGAAAGTCACGATCAATTCCACATATCCCCAGGGCATTGTGACTGACCCGTTGAAGGCCTGCAGGTCAGAACCTACGTAGGGGGTCAGGTGCGATTCATCTAGCTGGAGGGTGGAAAACAGCTGTGAGTACATGATGTCGACCGAGCTTACTTGGTCGACTATGATCCAGTGAACATCGAAGTTAGCCATCTGGACTCTCACGAGCAGCGGGATGCTTCAGTTTGGAACCCCACCGAGGAGTTCCTCGTGGTAGAAAGAGTTTGGGACCGACTTTCCCCGGACTTTGTAGAACGTGGTGCTCCTATTGGAGCTCGTGCTGAGAAGGTGCTCGAATTTCCTTTTAACGGAGCCCACAGTAACTTTGTTGAAGCCCTCTTCGGAGATGACCATGGCGGAGGGGAAAGTTTCCCACGGGCTATGTGCTGCGAAGTAGGGGGCATTGAGCTCCTCAGGAACATAGAAGTCCTCAAGTCATGATATGCTCATAGCAACCTGAAGGTTTGTCTCTTCCGAGGAAGACACCTCTTCCTCGACTTTCTTCGACTTCTGGGCGTCTTACCGGTGAGTTTCTCTCTTCATGGTAAACTGCTTCAGGTGGCCGTCCCTGATCAGTATCTCAATAGCATCCTTTAGGTGGATGTAGTCATCAGTTGTGTGGCCGTGACTTTTGTGGAAACGGTAGTATTTCGACTTGTCAGCATTCGGCTTGGCCGGTATCTGCTTAGGGAATCGAACCCCTGCTTGGTTGAACTCCGAGTTGGCATATTTAGAGAGGATTTTCTCCTTAGAGACGGTCAGGGGAGTATAATCATGAAAGCGGCCGGAGGGTCCTTTGTTGTCTCGGGACTCTCGGGGGCGATCTTCACGTCTTCTTTCTCCCCGACGAGATGTTGAGGGTTCATCGTTCTTGGAGGTTCGGCCACTCTCCTGGTGGCGTGAGACCCGGGAAGAGTTGGCCGCTTCTTTCTCCTCGTACTGGATATATGCCTGCACCTTGAGGAGGAAGGCGTCCAGAGTCCTCGGAGTTTCGATGCCAACAGCTTTGGCAAATTCTGTACGGGGACGAAGTCCTCGCTCGAGCAAGAAATTCTTCATGTCATCGATCGTTGAGACCTGCACTGCTTCTTTATTGAACCTCTTGATGTAGGCGCAGAGAGGCTCCTCCTTCCCTTGAATTATAGCCTCAAGGGAGGCTTCGGTCTTCGGGTGGCGGCTTGATGCCGTGAAGTGTCTGGAGAACATTCTCCCCAACTGTCTCCACGAGGTGATGGATTCGTCGGGGAGTTTTTTATACTAGGTCATCGCTCCCTTTCTGAGTGTGGTCGGGAACAGTCTACACTTGATGGCACCCCAGACGCCACGATAGTCGATCAGAGCATCGATATTTTTGATGTGCTCGTCGGGATCCGTCGTACCATCGTAGGTGCCCAAAGACAGTGGCTTCTCCAGTCCCTTGGGGAGGCGCATGAGCATTATCTCCTGAGACAACGGGCCGCGAGGCTCGTCGTCGCTGCTGCTACTGGTCCATGATGGGGAGCGGGTGCTTCATTCAAGAACGGGACAATGATTTCTGCGTGGAGACGGGGTTTGTGCCCGACCCTTGGGTCTGGGCGGAGGTGAACGCTAGTCTCTCCTGGTCCTCTTGGCTCCGGGGGAGTACTGGCTTCGCGGGGAGATGGGATCGCGCTTCCTGAAGGTGTGAGATTCTGGTTCAGGCTATGCCCAGCGGTCTTTTTCACGTCGGGAAGGTGGGCTTTGGGATCGTCGGCGTTCTTTCCTCAGCGGAGGGGATCTTGGCCGGGCAGACTCCTCTAGGTCCCCGATCCTCGCGTTTTCTTGGAGGATTAGGAGGTTGGTTTTGTTGAGAGCTTCACGAAGGGCCGCCACGGCCAGGTCAGCGTTGGGCGGAACAGGAACAGGCTGGTGGTCTAGGTGGGGTTGATCCTCAACATGATCAGCGCAAGCAGGGGAGGGAGATGCAGTGGCTACATCTCTTAGATGATGGGCGTCGCCTCCAGGGAAAGGTGCAGCTCCGTCAGCATCAGTCTTGCTGACGGGGAGAAAAGCGGAATTGCGAGCATCATGAACGTCATCTTGGCTTGCCATGATCAGAATCTTGGAGAAAGAAAAGGTTGTTTTGGTCTTGAATCTATGAGGTATGTTAGACGGGGATAACAAAACTTCCCATAGACGGCGCCACTGATCTTGACGGCTGATCAGAACTTGAAGTGCTCCAAGGATGACGTATGTGATGCTGGGTGTGCGAGATAAAGAAGGGGGTGTATCTGCAAGGCACTCTGATGCTAAAGTAAGAATCGGTCGAGAGAGAGAAAGGCAAGTACAAAATATGTATTTCGTAGGATGATTTGGAATACCTGAACCTCTCAAATGAGAGGGTTTTTATTATTCCCCTAGCGTGTGGCCAACGGTCCTTATCATCGGGGTGGAATAACTGTTTCCCGAAGAATAGGTAACTGCCAGAAACTAACTGTTGGGACGGGCAGAGATGCCCGAAACTAGTCGTTGCCACGGGCAAAGGCTTAGTTGCGGGCACGAGCATTATGACTATTTCTGGATGGTGGAGTCGTGCATGACGGGAAGGAACTACCGAGGAGGGGTAGATGACCCACGGGGTCATCCGACCATATTTGCCCGGTAGAGGGTAGAAAGGTAAATGCTGCCCCAAATTGGCTAGACTTAGGCAATCAGGATGTTCTAGGAACAACAGTGGATTGGGCCGTGTCTAGCCATTGGTCCAGTCCGGAATAATGCTTATGTAAAAAAGAATGGATCAAGACTCATATCAACAGCTAGTGCAATAAAGTCCAGTTTTCAAGTGTTAAATATCAAGTTTTGGATGCTCTAAAGGATTGATCATGACATTATAAGGTATAAGTTTGCATTCTCTCTATGTTAAATATAAGTGCTCAAAATTTGATGCAGAATCAAATCATATTACTTTACAAACTTTTTCTTGCATCACTTGGCCAAACCACAATTTTTTTTCTAAGTCTTAATTCTGCCTATAGCAGTGGTAACCGATTACCACAATTCATGTAACCAGTTACCTGTCTGTAACGTTCACTTGTTTGGCCTTTTTCAAATGATGTAACTAGTTACCATATATCCTGTAACCGGTTACAGGCGTTCAAATTTCAAATTTTTTTACACCACTTCAGGTGTAACCAATTACACTCTTTTTGGTAACCGGTTACCACTGAAGCAGTGGCAGTGTTTCACTCATTTTCTGATGCAAACAAATTTTTGAAATGATTCTTGAACCATGGCACCATTTCATGCATTTGTACACTTTTAGAAAGGTGTCAAGGCTCTATATAAACCATACTTTTCAGATTTGAAACTCACCTCTTTTATTTACAATTCAAAACACGTATTCTCTCATCTTTCACAAACAAGTGTTCTTGACATAATTTTTTGTTGAAACTTCTGCACTTAAATTTCATTGCAATTTCAAATAGTTTCAACCACAAACAATCATTGAGCCCTTGTACTACATATTGAGAATTGTTTACTTGAAGGAGAAGATCAATCCAAGTGATTGATACATTGCTACAACTTCAAAATTCTTGTAAAATTACATATTAGTGTTGATTTCCTTGTTGTCCAGGATTGTTGGAAAAAAATGAGTGTTTAAGGCAGGATTGTTCTCCTATTGCACTTTGTATGATCATAAGGGGATTATCCTTAGTGATTGTTAGGATCTTGTGTATAGTGGCTAGGATAGCTTATACAAAATCCAAACAAGATAATAAAATCTCTTACTGCGTAAGGGGACTGGAGTACTCTCAGATTGTAAGGGGAACCATGATATATTATTGTGTCATTTATCTTTCAGCACTTTAGCGCTTTCATCGCTTAATAACCAACCAAACAAATTATCACATCTAAGTCTAAAACTGGAAACTTTTTAAAGAACCTAATTCACACCCCTCTTAGGTGCAATCCATATTTAGAAGTGATATCAGAGCAGGTTATAGGTAACATGTTCCTACTGATCCAGAATGGCTTCCGCAAGTGCAAATCCGGTTTTCAAAGATGGTGGCAGCAGCAATAAACCCCCACTATTTTTCTGGTGAATATTTGGATTTCAGGAAAATTAGCATGAAGGTTCACTTAGAAGCACAAGGAGAAGGAATATAGGAATCTATCCAAAATGGTCCACATAATCCTACAAGTTTCGTTAATGGTGTCGGTACTCCAAAGGTTCAAAGCTCTTGGGACGAAGATGATAAGAAAAAAGTTCTAAATAAAAATAAATCAAGCAACTTACTTCAAAGTGCACTTAGCATGGATCAATTCTTTCGTGACTCTCAATGTACAACGGCAGAGCAAATTTGGGATACATGAGTGGAAACTCATGAAGGAACCGCTGAAGTAAAGAGATCTAGATTGAATACTTTAAGTCAAGAGTACGAGATGTTCAGAATGCAGCCCGAAAAATCTATCATCGTGTTGTAAAAGATATTTGTACACTTGACAAATCACTTGATTGCTCTCGGTAAGACTTTTACTAACGATGGTCTTAATCTTAAGGTGCTTAGGTTCTTAACCAGAGAATGGCAACCAAAAGTGACAGCAATATCGGAAAAGAAAATTCTTTCTACCATGACATCTGCATCATTGTTTGGAAAACTCCAAGAACATGAACTTGAAAAGTATGAGAATCAAGAGAATAAATCCAAAGGTATGGCTTTGAAAGTTGATTCAAAAGAAGAACAAGATAATGATGCTCTAGAAGAAGATGAAAACTGTATGCTCCTTGTGAAAAGTCTTAGCAATATTCTTGGTAAAAATTATAAATCCTTTAATTATGCAAAAAGAAATAAATATTTTAGGAAAAAAAGAGGTTTCCGCTTCAACATAAGATGTCACATGTTACGAATGTGGTAAGCAAGGCCATATAAAGACGAATTGTCTGAAACTCTCCAAGAAAGGTGGCTTCAAAATTAGAAAATAGAATAAGAATAAAAGAGCCTACATTTCATGGGAAGATAATGAGATAGGTTCATCATCTGATTTGGAAAGCGAAGAATGTGCAAATCATGCCTTGATGGCTTCACACCATTTTGATGATGAAGATGAAGAGGTTAGTAATGAATTTTCCATTTATGATAATGATTCACAAGGTGCTATAGATGAACTTCTTAATGAATGCAAAATTATGTACAAATCTATGTCAAGTCAAAAGAAACAAATTTCATCTCTTGAAGAAACGATTGACACTATGGAAAAAGATTTTGAAGTTGAAAAACAAAATTTTATTAGTGAACAAAAACAGAATTTTGTATGCAAACAATGTGAATCACTTTCCTTCCAAATTGTTCAATTAAAAAGAGTTCTTTAAAGATATGAAAAGGGGCAAATTGGATTGGAGTGTGTCCTTAGTCAAAAAAGGTATTCCAATGATAAAAGTGGTCTTGGTTATTCAAAGTTTAGTAAACCAAGTTCTAGCAAAACTATCTTTGTTAAGGCTAGAGACCAATCCATTAAATAGAAAGTTAACAAGGCAAAGGTTGTTCATCATTATCCAAAGAGAAAAATATTTGTTAAGAAGAAATCTTATGTTCCTAGATATAAAAGTAACTTTGTTCCTACTTGCTTTTATTGTGGTATAATTGGTCACACACCTAATGATTTCTATGTTAGAAACTTTAGTGTGGCTAGTGGGCATTATGTGTGGGTCAAGAAAGGGACTAATTATGAAAGACCCAAGGCAATTTGGGTACCTAAAAAAACTTATTCTATTTTGTAGGTATGCTTGAAGACCACATCAAATCTATGGTATCTCTATAGTGGTTGTTCTAAGCATATGACAGAAGACAACAACAAAGGAAAACCTAGTGCTTAAGACCAAAGGATATGTCACTTATGGAGACAACAACAAAGGAAAAATTCTTGGCATAGGAAAAGTTGGAGCACCACCTTTAACATCCATTGAAGATGTTCTTTATGTTGAAGGACTAAAGCACACTCTTATAAGTATTAGCCAACTTTGTGAAAAAGGCTTCAAGATCAAGTTCACCAAAGATGAATGCTTGATTGAAGATGAAGTCACTCATGAAGTAAAACTCAAAGGTAAAAGAATTAATAATATATTTATGATTTCCTTAGATGATTTATATTTAAAGTAAAATGTCTCATGGTAAACAACAATGATTCATGGCTTTGGCATAAAAGAGTTGATCATATTCATACGGAAATTTTAAATAAACTAATCAAGCATGATTTTATCATTGGTTTTCCTAAGATAAAGTTTGTCAAAGATAAATTATGTAATGCTTGTCAAAGGGGAAAACAAACCAAATCAACTTTCAAACCTAAGAATGTGGTGTCCACTTCAAGGCCACTACAATTGTTGCATATGGACTTATTTGGTCCATCAAGAACAAAAAGCTTCGGAGGTAATGTATATGCTTTAGTTATTGTTGATTATTTTTTAGATATTCTTGGACATTCTTTTTAGTGCAGAAAAGTGATGCATTCAAGGCGTTCAAGAAGTATGCAAAGCAAATTTAAAATGAAAAATCTCTAAAAATTGCCTCCATAAGAAGTGGTCATGGTAGATAGTTCCAAAATGCTCCATTGGAAGAGTTTTGTGAAGAACATGGAATCCTTCACAATTTTTCAGCACCAAGGACTCCTCAACAAAATGGAGTGGTGGAGAGAAAGAATAGGTTTCTAGTAGAACTTGCAAGAATGATGCTTAGTGGTTCAAATCTTCCAAAATACTTTTGGGTGGATGCGGTAAGCATGGCGTACTATGTAAGTAATCGTGTTATTATTAGACCTAATTTGAAAAGGACCCTCTATGAACTCTTCAAGGGAAGAAAACCAAATATTGCTCATTTTCACATAATTGAATGCAAATGCTTTGTCCTAAACAACGACAAAGACAATCTCGGTAAGTTTGATGAAAAATCCAATGAAGGTATTTTTATTGGCTATTCACTTACGAGTAAAGCATATAGGATATATAATAAAAGAACTTTAACAATTGAAGAATCTATGCATGTTTCTTTTAATGAATTTAGCCCCTCCAAGGAGGATATTGTCATGTGTGATGATGATGATGATGATGATATTGTAGAAGTTCCTAAGGAAGATACTTCCAAAGTCAACAATGATAATCAACCGGAACACCAAGAAGAACCAATTCAAAAAGAATCAAAAGATAATGATCTACCTAAGGAATGGAGAACCCATCGGGATCATCCAATAGATAAAGTCATTGGTGATATAAGTCAAGGCGTTGCAACAAGATTAAATCTCAAAGATGCATGCTTAAATATGGTGTTTGTCTTTCAAATTGAACCTTCCAAAGTTAATGAAGCTTTAGGAGACGACCAATGGATACTTACAGTGCAAGAAGAATTAAATCAATTCGAAAGGAAACAAGTTTTTGGAACTTATTCCTAGGCCAAGTGGTAAACACGTCATAGGTACCAAGTGGGTGTTTAAGAACAAACTTGATGAGAATGGTATAATTATTCGAAACAAATCAAGGTTGGTGGCTCAAGGGTACAATCAAGAAGAAGGGATCAACTTTGAAGAAACTTTTTCTCTGGTTGCAAGGTTAGAAGCTATTTGTTTATTACTTGCTTATGCGTGTTCATTAAATTTTCAGTTATTTCAAATGGACACCAATGACACCTTCTTGAATGGTTACACCAATCAAGAAGTCTATGCCAAACAATCTCTGGATTTTGAAGACTTCAAGAATCCTTCACACGTCTTCAAGTTGAAGAAAGCTCTTTATGGATTAAAGCAAGCACTAAGAGCATGTTATGATCGACTTAGCAACTTTCTATGTGAAAGAGGATTTGAAAAAGGTAAAGTTGACAAGACCTTGTTTATTATGAAAATAAAAGGTAAAATGTTATTAGTTCAAGTTTATATTGACAATATCATATTCGGTTCAACAAACAAAGATCTTTGTAAATAATTTTCATTGATGATGCAAGGAGAATTCAAGATGTCTATGATGGGTGAGGTGGACTATTTTCTTGGACTCCAAATTAAGCAACTAAAGAATGACATCTTCACCAAACAATCCAAGTACTGCAAAGAGTTGTTGAAATATTCGACGTAGACAATTGCAAAGCAATGGCTACTCCAATGGGATCCAAAACTTATACCGATCAAGATGAATCGGGTGTTTCAACCGATGACACAAAATACCGAGGTATAATTGGTTCATTATTATATTTGACGGCAAGTCATCCTGACATAATGTTTAGCGTGTGTCTTTGTGTGTGGTTTCAAGCCAATCCAAAGGAATTACACATTGCCTCCGTGAAGAGAATCATGAAGTATCTCAAAGGAACAACGAACGCCGGATTATGATATCTAAAAGGTAGTATATGTGACTTGATTAGTTATTCTGACTCAGATTATGCAGGTTGTAAAACAGATCGAAAAAGCACAAGCGGCACATGTCATATCCTAGGAAACACTCTTGTATTGTGGTCCTGCAAAAAGCAAGCATGCGCAGCTCTTAGTACGGTTGAAGCTGAAAACATTGCTGCAGGAAGCTGTTGCGCTCAAATACTTTGGTTAAAACAACAACTTAGCGACTACGGCGTGAACCTTGGATGCATTCCGCTAAAGTGTGTTAATACAAGTGCCATGAACATAACCAAAAATCCAGTCATTCACTTAAGGACAAAATATATCGACATTCTACATAATTTCTTTTGTGATCATGTGCTTAAAGGTGATGTTGAAGTTACTTTCATGGATACTCATAATCAGTTCGTGGATATATTCACAAAGTCGCTTGTAAAAGAATCATTCTACAAGATTCAAATGGAACTTGGCATATTGGATGAGTTTGATGTATGATTCTTCAAAGATATCATTTAATAATATTTTAAAACCACCAAGACACATAAAAAATTTCATATCTATTTTAATTCACAATTTCATTTTGTGAATTATTCATAAGTTTGATAAAAATTCAATTTTTATGGTATAATCAATACTTATGTGACATGTATGCATGATATAAAGATGTTAAATTATGTATGTTAACATGTTCAATTGTTACTTTTATGAATTCCTATGCATGCTTTCCTATAACAAGATTTTGTTTTCTTGCATGTTGTAACTGATTACCTCATTTCCTGTAACTGGTTACATGTTTATGTTTTGCTGTTATTAGAGTTGTTTTTGTAACAGTAACCGGTTACCACATTTTATGTAACCTGTTACCACTGTTAAATTTTTTAGAAAATAAGTGCTTTTATTGTTTTTAGTTAAACACACTTTTCATTTACCACCCACATTGTCTTGGAACTCTTAACTCATTCAAAACCCACTCTTCCACCTACTCTCTTCAATTCCTATTCAAACTCCATCAATTCCAAAAATCCACATTAATTTTATTTAATCCACACTCATTAAATTTCATTATAAGTCATTTCTCTCACAAACCAATTCTCACAACTTCATCTCCTAGCCTATTCCAAAAATCCCCTTTACAAACCCTAACCTTCTCATTCTCAAGCTACTTCCATGGCACCTTCAAGAAAGGATAGAGGAAAAGCAAAGGTTAGAGAAGCTAGCTTTGAACAAAAATTTGATGGTGAACCTGTCATTGGTGAACCCACTCTCAAAACAAGGAGGTTGATGTTCAACATCAGAAATCGCCCTCTCATGCCAGAGAAGTATGGTAACTTAGCATCCTTCCCTGCTCATGACTTTGATTTCCATGAACCACTCATTTTTCAAAAATTGGATTCTCTTATTTCTGACTCTGGACACATATACCCAGACTTAGTTAGAAATTTTTTTGCTAACATATCCATTGCTACTGGTTATATTCTCTCATCCAAAGTTAAGAACTAAGACATTGTGTTCTCCTTGGAAGAATTTGGAAAGTGTTTGGATGTCCCCCATGAAGGTCAACACATTCAGCAAGGGTACGTTCCAGAATGGCCAAGATATAATAAAGTAGACTACTACTTCAGCATTTCTCGTTTGACTCAGCAAGAGATTTTAAGTAAGAAAACCCCAACTTTGTCTCGCTTGATTATGTCTGGAAAGAACTTATATGTTAGTGATAGGATGTTTCACTTTATCATTTCTTACATTATGATGCCGAAACATTCCAATCACTCACAAATTGGATATATTTAAATGCAACTCATTTATGCTATCAAGAACAAGATCAAAGTGAATTGGGCCTATACTATCATGTTTCACATGCAGCACCAACCCTGTTTGAGTGGTGGTTTACCCTATGTTAGGTTGATTAGAAAAATTATGGAATATTGTGAAGTGGGCTTGAAACAAGAACCTAAGAATAGAATCAATCTAAAATATTTTGAAATTAATGTAGGGCTTGTTGGAAGAAACACAAGAATCATTTAAGATAATAATGGAATTTCCACCCGCACCTGAAGGCGGCTATACCCCCAGAAACTATCTACAACAAGCTCTGCTTTATGGAGTCTTACATGATATCTGAGTTTAGGGATCTCCGCCTTGCAAGAACCGCGGCCCTTCAAATCCTTCACTCGATTGAATCCAAACTTGAGTAATCTTGTCTAAAACCTTCAAATCTACACTTTGATCTTGAAGGAAAACCCCACCTTGATTTTCTTGTTTGAAACACCCCTAAGATCTCAACCCAATTTACAATACCACGAGCTAAATTGGACCTTATCATCATGATTCTAGATGGCACACAAACAATGAATGATTATGTGTACTTTGTGTTGTGTGTATGCATAAAATCAAGGTTGAAGATGATGACAACTCTTAGTATGTTCCAGGTTTCGTTTATGATTTTTCCAAAATCATTTTAAAAAAGAAATGATATATATATATATATATATATATATATATATATATATATATATATATATATATATATATATATATATATATATATATATATATATCTGTGTGTCTGTGTGTGTGTGCATGTTACGAGGCAAAATGAATGCAAAAGATTTGAGAAAATTATGAATTTTTGGAAATTTTCGTTGCATAGGTCGACCTATGAAAGACATCTGCAAACATGTTCAACGTATAGGCTAGCATGCATAAGGTCATGTGTCGCCCTGTGAATCTCATGCGCTGCCTATGTGTCAACTTGAAGAGGTGGCACATGGAACAGAACCTACAAACTTTAATATTACAGCATGGGTGTCGACCTATGGAATGGATGTGTTGATCTATAGATGAGAAAACTTTTCTATAGGTCGGCCTGTAGACGTATGTGCAAACATATAATGCAAATTTTCACAAAAAAAATATTTTTTATGCATGAGAAATTTTCCAAGTTATTTCCAAATGTTTTTATTCTTCCTAATGCAAAGATGCACATTGAGAATCAGAGGATACAGTCCAATATACATTACCGCTAAAGTATCCTAGTTTTGACATCATGCAAAATATATCTAACAAAATGTTGCACTCACATACTCCCCCTTTTTTATGATGGCAAAAGTTGAGATGATGTGTTTCATGTCTTTATGAAGCTCCCCCTGAATATATGCATCCAAACTTCATCATGCATCTAGCTTCTCCCCCGTTTGACAACATAAAAAAGAGACAAAGCAAGCCATGAGAAGTATCTTGTAACATACATAACCGAATATACTATACAAAGGCGTTTGCAAAAGTAATATCATCAATATCACAACACTCACATAGAATGATGTACATATTCTAAAAGAATACCTAAACATAAATATAAACATATACAACAACAATGTAATACATTTGCCACGGTTTATGCCAAATAACATACACTAAACATGAAAGATGGAGGATTTAATGTAATAAAAAACTCTTAAGTTCTTTCAAAGATGACAAGGTTATGTGACACATGCCTTTGGTGCTCCCAAAATGGTGCACATGCATGTGCTATAGCAAGGCGATTATAGATTTATCACCATTCAAACCAAAAACAAGGATGTTATCATAACAATGACACACAACAAGAGTTTTGCTAACATTATAACATGTTCAACCATATTTCATGCCAGAATAGATACCAAGCCAATGCACTTTCAAGCATATATAAGGAATAACACAAAGTCACTATAAGCATGTAATTAACATACATGAATAGAAATTTTTGGAAGTGAACATTCATGAACTATTTCATACATCAAGAATATCAATCATTTGGAACACACACAACATGCAAAAGTAAAAGTTTACTTACAAAAGGAAAAGGAAAATGGAACAATATTACCTTTCTTATGAATTGATGAAAGATGCACTCTTATGTGATTGAACTTACTAGGAAAGTTATAGCAAGTTTATATAAAGTGCATGCAACAAATCATATTTAGGCAATATTTGAGATATCATGTATCCCCAATTTACTTCGAATGTTGAAAAATGGTTAGTTCGCAAGAGGTTTTGTAAAGATATCTTCAAGTTGATTTTTACTATCAACATGCTCAAATACGACGTCTCCTTTCTCAAAATGATCACATGGGAAGTGGTGACGGATCTCAATATGCTTAGTGCGAGAGTGTAACATCGAATTTCGGTTAGATTGATAGTCCTAGTGTTGTCGCACATAATCAAAATACGTTGTAGTTTTATATCAAAATCAAGTAGTTGTTATTTAAGCCACACAACAACTACCGGCCGATACGTATTCCGCCCCGATGGTTGACAAAGCAACGTAAACTTGTTTCTTGTTATGCCAACTTACTAAGGAATGTGAAAACATGTGGCAATTTCCACTAGTACTCTTCCTATCTGTTAAGTGCCAAATTGTGCATATTTTAGATAGTATTTTGTGGGCCTTTTCAATGGTTTCCTTGATATTTTAGTAGTAAATCTATTAGTTTTAGTGTAAATATGCAAGTTTCCGATTTTATTGTAAATATTGTGAATATTGATCATTATGACACTCTTTGACAGGTCTTCTTGCTTATATTTGATGATAGGAACAATTGGTGAAGGAAAGAAGGCCTAAAAGTTGATTTTTGAGAAGTCGTGTCGGTAACTCGCGTTAAGCGAGCTTTTCAGCACGATATCAGCACGCATTTTCTGCTAGAGGCAGTAGCTAAGGTTCCTTGTCTGCGCTTAGCGCGGGCAGGACCGCGCTTAGCGCGGTTTAAGTGTATATTATGTGAGATCGCGCTTAGCGCGATCTGAGCGCGCTTAGCGCGGTTGTAATAAATTTTGTTCTTTCTAATTTTAATTTATCTCATTTTTGTAGGTATTCAACCAAGGATATTTTGTCATTGTTGTATAGAGCATTGAATAAGCTTTCTAACGCTTCCGACAGCGCGTCAATCGGAGTTACGGTTCGAAAGTTATGAAGAAAATAAGAATTGTGATTTTACTGATGGCGCTAAGCGCCCTCATAGCGCGCTTAGCGCGGTTCGCGTCTTTTCAGCCCCTATTTAAGTCACTTTTCAGCATTTTTAGGGCATGGTTTTTGAGTATTTTTTGCTCCCACTCCATCAAACTTCATTTTTTGATAGTTTAGAGCTTAGAAAAGTATCAATGGAGGTTGCAACTCGACGATTGGGGGTGGATGATTCTTGGATCGTGATTGGCACCGCTAGAGATTTTGATTCCTCTTCTCTCTTCCCTTTGTAGTTTCCATTTGTTGTGAGTTTGTATGTAAGTTTACCTTGATCATATGTATATTTATTGCTCATGATGTTGTATAAAACTCATTTTACAAATTAATGTTGATGATTGCTTTCTTTATTTGGGTTTGAGTTATGGTAGACATAACCTCTTTGAATCCAGATTTAGGATGAACATCTATTAGGTTCTAGATTCTAGAGATAGATTTAGGCTTAATATTCACTTGGGTATCGGAACTTAATGCTTCTGTGTTGTTTGTGTTGCGCTGAGAGATCGTCGACGCGAGTAATACGGTCATTGTCTCACTTTGCGTTAGACATAACCTTTGTTGTGAGCAATACGTGATAATGTTGACGAGTGATTTAGGTTGCGTACAACTGGGTAGTAAGTTTAAGTATTTGATAGGGTAGATGAAATGTAAACCCGGAAGTTCTCTACTCTCCAAAGAATGAATTCTTTTTCTGTTCATAAGTTTTATTTCCCGCATTTAATTTAAACCCATTTTAAACCCAAACTCATTAACATTTAAATTGTCAAACGACAGTTCAATAGCACCGATCTCTGTGGACACGACATAAATCCCGGAGGGAATTCTTCTGAAAATAATTTTTTGCTTGCGATTTACCGCAGTCAACACTATCCGATTTGCAACCGACAAAATAGGAATCGGTATAACTAACTAACTTACAATCGCTTCCCTTAGAATACGAAAGCCCATACTTATAAGTACCATGAAGACACCTAAGAATGCATTTTATGGCTTTTAAATGAGATTCCTTAGGAGTCAGTTGATAACGAGCACACATACATATGCTGAACATAATGTCTGGCCTAGATGCAGTAATATATAGAAGATAACCAATCATACCTCTATATTTATTGACATCTACATCCTTACCAATTTCATTATTTTCCAAGTTTCCATTTGTGGCCATAAGAGTGTCAATAGATTTTGCATCTTCCATGCCAAATCTCTTTATCAAGTCGTTGCAATATTTGGTTTAACACACAAACGTCCCTTCATTGAGTTGTTTGATTTGAAGACCAAGGAAGTAATTCAACTCCCCCATGATCTCAAACTTACGCTGCATAAGCTTAGAAACCTCCTTAACAAGCTGCATGTTAATTGATCCAAAAATGATTTCATCGACATAAACTTGAACTCTTTGAACCAATTATAAGTTGTGAAAAATAACTAGGTAAAAGAAAGAACTTCCATAGAAAGCTAAAGTTGAAAAGATATTACCTCACAGTATGAATAACAGAGGATACACATGCATTTCACAAAGAACTTTCGAACGAAAGTTGGAATAAATGCAAAACATGCCACAAACTCTTTAGACAACAATGATCTTACCACTTTTCTTTGTGTCAAAGTACTTGAAAGTGTGATTAATAATGTATCCAAGAAGATTATTGATTTGATGATCATTAGAGATTATCCAAGTCAAAAGCAGATTGTCCACTGCAGCTGGACTTTCAACCTTTCCTTTTTCACAATTGTTATCTTCGTCTTTCTCATATTCCACCGCTTTAGGCTGATCAATTCTTTTTTTGGTTTCTTTGAGATTGTCTTATAAAGATATACCCATATCATGAAAAGAAACATTTATCCCGAAATTTCTCGAATAAAACATTAATAGTAATCAACACACTTTTACCAATTAAAGAACACTAGATGTTGATTCCTTTTTGTCACACAACCCTTTTTCCTTACCACGAACTCTGTGAAATAGGGAGATCTAACACGTCACATGTCTTGAGCATCCATAAATAAGATCTCATACTCTCTTTATAGACCCAAGACATTTATCCTGTAAAATCAACAACAAGTTCTAGGTACCCAATCTTAATTGGGTCCTTAGGAGTGAGTGAAAATAATGTTGCATTTGGGCAACTATTGAAAAGCTCCTTTAGGAACAAAAGTTTCCTAAATTTGCATTTTTCAATAGTATGACCTTTCTTGCAATAATAGAGACAAGATAAGTTTTGATGAGATGTATTTTTTCTATTAGACTCCTTTTTGACAAATTTATGCTTCTTATATGAATGGTCCAAATACCTTTCAAACTTTGATGGATCGATAGAAAATGAAATCTTTGGTTGTAAGGCTTTGTCTAATTTAACTTGAAGAGCATTTATCTCTTTTTACCAATCATGATAAGATTCACAACCAAACTTTTAGAGTGTGTTTGGATGAAAGATTTTAATGAGGGAAAGTAATATTTTGTAGGAATTTGAAATGACTTGATCAAAATTCATTGTTTGGATAAAATATATGGAGAATTGTTAAAATGATGTAAATTTATGGAGTATTTTATTCATGTTAAATTTAAGGAATTTAAAATGATACCAAAAAGTAAAGAATTTCAAATTGCTTCTTAACTCTATATAATATGAATGTTAAATTGTTTATTATTAATTTTTCAAATTTTGCAAGATGGTCCTCAAATTGAATGAAAATTTCAAATTCACCCCCAAAATTTTCAAAAATTTGCAAATTAGTCCCTAATAATTTTCAAATTTTACAAATTGGTCCCTTCAAATTTTCAAAAATTACAAATTGGTCCCTATTTTTCATATTTTAAATTTGACCCAAAAGCTTTAAAAATTATGAAAATGGCCCCAAATTTTTTACATTGAATCATTTTAATACTCTATCCAAACAAAAAAATTTAAAAATGAATGAATTTCAATTGAATCATTTGAATTACTTAGAATTTTAAATCCCCTAAACATTCTCAAATTCCTCATATAAACACACTCTTAAGGTTTTTCATCCTCATTCTTGTCACTTTGAATATTTATCATAGATCTCTTAATGGCTTCTAACTTCCTTTCGGGTTCTAACACTTTAGCTTCTAAGTCTAAAAAGACTTTTTCATGTGAAGCTAATTTGTTAAAGGCTTTTAAGGCCTCTCTATGAAGATCTTCAAAGGCTTTTTGTGATTGAAGATAAGATAAGTCATTAATAGTTTGAAGCTTAGAAAGACTCACGTTTTTCTTCTTCTTTTTATTTTCTATGAGGCAAATCCGGACCGATTCTACACTTGAAGTAGAGCTTTCATCACTTGAGGAATCACTTGCACTCTCCCAAACACTTATGCTCTTCTAGACTTGCTAGACTTCTTGTGATGCCCTTTCTCTTTTTATTTCTTAATATTAGGACATTCTGGTCTATAGTGACCGAATTCTCCACAATTATAGCAAGAACTTCTACATTTACCTTTCTTGTTCTCATCTTATCTTGAGGCTTTTGCTACCCTTCTAAACTTGGTTAAGTTCTTGTCAGAGTGCTTGACTTCATTCTTCCTTATATACCTTTGGTATCCTTTGACAAACAAACCCATTTTTTCATCATCGGAGTTCTCATCATCACTTGATTTACAATCACTTTGCTCAAAGGTTGAGGACTTGGAACTTGAAGTATTTAGAGAAATAAACTTTTTTCCTTCCTCCTTGTCTTTACCTTTCTCATTCTTCATCTTCTTCTCAAGCTTTTTCTCATATTTTCCAAGCAAGTGAGCTCTTGCTCATGTTCTTCTAGCTTGCTAAATAGAGTTGTGAGATCAAGTGTTTTAAGATCATTCGCTTCTTTGATCTCGGTGACCTTGGGTTGCCATTCCCTATTAAGACATCTCAAAACCTTATTAGTAGCATTATAGTTGGAGATGGGATTACCTAGAGCCTTCAAGCAATTTATAAGATGTATGAACCTCTTTTGCATTTTGGCAATGGTTGCACCATGCTTCATGTGAAATAGTTCAAACTCTTGATTTAACGTATTAATCCTAGCTTGTTTGACCTTATTAGTTCCCTCGTGGGCAACTTCTAATGTGTCCCACATAGCTTTGGCAGTCTCACAATGAGAGACACGAAAATATTCATCAACACCGAGTGCAAATGTAAGAATATTTTGTGCCTTTCAATCATGTGACCACAATTTCATATCATTATCATCCTGTTGTGCTTTTGGTTTTTGTACAATAACACCTTCACCACTGGTCATTGTAATTTCATTTGGATTGTTCAGGATGGTGTTCCATATACCCTTATCAATCGAGTTGACATGAACATGCATACAAGCTTTCCAATAGCCATAGTTTTCACCGGTGAATATTGTCGCTCTATTGTACGCCCCTTTAGGTTCGGTGGCCATTTTCTAAAAATCAAGTATTGAAGCACGAAATTAACCGGAGCTCATGATACCACTTATAAAACGAAAGCAACTTATTTAGAGCGGGGTGAATTGATCCCCAAAAAACATTTGCTTTACAAAAACTGTTTTAAAAAACAATGGCTAGCGGAAGTTACTTGGATTGATTCGTCTAAACTGAACCGCTATCCAAAAGCTCAGATATGTGTATGTGAAAAGAAATTCGAGATGATGATAATCAAATTTAATCAATGTGCTTTAATCTCAACTACTAGAAGACTACTCAAAAAGCAATTATATTTTCAATGATAAATCAACCAAAAACACAATTAAAATAATTTATCGAACACCTTGTGTGCAATCAGTTATGTTTGAGTTTTGTATAGTTTTGTTGATCTTCAAATCCAACCACATTCAAAATAATCGTGATCAATTCAAAAAAACGCTTTTCAAATGATTTTCAAAAGAAATCCAAACAAATTAATCACACAAATGATGAGCACGGTAATTTGCAAACAAAATGTAAGAGAGAGAAAGAAAGAGAGAGTACACAGGAATTTGTTTAGGTAGTTCCCCAATCAGTCTCGTTATGGGTATGTGTGCCCTCAATTCGAATTCAAATTGAGATCATGTAATTAACCTTACTTTGCAATAGTATTTTTACAAGAGAAATGTAGCAATGCAACCCAACAAACCTTAAGCTTGATGTTGATCCTAGCAATTTCTCTTCCCTTGACCTGAGCTTGATCAAGTCACCTAACAATGCTAATTCGATTCACCATCTCACGATACTCCTTTGTAAGAATTGCAACACTTTAAAGCCTTCACTCGATCGAATCCGAATTGTAACCTATTGTAACCCAATATTTACCAAGATGATCCACCGTCTCACACTATTCCTTTGCAAGAACTGCATCCCTTGAAATCCTCCACTTGATTGAATCCAAACTTGAGTAATCTTGTCCAAAACCTTAAAATCTACACTTTCATCTTGAAGGAAAACCCCACCTTGGTTTTCTTATTTGAAACCCCCCTAAGATCTCGACCCAAATTACAATAAAGCTAAATTGGACTTTATCAACTTGATTCTAGATGACACCTAAACAATGAATGATTATGTGTACTTTGTTTGTGTGTATACATAAAATCAAGGTTGAAGATGATGACGACTCTTAGTATGTTCCAGGTTTCGTTTATGATTTTTTCAAAATCATTTTAAAAAAGAAATAATGCATGTAGCATGTATATATATATATATATATATATATATATATATATATATATATATATATATATATATATATATATATATATATATATATATATATATATATATATATATATATATATATGTGTGTGTGTATGTATGTATGTATACATGCATGTTAGGAGGCAAAAGGAATGCAAAAGATTTGAGAAAATTATGAATTTTTGGAAATTTTCGTTGCATAGACCTATGAAAGTCATGTTCCGACCTGTTCAACGCATAGCCCGACCTGTATAAGGTCATGTGTCGACCTGTGAATGTCATACGATGCCTATGCGTCGACCTGAAGAGGCGGCACATGGAACATAACCTACATGCCTTAATATTTCAGCATGGGTGTCGACCTATGGAATAGATGTGTCGACATATAGATGATAAAAAATTTCTATAGGTCGACCAGTAGATGTATGTGCCGGTCTATAATGCATTTTTCACAAAATCAAATATTTTTCGTGCATTTTTTATGCATGAGATCTTTTCCAAATTGTTTCCAAATGATTTTATGCTTCCTAATGCAATGATGCACATTGAGAATCAGAGGATACAGTCCAATATATATTAACTTTAAAGTATCCTAGTTTTGACATCATGCAAAATACATCTAACAGAAAGTTACACTCACAGGAAGCACATGTGGTTTTCTAGGTGGCTCATCATTGGTCTTGTTCCTCAATTTTTTGGGATGTCCAACTGCCCTTCTCATCAAAGGTGGATTGACTACTAATTTCACATTTACGGGCCATAACTTTGGTCTACTAGTTGGCCAGATGATATTTGAATAAGTGTCTTGAAACATAGCTTTTTGCACACAAGTTAGTCTACATAAGCACGTTGCTATGATCAAATGAATATTGTACATAATCAGATACATATGAAACAAACCTGTAATAATCAGATATATAGTCCTCTGGTGGTTTTTTTATTTTCCACATACATGTGATAACATGGTTTCAAGGGATCCCAGTCAAGTACTGTTTCCTACATGCACAATTACCTAGTTTGAGATTGACACAATAGGTTTCATTCCCATTGGTTACTCCAAAAATTGCCATATCAACATCACCATGCCATGTAGGATTCCAACCTTTTGCAAGTTTCTTGTTTTTTTTTTCAAGTATCAATTGGATCCTAGGGAAAATATCTCCAGCATACTTATGCACCATTTCCTTCTAAGTAGTAATCCTTTTAGTGAGATAATGTTTGATCCCCTCTAATAAAGTGATAATTGGTATGTCTTTATGCTCTAAAATTGTCTTGTTAAATTATTCACACATATTGTTTACCTGTAGATCACACTTAGAATAGGTCTTGAAGTTTGATCAGCTCCAAAAATGTGCAGACACGTCCTTCATTTCTTTCCAGGAAGCTTTATCCAATGCTTTCATCCTTAACATTACCCTCTCCCATGTTGGAATTGTAATAACCCTGGATGTACTCCAGATAGTTTCTTTTAAATCCATCCCAGTGAACTTCTTTTTCTAATTCCCACACAAATGCTTAACACAAAGAAGTTTCTCAACATGTGAACAAATACCTTGAACTGTTGGGACAAGTCCCTGTAAAATAATACAAACATAATACATTAATACATGTTTGAAATAAATGCACACAAACTAAAAAGCCAAGGTATAATATGCTACTTTTTATTGACCAGAGATGAATGCATATGGCCTCTGATTTATGGTTTGCAAGTCCTCAATCATAAGGTTTATGAACTACTCTCAAGAATCCTCTGTCTCAGCCTCTACAACAACATAGGAATTTTGGGAATATTTAATTATTTCCATCCCTTCCAACAGCTGCCATTAATTATCCCCCATAGTCTCCTTTCAAAAAAACATGCATTAAGCCCTATTAATGATCTACAAATTTTTGCAAATCCAACTTCACATGCTCGTAAACAGACATAAATCCTTTCAAATACAAGACCACTACTTGAATCAAAGCACTATAACACAACACTGATGTTAGGGTTAAAATTTAGTAATTTTTGTGCATAACTCCTTAAATGAGTAAATTGGTCCCTTCCAGCCCCTTGTATCAATTCTAATGCTCATCTTTTAGCTCTATATGTCTGATCATCTGACAATTTCAGTCCCCATCTATCAATTAATTCAGCAACTAGCCCAATTGTTTCATGTCAAGACTGTGTCTAAGTATGTGGGAAAATTTATTGGCAAGTCATTCAGTATTGGCTTGTCTATTATGTGTTGTCCTACAACATGTATGCTCATCAAATAAACTTACAACATCTATTTTTGACAATTGTAGCATTAAATATGACGTTTATTAGGTTTTCTTCCATCGCCTCTTTCTCTACCTACACCACCACCTCTATGATAGCCTTGGTTAGAATATTGTCTCTAATTTGATGAATTACCTTCTTGATGGTTTCCTCTGCCTTTGCCTACATTCCATTTTCCTTTTTATTTCTTTTCTTTAGTCAACTAAAGCTTGCAAAGTCACATCAATCTTCGACTTTCTTGCAATTCTTTCAGCCATTCTTTGTTCGTGAGATTCAAGTGTCCCTTGAAGCTCTTCTTTTGTCATACTTGACAAATCCTTTGATTCTTCAATGACTACTACCACATGATCAAACTTTGTATGTAACAACCTTAAAATCTTTGACACTATAGATTTTGATGTCAACACTTCTGCACATGTTTTAATTTGATTCGCCAGTTTCATTATTTTTGGTGAAGAAATCAGTCACACTTTCATTGTCTTCCATCTGAAGCAATTCATACATTCTTTTGTGAGTTTGTAACCCCACCTCCTTCACTTTCTCACCCCCTCCAAATGATTTTTCCAGGATGTCCCATGTTTCCTTCGCTGAATCTACATCACCAACTTTCTCAAAGTTGTATGGATCAACACATTGATTGATTAAAAAGAGAGCCTTGTAATCTTTCTTCTTCAAGTATTTGTATGCAAACTTTTGTTCATCCGTAGCATTCTCTCACTGGTGTTACTCAATTCTTTACAAGATCCCAAAGATCTTGATAACAGAAAATAACCTTCATCTGCTTATAACAATTTTCATAATTCTTACTATTCAAGATTGGAAGATTCTCTAGAAAATGTTCGTTCAGATGATTCATCATAATTTAATGTGTCCCAAAGATCACACAGTCAATGCTTTAGATACCATATGTTGGGAAAACTCTAATTTTGAAGTTCACCGAAACAATCTTGATGAACAAGAATCAATCATTCTGAATGATCCCACCTATTATTCTTCATCCTTTACTCGAGTGAAACAACCACTCATTGGTTGTAAGATGATCCTACACTATACAAAGAATTGAAAGATGAAAAAAATACAATTGGAAATGAGAGAAAAGAGAAATTCTAGAGGAAAAAGAAGAATAATGTATTATTGTGCAAACTGCACTCAGGGTGTTTGTTGCAATGTGTGTTAATCACCATTGTGTTTCTGAAAGCTACACAATGCTACTACAAACAACTTATTCTTTCTTAATACAAATGAAATAGAGATCCTATCTATTTATATATGAGATTACTTGCACTCCAAGTAATCACAAAATAACTAACTAAACTAAAACTAAGCTAAGACAATCTTTTTCGACTTTGTCGACTCCTTTGATAGCTACATGATTCGTCTGCATGCTCCGACAAGTTGTATTTGACTTTATGTCAAATACAATAAATACAAACTATGTTCGATGCATGCTATTTCGACACACACTAAAACACCTTTCAGCACCCATCGAATACGAACACACTATTTCGACTTCGACATAGGTATTACATGTTTAACCGTTACAAAACTAAAACATCCTTAAAACTAATACAAGGAAAACAAGAAAAAACATAATTTTCAAAAAAAAAGTTCCAATTGATAATATTCTTCATTTGAACTTCGAGTTCTAACAAATCTGCCTTTTGTTCTCATTTGTCACCCTTAACTTTTCAACCTCCATTTTTGTTGCATCAATTTCCTTTGTTAACTTTTTCAACTTATGCTTTTGCTTCATCAAAAATTGGTCATTCTCATCTCACAATTCTTCATAGAACCAATCAAAATAGCCACACCCAGGTTGAGTAAATCCTAGTGTAAATCAAGCAACCAAAGAACAATGTTATACCAAAATTTGTGAACATTGATGGTTTTTCAAAACTGAGAAATCTTACTTTAAAATGTGGACAGCCCCAAAATCGTTTTCCAAAATTGCTAATTGTTGATGTCCTACGAAGAACAGCTATGTTTTCACAACGACAAGCAGGTTTCAATCACAAATTGGAACTTGTGCATACCTTAGAATCAAAACTTCCTATACTCGTCTGTTTCATAGTGGATGAGCGACGACCCTAACTCATAATTGATAAACCAGCAATTTCAAAGAATGGGGATGGAAGAGCAATCAATGTTTTACCCTAATTTGATTTAGGATTCTTAAATTCTACATAGATGAAGTTTTCCAAAAATAAGAAAGACCAAAACGAAGAAGATGAGAAATTTATACCAACTCAACTGTCAGAAGTACTCAAATAAACGTTATTTAAGATATTTTGATGAAACAAACTTACATAACGTTGTTTGAATAGATAAGCGATCAACCTAATTTTTTTTAAATTGAAAGACCAAAATAGACCCGAGTCAAATATAAATAGCATAATAATATGCCTCAATTTCAATTTGCTGAGGCTTGATAACCTCTAAGTCTAGGAATGCTTTAACTGCGTGCGCAATAGTCACAATCAGCCCCGCTTCGCTTAAGCATCCAAGAAGCCTTTTGCGCCAGTGGATTTGTGGGGCGCACAACACGTCGTCGTTTTACTTGTCCCAAACAACATCAAAAAACTTTTCCCCGCCAAAAATTCAATCATTTCACAACCGCATAAATCACGCTCAAAAAACAAACACTCCTTTCTTACGTGGCACTCTTCCATTGGCCGGCACTCGACAAATCGTAACCACCATTCAACCACCGTAAAGCGCACACTCAACACCACAAAAAAGCGTTCCCTTTTCTTCTCTTTTCTTTCCCTGTTTCACTCACTGAGTACTAACACGGTCCCTTTTTGCCACCGAGTGGTGACTCGGTCCCGCGACACAATCATCACGTCCCTTAGTACTGCATAAATCCCCCATGGATCTTTCCCGAGACTCCAAACTTCAATCCGTAACCAACTTTTCCAATCCCTCAGTTCGATGCTTCTCTGAAATTCGCGTTTGCGTTTGTACTAATCTTCTTTTCTTTCCATGGAAACTCGCGAACCTGCCTCGGAAACAGGGACCAATGGAGTGGATTCCGCAATCGGCATTAACGGAATTAGGAAAGTGAATTTACGAGCTGAGATTGATACATCGCCACCGTTCGAGTCGGTCAAGGAAGCCGTGACCCGTTTCGGCGGAAGCGGGCCATGGTTACCTCTTTACAGACTTGGAGAAGCTTTTGTATGTTTTTCTTTCTTAATCTTTCTATTTTTGTGTTTTGGTTAATTGTGTAATAATTTGTAAAAAAATTAGCTGCATTTTATTTATAAATAATAATAATAATGTGCTTTCACTTCCTAGGAGAATTAAAAATTATATATCATAATTTACTGCTGATTTAAAAGAGGATTATCATTTGCAGAACAACTTTGAAGATTTTGATTTAAAGAAAGTGGAAGAACAAGCTGCGGAGTTAGAGAAAGATTTGATTGTGAAAGAACTCGAAACACTAGATGTGCTCGAAGAGCTCGGCGCGACAAAAAGGATTGTGGAGGACTTAAAGCAGCAGCTACAAAAAGAGGCATTGAAATTGTCCGCGACTCCGGATTTACATTCTTATGAACAAGTTGGAACTCCGGTTATTAAAGAGATGAATAAGGAAAGTAATGGGAATAGAGTCAACAATGAAGAGCAGATATTGCAATCACCTGATATGATTTTAATGGAGTTGAAACAAGCCAAGGCGAACCTTGGTAATACTATGAATGAACTTGAGGCGATACAATCCTCTGTTGAGTCTTTTAATAAGAAGATGAAGAAAGAGAAAGCTTATCTGGAGAGGACAAGAGAAAAGCTAGCGTCGAAGTTTGCAGCTATGTCTGCTCAAGAAAAGGCCCAAGAGCAAGCAAGATTGAATCCACCGCCATCATCTCCTGTGGAATTCACTTTTGATATTCCTGCAAATATGAGGGGTTTCAATTGTGATTCTGAGCAGAACAATGGAATGGCTGAAACAAGAAGATCTGAAGTTTCAAAGCCGTTGTCTCTGTATGAAGAACATGGGTTTAGTGTTAAGACCGCGGAGATGAGGTGGCTTGCAGCCAAAAAGATGGAAGAAGCTGCAAAGGCAGCAGAAGCTATTGCTCTTGCTGAAATCAAGGCTCTATCTGGTGTTGAGAGATCATATGAATTTGCTCTACCAGAGCCTCGGAAAGTCACTTTTGCTTTAGCCGAAAACTCTCCTCTAAGTCCCCGGGCTATGATGATGCCCGAGGAGTTTAACTTGAAGAACGCAATAGATTCAAAGTTTCAAATGGATGAAACAAATATTTCTAAACTGACTATTCTGAAAAAGCTGGAGGAGGCATCTGAAGAAATTCTACACAGCAAACAAGTCTTAAATGATGCTTTAAACAGAATTGAAATTGCAAATAGAAAGCAACATGCTGCTAAGGAAGCTCTGCGGAAATGGATACCCGAGGTTGATCTAAGGGAGAAACCAGTCTATAACTCTTTTAATTTTAACAAGTTTAATCAAGCTGGAATTCGTCACGATTCTTCTCTACCAGATGTAACCAGGCCAACAATAGCAAACCATAATCCAAAGCGTGTTTCGAGGCCAACAACTTCAATGAGAGATGTACTTAGCAGAAAGCAAATTCCTGAAGGATATGCTGCAAGAAAGGAAATGGAAGAGCATACCGAAAGACGAAAGGTAGCATTGAGTCAAATGCTTCAAGCATTAAGGGAAGATCTAACCCTTTCACCAGAACCTGAGAAAGATCACGGGAGCTATCAAAAGCAGACCGCGACACCAAGGAAGAAATTTGGATTCATTCATATATCACTCCCTATGGCCAGGACAAGTAAGAAAAGGACATGAAACATCATTCTAAGTTACCGTTACCGTTACCGTGTCATTCATGATTCATTATTTGTTCATGTGTTTGATTTCCTGTTATTTATGTGGAATAAAGTTTGTGTGGGTGTCTGATTTTGTTAAATATGTTGTGTTTGAGACTTTGAGTGAAGGTGTATATTCTGAAACTAGCTTTGCTGGAGCTAGTAGATTATGTTTTTCTCTTTGGATGCATTGAGTCTGATTGTAAGTTTGTTAAGTATGATGATCATGTGGATGCCTTGTTGTACTTATATAAATAAATTTATATTTGTTGATCTATATTATTGGAAACTTCAAGCTTTCAAGATTCAATTCAATCCGTAAAAACAATATAATATATATTGTTGGTAATTACTACTTCATCCCATATAGGTCCGCCCTGCAAATGCCCGCAAAAAACGGGGCGGGGCGGGGCGGTCATAATTGATTATGCAGGCCTAAAACCTATGTCTACCCCGCAAAAATGTGAGGGCGGGACGGGGCGGAGAAAGCCCGCGGGCACTGCACCTTATAAGCCTAAAAATGCAAAATTTTATGTAATTACTCGTGTCCGCAAAAGCCCGCGAAGAAAACGGGGTGGGGCGGGGCGGACACATTAAAGGGTGAGAGTCTAAACCTTTGGCCCACCCCGCACTAAAGTACGGATAAAACGGACATACCCAACGGGCCGGGCCCGTTTTGCCACCCTACTACTTGGTATCAAAGGACTTTGAAATATATGAATAGTTCAAAAACTCTTGTGAAAATCTAAGCTACAAACTTTTTGAGCAAACCCAATTTCAAAAACAAGTAGCAATTAAAAAATGAAATGAAGACAACATAAATATTGACATTGAAAGTTTTTTTGAATATATGATAAAAGCCCCGACTGACAAAAAATAGTGGTTTTAGAATGGAGCCTTGAATTATTTATCAGCAGTATCTATGTTGGGGAAATTACTACCCAAGTTTTTCAACAAAGTAGGAGTAGTTATCAATAGGGTAATGATGCTGAGGGTTTTGTATTGGGGGGATTACGAAGAGATTCGTTATATATTTTAGCAAATTATAACTTGTAGTGGTGACTTATGTATCAGACCGCAGGATTCAGGAGTTTGCTTGGTTTTATTAGCATACTCCATCCGTTTTATATTATAAATAATTTTTTTTAAATGTATATTAAATAATTAATGTATTTAGTCTATATATAAATTAGATATATTAATTATTTAATGTATTTAAAATGTAAAATTTGCTTATGAAACAGAGGAAATAGTTTGTTCTAATTGATTATCTCAGCCTAAGATGACTTGTTATCAATAATCCGAAATACTGAAACACCTAGGATACGAAAAACATTCAGTAATATCTAATTGAAAATGTTACCAAACACCAAAAAATTCTCTTTACTAGTTTTAAAATTACACTTGTCATTGCCTTTTTTTTAATTAACTAATAACTCTAAATCATTCACTAATACAATGTCTCAGATTATCAAAAAAATAAAAACTCTAAATCATTCACAAAACACTCTAAATAACTTGTCAACATCACAATACTACAGTACCTGAAATTTAAATTTGAACTCTAAATTAGCTTGCAATCTAAATCATTTCTCCCTCTCCCTGTCTCTTTCTTTTCTTTCTTTACAGTTACTTATCATTTTCCCCTCTTCTTCTTTTTTATTTTTTTTTGGTATTTTTTTTCTCTTCCATATTTCTTCTATTACATATTTTTCGTAATGAAATTGTCTGAAAAATTGGAAGATTAGAAGATTAGATATAAGATTAAAGTTCAAGGCGCGATTATAAAGATGAAATCAGAAACAGAGAAAATATTTTGTTGCTTTGGACACATAGAAACCCTAGATCCAATAGAGAGAAATCACATGATTACATAGATTAGACTTTTTATAAATTTTATTATTTCTAGATGTTTTTCACATGATTCTAGACGTTTTATAAATTTTATTGTTTACTCCCCAGTTCCTTTTTAATTTTTATTTTTTTACGTATATCAAAAAATTTAATAATTGTTATTAGTTTTTAGACTATAATTTTTCTTTTGTCTATAATATCTCTATCTTTTAATTATTTTAATATATATTTTTCTCTCTCTATAATAAATAATTAAAAGTAATTTTGACAAATCTATAATCATTATTATCTTAAATTTTAAAAACAACAATTAAAAAAAAACAAAAAAATTATTTCAAAAATGACACTTACATAAATGAAGGGAGTATTAATTTCATTCAATTCAATGAGGTTATCAATTAAGAACTGTTTCTACTTTCATTAGTTGATCATATTAAATTTAATAGTTATAGAATACGTATTGTTTCTTAATTTCTTTGTGCTTCGGTTTACATTGCTCTAACAAAGCTTTCCATTTCTTGAGTGTATCTCATTTTTACATTTTTGTCTCACAAAAGCTCTAACAAAACTTTCCAATCATTTACCTTTTGAATTTATTTTTATATTTTTTTTCTTTAATTTGCTTTAAGTTTTACTTTTTTTTTATTTGTATCGTATCAGACGTCTCTGTCAATATTTGGAAGTATTTGTAACATTAGAATTGAATTGATAGATTATTTAATTTTTTGTAACTTGAAAGCTATATAGGTTCCAATTTTTTTTAATGAATGTATTTATGTTCATTCATGTTCATTGGGAGTTACATAGTGACATTTGCAATGTTATTGAGATAGGCAATTGTTAGATTTCTTTTTATTGTTCTACTTGTGATATCTTGTTTAAGGGTGGCAAAACGAGCCGCCTGCTCCACCCCGCCCCACCCCATATTAAATCCGCAAAAAAAGGCGGGGTGGACTTGGGAAATGGGCATAAAAATCTAACTCGCTCCGCCAAGGTGGCGGGTTGGCAGGCTTATCCGCCTACTTTTTTATTTTTTTATTTTTATTTTTTTAATAAATTAATATTCTTATTTTTACATTTCAATTAGATTTTTCACTTATTTTTTAGAACAATTTTTATAAAGTATTTTTTAAACAAATTTTACTTCAAAAAATATTGCATTTATTCTCAAATAAATGTATAAAATAAAACCATCAAGAATTGAAATTAATAGAATTAACTAAAAAAACGGGTTTAAGGTGGAACAAACTGAACGAATAGGTGCGGCAGGCTTTCGCGGGCGGCGAGTTTTGGCGGGGCGGACTTTGGTGGGTGACATTCTTTAGTGGGATGAGCTTTGGTGCGCCGGGCCACGACCCGTTTTACCACCCTTAACCTTGTTTAATGTATGGGAGAACTTTGATGGGATTGACAAGAAAAATCAGAGACGACTACAATAAAGCTGGTACAATAGTAGAACAAGCAATATCTTCAATCAAAATTGTTTATTCCTTTGCAGTAGAAAACAAAACCATAGCTGTTTTCTATAATGCTTTAGAAGGGTCAGTAAAGTTGGGATTAAAACAAGACTTAGATAAATGTTTAGTCATAAGAAGAAATGGTGTTGTTTATGCTATATGATCTTTTATGTCATATTATGGTAGCATAATGTTCATGTATCATGGTGCCAAAGGTGGGACTATATTTGCAGTTGGAGCTTCACTGACACACTCAGGAGATTGTAAGTTTATCGTCTACATATATGACATTTTATTCAATTTATACTATGGTTGTGATTATCTTATTATGGTTTCTAAATTTACGTGGCCATAATTGAAACCTTAGTTTTTTATCATAACTAGTAACTGACCCGTGCGTTCGCACGGGCTGAGCGGTAGGATGGTTTTTTTGTAATGGTTTGTTAATATGTTTATTATATTGTTATTATGTATTAAAAATGTAGGAATTAGTAATGTTGAAGTAAAAATAGTTGTATTGATATAAGAAGATTGTATTTTATGTAGAAAAGTTGAGAAATTGTTGGAAATATAAATGTGCAGAAAAAAATATAAAAGATAATTTTAATTAGAAGTCATTAAAAGATTGATTTTTGTAATGATTTATTATTGATACAATTTGCAGAAATAAATGTAATGAGTTTTGTTATTGGGCCCGAGATTGGGCTGATGGAAACAAAAGTTTAAAAAAAATGTCACTTAAAAAGCATTAAATAAATAGTTGAAAGAATAGAAAGAAAAGATGTTGTAGTTAAATGTGAAAACTTCAAAGGAGTGTGTAAGTGATAGTATAAAAGAAATTTGGGAAAAAAGAAAGAGGCAGAATGGTATGGAAGGGGATTCGAGAAACGCTTCAATGAATGGAAAGGATGGTGATGGTAGAAAAAGTGAAACGCGTGGAATCATGCACTTGTTAACCGGCCGAATCCCTTCGAGACCGATCGTTGTTTCAAGCGCATCGTCTTCTGAATCCGACCCAGATCAAGAATTTATTGATGCCAGATTAAAAGAGCTGATTGAAGAGGCGAAGGGTGGAAACAAAGGAAAACTCATTGATCGCATGCAGAAAACAAAGGGGACGGTAGAGAGTCGAAACGTAAAGTCTGCAAACCGCGCTCAAACAGGGTGTTCAAAGGCGGCAGAAGATGTTTCTGGAAGTTGGACAATGAATGGTAGCCTTAAAAGGTGATATGTCTGTTGATTTATGTGTTGCATGTTAGATTATTGTTATTCATGTCAATGGTGTTAGTGTCTGAGGATTCAAAGTTATATTAAACTGATAAAAAGGATGATTTTGACATTCAGGTCTGAGAATTTTGACGGCAATGTGAAACAGTCAAAGACGAAACCTAAGGCTCTGAATATCAGAAGTCATTCAGTAACAAATCATTGTAAAGAACCTGTGTGTGTTGGAAATGACAAACAAAAATGTAGAAAAGGGTAAAGATTTCAAACTCCTACAAAAATGAGAAACGTTTTTAATATTCAGAAACATAATTGTCAAACGTTGCATGTCATTGAGTGTTGTTGATAAGTTTGTATTAAGTACGTTTATTCACTTTAAATTATCTTGTTGTATTGTTGGAGAAATATTCCGTGATATGTTAAACCCATGTTACAAGTTGCTGAATGAATGTCACATTGCAGGAAGAAGACCGTGTTACCTGCAAAAGAAATGTCACAAACACAAAATGTTGTATCCAGGCGTTACTTCACCCGAGAAGTTGTTGGTCAAGGCGTAGAGAGGTAACCACAAATTTCCAGTATCTCTTCAAATTGGTTGTTACCTTTCGTGAAGTTATTGGGTATTCGTTTTTTAAAAATGTCACTTGCAATATAATACTAACAATAGTTATTTTAATTTGAAGATCTTTTATCATAAATCATGACGCCATATATGCCGTTTGAATATAGTGGTTATAACTATTTTTCCTAATATGTTGAAAAGTGTATTTTATGAATAAGTAGTACTTTGACTATCATGTTATGTTTGAATGTGATTCAGAAATGAGGGAAAGGAGGCTGCCTGTTTTGGAAAAAGAATGTCAAAAGCAGAAGCGTCTGTACGACGTCGTCGGTTGAATGACGAGGTTAAACCCCAAAGGTTTGAGAGGTTAAAAATCCTGTTCATAGCATTCTTTTGAAATAACTGGTGTATGTGGTTACAATCATGCTGCCTATATTGGCTTGGATAATTTAGAAAATTTTGGATGTACAACTGAATCTTGTTGTTTAAAAGAGTTGCAAGTGTGTTTGTTTAATGGTTTGAAGGTGTACTATTAATTTTTGTTGAAATGCAGGCAACCAGAACTTTGTTCTCCCGCAACAGAAGAAGTGATTGACATTCGTGACAGAAGGATGAATGTTTTGAATGATAGAGACATCAATAGACACAGTAGTTCTTCGAAAAAAGAATATGAGGCTGACTCAGATGATGACTACTATTAGGAGAAAGTAATTAGTGCAGGCGACGTCCGTCGAATGCAAGTTTTGGTAAGTTTGTCAAAGATAGGGCAAAGTATAATGTTCTTACTGTAATTAGACAATTTGTTAACAAATTTGAATATTTTATGAATGTTGACAACATTTCCCAACAGAAGTTTCCAAACGATGTTTATACTGGAATCAAACTACAATAGAGTTGATTGACGAAGACACCGGTTTTAGCTACTTAGGGGAAGTGCGTTGCACAAAAAGGAAGAACAGGATTAGCAGGAAAGAAAAATGTGTTACAGTAGGGTGGTTTCAATATTTCAATGCTAAGAAGCTCCGTAAAGGGGATAAGCTTGGATTTTCAATATCTTTTCCTCCTCATAAGATGTATGTGTCGTTGCTTAATCGTTGAGCAACATTTGTCTGTCAACAAATTATTAGTAGTTGTATGGTTGTTATATTTAAGTCTTTTTGCTGTTACGTTTGCATTAGGAATTGTAGTACAATATCCATTGTAATGGATAATGGTTTTATGTTGGGAGCTGATTGTTGACTTTGTTCTGAAATTAGTGTTTTGATTACAAGAAATGTCAAGACTATTAAAATTAGTACAATATCCACTGTCTGTTTAAGTCCTAAACGTTTCGATTACAAGACTATTAAAAGTAGTGTTTTGTTCAAAAATTTATGTTTCTGTCAATAAGTTTACACTTATCAACATCAGTTACATATCAAGATGGCCAGATGGCAAGAAATGTATGAATTTGATTTGCAAACAGATCTAACAAAACAGAAAATAGAAAACAGAAAACACAAAAAAATTCTATATCCTGCATATCAAGCTCAAAAACTTCATGACAATCTCAGTTGCATATCAAATTATATTTTCTGCATTACATATTAAGCGGTCATGAAGAAAATAGAAAACACAAAAAATTTCGCTTGCCCAAATGTTGATAATATATCGTTACACCTTCTCGAAACAACTGTTACAATAGATATGGAAAATAATTAGAATGTTGGGAAACTATAAACTTCAAAATTGAAGTTATAAAATGTAGCATAATTTATTTACCTGAGTACATGATAACCAAGAAAATGGAACATTTCAAATATTATGGAAGACCTCTTTGTAAACAACATTTGTTGTTGATAGCTTCACATTATTTTCTTCGTCATGAACCAACATTTTGATTCCTTTCATTGAGGTAACCCTTGAAATTGCAACATAAATTTGTCCATGACTAAAAACATCTCTAGGCACATATAATCCCACACAATCAAGAGATTGACCTTGTGATTTGTTGATGGTCATAGCGTATGAAACAATTATTGGAAATTGTCTTCGATTCAACTTAAATGGCCATGGAGATTGTGATGGGGACATATCCATACGTGGTATGTATATAATATTTCCGTGACCTTCCCCCCCCCCCCCCCCCCCCCCCCCAAATTATTTTTGCCTCAAGAACATGGTTTGCCATCTTTGTCACAATTAAACGTGTGCCATTGCACAAAACTTCAGATTGATCAAGATTCCTCATTAGCATGATAGGAGTTCCAATCTTCAATTTAATGTGATGTCCCGGTATGCCGGACGTTCTTAGGGTGCTAAGGAATTCTGGACTCAGGAGATTTATAACATCCATGTCATGTATTTCAGATCTGTCAACTGAGTTAGAGCTGTAGTAGTATCTTGCGTCACCTAATATGAACATTAAAGGTAATAGTTAAACTTCCATCAATAATTTAAATTAATTTAGACTGGAATTTCTAAAAAAATATTGCACCTGGCATTAAATCAAGAAGATGATCATTAATTTGATCGACTGTTTCAAGTGTTGCCACTAGAATCGCTCGACTCTTTAGATAGTCATATGAATGGAAGTTTTCCAAAAAACTTGGATATGTACTCTCCACAATTGCCTTAATTGGCTCAACAAAATTTGTTATTAAGATATCAGAAGGAATTTCAATGTCGGCATAGCCATCATTAGGCTCTGATAGTTTTCCCTCACCAATATTGAGCAACTATCTTGAAAAATGTTCAATTTCAAGACATTATGCTGGTGTTGTTCCACTTTGAAGTCTCATATTTTTCGTAAGTGTAAGTACTTGACATTAATTCCAAATGTATGAAGAATTTAATGCGCTGAGAACAATATCAGAACGTGTTCCTCTTGGTACAACCGGAAGTATTTGCCTAAAATCACCTCCAAAAATAATGACTTTACCACCAAATATGGACTTCGAGTTAGGATGCTCGCCCATTATGTCTCGAAGTGTCCTATCCAGAGCCTCAAAACAGTATTTGTGACACATAGGAGCCTCATCCCAGATTATTAGTTGTGTTTGTCTCAGCATTTCTGCAAGATCATCTTTGGGTTCAATATTGCAAAGAGAGTTTTCCAAATTAGGTACAGGAATTTTGAACTTGGAATGAGTTGTTCTTCCACCAGGAAGTAAGAGCGATGCAATACCGCTTGAGGCAACGGTTATTACGATTTGATGCTTTGATCTCAAACAGCTAGCAAGGGTTCTCCACATGAATGTTTTTCCGGTTCCTCCATGGCATGGAGGAAAAAAACTTTACCTTTTTGTTTCTCCACAGCAGTCATGATCTTATTAAATATGACATTCTGTTCATCTAAATAAAAACAAAGAGAAATATAATAGTTACTGCTATATCTTCATAAATGATACTGAAATGAAAACAAACGGGTAATGAGATTACCAAGCTGAAATTGAATTACTATAATTGAGGTACCAGTTAGTGAGTAAGGTAGCAGTTAAATTACAGAAATTGCTGAAATTGAATTACTATATCCTTAACACAAGCTGAATAAGGTACAAGTTAGTGAGGAAAACAACTTCGCAAATTCTGCTTTCAGTGCTGGTACATCATAATTGCGCTCGTCGTAAATCAATCGATTACCAAGTTGTTCCAAAACATAAGTATCCGGATAAGGAATTGGCTTGAAATCCTTCAGAGTGCGTCGATTACTTTGCAAGATTTTTTCTACTTCAACTAATGTCAAATTTTGAATTTCTGTATCATTTAATACAAGACCTGCAGTAGTAGTGTGTTTCTGTATATAGGCATGTCTTTGTAGGTGCTTAACCAAAATAAAATATTAAAGAAAAATTCAAACACATTGACCTTCCTAAAGTTGTACCTGGGTTTGATGACAGAATTCTTTGTTCATGCAAAATTCCGTCCGACAACCAAGTCCAAGTTTGATTCCAAACGTGGCATGGTCTATTGACTGCACCTGACAACAACATAATGACAAATAGTTTCCTGAGAAATCCTCCCGAGCCCCATTCACTTGCTTCCTTTATTTCCATTATGAATTCCTTGTCGTCTTCAAGAAATTCCATTGCAAAGCATGCATCTCGGAACGAAAAGTATTGTGTACCACCAACCTTACGAATGTCCTCGTACGATGTTGGTCCTTTAACAACAGTTAGCATCATTCTGAGATAGAATAACTCCCCCGTTGTTGGTGGAACCCAAATAAGTCGGCCAATTGTGAAGCCTTTTTTACTTGGTTTCCAAGATCGAATTTTCTTGTCATAAACAAACTTTGAGACAAATTGACCATACGTGAGAGTTCTTGCCTCTTCGAACCTTTCGTTGGCAATCAACCATGACGTAAACATTGTCTCAGTAACACTTGCTTTTTCGATGACATTTTCCATGGTGGCATGGTCGGGAAAAAAACTGTTTTCTCTCCAATCAAGTGGTAAAACATACGTTCGACGGCTGGTTTCCGTGCATGAATCTTGAAGGAGAAAATTCTCCAACATGCCTCGCTGGGTGATACGTAACGGCAATCAACATATTGTTGAACTTCATCAATAACCCCACTGGATGAAGAACTTCCTCCTTTTGATTGAACAATAGATGCAGCGATTCTGTCATACCCCTTGTGAATATACTTGAATAAGTACTTTATGGCAGAACATTGGTTGCACCATTCCATATTTATGTGGGCTTGGTACTTCAACAACAACCTTTTGTTATATGGCACAACATGTCTGTTATCAAGTGAAATTCCATTTTTTACTACAGTGTATGTAGCTGATCTCCTTCTATATAGAGGGTAACCGTCTTTGTCAACAATTGTTGTCTCATTGAACTTTTTTGGGTAGAATTTTGAACATTTCATATTTTTCATGCAAGGGGATGACATCCGTGACAAACCGCATGACCCGTATATCATGTGTTCCTTCACCAAATTATAAAGTGTCGGATGTAATTCAGGATCAGGTATTTCACATGAGATTATCTTGTCAATATCCGAAGGGTTTGGATACTTACTTTTAGGATGCAGGAATAGGAGAATGTGGGCATGAGGAAGACCTCTTTTTTGAAACTCTATTGTATATATAACTGTTATAAAAAAACTGTATTAGTAGGCACAATTAATTGTTGCAACCTTTATTTAATGCTAAAGGCACGTTTCAAATTGTTACTGTTATTATTGCAGTAAACATATAATGGACTTCAATTTGAAAAAATGGAAAAATTTAAATATATAAACAACACATGGAACATTTGTGCTATGCACATGGTGATGTATTGCAGTCCATGGACATATATGAATTCTGAAAATTTTTATTGGCAAGTTAAACAAACCAGTATGGTTGGAAATGTTATTTGGTTGAAAAAGTAAAAATAAGACACAAATTGCCCCAAAATTGATGTGGTGGCAACTTACTTTTAGAAGAAGGGCAAAGATGTCTTAACCAGAGCAGAAGTATGGAATAATAAAATTTTAGTCTACAGCAAATGCCAAATAGAAGTATGGAATAATAAAAATACCAAATTTAAAACTTACATGCTAAGACCCATCCAAGAATATGTCTCCGTGTGATGTCAACCATTAGTTCATCAAATTTAATCTTGAACACCCTTGAGATAATATCTGAACGATCATTAGGCTTTAAGTTGTACCTTGCACATTCCCTTGTGATTTCAGGCCAATTTGGATTACATGTGAATGTCAAAAACAAATCAGGGAATCCAACAGTACTTGAAATGGCCATTCCATCAAAGTACAACTGATCCATAAATCTTTTACTCCCGACAAATGATGATGGCAGTACAACCCTTTTTCCATGTTTGAAATTTGTTATTTGATTTGGGTTGGTCTCATTATCTTTTACCTTGTTATATTTTCCAACTCTCAGTTTTGATTGATTTTTCCTGATCCAATTTAGTCGCTCTGTTTCCATCATTGTGTAACCGTCAACTAAAAACAGATGGAAAAGCCTTCTTGAAGACATGATTGTTGTAGCCTCACATTTTCTGTGTTGTAATCTAAACGAAAGCTATTCCAAGATTGTTTGACGGTTCCGTTTTGTTACCTCAGTGTCACCTTTGTAAGAATGTAATATGTTATCTCTGTAACCATCTTCGCCATATGGGAATAACAAAGGATATTGAAAAGCAAGATAGCTAGGATGGAACTCATCAATTCTTTGTAGACCACCGCCACGGTTTTTAACGATAATGTCTCGTTTTGTTCTAGAGTCAATATCACCAACAATTAGTGCAGCAACCTCTGAGATGGTTAGTTTGTTGTAAACTCTTCCGTCCGTTTGTCGTTCAGATATTAGTCGAAGTTTTAAATCATTCACATTTTGATCTTTCAGTACATCCCGTGCCATTCGAAAAGCTTTCGCAAGAACATTATTATGATCCAACATTTCCCGTAATTCGATTACTATGTTCCGGTCGATCCCTTTATTGTCACTGTCGTAAAATATACAACTGATAACTATTAAACTTAATAAAGCAAAAGCAGTTGATGAACTTTAATGATGTTTAGGTTTAGTTACCTGAAACATTCCATGCGGTTGTTTATTTCGTTTTCGATGTCAAAAATATACAATTGTGCATATTTTGGTTGCTGACCATTCTCAGGCAGGAGTGTCCCGATCCTATGGCATACCTGCCCATGAAACCTTAGAGTTGGTGGCCCCCCTCCCTTGTTGAATTTATTATCAAATTTCATACCAGGTGAAGTAAATGAGAACATGGCATTATATGTCCTTATGTTGTGCTGATAATTTTTGGCATGAACTGTTGTATTGTCGAATAAGAGCTTTTGAAGAATGATAGGGGGGTCATCAATCAGTGGTAGCTTGACCTTCCCACCGTGGCAACAACGTTGAAATTTGGGGCATGTGGTATTCTTTGTCTTATTCATACGTTCTCCATACCACATGCAAGCAAAACAATGTTGACATTCCCAAATCGGATCACCAATATCGAAGAAGTCTGTTCAGCCGTCGCGTGTAAAATATATTATGGTAAAACAAAAGATATTTGAATCATTATAATGCACGAAAATAATATGTATGTTATAAAAGGTATGGCAGCTTTATATAAAACATAAAGTCTAACCTTGGAGGTGGTCATCGACCAAAATTTCATCATCCACATCTAAATCACTTTCACTGTCACCGGATGAAGCACTGTCAGCATCAGAATCCAAGGGTTGCGATTGTTCTGTGAAGTTTGGGTTGTTATGAACATCATGTTGTCCAATACGGTGATTGTTCAAGTAGTCTATGCATTCAGCATCATCAGGCATAGATGTTTGTGGTCTCTCATGTTGCTGTTGAGGGATGTTTGTAGTTGTACCATGAAACTGGTGTAGAAGGTTAACTTCAACAGGTCTTACAAATGAGTTAGTTTTACGTCTACATTGACGCTTGGAAGGCTGTGTGTTATTAACATTAGCAGTAGAATCAATAAGAGGTGTATCTTGTGATGATGATTGTCCCTGAAAGGAATTGGTGCTTGTTTGTCCAGATGGAGGGTTATTCTCTTTACCATTTGATTTGGAAGACTGTTTTTTGTTCATCATAGCAAATTTTATTTTCTCCTTGCTTCTGCAGCATTATTGCTTGTTTTATCCATCGATTATAATGAGGGATGAGATATATTTTTTTTCAGTTTTTATCCATGCATTGTAATGGCCAGTTTTTTTGAAACTGCAGTAAGAAATAAGAATAGGGAAATGAGAAATAGGATCTTTTTCGTTTTTGTGAAATGAGGTGGCGCTAAACTTTTTCTCTAAAAGTCAAAAGGAATAAGGCATTAAAAGAATTGGTATTTCAACTGAATTTATGTGAATATGGTAGTGTAAGTCAAATGCACGTGCTCATTGTACAAATGGGGTTCAGAATATAAAAATATTAAAGGGATATTAATTATTGAAATTAAAACGTCAAGAAAAATAAACTGCACAAGGTTAGAAGTGTCGGGAAGTAATGGTGTATTGTTTTAAAACAAGGTGTTGGTGGATAAGTAGGTTTATAATTATGACAATATATATATATATATATATATATATATATATATATATATATATATATATATATATATATAAATAATACATTTAGTGATGGTGTCTGACAAATGTCCCGTAACTGATGAAATGGGAAAGCGTGAGTCATGCATGATGGACCGTTGTTCATTTGTATTTATAAACATGAAATGGTGGAAAAGACTGTGTAGCGAGCGATTTTGGACGCGGTTCTTAAGCGATGGTCGCTCTCTGCGGTTGAGCTTAAAACTACAGGTCGATTCATTTTTTATCCTATTGTGAGCTGAATAAGGAAGGGAAATAGATGTCTCCAATTAACCCTGCTTGCATACTGAGTTTAAACAGCGGTCTGTTAGGTTACGGATGCTATCAATGTGGGGGGCCTTTGTACTGGTTATTCGTATTTCGCCAATACAGTTCTTTCTTTCTTTTTTCTAGGTAAAGGGTTTCTGGCGGGGAATAAGGATTAGGATGTTAGGACTGATGCTTTTGAATTACTGCTTTTAATTGATGGAGATATGGGATTTGGGTTTTTTGTTGATTGCGCTCGCTAAGATCTTTTCTTTCGATCTTATGCCTACGTATTCCCGTTTACCGAAACAGGGAAATCAGAGCGTTCGTAGTTCCTCCTATTCTATGGGAGGAAATGGTTTTGGTGTCTTTTTCAAAGCCCAAGACGTGAAGCGAAAGGTGGTTTGTATCTTGTTCAAAGCCCAAGATGTGAAGCTGAAAGGTCTACTTGTGTCTTGTTCAAAGCCCAAGACGTGAAGCTGAAAGACCTCGACTTTAGAGAGAATTTGTCATCTCTAAAGAGGGGGAGAAGGAGAATTACTTTAACTGGGATACGCGGATCCGAGCAATGCCATAATTTCCGAAGAAAGGGTTTTAACCTGAAGGAAAAGACTTTAACTCAGTGTAGAGCAATGCCATCTTTCCTTAGGAATTTCTCATGCTAAAAGAGGGACAGTGGCATGGATATAGATGATCCAGAGGCTTGCCGCTTACAGCGATTAGATGAAGGGAAAGGAGTTGTTGATGTTTGTGTACTGTGAACGAGGCACAGCTTAGATGCTAAAAGGTTAATTGGATCAACCAGTGGTTGTCTTATACAAAGCCTAAGAGGAGGCTAATTTCCGCTAGGAAAATCATCATACAAAGCCTAAGAGGAGGCTATTTTGTGTCTCGTACAAAGCCCGAGAGAGAGGCTAAAGGTTTTTGACCCAGTGGGGCATATCGTTATACAAAGCCTAAGAGGAGGCTAGCAAAGAGTTCGACTCTTGCTTAAGGGATTTATATCTCGTACGAGGCCCGAGATGGAGGCAAAAAAAAAGGGTGACTGACTCAACGAGGGAATCTTTTGTGTCTCATACAAAGCCTGAGAGAGAGGCTAAAAAGTTGTTTTGACTCCACTGGGGAGAATTTTGGGTATTAGGGATATTTCCTTTTCTTTGAGGAAACGGGAAATCCAAAGGGTATTGAGACTATCCGAGTCTGCGGGTTTCCTTCCTATTTTACGAAGGGTGCTTGAGAATGTCTTTGAGACTCAAGGAAGTTAGACTGTCCAAGTCTAGAGTTTTATCTTTTTGTACTATGCTTCGAGAAACAGTAGTAAACTCTATGAAAGGACTGTTCTATGAGGATGACTAGGTTCTGTTCCTATACCTCTAGGAGGTCGTCGGGACAATTTGTACGAAGCCCAAGAGGAGGCTGGAATCTTTTAAGAAGCCGACGGGTCCTTGTACAAAGCCCAAGAGGAGGCTATCATTCCCGAAGGAAGAGATCATTATACGAAGCCTAAGAGGAGGCTGTGAATACTTCTAAGAAGCCGTAGGGTCCTTGAATAATGCCCAAGAGGAGGCCGATGCTTTTAAGAAGCCCGTGGGTCTATCATATCCTTTCCATTAGGAGAGATAACTCTTTTAAAGATAAAAACCACTGGTAAACGTGCGAGGTTTACTATCCAGCGACTTTTAGCTTTGAAAGAGGGTTCCTTAGTTAAGGTCCAAGATTATGACCGTAGTGGGTACCCAAACCCCGAGACATTCAAGGCAAGCTATCCACAAGGAATAGATCAAGTCAGGAAAGTTCGAGAATTGGGAAGAAACTCAAAGATGCCATTCACGGAGAATACATTCATCTTTGGGAATAGAGTTCCTTGACAATTCCTAAGGAGGACAGCCGAAGAGAAGACTGTATCTGGTGCTCCTATTGGGGATCTAGGCGTCTATTTCTACGAATAAATGAAACGGCGTCACTTAGTTCTAGACGTAGTTGCCGGGGAAACTCGAAATATCTATACTATTATTACACAGTATATATGAGTTTATGAAAGGAGACTTACAGTGAGCAGCCCCACAATACAGTTTATAATATGAAAGCAGTAAATGAAAGCGATAACCACTTACTCGGTTGTAGTGCTTCCATGCTGTTTGGTTAGTTGTTCAACAAAGAAAGATTAAAAACAACAGTATATTCAAAATCAAAGGAGAAAGTGCTTTGAAAAAGAAATATTTGGGGCTTACAGCTCAAGGAGAGGCCCAGGGTTTTATCAGTGAGCACACTGTTTGACTTTATACAGCGGGACTTATACAAGTGACTGGGGCCCAAAAAAGGTTTTCTGTACAAAGGGATGGGTCTTACACTCTCTCAAGAGGCCCTAAAAGGTTTAAAGAAAAGAGAGGGGTTTATAACACGAGGGTAGGCCCAAATGATTTTTCGTTTAAAAAATGGCGATCGCGCCGAGGTTTTCTTTTAACGCAGAGGGACTTATACAATAAGTGAGGCCCAAAATGTTTTGGTTAAAAGGGGGATTGGGTCTTACACTCTAATAGAGGCCCAAAGTGTTTTGAATGGGTCTTATAGCTCAAGGAGAGGCCCAGATGATTTTTATTTTTAAACGGGCGACGATCGTGCCGTTTACTTGTACAGAGGGACTTATACAATGAGTGAGGCCCAAAAAGTTTTTGTACAAGGGGGGATGGGTCTTACACTCTCTCAAGAGGCCCAAAGAGTTTTAAAGAAAAATAAATGGGTCTTACTACTCGAGGGTAGGCCCAGATGATTTTTGAAAAGGCGACGATCGCGCCGTTTGTTTTTTGACGGTATCGGGACTTATACAATAAGTGAGGCCCAAAGATGATTTGGTCAAAAAAGGATTGGGTCTTACACTCTAATAGAGGCCCAAAGTGTTTTGAAAATGATTTATGAGGGTTGAATTAATCCAAAACCCTAATTTGTTTTCAAAATGTATTTAATTGAATAAAAATTCAATTAAAATGATCAAAAATTGTTTAACACATGGAAAACAAATTGTGATCTTGGATTAATGCTTCAAAAATTAAGTATTGACCTACAAAATAATTAGAAAGCATTAAAAGTTGCAAAATCAATGTAGAAAAAATATTTAAAATGCCAAAAACAATCAAAATATTAATTCTTTACAAAAATATCAATTATATGAAATAAATAATATTTTTGGGATTTTTTGATAAAATAAAATATTTTAACATTTTTGTGAATTATTAAAAAAAGAATCAACTCAAAATCATTAAAACTCAGAGAGAAATTAATTTTTGAATCAATTAAACAAAATCACAAAATTCAAATATTCAAATATATGAAAATGGCGCCAAGAACAACACCAAGAAACGCGCGTTTTTCAGTTTGCCCAGATTTGCATTTTCCATCCAATCTCACTGAATACGTAATTATAACATGCAATCCACATATCATTATGCTCGCCTCAACCTCGCGATCATGTCTATGTACTTTAATTTCATTTAAATTAAACATACAACAAGAAATCACGAAGAGACCTCAAGAACCCTAATTTCTGCATGAAGGCTAGGATTTTTGATACACGATTCAAACAATGCAATTAATTAAGGGAAAACATTCCATGCATGATTATGAACATATGGCCAAATTATTGTGCGAGGAAATATGCATAGATTGAGAGATGACCAAGTATGTGCTTACCTCCAAGTCGTGACAGCAAGTTCAGAGTGATTTTTGATTTGGAGGTGTTACAGACAAGTTGTGATGATCTGGACAGCTTCCCTACACCATATGGAGTGTGTTTGAACACTTGGATTGAATTGAAATGGACTGGATCAGTTTATGGCATCTCAGCTGCACCTTGTTTGAAAATTTGAGCAACCAGCTGGTGATTTCATGAAATTGATGTTTCAGAAGTTATGTGAGTGTTTGATCAGCTCATATGTGATGTATGTGAGGTGTGTGAGTGATTGGTTTGTGCAGAATTGCTCTCAAACTCAAAACCCGATAGCTACCTTGCTAAGAAAGGCATTTTTGCCAAGAGAAAGAGATTTTGAGAAAAGCATCTGTTAGATGGCTTTGGTGTACTCAAACTGACCACAATTGAGCTCTATTTATAGTAGAGCAAGTTTGTTTTGCAAGGAATAGTGCATGGCAGCTGGTAAGTAGGTTCCCTCAATGTTGGCCAATGGAAATGAAAGTCTCCTCTAACCACTGACTAGAGGTTAGGGCACAGAGCTTTGGTCCCCTTGGTCTTGGATAAGTCTTGACTGATTTCAGATGAGAATGGCTCAGTCCATGCCACCTTGATGGTTCCATTGAATGCCTCATTCCAAATTTGAAGTCTTGTCCCTATTTTGGCCATTCTAGGTTCAACATGCTATTCTTTGTTCCTTGGACCTTGGAGGCTTGGCTCAGTGATTGTCCCCTTTGGATTCAATCCACTGAGGTGTCCAAGTGGATTGGAGCAATTGCAATTGGCTGATTTTGGCAAATCGAGCCAAAATGCAAATTCTGCCTTGCCTTGACAGATTTCAGCAAGGCAACTTGCCAATGTTGTATCTCATGATGTAGGTTGAATTTGGCAATGTTCTTGGCCACTTTGGAAAGCCCTAACATGATACAACAACTGTTTGAACAAGTTTGGTTTTGATCTCTTTTGATTCCAAGTGAAAAATCCCCCTACATTTGGCAAAAAGTGAAGCAGAATTCTGACTTAGTGAAAATTTCACTAAGTGTTGGAAAAAGTGACTTTTTCACTTTTCAGCCACTTTGATCATTCCATAACTCAAAATCCTTAATGAATTGGAATGACTTGTAGTTGAAGTTTTTGTAGGTGATAATGAGGGATACAAATCCATCTTTGGATGAGAAAAAATGGCCTTGTGGTTTAGGAGTTATGGTCCTCCAAAGTTGGTACCTTTGCCACTTTATTTTTAACTTAGAAAAATTTCTAAGTTTTATGGTTACCCCTTTTACAAGTTATCTCACTTTTCTTGATTTTTCTTGATGAATGATGATTCAAATCATACATTAACATCATTTTAGGGTTAAAAATCCATTTTGGTGAAAAATCTCAAAAAGTCAAAGTTGACTTTTGTGCACAGTTGACTTTTTATCAGATGAATTCCAAACTGTGCAATTCTTCAGGAAATCATGTCCTTGACCTAAATCAAACTTGATGGACATGTTCCATGGGTGTCATAGGGTATATTCAATCATGTATTAGGGTTTGGGAGCATGTCTTGGTCAAAAGTCAAAGTTACAGTTGACTTTTCCCTTAAAACCCTAATTGTGGTGCAGATGAAAATGAAACTTGTTGCTCAAGCTTCTTGGATCAATCCATTGTTCCAAATGGATCAATATGGTGTATTAGAGACCCTCAAATCATGTCTTGAGGTCTTGGCTCATGGTTTGTCCCAAAAGTCAACTTAGGGGTGAATTAGGTCAAGAAACCCTAATTCCTGATTTTTTATGAATGCATCCCCTAAGGCAAAATTGACTTGATGCATGGCTTCATAAGGTTCCATGAAGTATATTAGGTCATGTTTTGGATCATTGCCTTGTGCCCAGATGAAAATTTCCATCTGGAGGCCCTGGTCGACCAAAACCCTAATTTGGTGACACTGTCGATCTTGAGACTTGATCCACCTAGAAGGGAGCAGCCTTGTGCTTAATCCTTGAAGTGGGAGTCCTTTTTGATCCATTGTGGATGTTTGAGAGATTAGACAAGTTGAAGATCATGTCATTTCTTGATTGATCCTTTGTCTAAAGCTCAGAGAGGGCTTGAAACCCTAATTTTGATTGTATTGGATGCTCACCCATCTTTGGGGAGACTGATGAAGCATAAAGGTACATCCATATTGTGATGATGATTTTCACAATGATGGGAAATCTAAGTGGTCAAAATTTGGGGTATTACAGATGCCCCTATTTAATCTTCTTGGACCCGAAGGTATGAATGACGAAGTATTGGAGCATTCGGGGTGCAAGAGGATTAAATATCGGAATATCCGAAATTTTGATGGTGGTTATGAATGGTGGCTTACACATTCATCTTCTTAAGCAATGATGCTTAGAAAAGGTAAACTTCCCCTCGATCCTAGTTTTCAGCCAAGGAACTGGTCTCAGTTTCTGATTTAAACTTCCCCTCGATCCTGGTTTCCTACCAAGGAACTGGTCTTAGTTTCTGATTTAAACTTCCCCTCGATCCTGGTTTCCTACCAAGGAACTGGTCTTAGTTTCTGATTTAAACTTCCCCTCGATCCTGGTTTCCTACCAAGTAACTGGTCTTAGTTTCTGATTTAAACTTCCCCTCGATCCTGGTTTCCTACCAAGGAACTGGTCTTAGTTTCTTTTGTCAATAAACTTTACTGACAAGGGACGCTATTCGTAGCGGCTTTCCTCAAACTTCTCGCCGAATTTTCCTGGGGAGATGCCATTTGAGTGGAAAAAGTTTTGATTACAGACTTGCTGGGGAACCCATTCGTCTGAGTTGTAGAGGTACACAAACTTCTCTGTTTTGGAGACGCCATTTGTCGATTCTACTGGGGAAAGCGAGTCTCTTGAGAGACTATTTTCGTTTGGGGTCTTACATCATACTTTTCTCGGGATCTTCCCGGAGAAATGCCATATGATGGGATCCAATTTTGAGGTGCCAATGACCTTTTCATCAGTGGTTTTTCGGAGCAAAACTGGCGTGCTGCCGAATCTCTGATCATGAGGCTTTCTCTGTGGATTTTCCTTAATCCGGGAAAGCAAGGATATCATCTTCAATGGCGAAGAGTGATGCTTATTGAAAGTTTTCTCTGGCTTTTCAGAGGTTCAAGTTATCAAAGTGGTCAAGGACCGACTCTGATCTAAAGATACACTGGTGGCGAGATTGTGCAGACGCAACACTTCCTGATGAGGAAAGAACTGACAAACTCGATTGAGAAAACTGTTTATCACTAGGGGACAAGACCGACTCAAGTGATAGTGATGCAATATGAAATGTGAATGCAAATAAAAAATGCATGATGTACGTATGTATATGCTGACAAAACAGACGCAACATACAGACTAAAAGATGAACACAATTGGATACTCGGCCATCGCGGGGCGAAGAAGTACCGTTGATTCAAAATAGCAATTCCACCTTGCTTAGGAGAGATAGTCCCGTTGGGAGCTATGTTGATCGGGCTTAGGAGATGAGAACTCGGCCGAGGCGTGTCAGACGAAACAAGGTCTCTGACACAGTTGATCCCTTCATTCAGGCAAACTGGTTTAGAAGGAGTACTTTGATTCTGCACTTTGAAGTCCGCTTACTTCGGGAGAAGCGATCGATGTTCTTCTGATGTTCAACAGTAAAAAGAAATGCCATCTTTAATTTAAAAGCAGAAAAAGTTTAACAAGTAAATTCATTTTTGTTTTATTTCAAGAATCGCTGATTAAGTTTAAACAACGTCGTTCTGTAAAGCTAAAACAAGTAAAGAATTACAAACAAAAGCACAAGGGCTCAAATTTTATTGATAAGATGGAGATCAGCCAAACGCGTGATTCCAAAGAGTATATACAAAGTTAGAAAATGGTAATTTACAGGGAAAAGGGCTACGTTGAAACATAACGACCACTATCCTACTACCAACTTTGAGTTCCGGACATCCTGAGCTTCTGTCGAAGATGACCTTTGACTGGAGATTTCCTCTGATAGATGATGTAACTACTGCTGCTAAGGGACTTGCCTCTGTTGAACATAGTTACTTGCCATTATCCCTAATTTTTGCCTGGATTGTACTATGAGATTTCCAATCCATCGGGATGATTATTTTTTTTTTATTTTGTCTCTAACTTTTGTCTGGACCGCCCTTTCGGGTTTTCAATCCACCGAGACGTTTTTTTTTAGTTTAGGCGAAGTATTTCTTGACTACATCAACATTCGTGGGGTAGGCAAATTCCTCTCCGTCCATGGTTGCAAGTCTCAAGGCGCCGCCTGAGAAAGCTTTCGTGACCACATAGGGGCCATCATAATTTGGGGTCCATTTGCCCCGAGAATCAGTGAGAAATGATTGTATCTTCTTGAGCACGAGGTCTCCTTTTCTGAAAATACGAGGTCGAACCTTTTTGTCGAACGCCCTTTTCATTCTCTGTTGATATAACTGACCGTGGCATAGTGTCGTGATTCGCTTCTCTTCGATCAGGTTCAGTTCGTCGTGTCGACTTTGACACCATTCAGCTTCGGTGAGCTGAGCTTCCATCAATACCTGGATTGATGGGATCTCTACTTCTATGGGGAGAACTGCCTCCATGCCATACACTAGAGAGAAAGGGGTAGCCCCTGTTGAAGTACGGACAGATGTGCGATAACCATGAATAGCAAAGGGTAGCATTTTGTGCCAATCTTTGTAGGTTACAACCATCTTCTGAACAATCTTCTTGATGTTCTTGTTAGCCGCTTCTACCGCTCCGTTCATCTTGGGTCGGTAGGGAGATGAGTTATGGTGTTCAATCTTGAACTCTGCACACAACTCTTTCATCATCTTATTGTTCAAGTTAGATCCATTATCAGTAATGATCTCGCTTGGAACACCATAACGACGGATGATATTGTTTTTGATAAATCGGACCACCACTTGTTGGGTTACATTGGCGAATGACGCTGCTTCGACCCACTTGGTGAAATAGTCAATGGCTACCAGGATGAACCGATGTCCGTTTGAAGCCTTGGGCTCAATCATACCAATCATATCGATTCCCCATATGGAAAATGACCACGGGGAAGAAAGAACTTTGAGATGTGATGGCGGTACATGAATTTTGTCGGAGTATATCTGACATTTGTGACACCTCCTCATGTACTTGTAGCAGTCGGATTCCATTGTCAACCAATAGTACCCTGCTCTCAGAATTTTTCTCGCCATTGTGTGTCCGTTGGCATGAGTGCCAAAGGATCCTTCATGAATTTCTTTCATGAGCACGTCTGCTTCTGGTCTGTCGACGCATCGGAGCAAGACCATGTCAAAATTTCTCTTATAAAGAGTGTCACCGCTCAGGAAGAAGTTTCCAGCCAATCTTCTGAGGGTTTTCCTGTCTTTTCTGAGTGCCCCAGATGGGTACTCTTGTTTCTGAAGGAAGCATTTGATATCGTGATACCAAGGTCTGTCGTCTATGACTGCTTCAATCGCGAAGATGTAAGCGGGCCGTTCAAGGCGCATTATGTCGATCTTAGGTAAGTCATTCCATCGACCTACACTAATCATGGAAGAGAGAGTGGCTAATGCATCAGCCATGTGATTCTCATCACGAGGGATGTGATGAAAGTCGACTCTGTTGAAGAAGGGTAACAACCTTCTTGCATAGTCTTTGTAAGGAATCAATCCTGATTGGTATGTGTTCCAATCTCCTTTTATCTGATTGATAACCAGAGCTGAATCGCCGTATACGTCCAAGTTTTTTATCCTTAAATCAATTGCTTCCTCGAGACCCATGATACATGCTTCGTATTCGGCCTCGTTGTTCGTACATTTGAACGTAAGTCTGGCAGTGAAAGGAATGTGGGAACCCTGAGGGGTAACAATGATTGCCCCAATTCCGTTTCCATAATAATTAACTGCTCCGTCAAAGATGAGTCCCCACTGGGAACCTGGTTCTGGCCCTTCACTGGGTAGCGGTTCATCGCAATCTTTCATTTTTAGATACATGACATCTTTGTCTGGGAAATCAAACCCGATTGATTCCTGATCGTCAATCGGTTGATGAGCCAAATTATCGGCTAAAATACTTCCTTTAACGGCTTTCTGAGCATGGTACTTTATGTCATATTCTGATAGTAACATCTGCCAACGGGCAATCCTTCCCGTGAGAGCAGGTTTTTCGAAAACGTACTTGATTGGATCCATTTCGGAGACCAACCAAGTAGTATGACGAATCATGTACTGGCGAAGACGTTTGGCTGCCCAAGCCAAAGCGCAACAAGTTTTCTCGAGCATCGTGTACCGAGTTTCACAGTCGGTAAACTTCTTGCTCAGATAGTAAATGGCAGACTCTTTCCTTTTAGTTTCGTCTTGTTGGCCATGTACACATCCCATTGAGTCCTCTAGGACTGTGAGGTAAATGATCAGTGGTCTTCCTTCCACTAGAGGTGATAGAATCGGAGGATTCAACAGGTATTCCTTTATACTGTCGAAGGCGGTTTGGCAATCTTCTGACCAAACGCAATCCTGGTTCTTTTTGAGTAATTTGAAAATCGGCGCACAAGTGGCGGTCATAAGGAATATGAATCTAGAGATGTAGTTCAAACGTCCCAGGAATCCTCTGACTTGTTTTTCAGTTTTCGGAGAAGGCATTTCTTGAATGGCCTTGACCTTGTCAGGATCAACCTCAATCCCTTTCTGGCTGACGATGAACCCTAGTAGTTTCCCTGAACGGACACCGAAGGTGCATTTGTTGGGATTCAAGCAGAGCTTGAATTTTCTTAGACGTTCGAACAATTTTGACAGATGTTCAACGTGCTCATCCTCTGTTCTTGATTTTGCAATCAAATCATCGACATATACCTCGATTTCTTTGTGTATCATGTCATGAAACAGAGTAGTCATGGCCCTTTGATAGGTTGCCCCGGCATTCTTCAAACCGAACGACATTACCTTGTAACAAAAGGTACCCCATGGGGTAATGAACGAAGTTTTCTCCATGTCTTTCGGCGCCATTTTGATCTGGTTATAGCCCGAGAATCCATCCATGAAGGAGAATACTTTGAACTTTGCTGTGCTGTCAACCAGCATGTCAATGTGTGGTAAAGGAAAGTCGTCCTTTGGACTTGCCTTGTTTAGATCTCTGTAATCAACACACATTCTGACCTTTCCATCCTTTTTGGGAACGGGTACGATGTTGGCTAACCATTGAGGATATTCAGATGTAGCAAGGAAACCCGCGTCGATCTGTTTCTGTACCTCCTCTTTGATTTTGATGGCCATGTCCGGGTGAGTCCGTCTCAACCTTTGCTTTACTGGCGGACATTCCGATCTTAACGGTAAATGATGTTCCACAATACTGGTATCCAACCCTGGCATATCCTGATAGGACCAAGCGAATACATCGGGAAATTCTTTGAGAAGCTTTATAAAACCCTCTTTGGTAGTTGGACTGAGCAGTGCTCCAATCCTGATTTCTTTTCTCTCTTTTTCTGAACCCAAGTTTACCGTTTCCAACGGTTCTTTGTGAGGTTCAATGGACCTTTCCTCTTGTCTGAGTAGTCGGGAGATCTCTTCTGGAATTTCGTTGTCATTTTCTTCTTCAGCCTTGAATACCGGGAACTCAAAGTTGGAAGAAGGCATCGGATCGTATGTTTCAACGGGGTATAAAACAAGCAATCTGCATGACGTGATGATTCGTGTTTAGAAGAGATAGAGAAAATGCAAGTGTGTGCAGTGTATTTATTTTACTGCTTGTTTTTATTTTTGAATGTTTTTTAGGATTACCATTTTCCGAAAAAGCAAAAAGAGAAAACAGCAATTAATGCGGAAATTACAGAACGACGTTATTTTATTAATGAACAAGTCGAAACTTGAAACTACAGCCCTATAAAACAAAACTCACTCGCTTCGGGCAAAGTGAAGAGGGAAATTTACAGAAAGCGAGCCCTATCAAAACATATGTTTCACCTGGGCAGGGTGAAAGGTTAAAGATGGCAATTACTTTGACTGACGAACGACCTTCGGAACCTCGACGGCAACCCATTGGCGGTGAACTCCTCGGTGAATCACAAAGTCTGGCACCTTCCTTGATTTGTCTTCAGAAATGACGCTGATTTCTGGTGGAGCAGGATCATTGGAATCTGTTTCCCAGGCAGAATTGTCGTAGGAGGATTCCTCTGTTGCATTTTGCATAGCATTGGTGCTCTCAGCTGTATCTCCCCATCCAGTTGACTGAATATCTTTGAGCCTGATACGAGAGCTTTCGGGAGCGGTGTACTTGACCATATAGTCGTATTTTCCACTTGGTTGTCCCAGAGTGTCCCAAACTTCTTTGGAACTGGAGGAGTCGTCCCTCTCGATGACGTTGACCTCAGGAAAAGCATAGTTGATGAATTCTAGTCCTGCAAACGTTGTGAATTCATCTTCATGTTAAGTAGTTTCCGAATGACCTGAGTGTTGATCCCATGACATGGCGGGGACACAGGTATTCTATTCAATGATGCTCAGCTGAGTTTCATTACTCGGCTGACTTTCTTGCCCCAAGTTTCCTGGGTAAGGCTGCCACATTGGCAGACCATCCATCGGGCCATAGTAATTGTGATCAAAATTTTCTTTCATCAGAGTGTCTTCCTCTAATGAATTTGGCGGAGCACGACATCCTTCCGGATCACAATCTCCGTAGATCATTTCGACATCTGATCTTGGTATAAATCTCGGACTTTCTGGAGGAAAGCAAAAAGGCATAGGCACCTCTTCCTGAGACATATAGCCGTCCTTGTTAAGGTAGGACTTCCATTCTTCATCCGTGTCAGAGGGATCTTCCTCATTGATAGCATGAACTGTCTGAGACACTGGGTGAAGAAAACCTCCACTGTGGAAGAAGTTTTGAAGGGGATGAAGACTTTCATCGTTGGCGGCTGTCTGGGTACAGGTTGCAGAAAAACCAAGACCCTTCTTTGTTTTATTGTCAATAGGAATGACAAGCCGTCCCCATCCTGTCGTATCGGTACTCTCGACCGCTTTGATAGCATCTTTGTATGAAGAAATTGAAGTTCCTTCTTCAGATTGATCGTCCTTGCTCATCGATAGCGCTTGGAACTGAGTTCCAATAACCTCCTCGGGTTCCACACAAGTAGATGATGATAGGTTACTCACAAGCAAGGCTTGTTCCCCACAAACTGTGACAAGTTGATCGTTCTTGACGAACTTTAGCTTTTGGTAGAGGGTCGAAGTGACCGCTCCAGCCTGATGTATCCAAGGTCTTCCTAATAAACAACTGTACGTTGCCCGGATATCCATGACCTGGAAAGTGATTTGGAAAGTGTGAGGACCAATAGTTATGGGAAGATCCACTTCGCCGATAACTGTTTTTCTGGATCCGTCGAATGCTTTGACGACGACCTCCCTGACTCTCATCGGAGGGCCCTTAAATGATAATTGCGTCAAAGTGGACTTTGGAATAACATTCAGGGCTGACCCTGTGTCTACCAGTACGTTAGCTAAAGCATCGCCCTGGCAGTTAACTGTAATGTTGAGCGCCATGTTATGACGGCGACCCCCTTCAGGTAATTCCTCATCACTAAATCCTAAATTATTGCAGGAAGTGATGTTAGAGACAATACTATCGAACTGTCTGATTGTTACATCCTGTTCCACAAAGGCTTGCTCCAAGACTTTCTGTAGAGCCTCTCTGTGTGCTTCTGAACTGAGCAACAGTGATAATACTAAGATCTTTGAAGGAGTCTGTAACAGTTGATCAACAATGTTATATTCACTCCTTTGGATGAGCTTTAGCATCTCATCTTTGTCTTTTGAAAAGTCGGGATTACCAGATTGACTGACTGGTGGATCAGGAATTTCTGCCTGAAGTTTCTTTTCTTTGTTGGATTCTCCAACCCCTCGGTTGAAGATTCGACCGCTCCGTGTTACACGACTGATGTCTGCAATATTCACGAAGGAGGGTAATGGAATTTCCTTTCCATTTTCGATTATTGTTGCACCGTATTTGTAAGGGATTGCCTTAGCTGATTCATACGGTAGTGGCCCCGGTAGATAGATGACTATGGGAACCTTCTGATTTTTCTGACCATCATAAGTAACCTTGATCCGTTCCCGGTTGGGAACACTAGATTCGTCAAGTAGAGGAATGATGGCAAAAACATCCCTGATCTAGTGATGACCAGAGATCGTGACAACATCCTCAACCTGATCGGCAAGGTAGTTCGGCGACCAAATGATGGGTCCTGAACCTGGATATAGACGAATTTCTCCGTGATCGATCTGACCCTGAAGAGCTGTTCTCACAAGGTAACACCCTTGGTTACTTTCCGAACAGACGCTACAACTGTCATAGTTGTGTGGTGGCACCTGGCCACGCCCACTTTAAATGCAATGCAACCTCACTAGGTTATCTTCCATTGATCGGACATCCTGACTTTGACGACGAGTAGGATTCCTGTTATTGATACTAATCTGCTGAGTATCTTCGTCCATATAGATTGGCATCCACCAGTGATTTAACAAGTGCTGAAGTGCCTCCTGGACAAGGGTACAACCTCGATCGTTTTCGCAACCTGCTTTACAGTTTTGGTAATCATGTGATATTAAGAATCCAAGTCGGACCTGCTCAGCATGTAACTCTACCAGGTTGGTATTCATCACACGGATGTCAAAGATCTGAACCATGTTGATTTGATAGGAGTTCCTATCATGGTAGTCTTGGATCCATCCAAGATCCATCTGACGCTGGAGGGCCTCTTGTATGAAAGAGCATCCCTGTTTGTTTACCGAGCAAATCAGACAGGAACTGTAATCGTGCCGCGGCAGATTATGATACTGGCTTTGCCTTGAGTGCATCACCACCAAGTTGACATTCATCGCACGGATGTCGTGGTTTTGAATGATGTTGGAATTCGTGTAAACCATGTTAACTCCACGAACTCGGTGCTCTTGGATCCATCCAAGATCCATCTGTTCCTGCAGAGCTGCTTGCACCACAGAACATCCTTGGTTATCTTTAGAGCAGATATCACACTGGTGATACTTATGAGGTGGCACATGGCCATATCCACTCTGTCTACAATGCATCTTGACCAGATTGGTCCCCAATAAGAGTACATCGTGAATTTGATAGACATTGTTAGTCTCTTTCTCAATCAGATTGACTGCAGCTTTCTCGTGTTGAGGCAGCGGGTTCGCAAGAACATTAGGATTCGTATCTTTGAAAGATAAGAGCCCGCTCCTAACAAGCTTTTGCACGTCGGATTTGAAATTGAGACAAGTCTCAATGTTATGCCCTGAACCTCCTTGATGATAAGGGCATGTTTGATCCACCTTAAACCAGAAAGGCAGATTTTCTGGTACTGTAAGAGGAGACTTAGTCTGAATGTGCCCCTTGGCTAGCAGTAACGGAAACAGTTCTGCGTACGTTAAGGTATAGGATCAAATCCTGGTGGCCGTGTTGTACGGTTGTTGTTATATGGAGGACGAGCCTGCTGAAGAGGCTGTTGTGTCCTTTGTTGGTCAGGTTGGCTCTGCGCAACCTGAGGTTGATACATAGGAACAGGCGCGGGGCCGATAGCAGGAGTAACAGCTGCTACTGGCTGATAACGACGCCTTTGCTTTCCGAGAGAGATATTCCCAATATCTTGCTCTTTTTTCTTTAGGAGAGCACTACCGTATTTTTTAGTACCGCTCGTTGACCCAGTGTCTTTTACCAAACGTCCTTCTCGGATGGCTTCCTCAAGACGTACACCCATGCCGACCATTTCGGTGAAATCACTGGGCGCACTGGCAACCATTCGGTCATAGTAAAATGAGCTTAAGGTCTTTAAGAAGATTTTTGTCATCTCTTTTTCCTCAAGAGGTGGACAAATTTGAGCGGCAATTTCACGCCACCTTTGAGCATACTCCTTAAAGGTTTCCTTGTCCTTTTGTGACATTGATCTGAGTTGATCTCTGTCGGGTGCCATGTCTAAATTGTACTTGTATTGTTGGACGAAGGCAGTACCAAGATTTCTGAATGTACTGATCATAGTACGGTTTAAACCCATGTACCATTTGAGTGCGGCACCGGTTAAACTATCCTGGAAGTAGTGAATCAGCAGGTCCTGATTCTCCGTCTGAGCTGACACCCGCCGAGCGTACATCACCAGATGGCTCTGAGGGAAAGAGTTACCCTTGTATTTTTCAAAGTCGGGCACTTGGAACTTGTGCGGGACTTTCACATTTGGGACCAAGCAGAGGTCTGCGGCGTCCTTTCCAAATAGATCCTGACCGCGAATGGTTTGCAGCTCTTTCTGCATTTCCAGGAACTGTTCCTGGAATTCCTCCATTATGTCAAACATAGTTTCCTTCTTACCAGAAGGTGTTGGTGGAACCTGTCCTTCCGGGACAGTGTGCACCACATGGGGTGGTACCGTGACTACAGTAGTGAGTCTTGGTGCCTCCCGAAGTTTGTAACCTTCAAGAGTCTTGAGTATGCCCCTGGCATCTTCGCTTTCCCGAAGTTTGTAACCTTCAAGCCCAGCGGTTTTTGTTGCGATTCCCTGATCTTCAGTGATCGGCGGAACATATCCTTCCGGGATATAGTTAACAGGCATGCCCCAAGGACGATCTTTCGGTATCTGATACCTAGGATCATACTTTTCTATGATGGGCGTTGAGGTGATCTCTGAGATCACAGTTCTTTGTAGCTGAGCTTCTGCCATGGCTTGCATGTCGTTACGAAGCTTTCTCATATCCTCTCTCAGAGTGTCGATCTCTTCTTTCAACTCTCTATTTTCTTCCTCAAGATCATCCATCTTTTTCTGACGATTGGCCCGAGTATTATACGAATGAGACAGTTTGACTCTAGAATCGAGGCACAAACGTGAGATTCGTAGGTAAGGAGAATACGCGATGTGAGAATGATGAATGCAATGATTATATTAATTATTTTTTTTTGTTTAATCAAAATAAACTTCGACAATTAGATTGCAAATATCAAACAGTGGGGAAACCCCTTTTTATTGAAATTCAAAGGATTACAGAAATGGAAATACAGTAGATTACAAAGTGCAGAAACAGAAACCTAAACTAATGGGTCCCGAGTCCTCTTTGAGGAGAAACCGGGTGCTGATTCTGGTATCTTCCTTTTCTTTGACCGGGGCGCTTGGGCCGTTGTCGGGTTGTCATTCCTTTGCCAAGTGAAAGGAGTGAGCAAATTCCTTTGGTCATCTTGATTCTCTACAGCATGCTGCTCCAAAATTTCAATCAGAGCATCTTTCTCTTTTAGTAGTTGCTGTATTTGGATACACTCTATGTTGAGGGTGCGGTACTTGTTCTTCCAAGACCTTCTCTCCTTTTGAACTTTGTTGAGAGTAACCTGAAGCCTTTCAGTTTCCGTCATGAAGTACATGACAATTTCCCTCGGCGGAAGAATTACGTAATGAGGATAAGGCATCTTTAGCTTGAGAGCTCTAGTTTGTACCCAATGGAGATAAGGCTCCACCGAGACACAGTCCGGTTTTCCCAAAGACTCTCGTCCTTTCTTATGAACATGTTTCCAAGCTTGCACTATTTCCATCTTTAGTGCTCTGTCATTTTCTCCTTCTTTGAAGAAAAGACCTTCTAGATGAACACCCAGTGGGATGTGTCTCATCGGGTATCCAAATTGACGAAGAACTAATATCGGATGATAATTGACTCCTCCTTTAGTTCCTATGAGGGGTACGCTGGGGAAGTTTCCACAACGGTCAATGATTCTGATTCCCTCATAAATCCTATTACACCAATCTATATCGGAATTGGTGAGAGACATGATCTTCTGCGACCAACGTAAGACACTCTTGCAATCCCAAAAAGCAGCAGACTTGGGCAAGTGTGAGATAAACCATTTGTAGAGCAAAGGTATACAGCATGTGATCTCCCCTCCACTGTACAAATTTCCCAAATGTACAGAATGATACGCATCCGCGAGCAAAGTCGGCACAGGGTTTCCAATGAGAAAAACCTTAATAGCGTTGATATCGACGAAGTTATTGATGTTGGGAAACAAAAATAACCCGTAGGTAAGCAAGACAAAGATGCTTTCAAAAGCAGTCTCGTTCCCTATACTAGCGAAGTACAGAGCTTTCTTTGTCAAGAACTGGGCTGGCAAACCTTGGATGCCACCCATAGTAGTCATGTGAGTCCTGACCTCAGACTCGTCCAAATGAATTGCTCTTGCAATAGTCTGATTCTTTGGAATTTCTTCCAGTCCAGAAAATGGAGCTCGATCAGTGATATGTAAATCAGCCAGATGAGAGTACTCCTCCAGCGTTGGTGATAGCTGGTAATCCGGGAATGTGAAACAATGATAAACCGGATCGTAGAACTGAATGAGCGCGTCCATGATCCCATTAATCACATGGACTCTTAACAGTGGTAGCAAACCACCGTGCTTGGCTCTGAAAGCCTCTGGGTTAACGATCATCCTCGCTAACTTTCTTAAATCCCCTAGTTTTGGAACCTTGAAGGTATACTAGTGAGTTCTCCTTCTACCGAAATCCATTAACGCAATCCTTTTCTCTGATATTTGCAATCACAATCTTAGTTTAATTTGAAAAACAGAGAGACTAGAAGAGAAGTTTTTTTTTGTTTTAATGTTTTATTAAATGAATGCATGAATGCAGCACACAAAAACATAGAAAAAACATGGGGTCAAAGGGTCGTTGTCACGAAGTCAAGGCTCTACCCATCCCCAAAGGTTTATACTAGGGTGATTTTTGTACCTGTACTCATTATCATCAGCTCCTCCTAGGAAGGCAGACAATAAGCGGATCGCCAGCGAGTTGTGTGCAATCTTAGAGTAAGTGCTATTCACCGAGAATAGATCACCAGCCTCAAATGAGGGTAGTATCGCGTAACAGCTATTTCCGATAGCTTCCGCACTACGAAAGGGTTGGCTTTTCTAGGTGTATACTCATTCTCACCACATGCGGCATCACACGCATTCCCAGTAGCAGAAAAATAAACACGTATAGCAATTAGGAAAAGTAGTATATATATTTGTCCTAACCATCCTAGACTTATAAAGCTATGAATCTTAAGTTCCTGACAGAAATGGGTTCCCCGACGGAAGCCCCAATCTGTGGTTCCCTGCCTAAGAGATGGACCAGCATAGGTCAATCTTTCTCTTCGGTAGAGTTCCCATTTTCCGTAGAAAACGGGGATGATGCCCTAAGGCAGAAAAGGAGACTCCCCGGCAGAGTCGCCATTTGTGTAATTTTTCACACAAGAGAAGTAGAAAGTCAGACAAAGGCCCCACGGTGGGCGCCACTTTTCTGTAGCGAGCGATTTTGGACGCGGTTCTTAAGCGCTGGTCGCTCTCTGCGGTTGAGCTTAAAACTACAGGTCGATTCATTTTTATCCTATTGTGAGCTGAATAAGGAAGGGAAATAGATGTCTCCAATTAACCCTGCTTGCATACTGAGTTTAAACAGCGGTCTGTTAGGTTACGGATGCTATCAATGTGGGGGGGCCTTTGTACTGGTTATTCGTATTTCGCCAATACAGTTCTTTCTTTCTTTTTTCTAGGTAAAGGGTTTCTGGCGGGGAATAAGGATTAGGATGTTAGGACTGATGCTTTTGAATTACTGCTTTTAATTGATGGAGATATGGGATTTGGGTTTTTTGTTGATTGCGCTCGCTAAGATCTTTTCTTTCGATCTTATGCCTACGTATTCCCGTTTACCGAAATAGGGAAATCAGAGCGTTCGTAGTTCCTCCTATTCTATGGGAGGAAATGGTTTTGGTGTCTTGTTCAAAGCCCAAGACGTGAAGCGAAAGGTGGTTTGTATCTTGTTCAAAGCCCAAGATGTGAAGCTGAAAGGTCTATTTGTGTCTTGTTCAAAGCCCAAGACGTGAAGCTGAAAGACCTTGACTTTAGAGAGTATTTGTCATCTCTAAAGAGGGGGAGAAGGAGAATTACTTTAACTGGGATACGCGGATCCGAGCAATGCCATAATTTCCGAAGAAAGGGTTTTAACCTGAAGGAGAAGACTTTAACTCAGTGTAGAGCAATGCCATCTTTCCTTAGGAATTTCTCATGCTAAAAGAGGGACAGTGGCATGGATATAGATGATCCAGAGGCTTGCCGCTTACAGCGATTAGATGAAGGGAAAGGAGTTGTTGATGTTTGTGTACTGTGAATGAGGCACAACTTAGATGCTAAAAGGTTAATTGGATCAACCAGTGGTTGTCTTATACAAAGCCTAAGAGGAGGCTAATTTCCGCTAGGAAAATCATCATACAAAGCCTAAGAGGAGGCTATTTTGTGTCTCGTACAAAGCCCGAGAGAGAGGCTAAAGGTTTTTGACCCAGTGGGGCATATCGTTATACAAAGCCTAAGAGGAGGCTAGCAAAGAGTTCGACTCTTGCTTAAGGGATTTATATCTCGTACGAGGCCCGAGATGGAGGCAAAAAAAAAAGGGTGATTGACTCAACGAGGGAATCTTTTGTGTCTCATACAAAGCCTGAGAGAGAGGCTAAAAAGTTGTTTTAACTCCACTGGGGAGAATTTTGGGTATTAGGGATATTTCCTTTTCTTTGAGGAAACGGGAAATCCAAAGGGTATTGAGACTATCCGAGTCTGCGGGTTTCCTTCCTATTTAACGAAGGGTGCTTGAGAATGTCTTTGAGACTCAAGGAAGTTAAACTGTCCAAGTCTAGAGTTTTATCTTTTTGTACTATGCTTCGAGAAACAGTAGTAAACTCTATGAAAGGACTGTTCTATGAGGATGACTAGGTTCTGTTCCTATACCTCTAGGAGGTCGTCGGGACAATTTGTACGAAGCCCAAGAGGAGGCTGGAATCTTTTAAGAAGCCGACGGGTCCTTGTACAAAGCCCAAGAGGAGGCTATCATTCCCGAAGGAAGAGATCATTATACGAAGCCTAAGAGGAGGCTGTGAATACTTCTAAGAAGCCGTATGGTCCTTGAATAATGCCCAAGAGGAGGCCGATGCTTTTAAGAAGCCGATGGGTCTATCATCTCCTTTCCATTAGGAGAGATAACTCTTTTAAAGATAAAAACCACTGGTAAACGTGCGAGGTTTACTATCCAGCGACTTTTAGCTGTGAAAGAGGGTTCCTTAGTTAAGGTCCAAGATTATGACCGTAGTGGGTACCCAAACCCCGAGACATTCAAGGCAAGCTATCCACAAGGAATAGATCAAGTCAGGAAAGTTCGAGAATTGGGAAGAAACTCAAAGATGCCATTCACGGAGAATACATTCATCTTTGGGAATAGAGTTCCTTGACAATTCCTAAGGAGGACAGCCGAAGAGAAGACTGTATCTGGTGCTCCTATTGGGGATCTAGGCGTCTATTTCTACGAATAAATGAAACGGCGTCACTTAGTTCTAGACGTAGTTGCCGGGGAAACTCGAAATATCTATACTATTATTACACAGTATATATGAGTTTATGAAAGGAGACTTACAGTGAGCAGCCCCACAATACAGTTTATAATATGAAAGCAGTAAATGAAAGCGATAACCACTTACTCGGTTGTAGTGCTTCCATGCTGTTTGGTTAGTTGTTCAACAAAGAAAGATTAAAAACAACAGTATATTCAAAATTAAAGGAGAAAGTGCTTTGAAAAAGAAAGATTTGGGGCTTACAGCTCAAGGAGAGGCCCAGGGTTTTATCAGTGAGCACACTGTTTGACTTTATACAGCGGGACTTATACAAGTGACTGGGGCCCAAAAAAGGTTTTCTGTACAAAGGGATGGGTCTTACACTCTCTCAAGAGGCCCAAAAAAGGTTTAAAGAAAAGAGAGGGGCTTATAACACGAGGGTAGGCCCAAATGATTTTTCGTTTAAAAAATGGCGATCGCGCTGAGGTTTTCTTTTAACGCAGAGGGACTTATACAATAAGTGAGGCCCAAAATGTTTTGGTTAAAAGGGGGATTGGGTCTTACACTCTAATAGAGGCCCAAAGTGTTTTGAATGAGTCTTATAGCTCAAGGAGAGACCCAGATGATTTTTATTTTTAAACGGGCGACGATCGTGCCGTTTACTTGTACAGAGGGACTTATACAATGAGTGAGGCCCAAAAAGATTTTTTACAAGGGGGGATGGGTCTTACACTCTCTCAAGAGGCCCAAAGAGTTTTAAAGAAAAATAAATGGGTCTTACTACTCGAGGGTAGGCCCAGATGATTTTTGAAAAGGCGACGATCGCGCCGTTTGTTTTTTGACGGTATCGGGACTTATACAATAAGTGAGGCCCAAAGATGATTTGGTCAAAAAAAGGATTGGGTCTTACACTCTAATAGAGGCCCAAAGTGTTTTGAAAATGATTTATGAGGGTTGAATTAATCCAAAACCCTAATTTGTTTTCAAAATGTATTTAATTGAATAAAAATTCAATTAAAATGATCAAAAATTGTTTAACACATGGAAAACAAATTGTGATCTTGGATTAATGCTTCAAAAATTAAGTATTGACCTACAAAATAATTAGAAAACATTAAAAGTTGCAAAATCAATGTAGAAAAAATATTTAAAATGCCAAAAACAATCAAAATATTAATTCTTTACAAAAATATCAATTATATGAAATAAATAACATTTTTGGTATTTTTTGATAAAATAAAATATTTTAACATTTTTGTGAATTATTAAAAAAAGAATCAACTCAAAATCATTAAAACTCAGAGAGAAATTAATTTTTGAATCAATTAAACAAAATCACAATATTCAAATATTCAAATATATGAAAATGGCGCCAAGAACAACACCAAGAACACGCGCGTTTTTCAGTTTGCCCAGATTTGCATTTTCCATCCAATCTCACTGAATACGTAATTATAACATGCAATCCACATATCATTATGCTCGCCTCAACCTCACGATCATGTCTATGTACTTTAAGTTCATTTAAATTAAACATACAACAAGAAATCACGAAGAGACCTCAAGAACCCTAATTTCTGCATGAAGGCTAGGATTTTTGATACACGATTCAAACAATGCAATTAATTGAGGGAAAACATTCCATGCATGATTATGAACATATGGCCAAATTATTGTGCGAGGAAATATGCATAGATTGAGAGATGACCAAGTATGTGCTTACCTCCAAGTCGTGACAGCAAGTTCAGAGTGATTTTTGATTTGGAGGTGTTACAGACAAGTTGTGATGATCTGGACAGCTTCCCTACACCATATGGAGTGTGTTTGAACACTTGGATTGAATTGAAATGGACTGGATTAGTTTATGGCATCTCAGTTGCACCTTGTTTGAAAATTTGAGCAACCAGCTGGTGATTTCATGAAATTGATGTTTCAGAAGTTATGTGAGTGTTTGATCAGCTCATATGTGATGTATGTGAGGTGTGTGAGTGATTGGTTTGTGCAGAATTGCTCTCAAACTCAAAACCCGATAGCTACCTTGCTAAGAAAGGCATTTTTGCCAAGAGAAAGAGATTTTGAGGAAAGCATCTGTTAGATGGCTTTGGTGTACTCAAACTGACCACAATTGAGCTCTATTTATAGTAGAGCAAGTTTGTTTTGCAAGAAATAGTGCATGGCAGCTGGTAAGTAGGTTCCCTCAATGTTGGCCAATGGAAATGAAAGTTTCCTCTAACCATTGACTAGAGGTTAGGGCACAGAGCTTTGGTCCCCTTGGTCTTGGATAAGTCTTGACTGATTTCAGATGAGAATGGCTCAGTCCATGCCACCTTGATGGTTCCATTGAATGCCTCATTCCAAATTGGAAGTCTTGTCCCTATTTTGGCCATTCTAGGTTCAACATGCTATTCTTTGTTCCTTGGACCTTGGAGGCTTGGCTCAGTGATTGTCCCCTTTAGATTCAATCCTCTGAGATGTCCAAGTGGATTGGAGCAATTGCAATTGGATGATTTTGGCAAATCGAGCCAAAATGCAAATTCTGCCTTGCCTTGACAGATTTCAGCAAGGCAACTTGCCAATGTTGTATCTCATGATGTAGGTTGAATTTGGCAATGTTCTTGGCCACTTTGGAAAGCCCTAACATGATACAACAACTGTTTGAACAAGTTTGGTTTTGATCTCTTTTGATTCCAAGTGAAAAATCCCCCTACATTTGGCAAAAAGTGAAGCAGAATTCTGACTTAGTGAAAATTTCACTAAGTGTTGGAAAAAGTGACTTTTTCACTTTTCAACCACTTTGATCATTCCATAACTCAAAATCCTTAATGAATTGGAATGACTTGTAGTTGAAGTTTTTGTAGGTGATAATGAGGGCTACAAATCCATCTTTGGATGAGAAAAAATGGCCTTGTGGTTTAGGAGTTATGGTCCTCCAAAGTTGGTACCTTTGCCACTTTATTTTTAACTTAGAAAAATTTCTAAGTTTTATGGTTACCCCTTTTACAAGTTATCTCACTTTTCTTGATTTTTCTTGATGAATGATGATTCAAATCATACATTAACATCATTTTAGGGTTAAAAATCCATTTTGGTGAAAAATCTCAAAAAGTCAAAGTTGACTTTTGTGCACAGTTGACTTTTTATCAGATGAATTCCAAACTGTGCAATTCTTCAGGAAATCATGTCCTTGACCTAAATCAAACTTTATGGACATGTCCCATGGGTGTCATAGGGTATATTCAATCATGTATTAGGGTTTGGGAGCATGTCTTGGTCAAAAGTCAAAGTTACAGTTGACTTTTCCCTTAAAACCCTAATTGTGGTGCAGATGAAAATGAAACTTGTTGCTCAAGCTTCTTGGATCAATCCATTGTTCCAAATGGATCAATATGGTGTATTAGAGACCCTCAAATCATGTCTTGAGGTCTTGGCTCATGGTTTGTCCCAAAAGTCAACTTAGGGGTGAATTAGGTCAAGAAACCCTAATTCCTGATTTTTGATGAATGCATCCCCTAAGGCAAAATTGAATTGATGCATGGGCTCATAAGGTTCCAAGAAGTATATTAGGTCATGTTTTAGATCATTGCCTTGTGCCCAGATGAAAATTTCCATCTGGAGGCCCTGGTCGACCAAAACCCTAATTTGGTGACACTGTCGATCTTGAGACTTGATCCACCTAGAAGGAAGCAGCCTTGTGCTTAATCCTTGAAGTGGGAGTCCTTTTTGATCCATTGTGGATGTTTGAGAGATTAGACAAGTTGAAGATCATGTCATTTCTTGATTGATCCTTTGTCTAAAGCTCAGAGAGGGCTTGAAACCCTAATTTTGATTGTATTGGATGCTCACCCATCTTTGGGGAGACTGATGAAGCATAAAGGTACATCCATATTGTGATGATGATTTTCACAATGATGGGAAATCTAAGTGATCAAAATTTGGGGTATTACAAACTGAAGGCATTGCACATTCTGTATCAAGATGGCGTCTAACCTGGTTGATGAAGTACCAAGGTTCAGGTAAATTTTGTTGACGTCCTACTGAATTGGCTTTGATGTTCTATAATTGTTCATAAGTATGTTGTTTTTTGTAGTGCTTATGACATCAGGGAAAGTCAAATTGATGACATTAAGTTGAGTATGACGAAGATGAATTCAGAAATAGAGATTGATAACATGAACAGAGAAAGTGAAACTGCGTCTGGCCATGTTGAAAGTCATGTTCAGATCAATGATACTGCTGAAAAAGCCGCTAATGAAGATGAAGCAGACAGTGATGGTGAAGCAGATGGTGTGGAAGAATATGAGGAAGAAGATGCCTACGATGATATTGGTGAAGACGAACTTATGGATGGTTATCCCGAGGTGAATTGGGAGCTGAAAGTTACTTCAGCCAAAAGTCTACAGAAAAATGTTCTGGTATATCATGTTGGTTTTCATGATTAAATATTAATTTGTTAAAGAATTGTTTGAAATGTTAGTAATATTAACCAAATCGTTTCTTATTGCATGATATCAAAAAAATGAAGAATTTCCCTATCGAAGCCGCGTTATTAGTTGAACCAAATTACCAAGGTGAAATAACATTAGTTGATATGGACACTGGTGCTTGGTATGGATGTGAAATCCACTCTGCTAAAAGAAATGAAGATGAGAAGTTTCTTGGAAAAGGTTGGTACAGCTATGCCAAGAGCAAAAAGTTCAAGAAGGGGGATGTGTTAGACATTACATTTAAACCAATATCTAACATTCTATATGTCAAGAAGAAATAAAATTTGATTAGTAACAAAAGCTTGGATGTATTGACTTTATCTTCTAATGTTTTATGGATGTAGTAGACATTAAAGTTTTAATGTTTTATGGATGTAGTAATATTTTGTTATATTCTAATATTCTAATGTTTTATCGATGTATTAGACATTAAAGTTTCTGTTTCGTTGGATGTATTGACTTTATTTTGTAATGGTTTATGGAGTAATATTTTGTTATATTCTAATGGTTTATGGAGTAATTTTTTGTTATTAATGTCAGGATGTAATCGTTGGGTTATTTACTTTAAGTGTATGAGGTACCTAAATGTTATAAGAGTTTTATAAAATATTTGTTTCCATTGAAGAGTTTCGATAAAAGAGTTGAAAACACATGATAGAGTCTTGATTGATGTTTCAATACTATGAAAAAGGAGATCAAAATAACTTTGCCTTTTTGTTGATACACGCAAGGTAGCTACTACAAACACAGTAGGCATATAACAGCACATGTTTTGAAACCATCATTACTATCCTTAAGAAAAGACACAAAGGCTAGTATAAATATTAAACAAATAATGAAGTGACTTTCAGTACAAAAGTTGGTTTCTATTGATATAGGTGTTCATTGTCTTTGTCAGCAAGTAGGTCCCTATATCATTTCAACTGTATTGGAAAGACAAAGTTGTAAAATAGAAAGACCATTAAGTCCTGATGATGTGGGCCATCTATTATATTATTATAAATGTTACAAAGTGTAATTCACATGTATGGATTCTGTCTGCATTTAAGAGATATCTGCTAGACATTAGATTCGTGGGCCATCGCAATTTTTCAATAGCCCTAATTTATAGTGTTTTCGGAGAAAAGGTTAATGTAAAGATAAAAGCATACAATTAAGTTATAATATTAAGACACTAATATACCATTGAATTAAAAATTGTCATTATGGCTAGCGCCAATACAACCATATTAGTTACGGACTGTATCATGCATATTACATATTACAAAAAGCATGTTCGGCAAATCGAATGTGCATTTCAGAACACTTTGCCTACCCTAAACAAAATAAATTATGATGCATTGTAACTTTACTTATTTCTTTTCAGTCTTGACGTGTTTGCGACGGAGCCTGGTCGAAGACTCTTCTCCTTCAGCAAGTCCTTTGATGCTTCCAGTCTCATTTGATAGACTTTGTGCACCCCGTTTACCATAATTAATAGGAGTAACTTGTGGTGGTTTTGGTGCCTTATCTTTTGTAGTTATGGGAGTCACCGGCGATGCTGTTGCCGACATAACTTTTTCAGGAGCTTTTGTTCTCTGAAACAAATTAAAAAAAAACACCAAATAATCAGAAAACATGTGTGTCAACAAATGTTTTTAGTAGAAGCAATATCTATAGGAGATTTAAAAAATGAACCATTAACGGTGAAGCTTTAGTGGGTGATTTTTGTGCATTCAAGTTTGACGTGATATCCAATTCCTGCAACATCACATGCATAAGCATTTTAGGTGTCAATAAAGTAACATGTAAATTTGAATTTGGATATTATGAAGGTTGTATTTTTCATACATTAATTAAATCCCATTCTTCACCCATTACTGCCTCATCAACACTCTCCCGAATATGCAAACATATACATGTTATGACTACAAATTATGAAATACAGGAATTTAATCAAGAAAATAAACTCTTGACTTATCACCAGTTACCTGATTTACTTGATCATCAACAACTTCAACAACCAGAGGCTGAATAAAAATGATATTGACATTTTCAGTTGACTAAATAGACATTTATTTCGCCTTTGAAAATAAATAGATAAAGAACATGTGAAATACCTTAGACACTTCCCATTGGGCAAGAACTTTATCTATTGTCTCTTTGTCACGCTTCACTGCCATGACACTTGCATTTTTCCATCTAGGTTGCCATTTAACTTTGAAAGCAAACTCATGACCAATTAAGTTATCAAGGTCCAATGGAAACTCAAGCGGATCTGAAATACCTTCCTGAATCGTGTAAATATAATGTAAACATATCATCCAAATTGTAAGTCATGGAATTTTAAAACATGACAACCATATAAGAGTAACCTTAATCATTCTGTCTCGAAGTTGAGCAGTAGAAATTTCCAACAATTCATTACATTCACGATCCCACAAAACAAAAATTGCAGAAGTCTCATTATCTACAACTTCAAGCTCAATTTTGTACCTGTCCAAATAGTCCATAGTTCTTGCTTTAAAACTTATACAACAGTGAAATTCTATTAAAATAAGTTATGCAAACGTCATACCTGTATATCTCTGTCTCTGTTGAATGGCCATCAACACATATATATGGGGGACCAACACCCTTAGCAACTTTAAGACACTTGTAGCAGGCTTGATAGTACCAACCATTCGCTGTTGCTTTCAATTTGCTTGTTGTAGCAACGGTTACACTGTTTGACATCTGGAACAAAATCATATCTTAGTAGAAAGAATGTAATATTGTAAACACAACATAATTAATGCATACTTCAGGAAGGTTAATAATATCTCGTAGACATAAAGGGGTAGCATTCGTCATGAACTTGTCATAAGTAGATATTTGAGAACCAGCAGAGTTCTGCGACCACACAGTAGATTGGGTGCACAAAAGTTGACTTGAAATTCCAATGTTCATGTCATCAGATAGGCTTACAAACGAAACAAAAACATCATCAGTAAGTAAAATTTGGATTGATTTGCAAAGAAAACTAATACAACCAGCGAGGTATTCGTAAAATGTTCATCTTGAAGGAAATTTTACCTTTGCCTGAAATTAACTATATCAGGTACGTCTTCATTAATTGTCAGTTTTGTTATGTTGTAGGTGTTCGACACGGATAGAGGATACTTCCCTAAGTTAATATAAAATGTTCTTATTAGTTTTTATTAGTTTTTGCAACAATTCATGACAAAAAGAACATAACTAATTCTACCTTCAGCTTTAACCTTGGCATATTGTAACAACACAATTGTAGGAACAAAATCTGTATTCTTCTGCACAAACTTCATGAACTGAGAAGCATACGTCTCCCATAGAGTGCAATTAATAGTGTCATTCCTGTACATTTGAAACAACTGACTACGGCTACAACTGAATGGAATTTGTATAACAAAAATATTTAAAGCATAAAGACAGAGCATTCTGGTATTGGCTAACACTAACCCAAGGTCCCTTAAAATAAGATTGACCTGGTTCTTCTTGTCGGCACTTAGCTGTGTGTATCCAATCTCTTGCACAACTCCAATAACATCTATACGCAAACATTTAACTTGTCAACATAATATGATTTACTACAATACAATGTCAAAATGATAAAATCCAAACTTTTACCTATCAACAAATCATTCCTCCAGTTTCCAGATATAATATCAGCAAACGGTTTCAAATTCAACTTCTTATCAGGAATCGAATGCTTGTTTAAGTCAGACACACAAGTCGCAGGCGTAAATCTAATAACAAATGGGTGCTCTGATGTTTTGAACACAAGGTCATTTACTTGGGGTGTGAAGTTTGTAATGGTATACGTATTATTAACCGTCAATACAGCATCGTAAGTCGCTTTCAAAGTGAATGGAACTATGACATGTATATCTGTTCCCTATAAATCATTTTCAACATATATTAGTGTTACCAGAAAGTGTCAATGAATTTATCAAAGTGTTGTCATTCTGACTCACCTCTGCATCAACAAATATAAGTTCAAAATGCTCTTTGTTGCCAGATATTACACTCCATTTGTGGTGAACCTTTATAGCAACCTTCCATAACTCTTTAGACTCATTAATATCACCAATTTTTTCAAATGGTCTTGCCATTCTTTTCAGCCTGCATCATTCAACAAATATCAACATATGAGCTACCACGAAAAACCAGCGAACACAAAATCTCCCACAAAGATGGGACTAAAAAACTACAAAATACTAAAAATCAAGAAAAATAAGTCTGCAGGAAATATCAGCATCTAAAACAAAGATGGGACAAAAAAGATACAAAGACGAAGATATATAAAAGATTAAAAAGACACTTCAGCAAATAATCTTCAAAATATATAAAAGATTCAATTTTTGTTCATCTAAATGAAAAAGAAGATAACACAACACTTCAACAGCAACCTGAAGCGTCAAAACCAGCAAAAAACTCAACCAAGATGATATCATACAAATGAACAAACCCACTGCTATCAAAAACAGCATAAATGCTACTGGATTTTGTTCAAACGAAGATAGCGGAAAACAACGGAGAACATTCAAAAAGAAAAAAGGAGCACATATTTTAGGGTTTACATGTCTTTTTTAAGCGGATCTTCTTCAAAAGACAAATGCATGCAAAATAATCAGAAGTGTTGGAAAGTGAGCAAAACCTTGTTTTCTCAACTACAACGAAGAGATAGGTTGGCGATTAATTTTTTTTCCTTCAGAAGAAGTTGATGGAGAGAAGCTCAATGGAAACGCAGAAGGAGAGAAAGAGAGAGAAAAAGAAGAAGATGATGGAGAGAAGGAGAGAGAAATTTGCATACATTATGTACACTATAGTATCTGGCAGCAAAAGTCATTTCTTGGAAGTACAAAAACGCAGGGGTTAGTTTGGTTACTCTTATTGTATAGTTGAGTTGGAACATTAAACATGTGAAATGTTGTACTTCAATTTTCCGTTTTTGCCTAAATCATACAAACCATTTAGTTAAAAGTTGTACTTTATTGGCAAGTTAAATAAACCAGTTTGGTTGGAAATGTTATTTGGTTGGAAAAAGTAAAAATAAGACACAAATTGCCCTAAAATTGATGTGGTGGCAACTTTTAGAAGAAGGGCAAAGATGTCTTAACCAGAGCATCTTCTTTTCTTATATTATAGATGTCCTATGCTTATACCATATTTTGGTTAGGTTTGATTTTAATATAAATTGAGTTACTAATTGATGCATATGCTATTATGGTAGGTGATGGGATCTATTTCAATTTTTTTCTTAGATATTCTATTAGTTAAACCAATTAAGAGAGAGACACAATCATCTGGATTTTTATTTTGTATATTATAACTTTAATTTAATTCTATTATTTATAATTACATTTAAATATAATGATTTAAGAGATGAATGAATTTTTCCGTGCGGACGTACGAATCTTTTACTAGTTTTATCTTCAGCACTGCTTGATTTGAGAGGGCGCCCTTATCGGAAAAGAATTTTTGACTCTTCAGCCATACCATTTTTTTACAATAATTTACTTGTTTCGGAAATTTTTTTAGCTCTTTGTCTTTAAAATGATCCACTCTTAAGCAACCGAAAATTGGAAGACATCCATCTCCATGTGCACTAATAAAATAAAATATTTTATAATAATTTATTATTATTAGTTCTCGATAATTATGTTGTACCTATTGTTGTTGAAAAAATGTTTATATATATATATATATATATATATATATATATATATATATATATATATATATATTCATCCTAACGAGTGAGGATACTAAATAAAGAAATTATTCTGTATAAAAATCAATTATTTCAATTTCCAATGCATTAGATAGACGTATTTCAATTTCCAATGCATTAGATAGACGTATTTCAAAAAATCTTACCATTTTAAGCTCTCTGTGCTGTCGTCGCCTTTCTCTGCGACTGTCTGAACTTCTGCCGCGTCGTCCACCCAGCGTCGTTGCACCAGCATCTGCGTGATTCCTCTCTCGCACCTCAACAACCATCGCACGATCTCTCTCGTGTTGACAACCATCCGCCTATCCTGCATTCTCAGTCTCTCTTTGTTTCTCTTTCTCCCACATGCGATGTCTGAGTATGATCACAATGATAATGACACCAACAATAGAACCACCTCTCATGGCAGTCGTGATACCAGCAAGGAGACAATTTCTTATCTCTCATCGGCAGTCACAAAGATGGAGTTTCATCCCGCTCTCGCTGTTTCAAACATCAAGAACCACATTCCTATTATCTTGAGATGGAGAAAGATCAATATGGCACATGTGTCAAGCTCTTTCGTATCCATGCCTGCTCTCATTGGGTTCTACATCATATTATTCCCTCTACGGAAAGAAACTACCGACAGATACCTCTACTGTCGAGTATGAACAATAGACTACTCTTGACTTTATCGTCCTTCGATAGATATATTCCACAATCTCCACTAACATGCTAACCACCATCCTGGAACCAGGCTCCATTGCTATTGAAGCTTGGATTCTTTTGGCTGACATTTTTAGGACAATCAGAATGCTCGCGTTGTCACTCTTGAGCAAGAGTTCTCTAACACTCGCATGAAGGATTTTCCTAATGTGTCTGCTTACTATTAGCGTCTTAAGACGTTTTCTGGCCAGTTGAGAAATGTTGGCTCTTTGGCAACAACCATCGTCTGGTTCTTCAATTGATATCTTGTCTTCTAGAAGCTTGCCTCAGTGTTACTCACTTTGGAAGAAGTTGGTATGGCTAAAATGGCTAGCACCAGTTCTCATTCTTCCGTGCATACCACTCAACAACGACCTTCTAAAGATACCTCTCAGCATGGAAACCACTGCCTAGGAAACCATGCTCGCTCACATGGAAACTAGGGCCAATGCGGGGACGTGGTAACGGTCATGAGAGCCCCTCCACAATGGTCATTTCCTCCCTGGAAGCAACTAGAACACTACTCAACCTAGAAACGGTGGGGTTGGACTCCGCCGGCATGAGATAAGCCTTTGTGCCTGTATCTCACCTCTCAACGGGCACACCATACCAGTCATTTGAAGCAACCAGGCATTCTAGGACAATGTCTTCAGGCATATACATCTACTACATCATCTTAGACACAGACAGACATTGAGGCCATTATGCACACCATGTTTCTCCATTCTTCTGACAATCAATGATACATGGATACTGGTGCAACATCTCACACGACATCATCACACGATAATTTCTCATCTTATTCTCATTTAACTAATTCAAATAAGAATGTTATTGTTTCTAGTGGCCATATAATTCTAATTCATGGCACCAGACACACAAAAATAGCCACCTATCACCAACCTCTTCGCTTAAACCATGTCCTGCACGCCCTGGAAATTATTAAAAATTTTAATTTCGGTGAGACGACACCACTGACAACAATCTCTTTTGTTTCTTTTGACCGTTTTGGTTTTACTGTATCTGATTTTCATACGGGGATCCCTCTCATGAGATGTGAGAGTCGTGGCGATCTATATATTGTCACCACTCCCTCTTGTTTTTCCGATCTTATGTCTAGTCTCTGACACATTCGTCTTTGTCACCCATGCGTGTCTGCTTTAAATTCCCTTCGCAAAAATATATTTATATGTTATGAACCTTTTAATTCTTCTGTTATTTGTGACTCTTGTGTTTTAGGAAAAAATGTTAAATTTCCATTTTCTAGTTCTCAAACTACAACTTTGATGTCATTTGATATTTCACATAGTAATTTGTGGACGTCTCCAATTTTAAGTTCTGTTGGTCATAAATATTATGTAATATTTTTAGATGATTTTACAAATTTGTTGTGGACCTTTCCTATTAGCAGAAAATTCCAAGTATTTGAAACGTTCATGTCACTTACAAAACTTATTCAGACTCAATTTTTGCAAACTGTAAAATCTTTTCAATGTGACAATGACGGTGAATATAATAATTAGCTATTTTGAAAATATTGCACTGATCATAGTCTTTGTTCTGGACTGGACCGGGATTTCCTACAATCAAATAGGCCAAATCCATACAACTTGAAGAAGCCCATTAAAGTCCTAGAGAAGGGCACATGACCGCCATACACGAACCCAAAAGCATGTCGGGCACCCTGAGAATCCGAGGACCCTTGAAGATCCGAAGACAAAGGAAGGCACCGCGCCATGATAAGAGCCTCCCCGACATGGTAGCCTCTCCCCGCGAGAATACTCCCAATCCCCACTAGCTCACAGGTCCTCGACATACATGGATCGCCTCCATTAGGTCGAAGTCCAGACCGTGACCGTCACATCTCCTCGACATCATAGACTCTTCTCTGAGGAACCCTTCAATGGTCTTATTCATACAAATATGTTTCATGTAACCGTCTACTAATGGCATTAAAGGGACAGTTACACTAGGGCGTTGACCACGAGCTGATCATTATTACTACACGTAAGCCCTAGCAGTTACTTGGAACGGGTCACACGCTGGTCCCACCCGTTGCAAGTAACCGTTGGCCACGCGCTAGGGGTCTCCTATAAATACCCTCTCACTTGAGAGGGCAAGGATAAGTTAACTTCTTACTCTCATTCTTACTCTCTGTATTTGTTGTGCACTCACTGACTTAAGCATTGAAGTGTCCTACAGGTACACCCCCCAGCTGTCTTTCACCATCATTGAAGTAGCAGCTACTCCATACATTGTTGGCCACTTTCAAATAATTTGATCCAGGTACGATCAGTGGCGCCGTCTGTGGGAATCAACGCACAACATCTAGGCGGAAGATCCTTAGCTCGAAAAGCTATCCGAGCAGGATATTACTAGCCCACTATGCAACAAGATGCAAAGGAACACGTCAAAAAGTGCGACCGTTGTCAGAGGCACGCGGACATGCACCTCGCTCCTCCAAACGAGCTTAAATCATTATCATCCCCGTGGCCCTTTGCGTGGTGGAGAATGGATATCCTCGGACCCTTTGTCGTAGGATCATACCAAAATAAGTACCTCATCGTCGGGGTAGATTACTTCACAAAATGGATCGAGGCAGAAGCACTAGCCAAGATCACTGCTTTCAACATATTACGTTTCTACAAGAGAAATATACTCGCCCGATTCGGCGTGCCTCAGGCCATTGTCACAGACAATGGGACACAGTTCACCGACGAAAACTTCCAAGACTTCGTTACCAAACTGGGTACGAAACAACATTTTACGTCAGTCGAACACCCACAAACCAACTGGCAAGCTGAGGCAGCAAACAGAGTAATACTCTGAGGACTCAAACGACGACTCGGCGAGGCCAAACAACGGTGGGTCGAGGAATTACACAGCGTTCTCTGGGCATATCGGACTACCCCTCATTCCACGACCGGGGAGACCCCGTTCCGGTTAACATATGGAACCGAGGCAGTAATCCCCGTGGAAATCAGGGAACCGTCGAGAAGGACAGAAGCTCCTCTCGACAAAGAAGCGAACAGTGTAGCCCTTCGCGAAGAACTCGACCTGGTCGAAGAAATAAGGACGGGCGCATCCCTCTGAGAAGCCTCTTTAAAACAAAAAATAACTTTGCGTTATAATGACAAAGTCATCAAACGAGATTTCCAAGTAGGCAGTCTTGTCTTACGGCGAAATCAGAAAAACTCACGTGAAGGAAAGCTGGCCGCAAACTGGGAGGGCCCCTACCGCGTCATTGCAAAGACGGGGACAGGTGCTTATTACCTCAAAAATCTCCAAGGTGAACAACTTGCTCGACCATGGAATGCTGAGAAGCTTAAACAATATTACAGTTGAACGCCACGCGTAACTATATTAAAGTTGCCATTACGGGGAGCGTGCCATGGTACAAGCACGACACCTCTATACGCTAACGAAGGTCACAAGTCACGTTGTGTGTGCGGTGAACTTTTGGCCCGACAAGGAGTACTCTATCGAGCTCCATCGTCGACGTACCTTGCAGGCAGAACACCCAGCTCGCGATGGGAAGTTCACGCCATGAAACTAAGACCTCGATCGATCTCTTAGCTTCATCAAAGGTCGGGGTACGACCCCTGACAACTCGACCAGCCCCCTTCGCAGTCGAGGAACACTAGAGTCGAGCAAACTCCCAAGTATCCAGCAAAATTAAAATAACTTAGACAAAAACAAGTAAAATACCACACACAGAACAGATAAAGAGGCAAAAGTGAAAGTACTAAATCGGGCAAGCCCATTGTAAAGATATTACATAAAGACCCGACTCTTAGGCCGTGCAAATCAAAAAGTATGGCACGCAGGCCAGTCAATACAAAAAATTGGCACGCAGGCCAAACTGAACTGAATACAACATCACTCAGCAGCAGCATCAGCTGCCTCAGGATTCTCCTGTTCCCCGCCGACTATTTGTCCGGGCAACACAATCTTGCCGTTGACCACCTCAAACTTGGAATCAGCTCCGTCGGTCACGAGGTCCAGATTCAGGAGCTTAAGCTGCGCCACAGCGTTCTGGAACTCGACATCTGCAAACTCTAGAGCGTCATCTTCGGCCAATCGAAGGTCCTTCTCGACCTCCCTGAGCTTACCTATCAGGGCTGCTCGAGAGGTCAACAGTTTGTCCTCCTCAGTCTCGTTCTCAGCTGGCCGAACAGCTTCTTCCAATTCAACTATCCTGCCCTTAAAACGCTGCTCTTCCCCTTCCAACGCAGTAGCCCGAGTAAGGTGGTCCTTCGCCGCATCCTTCGCTTCCTTCAACTTCCTCTCCGACCGTTCTTGCTGCTCGCGTTGTTCTTTATTCAGCTCCTTGCAATCCTTCAAATCCTTCTGCACACCGAGCAATTCAGCCCCCAAAGCCCGAAGCTTTTCTTCCAGTCGAGAAAGCTCAGATGCAGAACAACTCTCCTCATTCAAAACGAGGGCAACCAAACAGAGCCGCATAACGGCAGACATATCCTCCATGATTATTTTCCTCCTCGCCTTCGGAGTACTCCCCAACAAAGCCTGAACTTCAGAAGAGGCGACACGAGGACAAACAACCTCGGGGAAATAACGACGCTGGAGATGACACGAAGGAATCTCGAAGCTTGCAGGAGGAGGAGGAGGAGGACTACCCTCCACGTCGACAACGAGCGGCCCAGCAGTCCTCGCCCGCTTAGGTGTCCCTTGATCCCCCGGGGACCGATCCTCAGATGTCACGGGTGCAGCTAACGCTGCATGAGCTTGATCGAAACCCTCGGGCACTGCAGTAGAGGGAGCATTCTCGAGCACCGTCATAGAAGAGGTAGGCTGAGAGGTACTTTGTTCAGCTGGACGAGATTGTTCTTCCCTCGCCCTTTTTGCCCTCAGCTTCGAGTATCTTTCTGCAGCTTTGACCATTTTCTCTGCAAAAAGAAAGAAAAATATTAGTAAAACAGGATACACAAACAAGAAATAAATCTAACTCGAGGATCGTCACACCACCTAAAAGCTTGACAGCCTCCTCATCGGAGAAAGTCTCGAGCAAGACACGAGTGTTAATCAGGCGACGGATCTTCGGCACCTACTCATCACCACCGATCGAGGTCTCTCCGCTCGCAGATACGCCAGAGATTTTATTCAAATTCTCCACGTACTCGACAATCTTGGCATAAGCCTCACGATCCTCGACGCTGAGCTTATTATGTCTCACCTTATATTTATCAACCCCCTCTTTAAAGTGCTCCTCTGTCCAATAGAGAGGAAACTTTGGCACCATCACTTCGGTAGGCAGCCCATCCACTTCTTGAGTCACCCGATCATAAATCGAATTAATGGCCTCGGGGGAGACCGGCTTCACGAAATAATAACGCCACTTGAAATCCCGAACAGAATCCAAGTAGGTATGAAATAGAGCTTTATTCTATTTGAACGACACCCAGCCGTGTCGACCATCAGTCATAGAACGCTGCAGATGAAAAATCTGGAAAAAAAGGGGCATCGTTGCCCTGACCTCCAAATACTTGCAGACGAGCTCAAAAGCCCGAAGAAAAGCCAAAGAATTCGGATGGATTTGCGACGGTGCCAACTTCAACCATTTAAAGACCCCCTCTTGGAAATCTGTGAAGGGGAGCTTCCACCCCGCCTCTTAAAACATAAACTCGTACACCGGGAAGCGCATTCCCATATACGGTGTAGCTGATCCTCGTCGGGACGGTACACCTTCCAAGATTTCTCGGAACCAAGCAACCTATGCTCAACAGTGCAAAACCCATTTTCGCCGGGGAATGTGAAGACCGACGACATAGTGAGGGCCTCATCACATACCCAGTCCTCAAACGGACGCTCTTGCCTATAAGCCATGTGGGCCATCGGGATTTCAGCTTGGCTATCCTCCTCGAATTCACCTACGACCACTTCAGCGGCCAATCTGTCCATTAACCTGAAAAGCAGAAGGGAACAAATGAATTCGACGAGTCATACCAAACTAGCCAGTCGAAGACGAACGACAGATGTCCCCGGGAAACTCATCACATCCCCGGGTAATCTTGCCCCTTTCCCCGTAAAATCAACGAAAAAGAGTAATTATTGGGGACCCAGAACATTATCAGGTCCCCACGATGTCCATTACACTCCCCAGAAAGTTTCTACGAATCCCCGGAATATTCATCCAGCTCCTCGGTTTTATTCAACGGGTACAGAAACACGGAAAATCTCATAAACTCTTTCTCTTAAAACAACCAAAGATCCCTACCGTACTCGCCAGGAATCTTTCCATTTCTCGCGAGAACTTTCATCAGTTCATCAAAGAAACGGTTTTAAGCAAACTTAACTAAAGAAAAATACCAGAGAAAACAACAGTTTCAAGAAAATACCTTGTAAACGGCAGAATAGGGTTCAGACACGGCGTAGTGCGACGGTTAACGACGAACTTGCGGCGGTTGACGGCAGCAAACGGAAAGTGAGAAAACGGAGAAAGAAGAAGAAGCAACTCTTGGACGAAACAACGGAAAATGAGAAATGAAGGGAATGGAGAGTATTTATAGAGAAATCACGGAACTCGAGAAACCTGCGGCACTCGAGTACTCTACCCTAGGCAGCCACCCTATGCAATAATGACTAATGACACGTGGCACACTGACACCGCTCAGAAAACCCACACGCGTCCTTTCGTCATCCCATCGTTTCAAAACGAAAACTTCTCGTCTCCCCGACATTTCAATCATATGCGACCCTCCGTCGGCCACGAGCCGCCAGTGCCCAACGTCATAACAACTATGGGAATTTCGACCATGCTGATATCCTCCTCAGTTCATCCTTTGACATTCCCCCGACACAATTATCGACCCTCAAGTCATTACTCTGATACCTCAAAGCAACGACTTGGGGGGACTCCTGTTCTGGACTGGACCGGGATTTCCTACAATCAAATAGGCCCAATCCATACAACTTGAAGAAGCCCATTAAAGTCCTAGAGAAGGGCACATGACCGCCATACACGAACCCAAAAGCATGTCGGGCACCCTGAGAATCCGAGGACCCTTGAAGATCCGAAGACAAAGGAAGGCATCGCGCCATGATAAGAGCCTCCCCGACATGGTAGCCTCTCCCCGCGAGAATACTCCCAATCCCCACTAGCTCACAGGTCCTCGACATACATGGATCGCCTCCATTAGGTTGAAGTCCAGACCGCGACCGTCACATCTCCTCGACATCATAGACTCTTCTCCGAGGAACCCTTCAACGGTCTTATTCATACAAATACGTTTCATGTAACCGTCTACTAATGGCATTAAAGGGACAGTTACACTAGGGCGTTGACCACAAGCTGATCATTATTACTACACGTAAGCCCTAGCAGTTACTTGGAACGGGTCACACGCTGGTCCCACCCGTTGCAAGTAACCGTTGGCCACGCGCTTGGGGTCTCCTATAAATACCCTCTCACTTGAGAGGGCAAGGATAAGTTAACTTCTTACTCTCTGTATTTGTTGTGTGCACTCACTGACTTAAGCATCGGAGTGTCCTACAGGTACACCCCCCCGGCTGTCTTTCACCATCATTGAAGTAGCAGCTACTCCAGACATTGTTGGCCACTTTCAAATAATCTGATCCAGGTACGATCAGTCTTATTTTTCGTTTCTCTTGTCCCCATACATCCTCATAAAATGGTTACAAATACGTTTGTCCCACCCAGGGACTGCCACTTGCCAATTTAAGGATAGTAAAAAATTATCGTAGGAAAATTCCATTATATCCCCAAAAGAGTATAATGACTTGATTCCTAAAATTTCATCATTAACCCATGAATAACCCTCAACGTCAAAAGGCAGTACTTGAGGTGGAGGTGTCGCTTTCTTTACCATGTCTTCTTTGTTATTCATAGACAAAAAATGGTTATAGTAAGTCATACATCGAGAACGTTCCTTCAACCAAAATTTCACTCCTGCCTTAGTAACCTTACGCTTGGACATATGTTATAATCCCCTAGTAACACTTTGTGCCTTACAATCATCCATAAGATTTTATATAGCAATGAGGTTAGTCAAGTTTATTTCCTTAAAAGTAAATCCTGCCCTAGCGTGTTTCATATCTATACGAGTGAAATAAGGCTCCCTATCACCACAATTTACCACCATTGGCTCTATGCTAGAGTCAACGTCACCAACTTTTACATCATTAAGGCCTGCAAAGGGGATACCTAAATCTAAGGTTTCCCATATTTTTCATGTTCAAACAAAGTTGGAAAATAAAAAATGAACAAAAGAGGAAGAAGTAAATACCTTGTGTTTTAATGCACGTGTCTGAAAAAATTAGAGCAAAAATGTATAATAAGCTCAAGTGAAACAATCCATGTTTCAACAGATTTAGCAACTAGCAAATGACTCACAAAGAAAACACTCTCCCATAATAGTACTAAAGAAATAAAGAAGAAGTAAAAAATTGAATTTGAGACTCGAGTTCCTGCTTTGTTGGTACGCAGAGCACAAGTAAACTTTCATGATTCATTAGAAGATAAAAGATTACATCCAACAACTTCGATAAGTTCTCGAGTTTGTAAATGCACTTGAGTGCACTAAAATGAGCTTAGGTGTGTTGCCTCTTGACTCTATGAGTGTGGGTGTACATGGATGTCTCTTATGCAACAACATTTTGCATGCACAAAGTGCATTAAATGTGTATGTTCCACATGTTAACTACCTCATTCAACAACATAGTGGAGCTCGCCCAATCTAATATGAACCTGTCATTCATATGAAACCCTTAATGATTTTGTCATTTGAAAAATGTGTCTCATTGGATTGAGAAGTGTAAATATCATATACAAACTACCTTTAATCTTGATTACCAAACAATATTAAACTTTAAGGTGTACCAGAACAGTTTCCCCCAATCGAGACTAATGGACTAAAGGTTCCAAACCTTAAGCATTGTTAGTGGTTGAACCCCTCCTTATAGTGCCAATGTTTCAACCGATCTTAAGTTAGTTGCACTACATCTACTATGTATTGTCTGCTCTAACTATAGAACTTTTCACAATTTTGTTCTTTAAAAAATATGTCTTATTGAATTGAAGAATGTTAGTGTCGAATATACTATCTTATCCCAATTCTCAAATGTGAGACTTGTATCGAAATAATATATATATATATATATATATATATATATATATATATATATATATATATATATATATATATATAATTTAACTACACATTATCTGATAATCAAGTGCTTGACCCAAATATTTTTTTATTTTTTTATTATAGTGATCTAAATATTTAGGTAATAAATAGAAAAGTTAAAACAAGGAGAAAGGATAGAAGCAAAATTATGTTTAAAAAAATGATAATCAAGTGCTTGACCCAAATTTTTTTTTTTACTATAGTGACCTAAATATTTAGGTAATAAATAAAAAAGTTAAAACAAGGAGAAAGGATAGAAGCAAAATCATATGTTAAAAAAAAGATAGAACCAAAATAAATAAATTCAACAAGAAGATATGTTTAATAAAAAAAATCGATATTTTTCTATTTTTAATCAATTTTGAAAATCTGTATAAAAATGAATTAAATTAAAAGTTAAAACAAAGTTTCAAAGCTTAGCACTCCCAAATTTACTTTATTTTATTTCTGGTACATAATTCACTTTATTTTAAATGCTGCCTTATCCCATAACCCATCCAATATTTATCCAAAAAAGTTTCTTTATATAAGACGATCTCGTGATAAGTCACGTGACGTGAGTATAGATTTAGAGACAAAACCCACTCAGACCACTACCACAAAATTTTCATTTTTCTGACCATACCAAAATCACAATATTCCCCATTTGACCAAAAATTATCCACAATCACAATATTTAAGCCTCAAAAATTTGGGAATAACAGAAATCAACACTGTAACCAAAACGCAGCAACACACACCGCCACCATCTTCTACTTCTCCCTCGCTCCGCTTCCGTAACATTTTTCCGTCTCCGAATTCAATGGACTCCGCCACTTTCTCCAATTCCAGAGCCTCTTCCCATGCAATTCCTCTCTCACACCCTTATCGTCTTCAATCCCCTCGTTTTCCTCTCCATCTCCCATTTAAGCGGTTGGGATTAAACAGGAATCGCTTAATTGCCAGTTGCAGTTCTGAGTCTGATGATTCCACTTCGATTAACGGAATTCAGTTTACACCTAATAAGCTTTTCGTTCAGGAGGTAACTGTTCTACTGATTTTATTTTTTGTTTTTAAACTTTGCTAGAGTGTAGGGATTCATTTTATTTTGTTACAGGCTATTGGCGCTGAATATGGAGAAGGATTTGAAACTTTTAGGGCAGATGGACCGTTAAAAGTTGATGTGGTAAGGAATTTTTGTTAACATCGTGAAATTTTTCTAAGCAGGTACTAGTATAGTTTAATTCATTAATTCATGACTGAAGTATGTAAGTTGTTGATGAAAATAGGATTACTTGAATGATAATTTACAAGAAGGTATTCTTCAGCGAATTCGCTATGCCGTTAAGCCGGATGAGGCTTATGGTCTTATCTTCTGTTGGGACAATGTGGTGGTAAGTTATTTTAATTCATGATAACTCAAGTTTTTAGGTGTTTTTTTGTTAGGCTGAAAGGTGTCATGTTGTATACATGGTTGGTTGTCTTTACTTTAGTGTTTTAGTGGATTTAATTTAGTGTATGTTAAGTTATGCATGTTGATTTTATGACATTTATTACTACTATTACTAGTTACTATGAAGCATATACGTATGTCGAAAACCGAACACATCTTAAGAAGTTATTTATAACTGCATTTATTGGTGTCATGTCGGTGTTAGGTACTAACATGTGTTGGACATCGGACATGCATTGATTCGGGTCTTTGTTACATACTAGATTATTTGTGGTTGTGAGATAGGAAGTGCGGATACCATACAACTCATAAGGGTGCACCACAAATCTAATGGTCTGGTTGTTTCGACCGGGCCTGTATCACAAAATGATGTATACTTGCGGTATTTGCATGTCTGTGTTTATTGTTATAAAAAAGTTCAGAAAAAGAGGGAAATTATAGAGTACAGCCAAAAGGTGTCTGTCAAGTGTTTGAATGATAGAGTGTCCAACATGACAGGGCTCCTCTTTTTGTAAGTGTCAATGTGTCCTTGCTTGTAGCAGTGGGACTAACTACTATAACTGTAGGTTTTTGAGAAAAGAGAATATGATTGCACTGCAGATAGTAATATCATGCATTCTTTCAGTTTAAATCAATTACTAGTATCTGTTAAATTATTGTAATATATGTTTCAGGCTGATACTCGAGCTCTAAAGAGGAAGGTATGGGAGCAGCTGGCTTCTGAAGAGGGTATGTTAATCGTTTTGATTGAGTTTGTAGGACTGAAATGGATTGATTTTGAGCATGTCCATTTGGATCGATGGAACAGAGAAAAAATTAAAGGATACAATTAGCAATACATTAGAAAATATAACAAGCAACCATTCCTTTACTAGTTCAGGTAGTACTGAAAGTTTAATGTATAACATTCCTATGCAGGAAAGGATATTCCTAAAGCTGGTGAAATTGAAAGGTTAATGCTTCGTACAGGTGTTGATCATGTACTAAATAGGGTTAGTTGGCTTTTCCTTTTGACACTTGCTTTTATGTGGTCATTGAATTATGAACAAATACTTATTAGAAGGTAGTCCCATCATTAAAAATCTCCCACCTCGTATTAATCATTATCTACTTCTTATTTTTGCTGAATAGCCTTTCTTAAATTGCAGTATTTTCTCTCAGACAAGGAAGAAAATGAGCTGGATAGACTGAAGTTGAGGTTTTCTCAAATATTTTATGATAATCTTCTGAAAGTAAGGTGTTTCCTTGATTTGTTGTGGTGGCTATTATCTAGTGTTGTAATGGAATAATCTTGATATATATTGCATAAAATTTTGTCTAGCTTGAAAGACCAATGGAGGGTCTGGAAGACTGGTTGGAAGCAGTTTATAATGCTCGCATCCCCTGTGCTGTTGTTTCAAGTCTTGATAGAAAAAATGTGGTAGAAGCTTTGGAACGAATGGGGCTCAATAAGTACTTTCAGGTTGGTAATACTTGTGAAGAGTTAAAATCACATTGGTATTAATGACAATATTTACTCGATCTTAGGTTATATTCAAAGAGCCAAAGATCCTTTTACTCAAACTTTATTACCACCATTGGTATTGTCAGTATATTTTTGGAAGAATGCTGTCATAACATACTCTCGTAAAAGAAAATTGAAGTTTGTTTTAAATTGATTAAGATCAAGATTTACTAGACCGAATTGATTATTTTTAGAAGTTTGTTTTTCATGAGTAAATCTAACTTGGCCTCTTTATGACTAGAACTAATTTTCCACCTATTGCGCATACTAGATATAGTATATAAATATATAAATAACGTTAACATCTTCACAAATTTGCCACTTTCTAATTACCTCATTGGTTTTGCAGGCAATTGTGACAGAGGAGGATGGAATGGAGTCGATAGCTCATAGATTTCTCTCTGCTGCGGTTAAGGTATATTTCTTTTTAAGAATGACTATTATTTTATTATCACTATATTTATTACAGTATTTTCACTGTTTACCGATTATTACATTTTAGCAAGAATACAGTTCTACTAGATAGTAAATACTAATACTGCTGTGCGTTCTTAAAGTACAAGTATTAGTCTTCTATCTATGACGATAAAACATAAACTAGTATTCTATTGTCTATAATAAAACATATGCTAAGTTTAGTATTAATCTGTATTTTTAAGTTGAAGGGTATTATGCGGGCTATGATCATTTTGCTGCCCGGTGCAAAACTAAGACTAGAGTGTTAAAAAATTTCCTTTTTGAAATTGTTCGCCGGGTGATGTAGTTTTAAAAGTCAAGTTTTTTTTTTTGACATGACGGGAGGTTCCTTTATCAGATTAAAATCCTGATAGTTTGAGTTCTTTAGTATTACATGGAATTTTTTTGGCGATCATAATATTTTAACCAAATAATTTCTGCTACTAATTGTGTGACCTTATACAGGTCCCACTGGCTAATTTTCAGGAAAATCTTTCATAAATTCTTTCTACAACTTACTGCTAATTTTTGACTTGTTTGCTTAAAATGCTTTGCAGCTTGATCGGAAACCTTCCAAGTGTGTAGTTTTTGAAGATGATCCTCGAGGAGTAACTGCTGCGCACAATTGCACAATGATGGCTGTAGCATTGATTGGAGCTTATCCAGCGTGAGTAATTCACATTAAGCCTTCAGTTAATAACATAAGATGCTAATATGAAAAATAAGATTCCATGGAACATACCCTGCATGCATATTTCCTAATCTAATTTGCATTCTGTTGCACACTTTATTACTCTGAAAATATGTAATTATTCTTTTGCCATCTAGAAACTGACGTCAAAACACGCAGGTATGATTTGGGGCAAGCTGATCTTGCTGTCGCCAACTTCAGTGATCTTTCAGTAATCAACTTGAGGAGACTATTTGCGAACAAAGGCTCTACATTTATGGATAGGCAGAAGCAGCAGATCGTAGATCAAAATCCTCCAAAAAGGACACTTGGAATAGACACCATTTTCTGATATATTCATCTTCCCATTCTTTTTGCTCCCCTCTGATAATTCTCCTTGTAATTAAAATCATTATGCAGTCTAATATTTTATCATCAAATAAATATTGCAATCAGTTTGATCTGATCTAATCCTTATGTTCTACATAATGTTTTTATTCTCCTTTTTCAAGCTTATTGAAAATGGAATTTTGGGTTCCCCAAAGGAGAATTCTATATGGATGCAATGCACCCGCCTTTTTTCTTTCACATGGAAAAGTGGAGATATTTTCTTACAAACTGGTTTTGAAGGGTCTATTATGGTGTTAAAATTAGGAAAATAACTAAATTGGTTGTCAATTTTTACTTGATAGACTAAATTCTTTGTAAATTTGAGTGATTAAAGTACTCTATACTTCGATTTCAAGGATTATATTATAGATTTATTCATATTTTTGGTATAAAGTCGGAGATCTAATACTCCTTCTGGTCACAATTATAAGCTAAAAATAGCTACTTTTGCACTAATTAAAAAAATTAATTAAGTAGAATTAGTTTTTTTGGTTTCATATACAATTAGAGTAAAATTTATTATAATATCGTTAGTTATATTTGATGAACCAACTATCAAAATTAAATGTTATTGAATTAAATTAGAGTATAGTAATATAAGCATTAATTACTTTAAAAATTAATGACTTTTACTTATATCAGTGATTAAAATTTAAAGACTTTTTTTTATAAAAGTGACAGGAGAGAATACTTGCTCAAAGTATAGACTAAGAAAAGAAACATGATTTAGAGACATCATAATTCTTGAAAATCGACATCTTTGTGTTGAAAAGTTAAGTTTTGGAGGGTGGGAGTGATGCGTTTTTCAAGTTTAAACTTAACAAATGATATATATTTTTTAAAACGATTAAAATGGTGATTGAATTATTTTATGTTAATCTATCACGATAAGGATGAAGTTTCCGTATGTATATTAAAAAATTATAATGGCATTGTTAACAATTTATGTTTTAGACATGTTTTAGACGTAAAAATGTAACTGTTTTTTCTTACGACCTCATTTTTTTAAAATTATATTAGCTACTATTACATATTGCGACAATATTTAATTGAATTCAACGTAAGAGAAAATGTTTAAGTAGTTAATTCTTTTTAGCTTTATGAGACGATCATTTGAATTGAATTCTTGTAATTGGACCTGTTTTACCTAGTCTTCAAAAAATGGAAAATGCTTATTACACTTTTGAGTGTGCATCTCACACTTTAAAAATTTTAAAAATTATTTTCATACATTCAAAGATGCATCTTCGAATGTACTAAAAATTATTTTCTTAAACACTTTTTTTGAAATACATGTTAAATCCGTTCAAAACTTTATGATTTCTACCGATATAGAAATCATGAACAAAATTTTAAAATAATTCATATAAATCGATATAGCATAAATATGTATCCCTTAAATTCATATCCGAATACAATTATGAGAATGAAGGCGAAAGCGTACCTGAATTTGCTATTGAAATCGTTGAAGGTTTCAGGTATGTGATATTCCGATTTGTAGAGTTCCTTAGAGTTTCCTGAATCTCATCTGATGAGGATGAAGAGAGAAAATCTCCTAAACTTTATTTTGTCCGTACTCTACAAATGAGGACCATAACCCATTTAAATAACCATAGAGTTATTTCTTAGTTTTCAATATTCTAATTTGACCCCTCATCAAATTAGATATTGACTTACGGTATCTACATAATAACCTGACATTTCATGACATTTATACTTTTAGGCACAAACTTAATATTATATTAATTAGACCCCTTTAAGTCTTAACTAATTAAAATAATGATACTAACACTTTATATGTTACATTTGTGACTCAAAATTCTAACAATCTCCCACTGGTCACATATATAACTTTACACATGTGTTAGACTTTATGAGCTCAAAATTTGCCATTATATTCTTTAAGCATATGCAAAGTATCTCGTCCATTAGTCATGTAAATATACAGAATCAAAGTGATTTTTATTATATCAATCATAACTAAACCGATTAATGATCACCGATAGTGACACAACTAAATGACATATATCCATCATGAATTGTGTAGCATGAAAATCACATGAAGTTGGTCTTTATATGTCGATTTTCAACGGGTCATACTTTACTGTAGTGAGATCATTCAATAACTTTATTGTACAAAATGTAAGCTACTGAATATCAAACTTTATTAATTTGAAAATATCCAAAATCATAATATGCATACATAGTACCAAACACAGAACATAAAATTCATAATCGACTAACTCCCACTAAACCAAAGAATCATCTAACGATAAAACACCCATGCGAGCAGTGTACTCATGAAAGACCTTTTGTAAGAGGATCTGCTATCATGGAGTTTGTCCCTAAGTGTTCTATGAAAATCTGTCCACTTTGTACAATTTCCTTAACAACTAGGAACTTGATGTCAATATGTTTTGACTTAGTCGAGCTCCTATTATTGTTGGAATACAGGACAACTGATTTGTTGTCACAATATAACTTAAGTGGCCTTTCAATTCCTTCCACAATTCTCATCCCAGTGACAAGATTCCTCAGTCAAATCCCATGGTTGGATGCCTTATAACATGCTATAAACTCTGTTGCCATGGTGGATAAAGCCGTAAGAGTTTGCTTAGCACTGCGCCAAGAAACTGCACCACCAGCCAACATGTAAATATAGCCTGAAGTGGATCTTTTACTGTCTTGGCATCCAGCAAAATCTGAGTCAGAGTATCCAGTGATCTCTAACTGGTCTGACCTCCTATATGTGAGCATATAGTATTTTGTTCTCTTTAAATACCGCATAACTTTTTGGCTGCTTTCCAATGATCCATTATTGGATTGCTTAAATATCTTCCTAACATCCCAATTATGAACGCAATATCCGGACGCGTGCACACTTGGGCATACATCAGACTCTCTACTGCTGACGCATAAGGAATCTTTTGCATTCCTTGAATTTCTAAGTTTCCTTTTGGGCACTGACTGAGACTGAATTTGTCTTCCTTAGCAATTGGAGTATCTACTGATTTACATTCCTGCATGTCAAACCTTTTAAGTACCTTTTCGATATAGCTCCTTTGTGATAATCCTAGAATACCACGAGATCGGTCTCGATGTATTTGAATTCCTAATACAAATGAGGCATCACCAAGATCTTTCATTTCAAAATTTCTTGATAGAAATTTCTTAGTTTTATGCATCATTCCTATATCATTTGTGGCAAGCAGTATGTCATCTACATACAAGATCAAGAAAATGTACTCGCTCCCACTGAATTTGTGATACACACAATCTTCAACAACATTCACCTCAAAACCAAATGAGAGAATTACTTCGTGAAACTTGTGATACCACTGACGAGACATCTGCTTTAGTTCATAAATGGATTTTGTCAATTTGCAGACCATATTCTTTGAGTCTCCTGACACAAAGTTTTCTGGTTGCATCATATAGATTGTTTCATCAACGTTGCCATTGAGGAAACCTGTCTTGACATCCATTTGATGGAGTTCCAAATCATAATGTTCAACAAGAGCCATGATTGTCCTAAAAGAGTCTTTCGATGAAACCGGGGAGAAAGTCTCTTTAAAGTCAATCCTTTCCTTTTGAGTATAACCCTTAGCCACAAGACGAGCCTTGTACCTCTCCACATTACCGTTAGAATCTCGTTTGGTCTTAAAAATCCATTTGCAACCAATGGGTTTCACACCTTCTGGTAATGGGACAAGTTCCCAAACTTTATTGTTTTGCATGGACTTATACTTCTCCTTCATTGCTTCAGTCCACTTTTCCGAGTTGGAATCCTGCATGGCTTGACGGAAGTTGATTGGATCATCTTCTAGAATACCATTATTTTCCTCATGTTCTTGGAGAAAGACTATGTAATCATCCGAAATAGCATTTCTCCTTTCTCTAGTGGATCTCCGTAAAGGTATTGGTTCTTGTAACACTTGTTCTTGAGGATTTTGAGTTTTTTCTTCATGAATTACCAATTCATCTTGAGTTTGAGGAATTGCAACAATGTCTTATGCAGGTTTCGTACTTGCTTGATCAAAAGCAACTATATGAATCGGTTCTGGAATTGTTATCGATTCTTCCTCTAAGACAAAGTCTCTAACCTTATTCTTCCCCCCAAACTCAATATCCTCAAAGAATGTGGTTGTTCCCGTCTCAAAAATTGAATTTAATTTGGGATCATGAAATTTGTAGCCACTAGATCTTTCAGAATAACCAATAAAGTAGCTACTCACTGTTCGGGAGTCCAATTTTTTTTTTCATTTGGCCTATAAGGCCTTGCTTCAGCTGGACATTCCCACACATGAAAATGTTTGAGACTAGGCTTTCGCCTGGTCCAAAGCTCATAAGGTGTTTTGGCAGTTGCTTTTGTTGGTACTCTATTTAGAATATAAGCTGAAGTCTTTAGTGTCTCTCCCCTTAGTGACTCTGGCAAGGTAGAATGACAAATCATACTCCTTACCATATCTTTAAGAGTCCGATTTCGCCTTTTACCAACACCGTTTGTGCTAGGAGATCTTGGCATGGTCTACTGTGGGATAATTCCACATTTCTCTAGGTATTTGGCAAAAGGCCCTTGACGTTGTTCACTCAAACTGTCATATCTACCGTAATATTCACCGCCACGGTCGGATTTGACTTTCTTAATTCTTTTGTCAAGTTGATTCTCAACTTCAGCCTTAAACAATTTGAACACATCCAATGACCGAGACTTTTCATGTACAAAAAATATGCATGCATATCTAGAATAATCGTCTATGAATGATATAAAATATTGTTGATCATTCCAAGAAGGTGTCGGAAATAGTCCACAAATGTCTGTATGTATCAATTCTAAGACATACATAACTCTATATGCACCAAATTTATTTGTTTTGGTCTGTTTTCCTTTAACGCATTCAACACAAACATCAAAGTTTGTGAAGTCAATGGAATAAAAAATTCCATATGACACTAGTCGCTCAACTTTATTTTTAGAGATGTGACCTAGGTGTTTGTGCCATAATGCTCCTGAATTATTATCCTCAATTTTACGCTTAGTACCACGTGATTCCACATTCAAGGATTCGCCATAGGTAGCTATTGTGTCAAGCAAATATAGATTATCATGACTCATAAGTGAACCAGCCCCAACAATATTTGAATTGAAAGACAACTTGAACATATTATTTCCAAATGAGCAAAAATAACCTGATTTGTCCAAATAAGAAACTGAAATCAAATTCTGTCTAAATGACGGAACCCTAAAAGTGTCTTTCAATCCAAATAAAATCCAGTACACATTAATAATCTAAAATTCCATATAGCTTTTACCTCCACCGACTTGCCATCTCCAACATAGATGTATCTTTCAACATCATTTGACTTTCGGTGGTTCAGGCAACCCCTCATTGAAACACTGATGTAAGTAGTTGCACAGAGTCTAACCACAAAGTGTTTCCAAGTACTAAAGCTAAATGGACCTCAGAACAAACCAAACCATGACTCATGCGATTGGAGCGATCCTACTTCTCATAATCTTTCCTCTATTCAGAGGTATCAAATTCCATAGGAGAAGGAGGTTGCCTCATCCTTAATGCAAGTTCAAGATCCATGCAACCAAGAACAATTTCTATGTTCTCATTCCAATCCTTAAAATCTATCTCATTCAGGACCTGAACCTTATTCATATTAGCAGATATTGAAGCAATTGTATATGAAAATAAATAAACATTTTAAATATACTCACATAAATAAAAATCGAATTATCAATGTTGTTCAAATAAAGGCATAACTCATCTCAAGATACCCAGTGCACCACCAATATCAAGTCTTTGGACAGTAATATCGACTGCTAGTGGTACTCTTGTCGTAATGATCAAACATTGATAATAAAAGCATGTCGAATAATAAAACCCTCTTTGGATTGATTTATTATTCACATTTAAGACCTCATAATTATCACATGTTTATCATCACAGACGTGTATGAAAATCGGCTAACCACCAATTGTCATTTGGATCAATTGATACTCGCATGGACAAACATACACATAAACCATAAAATATTTAACATTTTTCATAAGCAATTGTTATAAAAGTGGTCACTTTGGCGACTTTTTCATTTCAACTATTTACCTAAAAAATGTTAAATTACTTTAGCTGCAAAAGTGTTGGTTGTTAGGTACAACAACTCTATATATAGCATTATCCTTTGATATGCATCTGAATGCAATTTACATAGAAAATATTTATTTGATAAAAAATATAATATTTAATAATGGCTAGAATATAAACAGAGAGATAGGGATAAATCTAGTCATCCAACAGAATGACTATTATTTGGAGATTATAAGTGGCAAAGAGTATTCTAGTCAAAACCAACAAAATGTACTATTATAATAATAACAAAAGAGTCTAAGAGCAAAAAGTTTTCGTATAAGAGCAAATAAAATTGACGATAAATTCAACCCTGACATTTAATTTCATATTCAAGATTTTGAGCAAAAAAAATTTGTAAGATCAAAATGGATCTCAATTTTAGAACCCTAATAAAAAAATCTCAAAAACACAACATATATTGATTTATACAATTGGAAAATCAAAGGATCCTAAGTAACCCAAAAACAAATTGAATTAGATATGGGTGGCTCTGATACCATTTGTTAGACTCGTTCAAAACCTTATGATTTCTACCGATATAGAAATCAAGAACAGAACTCTAAAATAATTCCTATAAGTCGATATAACATCAACTTGTATCCCTTAAACCCATATCCGAATACAATTATGAGAATGAAGGCGGAAGCGTACCTGAATTTGCCATTGAAATTATTGAAGGTTTCGGGTATGTGATCTTCCGATTTGTAGAGTTCCTTAGGGTTCCTTGAATCTCCTCTGATGGGGATGAAGAGAGAAAACCCCATAAACCTTATTTTGTTCGTACTCTACAAATGGGGACCATAACCCATTTAAATAACCCTAGGATTATTTCTTAGTTTTCAATATTCTAATTTGACCCCTCATCAAATTAGATATTGGCTTACGGTATCTACACAATAACCTGACATTTCATGACATTTATACTTTTAGCCACAAACTTAATACTATATTAATCAGACCCCTTTAAGTCTTAACTAAATAAAATAATGACACTAACACCTTAAATGTTACATTTGTGACCCAAAATTCTAACAATACATTCCAATTTGAATAAATTATGGTGCAAAGATCCACATCCGTATGATATTTGAGTGTATTCGAAGATGTAGCTCAAAAATATCCTCTAAAATCCTTTAAGAGATAACGGAAGCATGTTAATTGCAAAGGGAGATTACTTCGAAGATGCATTTATGAAATCCCCATGAATCATTTCAGAGCAACACCATTGCCACACTATTGTAATTTTTTGAGGCCAAGCAATATTAAAGTAAAATCAAAGTAAAATCAAGATATATTAAAGTTAAATGAAAGAAAAAAGTTATACGTTAATCCAAAAAGTTAAGATCATACATAAATTTTTTTGAAAATACAAAAGAATAATACATCCAAATATATACTACTGGGTATATCTAACCACTGCCTCTTCCTTCATATGTATCTTCGGACAAAGCTACAATTTTGCAGAAATGGAAGAAACACCATTGCAATCCTAAACTCCAACAAACTTTCAATGCATGTTGTTGGAGTACAAATAGAGTTAGGGTTTTAGTTATCGTTCCACAGAGATTGTTTGGTGATATCGCAGCCGTTCTAAAGTCGCAATGTTTCAAACTTTAAAGTAACAGGGGGTTTTAGATTGTTTTCGTAACGTTTGCATTCAAAGTTAATTAAAATGGTAAAAAGATTGTTTTAACGGTTTATAAAAGCATGTCAAGATTAGGGTTCGGCAAACCACTTCGCACGTATATAATCGATACGCTAATGAACTTGCTTGAATGATAAATACAATCACATATCCTCCCAATATGTTTATCTCTAACACATATTGTGAGTTTTGCCATTTTGATCCTTTGTTGATTTCTCACACAAACTATCAAAATGACAACATTAGAGTTCAATATTTATGAACATCAACACACATTGCTATCTCTAGCCAATATACATTGATGGATGACAAACCTAGGTAAAGAGTTGGAGCACATTTCTCAATCATGATCCAACACAAAGAATGGACATAAAAACAAGGTTTATCATCATACATTCATCATCCAAGAGTTCACAAGAGAGGATCAATCCATATACATACAAAGTAACGGTTCACCTACATCTAACCTTGACACAAAAGGTAACTTAGCTCTCCATTGGCATGGAAGCTAAACAAACAAGAAGATGAAGAAGATTATTTAACATCAATGACGATATCTCGAAGAATGATGCTTCCAATCTTCCTCAAATGGATGCTACAGTGTTCACAAAGTGTTCTTCTCTCTACTGTCAAAAGGATCCCCCAAAAGAAATGCAGACAGAACTATTTATAAGGGGGCCACAAATCGCAGAGCGCGCTGAGCGCGGCCTCATTAATTGCCAAAATGACCTAGAGCCCGCTGAACGGGCTGCCAATCCGCGCTGAGCGCGCAAGCTACTGCCACTACCTCCTTCTTCGCGCTGGGAGCGCGCTGAGCGCGCTCAAAGCATGCTCAAAAAATCCAAATTTTCCAAAACTGTTTTTGTGCCATCCTCAAGGCTCCATTCTTGACCTTTCCATGTAAAAATCTGCACAAAAAACACAAAAGATAGATAGATACGATAAATAATGAAATTAACTAGAAAACGGTTATAAACGGAAACAATGGGAAAAGCATGGATTTACGAATAAAGCTCACAAAAAAGGTGCTAAAAACTAATCTAAATATTAACACTTTTTAGCACCTAACAACTCTCCCCAACTTGTCTCTTTGTTTGCCCTCAAACGAAGATAATTTAGAATAGAAGCAAGCGGAAAACAGGGAACAAAATACCAACAAAACATAATGGTTCAAACCAAATAAACACGCACGCAAGTACCGCTCGTCCTTACGAAGAATGAAAATATGTAAATGAACTAAATTCTAAACATCATTAACAAGCACAATTCATAAGCAACAAAAGCTCAAATTAGAATCACCTAATTTTCCGAATGAGCCTAGCTCAATATATCCAAGGGACAAAACACACTCATAGCAAAAGTGTCAGCATCCAGAATAATTCATGCTTTCATCAAACCAAATCACAAGAAAACCAAGGAAACAAAGATCTCTTAAGGGCTTCTAAAGGTTGTAGCTTGGCAAGGTTAAACAAGAAAGGGATATTTGTAAAAGGCCAATGAAACAAAGTGGTTAACAAAAATTATCAACAAATGAAGAACATGCCAATAACCCACTTAAGACCAACCTCATAACAATTCAATTCAAACCTTTCTTTTCTTTTCTATTCTTTTCTTATGGTGCACTCTTTCATTTTTTTTTTTTTTTTAAACAACTCCCTTTGGAGTGCACAGCACAGCACAAAATAGTGCTTCAAGTTCTTTCTTTCATCACAAGAGGCACCAATTCCCCACTCCATTTTCTTTTTCACAAACTAGCACAACTCTCCCCAACTTTAAACCATACTATAATTAATAGGCAATGTTCTTCAAAAGTATGTTCAAACAAAGGGTTAAGTGCAAAAATAAAAGAACTAGAATGAATCACAAGGGTTTTTCTTTAGCATTAACAACCCACTATAAAGGGGTAGATACAAGATTCATTCCAATTCAAGGCTCAACATGGCTAGCAAGTGCTCACACCTCTCATAAGGTAAAATTGAAGGTTATGGTTTTGTGGTTTTTCTCAAAGTCAACAATTGCCTAGATCATTTCAATGTTTCCATGGTTTGCACATGAATACAAGATTAAACATGAATCATACGAGCTAAACAACATTTACAAAATCACTCAATATTTATGAACAATGGAGGGACTCACATTTGTGGTTGTGTCCTAACAGATTCCAATGTGAACAAAAATTGCTACATGAAGAGAAACTTGAAAATCATGTGAAGCACAAAGTTCAAAAACATACTAACATTCTACCAAGCACAAAACAGAGTACTTTTGTGTGCACCAATTTAGACTTATATCATCACCATCAATGAAAGGTGAAGTGCACACTTAAATGTTCAAAGAAACAACTTGCTTCAACCATCCATTACCTTAAAAATAAAGGGCAAACAACAAAAATTTCCTGTACAAACTAATCATATAAGCAAAAACACATCCGCCCGGATGTTAACTTCATTAATTAACCAAAAAGTTTTAACACCAATTCACTCACATCCGCCCGGATAGAGAATACAAATTCCTACACAATGTAGTCAAAACAAAATCCCAACATAAAAGTTATACCAAAATAAAGACAAAATAAAATAAGGTCCAATCAAACCCAACATCAATCTGAACTAGAGCTAGACGCTCCATCATCACCGTCATCGCCATCAAGGTCACCTTCCCCCTCCGGAAAAACAGGCCTGCCCTCAGGCCAACGAGCATAAGCAACGAGATCATCGCGAGTTCTCAGCTGGTGGTCCACATGCGGCTCACGAATCTGCAGCTGCAATTGCATCATAGAGTCATGCATAAATAATAAAGCTCGCTGATGAGCCTCGTGCATGGCCCAATTGGCCTCAACACTTGGATCAAAAGCGTGCCCGCGGCCGCGCCCACGGCCACGAGCAGGAGCAACAGCAGCTACAGGGACAACCTGCTCAAAATCAATCGCCCCCATACAGTGACGAGTGACATAGCTATCATCAACAACCTGGAGCTTCACATTCTGGTGGGTAGGCAATGTAACACGCGCCTCATGGTATAAAGCCATAATCAAACCTGGATAAATCAGAGCGCATGCCACACGATCTCCAAGAGGCGTACCACTGGTGGCGGTTCTCTTCAATTCGCTAGATATAATCCGTCCAAAGTCCACAGTATGGCCCGCCCTGCACAAATGAAAAATCAGAGCGGCCGTCTCCATTGGAATAGAAGAGGTGTGGCTTCTCGGTCGAAGGTTGTAAAGAACAACCGACATGACAAGCTGCGAGACATTATCCAACACCCTCCTAGCAAACTTCTGAGGAGCACCAGCAGCACTTAAAATGTAATTACCCCCTTGTCTGCACAAGGACTCCCTAAGTTGGTCGGCATTCCAGTTCCGCCGAGCCAACGTCCGTCCAAAATCACAAATGTCATCTTCCCCCAGCTGAGGTTGGTCCCCAAGGTAGGTATTGATGGACTCCCTTGAGAAATTGATTGTCTTTCCCCGAACCCATGTTTGAAAAGTGAACGTCTCTCCATCGGACGACAATGCATTAGCATAGAACTCCCTAACAATGTCAATGTTGTACTCAGGGAAGGGAGAACTAAGCTTGCCCCACGGACCACCTTGCACAAAATGACTCATGTTCCTATGGGGACCATTGGGATCAATCATGATTAACCTATCCGGCCAAATTGATCTTTTTTCAAGCTCCACGTATCTTTGTTGCTGCTCTAGGCCAACAAAACGCGTTGAATCAAATTGGCCAGCGGGAGCTCTGCGGTTAGGATTCGACGTCGAACCAACACGCTGCTTCTTCCTTCCTGACATCTGAAAAACAACAAACAAGAAAACAACGTACAAACAAAATAGTACCACAAATTAGTGAAAACAGCAAGCTAGAATTCTTAAATTATTTAAACAAAATAAATACAATGACAATATAGCAGAACAGAGTTGGGACAAGGGGGGATTTTTCTGCAAATCTCAGAGCGCGCTGAGCGCGCAGGAGCGCGCTGAGCGGGCTCTGCGAAATGCAAAAAAATTCCCCTCTGCACAGATGGCTCAAACAGAAAGACACAACCCCTAATTTCACTACACAGCCTGTTACAGAGAACTAATCATCAAAAATCAAAGCAAACTACTCTTTCAACAAACCCTAAGTCTAAAATTTCCTAACCTAATTTCTACAATGCTAACTTCTAACAATATGCAAGCATACTAACACAGAACTTCTACCACAGAATTTCGTTAAAAAAAAAAAAAAAAAAAAAAAACAAAGAGAAGAAGAAGAACATGGCTATCCAACAATTACAAACAATGTCCCATTCAAGGGTTTCTAAATGAAAAACGAAAAAGAAAAAAATGCTAAAACAGAAACTTACTATGATTGATGATGATTATGCTCTGCAGAAAATGAAAGGGAGATGATGAATGGTCTTGCAAATCCAAGGAACTTTGTGAAAAAATTTGAAAGAGAGAAAAAGAGGGAAATGAGAGAAATGAGAAAAATGAGAAAGAGGCAAGGTTTGGCAAACCCTAGCCACTTTAACATTCATCTGGGCCGGGTACACCTCTGTGGGCCCAGAAATCAAATAAATTTTTTTCAAAATTTTGCAACTCGCGCTGAGCGGGATACATAGCGCGCTGAGCACGCTCGCTACTGTAAGTATAGGTTCCTTTTTTCAAACGCGCGCTGAGCGCGCAGAGCAAATTCAAAAAATTTTCCAGCAGCAAACAGACATCATCCCCACATTCAAAACATCATCCTAAACATCATACAATAATAATTTTTCACAAAACACGTCTAAACAGCAAATTCACTAGTAAAAACGATTAAAAGCTTACAGTGTTGGGGTGCCTCCCAATGAGCGCTTGTTTAACGTCGGCTAAGCTCGACGGTCCAAGATGCTCACTTAAGAACATCAAGGAGAACAGTACTAGAGGCGCGATCGAAATTTCCAAGAAGTTAAATTTTCAGGCGCTGACCGTTTACGGTCCAAGAATCCTTCTTTTCCAGGTCTTCGATAACCACCGCTCAAAACTCCTTTACTTCCTTCACACGAAACGGACCGGACCACTTGGACTTTAACTTTCCTGGGAAGAGTCTTAACCGAGAGTTAAACAGCAATACCAATTATCCGGCCTTGAAGTCCTTTTGCCGGAGCTTCTTGTCGTGGTACTCTTTCACCTTTTCCTTATACAACCAGCTTGAGTGGTATGCGGCATTACGCATTTCTTCCAACTCAAGAAGTTGCACTTTTCTCTTGGTACCGGCCAAGTCCTTGTCAAAATTCAGCATTTTTAAGGCCCACATGGCCTTGTGCTCCAATTCAACCGGTAGATGGCAAGTTTTACCATAAACTAGTTGAAACGGAGTTAGACCAATTGGAGCTTTGTAAGCAGTGCGATATGCCCACAAAGCCTCATCCAATTTTTGTGACCAATCCTTTTTTGAGCTAGACACGGTTTTTTCAAGGATTCTTTTTATCTCTCGGTTGGATACCTCAGCCTGACCATTCGACTGCGGGTGGTAAGGGGTCGCCACCTTATGTGATACACCATAGTGTTTTAAAACATTTTCGAGAGGTGTATTACAAAAGTGCGACCCACCATCGCTAATGAGCACCCTAGGCGTGCCAAAACGGGAAAAATGCATTTCTTTAAAAAATTTATCACCGTTTTTCCATCCGCCCTAGGTGAGGCAATCGCCTCAACCCACTTCGAAACGTAGTCAACGGCTACCAACATATACTCATTTCCAAAAGATGGTGGAAATGGACCAACAAAATCGATGCCCCAACAATAAAAAATTTCTACCTCTTGTATGTTTTGGAGAGGCATTTCATCTCTTTGTCCGATTCCACCAGTTCTTTGGCACATGTCACAACTTTTAGCATGGAGATGTGCGTCTTTAAAAAGAGAAGGCCAATAAAATCCTGATTGAAGGACTTTAGTGGCCGTTCTCGTACCATTAAAATGGCCTCTATACGGCGAGTTGTGGCAATGCCAAAGAATGCTTTGAGCCTCTTCACTCGTGACACACCTTCTCAACAGGTTGTCACTTCCTAACTTAAACAAATAAGGGTCGTCCCATACGTAATAACTGGCATCCGAAAGGAACTTCCTCTTTTGGTTCCAAGTCAGGTCTTCGGGCACCCAACCGGTAGCCTTATGGTTAGCAAAATCTGCAAACCAAGGCCTAACTTGGACTTTGAAAAGTTTTTCATCAGGAAATTCCTCTTGGATTTCCTTTTCAGCAATGGTGACCTCAACATTCACAAGGCGAGACAAGTGATCTGCCACCAAATTTTCCGATCCTTTTTTATCTTTTATTTCCAAGTCAAACTCTTGTAATAAAAGGATCCATCGGATGAGCCTTTGCTTCGAATCCGGTTTGGCTAGCAAATACTTGAGCGCCGAGTGATCGGTGTACACAACAACTTTAGACCCGATGAGGTAGGATCTAAATTTCTCAAGCGCATACACTATAGCAAGTAATTCTTTTTCAGTTGTGGCATAATTAATTTGTGCCTCATTTAATACTTTACTTGCATAGTGTATCGCATGGAAATTTTTCTCCTTCCTCTGGCCAAGTACTGCTCCAACAGCATAATCGCTCGCATCGCACATGAGTTCAAAATTTGAAGTCCAATTTGGAGCGATTATAATTGGAGCGGTAACTAACTTTTCTTTTAAAAATTCAAAAGCGTGAAGACATTCATCGTCGAAAAGAAATACCTGATCCTTGCTAAGCAAGTTGCTCAATGGTCTAGCCACCTTTGCAAAATCTTTGATAAAACGCCGATAAAATCCGGCATGCCCAAGGAAGCTACGGATCCCTTTCACGTTGGTCGGAGGAGGCAACTTCTCAATCACTTCAACTTTCGCTCTATCAACCTCAAGGCCTTTGGACGAAACTTTGTGGCCGAGCACAATTCCCTCCGTTACCATAAAGTGACACTTCTCCCAATTCAACACTAGGTTTGTCTTCACACACCTCTCTAGCACAGTTTCCAAATTTGTTAAGCACAAATCAAACGAACCTCCAAAAACGGAAAAATCGTCCATGAACACCTCCATTGTCTTTTCTATTAAGTCGGAGAAGATGGCTTGAACGCACCGTTGAAAAGTTGCCGGCGCATTACATAAACCAAAAGGCATCTTACGATATGCAAAAATACCAAAGGGACACGTAAAGGCCGTCTTCTCATGATCCACCGGGTCAACCGCAATTTGGTTATACCCCAAATATCCATCTAAAAAACAATAGAACTGCTGCCCGGATAACCTTTCTAACATTTGGTCCATAAACGGTAATGGAAAATGATCTTTTCTTGTCGCGGTGTTGAGCCGTCTATAATCAATACACATCCTCCACCCCGTCACTGTTTTTGTTGGAACCAACTCATTGTTATCGTTACGAATCACGGTCATTCCTCCTTTTTTTGGCACAACATGGACAGGACTAACCCAAGGGCTATCGGAAATCGGGTAAATCATACCGGCTTCCAATAGCTTAACCACTTCTTTTCTCACCACCTCTTTCATTGTTGGATTTAAGCGGCGTTGCGGTTGGGCTACCGCCTTGAAATCTTCTTCCATCAAGATACGATGCATGCAATAAGCCGGGCTAATTCCTTTTAAATCGGAAAGGACCCAACCTATCGCATCTATGTTTTTCTTCAAAACATGAATTAGACGGCCTTCCTCTTTTTTTGACAACACGTTACTAATGATAACCGGCTTGTTACCACCGTCATCAAGATAAGCGTATTTTAAATTGGAAGGTAAGACCTTCAATTCAAGTGGTGAATTCTCAACTTTCAAATCGTTTTTTAATTCTTCCGGTTCTACCTCCCAAGGTTGCAACTCTTTGAGAGAATCAAGCTCTTTTAAGCACTCTTCAAGAGCTCTTTCTTCTTCTTCAGAAAATACTTCAAAAGAATCATTAAGAGCCATTTCCAAAGGAGAGATTTCATGTACATGCTTAGAAACCTCCACAGTTGCCTCTTCAATTGCATCGATCCGAAAGCTATCATGTTTATCTTTGGAATGTTTCATCGCTTCGAAAAGATCAAAACAAACTTCTTCATTTTGGACCCTCACCTTCATCAAACCGTCATCCACATCTATCATCATACGTGCGGTTTTCATAAAAGGCCGTCCAAGAATAAGAGGAGCATCATCATCCTCTTCCATATCAATAACAATGAAGTCCACCGGAAAGAAAAATTTGTCAACTTTTACCAAAACATCTTGAGCTAACCCATGAGGATGAGTTGTGGACTTGTCGGCCAATTGTAAAGTCATACGAATGGCTTTCATCTCAATGTTCCCAAGCTTCTTTACAATGGACAATGGGATAAGATTAATGCTTGAGCCCAAATCAATTAAGCCCTTTCCAACATAAACGTCACCAATGGTGACCGGCAAAGTCACACGCCCCGGATCAACTTCTTTTTTAGGAAGAGTTCTTTGGATGATTGCACTACAACTCGCGTCAAGAACAATAGTTTCTGGTTCCGAATACCTCCGCTTCTTCGTGAGAATATCTTTCATGAACTTTGCATACTTCGGCATTTGTTCCAAAGCTTCGGCAAACGGAATGTTAATTTGTAATTGCTTGAAGATGTCCATGAACCGCGTATAGTGCCTCTTATTGTCCTTCTTTGAAGGAGCATGAGGATATGGTAAGTTTTGGATCGGAATAGCGCTCACTAATTCCTTTCCCTTCTTTACTCTCCTAAGTTTCTCCTTTTTCTTCGACTCATCACCACTATTATTTTCAACTTCTACCATTTTATCATTTTTATTTTCAACTTCACCTTCACCTTTTTTATTTTCAACTACTTCCTCATCACTACAATCCTCCACAAGACCATCAAGTTTTTCTTCCTCTACATTTTTCTCCTTCTTTTTAACCAACTCCTTCCTACTTCTAGTAACAATCGCCTTGCAATGCTCCTTAGGATTCACTTGAGTATTCGCGGAAAAGGAAGGACCCGATTGTTGTTCGGCAATTTGCTTGGCAAGTTGCCCCACTTGGTTTTCAAGATTCTTAATCGCCGCATCACTACTCTTTTGGTTGGCCATTGACATTTGCATGAATTGAGTCAAAGTGTCTTCCAATTTAGAGCTAGCAACCGGAGGTGGTGGAGGTTGATACGGATTTTACCGGTTTGAAGGACCGGCACCATAACCTTGATTATTTTGATAATTTGCCCGCGGTTGAAATCCTTGATTTCCTTGATAATTTTGTTGAGAATTGTGTTGTTGTTGGTAAGGTTGTTGTTGGTAAGGTTGTTGTTGTCTACCTTGGTAATCTCTTTGATTTGCCATATAGTTCACTTCTTCAAAACCCGGAGGAGGACAAAATCCGGTGTCATGCTCCCCCTTACAAAGTTCGCAACAAGCTACTTGCTTACTTCTGCTTGGCTCCTTCATTTCTTTGATCTGTTGAGTCAAAAGCTCCACTTGTTGAGAGATAAGCTTGTTTTGCGCAAGGATCGCATCGTTAGTTCCCAATTCAAGGACACCGGGCTTCTTTTGAGAGTTGCCACGGCTTTGACTTTGAAGATCGTTTAGAGCCATTCTATTGATAATATCAGTTGCTTCCTCGGCATTCTTTGCCATCAAGCTTCCTCCCGCAGTGGCATCCAACAAAGTCTTACAATTCGGTTGGAGACCATTCTTGAAGATATGAATTTGTGTTAACTCATCAAACCCGTGACCTTTACATTTGCGAAGCATGGACTTGAATCGTTCCCATGCTTCATTGAGGGATTCATTAGTGCCTTGAGAGAACACTGAAATTATTGTTTTTGACTCCATGAAACGGTTATGAGAGAAGAACCGTTCAATAAATTTTTCCTTCAAGACATTCCAATCGGTCATCACGGCTGGCGTTTGATCGAGGTACCAATCCTTTGCCTTGCCAAGCAAAGCATGCGGAAATAATCTTTTAAAGAGAGGTAACTCTTGTGCTGGATCTACACCGGCCGCTAATGCAATCTCATAGAATTTTGTGAGAAATGCAAAAGGATCTTCATGGTCCATTCCGGTGAATGGACTTCCATACAATAAATTCAAAGTTCCAGTTTTCATTTCAGCTTGCCTTCCTTGATTGTTGTTGGCAAACTGAGCGGTATGTCGTGGACTGTTCACACAAGGTGTGGATGCGGGAGGTGGAGGTGGTTGCGCCATGATTGGTGTGAATGGTGGTGGTGGTGTTGTAGTAGAACTTCCTTCTTGCTCTTGTCTTTGTCTTGCAAGCTGCCTCCTCCGTCTAGTTCTGCTATTGAGCCTACGAGCGGTTCTTTCAATCTCAGGATCGAAAAGAAGTTGGTCCGCCGGTAGTTTCCCTCGCATAAACCAAGTCTGCACACTTAAACAAAACACATCAACAAGCACAAGAAAAATTGTAACAAGTTGAAAACTTCACAACTATTGCTATGCTTGAAATATCAATTTACAATCCCCGGCAACGGCGCCAATTTGTTGGAGTACAAATAGAGTTAGGGTTTTAGTTATCGTTCCACAGAGATTGTTTGGTGATATCGCAGCCGTTCTAAAGTCGTAATGTTTCAAACTTTAAAGTAACAGGGGGTTTTAGATTGTTTTCGTAACGTTTGCATTCAAAGTTAATTAAAACGGTAAAAAGATTGTTTTAACGGTTTATAAAAGCATGTCAAGATTAGGGTTCGGCAAACCACTTCGCACGTATATAATCGATACGCTAATGAACTTGCTTGAATGATAAATACAATCACATATCCTCCCAATATGTTTATCTCTAACACATATTGTGAGTTTTGCCATTTTGATCCTTTGTTGATTTCTCACACAAACTATCAAAATGACAACATTAGAGTTCAATATTTATGAACATCAACACACATTGCTATCTCTAGCCAATATACATTGATGGATGACAAACCTAGGTAAAGAGTTGGAGCACATTTCTCAATCATGATCCAACACAAAGAATGGACATAAAAACAAGGTTTATCATCATACATTCATCATCCAAGAGTTCACAAGAGAGGATCAATCCATATACATACAAAGTAACGGTTCACCTACATCTAACCTTGACACAAAAGGTAACTTAGCTCTCCATTGGCATGGAAGCTAAACAAACAAGAAGATGAAGAAGATTATTTAACATCAATGACGATATCTCGAAGAATGATGCTTTCAATCTTCCTCAAATGGATGCTACAGTGTTCACAAAGTGTTCTTCTCTCTACTGTCAAAAGGATCCCTCAAAAGAAATGCAGACAAAACTATTTATAAGGGGGCCACAAATCGCAGAGCGCGCTGAGCGCGGCCTCATTAATTGCCAAAATGACCTAGAGCCCGCTGAGCGGGCTGCCAATCCGCGCTGAGCGCGCAAGCTACTGCCACTACCTCCTTCTTCGCGCTGGGAGCGCTGAGCGCGCTCAAAGCATGCTCAAAAAATCCAAATTTTCCAAAACTGTTTTTGTGCCATCCTCAAGGCTCCATTCTTGACCTTTCCATGTAAAAATCTGCACAAAAAACACAAAAGATAGATAGATACGATAAATAATGAAATTAATTAGAAAACGGTTATAAACGGAAACAATGGGAAAACATGGATTTACGAATAAAGCTCACAAAAAAGGTGCTAAAAACTAATCTAAATATTAACACTTTTTAGCACCTAACACATGTCTAAAAAAAAGCTACCTATTTCGACTGCACATTACCTAATGCAACTTAAACAATTTATTTTTCCTAAAAGCTCATTCATAACACATAAAAAGGATTGATTTGTGTAAAATTTACCAAATTCTAAAAGAAGATTGAAAGGAGTGAGAACCTTTGCAGGAAATCAAGTAAAATGAAGTGAGTATCTTGATTTGAGAAAAAAGTTTCTCTTTTACAACAATGACAATATATGATGCATGACATACAACAATTCAATGACAACAACATAATAATTAATACAACCTATCTTTGACTGTAACAATCATAAAATAACATCATCATGATAACGAATACAACTCCACTATGACTATAGACGAATATGCATTCACTACTACGAAAAACCCATTTAACAACGGTTGGAAATGACATATAATGATGGGGGCGAAGGTGTTGTTATGTAGAGTGTTGTTGTATATGAGGTACGTACAATGACGGTCCTGGGACCGTTGTTGTATTCCAATATGCACGCACCATTTCACAACGGTTAGTTTACTCAACCGTTGTGATATAACTAAACTGTGATCTGGTTCAATTCTTAGCAACAAATTTTTTTTTTATATTAGCGTTTGACATACAACTACGGATAGGTTTATAACCGCTGCCAAAAATAGCCTGTTTTAAATATAAAATTTATCTGCTTATCAAATTATTCCTATATTTTATCCTGTCAAAACAACTTCTGTTTACATGCAAACACAATATGTGCATCAAACATAATTCTTCCTATATTTTATCCTTATAAATGAATCAGAGAATTTACATCAAAATAAATTTACATCAAAAGCTAAATGAATCAGAGATTTAAACTGCTAACATTGTTTAAATCAAAAGCCAATATTATTGATTTCATTATGTGCATCAAAAGGCAAAACTATTGTTTACATTATGTGCATCAAAAGCCAAAAATACGTGCATAAAAAAATGTTTCTGATATGTCAAACAGCATGAGCAGAACCCTTAAGCGCATTGTGGATATACGCCCAACGTTTACGAAGATCCACAAAGTCCTCAACGGGGAATGGGGTTTCGTAGTTAAACATCTACATAAGAGCAAAAAATTGAAGATCATGCATGATAATAATTCAATAGTCAACTTATATATTAATATATGTAAACATTTTATGGCATATATACCGTATCCCATGAATCAGCAGTGCTGGCAAGGACAGTGTTTAACATGTGTTTCATGATAAAATACCCACACTCGTAACTCCCGCGTTGTTTCCTCGTCTATAAATTACATGAATATAAAAACATGAATACAACCACACATGCATGAATGTAAATGAAATAAACAGGTAATCGGGCCACTTACTTTAGGAGCAAGGTATGTGGGCTTTTTCCTAACATTATTCATTATATTAACTTGCTCCACAATACTGCACATTGAAAATTGAATTAAACATATTACATGAAAAACTAATTACAATTAATGCCAAAGAAAATGATATTATTAAACAAAGACACTTACGTTAATACAAGATCTTTCATTTCTTTGTGGAGTGGATCGTGCAAGGAACACAGTAATGTCACCGTATTTGTCCTAAACGATATTATGATCAATTGCCAATGACCACTGAATGAACACGAGAATATATATATATATATATATATATAGTTGTTACTAAAACAAAATTAAATATAGAATATAGAAATAAATTACAATAATACTAACCCACAGAGGAATGGTGCAAGGTAACATTCTTTTCCTCCGTCATTTAGCCGGCTTTTCAAGTACTTTTCTCTGATATTTTTATCATTATACGCCCAAGCAATAAAACTTGGATCCAAGATTCCATAGGTACTTGATTTATTCAATTCTATACAAACACGGTGAATGTACCTAAATGGTCAAAGAAAATGAATAAATTAAGGGAGAAAATACAAAAAATTATAATGTTCTATAATGACATGTATGTTCGACTATATACTTACGTGCACCAAACTTGCAAAATAGCTATGTCAAGCCACTTAAATCCTGCGAGAAAATCCCTCACATCTTCAGGAGTGTAATACACTAAATCTAATTTCGGGCAATGTTCTAGCGGGAGAGCTTGCGCAAGGTCTGTTGTTGAAATGGACAAGTATAAACTTGTTATTTCATTTGGACTAGGGTCCAATATCCCATTGCGGTTATCTATAGGGGGAGGGGTTGTACAATTACTTCCTTTTTTAGAAGCGTGATTTACGACACTTCTACTTGGAGTTTGATTATCACCAACGCAACGATGATCTTTATTATTAGTTCGTTGTTCGAGGCTTTCACTTAATATCTACATCACAACATTCAATTAGAACATAAAACAAAAATAAGCACAATATATTCAATTAGAACATACAATATATATCATACAAAAATAAGCACGATTTACGACACATACCGAATACAACTCTTTTAAATTTTCCACTTCTTTCTCCCTTTTTTCCCTCTCCTCTTCAAACAGCCTCCTTTGCTCTGTCAGTTGCTTCTCAACATTCTCAATCTTTTGTCGTTGAGCAAGAAATTCAGCCGTTTCGGTGCTTCTTCTTTGAGGTCCAAAGTATGACCTCAAGCCGACACCATCTCCAACACCACGAACACGACCTCCATGCTCAGCTGTTCTGATAGCTTCGACTAATATGTCATGTCGTGCTTCCGGAACAAATGTTCCTTCACGGGCCGCCACAACCAAATTATCCTACACAACATGAGCAACTTACATAAGCAAACGCATTTAAATAACAACTCATGAGCAACTTACATAAGCAAACGCATTGAAATAACAACTCATGAGCAACTTACATAAGCAAACGCATTTAAACAAAACATATACTTACAATTTTCTCAGCAACTACTCTTGAAGCCTCAGAGGTGTACTCTCCATTAGGTCTTAATCGAGCCCTCTTCCATTTCTCATGTCTTGAAGGTGGAGATGAAATGTCACCATCTCCTCATTCTTATTGTTTTTCCTGCATTATCCTCTTCTCAAGTTTCCTGTAACCCCCACGAGACAATCTATGGGGGTACATGTTTTTCGCCTTGTTCTGAATTCCTACTTCTCTTTTAGCCTGTTATTAACATAGTGAAAAATGTGTATGATTAATATCTATAACTCATTAGCATAACATTATAGGTTACATAAGACTAGTACTAACCTTGAATTCCTTAGAACGGCGTTTCTTCGCAAACATGTGCCACACCTTCTTCAATAAAAAACTATACTGAATCAATGGAGGTTGAAGACCGCTCTTAGGCTTCGTAATGTAGTAAGCCGTGAGCCGTGACTTAAATCCCCTCCAACGAACACCGGCATAAGTTATCCACTTTCTTTTCAATTTTGAGTCATCGGTAAACTCAAAATTCAACTACATTAAATCAATATATAAGTATGAATTAGAAACTATAGGTAGTGATATCAAATATATGAAAATTATAGTATGAAATACCTTAACGTCTGTCCATATGCTGTCTTTGACATTAACATCCACTTCTCTCCAACCATCAATCAATATACCGACTTTTCTACGTGCAAGGAACGCAACATAACTCCTAAAAGTGGCGTAATGTGGACAATCCACTGATCTGTAGTGCGAATCAAACTCGAACAGAATTTTTACACCAGATGAGTTGCGGACTGATGTGAATTAGGGCATCATTGTGACACCTCTTTGTGATCTTTTCGTTTGACTTTCAATTGTTTGAGTTTCATTGGCTAACCTTTCATTTGTTTGAGTTTCTTTGCTAGTTTCTGATGAAGAACTCGACAAGGTAGACATCTAAGTTCAAAAACAACAACAACAACAACATGAACAACAATGGCAAAAGAGTTTACTGTAGATGCATGGGGAAAATATTTTACGTACCCTAAACGTGACGACGAAGTAAACGATGTTGGTGTTGGTGTTGTTGTTGTCTTCCTTCTTTACGACAACGACGGTGTTGTTGTTATCTTCCTTCTCGACGGTGACGATGATGACGACGGTGTTGGTAGGTGCGTAATCTTCTATTTTCTTCACGATCGTGACGATGATGACGAAAATGACAACAAATGGATACTGATGATGCAAGCTTTGGTTGAAATCTTGTATTGTTTCACAGTATTGAACGTTAGGGTTTAGGGTTGAAAACGTGTAACGTTTCGTCTGGTTTCTATTTTCAATGGAAAAAAGGATAATGAAGAGACAATGCAACTAGCTAGCTTGGAGAATATTGAAAAGCTACTGCGACGGTCAACAATATAAACCGTTATGATATATTATTTTCATAATGATATTTCATATTAAAGCGCCAGAGTTATATTTAGAATTAAAAATTAAAAAAACATACAAAATATATCACAACGGTGTATATAAACAACCGTAGTCATAACTTTTAATTTTTTAAATTAAAATTAAATAAAAAAGAAAAGGCACGCTTTAGCATAAAAGGAATAATATATATGATGGCGCTGAGGTTCGAACACATGAAAGCTTGATGGTATCACCACGGTTGATTTATCAACCGTTGTTATATAGAGATAATCACCATGGTTGGTTTATCCACCGTTGTTATATACAGATAATTTTTATTCAATAAACAAATAAAATACAACCGTGCCTTAGTTTAAATATGTCACAATGGTGTAGGGATGAAGCGTTGTGAGCATGGCGTCGTTGTTTACGCGTTTTGTAGTAGTGATTCAGTGCATCATCAATAATTCTCATCTGAACTACTCATCTCAACTCATCAACAAGCATGTACAATAATTTACATAATATTATACTTGCATTTTCACCAGATATATTCACACATTGAATATATACCCACAATTACACATATTACTCACTTATGCACAATATCACTAAACAACGATCGATTAATTACACAATTTAATTAATCAACTAATATTCGTCAAGATACACCAAACAACAGCCAAACACTGACCGCACGACAAAACCTCACTAAAAATCAAACTCAGCAGGCCAACACGCACCCATTGACACGATGACAGGTAGCCTGTCACCAGGATGACGCACATCATCACCCTTATCCCTCAACCGTCACCCTTGTGACTACGCTTACCGAGGACCATGACGGTCTCCCCATTAGACAGATGACACTCGTCAGCATTTTCAAAGCACATGACGACCGATACATCATGTAGGTGACGTCTGTCACCATGTTAACAGAAGCAAAAACGCGTTATGCCATTGTAGAACCTTTAAAACACACTAAATTAACCCTAAAACATCCTCAAACAACCCATAATTGATACATACATGATTAACACATATTAGCATGTTATTTCCCATTAATTTTTAAATCACAAAAAATGAGAATTACATTCATGTTCAAAATCCTCAATTTCATACCAAACATTATGTTTACGAATACTTTAGTATACCCAACAATCACCACAATTACAGAGCACATATTTCAGTCGATTCTTTGCATAAAACTGAATTACATTCATATAATCCATCGCATAAACAATCAAAAGAAAAGGAAGAAAATCGTATTGGAGGTTAAGGGAAATCTCTCTACCCTTTCATGATTGAGTCGCCCTTAGATTTATAATTCCACTACCTTGAAAATCCAGCAAAAACAATCTAACAACCCTCTATGGAGTTTTCTTCACCAAACCCTAACTTTCATTTTCGCGTACTGACAAATGCTCTCATAATCCTTATTTTTTTATTTATTTTCTAAATATATATAATAACCTAATTAACTTTCTTTTTAATTAACTTTTGGCCAAACGAAAAAAAAAACTCTTAATTACTAATAATATGTTTTTATTATTTTCACTTTTTACCCCAACTTTTACTATTTTCTAAATTTCCTATTAATTAATTAATTAATTAAATCTCACTAAAAAACTAGTTAATTATGCACAATTCACCACAAATATCAACATCGACTAAACACGTTATAATTCACATAAAATAATTTTAAATAAATAAAACAGCTATATTAAATAAATAAATAAATAAATAAAAGACTAATTAAATCGAGATTTTACATTATATATTTCCATTAGTGAAAAACTCACACATCACCCACATAAGCACTAAACATGACTAAATTGTGTAGGCCATAATGATTTGGTCAATAGACAAGGGCTTGCTTATAAATATCAAACATAAATTTTTTCAACTGACACATTCAATCAAAGAGACTATTTTACACATTTTTATTTGTTAGTCTTTATATATTTATCTTACCTTTTATGTATTTTTGGCCTGCAACTTTTAATATGTCTGTTCCGTCTCACTTTATTTTTTTGCAGGCTTTTGTGAGCGCTGATATTTATATACAATTTTAATTTTTAGATGCAATGCCCATGAACCCATCTCCACCCTTATTTTTTGATGGAGCATACCAAAATTTTAAACCTACACACTCAACTATACCTATTTTGTCGATCCATTTTTTTCATATTTTTGCAGCCATGTTTAAAAAGGTGGTCATATTCTCATTTGTCACTCCTACTTTTAGTTTAGTATCCTAGCATCATGAAATCTCACAAATATTGTATTCCATCGGTTTCAAAATGAAAGTTTTTTTTGTTAAAAAATTTTGTTCTAAAATAAGAGTCTTTTTAAGTTTTCAATGCAATCTTAATTAATTTTTACCAACTTCACCCTTAATAATTATTGTCTACACTATTTTCAAGATATTACATCACACCATACTTTTGTGACAACCAATAGTAATTAAGGACAGTATTGTAAAATTGTTACACTTAATCATTTAATCATTACTTTTCTTAATTTATGTTCTTAAAAGACTTTTATTTTGAGACGAAGAGAGTATTTAAGACTCTTTATGCTAGTAGTTAAGGAACTCAAAATTATGAGTTGATGAACAAAATTTCTTCATCATTTAAACTGTTTAAAAAAAATAGAATCACACATGAAAATTATTAACTGGTATCTCGACTATTTTTTTTAGTTCAACAGGTGTAAACATATTAAAAGATATAATTTAAATTTAACAATATTTTTTTAATTTAATTGAAATAAATTATAACCTTTAAATTTTTATAGATATTTGATTTTTCTTTAATTATATATAAAATATTATTTGTAAATAATTGTGATATATAATTGTTTAAAATATTTTAGACCGACAATACATAACAATTATTCTCATATTTTTTATTCAATAAAATAAAAATATATTATTAAATTATACTATTAAATTATAGCTTCAATTGTTTTGTTGTAAAATTTGCCTTTTCATCGAACTTAAATGATATTAGAACTTCAAATATGAATTTAATTTAGTGAGCGCGTGAAGCACACATAATAATGGTGAAAATTCAGCGGAGTTGTTACGAAGTTGTGACAGGGCAGAAATGGGCGCCCACAAGCAGATCGTGATTGGTTGTTGGATTCTCTTATCCTTCTCATACTTCACCCGTATCGTAACAAAGCCGGTATAGCTTATCCTTGACTATAGTGTACGAGCACGCCCGCCTCTTGACCATTCCTGCTTCTTTGGGATCTTCGGGCAGTTTGCCCGACATGAGGTATTAGTATACCGGGGTCATCCAGCAATTGCTGTCCCAGATGGCGTTGATGTCTGAAACTATGGCCGATTTGTCGATGCTCGGGCGGGAAAGCACTTCTTGTATGACAGATTTGTTCCCACCTTTCTTCTTTGTGCTCGCCAATTTGGACAAGACATCTGCTCGGGCATTGTGCTCGCGGGGGATATGAGTTACTTCCGCGGAGGTGAACTTTTTCATCTTTTCTTTCACCAAGGCCAAGTATTCTATGAGGCTGTCGTTCTTGGCTTGGTACTCTCCTCGGACTTGCGAGGCCACGAGCTGGGAGTCGGTGAAGAGTTTGACCTCCTTGGCGCCGAGGTCCTCGGCCAGCCGAAGTCCTGCGAGGAAGGCCTCGTATTGGGCTTGGTTTTTCGACGTCGGGAGGGATAGTTCGAGGGATACTTCGATCAGGATGCCTTCCGCGTTTTCGAGGATGATGCCCGCCCCGCTTCCCTTCGGGCTGGATGCTCCATCGACATAGATCATCCATTTCTGGGATCCGTTGGTCGAAGGTTTCGGGACGGTCATCTCCGCTACAAAGTCGGCCAATACCTGAGCCTTCAGGGGTTTCCCCCCTTCGTATTGGATGTCAAACTCGGCGAGCTCGAGCGACCACCTCAGCATCCTCCCTGCCATGTCCGGTCGTCCGAGGAGCTGCCTTATAGGCTGCTCGGTTCTTACGATGACGGTGTGGGCGAGGATGTAGTGGCGCAGCCTCCTGGCCGTCGTGACGAGGGCCAGGGCGACTTTCTCTATTTACTGATACCTACGCTCGGGGCCTTTGAGGGCTTTGCTCGTGAAGTAAATTGGCCTCTGCCCGTCCGGGGTTTCCCGAATGAGGACACCGCTGACTGTTTCACTCGTGATCGCAAGATACAAGAAGAGTGTCTCCCCGCTCTCAGACCGTGAGAGGACCGGGGGCTGCGATATGACTTGTTTTAGGTGGAGGAGCGCCTACTCGCATTCTTCGCTCCACTCAAACTCCGCTTTTTGTCGAAGAAGTTTGAAAAATGGGAGTGTGTACTGTGCAGATTTGGTGACGAAGCTGGAGAGAGCGGTGACCATCCCGTTCAATGATTGTATCGACTTCTTTGAGTCCGGAGTAGGGAGCTCGGAAAAAGCCCTACATTTTTCGGGGTTGGCCTCGATTCCTCGTTCTGTGAGGTAAAATCCGAGGAACTTACCTGCCCGAACGCCGAAGGTGCATTTGTCGGGGTTAAACCTCATGCGGCATCTCCTCGCCGTGTCGAACACCTTCTTGAGGTGCGCGGTGTGGTCGACTTCTTCTGCGGATTTGACGATCATGTCGTCCATGTAGACCTCGAGCATGTCGCCGATTTCAGCCCGAAAAACCTTATTCATCATCCGTTGGTAGGTCGCACCGGCGTTCTTCAGATCGAAGGGCATCACGTTGTAATAGTAGTTGCCCGACGCGGTCATGAAGGCCGTGTGTTGTTTGTCGACCTTGTCCATGGGAATTTGGTTGTATCCCGAGTAAGCGTCCATGAAGGATAGTAGTTTGTAACCTGCAGAATTGTCGACCAGCTGGTCGATGTTTGGCAAGGGATAGCAGTCTTTCGGGCAAGTCCGGTTAAGATCAGTATAATCAACGCACATCTTCCATTTTCCATTATTCTTTTTAACAAGTACAACGTTGGACAACCAGGTTGTGTATCTGGCCTCCGAAATAAAATTTGCCTCTAGGAGGTCTTTTACAGCTTTTTCAGCAGCCTCCGCTTTTTCGGGAGACTGCTTACGCCTACGTTGAGCTATGGCCCTAGCGACCGGATCTACTGCAAGCTAATGGTAAGCCACCTCGGGGTCGAGGCCAGGCATCTCGGATGCGCTCCACACGAAGAGATCAGCGTTCTCCCTTAGACATGCCTTCAGCTATTCCTTCGCCAGGTCGGGGATCCCGGTGCCAATCTTCATGTTGCGGTCTGGATCGTCCTCGAGGACCACGAGCTCAAAGTCTCCGTCCGAGATGGGGCGCGTTGGGTAGAGAGGTCTCCCGTTGTTTTCTGCCTGGAGGTCGAGGTCTTCTGCCCCGTCTTCATCGGGTTCGCCCGGGAACCTGCTGCCAAGCTCGACCGTGTTGACGCGCGGGAGAGATACCTGTTCGGCGTCCTGGGGTGGCTTGGCCACGGTCTTGGGTTTGGCGCCGATGGAACTCATGCCTTTGATGGCGGCGTCGAAGCATCTTCTGGCCGAGTCGATGTCCTCGTGCATCGTCACTACTCGTCCCCTGGTCGTGTAGTACTTCATTTTGAGGTGGACCGTTGATGGTACCGCCGTAAGTTCAGCCAGGGTGGTCATCCCGAGGATGCAGTTGTAAAGGGACGGGCATTCGACCACCAGGAAACGGATCTTCACCTGTCGGGCAGTGTCTTCGGCCCCGAATGTAACCATCAGCTCCACGTAACCCCATGGTCTGGTGGTGGTTCCGTTGAACCCCTGTAGATCTGAACCGACGTACGGGGTCAGATGTCTGTCGTCGAGCTGAAGGGTTTCGAACAGATGGGTGTACATGATGTCGACCAAATTTTCCTGGTCGACTAGGATCCTTCGAACGTCAAAGTTCACCATCTGTGCCCTGACCAGGAGGAGAATAGTGGCGTTTGGCGCTCCCCCGGGGAGTTCCTCGAGGTAGAAAGTGATAGGGTTGGAGTTTCCCCGCACTTTCTCGAGAGTGGTTGTCTTCGCCGACGTTGCAGATTCCAACTCGTCAAATTTTCGCTTGATCGATCCGACAAACAACTTCTCGGGACCACCCCCAGAGATGACCATCGCCCTGGGGAAGCTTTCCCAGGTGCTACGGGCAGTGACGGGGTCCTCGTGGGGGAAGGTCGCCCACATGTTGCGAATTGCTTCTTTGCCCTCAATGATTGGGGGGACAAAGAAATCTTCAGGTCGGGTGACACTGAGGGCGACCTGAAGGCGACTCTCATCGGGGGGAGGCATCGTCTCCTCGACGTTCTGGGCTTCCCGGGAGCTGGAACGAGGAGTGTCATTCTTCTGGGCGTATTTCTTTAGGTGCCCCTCCTTGATCAAAATTTCAATCGCATCTTTGAGATGAATGCAGTCTTCTGTCACATGCCCGTGACTCCAGTGGAACCTACAATATTTTGACTTGTCAACGTTTGATTTAGGGGCAGTGGGCTTGGGAAAGCGGACTCCTCCTTTCACAAATTCTGAGTTCTGGCACTCGGAGAGGATACGCGCGCGGGGAGCGTTGAATGGGGTGTACTCAGTGAACCGGCCAGCTGGACCGCGTGGTTCACGAGGTTCCCGGGGGCGATTATCTCTCTTTCTTTCTCCTCCTCGTCTGGGAGGGGAGTCTTCTTCTTTGTGGCCGCGGGGCCCTTCTTTGCGCCTCGATTCAAGGGCGATATGTGCCGCCTCCGACTCCTCGAGCTCGATGTACGATTACGCCCGTTGGAGGAGATCCTCGAGACGGCGGGGTCTGCGGAGGCCCAAGGACTTGGCAAAGTCAGATCTGAAACGTAGCCCGTGGATGATTAAATATTTCTTCATGTCATCGGTTGTATGGACCTCGACAGCTTCTCTGTTGAATCTCTCAATGTAGTTCCGGAGAGATTCGTTCTTCCCCTGAAAAATGCTTTCTAGGGCAGCTTCTGTCTTCGGGTGTCGACGAGATGCAGTAAAATGTTTGGTGAAGCGTTGTCTTAGTTGCTTCTAGGATGTGATCGACCCGGGTGCCAGACCCTTGTACCATGTCATGGAGCCCTTCCTCAAAGTGGTGGGGAAAAGCCTACACTTGATGGCTCCCCTGACGTTTCTGAAGTCGAGCATGGCTTCGAAGCTTTCGACGTGGTCGTCGGGGTCGGACAGGCCGTCGTAGTTCCCCAGCTGCGGAGGCTTCTCCATGCCCGCAGGAATTGGGGCGTTCATAATCTCCCACGACAGAGGGGTCCTCTGGTCGTCGTCGTCACTTCCTGTCGGGGACATCGAAGGGGATCGCTGATGCCGTGGAGGGGAATTCCTCGAGCGGCGCCTCGGCCTCTCCTCGGTCTGCTTGGACTTCTTGGTGGTGGTGGAGGCCCTGGGTTTCTTCTGAGGCGGGGAATGAGGGCGTTTCTGGGAGATCGTCGACTGGGGGCGCTCAAGATGTGGTCGACGACCCTCGCGCACCGGCGAGGGTGCCGAGACTCGTCTGAAAGAGTCCTTCGCGGGGAAGGGGAACGACGAGGCGACGGTGGACGGAGATGTCTTCGGGGGGAAGATCGTCGTGCCCGCCCTTGCTCCAGCGCTTCAATCCTGGTATTCTGGTGCGCGATCAACTGATTGATCAAGGCGAACAGGGCCACGGTGCTCGCGTCTGCGTTGGGCGGAGGAGCAACTGGCTGAAAAACGGCTTGCTGATCGTCTTGGTGGGCGGCATTGTAAGCCACGTCTTGGGAGTCTGGGGAGGCGGTCTGCCCGTCTCTCACGTCGCCTTCTTCGACGTGGAGGGCAACAGCGTCTTCGCGGTGGTTCCCGTTCTCGAGTTGCGCGAGGACGATGTCTAGAGCTTTGTTAGCGGACGGATTGCCGGCCATGATGGTGATGAATGAGAGTTGCTTTGGTTTATCGAAGGAAAAACGGGGAAGCAAAGGGTTCCCACAGACGGCGCCACTGATCGTACCTGGTGGCCAACAACGTCGTCTGGGCTTCAGCTCCGGTGAGGTTGAAAGACGGCCGGGGGGGGGTGTATCTACAAGGTACTCCGACGCTCAAGTAAGGTAACAGTCAGAGAGAAAGCAAGTACAAGAGAAGAAGGTTAGAGTGTAAAGAAGTGAGTAACCTGACCCTCTCAAGTGAGAGGGTATTTATAGAGAGCCCCCAGCGTGGGGCCAACAGTTACTTGCATTGGGCTGGATTTCCAGGCCCAATCCAAGTAACTGCCAGAGCTTACGTGGCGTAGTGAAGACCAGCACGTGGTCTTCGCCCTGGGTAACCGTTCCTAGATCTCCGGAATTAGGGCAGACCGATTCCATCGGGAGTGGGTAGTTACATGAGAACGTGTCCTCGCGGGGAGGAGTCCTTTGTCTCGCGGAGGGACGTGTCCTCGCGGGGAGGACTCTTGCGTGAGAAGGAGGTGGCTCCTCGCAGGGAGGAGCACTTGAGTGTCGAGGAGGAACGAGCCCGGGGAGGCCTAGCCCCTGCCCGACGCTCCATGCCATGCGTGTGTCCGACAGCGTGGAGAAGGGGCAAGTGCCCGACATTGGTCGCGCTAAAAGGCCCTTGTTGGGCCATCCCAAGACGTGTGGGTTGGGCCTGCTCGACTGAGGAGCAGACCCCGGCCCAGTCCAGAACAGTAATTAAGGACAATATTGTAAAATTGTTACACTTAATCATTTAATCATTACTTTTCTTAATCTATGTGTAATAACCTTAAAAGACTTTTATTTTGAGACGGAGAGAGTATTTAAAACTCTTTATGCTAGTTAAGGAACTCAAAATTATGAGTTAATTAACAAAATTTCTTCATCATTTAAACTGATTAAAAAAAATAGAATCACACATGAAAATTATTAACTGATATCTCGACTATTTTTTTAGTTCAACCGGTGTAAACATATTAAAAGATATAATTTAAATTTAACAATATTTTTTAATTTAATTGAAATTCATCGATAGAATAAATTATAACTGTTAAATTTTTATAAATATTTGATTTTTCTCTAATTATATATAAAATATTATTCGTAAATAATTGTGATATATAATTGTTTAAAATATTTTATACCGACAATACATAACAATTATTCTCATATTTTTTATTCAATAAAATAAAAATATATTATTAAATTATAGCTTCAATTGTTTTGTTGTAAAATTTGCCTTTTCATCGAACTTAAATGATATTAGAACTTCAAATATGAATTTAATTTAGTCAGCGCGTGAAGCACACATAATAATGGTGAAAATTCAACGGAGTTGTTACGAAGTTGTGACATGGCAGAAATGGGTGCCCACAAGCAGATCGTGATTGGTTGTTGGATTCTCTTATCCTTCTCATACTTCACCCGTACCGTAACAAATCCGAACCCAACGAACTCAATCAAACTCCGCGAATCCAAAAGCAAAAAAACACTTTGTCTGAAACTAACTTCAATTCAATTCAAAACATGTTATGCGGCGTCGTCAGCACTTCCTTCACTTCCATCTTACCCAGAAATAAACAACCCTCTCTCTCTTTTCATCCCAAATCAATTTCATGCTCCCTCCCAGGTACACTTTTTTATTTATTAGGGTTTGTTTGTTTTTTTTTTCTTTTCTTTTTCTTATGTATCTGAATTTGGGAAAATCATGTGCAGGAGCTGTGGTTGAATCTAAATCAACCAATGTTGCTGAACCGCTTTTGCTTAATGCGGTTCGAGGAGTAGAGGTTGAAAGACCCCCGGTTTGGCTTATGAGACAAGCTGGAAGGTACATGAAGGTAGGTTTATGCATTCAATTTCTATGTATTTGTTATTTTAGAACATTTTAATTTAGTGTTTGGTGTTTGTATGTGATTTTTATGAATATTCTTTATAGTTACTGTTTTAAATTACTTACCTTTTAACCTAAATGAAATACTGAATTGACTCTATTAATCATGTTCAGTGGGAATTTGTTGGTTTATTAGAAAGAAATTGCATTTGGTTTTAGAAGATGTTTGTGTTTAGCACTTTCATTTTTCACTTTCTATGATATACTAATAATGGCTGGAGAAATGTTGAACGTTTTCCAAAACTTATCGCCATCATAGATAATTTTCTGCGGTTTTTCTTTTCGTAATGAATTTAGCCCAAGTATTTGTTTTTTGAATATTCGCGTTCTCTGTCTGGTTTCCTATACTTAATTATACTGTTTTAGATGCTACTGAATGTCTAACTGGTTGGGTTGTTATCCTTCAATTCATGAATAAGGTTAGTGAGTTGTTTTCTTTATTGAAAGGAAATCTGATTTTTCGAACTTTATTATTAACCAGAGTTATCAAGCTATCTGTGAGAAACATCCTTCATTCCGCGAAAGGTCTGAAAATGTTGACCTTGTGGTGGAAATTTCGTTGCAGCCGTGGAAAGTCTTCAAGCCGGATGGGGTAACATTACTCTCTAGCACTCGTTTTATGTTCTTATGCTGTGCGGCATTTTTTTTTGTTACCCTGTTTTCCTTTGGGCTGTGGTTCTGATTATGTTGGTAATGATAATTTGCTTGATTCTGATTCTGTAACAGGTTATTTTATTTTCTGATATTCTTACCCCGCTTTCTGGGATGAATATACCGTTCGATATTGTGAAAGGGAAGGGTCCTGTCATCTTTGATCCTGTTTACTCAGCCGGCCAAGTTGATCAAGTGAGGGAGTTTATTCCGGAAGAATCAGTTCCATATGTCGGTGAAGCACTGTCAATTTTGAGGAAAGAGGTATGAGGATCCTATGTCATTGTTACCTTTGCGTCCCTGTTTTATCATTTCATACTATGCTTCTTTTTATAGCTATATAAAAGTGATACCTGTCTGTTGAATCAAATAAAATGACACTGTTTAATTCTTCAGATTTATTTGAGATAAAAAACACCCTTCAATTATTCTTGTTATCGAATGAAAATTTAATATAATTGTTACATTATTCTTGTTATCTAATGTATAATGCCCCTGTGAATATTTTTTTTTATTGAACAGGTGGATAATAAAGCTGCAGTCCTTGGATTTGTGGGGGCTCCATTCACCTTGGCATCGTATGTGGTTGAAGGCGGTTCATCGAAGCACTTCTCTAAAATAAAGAGATTGGCTTTCTCTGAACCCAAGGTAATCTTCAACCTTCTTACTCTCTACTCTTAGGTATAGCAAACTTGTATTTGTGATACTTACGATGTGGTTAAAGTCTGTAACATGTTTTTTATGCTTTTGAAAAAAAAAAACTAGAAGATGAAGGAAAACAAAACAGATTTACAATTATTTTGAGAAGCTTTTTTGAGTAGGCATATGAGTAAAAGCTATAATTTTCCAGTTTTTTTTTTCTTCTTTTTAATATTATATTGTAATGGGCCTATTACATTGAATGAAAAGCTTGAATTATTGATCTATGATTAAAAAGCCATCTGCGTGATTCGTGTTTATCAATTCAATCACTTCTTTATTATCATTTAGTCTCAAGTACTGTATTTATACCATCATGCTTTCAACTTTCCGAATGGCTACAAGTTCTGCATTATTATTTCTTTAACTTATCACACACTCATTTACTTATTGAACTGTGATTTGTCTCCAGATTCTTCACTCATTACTGCAGAAATTCACCACATCAATGGCTCGATACATCCAATACCAAGCTGACAATGGAGCTCAAGCTGTTCAGATCTTTGATTCATGGGCAACCGAGCTTAGTCCAGTAGATTTCGAACAGTTCAGTTTACCTTACTTGAAGCAGATCATTGATACCGTGAAGAAGAGCCATCCAGAACTCCCTCTTATCCTCTACGCCAGTGGATCAGGCGGCTTGCTCGAGAGAATAGCCGCGACCGGTGTGGATGTAATTAGCTTGGATTGGACGGTTGATATGGCCGATGGTAGAAAGCGATTGGGACCAAATGTAGCTATCCAAGGTAATGTCGATCCCGGTGTTCTTTTTGGTTCGAAAGAGCTAATCAGTGATAGGATTTATGATACTGTGAAAAAAGCTGGTAGAGGGAAGCACATTTTAAATCTAGGTCATGGTATTGTAGTAGGTACACCTGAGGAGAATGTAGCACATTTTTTTGAGGTTGCTAAAGGAGTGAGATACTAAGTTAATTATGAATTTTTTTATATTAGCATTTTTGTTAATTTAATTTAAGTTAATATAAGAATTTGCTTGTCAATAATTTTTCTTTGCATGTACTAGTATATGACTAACAGGCTGTACATGTTGATGACACTTTGCTAAGTTAACGTTTTGCAAAATCCTCTTGACTTTTAACTATTTGAGCTTCTAAATATAAAATGACATATATTGTGTTAAATTCATCAACAAGTCCATTATGGTATTTTGCTCAGGAAAGTTTCATCTCATATGAAAATAATTTGTCAAATGAAGGTATTGTTGGGTGTGAAAAAACTGTTATTGCGATAAAAACATATTTTCGTAATAAACATTTGTTTTATTCCCTCTCCATTATATACAAGGAGAATGATCACAACCAACAATGACAACAACAGCTTGTCTTTCAAAGTTGGAGACTCATAATAATGAGTCATTATTGCTTCAAAATTCTCCATTTCTTGTATTTCCAATGCGTCTTCTTCCTCCACGTCTTCCAACAATATAGATTTGCATTCATTTTCTGATTCAGAACTATATTCTTCTTCTTCCTTAGATAAAAACTGTGATTTTATTTTAATGATTGTTTGCATTCTGGTCAATAAGTCGATGGGTCAACATTTTCTTTCACCATTCTAATTGCAAACACTTGATAATTGATCATCACTTTACACACCTTATTGATTATCTCCATAGATGTAGTTCTGATTAAACACCTTGCGAGACATCTAAATTTTCTTCTTCTAAGTTGGTTGATCAAAGATAGACCATTCTACTCTACTAAGGAAATATACTTTCGGATTTATTTCATAAGTATACTTTCGAACTATTTTTTTTATTATTATTATTATTATTATTATTATTATTATTTATTTATTTATTTATTTTTTGAAAAAAATGAGAGAGACTCATTTAAGAAATATTGTGGTGTGGTGCGTTTCTGCATTTTTGCATTTTATGGACATTATTGATTTTTCACTAGAGTGCGTGAGCACCACTAAGGATACAATAAGCAATCCTTAGTATAAATCATATTAAGATATATCTAACATATGACTGATAAAGGCCATTACTTTTGGCACACCCATTACTTTTACAACCCTTAGTGATTACTTTTGGCACACCCATTACTTTTACAACCCTTAGTGGTGCTCATGCACAATTGTAAAAAATCAACAATGTCCATAAAATACATAATTTAATATCTGGACGCCTCAAAATACAACCAAAGTCATGTTTCAGATGTAGGGCACAGATGAAACTATCAAAAAGTTAAGTTTCGTAATTTTTTTCAGAAGTTAACTTTCAAAATCCTTCATATTATCCCACATTATAAATAATTGTAGAAATGAGAACAACAACATAAATTAACATAAATCTTTGTTAAGACATACATAAAATACGTAACATTACATGGATTTTCATTAACATAAATCTAACATTACATTTCATCATCAAGAGATTGTTGAGGAAGTTTCAACATCTTTAGAATATCGCCAGTCGATCTCCCAACCGTCGCATCCACCTTGATCGAACTCTTTATTTCGTAATGGTGAAACTAGTAAGAGACCCGTGCGGGAGCACGGGTAAATTAATTTTGATATTGCAAAAATAATTATTTTAGATATACCTCTTAAAAGGTCATTTTAATTGAAAAAGAACACGAAAATAAATTAATTTTGATATTGCAAAAATAATTATTTTAGATATACCTCTTAAAAGGTCATTTTAATTGAAAAAGAACACGAAAAAATTATAAATTAAAATATTAAAAAAACCCTTTGCTAAAGACATAAAAACCATAAAAAATGAACAGAATGAAACATATACACTACAATGCTAGTGTATTACATGCAGTCTATAATTACATGCAGTCCTTCTAAAACACACATTAATCTACTTCATCCACTATGGAACTTGCTGTTGGTGGTATTCTATAGGTGGTGGAGTAAGAAAACAGTTTTTCGTCACTTTTTACACTGAACTTCCACTGGTGGAAGTTATACTTAAAAACACTCCAATTTTACTGAAGGCACGTTTTACACTTAACTTCCACTGGTGGAAGTTATACTTAAAAACACTCACAAATCTTTTTGTTGCTTGGATATAAAGCTTAATTTATGCAATTCCTGCTACTGAGCTATGGAGCTATAAAACTTGGAATCATAATATTAATCTACTTCATCCACTATGGAACTTGCTGTTGGTGGTATTCTAGAGGTGGTGGAGTAAGAAAACAGTTTTTCGTCACTTTTTACACTGAACTTCCATTGGTGGAAGTTATACTTAAAAACACCCCAATTTTACTGAAGGCACGTTTTACACTTAACTTCCACTGGTGGAAGTTATACTTAAAAACACTCCAATTTTACTGAATTCACTACAAACTCTTTTTTTCTGTTTTTTTATTTTTTATTTTTTTTATTTCTTCAACTTGCCTTTATATAGGCTTTAAGATGAAACTGATAGAGTATACAATAAGTTGGTAATTAAGATGAGGACTCTTTGGTTCTCTCAATCTTAATGCCTCTACCATAGATCTAAATAAAGACAATCATAATAATATGGTAATTAGAATTCTCTCATAATACTTACTAATAACAGAAAAAATGATTATAAATATATAAAGTAAATGATTATAAATGATTCACAATTACTTGCTAATGACTATGCTAATACATTATTTCTTTCTTAGCTTTATAATTATACAATTTTGTTATTGTTAATACATGTAGTGATGTATTAAAAAAGAGCCACAAACATTTAGATTTTTTATCGAATGATTTAATATAGGAATCAACTTGCTAAAGACATAAAAACCTTTGCTAAAGACATAAAAACCATAAAATTTTGAAATCTTATAAACAATTTAAATAATCAAAACCTGAGATAGGAACTAAGAACACAAATCAATATATTCGGAGAGGTCTTACAACTCACATGGTGAAAAACCTGGGATAGGAACTAAGAACACAGTTTTTCTTTAGTTAGGCAGAGTTCTAAATTCCTGTTATTTGTGGTTGTTGCCTAATGATTCAATGGTCTGTGGCATGTCTCTAGCTCCAATGGACATCAGTCATACTCCTTAGTTTCCAGGAATGTCAAGCTGGCAACATTAATAGTTTTTTCATCTGGGCCAAGTGGATCATAAGATGAATCTTCTCCAAATTCATTTGGCAGTGACTTCCAATGCAAGCAAGGTTCCCAATCTGCTTCGTTGAGTGTATTAAGTATCTCTTTTGCCACTATCTTGCTACCCTCATGTGTCAAATGAATTCCATCTCTATCAAACAGCATTCAAGAAAACAAATGAAAGATATTAATCAATCTCATTTGAAATGCACCGATAGGGTAATTATTTTTTACAATGCCAATCAATCATAATTATTTGTAAAAAGTAATACAAACGATGCATACAGCTGATTGTAGTCCAAAAAAAAATAGGGAATAAGAATGTTAAAAGGGCTTGAATAATAAACAATCAAGATACAAAATGGGAACGCTGGCGAAAGAAACAACTTACATTAAGGCTTTGCATCAGCTGCTTCTCCACCTGCTGCTGCGCCAGTGCTAGATTTAATTGGTGATTTGGTAGGCATAGATAATAGTTCTGTTATTCCTGTTAGTCAGCCAAATATCCATTCCAGACCTCCATATGGACCAGAGTAATACATCACTAACCTACAACAAACAACAATCTCAGCAGGTGCATATAAATCAATTGAATCAAGAAGACATTCATGAAACTTATCTCAAATCTAACATGACCTGCACCAATATTGCTTCCTGTGCTACTCCTTTTGAAGCCCTTGCTCTTACCTCGTCGAAGGATCACGACAGTAGTATTCAGAGGCGTGTTGTTACAACACCACTTTTAAGGTGTTTTTAGAACTCCAACACCAGCTTTGCACACTGCAAGAGACACTGCCAATATGGAATTTGCCCCAAGCTAAAAACAAAGAGAAAAACATGTGAACCAAATTCCTATCACAACAACCATTAACCATCAATCACTAAATTCAATATCAAGATTCAACAAACACTCACTTTAACCCATAATTCTCATTTCAATTCAACAGGGCTCAGACCCTACTATTGAGGTTTCTACTTACATTAAGGCTGTCAGTGTTGACGACATCGTGATGGTGTCATAGGAATTTGGTTCTATTTTTGTAGAATAGGTGCTGCACAAGCTCCATTGAAAAATGATGGTTTTTGCAACATAGTTCAAGGCGGATAGGAGAAGATTAAAGTAATTAATATAGATTTTATGCAAACGATTAAAGTAAATCAACTAAACTCTCATATTGATCGTTACAATCATTAGCAAGTCATTCATAAAATTAAGGGAAAAACAATATATTGAGTGTTGTGGATCTCAATTTCTCATAGCAGGTCTTGACTTCTTTATTTGGATGAGCAGGTAATAATTTAATATCATTAATTAATATGTAGGATAATATTGTCACAGAAACTGACAGTTAACCCAAACATGAAATCTTAAGCTAGCAATCAATCATGTTGATATTGATGCTGCAAGGAAATACAACATCAATAACCAAAGTTTTTTTCCACTATGTCGAGTTGCTACATGGATCGAACAATGCTTGACACTACAAAGAGATAATGCAATAACATACTAATACGAAGACAAAAGTCCGAATTTCATGAAGCACAAAATTAGCCATAGACACTGTCAAATTAAGCTTATTATAAACCAATAATAAATTAACTGAAATATCAAGTTACATTGCAGTTACTGCAACGACACAGAAATTTCATTATCAATGTTTGTAATTACATTTTTACCTTAATTATCAAAATTGTTCCAACACCTGAAGCAGTCAGGACTCCAACCTAAATAAGAGCATGGGACCAGTGGTATTTGGTTCGTGCTAAGGTTCCTGTTGAAGTATTAACACCAGCAGAAGCAGGTAAAACAGGCTGCAAAGTTTGGTGTTGGGCCTGTTGCTGCCACATCGGTTGATCCTCCACTCCAATCAGCTATGTTTTCGAATATCTCCTCGTCGGTAGGTTTACATGCTTTCTTAACAACATGCAGTGGATTTTCCTAGAAATCAGGCTATCTAATGCATAATAAATACAGAACACATAAGCATTTGGCGTTCATCACGAAAGTTGGCTTTCTTAATCTGCATTGGAAACAATAAGCGATTTAGCAAAACCTTCAACATTTGTACCAATTGGTCTGATACATGAGTCAAAGAAATTTATAACAACTATTGTTGTTTATCATACCAGGGGTTATTATTGTTGGCAAAACTTCCATTGATTCTTAGTTTTGGGGCTGAAAATGCCCGTCGATCCAAATGGATCATTCATGTGGTCTCTCTTCACTGCATTGTTAACTTGATTATCGTATCCATAACTGTTTTCCTAACAGCCTGCATTGTTACTTCTGCCTGCATTACCACATACTAATAGCATCAAGACTCAAAGTACCTTATTTACACTTGATGGATGATGACACGAGGATAGTAAAGTTTCAAGCAAAAGCAAAACTTACAAGGCAAAATGCCATCTTAAGCAGCAGTCGTGATGCAGTTGTTGACAGTGAGACTGAGCCCTCCTCCAGTCCTCTCATGCAGGACCCAAGTCAAGGAGCAACCCGTAAAAGCTCTAGTGCTCAAGGAAGCTCACATAGCATGTCATCTGAGCACAACCGAGTATCATTTGGAAGAAATCACAACATGAAAAGCTTATCATTCACACGGAAAGCTTTCATTCACACGGATAACAGAGGCACAAACACAGGGTCAAAAACACATACCTGCGAATCAAAGAAAACTCAGCAGGACAACTGAACCTTGATGCGAACCAACTTTTCTTCTCCTCCATTTTTTCAAATCGCTCAAACTCACTTCAAACGACGCGAATCAAACCACAAAGCGCATTTACCCGTGCTTCCTCCGACGACAATGAACCGCCGCGCCACCATTCATTAGCTATCGTGATCTTGAATCGATAATGTGGTTCTGTTTTTTAGTCATCCATGGATTAATGGTTGTGTTTGAATTAAAAAATCTGATTTGAGGATTAAAGAGGAGGAAGGAGAAAACACGAGTGAGAAGAGGAAAGGGAAATACTGAAGAGGAGAAATAGTGAGAAAGAGGGTGGCGGGCGGTTAGGGTTGTGGGGTGGGGGAAGAGAAAAACGGGAGAGAGAGAGAGAGATAAAAGTGTGAAAATGGAAGAGGGAAAAGTGTGCGAAGATGGAAGAGGATTTTGAAATTGAAACCTAAATCTGAGTGACACTTGGCAATATTGGATATGGATATGTGTTGAATTGCTGGGTTACTGTTTTACCCTTGTGTTAGTGTAAAAAATTTTTGTGGAAAAGGCAGAAATGGAAAAGCAATGCTCTTTTATTTAATTGCTTTATAGTAGATGTACTCCTCATAACCATTAAATCATCACCCGTCTTCAGCTCAAACCTTCTGAACTGTATATTCCCATTCGTTGTCAATTGAGGGTGAACGATAATTGAGCTTCACAACTCTTCGATTATCTGAGTATCATAAGAGACTCTCTTGTGTGAATTCCAGATCGACAAGACGGGTGATCTATGTGAATCTAAATTCAAGAGGGGGTCACTCGCTGTTGAAGTAGACAAGTGTGATATACAAATATTGAGATATTTTGTGGTATTTTAGTTAACAACATGTGGAACATCCATATTTAAGAAGTTTTACATCAATAGTGACCTTAGAAACCCAATCTTGTCTTAGAGGATATTTTAGAACTTAACTTTTGGAATAACCCTTTTACATTTAAAAAAACACAAGAAAAGAGTTTGTCTGTAACTTAAATTTTGGATTTACCCCTATTAGTAGTTGTTTTGCAGAAACTGTTTTGACATAATATTTTATTCACAAACAAATTTGTTTTTCATTAACATGTAAAATTTTACAACAAATATTTATATACTTAATGTTCGATATACATTAAAAAGTATCAAAATGTATCTAAATTACATTGTTGACAATAATAATCCAACAGTATATACAAAAAACGATGTTTCAACCCAAATTCATTGTTAGATATTAAAATGCATTAAAACATGTGTCTCCACCTAAATCTATATCTATGAGTGATTCTGCCTTTGACTTTTACCTATTTCATTCTCTTTCAATCTCAACTCAACTTGGCGAATTCTTCCATCATATTCAAAAAAAATTCCGGCCAAGTTTTAGCTTCCTTAGTGGAGTAAGTTGTCCACTCCGGTGATGTTCGTGGTATAGGACATCTTGATTTTAAATAAACTTGAATAAAATGTAGTGATTTTGAAAGCCACCAAATACACATAATGTGTCTAGTTGGATTTTGAGGTAGACCATTCAAAAATGAAAAAAATATATTTTCGAGAAGCCATATCTTGTCAGACCAATACGCGTCCTATTATATGTATTTGTTATAAGATGACCCATTTTAGAGAAGTGCATCCATTTTTCTCCGGTGTCGGAATGCTAACACGAGGAATAAGAGATTCACTAATGATCGTACCTGGATCAGATAGTATCGGTGGCCAGCGGCGTCTAGTGAACTTCAGCTCCGGTGAGGTTGGAAGACGGCCGGGGGGGGGGGGGTGTACCTGTAAGATACTCCGACGCTCAAGTAAGGTAATGGTCAGAGAATAACAGCAAGTACAGAGATGAGAGTAAGAAAGTGTGTGTCACCTGACCCTCTCAAGTGAGAGGGTATTTATAGAGAGCCCCCAGCGCAGGGCCAACGGTTACTTGCATTGGGCTAGATTGCCAGGCCCAATCCAAGTAACTGCAAGAGCTTATGTGGCGTAGTGAAAATCAGCACGTGTTCTTCGCCCTGGGGTAACCGCTCCTAGATCTCTGGAACTAGGGCAGACTGATTCCATCGGGAGTGGGCGGTTACATGAGAATGTGTCCTCGCGGGGAGGAGTCTTGCGTGTCGGGGAGAGACATGTCCTCGCAGGGAGGACTCTTGTGTGAGAAGGAGTTGGCTCTTCGCAGGGAGGAGTACCTGAGTGTCGAGGAGGAATGAGCCCGGGAAGGCTTAGCGCCCTGCCCGACGCTCCATGTCATGCGTGTGCCCGACATTGGTCGCGCTAAAAGGCCCTTGTTGGGCCATCCCAGGACGTGTGGGCTGGGTCTGCTCGACTGAGGTGCAGACCTCGGCCCAGTCCAGAACAGGAGCCCCCCAAGTCATTGCTCCGAAGTGTCGGAGTGATGACTTAAGGGCCACTAAGCATGTCGGGGGAGTATCGATCGCGTGACCGCGAGGAGGGGAACTTGTTTGGGATCCAATGGTCGTATCGCCGGTGAGAGAGCAGCGGGGGCGGACTCGAGCGTGGTAGTTCGCGGATGCGAAAAGTTTGATCTTTGGTGTCAGAGCAAATGGAGAGACGCGCGTGTTGGGGAGCGAACGGTCGCATGTACGCCACGTGTCAGACGCCATCATTGCCTAGGGCGGATAGGCTAGGGTAGTGTACTCTAGTAGTCTAAACTCTTTGAATTCCATGAGGATCCTATAAATAGGCCTCACCTCGTTTCATTTGCACCATTTTCTCTTTTCCTCTCAGACTCTCTCTCTCTTCTTCTCCGTTCTTCCGCCGCTACCTTCCACCGTTCTCCACCGACGATCGCAGTGCCGGAAACCCAAAAATCGTATTTCAAGTAAGTTTCTTTCTTCTTTTTCCTCCTTTCGTTTGCATTTATAGGGCGAATCTTATGGTGAACTGGTGAAGTTCCCATGGAATTCATGAAATATCCGGCGAAAATGGCGGAATTTCATAGTTTAGTCGTTGAATCTCGTGGGGAGGGGTGATGAAATTCCCGAGGACATGAAGAATATCCCGGGGTCCTGAGATGAATGTTTCTTAGTTCGTTTATTGAATGTCCCGGGGAATAAGAACGGGATCCCCGGGGAACCGAAGTTTGTCTCGGGGACGTGGGTCGAATATCTCGGGTTCCCGCACCAACCTCGCTTCCCGTGGGACCGAGGATGGTCGCGGGTTCGTGTTCCCCGACATTCCCTCATCGCCCTTTCACTTGATCAGCGGTGGAGGGGTGGATTTGATACGGGTCATCAAATTCACCATTTCCTTCTGCTTTTCAGGTAAATGGACGTGTTGCCCGTGGCTGAGGGATCTTTGGATAATTACGACGGGCCTGACTCCCCTATGGCAGAGACAACCAGTGGCAGGGAGAGATCGCCCGACGAATGGGCCTACGAGGAGGCCTTAAACATGATGTCTCTGTTCGTCTATGGGGACGAGGACGACATCTTCTGCACCGTCGAGCACCGTCTGGTGGGCTCATCGAAGTCATGGAACGTATTCAAGCCGAAGGCACATCATCGGATCTGGTCGACGTACAGCGGGATGCGGTTTCCCGTCTATGAGTTTATGTTTGACGAGTCGGGGTGGCGTCTGCCTTTCACGGATTTCCAGCAGGCCGTATTTACCTGGCTGCGCTTGGCCTCTTCCCAGCTCCACCCCAACTCTCTTGCTTTCATTAGGGCCTTCGAGCTAGTGTGCAAATATCTGCAAATTGGGGCGACCATGCCCTTGTTTTTCCGTATTTTCCACCTTCAGCGACAGGCCGTCGACGGTAGGCACGGTTGGTTATCCTTCAAACCGGTGAACAACTTGTTTCACACTTACCTGGACTCCGTGCGAGACTTCAAGTACCGGTACTACCTCTTGAGGCCGGTCACACTTGAGGCCGTAAACACAGTGTACCGTCGGGAAGTCGAGGAGGTAGATGGGCGGCGAAAGGAGGCCCTCGTGCCCAGGTTTCCGTTGTTCTGGACCGAAGAACACTTCAAGTACGGAACAGACAGTTACAAAGTCAGGCCTAGCCGTCTCAACGAGGGGGATCGCTTAGCCTACGAGCAGATAGTAGCGTTCGTCAACAATTTTAATAGGGGCAAGCTCATGACGATGGACGGGGAATTCGTCCGAGGAGACGACGGGCGGGTGTTGACGAAGCGTCGTTTGATTAATACGAGGGCCCTCCTCGAGACGTTCTCCGACGAGGAGGCTCTCGGGCTGCTAGGTGGTGACGTCCTCCACGACTTACCTTTTCCTCGCGTCCTGATTTCCGGTTAGCTGACATGTTTATTTCCTTTTTACAGGCAAGATGTCGACTGCTGAGGAGCGTTTCAAAAAGTTGAAGGCTAATCGTGCTGCGAAGAAAGGAGGCAAGAGTCGCGTTGAGCAGCTCCGAGTGCAGGAGCTCGTTCCCTCCCCGACACCCGGGGGTTCCTCTGGCTCTCACCAAGATAGTGATTCTCTCAGCCCCCAGATTTCCCCGAAGAGGCAGCGGCTTGCAAGCGCAGTGAACATCGACCTTACCGAGCACGAGAGCCCCCTGCCATGAAATTTGTGCTCCCGCCTTGTCATACAAGGCCGAACTTCTTCATGGGGAATAATTTGCTATGCGTGGGTGCCCCCGAAGCTCAGGCCATCTTAGGCGTCGACAAAGCTTCTCGGAGAAGGATGTTGGTGGAGGATATCTTTGCTGTGATGCGGGTTTGCGCTGCTGCCTTGTTTCTGAACGACGAGGCGTGCCCTGCAGGTGAGCTGAACAAGTTGCGAGAAAGTTTCTAGTCCATCTCGACCGAGATGGAGAAGGTGGGTAAGGAGCTGGCTGACTGCAAAAGCCAGAACCAGGCCCAAGTCGAGCTCCAACAGAAATTGGAGGAAAAGTTGAAGAGCGCTGAGGAGGAACGGAAGCGTCTCTCTGGTATTGAAGAGGAGAGGGATCGTCTTTTGGCGAGGAACACTGAGTTGGAGGAGGCTGTACGCCCAGCTGAGGAGGAGACCGAGGAGGACAGGTTGCTGATCTCGCGGGCAGCGCTGATAGCGAAGCTCCGGGAAGCCGAGGAAGACAATCTCGAGGTAGCTGGCATAGATTTCAAGAACGCCGTGGAGCAGCTTCAGGTCCTCAACCCCGACCTCATAACCGAAGGGATTGGACCCGACTCCGAGGTGGTTGGCGGTCATATCGTGCAGCCGATGCGGGTGGACGAGGTTCACGATCCCGAGCAGCCTGAAGGGACCGTCGCTGAGTAGGATTTCTTTCCCCTTTTTGTTCGGCCTGCGAGCCGTTTTTATTTATTGGGATATTTCTGCCCGGCCTGCGTGCCAGGGGCTTTTTGATGTTTATTTGTAATATCTGTACAATGGGCTTGTGCCCGCTTTAATGCATTTTTGTTTCTTCGCAAGTGTGGTGCTTGTATGGTTTTAATTGTGTGTGGTATTGTTGTATTGACTATATTTTGTTTATTTTTGTCTAAGTGATATATTTTGGGAGTTTTCTCGACAACGATAGCCCCTGACCGCGTGGAGAGCTGGTCGGGTGGTCGAAGAGGTGTTCCGACCTTCGACGAGGCTAAGAGCTCGGTCGAGGTCTTAGCTTCGTGGCGTGAACTTCCCATCGCGAGCTGGGTGTTCTGCCTAATTGGTACAACGACGCAGGATCTCGGTCGAGATGTCCTCGTCGGATCAAAGTGCTCGCGCACACACAACGCAGCCCTTGACCATCGTGTTTCGTGTAGGGGTGTCGCGCTTGTACCTTAGTGCGTCCCCGTAGTCGCGACACTAGTGTGTCACAGGCAGTTCTTAACTGTAATATTGCTTTAGCTTTTCAACGTTCCAAGGTCGAGCAAGTTCTTCCCCGTGCAGATTTTCTAGGAAGTAGGCTCCTGTCCCCGTTTTCGCGCGGACGCGGTACGCGCCCTCCCAGTTCGCGGCTAGTTTGCCTTCTCGCGAGTCTTTCTGGTTCCTTCACAGGACGAGGGTTCCCACATGAAAATCACGTTTGATAACTTTGTCGTTATAACGTAAAGTTATTTTCTGCTTAAGTGAAGCTTCTCGGAGAGAGGCGCCCGAACGCGTCTCCTCGACGAAATCGAGTTCCTCCCTCAGGGCTTCGTCGTTCGCATCCCCGTCGAGGGGGGCTTCTGTCCTCCTCGAGGGTTCCCTGATTTCCACGGGAATCACCGCTTCCGTTCCGTAGGTCAGACGGAAAGGGGTCTCCCCGGTCGTGGAATGTGGGGTCGTTCGGTAGGCCCAAAGGACGATGTGTAGCTCCTCGTCCCAGCGTTGTTTGGCGTCGCCTAGTCGACGTTTAAGTCCTCAGAGGATAACTCTGTTCTCCGCTTCGGCCTGCCCATTTGTTTACGGGTGCTCGACCGACGTGAAGTGTTGCTTCGTGCCTAGTTTGGTGACGAAGTCTTGGAAGTTCCTGTCGGTGAACTGTGTTCCGTTGTCGGTGACGATAGCTTGAGGCACGCCGAATCGGGCGAGGATGTTTCTTTTGTAAAAATGTAGTATGTTGAAGGCCGTGATTTTGGCCAATGCTTCCGCCTCAATCCACTTCGTGAAGTAGTCCACCCCGACGATGAGGTATTTGTTTTGGTAAGACCCTTGGACGAAAGGTCCGAGGATATCCATCCCCCACCATGCGAACGACCACGGGGAGGACAGTGTTTTGAGCTCTTTTGGAGGAGCAAGGTGCATGTCCCCGTGTCGTTGGCATATGTCGCATTTCTTGACGTGCTCCTTGGCGTCCTGCTGCATGGTGGGTCAGTAATACCCTGCTCGAAGTGCCTTACGGGCTAAGGATCGCCCGCCGAGGTGTTGTGCGTTGATTCCTTCATGGATTTCCTGGAGGATGCCGGGGACCTTGGTCTCCTCGACGCACCTGAGGAGGGGGATAGAGAACCCTCGCCATTATAGCTTGTCCTCGACTATCGTGTATGAGCATGCCCGCCGTTTGACCATTCCGGCTTCTTTGGGATTTTTGGGCAGTTTTCCCGTTGCGAGGTACTCGTACACAGGGGTCATCCAGCAATTGCTGTCACCAATGGCGTTTATGTCCGCCACTGGAGTGGGTTTGTCGATGCTCGGCCGGGAGAGTATTTCTTGTATGACGGATTTGTTCCCCCTTTCTTTTTCGTGCTCGCCAGTTTGGACAAAACATCTGCTCGGGAATTGTGCTCGCGAGGGATGTGAGTTACTTCCGCGGAGGTAAACTTTTTCATCCTTTCTTTCACTAAGTTCAAGTATTCGATGAGATTGTCGTTTTTGGCCTGGTACTCTCCTCGGACTTGCGAGGCCACGAGCTGGGAGTCAGTGAAGATTTTGACTTCCTTGGCGCCGAAGTCCTCGGCTAGCCGAAGTCCAACGAGGAAATCCTCGTACTCGGCTTGGTTGTTCGACGTCGGGAAGGATAGTTCGAGGGATACCTCGATCAGGATGCCTTCCTCGTTCTCGAGGATGATGCCCGCCCCGCTTCCCTTCGGGCTGGATGCTCCGTCGACATAGATCGTCCATTTCTGGTATCCGTTGGTCGAAGGTTCCGGGACGGTCATCTCCGCTACGAAGTCGGCCAATACCTGAGCCTTCAGGGCTTTCCTTCCCTCGTATTGGATGTCGAACTCCGCGAGTTCGAGAGACCACCTGAGCATCCTCCCTGCCATGTCTGGTCGTCCAAGGAGTTGCCGTATAGGCTGTTCGGTTCTTACGACGACGGTGTGGGCGAGGAAGTAGTGGCGTAGCCTCCTGGCTGCGGTAACGAGGGCCAGGGCGACTTTCTCTATCTACTGATACCTGAGCTCGGGGCCTTGGAGGGCTTTGCTCGTGAAGTAGATTGGTTTTTGCCCGTCCGGGGTTTCCCGAATGAGGACGGCGCTAACTGCTTCGCTCGCGATCGTGAGATATAAGAAAAATGTCTCCTCGTTCTCAGGCCGTGAGAGGACCGAGGGTTGCGATAATACTTGTTTTAGGTGGAGGAGTGCCTGCTTGCATTCTTCGCTCCATTCAAACTCCATTTTTTGTCGAAGAAGCTTGAAAAATGGGAGTGCGTACTGTGCAGATTTGGCGACGAAGCGGGAAAGGGCAGTGAGCATCCCGTTCAACGATTGTATTGACTTCTTTAAGTCCGGAGTGGGGATCTCGGAAAAAGATCTACACTTGTCGGGGTTGGCTTTGATTCCTCGCTCTGTGAGGTAGAAACCGAGGAACTTACCTGCCCGAACGCCGAAGGTGCACTTGTCGGGATTGAATCTCATGCGACATTTCCTCGCCGTGTCGAACACTTTCTTGAGGTGCGCGGCATGGTCGACCTCTTCCGCGGATTTGACGATCATGTCGTCCATGTACACCTCGAGCATGTCGCCGATTTCAGCTCGGAAAACCTTGTTCATCATCTGTTGGTAGGTCGCACTGGCGTTTTTCAGGCCGAAGGACATCACATTGTAGTAGTAATTGCCTGACTCGGTCATGAACGCCGTGTGCTGTTTGTCGACCTTGTCCATGGGAATTTGGTTGTATCCCGAGTACGCATCCATGAAGGATAGTAGTTTGTAACCTGCAGAATTGTCGACCAACTGGTCGATGTTAGGCAACGGATAACAGGCTTTCGGGCAAGCCCGATTAAGATCAGTATAATTAACACACATCCTCCATTTTCCATTATTCTTTTTAACAAGTACAACGTTGGACAGCCAGGTCGTGTACCTGGCCTCCGAAATAAAATTTTCCTCTAGGAGGTCTTTTACATCCTTTTCAGTAGCCTCCGCTTTTTCGGGAGACTACTTACGCCTACGTTGAGCTATGGCCCTAGCGGCCAGATCTACTGCGAGCTGATGGTAAGCCACTTCGGGGTCGAGGCCAGGCATCTCGGATGCGCTCCACGCGAAGAGATCAGCGTTCTCCCTCAGATATGCTTTCAACTGCTCCTTCACAAGGTCAGGGATCTCGGCGCCAATCTTCACGTTACGGTCTGGATCGTCCCCGAGGATCACGAGCTCGAAGTCTCCTTCTGGGATGGGGCGGGTTGGGTGGAGAGGCCGCCCGTTGTTCTCCGCCTGGGGGTCGAGATCTTCTGCCCTGTCTTCGTCTGGTTAGCCGGAGAACCTGCTGTCGAGGTCGACCGCGTTGACGCGCAGGAGAGGTACATGTTCGGGCTCCGGGGGTGGCTTCGCCACGGTCTTGGGTTTGGAGCCGATGGAACTCATGCCTTTGATGGCGGCGTCGAAGCATCTTCTGGCCGCGTCAATGTCCCCGTGCATCGTCACTACTCGTCCCCTGCGCATGTAGTATTTCATTTTGAGGTGGACCGTTGATGGTACCTCCGTAAGCTCGGCCAGGGTGGTCCTCCCGAGGATGCAGTTGTAAAGGGATGGACAATCGACCACCAGGAAGCGTGTTTTCACCTGTCGGCAGTGTCCTCGGCCCCGAAGTTGACCATCAGTTCAACGTAGCCCCATGGTCTAGTGGTGGTGCCGTTGAACCCCTGTAGATCTGAGCCGACGTACGGGGTCAGATGTCTCTCGTCGAGCTGAAGGGTCCTGAACAGATGGGCATACATGATGTCGACCGAACTTCCCTGGTCGACAAGGATCCTTCGAACGTCAAAGTTTGCCATCTGTGCCCTGACTAGGAGGGGGATAGTGGCGTTGGGTGCTCCGCCGGGGAGTTCTTTGAGGTAGAAGGTGATAGGGTTTGATCTCCCTTGCACCTTCTCGAGAGTAGTTGTCTTCGTCGATGTCGCAGACTCCAGTTCGTCAAACTTTTGTTTGATTGATCCAATGGACAATTTCTCGTGACCACCTCCGGAGATGACCATTGCTTTAGGGAATCCTTCCCAGGTACTGCGGGCAACGACGGGGTCCTCGTGGGGGAAGGTCGCCCACATGTTGCGAATTGCTTCTTCGCCCTCAATGACTACGGGGACGAAGAAGTCCTCGGGTCGAGTGATGCTGAGGGCGACCTGAAGCTGGTTCTCGTCGGGAGGAGGTGTCATCTCCTTGACGTTCTGGGCTTCCCGGGAGCTGGGACGAGGAGTGTCATTCTTCTGGGCATATTTTTTCAAGTGTCCCTCCTTGATGAGAATTTCAATTGCATCCTTGAGATGGATGCAGTCTTCTGTTACGTGCCCGTGGCTCCGGTGGAATCTGCAGTACTTTGACTAATCAGCGTTTGGTTTGGGAGCAGTCAGCTTTGGAAAGCAGACGCCCCCTTTCTGAAACTCTGAGTTCTGGCATTCGGAGAGGATCCGCGCGCGGGGAGCGTTGAGCGGGGTGTATTCCGTGAACCGACCAGCTGGTCCGCACGGTTCACGGGTGTCAGGGGGCGATTCTCTTTCTTTCTTTCTCCTCCTTGTCGGGGTGGAGAGTCTTCATCTTTGTGGCCGCGGGGGCCTTCTTTGCGCCTTGACTCAAGGGCGATCTGTGCTGTTTCTGACTCCTCGAGCTCGATGTACGGCTGAGCTCGTTGGAGGAGGTCCTCCAGACGGCGGGGTCTGCGGAGGACCACGGACTTGGCGAAGTCAGATCCAATACCTTGTCCATGGATGATCAAGTATTTCTTCATGTCGTCGGTCGTATGGACTTCGACGACCTCTCTGTTGAATCTCTCTATGTAATGCCAAAGAGATTCGTTCTTCCCTTGGAAGATGCTCTCAAGGGCAGCCTCTGTCTTCGGGTGTCGACGAGACGCAGTAAAATGTTTGGTGAAGCATTGTCTCAGCTGCCTCCAGGATGTTATCGACCCGGGTTCTAGGCCCTTGTACCATGTCATGGCGCCCTTCCGCAAGGTGGTGGGGAAAAGTCTGCATCTTATGGCTCCCCTGACGTTTCTGAAGTCGAGCATGGCTTCGAAACTTTCAACGTGATCGTCGGGGTCGGCCAGTTCGTCGTATATCCCCAGTGGCGGGGGTTTCTCCATGCCCGCGGGGATTGGGGCGTTCATGATCTCCCACGACAGAGGGGTCCTCTGGTCGTCGTCGTCGCTTTCGGTTGGGGATTCCGAAGGGGACCGGTGATGCCGTGAAGGGGAGTTCCTCGAGCGGTTCCTCGGTCTCTCCTCGGCGGTTTTGGACTTCTTGTTATTTGCGGAGGGCCTGGGTTCCTTCCGAAGCGGGAGCGATGGCGTTTCTGGGAGGTCGTCGGCTGGGGGCGTTCAAGAGGTGGACGACGGCCATCGCGCACTGGCGAGGGGGTCCGAGATTCTTCGGGTGGAGTCCTTCGCGGGGAAGGGGAGCGGCGAGGTGAGGGTGGACGACGATGTCTTCGCGGGGAAGATTGCCGTGTCCGCCTTTGCTCTAGTGCTTCAATTCTGGTATTCTGGTGTGCTATCAGCTGATTAGTCTGGTTGATCAAGGTAAATAAGGCCACGGTGTTCGGATCCGCATTGGGCGGAGGAGCAACTGGCTAAAAGACGGCTTGTTAGTCGTCCTGCTGGGCAGCATGATAAGCTGTGTCTTGGGAGTCTGGGGAGGCGGTATGCCCGTCTCTCACGTCGACTTCTTCGACATGGAGGGCAGCAACGTCTTCGCGGTGGTTCCCGTTCTCGAGCTGTGCGAGGATGATGTCCAGAGCCTTGGTAGCAGACGAGTTGCCGGCCATGATGGTGATGAATGGGAGTTGCTTTGGTTTATCAGAGGAAAAATGGGGAAGCAAAAGATTCCCACAGACGGCGCAACTGATCGTACCTGGATCAGACAGCATCGGTGGCCAGCGACGTCTGGTGAACTTCAGCTCCGATGAGGTTGGAAGACGGCGGGGGGGGGGGGGGGGTGTACCTGCAAGATACTTCAACGCTCAAGTAAGGTAATGGTCAGAGAATAACAGCAAGTACAGAGATGTGAGTAGGAAAATGTGTGTCACCTGACCCTCTCAAGTGAGAGGGTATTTATAGAGAGCCCCCAGCGCGGGGCCAACGGTTACTTGCACTGGGCTGGATTGCCAGGCCCAATCCAAGTAACTGCCAGGGCTTACATGGAATAGTGAAGACCAGCACGTGGTCTTCGCCCTGGGGTAACCGCTCCTAGATCTCCGGAACTAGGGCAGACCGATTCCATCGGGAGTGGGCGGTTACATGAGAACGTGCCCTCGCGGGGAGGAGTCTTGCGTGTCGGGGAGAGACGTGTCCTCGCAGGGAGGACTCTTGTGTGAGAAGGAGGTGGCTCCTCGCAGGGAGGAGTACCTGAGTGTCGAGGAGGAACGAGCCCGGGAAGGCCTAGCGCCCTGCCCGACGCTCCATGTCATGCGTGTGCCTGACAACGTGGAGAAGGGCAGGTGCCCGACATTGGTCGCGCTAAAAGGCCCTTGTTGGGCCATCCCAGGACGTGTGGGCTGGGCCGGCTTGACTGAGGAGCAGACCCCGGCCCAGTCCAGAACAACTAATTTCATTAAAATATTCTTTTTTTTCGTATAACATTATGTATGATTCCTTACGCACCTTCAACTCTTTGAGAAGTTGTTGGCAGATAAGTGTATGATTCGCGTATCCTCTACCGAGCAAAGCTGAAAACGTGCGATGAATGTAATTACCATTACCCTTAACATCTATAATCCGTTAAATGTATTTGTGCATAAAAACTGACATCTCTTCAATGTATTTGATTTTTAGTAAAGATGATGAAGGAGATGGTTTCCTAATGCGCGTGTAACACCTCAAATTCAATTAATTTATTTAATTGAATTTAGCCACATTTTATTTAAATTACTAAGTGAATTATATGCTTTTGGTTGATTTTTGGTGAATATGTGTGTAATATGTGTCATGTGGTTGGGTTGGTGAGAGTGATAAAATTAATTAAATTTTTAATTAATTTTATAACGAGGAGAATAACTGAAATAGTATAAGTATTAGAAAAATAAGAAAAATTAGAAATAATAATTGATTAATATTATTTTGGTGAAAATTAGATTTAATTATAAAATAAATAGAAAAATAAGGTAGTAAGGATAAAGTGGGGATTGAGGAGATAAGTGACGACAGGATATGAACAATCTAAATGAGGGAAATAAGTTATCTATTAAAAAGGGGGAAGTGTGTGAAATTGAGTTTTCACTGATCGTGTAATTGGCTTTGGGAGAAAAAGAGGAAAAAGGGTTGAGAGATGCTAGGGCTTTGAGGAGGAAGAAGGAAACCACCATTATTGAAAAACTTTTGCTAAAAATTCAGCTAGGGAGACTACTTCGTATATTGGTGTAATTTATAAAGGGTAGAGAGGGATCCCACCCTCCTCTAGGTTTTCTCCATTATTCTGTTTTAGAAAAGCTTGATGTATGATTATGAGAAATTGATGATGATGATAACGATGATTCTTGATGTGTGACTATGTACTCGTGATGCAATGATTGCAGAAATTAGTATGTGATATATGATTTTGGCATTATTATTGTTGATGTGTTGTATTGGTGATAATGAACATGAATGTGATTTTCATGATGCATTGTTGGTGATGTTAAATTGGTGAAATTAGATGTTAATTGGTAGGTTTAGGATGTAATAACACTAGATAATTGATATAAGATGTTAGATTTTCGAAATAAGTTGTCATAGAAAGTTAGTTTTGGGAATAATTGGTTTTGCTTAACGTGCTGTAAAATTGGTATTTTTTGGAAATATAGCTTATGTCAATCGATTGCACCATATTGTCAATCGATTGATCCTTCTAAATTTTTGAAAAATTGGAAAGTAATTAATCGATTAATTGGGAGAATCAATCAATTGCATCAAGCCAATATGTGAAAACTAAAAGAAACATAATGTATAGGAAAGTGAGAACGATCAATTGATAGGTGATGACAACAAATTGGTGTTGTTAAAAAAACGTGAAAAATAGGTCGGGAGTGAGAATAATTGATTGATGGTCCCTTTCAATCGATTGCACCTGTGTAATTTTAGTCAAATATTGTTTTGATCATAACTTGAGATTTGCGATTCCGTTTGAGGCGCTGTTCAAAGCGTTGGAAAGCTAACATGTAACATTTTCCCCCAATAATGTTTTAGGGAGATGCGTGTGAATTAATGATATGAATATAATGTATTCTTTAGGTGAAATTTTGTGAATATATGATTGATTCAAGATGTATTTCTATGATGAATAATGATTAATTATGTGGAGAGTACATAATCGTTGTTTATTGTGGTGGTAGTTTCGAAAGGGGAACTACAATGTTGATATGTTGCATGTTGTTTATGGTTCGAAGGGGGATCATAAATATGTGATTGTTATTGTTGTATAAATTATTTTCCATACATCATTTGTGTTATTTTTGTGAAAGAGGCGAGTTACTAGTCTAGAAAGGTGGACAAGTAACTTGTCCCGAGTCTAGAAGGGTGGACTCGGGGTTCAGAAGGGTGAACCCGGTTCGTATGAAGAACCATCGTTGATTGGTACCACATGCATAATATCGATATCGTGAGTCACATTGCATGCATTTGTATATATTATTATGGAAAAAGTATGATATTGTAACATTGTGGTTTGCGTATTGAATGTGTGATGTGTTGTGTGTTTGTCTACCCTCATAATCTTTATGCTGTTTTATATCGAAGTTTATTCTCAACCCTTTTGCATTATGTTGTCCACCATGGACCTGTTGCAGATAATCAGGACTAGAGTTTTGTTATTGTGAGTGAAAGATAGCTTCTTAAAGCTTACCTTCGTTTATTTATCGTTCTATTGTATTTTAGTAGTTTAGTGCTCTGATATTGTAACATCGGGGAAGGGATGTTTTTGTTATATTTTGATTTGGTCTCAAATTGTGATATTAAACTTTAATACTTTATTTGAGAAGTTCAATTTGAAGTTTTTATTATGTTAATTTACGCTGCATGCTATTAAATGTTTTTGAAAGTTTTGTTGGTTGGTTGTCGAAGTGACAACTAAATTTGTCGAGTAATTCTTTTTATATAAGTTTCAGGGTTTAGGGTGAAACATAATGGTATCAGATCAGGTCCGTAAGTCCGATCAGGTTTTGTGATTTTATATGTTTCCTAGTATGCGACATGTGTGTGAAACACTATTGGTGCTCGTTTATTTTTCTAGCCGATTGCCAACAGGGGCGGGATTGAAACAAGTGGAGGAGAAGCTTCTGCTTCTCCGAGATGCTTAAGGTGTGGAGGGTTGGTTCAGCGTGTCGCCGATTACAAGAGTACATGTGTTGTTGAGGCTATGTTATTTCTTGAACCAAAAGAGAGTACAGATTTGAGATTCATGTCTGTTGGTCAAGTTGGGATGTCTTTGAGGGAGGATGATCAGGTATTTATGGTGTTCGGTTCTCTGGAAGGGGAGAACGATGTTGCGGCTGGTGATATGCTGGTGGTATGTGAATTTCCTAATGTTTTCGCTAAAGACATTTACGACGTGCCTCCAGAACGTGAAGTTGAGTTCACCATATAGGATGTCTGCTTCACAACTTAGTGAGTTGAAGAAATAGTTGGAAGAGTTGCTTGAGAAAAATTTTGTTCAACCAAGTGTTTCGCCGTGGGGGGTGTTAGTGTCGTTAGTCAAGAAGAAAAATGGTAGCACGAGGTTGTGTTGATTATCGACAACTGAATAAAGTGACTATAAAAAATAATTATCCTCTTCCGAGAATTGACGATTTGATGGATTAGTTGGTTGATGCTGGTGTATTCAGTGAGATTGATTTGTGGTCTGGTTATCATCAGGTGCAAGTGAAACCAGAAGTTATTCTGAATGCATTCAGAACGAGATATGGTCACTATGAGTATTCTTTGATGTTGTTTGGTGTGTCTAATGTGCCAGGTGTGTGTATGGAATATATGAATAGGTTTTTCCATCCTTATTGTAAGACCCTAATTTTTGACCCTTAAGATTCCACATATCATCTCATTTTGCATCTTTACCACAAACAAGATCACACATTGGTTCCTTTATCCCTCTCTTCTTTGGGTTTGTGCCTTGCAGGGTTTACTGATCATCTGTGTGTTTTCTTATTCACTTTATTGCTTTATTTGTTTATATTTTACTAACCTTAACCAAAATCCAAAAATATTTTTTTTTTCTTTCACTAAAATTTTCAGGGGAAGAACAGGTAAAAATGCCAAAATAACAGTCCCACAGCTCGAATGAATTTTATCTGAGAAAAGTCAAAGTTGATCCGCAATCATGTCAAATATATCTGGTCAAGGATTCTCCAAGTTTTAATTGATTATTATTCAAGGAATTCCAAGGTTCATGTGTTTATTTCCATGCCTTCTTTGACAAGCAAAAGAATCGAGCTAAACCACAACAGTGCATTCAAAAGGAGTATTTTTCAAAATTTGCACTAAGTAACCGGTTAGTAGATATGCTGTAACCGGTTACTCTCGTGAAAATTTGAAAAAATTCAGCAAATTCAAATTCAGCAATTTTGCACCAATCTCAGCCCTTGATCACATTTGGAATATTCTAGACCATCTCATTTTAATTCCCCTACATCACTTTGATCATTTCCTACCATACACCTTCACTAATCACCACTCTTTTATGAATTTCCCTCTAAATTCAAATTCCAAGCCTAATTTTGATCTTCCAAACCAAATTCCAAACCACCAAATTCCCAAGCCTAAACTCTATAAATAGAACCCTCATTTCATTCATTCTATAAGCTTTTGAAAGCCAAATTCACCTTGCTAAAATTTCTCTTGAAGCTTTTGAGAGCCAAAGAACCTCTTGCAATTTCTCTCCCCAACCACAAAATTCACCAATGCTCACTTTTCTTCTTTTGAAAGTTAACAAGAATTCACATTGAATCTTGTTCAACTTTGAGCTAAACCTTCATCCAAGCTTGTTTTCTTCATCAATTCTCATAGATCAAGGCTTTGGAGTTTGGATCTTGGAGTAATTTGAAGGAATTTTCAGATTTGAAGTGGTAATTCACCTTTCACCATTGTTGAAGCTTCATCTTCATCTTCCATAATGTAGATCTTTGGAGATCTTTGTTACTTGATCCTTCGGATCTTGTAATTGTGTTTAATTGCTGGTTTTTGCTGTTATTTTACTTTGAATTTCGTGCAATTTCAGTTCCATGATCACAAGGTGTTTAAAAAAAGTTTTGAAAGTGGATTATGCTGAATTTTGCACATTTTTCTGCATTCTGGTGCAGAGTAACCGGTTAACAGATATGCTGTAACCGGTTACTCTGTGTTAATTTTGAAAACACTGTGCCATTTTGAACTAAGTAACCGGTTAACAGATATGCTGTAACCGGTTACTTCAAAACAGAATGCACATTTTGGTTTGTTTTTGGGACTGTTTTGGTTCCTTTTCCATTTTCTTCCCTTTCCTTTTGTTCTTAGCCTTAGATCACATAATTGTTTGGTTTAATTTGACTTTCTCTTCATCTATTTCTCTTTTCTTTTGATCGATGAAACTCTTATGGATCATAGAATTCCGTTGTTGAATTTTGATCAAGACTAGATCGCTACCTTCTTTTCTTTTCGCGCGGTATTGCTTTCGGATGACGATCTACATATCATTCATCTAGCATGCATTAGCACAAATAGCTATTAATCGGCCTCATTGTAGGGTAATTACTCCGTAAATTACTCGTCGATTGCTTAACATAGCGCAACATATGTCCCTTATCGGAAAACAATAAAAATTTATTGATTATTTATCTTTTGGTTCAACACTTATGAGACTTGTTGTTAGGAGGCTTTGGTCTTATCAATCCTCTAATGAGTTCTCCTTAACCTTGACCTAAGTGCAATTATTCAATTATTATTGATCACTTATTCTAACAACTAACAACTAATCACTAACTTTTAACTTTTACTTTTATGCTTCCTTCTTGCTCCCTATCTCTCTTTTACTTTTATGCTCTATTATTATCATTATCATATCATGTTTATGCTTCTGCAATTTTTCCTTTGTCCGTTGGACACATGTTTATGCTTCCGTAATTTTTCCTTTGTCAGTTGGACACATGTTTATGCTTATGCCTTTTTCTCTTTGTCCACTTGGACCTAAAACATTAATAAAGGCTAAAACCAGAAGTTATTCTGAATGCATTCAGAACGAGATATGGTCACTATGAGTATTCTTTGATGTTGTTTGGTGTGTCTAATGTGCCAGGTGTGTGTATGGAATATATGAATAGGTTTTTCCATCCTTATTGTAAGACCCTAATTTTTGACCCCTAAGATTCCACATATCATCTCATTTTACATCTTTACCACAAACAAGATCACACATTGGTTCCTTTATCCCTCTCTTCTTTGGGTTTGTGCCTTGCAGGGTTTACTGATCATTTGTGTGTTTTCTTATTCACTTTATTGCTTTATTTGTTTATATTTTACTAACCTTAACCAAAATCCAAAAATATTTTTGTTTTCTTTCACTAAAATTTTTAGGGGAAGAACAGGTAAAAATGCCAAAATAACAGTCCCACAGCTCGAATGAATTTTATCTGAGAAAAGTCAAAGTTGATCCGCAATCATGTCAAATATATCTGGTCAAGGATTCTCCAAGTTTTAATTGATTATTATTCAAGGAATTCCAAGGCTCATGTGTTTATTTCCATGCCTTCTTTGACAAGCAAAAGAATCGAGCCGAACCACAACAGTGCATTCAAAAGGAGTATTTTTCAAAATTTGCACTAAGTAACCGGTTAGCAGATATGCTGTAACCGGTAACTCTCGTGAAAATTTGAAAAAATTCAGCAAATTCAAATTCAGCAATTTTGCACCAATCTCAGCGCTTGATCACATTTGGAATATTCTAGACCATCTTATTTTAATTCCCCTACATCACTTTGATCATTTCCTACCATACACCTTCACTAATCACCACTCTTTTATGAATTTCCCTCCAAATTCAAATTCCAAGCCTAATTTTGATCTTCCAAACCAAATTCCAAACCACCAAATTCCCAAGCCTAAACTCTATAAATAGAACCCTCATTTCATTCATTCTACTAGCTTTTGAAAGCCAAATTCACCTTGCTAAAATTTCACTTGAAGCTTTTGAGAGCCAAACAACCTCTTGCAATTTCTCTCCCCAACCACAAAATTCACCAAAGCTCACTTTTCTTCTTTTGAAAGTTAACAAGAATTCACATTGAATCTTGTTCAACTTTGAGCTAAACCTTCATCCAAGCTTGTTTTCTTCATCGATTCTCATACATCAAGGCTTTGGAGTTTGGATCTTGGAGTAATTTGAAGGAATTTTCAGATTTGAAGTGGTAATTCACCTTTCACTATTGTTGAAGCTTCATCTTCATCTTCCATAATGTAGATCTTTGGAGATCTTTGTTACTTGATCCTTCGGATCTTGTAATTGTGTTTAATTGCTGGTTTTTGCTGTTATTTTAGTTTGAGTTTCGTGCAATTTCAGTTCCATGATCACAAGGTGTTTGTAAAAAGTTTTAAAAGTGGATCATGCTGAATTTTGCACATTTTTCTGCATTCTGGCGCAGAGTAATCGGTTAGCAGATATGTTGTAACCGGTTACTCTGTGTTAATTTTGAAAAAACTGCGCCATTTTGAACTAAGTAACCGGTTAGCAGATATGCTATAACCGGTTACTTCAAAACAAAATGCACATTTTGGTTTGTTTTTAGGACTGTTTTGGTTCCTTTCCCATTTTCTCCCCTTGCCTTTTGTTCTTAGCCTTAGATCACATAATTGTGTGGTTTAATTTGGCTTTCTCTTCATCTATTTCTCTTTTCTTTTGATCGATGAAAGTCTTATGGATCATAGAATTCCGTTGTTGAATTTTGATCAAGACTAGATCGCTACCTTCTTTTCTTTTCGTGTTGTATTGCTTTCGGATGACGATCTACATATCGTTCATCTAGCATGCATTAGCACAAAGAGCTATTGACCGGCCTCGTTGTAGGGTAATTACTCCGTAAATTACTCGGTGATTGCTTAACATAGCGCAACATATGTCCCTTATCGGAAAACAATAAAAAATTATTAATTATTTGTCTTTTGGTTCAACACTTATGAGACTTGTTGTTAGGAGGCTTTGGTCTTATCAATCCTCTAATGAGTTCTCATTAACCTTGACCTAAGTGCAATTATTCAATTATTATTGATCACTTATTCTAACAACTAACAACTAATCACTAACTTTTAACTTTTACTTTTATGCTTCCTTCTTGCCCCCTATCTCTTTTTTACTTTTATGCTCCATTATTATCATTATCATATCATGTTCATGCTTCCGCAATTTTTCCTTTGTCCGTTGGACACATGTTTGTGCTTCCATAATTTTTCCTTTGTTCGTTGGACACATGTTTATGCTTATGCCTTTTTCTCTTTGTCCACTTGGACCTAAAACATTAATAAATGCTAAAACCTCTAAAAAACCTGTGCTTCTAATCTTGGACTATGGTTACTATTCTTTGCAGTGAACATGGAGTTTTGCACATAGACCTTGGACTTCAATGCTATTCTTGAATCCTTGGACCTAGACCTTGGACATCTAATGCAATTCTTGGAACCTTGGATTTAGACTTATGGTTAGGCTATTCTTATCCTTAGCTTTTACTTTATGCTTTAGGATAGTCACTTCTTCTCCACCCCATTCTTCAATTTTCAAAACTTTCTCTCTTTTTCAAAATCTTCTTGATTTCAAACTCTCACCTCTTTCATAATTAAACCTTGACTTTCTCAAGTGATTTTACTCTTTTCTTTTTATTTCTTAACAAATGCTAAACTACATAAGCATGTTGACACCTTTTTCAAAAGACTTTAAAAAACATCAAACTCATCAAACTCTTTTTGTGCCCTCGTGCACTTTTTCTTTAAAACTTTTTCATAAGTTTAGACATGATTCATTTCTTTAAGCGGAATTATTCGCTTGGAAATGACGATTTGTCTTTACATTTGAAAACAACCAAAACAAACAAATTTTCATTCTTTATACCACGAACTACGGGGTTTTGATCCTACATTGCACATCGTGGGTACGTAGGCATGAGATGACAAGTCTCTCCAAACACAAAAATCTTAAAAAACCATTTCTCTTCTCGTCTCCTCAATCACTTTTCAAACAAACCTTTTTCAGACCAAAAGTGGTAGATATTTCAAAGGGTTCCTATAGAATACTATAGATGTTTTGGGTGCTAACACCTTCCCATTGCGTAACCAACCCCCTTATCCAGTATCTCTTCACTTGTTCTTGATGTAGAGCTTGTGTAGGTTTTGTTCGCTCTTTTTCTTTTCCTTTTTGGATAAAATAAAAGTGCGGTTGTAACTCTTGCTTTTCGAGTTAAGTTAATCAATAACTTACACTCACGATTTTGCCGCTACACTTATCTAGATTTGTTTGTGGTTGTATTCATCGATGATATTTTGATATAGTTTAAGTCAGATGAAGAGCATGCAGAGCATCTGAAAGTTGTGTTGTAGACATTGAAGGAAAATAAGTTGCATGCAAAGTTATCCAAGTGTGAGTTCTGGTTACGAGAGGTGAGTTTTCTCGGACATGTAGTTTCTAGTGGTGGTACTGCTGTTAATCCATAGAAGGTCGATGTTGTGTTTCAATGGGAAACTCCAAAGTTATTAACCGAGATAAAAGTTTTATGGGTTTGGCTGGTTATTATATGAGGTTTATTGATGGCTTTTCGAAGTTGGCGTTGCCTTTAACTCAATTGACTCAAAAGGGTCAAACGTATGTTTAGGATGTGCAGTATGAGTAGAGTTTTCAGGAACTTAAGAGGAAGTTAACCTCTACTCTAATTTTGATTTTACTGAGTCCAAATGAATCCTTTATTGTGTATTGTGATGCTTCAAAGATGGGTCTTGGTGGTGTGTTGGTGTAGAATGGTCACATCGTGGCTTATGCTTCTATATGGTTGAAAGTTTATGAGAGGAATTATCCTAGGTATAATCTAGAGTTAGAAGCCGTAATGTTTGTGTTAAAAATTTGGAGGCATTATCTGTTTGGTTCCATATTTGGAGTGTTCAGTGACCACAAGAATTTGAAGTACTTGTTCATTTAGAAAGAGTTGAATGAGGCAGAGGAGGTGGCTCAAATTTCTGAAGGATTATGATTTTGTTTTGAGTTACCATCCTGTTAAAGCCAATGTCGTAGCTGATGCTTTAAGTAGAAATTTATTACATATGTCGATGCTTATGGTTCGAGAATTGGAGTTAATCGAGCAATTTCGAGATTTGAGTATGCTGTTAGAAAGGACACCTAAAAGTGTGAAGTTTGGTATGTTGAAGTTGACTAATGGTAGTCCCAAAGAAATCAGAGAATGTCAGAAATCAGATTTGGGATTGACTGACTGACTACTGTTAATTAATCAAGGTAAAAGGGGTTATTTCAGAATACATGAGAATGGTGTTATGCGTTTTCTTGACAGAGTTTATGTACCTGATGTGCTAGAACTTAAGATGAGTATTCTTGAAGAAGGTCACAGAAGTAGTTTGAGTATTCATCCCGATGCTACTAAAATGTATCAAGACTTGAAGAAAATGTTTTAGTGGCCAGGAATGAAGAAGAATATAGCTGAGTTCGTTTATCCGTGTTTGACTTGCCAGAAGTCGAAGATTAAACATCAGAAATCGTTTGGTTTTATGCAAGTGTTGGATATTCATGAATGGAAGTGAGATGGTATTTCCATGGATTCTGTGATGAGTTTGCCTAAGACTTCTAAAGGGAATGATTCACTTGGGTTATGGTGGATAGATTGAATAAATAAACTCATTTCATTCCGATTACGATCAGTTATTCATTGTAGAAGTTGGCTGAAGTGTATATTGAGAAGGTTGTTAGCTTGCTTGGTATTCCTTTGAGTATTGTTTTGGATAGAGATCCGAGTTTCACATCGAGGTTCTGGGAATTTTCAGGAAGCCATGGTGATGACATTCTATCATTGCATGATTTCGGTCGAAGAAACAAATCAAAACGAGTTATAGAGGAGCAAAAATGAAGAATAAAGACCAAATAATGAGAAAAGTGTGAAGAAATAAGGACTTAGTGAAAATCATATTAAAAAGGGAGGAAAATCGTGCAACTACTAGAATAATCACATGCAGCATCGCGCAAGATAGGGAAGTAACAGGTGCATCATACGCACGATGCAGGTTATCACACGTGCAATGGCCCCTTTTTTCTGGGCTTTTCTGACGCGTTTTGATCAATTTTAAAGGCTTTTTAAGGGACTTTTGGCACTTTTTCAAAGTTTACGGATTCTACACAAAAAGTACAAGTTTACAGCACCACAAGTGATTTTTGAGAGCATTTAAAGCCATTAGAGGCCAATCCTTTAAGGGATCTCTTTTGCAAACTTTCTTAATTGATTTTGGTATTATAATTTGAATTATGAGTAGCTAAATCTCTCTAGGTTAGGTTGTAATTGATGAACTTATTTTGATATTGTTGGGGCACATGTTTGATTTGATATTGCATGATTAATTTGATCTATAATTCTATTCAATTGCACCTTGTTCTTAATGCTTTTTATATGAGATACTATTTTAATATGATTTTGGGCACATAAGGAATACTGACAATTAGTCTATGTGCTGGACCTGACAATTGTTGTGCTTACGCTAGTTGAATAGGAATAGGAGACCCCGAGTAGTGGATTAGGAATAAACACGCCATTGCATTGCCTAATCTGCTTACGCTGGTTGACTAGGGATAGAAAACTCCGAGTAGTGATTAGTGAGTTATATCGCAAAGGATTGGTTATAGCGGTTTTGTTGATTCGTCGTGGGATTATATTGATAATATCATTCATGTAATGTATCGAACATCAACAATAGAGAAATAGGGGATTCTACTGACAACTTGACCGCTTTACTGAATTTGTCCGAACACTTTATTTTATTTTTGTAATTCAAACTCGAAAACCTCCCAATTTAGTATTTCTATGCATTGCACAATTTTGTCTCATTAAATAGCAGTCCCTGTAGATTCGATCTTTTTTATTACTGCGACATTATCGATACACTTGTCGAGAAGTCATTAAGTTTTTCGCGTCGTTGCTGGGGACTGTTGATAATTCCAACAAGGCAACACTTGTGAGACATTTTGTTTTGTTTTATTTTCTTGTTAATTACAGTACTACTTAGGTATTTCTTGTTTGTGTATTCGGAGCTCAGGATCAACATTGACACCGTTTGATCTAGAAATTAAAAGAACTGCTCGTGCTATAAGGAGAGAAGCTAGGGAAGCAACTGTAGCTCAAAGAATCTTAGTAGAAGATCACCCACTGATTTCTTTGAACATTGAAGAGGAAATCACTATGGCAGCTGCACAACCCTAAACTATAGGGGATTACTGCAAAAGAACCGATGAAGGACAGGTTTTTAGAGGGTTTGTACCAGCAGACCCCGCTAACTTTGATATTAAAAATTCCGTGCTTTGAGGTTAGGAGATAATCTGTTTGAAGGGAACACAATTAGAGACCCGCGGGTGCATGTTGCACGCTTCTACAAAATAATTTCAATGTGAAACTAGATGATGTCACGGAAGACTAAGTCAGGTTACGGTGTTTAGTTTCTCACTAATTGGAAGGGCTAAGGATTAGTTACTTTGCCTTCCAAATGGAACAATACGAACACGGAAGGAGCTAGAGGACAAATTCTTAGAAAGATTCTTCACCACTACTCAATTTGCTGAGCGAATAATAGAAATTGTAGATTTTGAGCAGCAGGAAACTAAATCGTTGTATGACTCATGAGAAAGGTTTAAACTTTTATTACGCAGATTCCTAAATCATAATATGAATAATATGGACAATGATTTAGGGGTAGGCACGATTCGGACAATGACAAAACCATAAGTTAAAGACCTGATCGAAAAGAAGTGTTTAAACGAATATCATTCAAAGAGCGAAAGGTCAGTAAAAATTGAAACTATGGGCACACTCAAAGGTATGTTAGCTGTTGATACTCAGATTGCACTTTTAGCTCAAATTGAATTATTGAATAAAAAGCTAGCAGAAAATAGCTTAAGTAAAGCTAACGTGAGCCATATACAAGCACTTAGGTGTGATTTCCGTAGAGAAGGACGTGCAAAGGTTTGTTTACTTGGCATATTTGCTCACCCCGCCCTTTTTTTGGCGGCTTAAGGCGGAGCGGGGCGGACAACCCGTTTTGCCACCCCTAGCAATGATTTTATCTTTCTTGGAAGTTATGATAAGACTTTTTTGTGACTTTTAAGTGAATTGGATTGTAACTAGATAAGAAAAAATATATGGGTAACCAAATCTTATTGGTATTTTTAAAATGGATTGGATAAGTTATAAACAAAAGTGGTTTGAATTTTATTATTTGGTAAACTAAATTTTTGGTTATGGATGAGATGAACCAGTTTAAATATACACCTCTACTTATATGTTATGATCTTTTTCTTTATTTTTATTTACTCTATTACTATTAAAATAAACTTAAATATTCAAGAATCAATAACAAGCGCAATGCGCGAGATCATGCGAATACGCAGATCCATTACTATATCAATTTATTAAAAAACAAAGTCTGAGTAAAAAAGAGTTGAAGAGCTAAATTTAAGTAGCCAGCAAAGAACATGCTGACAAACGTGACGAATATATGTAACATAAAGCAATAATAATGCGATATTAGTGATAAGGTAACAAATCTAGGTCAAATACATGTAATCAAATTTACGCACAAACTTTCTTACATATTTATTTATTAAAAACCTAATCAATTTTATAAAAATATGTAATATTTATTTTTTAAATAAAATTGATCTTGACAACTGATCAGAACCTGAAGTGGGCCAAGAAAGACGTCTGCGATGTTGGATGTGTGAGATGAGGAGGGGGTGTACCTGCAAGACACTCCAATGCTAAAGTAAGAATCGGGAGAGGAAAAATGCAAGTACAAAAGTATGTATTTAGTAGGATGAATTTGAATACATGACCCTCTCAAATGATAGGTTTTTATAATGCCCTCAGCGCGTGGCCAACGGTCCTTATTTTCGGGGCGAAATAACCGTTTCCCAAAGAATAGGTAACTGCCAAAAACTAGCCGTTAGGACGGGCAGAGGTGGCCGAAACTAGCCATTGCAACGGGAAAAAATGTAGTTCCGGGCACGGACGTCGTGACTGTTTCTGGATGGTGGAGGCGTGCATGACGGGCAGGAATGTCGAGGAGGAGCGGATGACTCTGCAGGTCATCTGACCATATTTGCCTGGTAAAGGGGCAGAGAGGTAAATGCTGCCCCACATTGGTTGGACTTAGGCAATTGGGCCGTTCTGGAAGTAGAAGTGGATTGGGCCATGCCTAGTCATTGGTCCAGTTTGGAACAGGAGCCCCTCAAGTTGTTGCTCCCGAGCGTGGGAGTGATGACTTAAGGATAGTTCGCAGTCCTGGGGAGATCTGGAAAGGGTCGTCTCTTGTCGACGAGGTGGAGCTGTTTTATGATGCCCGGGGAAGTTGGTACCTGCGGGATATGTAGCGTTTTCTGGTGTGCCTGGCGTACGGGGAGACCAACACTTAATGTGATCTAAAGAGATGGGACGCCACGTGTGCCTTAAGCCTTGTGCTGCATTAAATATGTCATGATGGCTAGGATAGGGTCATGATGATGCCCCTAGTCGCGCGTGTTCGTGTACGTGTCTTCAGAATGCCTATAAATAGAGGGAGAAGCTGCTCATTTGCACTTTTCGCTTCTCTCTCCTCCTTCACTCTTCGTCTGAGTTCTCCAGTTCATCGCCGTTCAAACTGTCATTAGTCGTCGTTCCGCCGCTGTACGAGCACTGTCTTCGACCCTCTAAAGCTTCCCCGACCACGTAATTTGTTTAACTCTACTTTAGTTTTCATCTTTTTTGTTTCCTGTTTCACTAGAATGCATGCGGTTAGGATGATTCTAGGTAGTTACAGTAGCAGTTTTCGGTGACTGTTGGTGGTAGACGGTGGCTTGGCCACTTTCTGCTGCCGTCGTGGTCGCCAGAGCATTAGGAACCTATAGATTTAGGGTGTTTCCAATGTTGTTGCGACAACGAGCGTGTGCTTTACCGAAGGGGCTCATGAATTTTCTGCTGTTCTTAATAATTTTTCGGTGGGTTCATGAGTTTTCAAGGTGAAGCTTCAAATGTAATTCTGGGTAGCGAACCGGGGAGAACTCCCCGTGTGCGCATGAAGGGTTGTCCCGAGCATCTCCTTGCACAGTACTTTGTGCCATTTGATTAAGGCTTAGGTCGGGGACGTTGTCCTCAACCCTTCGTACGCCCTTTCACTTGACTAGCGGTGGAAGGGTGGATTTGATTTTTTCATCGAATTCACTTTTGTCCTCTACTTTTCAGGTGAAAAAAATGGCCCACGAACTTGAGCGAGAGATTCTAATAGACTCTTCCTCGGAGAGCTCCTCGGAGAGCAGTGACACAGAAGTTTCAACCACCCCTAGTGAAGTCGGGGAGACTCCCCCTGATAGGACCTCCGTGGAGGAGTGGACAGTTGCAGAGCTTGCCGAACATGCCTCTGTCTTCGCCTCATTCACTGGGGATGCCTTCACAACTGTGGGGTCTGAAGGGGAGTGGAAGGTGCACTTTCCAGGTGAGGACGATCGTATTTGTATGGATTACGGGGAGATGTTCTTGATGTACGAGTACGTCTTTAAAGACATTGGTCTAAGGCTTCCCTTCACCAACTTCCAGAGGTCTGTCTTTGTGTACTTGGATCAGTCCCCCTCACAACTGCATCCTAACTCGTTAGCGTTCATCCGTGCCTTCGAGCTGACGTGTGACTTCCTGAAGATAAGAGTTACCCTTCCCTTGTTTTTCACAATCTTCCATCTCCGGAGGCAAGTCTCAGGGAGAAAGTATGGCTGGGTCTCGCTGAAGCAGGCAAAGAAGTTGTTTAAACTGTTCTCTGGTCTATCAGGACTTTTAAGGATAGGTCCTACATCATTAAGCCCGTTTCGGAGAGAGCCCAGGATACTATGTATGCCTGAGAAGTATCGACGGATGAAGACGGGAATGACCTTTATGACGAGCACGGTAAAGTAGTGGCGGACAGAGTGCTGAAGTTCCCCTTTTGCAGGAGCGAGGCTCATTTTTCCCAGGGAACCGACCATTATCCTGCTCAGCCAGAGATGCTGGAAGACGATGACAAGTCCGACTATGCAGCACTGGTAAATTATGTCAGCAGTTTTAACCTTGCAGAGTGCTGGACCAAGAAAGGGGACCCGATTTTCGAGGAGGATGGTAGGCAAAAGGTGGAAACCCGTTATATCAACACAAAGGGGCTTTTTGAGTGCAAGACTCATACTAACGCCCTTAAATTGCTTAGTAGTCTTTGTTTTTTAGTTTGTCCGGATTATTCTTTTCCTCGTTTGCTAACATGTCCGTTTTGATTTTGCAGGTAAAATGCCTTCAGCGCACGAGAGGATGGTGAAGAATGCCCTGGCGAAGGGCAAGGCTGGTGCAATGAATCCGAAGACTTGGCCTACTCAACGAGTGCCCCCTTTTCAGATGGTGTCGGGGAGCTCCTCTCATATTCCTCCTCCCGCCCAGGGTTCTCCGGTGCCTGGGACTTCAAGGTTCAAGCGAGTCTGGCCGAACGAGTTAGTGCATCTTAGCCAGGCGGGGGAGAAGAGCAAGTTCGAGCTTCCTCCATGCCTTCACAACAAGAAATTCTTTAAAGGCTCCTCGCTGACGGTTCCTCGGGAAAAGTCTTTGAAGCTTGAGGGGATGCACCGCTCGAGAAAGAGGGCGATGTTAACGCAAGATGCCTCTGCCCTGATTAGGGTCTTGGAGATGGAGGCGATCTATGCCGAAGAAGATTCCTCTCAAGAGTCTGAGCTGAAGAAGGCCCAGGCGGCGATATCGGCCCTGGAGGAGAAGGTGAAGAAGGCCAAGGTTGTCGAGGAGGAAGTCTCAGGAGGAGGTGACTATGTTAAAAGGGGAGAATGACACCCTGGTCGCTGAGAAGAAAGCTGTTGAGGACTTGGTCGAGCAGATGAGGTTTGCGGTGGCTCCAGCTGAAGACGAGCATGCTGATTTGAAGGAGCTGAAGACTCGGGCCGAGTTGGTTGCCCGCATCGTGCGGGCAGAGGATAATGTCTGTGCCATCGGGGAGGAATCTTTCAACAATGTCGTGGCTCAGCTCAAACTTGCGAATCCAGGGGTGTAACTATCCACGGAGGGGACCAATTTTCTGTATTATGTTGAAGGTGGTAAGATCATCACCGCCGACTTCTTCCAGATTGGCAATGAGCATGCTCATATCCTTCAAGAAGAGCCTCAGCCGACATGGACTATCCCCGAGGAGACCGAGCAGATGGAAGAGTGATGTTTCTTTTTGTTGTTATATCTCTGGCACGCGTGCCATGTTTTTTGTAATTTATTAATTTGTATAGGGCGTGACCCCTTTATCATGTATCAAGTACAATCATGGTCCTTGTGACCATTAATCATTATGAAATGTATGTGTCTGACCGTCGTGGTTGGTTTTGTATGCTTTATATTCGCGCATGACTTTAGTTGTTTTTATTTTCGCAAAGTGTAGTAACTTTGTTCGATACGAGTGTCTGCCTGCGATAATGGTGATTGAATGATTTGCTGCATCGGGGTTTGCTCGACTGAGATGTGTTCGCTAGTGAGGGGGACTGCACGAACGACCAGGGTAGTGTTCGGGCATGACAGCGGAACTCAGGTCGCGTTTGAGGTCTGAGTTCGCAGCGTGAACCTCCCATCGCAAGCTGGGTGTTCTGCCTATCATGGTACTTTGACGACGGCGTGCTCGGTTGAGGAACCGCCTTCAGGCATGGGTCCCGCTCGTCCTTGAGCGGGATTTTGCCTTATTTGGTATTCGGAGCTTGTACCTGGGCGCGCGTCGTAGTCGGGATGTTATACTCGTTGTTCTGACAAAGCAAACTAACGATTAAGGCCTTAGCTGTAGTATTGTTTTAGCTTTTCAGCGTTCCATGGTCGAGCAAGTTCTTCCCTGTTGAGGTATTCTAGATAGTAGACTCCATTCTCCGTCTTTGCCCGGACGCGATAGGGTCCTTCCCAGTTTACGGTGAGCTTGCCTTCTTGAGAATCCTTGTGGTTCCTTTTTAAGACAAGGCTGCCCACTTGGAATTCTCGTCGTATAACCTTGGCGTTGTGCCTGATTGCAATTTTTTGTTCCGTAAGCTAGGCGATAAGGTGTTTCCCTGGTCGAAGAGTCTCTCCTGATCGTACCTCTTCGACGGGGTTGAGCTCTTCTCTTAGTGCCTTGTTATTTATCTCCACGTCCAGGGGGGATTCAGCCCGCCTGGATGGCACGTGCATCTCGATGGGTATCACTGCCTTAGTTTCCTAAGCTATGCGGAAAGGTGTTTCCCCGGTCGAAGAGTAAGGCGTAGTGCGGTAGGCCCAGAGCACGCTGTGCAGTTCCTTAACCCAGGTTTTCCTCGTTTCATCCAGCCTTTGTTTGAGGCCCCGCAGGATTACTCTGTTTGCCGCTTCGGCCTACCCGTTAGTTTGGGGATGTTCGACGGATGCGAAGAATTGTTTCGTCCCTAGTTGGGCGACGAAGTCCTGAAATTTTCTGTCCGTGAACTACGTCCCGTTGTCGGTGACTATTGCTTGGGGGATGCCGAAGCGGGAAAGGATGTTCCGCTTGTAGAAGCGATGTATGTTGTGGGTCGTTATTTTGGCCAGAGCCCTTGCTTCTATCCACTTGATGAAGTAGTCAACACCCACTATCAAGTACTTATTCTGGTTTGACCCCACGACAAATGGTCCTAGGATGTCTAGGCCCCACCATGCGAAGGGCCACGGGGAGGACATTTCTTTGAGCTCGTTGGGTGGGGACAAGTGCATGTCCTCGTGCCTTTGGCATTTGTCACATCTCTTCACGTGTTCTTTAGCATCGTGCTGCATGGTCAGCCAGTAGTACCCTGCTCGTAGGGCTTTCTTGGCAAGGGATCTCCCCCCGAGGTGTTGGGCGTTGATCCCTTTATGGATCTTGCATAAGACATGGACGACCATCTCTTCCTCGATGCATTTGAGCAAAGGGATGAAGAACCCTCGCATGTAGCGTTTGTTTTTGACCAGGACGTATGAGCAGGCTCTGCGCTTGACTACGCTGGCCTCTTTGGGGTCGGATGAGAGTTCATCCTTGGCGAGGTAATTGTAAACGGGGGTCATCCAGCAGTTGGCGTCGCCAATGTCTTGCGTGTCGAGGATCGTGGAAGTTTTCTCGATGCTAGGTCGAGGGAGTACTTCCTGGATGCGGATTTTTTTTCCGCCCTTTTTCTTCGTGCTCGCCAGTTTTGACAACACGTCTGCTCTAACATTGTGTTCGCGGGGAACATGTTTTACTTCTACTGTTGCGAACTTTGTCATTTTTTCCTTGACCAAGGATAAGTATTCGGACAGGTTATCGTTCTTGGCCTGATATTCTCCTCAAACTTGAAGGGCCATGAGTTGGGAGTCGGTACAGATGACGACTTCTTCGGCTCCTGGGTCCTCGGCTAGGCGTAGACCGGTGAGGAAGACTTTATACTCAGCTTGATTGTTGGAAGTGGAGAAAGAAAGGTAAGCGAGACTTCTACAATAATTCCTTCGTCGTTTTACAAGATGATACCTGCCCTGCTTCCTGCCGAGCTGGATGCCCCATCGACGAAGATAGTCCATTTGCGTGCCCCGCAAGTGGGGGAATCGGCGAACGTCATTTCCGTAACAAAGTCGGCCAGCGCCTGGGCCTTGAGGGCTTTTCTGCTCTCATATTGAATGTCGAATTCAAATAGATCTAACGACCACTTAAGCATTCTGCCAGCCATGTCTGGTGGTCCTAACAGTTGCTTCACAGGTTGATCTGTTCGGACCACGATCGTGTGGACTAGAAAGTAGTGCCTTAATCTGTGTGCTGTGTTGATGAGGGCCCGAGCTACTTTTTCTATTTGTTGGTATCTCAGCTCTGGTCCTTGTAATGCTTTGATCATGAAGTATATTGGATTTTTCCCGTCGGGCGTCTCACGGATGAGGGCGGCGCTGAAGGCTTCGGTTGCTACTGCGAGATAAAGGTACAAGGTTTCACCGTTATCTGGTCGGGAGAGGACTAACGGCTCTGACAATGCTTGTTTTAGGTGGAGGAGAGCCTGGTCGCATTCCTCCGTCCAATCAAATGTTGCCTCCTTGCGGAGGAGTTTGAAGAAGGGCAGAGCATGCTGGGCAGACTTGGCCACAAAACGAGATAATGAGGCGAGCATCCCGTTGAGGGATTGGATGGATTTCTTTGAGTTGGGCGTAGGAAACTCGGAGAAGGCCCTACACTTGTCGAGGTTAGCTTCGATTCCTCGCTCCGTCAGATAGAAGCCGAGGAACTTGCCCGCTCGTACCCCGAACATGCATTTCTCCGGGTTGAAACGCATCCGATATTTCCTGGCTTGTTCGAAGACCTTTCTTAAATGGGCCGTGTGATCGGTTTCATCGTGGGACTTCACGATCATATCGTCCATATAGACTTCGAGCATGTCGCCGATTTCTCCCTGGAAGACCTTGTTCATCATCCTTTGATAGGTCGCGCCAGCGTTTTTCAAGCCGAAGGGCATTACGTTGTAGTAACACTTGCTCGAGTCGGTCATGAAGGTTGTGTACCTTTTGTCACTTTTTGCCATTGGTATCTGATTGTAGCCCGAATAGGCGTCCATGAACGATAACAGTTTAAAGTCGACAGAATTATCAACAAGTTTATCTATATTGGGGAGGGGTAAGCATCTTTAAGGTATGCCCTATTGAGATCAATATAATCAACACATATACACCACTTTCCATTAGATTTTTTGACTAGTACAACATTGGACAACCAAGCAGTGTACTTGACCTCCGAAATAAAGTTTGCCTTGAGGAGGTCTTTTACAGCTTGTTCTGTAGCCTGCGTTTTCTCCGGAGACTGCTTTCTCCTACGTTGTGCTACAGCCTTGGCAACGGGGTCAATTGTGAGCTGATGGCAGGCGACAACAGGGTCTAAGCTGGGCATTTTCGCGGCACTCCATGCGAACAGATATGTGTTCTCTCCGAGGCAAGCTTTAAGATGTTTCCTCGCTATGTCGGGGAGTCCAGTTCCTATATTCACTCCTCGCTGAGGGTCATCGCCGAGCAGGACGAGTTCGAACTTGCCATCCGAAATTGGGTGCATCGGATGGGAGCTGTTGCTGGTACTGGTCGAAGTTGGAGGGCTGCTCGGGCAAGTCTAGGTCTCATTCTGGTCATCTTTGGAGAAACGGCTGTCGAGGTCGATAGAGTCGACGCAAGGCAGAGGTTTGGCTTCCTCGGAGCTGCTCGGCAGGGCCGGGTTGTAAAAAGTCTTCAGCTTGGCAGCAATGGTGTTGAGTCCTTTGGTGGCCGCTTCGAAGCATCTCTTTGCTGCCTCGATGTCCTCGTGTAAAGTGGCGACCAGACCCTTAGAAGTGTAATACTTCTTTTTTAGATGCACAGTTGAGGGTACGACCACCAATTCGGCCAAGGTTGGCCGCCCAAAGATGCATTGATAGAGAGACGGGAAGTCGATAACCAGGAATTAAACTTTAATAGACCTGGCCATCTCTGCAGATCCAAAAGTCACGATCAACTCGATATATCCCCAAGGCTTTGTGACTGACCCGTTGAAGCCCTGTGGTCCAAACCGACTTAGAGAGTCAAGTGCAATTCATCTAGCTGAAGGGTTGAAAACAGCTGTGAGTACATGATGTCGACCGAACTACCTTGGTCGACTAAGATTCGGCGAACATCAAAATTTTCCATCTGGGCTCGTACGAGCAGTGGAATGCTTGAGTTCGGAGCCCCCCCCCCCCCCGAGGAGTTCCTTACGGTAGAAAGAGATGGGGACTGATTCTCCCCAGACTTTGTCGAGCGTCGTACTCTTGTTGGAGCTCGTGCTGAGAAGGTGCTCGAATTTCCTTTTCACGGAGCCCACAGTGACTTTGTTGAACCCCCCTCCGGAAATGACCATGGCGGAAGGGAAAGTTTCCCATGGGCTATGTGCTGCGAAGTAGGGGGAGTGTCGAGTTCTTCAGGAACATAGAAGTCCTCAGGTCGTGATATGCTCATGGCGACATGAAGGTTTGCCTCTTCTGAGGAAGGCACCTCTTCCTCGACTTTCTTTGACTCCTGGGAGTCTTGCCGGGGAGTTTCCCTTTTCTTCATAAACTGCTTCAGGTGGCCGTCCCTGATCAGTATCTCTATGGCATCCTTTAGGTGGATGCAGTCGTCAGTTGTGTGGTTGTGACTTTTGTGAAAACGGCAGTATTTCAATTTGTCAGCGTTCGGCTTGGACGATACCTGCTTAGGGAATCGAATACCTACTTATTTGAACTTTGAGCTAGCACATTCAGAGATGATTTTCTCCCTGGAGACGGTCAGGGGAGTATACTCATGGAAGCGGCCGAAGGGTCCTTTGTTGTCCCGGGACTCCCGGGGAAGACCTTCACGTCTTCTGTCTTCCCGACAGGATGTCGAGGGTTCATCGTTCTTGGAGGCCCGGGCACTTTCCTGGTGGCGTGAGACCCGGGCGGAGTTGTCCGCCTCTTTCTCCTCATTCTGGATATATGCTTGCGCCTTGAGGAGGAAGGCGTCCAGAGTTCTAGGAGGTGCAATACCAACAGCTTTGGCAAACTCCGTGAAGGGACGAAGCCCTCGCTCGAGCAAGAAATTCTTCATGTCATCGGTCGTTGGGGCATTTACCACTTCTTTATTGAACCTCTTGATGTATGCTCGAAGAAGCTCATCTTTCCCTTGAATTATGGCCTCAAAGGAGGCTTCGGTCTTCGGGTGACGGCGGGATGTCGTGAAGTGTCTACAGAACATTCTCCCTAGTTGTCTCCACTAGGTGATAGACTTGTCAGAGAGTTGCTTATACCAGGTCACTGCTCATTTCCTGAGAGTGGTAGGGAACACGCGACATTTGATGGCACCCCTGATGCCACGATAATCGAGCAGCGTATCGATATTTTCGATGTGCTCGTCAGGGCTCGTTGTTCTGTCGTAAGTGCCCAAAGACGGTGGTTTCTCCAATCCCATTGGGAGGCACACGACCATAATTTCCTGAGACAACGGGCCATAGGGCTCGTCGTCACTGCTGCTACTGGTCCATAATGGGGAACGGGTGCTTCGCTCAGGGACAAGGCGGTGACTTCTACGGGGAGATGGGGTTCGTACCCGACCCTTCGACCTGAAAGGGAGAAAAGCAGGGTTGCGAGCGTCACGAACGTGATCTTGGCATGCCATGATCGGAGTCTTGGACAGAGAGCTGTTTTGGTCTTGAATATATGGTGGATGTTAGACGGGGATAACAAGATTCCCACAGTCAGCGCCACTGATCTTGACAGCTGATCAGGACCTGAAGTAGGCCAAGAAAGACGTCTGGGATGCTGGGTGTGTGGGATGAGGAGGGGTGTATTTGCAAGACACTCCGATACTAAAGTAAGAATCGGGAGAGGAAAAAGGCAAGTACAAAAAGTATGTATTTCGTAGGATGAATTTGAATACCTGACCCTCTCAAATGAGAGGGTTTTTATAATGCCCCCAGCGCCAACGATCCCTATTTTTGGGGCGAAATAACTGTTTCCCGAAGAATAGGTAATTGCCAAAAACTAGCCGTTAGGACCCGGGCAGAGGTGTCCGAAACTAGCCGTTGCCGTGGGCAAGGATGTAGTTTTGGACACGGGCGTCAGACTGTTTCTGGATGGTGAAGCTGTGCATGACGGGCAGGAATGCCGAGGAGGAGCGGATGATTCTGCAGGTCATCTGACCATATTTTCCCGATAGAGGGGAATAGAGGTAAATGCTGCCCCACATTGGCTGGACTTAGGCAATTAGGCCGTTCTGGGAGCAGAAGTGGATTGGGCCATGCCTAGTCATTGGTCCAGTCCGGAACAAAATTATTAAAAAATTAATTAGACTTACATGATCCCTAGTTTTATAATTTTTTATTTTTAAAAGATCTCAATTCAAATTTTATTTTAAATATTTAGATTATTTAAAGTAACTTCTCTAATAAGTGTGATAGAATAAAGGGTTAATACCTATTGTCATACCATAAATTTTACCCTCTAGATTCCATCATTAGTTACATAATTTGCATAACATCAAGAAGACCATGTGGTTGATCAATCAAGACTTGTGGTGTTCATTAGCATCTCAACTACTCCAACCATGGATCAAGTTTCTCCTCCATCAATAATCAAGTTTGAGGTGGCATCTAATCAAGATCATCAAACCTCAATTCCTCAAGTGCACCAAATTAGAGTTTTTGGTTAAAGTCAACTAGATATTGACTTTTCCACTAAGACATGATCCCATGCTTAGAAACAAGATTCAAGACCCTCAAGTACATATTTGGAGTACACTCAAATGATCTAAATAACCCAAGATGTTGGATTCATTGACAAGTCCAAGATTTGGATTCATCTTATACAAAGTTAACATTTGATCAAAGTCAAAGTTTGACTTTTGACTTTTTTGGTCAAACATGAATTCCTCACGTCAATAATCATGAAAATATGGAAAACAATTGAATTGGATCATGATTAATCAAGAAAATTAAGAAAGAGAATCAAAGTTGTAAAATTAGGGTTCTTGAATTTTTCTAAGTTATGAAAATGCATGATCAAGTGACCAAGTTTCCAAAGGTGTAACTTCCTCCTCAAGCATCCAATGAAAACACTTGAGGGCTTCTCCTAAAGATGACATTTGATACTTCAATTTGATGAAAATTACAAGCCTAAATATTTCTTGAAGTGGAAGTTATGATTGATCAAAGTTAAGATTTTTCAAGTTGTTGAAAATCCAAACACTTAGAAAAGTTTCTAAGTTTTCCACCTTAACAAGTGCATGACTTTATGACCACTTTGTGATCAATTCAAGCAACAATTTTTCATGCCTAAGGTATGTACTTAAAGATGACATTACATACTTCAATCTTGTGGAAGAATTGGATCAAAAGCTCATGAGGATTGGAAGTTTTGAATTGCCAAAGTTGATATTTTCAAGTTACTGAAATTGTCAAAATACCCGGAATTTTTCTAAGTGTCAAACAACTGAAAGATTCAATTATGATGGCCAATTTTCTCCATGATGCAAGTTGAATTTCCTCAAGTGATCAACATGAAAATTGTATTATTTTATGTCTTCTTTCCAACGGTACCAAAAGCATAAATTTCTTTTGCTTGAGCATGAAGTTTCGAAGAGGAGAAGTAGCCATGACAGAGCTGATTGTTCAAGACATAATTTTTTCTAAGTACAAGGCAAATTTGGTTACACGAATTTGGGGCCACTTTTTGGCAATTTCCAAGACTCGTGATCAACATTAAACTTGTAGTATCATATGAGATCTTCACATTGATATCAAATTCTACAGCATTTGATCTTTATTCACCATAGAAAACCTTGATCCAACATGGCACCTTGAACTATTTTGTGCATTGCATGAAAAGCTAATTTAATCAAGCAAACCTTTTCCATGATTCAAGGAGATTTGCTCTATACATCAGAACAAACTTATGCAATCAAGAGTGAATGTCAACCTAATGTGTACCTCTCACCAATTTTTTGGATTTTTGATCAAATGTCCATTGAATAATGCCAATACATAAACCATTAACTTTTTCCCTCCTTAAAAACCAATCCCTTCATCTCACATCTTCCTACACATTAACTCTCCTTCTTCTATGGCAGAAAAAACCTCTCTTCATTCATCATGTTACCACATTCCATGTTCACATTTTTAATACACATGTGAAACCACCACCATGAGTGTTTGGATAGGTCTTCAAAAACATACACAAACCTCATTCTCCTTCACTATAACTCTTCACATAACCATACAACAACACTCACCATAACACGCCCATAATCTTTTCTTCCATGTTAAAACCTTGTCTCTAAAGCTACAACAACACAATATCATGTAACACACAACAAAATCTTGTGACCTTTAAGTGAAAACACATCACCATTTTCTAACCATGAAAATAACATGAAACACAATCGCTTCACAAAACCATCACCTCACCCACTTTAATATACACACAAATCCCTCAAAAAAAGTTTTGGCTTTCTCTTTCTCAAGAAAGACACGCTGTAGGCCTCACCTCCAATTCATCATCTTCATCATTTGCTCAAAACCATAATACGTACATCCGCTTCAAACTTGTTCCATACAACCTTGTTCCCCCTTTATTCTTTTTACGTAAGAGCTTTAAAAACAACAACCACTTTCACTCATAAACACCAATTTTTTTTCATTTTGAACCAACCATGAACAACTCCATCACCTACTACTTCATTTATTCTCAACATAATCTCTTCAATTAAATCCAACCAACAACAGCATAAACTATCACGCTTTTCTATCATCATCTTTCTCACATCTTTACTCCCCGTCAACAACCTTATCAAACAACAATCTCACGAACCGCACCACCCTCACGTTGCTTCCAAACGCAAACCGCGAACAGTGCGCGGAGCACAACAACTACGACCTCCGCTGTTGAGATAACACCAACGCCGTCACGGTATCGTTTTTTCGTTTTCCTTGATAACTTGTTGTTTCAAATAGAACTTGTGTGCTGTGTTTTTTTTTTAGATTTTGAGAAAGAGATCTTTGATAAGTGGAAGCATGTTTTTGTTTATATGGTTTAATTTTTGTTGTTGCTCGTTGAGAAGAGGAAATGGATGACGAAAAGCGAATGAGAGTTGGCAAGCTGAGAACCTTGTTTTTTTTTCTTTTCTGAAGCAAGTCGAGTGAAGCCAAAAGTGAGGTTTTAGTGGGATATCTTGGTGTTCCTTTTTGTTTCTTTCCTACGTAGCATATTTTCTTTGAAATAGTAACATAAATGATGCATTAATAATCAAAGAAATGCCAAGCATTACAAAGATTCATAAGTACTGCTATAAGCGAATTTTTTTTTAATATAACTTATTTTAAAAAAAAAAATACTAAATAAACCAATTTTTTTAAAAAAATTCTAAAATGGCATGGTTTGGATAGGGTGGATAAGGGAGGCGCCATTTGGGATGACGCCTCAGTTAGAGGCCAGAAGTCATTCCAAATGGCGCCTCAGGCCAAATTAACTTTGAAAAAAATCAACTGAGATGCGCCATCCCAGATGGCGCCTCAGTGCATTCTATTTTTTTTTTCTAAAATTTAAAACGTGGACTATTAATTTTATTTTATGTTTTTTTATTTTTTTTTTTAATTTTAAATTGTTTACTGTTTTTTTTTTATATTTTAAAACGTATACTATTCATTCACATGTCTCTAGACTGATGAATTTGCAGGCCTATAGTCTGCATCTACTATTCATTCACATGCCTCTAGACTGATGAATGTGTAGTCCTATACACTGCATATACTGTTCATTCGCATGCCTCTGCTCCATTATTTTTGTTTCAGGCCACTGTTGACATGACTACACATGCATGCCTACACATGGCAGACTGCAAAGGCTAAGAAAGCATGCATGCCTACACATGGCAGACTACAAAGGTTAAGAAGCATGCATGCCTACACATGTGACTCCCCCACACCATTATAAAAACCCATTCACATTTACAATTTTCATCTCATCCCAAACTACTCTCACCTCTTCTTCTCTTATTTTCTGAAACCTTTGCATCTCACAACCAGTTACGAAAATGACTTTACTCACGATGGGAAGCAACCACCGAGGAACGCCGGAAAACATTGAAGACTTCGTAAGTTTTCTTGTAGTATTTTGTTTTACAATATTAAACCTTGATGTCTTTTATTCTGTTAGTAATTTTGCTTGTTTTTTTTGTTCAGGAGGTTTCAAGGTTCCGTTGTCGTGGGCACGCATACTTCCCTCACGACCCTATCACTGAACCATATCTAACAGGATGTGGATTTGGAGATGTGATAAAAATCCCATCATACCATGTAGACCCAAAGTTTATTCTGGCCTTGCTAGAAAGATGGAGGCCGGAGACCCACACCTTTCACCTTCCTTTTGGTGAATGCACGGTCACTCTACAAGACGTGTATATGTTACTGGGCCTCCGCATAGATGGCATGGCCGTCAACGGCCCCGTAAATATAAATAGCCAATTTTGCTTCGACTTGTTGGGCACCCCCCTTGAGATTGAAGAAGCTGAGCCTTCACCCGACGGTAGGTGTAGGGGGCAAGGTATTAACTTAAAACGCCTTAGGGAATACCATGACTCCATCGTATTAGACGAGGATTCCCTCCCCTTAGACATAATACAAAAAACTAGATGTTATTTGTTGCTATTGTTCGGTCGTTTTTTGTTTCCAGAGAGCACTGGAAACACTGTAAATATTATGTATCTCCCGTTGTTGTCTAACATTAACAGTGTGCACGAATATAGTTGGGGTTCAGCTGTCTTGGCACATCTGTATAGTGCACTCTGCAAAAATGCCAAAAAAAATGCGTGTACATTTTATGGTTGCGCCTATCTCCTTCAGGCGTGGGGTTGGTCGAGAATGCCAACACTAGCTCCAATAAACCGGAACCCATTTACATTTCCATACGCATTAAGGTAAGACTATACACATCCATGCGCCTATACTGTTATTTTCAGGTGTAACTAATTCATTTTCTAACTACATTTTCAGGTGGGCAGTTCCGAAAATGAGCTACGATAGAAACCCCCGGAACGCCATAACAGTCTACCGTAACCTGCTAGACCACATTGACCCTGACGACGTATATTTCCCTACAACTTTTGTAACATTTCATCCATAGATATTTCTAACATTTTGTATACTTACTCATTAAACTATTTTTTCTTGTAGTTTGTCTGGAGGCCTTACGACGATCTCGACCACCGGCCCAACGCAAATGATGCTGCTGTGTAGACTTCAAAAACACCAATAATTCGATTCACAACGGTTGAGATGCACCAAAGCGACCGAGTGAAACTACAATTCGGTATGCATCAGGACATTCCGATGGATCCTACCAACTTGGGAAAGTGGCACCTGTAACACCCCCTTTCTATACCCCCAAATAATCACATAATTATTTAGGCACATATTAAAAATTCCGTCAGAGTATAATTATAAACATAGTATAAAAGAGGTATGTCACATTATACATGAAATTAAAACATTAAACACCTGCTCAACAATTGATATGCAACAGTGGGGTAACTTTGCAACAGAGGAACTTAGTCCTTACACCCACATCTCAATATTTAGAATAAAAGCGGAAAATCTAAACATTGAATAACATCAAACATATATACATATATATATATATCATCAAGTATTATCTACCAACATAATTCATGTTTACATAAACATTCATCAACAAGATACATATACAAATGTATCACAAAAGAATCATATACATCCTAGCTACCCGGTGCTACATATCAGAGCCGACCGACCAAAAGAATAAAGACACGCTTCACAAAAGACCACCAGCATACCTACTCTGCAATGCCTCATAGAGCATCATAAAACAGCAGAAGGGTGAGAAATATTATCATAATAACAATGCATATAATTATATATCTTAGCATAAAAATACACATATTCTACATTCTCACCACAATTCATCACAACTCATTCATATACATCACAATGTATATATATACAAAACCAAGCATATTCATCATGCCTACTTTCACAATTCTTATCATTCCACATAAACATACATATTCATGTTTATTCATCAATGCACCATTATAAAGATGATAAATGCAAATCATAGAGACCGACTTACGACTCTATGCAAATGCAATGCGGTACCGAGTCAATCATCTCTAGTTCACTCAGGAACTTATTGGAACCATCGCTCGTTACCAATGTAACTCCCCGTCGGGCCTACGATGTTCACCCATTGCTCACACCTCACATAGGCACACAATGTTTATGGATCGCTCACACCCCACACGGGCACACGACCCGATCGCTCACACCCCACATGGGCACACGATCGTCTATAATCATCGCTCACACCCCACATGGGCACACGACGTTATAGCGGATTCCCTCTAGAACCAATCCGTCGCTCACACCCCACATGGGCACACGACATTACAAGATGCCTATCATGATGTTTGACACCCAAGAACTCATGACAATCAAATGTATCTTCACACATATATGCAACCATAATCATGCATATATTTCAACCTATCATCATTATTCATGCATTGAAAACAATTCAAACAATGCATTTCAACTATAAAGGCCACCAACTACATACATTTGAATTTCACATAAACAATGCATATCATCACAAACCACAACAATCATACAATCACAATTACTTCCACAAGGGATTCACACCACAAAGGCTACCCACAACACATCATAATAACATACATTGATATTCAATCAAACAATGTATTTTACCACACAACAACATCATTTATGGATCGCTCACACCCCACACGGGCACACGACCCGATTGCTCACACCTCACCTAGGCACACAATCGTTTGTAATCGTCGCTCACACCTCACATAGGCACACGACGTTACAACGGATTCTCATTAGAATCACTCAACACAAGAATGTACATCATTATGCTTCACATAGAAAATGACTCAAGGCATTCTTGAAATGCATACATATTCACAATATATTCATACATTCATCTCATACAATCACATACAATCTATATACATTCACATCAATGCACTATTGTATGATTCACATCCAAAACACACATTCAAAACGGTAAAAGTCGCTAAATAACACTATTCCCGACTTTCCGACTTATTTAATCGGCTAACAGCCCCAAACTCCTCACCATAAGAAACTACAGCTCAATAGCTATCCAACGATACCAAGAATGTAAAAATCGGATAAACGGAACTCAAGTTACGAAAGAAAAACGAAAACAATATTTTGAAAAAGTCCCATTTTACAATTGTCCTGACCATACACGTATGGCCCTTCTCATACGCGTACAGCCCTGATTCCTCGCCATTCCCATACGCGTATTTCCAAGACCCATACGCGTATGGGCAGAAGTCATTTCTCCCCCAAAATTCAAGTTTAAAAGTTCATATGCGTATGCCCAACACCATACGCGTATCACCAGATGGCCGGGAAAAGTCACATTCCATACGCGTAATGGCCCAAAAACAAGCCAATGATACGCGTAATGCTTAGGCTCATACGCGTATGAACATGCCCCATACGCGTACGGCCAGGGCAAATGCAAAAAAATTCTGCAGAACTTGGTTCTGCGTTTTTCATCCAAACTCCTCCAAATTCATCATCCAAACTCAGAAAAACACCCATTTGAGGTATAACAATACTTATCCAACATGTATAACCAACAAAGAACACAATCTACATGAGTTTAGACACATTTGAAATCAATCTCTACCAATTTCTAAACATTAGGATTTATACAAAAACTCATAAAAATCAACAGCAACAACAACACAATCATACATAATGATATACATTGATGAGATAATAAGATTTCACACCCTTACCCGGATTCCAAGCTTGCTAGATAATTGTTCTTGATGGTTTTCTAGGTTTTTTCCAAGTTTTCTTCTCTTTTCTCTTCTTCCTCTTTCTTTCTCTCCTTTTTCTCTCTATTTTTCTTTGCTTTCTCTTTCTCTCATATTTCTTCTTCTTATCTCATTTTCTTTTCTTATTTTCTACTCAAATTCAATTAATTCATTTTCTCACATAATTCTCTTTCCACTAAATTTCTAACTTATCATTAATTGAGAAATGTCCAAAATACCCTCCATTCTAATTTCCCCGAAACTCTCAAAAAGGGTAAAATATCATAACATGTCAACATAGCATATTAACACACCAATTTCACAAATAAAATAATTTATCACTCAATTTAAATAAAAGACTCAACAAAATGGGAATAATCAGAATCGGGGCGTTACAGCACCTGCGCAGAGTCGACACGCAGTGGAAGGATGATGTGTGGACCAACTTTGCAGCAGCGTTGTGTCACCAGTGGGAGATGCGCCACCAGCTCGTCTTAACAGACCCCGTTGTACAACCTGCTTGGCCAACGGAACTATATATGAGCTGGTTTAGGTCTGTTACCACACCACAACCTTTCCTCTCTCAGCCGACGTATCTAGTTGACCCCCGCCAACGTGCGTCTTCCTCCCAGCAATATGCCCAACATCATTCACCAACCTCTCCACCACAACAACAAAACCCTTACTATAGCCCTGACGAGTCATTCGAACCTACCGAAGCCCACCAAAACGCCCCACACATGAGTCCCCCACAAATGAACCCCCCACAAATGATGACCCCATCTTCCTACCACTCAGAACCACAATCATCATACACCCAACAAATCCCCCCTCTTTTCAACTATCAAACCCCACATCAACCACTGCATCAATACCAACACCCATCAATGCATCATTTTGGCCATCCATACCGTATGGAACCAACCCAACCTCCTCATACAAATTACATGAACATGGGCATGCAGCTGGATTACGGAAGTGCTGTCGGCGACAACCCCCCTCGGCTATTGGGGACAGATGCTGCAAAATTTGTCTCATGCTCCAGGGCCATCGTCTGATGCGCCGGGGCCATCTGAACAAACACAGAGACCAGCCACGCCTCAACAACCTCGTGGTGCTAGACAGAGACGTCAAACAAGAGCCCCTGATTGTGGGACCGGTGGTCGGTTAAATAGGCACAATCATTGATTTTCTTATTGTATCCAACATTTGTATTATTGTACTAAATATTTTAAAAAAATTAATGTTGTTTTTTTTTATTATCCATTCTTAAAATAAAATGAATTTTAAAAAAAAAAAAGGCACACCTGAGGCGCCATCCCAGATGGCGCCTCCCTTAAAAAAATTTGAAAAAATTTAGGGCTTTTAATTTGGCCTGAGGCGCCATTTGGAATGGCTTCTGGCCTCTAACTGAGGCATCATCCCAAATGGCGCCACCCTTATAACCCCAATCCAAACCATGCCATTTTGGAATTTTTTAAAAAAAACTGGTTTATTTAGTATTTTTTTTGAAAAAATAAGTTATATTAAAAAAAAATTCTTTATAAGCCCCTTTATTAAAAAATGCATTTATTTTATTTTGTTTTTATTTGTTTTAACTTCTTTTCTTTATTTTTTTATTTGCTTAAGTTTTTTATATATTTTATTTCTTCTAATTTCATCTTATTATTTATTTGTTTAGATTAGTCTTTAATTAATTGATTAGTTGATTAGATTATATGGCTAAGTGAATTACTTAATTATTTGTTTAATCATTCCTATATTGTGTAGTAAATTAATTAGTTAATATATCTATCTACGTTCATACGTGTAAATAATCCTCTCACTAACTTTGCATTCAATAATCAATTTTGAATTCAAACCGTTTCAAAATTAACCCCTAACCATTTCATAATTTATTTCCGACCATTTCAAAAATCATTTCACTAATATAATTAAAATCTCTTTTCTCAATAAAAACACGAAAGAAGAGGACTGGTGGAATCTAGCATTCTAGCCGAACCTTCGAATGCTCGGTCCCGAGCCTCGCGCATTAGGATAAATGTTCATTCATTGTTTCGTTTCTTAAAACATTTAATAATAACTTGGATAAATAAGGGCCTTCAAGATCTAGCATCTTGGTGTAACTCTTTGAACAATTGATTATCATCAAGAGTTCGTTGTCCATCAAACAAGTTTCTCAATTAATCTTGAATGGATAAGGGTCGTTGGGATCTAGCCTTCTGGCGTAACTCTTTTAACAATTGATTCTCATCAAACATTCACAATTCATTTAAAATACATCAAACCAATCAAACTATTTTTTCTTGCCGCCGTGCGAATAACCCTAAAAACTCTTTTTCATAAACGTGAGATATTGTGTCTTGAGACGACGCAAAACATTGCTTCGTCCACAAACTATTTGAGTTGAGATAAGAGGTGCGTTTCGCGAATGTTGATTTGTAAATCTATTCTATCATGAAATAAACGTCCACTCCTCACCTGTTTTGGGTAAAACAATGTTTTCTGTCGAATGCGACTAACTATCTTTCGCTAAAATCGACCGACAAACAAACTCTTTTTACCCAGAACTAAAGATGCTCTAATTTCTCATTTATCAATGAGAATACGTAGGCAAAAGGACCCTAATCCTTGGCGATCCACCTTTTTCTTTTTCACCGTAGTGCCCTCTCAAACTTTGGCCCTTTGTCAAGTGTCATCTCAAGACTTCCTTCCTTCTTTAAGGATTACTAAAATACTTCAAAGTACATCAAATTCTTTTGAAATAAACTTGAAAGAAAAGGATTGTTGGAATCTATCATTCTAGCAAAACCCTTGAAAAATTGGTCTCAAGTCTTGCACATTGAGATAGCCAATAATCTCCTTCTTTCATCCTTAAAACACCTAATAATTAACTTGGACCAAGAGGTGTTAGAGTTTAGCACTTTAGCGCAACTCTTTGAACCATTGATCACTATCAATATTCATGGTCCACAAACAATTTTCCCAGTCAAACTTGAATGAAAGAGGCTGTTAGAGTCTAGCACTCTAGCATAAACTCTTTGAACAATTGATCATCATCAAATGTTCATCATTCTTAAAATATATCCAAAATATACTCAAATCTCCATTTCTATGGACAAACCTTAATCATTATCAAGAGACCAAAACATCTTTAAAATTATGAGCAAACCTTGATTATCATCAAGTGTATTTTCTTAAACAAAACTTCAAGACATCTAATAAGGTCTAAAGATTCTTTTCAAAATAAAAGATGTTGTCTTAATAAACACTAGGGAAATATTTTTCCTACAACCATTGAGTAGAGATAAGTGACATGAATGAGATTTGTAAATCCATTCAATGTGGTGAAAATGTTCACTCCTCATTTGTTTTGGGTAAAACAAAGTCCTTACGTTGATTAATACAATTTGCCTTTCGCTAAAATTAACCAACAAAGTTTAGCCAAACTACGATTGATCTGTTTCCATCCTTGTAAGGATACGTAGGCACGGGACTGCGAAGTTTTGGCGAGCACCCTAATAATAAAAACCTCTTTAGGTTCCCTTTCTCTTAATAAAAATCTAAAAACATTTTGTCTTCTCTCTCTTTTCCCATTCTATAAGTAGAAGATTAGAAACTAAACCTTAAGCTAACATCCATTCAATCGTAACTAAATGGTTTCCGTTGAGTACAAAGGACGTGAGAGGGTGCTAATACCTTCCCCTTGCGTAACCGACTCCCAAAATCAGATATTGGTTGCGATTACCATATCATCGTCTTTCTTTTTAAGGGTTTTATTCAATATTTTCGCTTTCCCTCTATGGGAATACATAAAGATCGGTGGCGACTCTATTAAGTCCATCCCGAGAGCGTGTGGTTGCACTTTGTGAGGTCATTCTCAATTTTTCGAGGTACGACACCTATTCTCCCCCAGTCATATAGACGTCTTTTGTGGTACGACACCAACTGCTGCACCAACTACTGCACCAACTGGCCATACTGAGCAAATAGTCAATAAGACAAATGAGAAGAATAAAAAAGTAACTGTTGAGAAGAAAAAAAAGTGTTGATAAGAAGAATACTCAAAGGTTGAAAGCTAAGAGGAGCAGTGAGAGGTTGAAAGTTGTTAGGAATGCAAAAAAATTGACGGGCCTAGTTCAACTTCAGATTCACCATTGGTGTTTGATGAGGAGCCTTTTGTGAAGAGATCAAACAAGTGGGAAGATATTGCAAGGAGAATGACTCAGTAATTAGGTTGTCATTAGGTGTCATTTTGGTAGTTAAAACAATTCTGTTATGCTATTATCTACCAACTTTTGTTAAGCACATTTTGTGGCATGTTTTGAAACTTCTCCAGTTACATTATCTGCCATTTTGTAACTTCTTTTGTAAGGCTTACTTAAGTACCTACTAATGTTGGTTGTAATGCTAATCAAACATATGTTGTATTCTGTTGTGCTTTCAATCTAATTTAATGACAGTTTACACATAATTTGCTTTCAATCCAATTTAATGACAGTTTACACATAATTTGCTTTCAATCCAAAGTGAATGTTTATGTTCTTGTTATGCATAATATGCAACAATTTTGGTTTCCATTATGTTGTAATTATATAACAGTAAAACATTACAACATTATAACCTTATATAATAAACACATCAATTTAAACCTCTTTCATTAATTCAACAACAATGTGTAACAACCTTGTACAACAAACACGTTAATTTCAACATCTTTCATTAATTCAACAGTAAAACATTGCAACCTTGTACAACAAACACAATGGAAAAATTCATGAACATAGTCGCTGATACATGAACCTATCTATTACATGAACCTAGAAGAAATAAAAAGCATGTAGCAATAAGTACAACTATCACAAAATTCATCTTCTTCATTAAGCCGTCAACCTTTTTATTCATTTCTTCCATCTTCTTGGCAAAATCTTTCTCCATTTTATTCATCAGATCTACGACTTCTCTGTCTGAGTATGTTGTTTCTCTTTCACCAAAAAAACTCATCATCCCAATGGAATAAGTGACAATCATCTTCTATACCCAAAAACTTACACTTCCAGTACTTTCTGCCAGAATTTGCAATCGACTTTGAAACAAACATCTTCATGGACATATTATGACCACATTTAGGAGTTATTCTACTGTTTGAAGACATGCTTGAGTTAGAACAAACCGAGTTTCTCATTTTCTGAATTAAATCGGCAAAACAAGGACGATTAAGGGACATATTTGAAGGATAAATGAGATTAGGGTTTCCAAGAAAGGAGAAATGAGATTAGGGATTTGAACACAAAGACAATTTGGTCCCAAGGTTTAAAGTTTTTGTTTTTCAGTCAAGGGCATTTTCGTCCACCCACAATTCATTAAACACATGTGGAATTTAATTTAAATAAAAAATAAAATAAAAAACGATGCCACATCATCATTTTTGATGAGTTGGCCTAACAAAGGTTTAAAGAAAAATATTTTTCAAATATTAGGGAAATCCATGTAAGTTTTTTTTTTTACGGAGGTTTTTTTTCAAAAAAACACCTATATGACAGGGGGAGAATAAGTATTTACCCTAAAATAAAATAGATATACATTTGAGCGCAATAAAAACATATGTCTGTCTTTTTGTTAGTAATCAAAATATAATAGCACATCATTCTAAATCTTTGTGATTCAAAATATATTCTCATTATTTGTATAATATTATCTAATAATTTAATATTTTTTAACAAAATATGATCTATAATTTAATGATAATTATATTATTCTAGATATCATTTTTTAAAGATATATATTATGAGAACAAAAAATTTGTATTCTAAATATTTTAATACTGTCAACCTATGAGGGACATGTATTACGCCAAATTATATATATATTTTTTTAAATATCAATATGAAATGACAAATATAAAGATTTTAATTGTTGTATATGTAATATTGTTTTATTGAACTCTCCTTAAACTCATATTATATTCATTTTCTTTTATAAAAAAGTATATATTTCATTTTCAAGAAACAGATATCAGTTATTTCTATGATATATTAATTATTCAGTCATTGGTATGATTCACGTTTATGATAACGCTAATCCAACGGCTCTCTTCAGTGTACACTCCAATCCTATCCAACTCATATACAAAATCACTAGTCAAATGCAACAAAAATCATATCTCATAGAATGCATGTTTTTTGGTGTAATAATTTCAAAACTGTCAAGTCTGCGTGTTTTTCGTGATGTTACCTTAATGTGCTAGGCAAACTATTTTTGTTTCAATGTTTGATACTATATTATTACTACATAGGACCTTTTTTGCCCCTAGTAGAAACCGAAACTCTCTACTTATAAATAACAACCATGTCTTTGCTTACAGAATACACTTTGCTCTCTAGCTTCAAGCCTTTCTCTTCTCCTTAATCGGTATTGCTTTCTTTTTCTATATCTCTTTGGTTTGTTAATGTTGGAACTCAATTCATGTTTTTTGTCCTAAACTTTGCTTGGTTATTTTAGTTTATTTTCTAGACTACTTTTAGGCTGCACGAGTGAGGTAAGTGTTGAACTATGCACGAGTTTGTTATCACCATTGGATCAATAAGTTTCATAGTTGGATCGAATGAGATATGATGAGAACTATTGATTTAATGACGGAGAACAAACTTGTGCATGATACAACACTTCCTTACTTGTGCAGCGTAAATTTATTTCTATGATTTTTTTTTTGTTTGTTCTAGTTCATCTTTGTTGAGTATAGTTACTAATAAGTGACCAGATCGATCAGATGAAGCGAGTATTTTTATATACAAGGGTACATTGTAAACTCTAAGCTCTCGCGGATTATATAAATGATCTGTTTTCACTATGTAGTTGGAGACGTAGGCGACATTGGCTGAATTTTGTGTGTTCGGTTTTTCTTTTCTTTCTCTTTTTACTTTCAGGCACAAATATATGGAGAACATTGAGGACATCATAGTTTGTGGTTCTCGGGTAAACCCGGAAATGGAGAAAACGGGGAAAGTGTTGATGAGCAAGTATGAGTTTGGCAAACTATTAGGCCAAGGTAACTTTGCAAAAGTTTACCTTGCAAGGGACCTGAGAACTGGTGACAATGTTGCTGTTAAGGTTATTGATAAGGAGAAAGTCGTAAAATTGGGATTCGAGGTTCAAACACAGCGGGAGGTTTTGACCATGAGACAGGTTAAACACCCGAATATTTTGCGCCTATACGAGGTTTAGGCTACCAAAACAAAGATTTACTTAATTATAGAGTATGCCAAAGGTGGTGAGCTTTTTGAGAAAATAGAAAAAGGCAGATTAAGCGAGAATCAAGCAAGAAAATACTTCCAACAGCTGATAGAAGCTCTTGATTTTTGCCACAAACAGGGCGTTTACCATCGGGATTTGAAGCCTGAGAATTTGCTTTTGGCCGAGAACGGTGATCTCAAAATAGCCGATTTCGGAATGAGTACGTTCCTGGAAGCTCATCAGCGCAACAGCTTGCTGAAAACAGCGTGTGGAACTCCGGCATATGTAGCTCCTGAGATTGTGTCTCAAAAAGGTTATTATGGAGCTAAGAGTGATGTATGGTCATGCGGAGTGATCCTATATACTCTTTTAGCGGGTTATTTACCGTTTTATGACAATAATCTTATGGTTCTGTATGGAAAAATCTACCGGGGCGAATACAGTTGTCCAAACTGGTTTCCACTTGACATACGGAGATTGTTAGCCCGAATTCTAGACCCTGACCTGAACAAAAGGATAACCACTACTAAGATAATGGAAAACCCTTGGTTCCGAAGAGGGTTATATCCGAAAGTTGTTCAAATGAAAAAAGAAATTACACATGTAGCTGATGATGAAATTGCTTCTGTTAAGCCAACTCAAGCATTGGCTCAACCAACATATTTAAATGCTTTTTACATACTTTCTTTGTCTGCAGGACTTGATTTGTCTGTTCTTTTCGCAACTGATAGCAATGAAAAGGAAGACATCAAGTTTACATCCATGAGCTCGCCCTCCTCTATCGTGACAAAAATAGAGGATGTTGCACACATTTTGCAGATGGAGATAGTTAAGACGAATGGAGGGATGCTGAAGTTGGAGTGGCAAAGGGAGCGTCGAGAAAAGCCACTTATCATTTCTGCTGAAATATTCGAGTTCGCTCCGTCTTTCTATTTGGTGGAGATGAAGAAGTCCTGCGGCGATGCCTTAGAGTACCAGAAGATAATGAAGGGACATATAAGGCCAGCTCTCAAAGATATTGTCTGGATTTGGCAAGGTGAGAAGTAGAACAGCATTAGCAAGGCGGTGGCTAGTCCTGAAGAGAGTAATCGATTTCATATTTGGAATTATTTCTTCAAAATAATTTAGTATGACAGTTGAGCTGTTGATATTAGTACCAAATATTTCAAAAAACAAAAACTTCCCCTTTGAAATTTTTGTACCAGTTTTAGTGCTGAAGCATATGCTTGAAGAAAAGTTTAGCCGAAACTTATCTGGTTGTTATGTGATCAATGCTGTCACATATACACCATGTATGACTGATTGTGAAATGTGACCCTGCCATTGTTATCAATGAATGAAACTTAAACTAATTTACTAAAAAGCGAATGCATACAAAATGATTGCTTAAATACATGCATTTTTTGTTCAATGTAACACCATTGATTAATTAACTTACCATTTGATTAAGTTCTAAGTTTTCATCATTCTGCCTGAGAATTTGCGGTTTCGATATCTATTTGAGGGTCATGAATATTCTTCTAATTGAATGCATGCATTCCTTAGTTATTTAAAATATATCTTATTCCATATATAAAAAGGGATTGGAACATTATATTTACACATGAAATTATATTGGCAAAAGCAAGAAACATAAACTAATATTCCACACATAATTTACAAAAGATTACACCTGGTGTAATGAGGATATTTTATATTTAACTTGCCCTATCTACTTAATTAGCTAGTTTTCATGGATTTAGATTCCTCACCATTGTTGCAAGGTGCACTTATTGGCCGCGGGCGCTGTATCTCTAATTGGATCTAACGGTTCTTACTGCATTGCACCGTGCAGCGGCTATAGGATCTTTTCTCAGTTTTCATACTTGTAGACCAAGAGATGCATCCAAAGTCGGGTTAACCTCCATTTCAACACAAAGCGCCTCTTTGACTCTTGTCGACTCCTTCTTATAAATGTACCTACTTGAAACCCAAAGAAACACCAACAAATTAACACTTGACATGATCAAAAGAAACCCGTAATAGTAATCCAAGTGGGAGTCATTCAAGTTATCAGCTATCCAACTTTTTCTATACCCTCTTCCTGTTATCTTATCAGTCATTGTCACCAAAAAGCTGTTCAAGAAATTCCCAACACCAATTCCACTTGTGAAGAAAGTTGTTCCAAGACTCTGCATATCTTCAGGGGATTGATCATAGAAAAACTCCAACAATCCAATTGCATTGAAAACATCTGCTATACCAATGAGAACATATTGCGGTAACAACCAAAATATACTCATAGGGACAATATCTTTAGGACCCAAAATGTGATTCGCTTTTATGACATGAATTCTTCTAACTTCAACTGCATAAGCAATTGCAATTGCTATGATTTGGATTGAAAATCCAATTCCAAGTCTTTGAAGCAATGTGATTCCTCTGGGGTGGCCGGTTCTCTGGCGCATGAACGGAACGAAAAGTCGGTCGTACATTGGCACTGAGAGTAACATGGAGAGGGTTACAAAGCTACCAAGAGATGCTGCTGGAATTTTGAAATCAGGACCAAGGTTTCTGTCTAAGGTGGTGCCTTGTTTCACAAAAAGAGTGTTGATTTGTGCCCAAATGGTGCTTGGAATCAGTGTTACTAGCCATATTAGAAGCATTCCAAAGATTAGCTTTGCTCCTTCTACTTGGTTTACTGTCATTGGTACTCTTGATGAACTTGTAGGATCATTTTTAATAGCAGCTTTGTCCAAAAACCTGAAATGAATTCACTCCAGCCGTGGTTAATTCCATGGTTATAAAATCCAAATTCAAATCTTGAATCAAAAAGCATATATTTTGAATCATGAATTGAATATTAATCCTGAGATACATTGCTAATAGAAATGTCATTTTTAAATTAAAAAACAGGTGACATAACAAAATTATAAGTTGACATATCATATCTGAACCTCAATTCAAGACTCAAGTCATATCATCAATTGTTAAAAGAAAAGAAAAGTGTCTGACTATAAAAAGTTGACAAAGAAAGCGATTGGCTGCATTCAATTCGAGTAACAATTCAACTAGATTCATATCTAAATAGAAACACACTAGAGGGTTTAGTTTAATATCGAATCAAGTTAGTTTCTATCACTTTTTAGTTTAGTATAGCAAGTTATTGATGATCATGGTTAATTCATGTTTTTCAATCACTTTCTAGCCAACAGAATTGATATAAGAATTTAATTTTTTTTTCTTTCATAAAGAAATAGTTATTATGGAATATTCAAAGTTCCAATCTTTTTATGGTAATGGATCCATTCTATGGCTATCCTATGTGTATCTATGCACCTAGAAGAATGCATATGTGGACAGTAGATTATGCCTTGTTTAGCATGCAACGAATTATGGTTGGTGATATCAACTAGTGGTCTTTGTAATAATTTTCCACAGTAATGATTGGTGGACGCAACTGTTACACAGTTCCTACATTGGAAAAATTGGCTGAAAAATAGAGACTATTCATTAAAGTGGGCCTAATAGCATTACGTGTAGAGTGCACTTAGAAGAAACAACTTGCATGATAAGTAGTGAGTGAGAGCAAATTCATGTTTGAACAGTAAAATCAAATATCAACTGCAAGATTCCTTTGTTTTTGTGCGAAATTTTTAAAATTTCAGTAAGGTATATAAGATGAAAAGTAAGTGTTACATACAATACAATCCAGTATGCCAAATTTGATATTCAGATATCATATTTGTGGTTGTAAAGCTGTTAGATTGAGAAATTCAATGAAATTAATAACCAGACAATTCTTCTAAATTCAACCACTCTTGGTGCCCCACCCTTGTTCACATATAGTAAATAAAATTGGACATTACTTAAGTTGATTGCTTGTGGGCCAAGACATTAAAAATGGGGAACACGTAATCTTAGGACATGGAACCATTTCCTAGATTCTCTATCACAATGATGCGCGTCTAATATAGATGGAAAATTCCTTTTCTGTGTTAGTGTATGTTTGTATTGACGGCGAGTTTAGTAAAATCACGATGACACTGAAAATTTGTTACAATTGCAAAGTGTAACTGTTGTAAAAAACGCAGTGGCACACCGTAGTTAAACTCATCATCAATGCGAAAATAGATTTAGAAGAATGCAAAGTGCAGACATATAAAGGTTTAAAAGTTGCTGACCTCAAAGTTGGAGTGTGATAGACGTGCCGTTTTCCCCTGCCAACATTATCTTCCATCTCATACTCATGCAGATCCGAAGGGTTACTTGGAAGTTGAAGTTTTCTATTCTTAAAGGCAGCAATAAGGACACGAATTATGTCCCTAGCAGGACTTTTAGAAGTCCTAACTTTATGTCGATAAATCGGCATCCCTATATAGAAAATAACCAAGGACAATAATAAACCAGCAGTAGGAATACCATACCCAAGTCCCCATCCTAAATTCTCCTGAATGTATACAAGGCCTAAAGTTGCAATTAAGGCGCCTAAAAACGAGGTAAACATCCACCAGTTAAAGAAAGAAGCCTTTAACTCTTTCTCACGAGGATTAAAATCATCAAATTGGTCAGCACCAAAAGTTGATATATTTGGTTTTGTTCCACCTGCCCCAATTGCCATAGTGTAAAGTGCTGTGTAGAAAAATGCAACTTGTGATGTTGAGGCTTTGTTACAAACACCATTTGTGCATGTTGGTTTCAAACTCTTGAGAGATACAGCTATAGTAAGAAGTGTCATTCCCTGTCACAAAAACAAATATAATTAATGCATAATACTATAATAACATCACTGTGCCATAAAAATAAGGCAAGTAAAGTGGGCCAATAACTTCATTGTTAAGCTTATTTTGGACAATACTTGACAAATGACAATATAAAGTATTGTATCCCACAAACGCAATTAGTGGCCTAGAAACTGGGTATCCTCTGTGCAGAACTGCAGAGACTAATCCCTCGAACAGGACCACAATGGGCAGCAACATAAGCTAGTATCTAATATAATAATGTTGAAATTGTAATTTAAACAATATGATTGGGTTGATTATACCAAGACATAAATGAGAGATGAGAGGGTGAAAGTCCAGAATCGACCCCAGTGAGAATCCGCGATGTAAGCACCAAGGATTGGTGTAATCCAAACAGATCCTGACCAGTTATTCACATTCCTAACTGATGAAACGGTGTCTTCATGAAGTTGTGTAGTAAGGTAATTCACCAAGTTTGATGCTACTCCATAGAAAGCCATTCTTTCAAATGCTTCATAACCTGAAATAGTATAAAATTTATCATGCTATATATAACTCCACGTATTAACAATTATACAGAATCTAAGAAAAGCTTATGCATAAAACATGCATGTTTGTTTGGTCTTACCAACGAGAAAAGCGCAAGCTTTCCATTTGCCAGTTTTGGAGGGAACAGCAGGTTTGCCATGGAAATCAACAGTGCCATCTTGGGTATAATCATCTTTGGTTTCCATTAGAGATGTTATGTTATATAGAGGAAAAGAAAATGAGTATAAGGAAAATGAGAGGTAGCCAGCAAGATGGTAGTGATATATCAAAGAAAGCAATTAATTGTGAGAGAGAAATGGTAGTAGTAGCTATATATAAAGAGTAGAGGCTCACTTATTATCTTAAGGTAAACTATAATTAAGTAAACTTTGTCATTGGATTGAGATGCAAATTTAGAAAGTGGGTCCATATATTAGTATATACCAAGTTTGAAAGTGTAAGGACCGAGTCTTACATTAAACACTTTATAAGTGAGAGGATTTATAAACTTAAAGGCTTAAGATTTGTCTAATTCATTTAAAGTGATTGTTTAAAGTTCAATGTGATGATCTAAAACTCTCTCATGATTCAATAGTGGTATTAGAGTTTGGTTTAACTGGAACTCTTTGTATCCTTGAATTGAAACAACGGTGACGCAAGTAGGTATGATTAAAAAACTTTCATCGGAGAGAAAGCATATCTATAATAATAAATGATTGCAAGGGAACCAGAAATGATCGGTAATCGATGAATATGGATAGCCATGATGGACTTGAGCTTCCGGTGCAGTGGAAGAGGGGTTCACATGTAAGGTTAACACGCTGAAGTCAATATGAAAGTAAAATGAATTGATGAAATTAAAATTCAAAAGAGGTACCTGAGAAATTGCGAGTCTCCCCTTATATAGTAGAGAGGTTATAACTGTTTGTTGAGCTATTGGTGTGGAATGGAATGATCTATCTGATTGATCTTGAATCAGATCACCTGCATTCTTGACAAAGATAATATATCTTTATTTCTTTGTTGTATGCTTCTTTGTTTCTCTTTCTCTTAGAGTGCTCAATATATGGGCGACAAAGATGAAATGCACAATTATGTATCTAATACAGACTTATAACAGACTCATGCGATTCTGATAAGGCTTAAAGTGTATTGTTTGCAGGAATGCATATCAGATACAGACTAAATGCACTTATGTGATTTTGATCTGGCTTAAATGCATTCCATGCTTAACCGCGTATCCGATACATACTTAACACATTTTTGTGATTCTTATACGGGCCAAGTGCACACCTCGCATGACTCTTCATCTGAGGCATATTAAATGCATTTGTGCGTAGTTTCCACCCCCTCCCCGCTTCAAATTTAGACAGCCCAAGGACATAGGTGGTGGAGCCTATAGACGTTCGCCTCGATCCGAGCTAAGCTTCAGGGAAAAGGACGAGGTTCTTACCCATGGCCAGAGAACGGTCCACTGTGACGCGGAGTACAGTGTGATTGCAACTTTCAGATGAGATGTATTTTGAATGATGTCAAAACTAGGATACTTTAGCGTTTATGTATATTGAACGATATCATCTGAGTCTAGCTGTGCATTTTAGCATTAGGGAGCATGCCAAAATGTTGAAAATGATTAGAAAAGATTCATGCATCAAGAAATGATTTTATATACATCAAAAACTTATTTTTGAGTGAAAAATGTATATAGGTTGACACATAGAAGAAGAATATATCTATGTATCGACACACCCGTGTTTTAGGTCGGCACATAGAAGTAAAAGTTGTTTATGTGTCGACACATCCATCTTATAGGTTGACACATGTGTTGCAGTGTTAAGGCCTGTAAGGCTCTGTTAGATGTATCGAGTTCGAATTGAGGGTAGACTTACCCATAGCGAGGCCGATTGGGGAACTGCCTAAATAAGTCCTTGTGTACTCCATCTCTCTCTCTCTCTCTCTCTCTCTCTCTCTCTCTCTGATCTCTCTTTATATCTTTTATATTTCGTTTGCAAATTTTTGTGTTCATCATTTGTGTGATTAATACGTTTGGAAAATTATTTTTGAAAATGTTTTGTTGAGTGGATTACAATCCTTTAGATTTTGATTGTATTTTGAGATCAACAAAACTATATAAATTTCCAATCAAAATCGATTGCACACAAGGTGTTCGATAATTTGCCTCTATAGTGTTTTTGTGTGAATTATCATTGGATATAACATTGCTTGTTGAGTTGCATTTAAGAGATTTTGATTTAATCATATTGGTTGAATAGCTTATCATTATCTTCAATTGGTTTTCATATACGCATATCCGAGCTTTACGATAGCAGTTCGGTTTAGACGAATCGATCCAAGTTACTTCCGCTGGCCATTGTTTTTTAAAACACTTTTTATAAAGCAAATTTTTTTGGGGATCTATTCACCCCCCTCTAGATAAGTCGCCTTCGTCTAACATACAGTACAAAAGTACGACCATATCCCACTGATTTCATCGATCCCAAGCCTCATCCCAGGGAACATAAGAAAATCGCCAAATGTGATGTACAAATCAATATACTGCTACAACAAACGCTAGATACAACAAGCAAGTATAGCAACCAAAAAATGGTAACTATTCTATATCGGCCAAAGACCCAGAACCCACTACTCTGCATCGACCAAGGGTCCAATAGCACGAGGCCCATTATCTAGCCTACTCTATCACACCTAAGGTATAAAATACCTTCGTAAATGGTTCTCATCTACACAATCTCTAATCTCCATTTTCTCTACCACTATCTTGAACCCTAAACTGACTTGGGCGTTTGAGTGTTAACCATGCAGACCCCTTAGGTCCACTGTATTGGAAATAGAAAACACTGATTAACGACATCACATCAAAACTGATCTCTCTAGTTCAAGATGCACCGTGATCGCAACCTTTGATCCATGGTGTCATATCAACGTATTGCATCGGAAGCTTCGCTTCGTAGTAGTTTTCGCAACCAACACCATTTCAGGTTCCACAACGGAACAATGGCGCCACTTGTGGGAATCAACTTCTGATTCTTAAAATTTTCAAGATTCCTTATTTGATCCTTAAATATGAGCTCCGAAGAGGTCTAATGCAAAGAGATCAAAGTCTCAATGATCCAATATCTCATAGCTGTGTCATTTGGATCCACCAAATTTTGATCTGACGCTGAGCGATCTGATGTATCGACTCCATCCTACAACAAAGTAACGCAATCAAACACCCTAGGTTAAGGTCCAGTTCGCTGTAGAAATACACCTTTGGATCACTTTGACCTTTCCTGGCACGACACTACACTTCATGAACACATTGTTACATCATTAACATTAATGGATCTTAGTCAACATGCACTCTCTTGATATTATTTCACTCACACCTTGCATTGTTTATAAATCTGAGTTAAAAAGGAATGATTGAACTTGTGACATTCATATATTATTTTTATCCTTGCTCATGCTTGAATTTAAAAGATAGAATAATACAAAATCAATATTAGTAACATTCACTCTCCGTGGGTACGATATCCTTACTTTTTATCACTTTCTACTTTTAAACATACACGTATACTTGCACGTGACACATTTACAAGCAACAACAACAACTAGCAACTCTTTTCAGTTGTTGTGTAGTTGACTTAGCTTCTATTAATGTCCTACAGCATAATAAACGATATGGAACACCTTGTTATGTCTTTGACTAAGCACAACTCCAATAACAAAATCACTGACATCACACATCAGTTCAAAGGGTTTTGTCTAATCAGGAGTCTTCACAATTGGTGCAGAGATCAAGGCTTTCTTCAATAAATTGAAAGCATCCATATATTCCTGGTTGAAGGCATAAGGCACAACATGCAGCAGAAGCTGGCATAATGGCTTAGTTATCTTGAAAAAATTCTTGATAATTCTTCTATAAAACCCAGCATGGTCCAAAAAACTTCTAATTCCCTTGATGTTTACAGGGGTGGCAACTTCTCTATCACTTTCATTTTTTCTTGATCCACCTCTAAGCCTTTCTTTGAAATTTTATGCCTTAGAACAATACCTTCTTTCACCATAAAATGACATTTTCCCCAATTTAGCCCTAGGTTGTTCTCTTCACATCTAGTCAACACCAAATCCAAGTTATTAAGGCATATCTTGAATGATTATCTTTGAACAGAAAAATCATCCATGAAAACCTCCATGGAACTTTCAATAATGTCTAAAAATATTGCCATCATGCAACGTTGAAATGTGGCTTGAGCATTTCACAATCTAAAGGGAATTCTTCTAAAAGCAAAAGTACCATATGGACAAGTGAATGTAGTTTTTTCTTGATCTTCAGGTGCAATGACTATTTGATTGTAGCCATAATACCCATCCAAGAAGCAATAATACTCCTTACCAGTCAATCTATCCAACATCTGACCAATTAATGGTAGTGGAAAGTGATCCTTCCTTGTGGCCTTGTTCAACTTCCTATAATCCATACAAATCCTCCAACCTGTAACTGTTGTTGTAGGAATTAATTCATTCTTCTCATTGATAATCACTGTCATACCACCCTTTTTTGGAACACATTGAATTGGACTCACCCATACACTATTAGAGATAAGGTAGATAATACCAGCATCTAACCACTTGATGATTTCTTTCTTGATCACTTCCTTCATAATTGGATTTAATCTTCTTTGACTTTCAATGCTATTCTTGGAGTTCTCATCCAACAAGATTTTATGCATACAAACATTAGGACTAATTCCTTTTAAGTCCAAGATTTTCCAAGCAATAACCTTCTTACGTTTCTTTGGAATTGTCAGCAGCTAACCCTTCTGCTCAGCAGATAGATCAGTAGCTACAATGATTGGCAACTGTTGTCCTGCCTCTAGGTAGGCATATTGCAAGTGAGCAGGCAGATGGTTAAGTTCCAGCTCAGGGGGGAATTCTACCGATGGTAAAGTTTGATTCCTCGGCACAGTGGACAATTCCAATACCTCTACACGTTTTTTAGGAAAATGTGGTTTGCACAGGGGTCCACTAATGATACCCTCATGTTGAACATCTTCTTTTTCCAACTTTTCTAGCTCTTGCTCTAAAACATTATTTGACTTGAGTAAGTTCTTGTGGATGATTCCTTCCTAACTTAATATCATGGAACAGTCAGCTACATCTTCTTCAGGATATTGTATAACATTGAGTACATCAAATAGAACTTGTTGCCCAATGACTCTCATAGTGAGTTCTCCTCTTTCCACATCAATTAAAGTTATGATAGTGGCTAGGAAAGGTCTTCCCAATATAATGAGAGTTTCTTCATCAGCATTAAAATCCATGATAATGAAATTAGCAGGGAACAAAAACTTATCAACTCTTACTAGCACATCTTCTATCTTCCCTTGGGGATAACAAATGCTTTTGTCAGCTAGTTGGAGAGTAATTGTTGTTGGCATGGCAACTCCAATTCCAATTTTTTTGAAGATGGAAAAGGGTATGAGATTTATGTTGGCTCCAATATCACATAGTGCCCTTCCATAAAAAGTATCTTCTATGGTGCATGGGATGGTAAAACTTCCAGGGTGTTTCAGCTTTGGAGGGAGCATGCCTTGAACCAATTGGCTGCACTTTTGAGTTAGTGCAACAATTGCAAACTCATCCACTCTTTTTCTCTTAGTGAGTGCATCTTTCATAAACTTTGAATAGTTTAGCATTTATTGGATGGCATCAATCAATGGTATGTAGATGTGAAGCTATTTTAAAATCTCCATGAACTTGCCAAAATGCTGCTCTTACTTGGCTTTCCTAATCCTATGAGTAAATGAAGGTGGAGGCCTTTCTTGAACAAACTTCTGGACTCTGTCAACCTTTGGCATGACATCTGGCTGTTTTTCTGAATCGGATGTCATGCCAGTAGCATTGTTGTCAACTATTTCTTCATTTTATTCCTTTGAGGAAGGCTCCTCATTGGACTCCGCTTTATCACCTGAATTGTCCTGGGCTGGCAGCTCTTCACTTGACTGATTGTTTCTTGGTATGGATCCTTCACATTCTTTTCCACTTATAAGCTTAATGACTTGACAGGTTTCAACATTCTTAACTCCAAATGTTGAGGTTGGAGCTTCAGTAGAGCTTGGGAAAGCACCTTGGTTTCTTGAACTAAGTGCAGTGGCAATCTGACCCACTTGGTTCTCTAGGTTTTTTATGCTTATTCCTTATGTTTGAAACTGATTTTTTGTCTCTTGAATGAAGGATTTCAAAATATTTTCCAACTAGTTATTCCCTTGATTTGCCACAACATAATTAGGTGTAAAATAACCAGGAGGAATTTGTGGTGCTTGAGTTGCTTGAGGCTTTAGTTGATTTTTATTATTACTCCATGAGAAATTAGGGTGATTCCACCAACCAAGATTATAGGTATTGCTGTAGAGGTTGTTATATTTATTGTTGCCATCATAGTTAACATAGACAGGATTTGCTGAGCACTCTTCAAATAAATGAGCACCTCCATATTACACACAGGCGATTGTTGATGCGTCAGTAACCACCTTCACAGGTTCATGCTTTGTCACTTCAGGAGTCATCAGATTCTTCATAATCTTGTGCATTTGAGCCACCTGAGTAGCAAGAGTTGTAGTCTCAGTGACTTCATGAACACCAAAAGGTCTCTTTTGAGTTAAATTAGCAGTTTCCCTAGTGACAGGCCATTAACATGTATTGGCAGTGATACTCTCAATTAACTTGTAACCGTCTTCATAAGATTTAAACAAAAGAGCTCCACCACTAGAGGCATTTAACATGTTTCTCGAGGAAGACACCAATCCATTGTAGTAAGTTTCAAGTTGAATACGGATTGGTATGCCATGGTGGGGACATTGTCTAAGAAACTCCTTAAATGTTTCCGAAGCATCAAATAGGGATTCATCCTCTCCTTGTCTGAATGAAGTTATCTCATTTCTCATTTTTGCATTTTTGGAAGGAGGGAAATACTTGGCCAGAAATTTTTTTGCCAAATCATTCCAAATGGAAATGGAATTAGGCTCCAAGGAATTTAACCAACTCTTGTCTCTATCCCTTAGAGAGTATGGAAAGATCCTCAATCTGAATGCATCATCAGTGACACCAGAAATTTTAAAATTACTAGCAACTTCCAGGAATTGTATTAAGTGCAAGTGAGGATCTTCGTTTGCAGAACCTGAGTACTGACCAGTGGATTGCAACATTTGAAATATCACGGGATTGAGTTGAAACTGTGGTGCATCAATTGTTGGCCATATGATCCCAGCATTCATGGTGTTTGGATCAAAGATTGCATAATCTCTGATGTTTCTAGGTCTATCATTGGTGATGCCAATGACATCATTATCTACTATGACAGCTTCTGCCTTTTCTTTTTCTAGCTCTGACCCCTCTTCTACCTCTAACTCTTCTTCTAGCTCTAACTTAGGTACATCACCTAAAATGAAAGGAGGGGGGCTCCCTAGAAAATGTCTAGTAAATTGAAATCTCCTTAGTACTCTGAGAGTTATTTCAGGCCCAGGATCTCCTCCTTAGATTGGGTGTAACAACCTGCACATATAATAGCTAAGAAACTGTCACGACACCAGAGTATAGAAAACGTTAAAGGCACAAATGCTTAAATAATTAAAAAGAATAGTAATGAATACAAAATCAAAAAAATATGTAACTTGGCACTCCCCGACAACGACACCAAAAACTTGTTGCTTGTAAATGTGTCATATGCATGTATACATGTATGTTTTAAAGTAGAAAGTGATAAAAAGTAAGGATATCGTACCCACAGGGAGTGAATGTTACTGAGATTGCTTTTGTAATACTCTATCTTTTGATTTTAAGCATGAGCAAAGATAAAAACAATATATGAATGTCACAAGTTCAATCTTTTATCTTTAAACCAGATCTATAAACAATGCAAGGTGAGAGTGAAATAATATCAAGAGAGTGCATGTTGAGCCAAGGTCCATTAATGTTAAGGATGTAACAATGTATTCATGAAGTTTAGTGTCGTACCAGGAAAGGTCGGAGTGATCTAAAGGTGTATTTCTACAATATTAAAATATGTATTATTAAGGCAAGGGAACAAATCTCTAAGTTACACTTATAACCTTAAAATATGTCTATTATATTATGAGAATCCCTTATAGTTGTAGCTCTTTATCTCTAAGTGAACTAATCAAGTGAATATCTCTATCCTACTATTTTCAACTACTTTTATTATGAAATCCACTTGTTGTTGGATCTCTCACAACAACAAGATGTTATCTTTTTCTAAGTTGATCTCTCAAAGAATCAGATTTGTAAGCAAGTAAACACATAATAAACCAAGGCACTAAATAAAATTTCATTTAACATAAAAACATCATAACATTAACTTCCCATTGCTCAAAATTCAAAAGGTTTAGCTCATGACGAGGTGAGTACAAACTAAAAACATGGTTCTCAAAAGATACATTCTTAAAACATATTGAAGAAGAAATGTAAACCTAAGAGTAACTTGAAGGACCATTAAGATGGATAATCAGTAAGAGAAGACTCCAGTTGCGCTAGGGCTCAATAGCTTGTACAAGAAATGGTGAGAAGAAGAACTTTATTTACTCTCCACTAGTCCTTGCACTATTATTTTCTGTCTTGTATTGTTGGAATTGATGAACTCTTTTCTAATCTTTAGCATGGTCTATTTATAATCTTCCACTAGGGTTTCTTGTGGTGTCTTGGATCAGGGGCCAGAATTAAGGATATCACATCAACCCCTATAATAGATTCAGCGCTTTTCAGACATTCTTTCTACTTAGCCTCCAAGGAATCAGGTACAAGGGAACATTTGTGGGAGACAAAGTGTCTTGTGACAGAGTACCACAACAGGGTGCAGGCGGTGCTATCCTTTCTTGTAGAGCACACAAGGTGGTGGTTGTACTATATTACTATCTTTGTCTTCTAGCGCCTCTTTGGTCTTATCCACTTAATTCAAATGAATTTCCTTCAGTCGAAAGCAATTTTTCCCTCCAATATTACATTCCTTCCAAGGTTTCCCTATGACTTTACTTCTTTCTCCATTTAATGTCTTTGGCAAAGTTCATCTTCCTTGTTCAGCTAACACTCCTAGGTACTGTGCAGTACAGTCTTGCCTTAGCTTGTCAGAGCTGCCCTTAAATCAAACAACAAAAATATTTAAACCAACAAAAGGGAGCACCTATTGTGCTCCAAGATAATTGCCATGAAATAGTTAAAATGAACTAAAACTAACTACTAAAAGGTAATAAAACTAACAACGTGAAAGAACTAAGGTATATAATAACTCACTAAATGCGGGTTATCGTTTATGAATATGGAGTTCCTGCAAAGATAAGGGATAACCAACAGATACAAATAAAATAAAACAAGCTGCCTCGTCAAAAACCATTACCCTATTGAAAGAAAGCACTTGAGTTCCAAGAGGGAGATCACGTATTTTTTAGAGTTACTTCGCTAACTAGTGTTGGTCGAGCGTTGAAGTCTTGAGAGCTTACTCTGCGTTTCACTAGTTCATACCAAATTTTGTAGAGGATAGGAGAAGTGGCCTATCGGATTTCTTTACCGCCGTCGCTTGCTAATCTTCACGATGTGTTTCATTTCTCATTTGAGGAAGTATATTTCAGACCCGTCTCATGTGATCCAAGTGGATGATGTGCATGTGAGAAATTACCTGATTGTTGAGGCATCACCCATGCAGATAGAGGATTGTGAAGTGAAGCAGTTGAGTGGTAAAGAGATTACCTAAGTGAAGGTAGCTTGGGGAGCACCAGTTGGTGGAAACTTGACTTAGGAGCTTGAGAGCCAGACGAGGGAGTCGTAACGAATCTTTTTACTTAAAGTAATTTTCGAGGGCGAAATTTTTTTAAGTGAGGGAGAGTTGTAACACCCAAGTTTTTAAATTGTTATTTTATGTGTTTATTCGTGATTTAATTTAATTATAATTTAATTATTATGTGCGATAATTGAATTAACATGGGTGTTAGGGGTGTGTACCTTGAGGGGGAGTGTAGAGAGTGATTATAGATTGGTAGAGGTGAGATAGAATTATTATAGTCTATTTTAATAATTAAATAATAATATTGTAATTGAATTGTTTAATTAAAATGGGAAAATAGAAGGTTTGGAAGCAAAGTGTGAATTATGAGAAATATAGGGGAAGAAGGAGAGAGGATGTTAGTAAGTGAAAGGTGAGTTTGTAATTTCAACTAGATTAACCCTAATGATATAAATTAGGAACATAACCTAAGATTAGGAGTTTTTTATTAGTACATAGAAACTTTAGAAAAGAGAGAAAAGGCTAGAGGCAAAGAGAGAACTTGGAACTTTGGGTGAGAAAAGAACATTCAAACCAGTTCAGATTTAGATTTAATTGATTCATTAACGGGTATATGCTTAAGGGGTAGAATTGAGGAGTCCTTAACCTCCAATAGGCATGGTATAATTATGCATGTTTTTTGTATTTATATGTGAATCTAAAATTTGGTAATCAATTGGTTTTGTAATATATTTTCATGACGAAATTCGTGTACATGTGTATGGGATAATTTTTGTTTTGATGTGTTAATATGTTTTCACCATTGGTTAGTTTTGAAGGTTTTTGGAGTCATGATAAAAGTGGTGAGTAATCAATGATTATGTTTGCTAATTGATAAATATAGGTTGATTAATGTTGATATGTTAATTTCTTGTTATTTTCTAATCGATTAGAGTACCCAGACAAAAAAATCGGAGTTCTAATTAAACTCTATAGCAAAAAACGTAATTTTTCATTTTGCATGTCGATGGTGGGCGCCATGGCCATGACGGGTAACGCGTCATGAACCCCAAGCCTAATTTTGGAGTCAGTCGCCACACAAGTGACGTGTTTATGTTGTGATGTCCATGGCGGGTGCCATGCCCGTGAAGGGTAACCCACCAAGAGCCTTAATTGGGCGTAAATACTTGTTTTGATGATGTTAAGTGCATATTTTGAATCTTCAACTTTTATAGATGTTTTGAGCACTGTTAGGCACTGTTAACTGTTGTTTAGAATGATGTTTGGTATGATTTATGATTAAATATAATTTTAATCAAATTTGTGGGTTATTTGATGAGTGTTGGAAATATGCACGCTTGATAATGATGTTGTGTTAGTTGATGTGAGTTATGATGATGATATGTTGTTGTATGAGCTTGAATTATGTTGTTGAATTGTGATTATGTTGTTGTGGGATGATAGTTTGGGAGGGGAACTATTATCGTTGGGTCAATGCATGTTTTATTTATTGTCGGTAAGGGACTTTAAACATCATGTTATTGTTGCATTGGTGTGTTATGACATGCATTTATTATGTCGTTGTTGATGATAAAAGAGGTAAGTTGCAACTCGAGAAGGGTGGATTTGTGACTTGTCCTGAATCCGATCAGGGTGAACCCGGTTCCTGACTGAACCAATTGATGATGATTTGGTACCACATGCATATGAGTCTAGTTCATGTCGTGAGTCTGATTGTATAATTTTAAATGATGAGTATGTGATTGTTTTGTGTATGTTTATGGATTGGGTGTGAGAATGATGTTGTGTGATTGTTGTTGAATGTGAAGAAACTTGAGTTCTACCTTGCAGTTTATGCCGTTAATTTATTGAAGTGAATTCTCACCCCCTTTGCTTTGATGTTGTCCACCATGGACATCTTGCAGATAATCACGATTAGAAGGTGTTGCGGTGTATGAAAGATAGCTTTTGAAGTTATTTTCATTTAGTTTCGTCATTTATTTAGTGGCTATGCCTTTGATCATGTAACATCAGGGCTGAGACGCTTGTTTAATTGTTGAGTTCAAATTAATGTTTTTGAGGAATTTTTATGACGTTATTTTGAAGTTGAGTACAAACATGATTTTGTCGAGTATTTTAATTTGGTTTTTCCGCTGCTATTTGAATAAAGTTGAGATGTTTTGAAGTTGGTAACACTTTAATTAGCATATAATGCTTGTTATATAAGTTTTAGGGTTAGGCTGTTACAGTTGTCATCATTAAACACTTAGTTGTCATCATCAAACGTAGTTGTCCTCATTAAAGACATATCTCTCAAGAAGTAACCTGCAAAACAAGGTTCCATAATGACAAAAGAAATTAAACCAAAAGTAAGTTAGCCAAGGCGAAAAAATAAAGAGAGCAATATGGATAACAATCGCTATTACACACTTGAATCATACAAAGGGAGGAAAAATGCTATCAATCCAAAAGACTATGGAAACATCAATCCATGCCACACCAACTGAAGAAATAGTAAGGATAACACAAAAGAAGTCTTGGAGCATCAAATTAGAAGCATGTATAGGAATCTCATGAGCCACCATATCGACCGTCAAATCAACAAGACCAACATGCACAATTGTGAAAATATTGTCCCCAAAGAGAACAACAAACACATAAGCGATAAAGAAGGAAAAGATGAAGATAATCATAAAAAAGTAAGAAAAACCAAGGTAAGGAGCAATCATATACCAAAAGAATAGTGATAACAACTCAGACACAAGTAGTACTCATTAGATCAGCGACATGCAAAAGAGAAATAGAAGCATCCAGATTAAAGACCTAGAAAATAACATCAACATGCAAAATAACAATAAAACAGATCTTGCAGAAAAAACAAAATGCATTAATAAAAAAGAAGAAAAGGCTAGATATAAGCAGACAAAAGGTAAGGAGAAACACAATAATACTCATTACATCAAAAGCAAAGATGATAATTGTTGGAAACCTCCTAATGAAGGATGAATCAAATGTAACACAGACGACATTAGTCTTGCAAAAAATGGGTTTTAGAGATTCAACATCATTTTCATAAATGAGAAGGGAGAAACCCTTATGGCTTACAACAAAGAGGTAGATGGGGTGATAACCCTAAATTTGATGGAACCATGCTAATGAAAACAACCATATAGCTCGTAGAGGATTGTGGTTTTAGAGAGGTTGATTTTGAATTTGACTGCAAAACCCTAATCAACATGCTAAATGGCGATGGAGAGGATACAAACATATGTGGTAGGGATATCAAATACATTAGAAGTAGAATGAACTGGTTGAGAAAATTAGGTTTAGTTTTACTAAAAGAGAAAATAATAATAATAATAATAATAATAATAATAATAGTAATAATAATAATAATAATAATAATAATAATAATAATAATAATAATAATAATAATAATAATAAGTGAAACAAAACTCAGAGGTAACAGATAAAGTCCATGAAGAACCAACTCAAGAAAAAGAAATGGATATACAGACAGGTGCAGAAGTGAAAGAAAACCTAGCATGGACAATTGTGGGAGCTTCCAAACATAAAGGAAGGAGAATTGTGAATGAATACATACCAAATTTAGGTCTTAGTATAGGTTGTAGCAATAGTTTTGATATGGTGGGAATGGAGATGATCCAAGCTTTGAAGAAAAGGTCCCATGATAGTAACTTGGAATGTGAGGGGCTTAAATAAAAGAACAAGACTTATTGAGATTGGAGCCCATCTCAGAAAAATGAAAGTATCTTGTGTGGCTATGCTTGAAACTAGAGTGAAAGAGAATAATGCTAATAAAATTAGAAGGATGTTTGGAGGTAACTGGAACTGGATTGATAACTATGAGCATCATCCCAATGGGACAATTTGGTTTATGTGGAAGAAAGAATATATAGAGATTAGGTTGATGGAGAACTTTGATCAATTTATCCATTATGAAATGTTGAATAAAACAGGGGTTAGGCAATGTTGGCTAACTAGGGTTTATGCTCATAACCAACATAATAAGAGGAAAGAGTTGTGAAATCATATTCAGAGATTGACAAACACCATTAATGAACCTTGGATGGCGATAGGTGACTACAAAAATGCGTTGACTGTGGAAGATAGAATTGATGGCTGCCCTGTGCAGGAAGTGGAATACTTTGATCTTAAGGAGATGATGAAATTTACTGGGTTATGTAATACCCCAAATTTTACCCTTAGATTCTTTGATCTTTTGCATATCATTCTAGGTCAATCATTCTTGCATAGATAACCTATTACAAAAGAAGACTTGCTCACATACACTTTCAAACAAAACCATTCTGCACAATTCTGCAAGACCTGCTACTAAATCAACTACAAACCAAACAGATGACAGCAAAACCTGCTGCAATTTTGAACACAAGACACCAAAACAACGTTCAAAAGATCTGCCAATGACAAAGACTTCTCAGCACATCCAGATAAAATGATTAGACTTAATGCACAAGTCTTGATAGAGTTCAAAAGGGATGAGGAGGAAGTAGAACAATTTACAAAAGGGACAAGGCGAAAGGAAGAGAAGAATAGGGGAAACGAATTTGGAAGAAAAGAAAAAAAATTAACAAACAAACCTCAGTTTTCATCTTCAATCACCATCAAACTTCAATGTACTCCACTAAACTCATCCCTTCATTCAATCACCATTAAACATCCACTCTACTTCTTTCGACCTTCAAAACAAACTCTTCACAACCTCACCCGTTTCTGGTCACTACAACCATCATTATCACCTCCTATTCACTTTCAATTTCACCATACTGCAGAACAACCTTCACCCTCTTTTTGCCTACGCCTCCCCGCACTCTTCAACAATCAACAACAATAACTTAGAAAGGGGAGGAGAGTAAAGTGAAAACACAAACCTGTAAAGCACTCTTTCCATCAACCTTTGATCACTCATAAAAACCCACAACGACAACAACAGCTTTCGACTTCAATCATAACCTCCCTCAACCCACCGTAAATCAACAACCATCAATAAACTGAACTCGTACCACCACCAAACGCAATGTTGGTAACCTACAAAAACCGACCGTCGCATTCTTATTACCACTTTTTGTGATACCTCAACAATCGCCGCTGCAAAATACAGAGAGAAACGAGACAGAAAATCAAGGTCTGAGAGTCGCCACGTGAGATGAAGCGAAGGAAATGGAAAAGGGGAAAACGTGAAAAAGTTATTTGCACGAGAGATTCATTTGGGTACTTTTTATTTTTCCTTTTCATTTTTCTTCTGAGTTTTCTATTTGTATTATTCACTATTGGGCTTTAGACCCATCTCAACATGCTTTTCCCACACCTCAAATTCTGGTTGCACCCCTACTTCTTATTTACATTTTATGATTAATTATGTTATTTTTTTGTTTTTAGATTAATTAATGTGTTTTTAAATATTTTAAATTTTCTTCTTTCTAATTATATTTTTTTAAAGATTTAATCTTTTGAAGAATTGTTAATTATTATTTATCTTATTTAATTTAGATGTTTTCAATTATATAAAAACCTAAAAATATTTTCTCAATTAATTTTGTAGATTAATTAATTTTCCATTTTCATTTGATTTTAGATTTTAAATATTTAGATTTTAATATTTGATTTTGTTTTTATTAACTCCTTGATTTCTGACTTTTGTGACTTGTAGCTTTGGATCTTTTTGTCTGACCTTAGATCTTACGTTTTTTATTTTTATCTTGACTATGTGTCTTGCTCATTATTTTGTGTTCATTATGCATCTTTTATCATATTACATCTTTTTGCCTGACTTAATTTTTGATTAAGCTCGAGGTAGGATAGATTTTAGGCTCTTGATCTTTGCGTGACAATATTAGGTTAGCATTTTACCTATATCATTCCAAAGGAAAGGATTCCCCTTGTTGACTGCTATGTCATACTTAGAAAAACTTTAGGTCCTTCCCATTTATCCTAGCGTTAGAATCTAATTCGTCGTACTCTATGTGAGTGTCTTACCATGGACACTTCCTTCCCATTTATCCTAGCCTTAGGATTAGAGTCGTCGCACTTTATGTAAGTGTCTTGCCATGGACACTAACCTCCTTTTTAACCTAGCCTTAGGTTTGAGTTTCTTAACTCTATGTAGGTGTCTTGCCATGGACACTTACCTTCCCCCTTTAAAACCTTGACCATAAGTAAGAGTTCCTCACTCGTAGTTAGGTGAACTACAGATGCTCTGATTCCTCATTCCCTAATGAGGGTACGTAGGCACAAGGATCCCTATCCTTGGCGAGCTCACTAACAGCTAACTCCATGTAAGTGTCATGGTTATGAACACTTACTCCTCTTGGAACCTTGACCGCATTCAAGAGTTTCTCTCCCGTAGTTAGGTGAACTATGAATGCTCTGATTCCATCCTAGTCAGGATATGTAGGCACGAGATGTGATGTCTTGGCGAGCATACTTTGTATATACCCCAGGTCTTTACCTTAGCACCTTTTCCTTAGCAAGCAAACAATAACATAACACAAATACTAACAAGAGGTTCCTGTAGAGTACTACATATACTTAGGATGTTAGCACCTTCCCTAGGTATAACCAACCCCTAACCTCATATTCTCTTAGCTTTGTTGTTACATAGCGCACTTAGGGTTTTCTTCGATCTTTACCATTTTCTTTGGATAAATCAAAGCTCGGTGGTGAACTTCTTGATTTATGATTCAAGTTAATCAATAGCTTGATATTTGATTCTCACTGCAATAGGTTATTTGAACATACTACTCAAGGTAATCACCATACTTGGTCCAACAAGTATACTAATGGGTTTATTTACTCGAGGATAGACAGAGCTATTTGTAACACAAATTAGTTTTTGAAGTTTCCTAATAGTGAGATTGAGATCCAGGATCCTTACATATCATACCATGCTTCTCTTAAGGTGGTTATGGATCCTAATATTCCTTCTAAGAAGAAGTTTCAACCTAGATTCAAATTCCTCAACTCTTTCGTGGATGAGGCTAACTTCATGGAAATTATGAGAAATAGCTGGAATAAGGAGGTTCCTGGTAGGCCTATGAAAAAGTTGTGGAGGAAATTAAAAAGACTCCAACCCATCCTTAGGGGATGAGTAGTGGAGCCCAAAAAATTTAGGAGTCTAGGGATAAGTTGGAGCTTGCTTAACAGAAGCTAAATGGTGATCTTTTTAACCCTGTGCATATTCAGGAAGTCAAGCATTGGACTGAAGAGATCTTAAATAGTATAGAGTTGGAGGAAAGGATCCTGATGCAAAAATTCCAAGTTTCTTGGCTGAAGCTTTGAGATAGCAATAATGCTTATTTCCATGTTATAGTCAAGGAGAAAAATAAACAAGCAGAGTTGCACGGGCTGGAAGATAAGCATGGTAATGTTCTTAGTGAGTTTAAGGAGATTGAAAAAGAAATCCTTCAGTTCTATCAAGAACTTGTTGGTACTAAAAATCAATATTTGATTTATATTAACATAGAGGTGTTTAGGAAAGGTGTTCAATTGCATGATCTTCACAAAGAGCAGTTGGTTCAACAAGTTACTGAACAAGACATTTGGAGTACTCTGAATAATATTGGTGAAACTAAACCCCCTGGTATGGATGGTTTCACCTCCAAGTTCTTCAAGGTAACTTGGAGCATTACCAAGAAGGATTTCATTGTTGTAGTTCTGGAGTTCTTTGATGATAATTGCATGTTTGTTGCAGTAAACTGTGCCATTATCACCTTAACCCCTAAGTCCTCAAAGGCAAAGAATATGAGAGATATGATGCCCATTTTTACTACTCAACTGTCTATAAAGTAATTTCAAAAAACCATAATGTTAGACTTAGCAAGGTCTTCAACAATTTTATAGATGATAGTCAATCTGCATTTCTGCTAGGAAAAGTTATTCAAGACAATATCCTGGCTCATGAGATGCTAAAAGGCTACAACATAAATCATATTTTTCCTAGGTGTGCTATCCAAATGGATATTCATAAAGCGTACGACACTATGGAATGGATTGCTTTGGAAGACATTTTGCATGAGATGAACTTCCCTAGGAAGTACATAAAGTGGATCATGATTTGTGTGTCTTCTGTCTCTTACAGATACTCAATTAATGGTAATTAGACTGAGATGATGCAGGCTCAATGAGGTTTAAGACATGGAGATCCCATCTCCCCCTTACTCTTTGTTTTAGTAATGGAGTATTTACATAGGTGTCTAGGGAAGCTTAAAGATAGGCATGACTTTAATTTCCACCCCAAATGTGAGAAACTCAATCTGATTAATATCTCTTTGTTGATGATCTGATGTTGTTCTCTAGAGGAGACAAAACATTTATTCAAATCCTAATGGATGAGTTCAGAAAGTTTTCTATTGCTACTGGTTTGAAAGCCCATCCATCCAAATGCAAGCTATTCTTTGAGAGAGTTCATTCTTTGGTTCAACAAGAGATCATGTAGAACACTGGTTTTTCCCAAGGTATGCTTCCATTTAAATACCTTGGTGTGCCTCTAGCTAGCAGGAAAATTACTGTGCAGCACTGCAGAACTTTGATAAACAGGATTGTAGGTAGAATTGCACATTGTACTTTGAAGTTTCTTAGTTATGCAGGTCAGCTACAATTAATTAAAAGTATTCTGTTTGTTGTCACTAGCTATTGAATGCAAGTTTTTCCTCTCCCTCAAAAGGTGGCTCATGAAATTGAAGCTATTTGTAGAAGCTACTTATGGAGTGGGTCTAATATTATCACTAGGAAAGCCCCTATATCTTGGGAGAAAATTTGTGACCCAAAAAATGCTGGAGGGTTCAACATAACAACCCTTAGAGAGTAGAGCCAAACGACGATTGGTGAGCTTCTTTGGAATATCCATTCAAAAAAGGATAAGCTTTGGATTAGGTGGGTTAATGCTTATTATCTCAAAGGCCATGATGTGATGAGGTGGAAAATTCCCACAACCTGCTCGTGGATAGTTAGAAAAATTGTGAAAATTAGAGATATTATGGTCAACACGGGCTATTGGGGCAACATTGCTCAGTGTGATAAATTCAGCACTGTAGCTATGTATCGTGAGCTTCGAGGCAATAAAGCTCCAGGGGATTGGAGAATTTTTTTTTACCGATAATCATGTTAGATATAGAACAAAGTTTACACTTTGGTTGTTGCTTGATGGAAGACTTCCTACGAATGATAGATTGCTGAATTTCAGATTGATTTATAATCGTAACTGCTGTTTTTATGATTCATAGCATTTGGAGAGATATAATCTTACGTATGGGCATTCGTAGAAGGTCGGATAATTGGAATGAGGAGAAAAATTGGATGATTAGAGAAACTAAGAAGAAGGATGAAAGACTAAGATCTTAAGAATTGTCATCGCGAAAACGATCTATGAGCTTTGGAAAAGTAGAAAAGAAAAATTGTTCTCCCAAAAGAATATGGAGCCTATTTTGATAAAGAACATCATTCGTAATATAGTGGTTAGGTGTAGGTTTCATAGAGACTTAAAAAGTCATGTAAATGCAAATGCTTTTTATCTTGATTAGGAATCTTGATTGACCTGGATCCTTTGGATCGATGTGTATATTCTGTTTGGAAATGAAATATAATGCTCTATTTTTTTTAATAATAATAATAATATAAACAATAAAAACAATAATAATAACAATAACAACAACAACAATAATGTGATATTGTTGCGATGAGAAAAGAAAAACAACTTACATTAGAGCAAAGGGATAATCTCATATCTCCTATATCAGAGGTGGAGATTGTTAAGGCTTTGAAAGATATAAGTGACAATACTTCTCCAAGTTAGGATGGCTATGGTGCTAATTTCTTTAAGGCTACTTGGAAAATTACTGTGAGGGCTAAGGTCTTTCATCTATTTCGGTTTTAATGATGTCAACAAATAAGCTAGGCATTAGATTGTAATTTGAACGGTATCACTTCATTGTCGGGCAAATTGCATCTAACCGTCGATTTTCATGCGTCTAAACATATAGGAAAAGGTCAAACCTAAAATTACAAGTGTATGCTCATAATATTGATGTTTGGTATGTGTGTCTCGAGTCTTGGTCAGCTAAAACGTGTAGAAAAATGAATTTTTGAAAATATGCAGGTCATGAGTCGACCCAAAGTGAGCATGAGTCGACGCATGCTAGTTTGAACAAGTTTTTTGAAATGTTCGGGAAAGCGCACGCTAACCCCCCTGTTGCATGCGGTCGACGCATGCTTCTGGAAATTTGATTTTCTGCAAAATCTGCAGACTTGCATCGACGCATGGTGTGGATGGGTCGACGCATGGCTTCCAAATTTGCCAGACAACCCTGCGGGATAGCTCACGCCGACCCTCATTAAAAGGGCGGTCGACCCAACTTTGCCTGAGCTGATTTTTCTGCATTAATTTTTTCTGTTATTTCTGTTACTTCATATTGTGGGTCACATTACTCATTATAAATAGTTTGGTCAGCTCACATTTCAAAATAACAAGAAACGTGAAAATTCATACCAATTTTTCTCTTCATCTTCATCTTCAACCTTAAGTAAATAAACAATTACACATAATCATTTTTGTTTGTGTCGCCCATTGTTTTGAAGTGATAACGTTCAGAATTAGGAAGTGTTGTGATCTTCATTTCTGGGTTGAGAATTGGTAGGTGTTTCTTGAATAAAACCTCATGTTTTGTCCTCCAAGAATCGACCGAGTGAAGGTGATTGAAGAGTTGCGAGTTCTTTTAATCTAGTAGAGTGAGACGGTGATTTTGGGGGGTTTTTGCACAAATCGTTTCGTTCTACAAGGATTCAGCCGTGCGAAGGTAACCGAAGAACAGAGTATTCGTTCGATTTAGTAGCTACAGTCGGAGGATCATAGAAGAACGGTTTGGGATCAGATCGTGGAGGATCGAAGTCGACCGAAAGAAGGTGACTGAAGAACGGTGGGTTCTTGCAGTCTAGTAGCGTGGGACGGTGACTTGTTCAACCAGATTCGAGGGACTTGATTCGTCTTGAATCAAGGGGAGAGAAGACTCTGCATCAACAATCAAAGACGTTTTAGAGTTTGGATGTTCATTGTTCTTCTCTTGTATAAACAATTTGCAAACAACCACACACACACACACACACACACACACACACATATATATATATATATATATATATATATATATATATATATATATATATATATATATATATCTCAATTCCAATTGTGGAATTGGGGGCAGAGGTACCCAAAGCGAGGAGGATTGGGGAACTGCCTAATCAAATCGTGTTTGTTCTCTCTTTCCCTTAACTCTTTACGTTTGATATCATTCGAATTTGCGAAGTTTAAATTGATCGAAATTTCTGAGCTAGTGTTATATTGAGCTGTTAAATTATTTCGTAAATCTGATACAATCCCTTGGATTGTATTTAGGAGCAGCTCAAGATCACATTACTTTGAAGTCTTCACTTAGTGTTTTTAACGCACACCAAGTGTTCGATAATTTGTTCCAACGCAAAATCGAACGCATTTGCATTTAATTGTTTGTCGACCTATCTCGTTGGATTGGATTAATATCAAGTAAATAAAACATGTTGATTGCATTCAAATTGTGTTGAATAATCTGAATTTTTCTCATCCGTATTTCGTTCCAAATATTGTCGTGCATATCCGATCCCTCTAGTAGAGGTTCGTTGTAGACGTAATTTAGTGGCCGCTTTCGTCAAACTTTTAAAACTAATGTTTTGGAAAGCCATTTGCGTGTAAAACTCGAGGGATCTATTCAACCCCCTTCTAGATCCTAGCCATCATCTAACAAGTGGGATCACGAGCTCTGGTTTATCTGGTGCTTCGGTAAAACTTCTTGGAGTATGGCGAACGAACCTAAAAGGTCTTATAATAGAGCTCCAGTTTTTACAGGCGAGAATTACAGCTACTGGAAGGATTGTATGGGCGTCCATATAAATTCCATAGATCGGAAGGTTTGGAACGTTATTTTAAACGGTCCCATGGAAATTACAATGACCTATGCCGAAGGCATTGTCGTTCCCAAACCCGAAGCTCAATGGAATGAGGAGGACGAGAAAAAGTACAGCTATGACTTGAAGGCTCGAAATATGCTGATCTCCTTTTTGGGAGTTGACGAGTATTATCGAGTCTCTCATTGTGAAACAGCCAAAGCCATGTGGGATGCTTTACAAGTAGCCCACGAAGGCACTAATGATGTTAAAATGGCCCGTATCAACACACTAACGCAAGAGTTCGATCTTTTTTATATGAAGCAATGGGAAACCATTGCGGATATGCAAAAACTATTTACTCATATTATCAACAAATTGCATGTACTTGGTAAACCAATTCCAAACGAGGTTGCTACTAATAAGATTTTAAGGTGTCTTAACAGGGAATGGCAGCCGAAGGTCACCGCGATCAAGGAGGCCAATAATCTAGCTACTCTAGACCTCACCATATTATTTGGCAAACTCGATGAGCATGAGCAAGTGCTCATTAGCCTTGAAAAACACGAGAATAGTATAAAGAAGGAGAAAACAAAAGATACGAAAAAGAAGTTGATTGCTCTTAAGGCTTCTTGTTTAAAGTCCACATCTAAATAGCAAAGTGATGATGAAACCAACAATGACGAAGATGATGACTCCGATGATGATATGAGTCTATTTGTGAAGAGATACAATAGGTATGTTTGGAAGAATGAGATTCAACACTCGGATAAAAATCTAGTCAAATTTAGGAGGCAATCTAGAAATGAAGGCAATAAGAATGGAAAGGTTAAAGGAACGTGTTACAACTGTGGAAAATTCGGGCATTACAAGCCAGATTTTCCATCACTCAAGAAAGACAAGGATGAGGATAAGGATAAGAATCGTCAACACAAAAAGTCAAACAAGTCTAGACGAGCATACATCGCTTGGGAGAGCGATAGCGAGTCGGAAAAAGATGACAACTCAAGTGACGAAAGTGAATCCGTTAATCTATGTCTTACGGCACATCCAAACAAGAAGAAAGAGGTCAAACACTCTAAATACGATCACTCTAAAAGTATGTCTCATTTAGAATTACAAAAGGCTTTTGATATGTTGCACCACGAGGCTAAGGAAGCTTTTCAACGCTTAGCCTCGAACAAAAAGATTTTTAAATACTTGGAGAGAAAGGTTTCCGATTCCGAAAAGGAATTGGAAGCTCTTAAAAACTCCATGGTGGATGCATAAAAAGCTAAGATTGATGAGAATAAGTCTCCATGGTTCAAGTTTGGGGGCTGTGATACTTGTCATATTTGGCAAAAAGAGGTGAGAACCCTTAAGGCCAAATTAGACAAGGCTCTTAAGCCTAAAGTTACATTTTCTATTGATCAATCAAATTATTGAGAAAGTATGAACAATCCGTATCAAAAGTATACGTATGTGATTCGAGATAGAGATAGAAAAGGTAAATTCCAAATGAACCGTGATTGCCTATACTGTCGCAAGCCTGGTCATACTATTGCTAAATGTCATTTTAGAAGATTTCTTGTTCCAAAAGGAATTTATCAATGGTTGCCCAAGTGCGATCTTGGTTTCACTCACCACAAAGGACCCAATGAGAATTGGGTACCTACTTTCCCTTGATTGACTATGTAGGTACAACGTCTTGAGACCACTGAAAGAAGATGGGTTCTGGATAGTGGCTGCTCAAGACATATGACAGGAGGCACATCTCTTTTCAGCGACTGTGTGGCGAAGAAAAAGGGGTTTGTTACCTACAGAGACAAAAATAAGGGACAAATGTCGGAAAAGAGGTTACGTATTATTGAAGAGTCGGTACACGTTACTTTTGATGAGTCTTATCCGAAAAATGTCAGAGAAGGTAGTTTTTTTCATGGTGCAGGTGTATCTTCAGAAGACATACTCAAGGACACTGATAAAGGAACTGATAAGCCCGAAGCAGTGCGTATTGAGGAGGAAAAGGATCACCAACCTATGAAGAGTGAGGAGGATCATCCAACTAATGAAGATGACCTTCCTCCAGCATGGAAGTCTTCCAAAGACCATCCAATCGACAATATCATCGGTGACATCTCTAAGGGAGTAACCACCCGCTCTAAACTTAGTAAATTTTGTTATTACTCCGCTTTTGTGTCACAAGTTGAACCTAAAAACGCAAAGGAGGAGTTACTCGATAAGCATTGGTTTTTATCAATGCAAGATGAACTAAATCAATTTAGGAGAAATGAGGTTTGGGACCTTGTCCCCCCTCCGCGAGGTCATCGAGTAATCGGCACCCGATGGGTGTTTAGGAATAAACTTGATGAAAATGGAGTTGTAACACGAAATAAAGCGTGACATGTAGCGCAAGGCTATAACCAAGAGGAAGGAATCGACTATGAGGAAACTTATGCGCCGGTTGCCAGACTCGAGGCTATACGTCTTTTACTTATTTATGTTTGCACTAAGAACTTCAAATTATTCCAAATGGATGTTAAAAGTGCTTTCCTTAACGGATACATCAATGCAGAGGTTTATGTAGCCCAACCTCCGGGTTTTGAATCCCATGAATATCCTAATCATGTCTACAAACTTAAACGTGCTTTATACGGACTTAAACAAGCCCCTAGGGCTTGGTATGAATGTCTAAGCAAATTTTTACTTGATCAAAGGTATTCAAGAGGCAAGGTTGACACAACCCTCTTTATTAAACATCAAGGAAAACACTTAATTTTGGTACAAATTTATGTTGACGATATTATTTTTGGGTCTACTAACATGACCTTGGTCAAGGAGTTTTCCAGTTTGATGCAGGGGGAGTTTGAAATGAGCATGATGGGGGAGCTCAACTATTTCCTCGAATTGCAAATCAAACAAATCGAAGAGGGTACGTTTGTGAGTCAAACAAAATATTGTCTTGAACTTCTCAAACGTTTCGACATGCTAAACTGCAAGGCAATAAATACTCCTATGCCAACTAGTGCAAATCTTGATCGTGACGAGAATGGTAAGGATGTAGAGGTAAAAAGGTATAGAGGTATGATTGGATCTCTTCTTTATCTTACCGCATCACGTCTCAATATTATGTTCAGTGTATGCATGTGTGCGAGGTATCAAGCACGTCCCAAGGAATCCCACCTAAAGGCAGTTAAGTGCATACTTCGATACCTCTCCGGTACTCCAAAGTATGGGCTGTGGTATTCCAAAGGTAGTGTTTGTTCCTTAGTTGGCTATTTCGACTCCGACTTTTTCGGGTGCAAGTTGGATAGGAAAAGTACTAGTGGCACGTGTCACTTTTTCGCAAATTCCTTGGTGAGTTGGCATAGCAAGAAACAGATTTCCATTGCTTTGTCAATAGCTGAGGCGGAATACGTTGCCGCCGGTAGTTGTTGTGCTCAAGTCCTATGGCTTAAACAATAATTGCTTGATTTCAATTTAAAACTTGAACGTATTCCTATTTTGTGCGATAACACTAGTGCTATTAACCTAACTAAGAACCCCGTATTACATTCACGCCCCAAGCATATAGAAATACATCATCATTTCCTTAGGGATCATGTAGAGAAGGGTGATGTGGTATTTGAGCATGTTGATACCAAAAATTAACTTGCTGACATCTTTACAAAACCACTAGCTATAGAGCCTTTCTTTCACATCCATAGGGAACTTGGCGTTCTCGACATCTCGGATCGTGTTTGATATTCCTCTAAGATAGTTGATCTTCACATATATATATATATATATACTTGTTTATGTTATTGACTAACAATGCAAAAAGTCATTGAGCTATATGTGAGGGCTCTCATCTTTCATCTTGATCAAGGTAATATCGTTCCGCTTCGTAATGTTCTTTTGTGTGTACCATGTTAAGTGCTCTAAAAATTGATGTTTATTACATATGTTAGCATATATTACTCATTTGGATGTTTGATCTATGTGTTTGCATGTTTATTTATCCTATTTTGGGACTTTTGTTTGCAAAATTTAAATTTTTTCCATGTTTCACTTGGATGAGTCGACCTAAGAATGCCATGGGTCGACTAATGAATTGAAAGTGTTTGAATGAAAACAACCGGGTCAGCGCGTGCCTACCAGCGGTCGGCGCATCTTTAAATTTTTTCAATTTTTCAAAAACACGTCAGCTTGCGCCGACGCATCCTATGCTACGGTCGACGCACACCTGACGAATTCTGAATCCCTTTTATTGGGAATGCGCGCGCCGACCTAATGTTTCTCAATTGCACTACATATCTTCAATGCACATTACATTTCATCATTGCAGGCCATAAAATCTGATTCTTCTTGGTCTTCTCCTCTCTTTCTCTTCCAAATTCCCATTCAAAATCCATCAAAGCTCCATTAAAACCCTAAAACTCAAAACCCACAAAGTTTGAATTCACAAGGTTTATAAGAAGGGGTTTCACAAGATATTTGGAAGCAAGCACTCTATCAATTGTTCATCATTTGATCAATGTTCACCGCACACTATTCATCATCTTCCTAATATCTTCAACAATGGCTTCTCGACGTATAACTAGTAAACGGTCTACAAGAGCTTCAACTTCTAGAGCCGGAACTTCTTCAACTCTGGTAAATGCTATGTCTCTACTCTCCGATGCTCTGTCTGAGTCTTTCAATGATGATTTCCCCAACCGTGCTGTCATTCGACAACATGCATTCTACCCCTTGATGGCTCCTGAATATCATCTCACCGAGGTAATTGACATACTAAATGCTCAGAATTTTAATGAATTTCATGAATGTGATGATAAGTTCAACTGTGATCTGGTTCCCTTGTTCTATTGCGGGATTGAGGAAAACTTTGAAGGTACAGATTTTACTTATTCTATAAATAACGCGCCTCATTCCATGAATAATGCTGTTTGGACTAGTTTGTTCGGTTTGGAAACTGATGAAAATCTTCCTCAAGTGACGGACACCAAATTTGTTCCCAACTATGAGTTTAAGACTGCTTTGAACTCTATGTTGCGTGAACCATACTCAGATGATGTTGTTGCAAGCGAGCTGTTTTCGAAAAATGTCACAACAGGTCATCTAAAATTTGTTGATCGCGTTCTGCAGTGGATTGTCTCTCGCATTTTGCGACCAAATAAATGAGGTTTTCCTAGAGTGGATAAAGCTGAGGTTCATCTTATCTACATTCTGAAGAACAAGATCAAAATCAATTGGCCATACTATTTCACATACCGTGTGTTTGCCCTTCGCGACTCCACAAAAGGTACGACTTTGGGTTATGCATCATGTATTCAAAATATCTTGAACAAGGCTGGTATCTCTGTTCCGAACATTCACTATGTCCACATTTCATCTGAGCATCGATTTCAACAAAAGACTCTCACCATGATGTGTTATACTTGGGATCCGGTTGAAAATGAGTACACGTACAAATTTCGATCAACTCACCCTTTTCCTAATGTTCCTGACGACATTACAGAAGGACATGTCAATGAAAACCAAGATAATGCGGCATGGATGGGTAACAATCCTGATGTGAATATGGTGGACAAAGAAAATAAAGCATGGATGGGTAATTCTCAATCAGAGGAGAATTCTGATGATCAAGGCTGGGGTCAATGGCAGAACAACTGTTGGACTGCTCTTGGGGATGCTTATGTCCCTTCAAACTATGGTTGGCAACAAAGTGACGAATATGACTGGCAACACCCTGAATATTCTACACCTCCGACTCCACAGCCACAACAAGATTTCCAGGCCTCTGAAGAAATTCTGGCCATGCTGAACCAGATGAACCTCGAACAAGAGCAATTTTGGGAATTACAAGATCAGAGGTACACTGCTCAGTAGGATAGGCTTACTACACTGTCAAATCGGTTTGCTGCTCATACACAGGATTTCACTAGGTTTGCTGATGCCTCCATGACCAGATTCACCCACTTGTAAAATGCCATGACAATTCAGACTCAAAATCTGACCAACAGTCTAGGCATTCTCAACAGCACGGTGATAGAGTTGAATTGTTCCCTAGAGGACTTGCCACCACCAGACTACCATTACAGGGGATGAGGACACCCATTTAGGGGGAGGATACCTTAGAGGTTAGCATCATTATTAGTGCATTATTGTTTGTGCTTTTGATTCTATGTTTTGTTCTTTGGATTGCATGTTATTTCCGTTTGTTTTACTTTGAACTATGTTTCAGTTTGTTATTGAATCTATGTCTTAAACTATGGAATGAATTGTGTTTGCTTCTTGCGTTCTGTTTTTTATCCGTTTATTCTATTGGATTAACTGTATCATACGTGGATGCGTGTTAGTGTCGCTGTTTTTTAAATTGGTGAATGAACCATTACTTATTATGATGATATATCTTTGACCACCTTCTTTTACTCTTTTTGATGTTGTCAAAGGGGGGAAGGATACTAGCACAACAGAAAATATTAAAGCATCAGATATTAAAGTGTTAAAGATAGAGGGAGTTTGTCCGTTCTCAAATTACAATCAAGAGAAAGATAAACAGTGTTGCCATCATAAAAAAGGGGGAGTATGGGAGGGCTAAGGTATTTCATCTATTTCGGTTTTAATGATGTCAACAAATAAGCTAGGCATTAGATTGTAATTTGAGCGGTATCACTTCATTGTCGGGAAAATTGCATCTAACCGTCGATTTTCATGCGTCTAAACATATAGGAAAAGGTCTAACCTAAAATTACATGTGCATGATCATAATATTGATGTTTGGTATGTGTGTCTCGAGTCTTGGTCAGCTAAAACGTGTAGAAAAATGAATTTTTGAAAATATGCAGGTCATGAGTTGACCTAAAGTGAGCATGAGTCGACGCATGCTAGTTTGAACAAGTTTTTTGAAATGTTCGGGAAAGCGCACGCTGGCCCCTCTGTTGCATGCGGTCGATGCATGCTTCTGGAAATTTGATTTTCTGCAAAATCTGCAGACTTGCGTCGACGCAAGGTGTGGATGGGTTGACGCATGGCTTCCAAATTTGCGCAAACAACCCTGCGGGATAGCTCACGCCGACCCTCATTAAAAGGGTGGTCAACCCAACTTTGCCTGAGCTGATTTTTCTGCATTAATTTTTTCTGTTATTTCTGTTACTTCATATTGTGGGTCACATTACTCATTATAAATAGTTTGGTCAGCTCACATTTCAAAATAACAAGAAACGTGAAAATTCATACCAATTTTTCTCTTCATCTTCATCTTCAACCTTGAGTAAATAAACAATTACACATAATCATTTTTGTTTGTGTCGCCCATTGTTTTGAAGTGATAACGTTCAGAATTAGGAAGTGTTGTGATCTTCATTTCTGGGTTGAGAATTGGTAGGTGTTTCTTGAATAAAACCTCATGTTTTGTCCTCCAAGAATCGACCGAGTGAAGGTGATTGAAGAGCTGCGGGTTCTTTCAATCTAGTAGTGTGAGACGGTGATTTTGGGGGTTTTTGCACAAATCGTTTCGTTCTACAAGGATTTAGCCGTGCGAAGGTAACCGAAGAACAGAGTATTCGTTCGGTTTAGTAGCTACAGTCGGAGGATCGTATAATAACGGTTTGGGATCAGATTGTGGAGGATCGAAGTCGACCGAGTGAAGGTGACTAAAGAACGGTGGGTTCATGCAGTCTAGTAGCATGGGACGGTGACTTGTTCAACCAGATTCGAGGGACTTGATTCGTCTTGAATCAAGGGGAGAGAAGACTCTGCATCAACAATCAAAGACGTTTTAGAGTTTGGATGTTCATTGTTCTTCTCTTGTATAAACAATTTGCAAACAACAACATATATATATATATATATATATATATATATATATATATATATATATATATATATATATATCTTAATTCCAATTGTGGAATTGGGGGCAGAGGTACCCAAAGCGAGGACGATTGGGGAACTGCCTAATTAAATCGTGTTTGTTCTCTCTTTCCCTTAACTCTTTACGTTTGATATCATTTGAATTTGCGAAGTTTAAATTGATCAAAATTTCTGAGCTAGTGTTATATTGAGCTGTTAAATTATTTCGTAAATCTGATACAATCACTTGGATTATATTTAGGAGCAGCTCAAGATCACATTACTTTGAAATCTTCACTTAGTGTGTTTAACGCACACCAAGTGTTCGATAATTTGTTCCAACGCAAAATCGAACGCATTTGCATTTAATTGTTTGTCGACCTATCTCGTTGGATTGGATTAATATCAAGCAAATAAGACATTGTTGATTGCGTTCAAATTGTGTTGAATAATCTGAATTTTTCTCATCCGTATTTCATTCCAAATATTGTCGTGCATATCCGATCCCTCTAGTAGAGGTTCGTTGTAGACATAATTTAGTGGCCGCTTCCGTCTAACTTTTAAAACCAATTTTTAGGAAAGCCATTTACGTGTAAAACTCGAGGGATCTATTCAACCCCCCTTCTAGATCCTAGCCATAGTCTAACAAGTACTAAGTATGACGTGCGTGCTGCTGCTCATGAGTTCTTTGATAAATAAAGAATGTTCTATGCTTTCAATAATGCTCTTGTCACCCTCATTCCTAAGTCCAAAAATGCGAAGATGGTCAAAGACTATTGACCTATTTCTTGTTGCACAATTGTGTACAAAATTATAACCAAAATCCTAACATCTAGACTTGGGAAAGTTCTTAAAAGCATCATCCATCACAACCAAGTTGCATTTGTACCAAGACAACATCTCCAGGACCATGTCCTCTTGGGTTATGAACTGATCAAAGGTTATATCTCTAAAGAGAGCTTCCTAGATGTATGATCCAAATGGATCTTCAGAAGGCGTATGATTCTGTTAAGTGGAAAAACCTGGAAAGCATTATGCAGGATTTAAGTTTTCCTCCTAAATTCATTAGATGAATCCTACTTACTATGAAAACTTTCAATTATAGATATTGTATTAATGGCAATCATACTAAAATTTTAAAATCTAGGAGAGGTTTAAGGCAATGGGATCCCCTTCCCCTCCTTGCTTTTTGTTATTATCATGGATTACTTATATAGAATCTTTGGGAAGCTGGCTAATAATCTGAATTTTAACTATCATTCTAGATGTGACAAGCTTGGTATTGTCCACCTTTGCTTTGTTGATGTTCTTCTAGTTTTTACTATAGGTGACACTATCTTTGTGGAGCTGGATATGAAGGCACTTAAGGATTTTTCTGAAGCTATATGGCTCATTGCTAATCCTCAGAAATGTCAACAACACCTCTTTTAGTGAAAGTAGTTTGCCTTTTAGGTACTTAGGGATTCCTCTTACCAGCAAAAAAAATTTCGTTGCTCATTGTAGGTTGCTTGTGGAGAAGAATGTGGCGCGTATTAATCATTAGAGATCTCACATTCTTAGCTTTGCAGGTAGACTTTAATTGATTAAAGCACTCTTTTTGTTGTCACTAATTTTTGGATGCAGTGTATTTCCCTTCCTAAGAAAGTCATCAAGCAGGTGGAGGTCGTTTGTCGATCGTTTCTTTGGTCAGGTAATGGAAAAACCTTCCTAAAAAAAAATTCTTTGGTCACTAATTTTTGGATGCAATGTATTCCCCTTCCTAAAAAAAATTGTAACAGGAAAAACCAAGGGGTTTGAATATCATAGCGATTGAAGATTGTAATAAAGCTAACCTCTTAAAGCTTATTTAGAATTAGTGTGAAAAGGTCCATAGTCTTTGGATCAAATGGATCCATTGTTACTATACTAAAGGGAATGATCCTATGGAAATCTCTGTGAAAAGTAATTGGTCTTGGATAATGAAAGTTATCTTTAAGCAGAGAGAAAAGGGTTATGAACAATCAGGACTGGGAGAGAATTTTGAAGTAACTGTTTGTTTCTACCAGGTATATCTACAAAGCAATTATAATGGACAATATGCAGGTGTGTTGGCGAAAAATATGGTTTGCTAATCTAGCTAGGTCGCGGACTTTATTTATGTTATGGATGGCTTGTAATGGCAGGCTTGCTACAAAGGATAAACTTCATCGATTTGGAAATATTGATCATGATATGTGTTGTTTTTGCAATAATGTATAAACACTACAACACTTATTGTTTGCTTGTCCTGTCATGGGGAACATTTGGTCATATGTTTTGAATTGGCTTAACATTAATCATAAGCCTCTTGAATGGAATGAAGAGTTGAGTTGGTTGATCAATAATAGTAAGAGTAAAGGTTAGGAATCCAAGATTATTAAGTGTGTTTTTGCAGAGGCTGTTTATGCAGCTTGGAGTATAAGAAATCAACAATGTTTTGGAGAAAAAATAGATGTAGAGTCCATTTGCCCAAAACTCATTGATGTTTTAGCCTATAGGTGTTTATCTAGACCTAACCTTAGACACCATATTAGTTAGTATATTTTCCTTAGGTTGTAGTGTTTTTTGTGTTTGTTGTGTTGTTCTTGGCTGGATCTTTTTATCGCCTTCTTTTGATTGCCTTTTGTGCTGAATTGTTTTTTTGGATTTAATAAAATCTTTTTATTCCAAAATAATAATAATAATGTGATCTATCAATTAACCAGATTTATCCTTAAGTCCCAAAACGAAATTTGGATGGAGAAAACTCGAGGAATTAAGTTGCCACCCCTACAATTAAACCAGACATCCCATGTGATTGCTATTACCTTTATACCCTTACTAATTTTTTTATAGACTTTCTATTGTTTTTACCAGAAATCTCGAGAAAATATCAGAAATTTCAAAAAAATATCGGATTTTTCCAAATCCGATAAAAAAATACTAGAATTTTTGAAAAAAATAAAATTTCAAAATTTCAAAAAAAAGTATACTATCGGAAATTTTAAAATTTCCGGTAAACTATAGCACTTTTCGAAATTTTTGGTAAATTACATAACTTTTCGAAATTTCTGGTAAAATACATAAAATTTGTACCAAAAATTTAAAAATGAACTATCAGAAATTTGATTTATTACCAAATTTTTTGAATAAACTACCAGAAATTTAATTCGCACTTTTAATTCAAATTTTTTCATAAAAATTATTTAGGAATTATGAAAATATATGGAAATGTCAAATTTAACTGTGGGTGGCAGGTTAATTGCTCATAAAACTCTTGTTGTATTTTACCGATACCAACAAGGATATGAGACCCAGGGAATAGATTTTGTTTTCAGTTTAAATTTATTTAATATACTATAAAGTATATTTAGATACACGTGTAAATATGAAATGAAAAAAAGAAATTGGAGAAAAAAATAAAATTTCACATTTGAAAATAAAGAATTTATCTCTCAATTAAAGACAATTGTTGATTAAAATAAAATAGATATTATCATAATAATGATCCGTGAAATGAAAAGTTAATGGTGTACACCATTATTAAGTTGTATTCAATTTGATACAATATAAAATATTTTTAGATACACATGTCAATTTATGTGTTATTTAATTGTAAAATGAAATGAAGAATGATCGTATAAACTCAATTGTATTAAATAATCATATAAAAGAAGAGAACTATGAAATGGAGATCGAAAGAAAAAAATCACATTTGAAAATAAAAAATGTGTCTACCAAATAAAGACAATTGTTGATTAAAATAAAATAGATATTGTCTTGATAATAATCTGTGAAATAGAAAGTTAGTTGTGTACACTGTTATTGATTGCTATATCAATTTAATACAATATAAAATGTATTTAGATACACATGTCAACTTACTTAATTATAAAATGAACAATAATCATATAAATTATAAATATTTTTATATATAATAATTATAAAAAAATTATGTTTTTATTTTAGATAAATTTTGTGTTTTAAAAATCTAACATTTTTCCGTGTTCTTCTTCATTAAATTAAAAAGATATTCAAATTTTCTTATGTATATTTAAAAAAGAAAATAGAAAAAAGAAAATGGAGGGAGAAAAAAATTAAAATGAAAGTGAGAAAATGTGAGAGAAATTTGAAATTTAAATTAAGAGAAGAAAAGAAAGAGTGAAAAAGTAAAAATTAGAAAATGAATAAAGTGGTAAAAGGAGGTAGTTTTAATTTTTTTAGTATTTATTATTGGAATAATATAAGCAAGTGTGATTAAGTGGGGGAAATAGTTCCACATTGAATATGAATGTGGTAATTTGAGTATTTATAAGTGGGAGAACCGACTCATCTATCACTTTATAATTTTAGATGGACAAATGATGTGTCTCTCACAAAAAATGCATAGTCCAATACTATGTCTCTAACAAATGGTATCAAGAGGTGTATCCCCAACATTTATCAAATAGTTTTTTTTAAAAAGAAAATGGTATATTAAGAAATTTGATGGTAGTTTATTTTAATGAATAGATAGTTGATAAATGTGCGTTTTAATTTTTAAACTAAAAAATAAATTTAAAAAATAAAATAAATAGATGGCTAGAGAACTCGAACATAGGACCAAATATGTTATCGCAGATAGACAATGTCACCACACTACTCACTGTTTTTAAAATATTATGAACAAAACTATATGACATTAAATAATTTAATTTAAAGACTTTATTTTTTTTATCAAATAATCTAATGACTAAAATTCATCATTTACTGCGGATTCTAACTCATATTTCCACACATCTCCACACCTAATATCCATGTTCAATTACAAACTGAACTGATTTAAAAAAAAAAAAAAACAGAGCCTTAAAATCCTAATCTCTCTCACTTGCCTAGAGTTTGTGCTGGCCTTACATAAAATTAATGTGAGATCAAATTTGCTTTTGATAAATTGTGCTTAAGTTATCTCACGATCAATTAAAATCAATTATATATATATATATATATATATATATATATATATATATATAAGTAAGTAAACATAATTAATTTTAATTGATTGTATATAATTTAGTCAGAATTTTATTAAAAATAATTTAAAGTTTATCTTAAAAAAAAAAATACTCGTACTCATGAGTGCATCAATTTCATGAGTTTGAACTTTAAATTATTTTTTTCATATAATTTCATATGGTTTGCATCTTGAATCATTTAATTTTGTATTTTGAATTCTTTTTCATTTTTATTCTCTACATTCCTCTCTCTTAGGGTGTCTTTGGAATACAAAAAATAGAGGCGTGAGAAAAACAGACGAGAGTAATTAAAGAAACATCACACTTCTCTCCTGCTTAGTATTTGAGAGAATTAGAGAAGAGTGATTAAATTGGTGTGAGACCCACACCATTTATCTTCTCCTCAATACTGCGAAGAAAGAGGAGAGAGTGCTTTAAGTTTTTTTTGCCTTTTTCTAATTTGACCTTAATTTTGCATCACAATTTTACCATATTTATTTTTTGGGACAGATATTTACATCTACACACTTGATGCACTACTTTTGTTACATTGTAATTTATATATTTTGTATCTTATTTTTGCCTGTTTTTTTTTAAAATCAATCAATATGACTTGTTTCATATTAATTAATTAAATAGTTTTAAAAAAACTTATCAAATAAAGTAATTTATAAATGAATTAAATAATTTACTAGTTCAAATATTTGTTTGTTTTTAAAAATAAATTCACAATTTATTTTATTAAATTAATGTAATTAAATATGATTAAAAATAAATTAATTTCAATAATGTTATATACTTTTTAACCGAGAGGTATTTGTGTCTTTTAAAAATAACATATAACATATATCTTTTTCTCTTTTATTTCTCACTTTTTTTCTTTATATCAAACAATACATCAAATCTATTTTATTTTTTATCTATTTTTCTCTTCTCATACTTTCTCTTCAGACTTTCTCTCTACAACCAATCACATCCTAAACGTCACTCTCTCTTTATTATAAAGTCATTTTATTTTTAAAAGAGAGTATGAGATTAAGAAGAAAGAAAGAGAGTTAGAAAATAAATGGAAAGAAAATAAGAGGTAAAGATTCAAACTCTTAATTTTGTGGTTGCAGCAGTACTTGAAATGACTTGAATTTATTTTCTTTTAGGCTCTGTTTAGAAAGATATTTTTTTGAGCTTATAGCTTGTAAGTTCATATGACAATAAAAGATCTGTTTGGTAATGATCTTTTTAGCACAAATTTATAGCTTATTTTATTAGTTTATAGTTTATTTTTCAGATGCTATTTTAAATAGCGTTTTAGCTTATAACTTATACCTTATCATTTTTTCTTCCACTTTTACCCTTATTATTTTAACTAAAACTCACAACTATTCTTTATAATTTATTATAATTTAAAATAAAATAATAATTATTAAATATCTTTTATATCATTTTATTTTATCATATAATTAAACCGCTAATTTTAACAAACACTTCATTTAATTTATCAGTTATAAGTCATCCGCCATCAACTATAAACTATAAGCTATCAATCACCATCTATCACTTATAAGCTATAAATTATCAACTAATTTATCATCTAACTGCTATTTTTATCAAACATAGCCTTAATCTTCATATGCTAGGGTCTTACATCTGCCATTGCCCACACCAATTTGTATCAATCGAGATCAAATTTATTTTCAATTGTGATATAAGCTGAATATATCAAGGAACATATATCATAAATTATGGGACAAAGTACTTCTACACTTTTTCAACACAAAACCAATATCTAATGAGTTCACACATGACCATTTAATGGTCTACCCGCCCATAGTTTTAACTTTTAAGATTATTAGAACAAGTTCATTCGAGTTGGGTGAGTATCCAATGTTATCAATACTTATAATTTTTAGTATTCCTCTATAAGAATCATATATGATGAGAAAGTTGAATCTAGATAATTTATTTGCATTTAAATCGAATCAACTCATTAATTATTACATAACTTTGGTATAATATTGAATTTAAATTTTTGAATTAGTTGATCCAACTATTTATTATTTTAAATAAAAAAGGGAAAATTAAGATACGACTACTAATTTATATTTCTCTCTAACTTTTTACATTAGACCAATATTGAACTAATAAATTTAAATAATTTTAAAATTAAATGTTATTGTTTTTTTTTGTTTTTTTTAATCATTTTTAACCAGATATTAGAAAAATTATGTATTTTGTTAAATTTATTATAAGTTTTAGGGTAATTGAATGAGGTTTATTAAAAAATTATATGATATTTTTATTTCATTTAAGTGTTAAAAATATGTATAATTGTATTTTCTTGTGCTACAATTTTAGATTTTTTTTACCTAAATAACCTACATTTAAAAAAAAATCCAAAATAACCCATCTTTTAAATTATTTTTCAAAGCATCCCACTTTATGGTGAGATTGAGTGTTAACGCTAATTCAGTTGGTGAGTGTTTTATAATCTTAAAAGATGTCATCAATTAGATTGAAGACACCGTATGATGTTGTCAATTCATTTGGCGACAGCGTGTTAAATGTGAAGGGTGTCACCAATTAGTTTGTAGATAGTGTTTGAAGGGTATAGTAAAATTACACAACAATACTGTCTCTAAACTTATTGATAACACCTCTTAAGACTACAAAGCAATCACTAATTAAATTGGTGCTAGCACTCAATCTCACTCCATAATAGAATATTTTGGAAAATAATCTAAAAAGTGGATTATTTTATAATTTTTTTTAAAATATGGACTATTTGAATAAAATTTTTACAATATTATAAAAATTAAAAAAATATATTAATTTTTTTTTTAAATTTTTTGCACAACTGCGATTCTAAGCTAACTCAATTTGTAAACAACCGAGTTGCTTCAATTCGATTTTGATAGTGAAATTTTATGTTGAAAAAAAAAAACTCGACTCATTTAAATTTGAATAAGCTTGATAATGAGTTAAGTGAAATCATATTAAAGGGCAAAAAATAATATGATGAAATTAATTTTCTATAAACAAGTTGTTGCATAGCATTGAGGGCAAATACCTTAACGACATAAACCCTCACCAAGTCCAACCCGAAAGACAGCTAGCTATAATGGTCCATCGTCAACTTATGTTTGTGTACGAGAAATGGACACGAAGACAAAGACTGAAAATTGACTATAGACTATAGCAATTTAGTTACAAGAGTTCAGCTGTTCAGGATAAAACTTTTGACACATGTTAAGATATGGCCCCGCCATTTAAATTGGACGAGAGGTCATCTACACCATATTCACATTCTATCTTGAAATTAATATAATAATTAATTAAAAAAGATATGCTCATTAAAATTAATTATACTTTAACTTAGAAATCAAATAAATAAATTAACATACTTATATAAATTTGAATTTATAATATGTTGACATATCAAAGATAGTATACAGATAAAAATAAATTTATCTAGATAAACTCTCAATAACAAACGAAAATAATATAGAGAAATGCATAACTAATACATATTAGTTTGTGGCTTTTTTTTTTTTGTTAATCTAAAAATTTATTCCTTAGACTCTTTTTAAAAGGATAGAAAAGGCAATATTTTATATTCGACATTTCTAAGGTGAAAAAACGAATCTGATTTGTTGGACATTTCTATTTTATTTGTATATTTTTGTAAAACAAATCAAGGTTTTAAGCTCACATTCTTTAATGTGCTCGTCGTCCTATCCCATCTTTTTACGAGTTTTTACCCTACAAAATCGGCTTGTAAAGTGAGGGATGTCACTCTATATAAACCCTTTGTGAGTTCTATCTTTAGCTAATGTGTGACTTGGGTTTTTTCTCAATACACCCCCTCACGTCCAGCACTATTGGGCATGGTGCGTAGATATAAATGGTGTGTGACCCGAATTATTGATATATGAGACTTGGTTTTTCCAATACATCCCCTTGCGCCCAGCACTTTTGGGCTTGGTGCGCATATGTAAATGGTGTGTGACCCGAATCGATAGGCTCGTGATACCATGATAGAATTAGAGTTTGACCTAACTCATCCCTACAAAACTGGTTTGTAAGGTGAGAGATGTCCCTCTATATAAACTCTTTGTGAATTATATCTTTAGCCAATGTGGGACTTGGGTTTTTTCCCAATAATTACCCACTACGTTCTTTTAAGATTTTTGTAGAACAGGTCTAAACGGTTTGCCACCCCATAATATATCCATGCATTTAACGGTGGCAAAACGGGCCGCCCGCCCCACCTTAAGCCCGCCAAAAAAAAGGCTGGGCAGGCAAGCCCGCCTAGTGGAAACGGGCTTAAAAATCTAGCTCGCCCCGCCAAGGTGGCGGGTTGGCAGGCGGCGGGCTTATCCGCCTACTTTTTTATTTTTTTATTTTTTTATTTTTTTAATAGATTAATAGGCTTGTTTTTACATTTCAAATAGATTTTTCACTTATTTTTTAGAACAATTTTTACAAAGCATTTTTTTAACAAATTTTACTTCAAAAAATATTGCATATATTCTCAAATAAATGTACAAAATAAAACCATCAAGAATTGGAATTACTAGAATTAACTAAAAAATGGCGGGTTTAAGATGGGACAAGCTGAACAAATAGGTGCGGCGGGTTTTGACGGGTGGCGAGCTTTAGCGGGACGGGCTTTTGCAGGTGGCGGATTTTGGCGTGGTGGACTTTGGTGGACGGCAGGTCCACAATCTCAACCCAACCCGCTATTTTTTGGCGGGTGCGCAGGCCTGCCCAGCGGGCCACGACCCGTTTTGTCACCCCTACATGTAATTGCCAATTAAAGTTCTATTTTAAAATAGGGTTAAATATGTTTAAGGTCCCTATAAATATCTCACCTTTTAAGATTGGTCCCTCTAAAATTTTTGTTCAAACATTGATCCTCCAAAAATTTTCCGTTTTCAAATGTAGTCCCTGACGTTAATTTCATCTAACGAAAAGTGATGTGGCATGCCAACTGTGCAGATTTCATTTCATTGACCAATCAAAAAATGATTTTTTATGTTAAATGCATTTTCCTCCTTCTCTCTCTCTCACTCCTCTTCTTCTTTCCCTCTCCACCTTTTTTTCTACCCTCATTTCTCTCTCTCTCACACAATCCTTCTTCACTCTTCTTCACTCATCTTCTTCATTCTTCACTCTTCTTCACCTTTTTTCTCTAAACCACCCAACAGAGTGAAACAAAAATCAAAACAGGAAAAGAAAAAGGTAGACGAAAGAAAAAGAATAATAAGAGTTTCGGTGCAAAGTCAACCGCAGTGTCTGAAATTTCAAGCAGTCGAAGCGAAAATTCTACACCCTCATCACCCTTGTCCCGGATCTCCCCAGCATCAACGAAATCTACCAGACCATTGTCTCCTGATGTAGAGCAACCCCAACATCATAAAAAAGTTCAACCTTCTGCATCTGCTTCCAAGAAAAATACACCGAAGCAAAATACACCGAAGCATAGAGTTCCGGTAAAATCCCTTACCGACAATGCTGCTTCTCCTAAAGTTCCAGTTTCAGTTTCACCTTCACCTTCATCAAGTGATGTTAGTATACCCTATAAGATGTTTTGTGCTGCTTCTCCTCCTCCCATGCCGGCTATACCTTCTCCCTCGTTGGTGTCAACATCTAGTGTTAACTTAAGTCGTCGAGCTCCGGGACCAAAACTTAACAAGCAAAAGAGTGTATTAGCAGCAAAAAAATTAGGAGTTGCAGATGAGTATACATATGATATCTGGGGTGGCCATCTTTCAGGGCTTCATTTGTTAGTTCCAAAAGATGTTACTTGCATGAAATCTAGTCCTGATGAAAAGAACTTCAATAGCTTCTTTGTTGGGGAGCCACAGTCAATAAAATAAGAAAAAAAAATGGCTATTAAGATGAAATACAAAATTCTCTGGCGTTTTCTTGACTTGCACTAACAAAATGCTAACTTGAGTAAAACAATCAGTACGAACCACACACTCAACACATGCGTTGTGATAATATATTTAAGAAAATTTTCAACCCACACTCTAAAATCTGGAGGGTCATTCAAATGACTTTTTCTGTAGTGTATATTGTAAAAAATAATAAAAATTACTTAGCTATGTAGAGACATTAGGGAACAAGATACGAGTACGAATCTCTGTACATCAGTGGTAGTTTCAGTGGTGTTTCTAGACAAAAATACATTTGAGATTATCATATTTAAAGCTCATTTCTAATGAATTCACTTGTTGAATTTCTTCTAGTTTCTACAAAACTATATTGTGTTGAAAAAGCACTGAGTTATAAACACATATTGTGATTGATGGCGGATTGCGTACCATGGCAGAAAGCCAAATATCTGCCATATGATGCCACCACCCTTCACAAATTGCGGCCATGATGGTTGTCAAAAAATCTGCTACTGCAATCCGCCATGGCCGATATTCTACAATACTGCTAAATACTTCTTTAACTATGATGCCCGGAACACCACACTATTCCCCCAGGTTTGTATTCATTATTCAGAATTTTTCATTTTGGTAGGATTGTATGATCCTCATTTTGTTCCTATATTTTACGATCTTGTATCTACTTGCAGCCCTGTGAATGGTTAATATCTTTAACATGTAATTTTCTGATTTCAAGAGGAGATGGATAGAAAAACTGGATATTGGTGGTCACTGGACAGTAAATATAGGAGCTTCAAATCAACTGATTATTCTGAAATACCGTTTTTTAGAATTATGCACCAAGGTAAGAGCTCAGCTGGCCCAGATGCACAGGAAGACCATCCTTATCCTTTTGCAGGAGCTTCAAATGTTAAAGTGCGCCTGGGGGTTGTTTCGGTAGCTGGAGGCTCCACCACTTGGATGGATCTTGTTTGTGGGGGAGTGAAAGAACTGGACAATGAGGATGAATATTTGGCAAGAGTTAATTGGATGCATGGAAACATTCTCACTGCTCAGATCATAAATAGACACCAGACTAAAATAAAGATCGTTAAGTTTGATATTAAAACAGGACAGAGGAGAGATATATTGGTAGAAGAAAATGAAACCTGGATCAACATTCATGACTGCTTCACACCTCTTGGAGAGAGAGAAGGAGGAAAATGCATTTGACATAAAAAATCATTTTTTGACTGGTCAATGAAATGAAATCTGCACAGTTGGCATGCCACATCACTTTCCGTTAGATGAAATTAACGTCAGGGACTACATTTGGAAATGGCAAATTTTTGGAGGATCAATGTTTGAAGAAAAATTTTAGAGGGACCAATCTTAAAAGGTGAGATATTTATAGGGACCTTAAACATATTTAACCCTTTAAAATAAAGTGAATGATCTTAACATCTATTAATATAATATTTGAATATGTCAATTTGATAAATAGATATTTAACTATTTAATTAAAATTGTAATATACTTTATTATAATTTAACCACTAATTTATATATATATATATATATATATATATATATATATATATATATATATATATATACGAGAATGTTATTTTTATATGAAAATATTATAATGAATCTGGTCCATCAAATTAAGATATATTTTTAAGATTGATTATTAATTTCTCTCACCTCTTAAAAGCCCTCGATTTTTAGTATTTTTAACACATGATTCAGTAAAAGATATGATTTAATCTCAACCTTTCCTTTTAAACCTGATTGTTATTATTCATTCTCACACTCTCATATAACTTATCAATTCTTTCTAGATATGTTATATATATATATATATATATATATATATATATATATATATATATATATATATATATATATATATATATATATATTGAGATACTAATTTTTGGTAAGAATGGTAGCAATAAGTATTAGTCCTTAGATGATTTAAAAATAAATAGTTGAGATTAAAATATTCATTTAATGAACATGTATATCTCTTTCATCATTTAACTAGTGGGAAATCCGTGCGTCCGCACGGGTTCCGCTGTGGACCATAAAAAAAAACCGAAAATATAAAATTTTTGTTGTAAATTAAAAAAAAAATTAAAATCATAACATCCAATAAAAAAATAATAGTGTTCAAAATTTTGATCAACAACTTTATATTCATTTTCCACAACTAAGAATTTTGATCAGAAACTTCAAGTTCCCGTTAATTTTCAATATTTTGATCACCCTGCTCATGTTCCCGTTAATATTCAACATTTTGATCGGTAACTTCATGTTCCCGTTAATATTCAATATTTTGATCAATAATTACATGTTCCCGTTAATATTCATTATTTTAATTAGTAACTTCGTGTTCCCGTTAATATTCAAATTTTCTATCAATAACTTCAAATTCCCGTTAATATAGCATATTTTGATCAGTAACTTCGTGTTCCCGTTAATATTTAAATTTTCTATCAGTAACTTCAAATTCTCGTTAATATTCAATATTTTGATCAGTACCTTCATGTTCCCGTTAATATTCAATATTTTGATCAGTAACTTTATGTTCCCGTTAATATTCAATATTTGGATCAGTAACTTCGTGTTCCCGTTAATATTCAAATTTTCTATCAATAACTTCAAATTTCCGTTAATGTTCAATATTTTGATCAGTAACTTCGTGTTCCCGTTAATATTCAAAATTTCTATCAGTAACTTCAAATTCCCGTTAATATTTAATATTTTGATCAGTAAACTAAACACAGTTTCTTAACCAATATTGTTTGTGTTCAAATGCACGCTTGAAAAGTGTGTTTAGTGATGTTTAAAATCATGAATAATAAATTACGACACATAATTATATTTATTGTGAAAAATTTAGAACTCAATCATTTAGAAAATCAAATTGCCCCAACACCTGGATTTGCATTATTATTATTATTATTATTATTATTATTATTATTATATCCATACAAATTCACATTTGTGGAATCAAATAAGATAGGGAAATAAAATTTTACACTATACATTCAAATTAGCATACATTCAAACGTAACAGTGAAGAACAACTTAGCAACTTAGCTACAACAATAGAAGAAAGAAAAAAATACCCTCCTCACTAAACTACTCTTAATAATAGACGATAGACTGTCCGCAGAAGCAGAAGGAGCAACCATAGAGTACAGACAGATTATGCTTGGGCAAAAACTGATAAGCAAAGACTCCCCTTTCTCAATTTTATATTTGGCATGTCTATTTATACCAACATTGTCACTGAAAATAAGAATAAAAGCTCTCCAAAGTGTCACAAGAAAGGTAAATTAGTCCATACCCTCTAGCTTGTACTTGCCAGAAGTTGAGCACTCCATCCAAGGCACTGCAAAATTTCCAAGAAGTTGCAATAATCAGACTATAAAATTATAGCATCTTACAATATAAGAAACATATATTACAAAAGAGCAAGAAAAAAATGACAAGAGTTATCTCTCAAACCACTAAAGGTCATGTCATAAAAGGATACAAACCAGCTTTTATAAAATAAACACACCTTTGTACAAGAATTAATACTTCTGTATTAATCCTGATAGAAAAGCATATTCACAAAGTGAACTTGTCATGTAATTTCTTATATCACTCTAATTCATGCAAATATAGTTTTAGAAAATGGTTACAGATAAAAGAAGTATAAATAATTATATTCAAGAGAGATGTTATTATTAAGACACCAGACCTTGTTGTGCCAATCATGTGGATGTTCTATATTGTTAAAATAAAATCTTAAAGACCAAAAAGGTGAGAACTTAAATTATAAGCCTAGTTATTGATCCATCATATTGCAAATTACGTTTGAACTTCAATTGTTTCTGGTTGATTACATTTGACCCATTCCTTCTTTAGATAAAAGCTGGGAGATGAAAAGAGACGGGTAAAAAGAATTTAAAAAGGGACAACTCTAACTTATAATCATTATTAATGAGTAAAATTTTAACAAATCACATAAAGGAAAGATTTTTAGTAACAAAAAAACCTCGTTACCAGGTCGCAAAAGGTTGATCATTCACCAGACACAAAGTAATACTCTGCAATTTCCTCTTGTACTGACTTGAGATATGGTTGCTTGTTTCACAGTGTATTAATTTCACAGAAGAACTCTTACGTACTAAAGGAATTAATTCCTTATGTAATTTCACATCTGAGTAAAAGAAAACAAAAATCTTATGAAGCTCAATTACAATACAACCAAAAGCGACCTTGAGACGAAAACCTCTGCAATAAGAAAATATCAGACACAGAATCCTCAAAAGCAAATAACCATAGATACGGTCAACATACCATTTAAATATGTAGTCACACTTAAAGGATATGTAGCATTGACACTTAATATTAAAAGTGTATTGAGTAATATTCATAATTTTAATTGTAAGATGATCAAAAGGTCGTCTTTTGAATGACCTAAAAAAATCCTGACTGATCTGGTTGTTTAAGAAAATATCCTGATATAAACTATCAATTGTAACTGAGAGATTTCCAATAACATACCTCAGCAAGCAAGAAGACATACCTCAGTATTCTTTTCCATTTCAATAGTGAGTGAATAAGATTAATAATATCTTGATAGTTGATAACTGGAGGAAGTTAAAGCAAGAAGTTAAGCCTTAATAGCATAATTGGTTCTGAGTGAAGGTAAAGATGACAGAAGATTTCTAATTTCAAAATCCTTTCCAATAAAGAAGCAAGACAGAGACCCATTATAGACATGGCAACAACAGAACATGCAGGGGGAACTGCTTGATTACTTCCTAAAAATTATGTTGTAAGAAAACTTGCAACGATAGAGCCCTGCATTCCAATGCATAATGAAATTGTCCAGTTAACCCGTTATTCCTTCCTGTTACAATACATTTATGTGATATGTCAAAAGATATTTTGAACAAATATAACTAATCACAAAAATTTACAACATAATTTAGTATTTAATTTTTCATAATACTTTCCAAAGTGAGAATACCTTAATGTGGAAGATTTGAGTCCAATATCCTAAGATGAAGGCAGCATCATGAAATATTAATACTGGAAAAACCAACTGAAGTCCTTCGCCTAGCAAAATTTGACTTCTGTTTATAGCGAGAGGGCTGTCAATGCACAATGAAGTACAAATCATAACAACAAATGGCATCACAGGCCGAAGAATAGATACAATTGGATTTGCATATGTATTGAGAAGATGACAAACTGCCACTGAAGCAAGAACAACCTGTTGAATTTTTACAAATTAAATTGACATTAAATCAAATTCAGGTTAATGTTGTCAATTGCAATTTGCAGAGAATAGTAGTATGTTCAAATTTCACTAAGCTACGATGTTATTGCAACAATACTTTGAAAAAAATAGTTGTGTTAAATATTGTATCAGAGAATAATAACAAATTGTTAAAATTCCAAAATACAATAGAGCTATAACAACAATACTTTGCACTAAATAGTTGGGATAAATAGTGTATCGTAGAATAAATTAGTTTAAATTATGACAGAACAACGGAACTTAGTTTAAATTATGATATGAGATAGCACTATAGCACTGCTATTTCACAACATTGATTCAACTTACCTGTAATATTGAATTTGACATCGCAATAGCATCAACAAACACTATAGATTAAATTAGAAGACCAGTTAATAAAGGCGTAACAACAACAGATGCAATATTGGTACAGGTTGTAAGAACAATGCATATGGATACACCCCCTTTGCCTATAAAGCTTGCATACAAACCTTGAAGTCACCTTGGCTGGACTCAACATCTCATTAAGAAGGCTTATTCCCAGTTGTTTGTATTGCTCAACAATTTCACAGTTTTTTGATTTAAAAGCTTCGGTACTTTTGGAAGTGAAGTTAACGATCAACATTGTCTGCCAATTTAAAAAGCCTAATTTAGGTTTCTCGAATACATGATAATATAGGCGAAAAACATATGCAAAGGAAATGAAGAAAAAAGCTATCAAGGTTAATAAAATACAAATTGGTAAATTTGAGGCACATACATCAATAAATGTTTGATATTGAGGAAACAAAAATGATTTAAATATTATACTTTTGCATTGGGAAAGTTCAAGAATTTGACAACAAAAGGGTGATTGCTTGGTTCATTGTTACAGATAGTCAATAGGGGGATACTGGATGCTTCAACGAATTTCTCTAGAGCTTCAACATTGAAATTCTATAAGCATGAAACAGTTTTAAACAACCAAATAAAAAAAGAGCTAAATATGTAAGTTGATAAACTTAATCTGCAAAAATCAATATTACCTTGGAGTCAACAAAGAGCTCGTCAAATGGATTAAATAACCTAACGACAAAGATGAAAACGGATGAGTATCCCTTTCGTAGGTGTTTGGCATCCGAGGTGTGACCTATGTCATAGTCACTGCGCAATTTATCTGCTAATGCAATGAAGTTATCAAACTCCTCCCCAGAGAATTTAGGGAAAACTCCAACTTGAAAAAATGGTAAAATAAGATTAAAGGCCAGTGTATGTGACTAAATAAAAGTAAATCAAATGTACAAATGTTTTATGCTTATGATAACAATTTTATTTTCACCAATAAAGGTACTGGCTTTATTAGCAGAAATGCAGATTTAGTTTCTGTTGATGCAGGTCCATTTTGTTTCTTCAAGTATTTCACGGGGACCTTTGTATTCTTGAATGCTCTTTCCATCATTCCTCGAAATCTTAATTGTTGGGAATCCCTCAACTTCATATTTAGATGCAAGATCCTGATTATTCTCCTCATTGGCATCAACTTTAGCCAAAACAGTTGGAGTTTCAAGACTGCTCAGGATAAAAGCAGCTTTCTCATACTACATAAATCAACATGAAAGAACCCAAATATACCACGAGGCGCGAAACTCGGTGTCGATGAAATCGTGCTTGCTGATAGCAAGTAAGATAAGGGAATCAATCCAAACATTATCAAAATTAAGATCTAGAAAAGAGTGATAGGAAGTAAAATATATCAGAACAAAAAACGATGAATGAAACATTAACGTAAAAAAATAACAGAATTGAAATATACCACGGGGCGTAGATCTCGAATCCAATGAAATCGTGCTTGCTGATAGTGTGATAGAAATTGGTATTATCCAATGTTAGGACGAATTCCTTGACCTCTAGTTCATCAGTGCAGATCTGAGACGAAAGCAATGCAAGAGATAACAAAAACCCAAAAAAATCGAAAGGATGCCCTTTGATACCAACATGTGAACTTGTTCTTATTCCTTCAAGTATCATGGACAAAAAGATATATTTTCATTGGTGGGAACAAAAAGAACTATAAAATAATAAGAGCAAATTAAACTTCATTTGTCATAGCCTGCATAAAAAATCTAAAACAACCCATGTTCATCATCATCTTCATCAATTCATAACAACCTGTAACAACAGTAACAAATTACAAATCATCTTCTTGCTTCTGTGATAAAGTTTAATCACAAACCACAAACCATAAACAACATGTTCACAATCGACATATCCATAAAAATCACGAATTTAATTAAAAACAAAAACAGAGAGGAAACAAAATCGCGATCAAACCAAAGTTGAGTCGAAACCGTGTCGACCACTAACGATTCGTCATTGCAGATCCGTCGCGAACTCACCCAACCTCTGTGATTCCGACGCCGACGTCCTCCGCATCTCCCCCGTGGAACTTCAGATCTAACCGCAAATT